>CM066193.1:40833989-42273508 GCA_033675215.1 Rhodiola kirilowii
TACCCGGCGGCTTTACCTCCTCCCCTCCTCACCACAACTTTGTGACATGTGTCACCCTTCTCCACCACATCCTCCTCCTCTTTAGGCCTATAAATACAAGCCCTCCCCTTTCATTTGTAACATCCCACAATCCATATTCACTTCTCTCTCTAAGTTTGGCACTTTGTAAGTTTGGTTTTGAAATAATACTCCTGTTGGTTCTTGAGTATTATAACAGTTTTAGAGAATACTCCTGTTGGTTCTTGAGTATTCAAGTAGGATTTGGGAATACTCCTGTTGGTTCTTGAGTATTCCCCTTTACTTACTGTCTTTCAAAAACCCACGAGTATTTAGCTATGATATCCTCTTCCATGGATAATCGTAGCTAAACTCTTCATTCGGTTGAAGGGGTGTACTTGTATTATAAAATGTTTTAGACTATTTTAGTGTTTTTTCTCTGTATTCAAAACTTGTTCTATGTGCCATATATTAGGTCAGAACTTCCAAGGTTGAGTGGATGCTTGAAATGGCAAAGCTCTTCCGTGGAAGTTCGTGAACATACTCGGGTAAGTGGATGCTTGAAATGGCAAGGCTTATCTGAGGAGTTCGATCTCTCTCAAACACCATTTGGATACATCGGAAAAGATTGTCCAATGGATGCACATAGGCTAGTATACCTTGAAATGGGGTGCTAGTCTAAGTAGAACAGGGGCTCTACGTTTTTTGCAAAAGATTAGACAGTGTTGCAAGTCGAGTGCTTGAAATGGCCTTGATTCACTTTCGAACACTTTTGCAAAAGACTAGACAATGTGGCAAATTGAGCGCTTGAAATGGCCTTGATGCACGTTTGAATACTTAGAAGGATTACTAAAATGATAAAACATGCTATGATGCAAGGCCCCCGAAACCGAATGTTTTCCTTAAATTACAAAACCCCCTGTATTTACTTTCCTAGTATAACTGCCTTAATCAACTGCACTCACCATCCGGAGGACTCGCAAATCACACATCACCCACTGTAAGTCTTTCTTTTTATTTTTCTGTAATTTACTTTCCGCACTAAAAACCAAAACAACCAAAAAAAGTCCCTTAGTTATAACCGCTAAAATCCCAATCAACCTTAAAATACGCTCCCTCGCTGTACAAATCCCTCAAAGAACGAATATCCCCCTAATTCCCTTGGGTTCGACCCCTACTTACCACTTGCTACCCAGTAGTAAGGTCACGAGTAGCGGAATATAAATTTGCTTTTGCACAGAGAACACCGCACCTTAACGACAGTGCGGTGGGCTTCGTCAATGCTATAACAAAATAGTTTCAATCTATCAAACTCAAATAAGGCACATGAAACTAAGGGCAACATCATCATTCATAGATAAATCAAGGGAGAGGAGTGGCCTAGGCGATGTGAACTAGAATTGGAGTGAGTGAGACTCACTCTACACTTAAAATCCAAGCCACACTCAAGTCTTGCAAAACACTTAAACATGAAAAACAAGAATGAACAACTTACAAACCAGGTTACCTCCCCCCGAGGGCCTAGTTTTTCTTGTCTTGGCAAAGACGTTGCAAAGTGCCCCATAGAATCACTCGTGAGAAGTCCTTTGCTAGGATCCCTTCTCACGGGGCCTTGGAGTTAGCGTGTCAATCCACCTTTAAGTCCCATTTAAATTTCTATCCATCAAGCCTACGATGTACTTTCAATTGCAAGTTCGACCCGTAGAAGAAGCGCTTAAAGACCCAGAATGGGTCAATGTCATGCAAGAGGAGCTGCACCAGTTCGAGAGGAACAAGGTATGGCGTCTGGTTCCTAGGCCAAAGGATAAGAACGTGATAGGAACGAAACGGGTCTTTAGGAACAAGTTGGATTACAGGGGAGTCGTAATAAGGAACAAAGCCCGTCTGGTGGTTGATGGACCAAAGTTATACGAATCATAAACACAGTATAACCCCCTTATTTAGACATTTTGTCTATTTAACTTTTGCTTGTTAGTTCAGATATATTTTTACAGGGTAATTCAGAGCTTAGAGAGAATACATACTAAAGAGGAGCTTTTAGAGCAGAAAAGATGTTACGAGTCAATCCAAGGTCAAGATCATATGCCGACTGAAGAAATATCAAGGATCCTGACGTTGAATCACTCATAACAAATTAATCAGAAGAATCAGGAGAGGAATTAAGACAGTCCGGGGAAGAAAACACATTGACAGTTTTGTGAAAAGACTGTACAAAACTCACATTTGGGCAAGATGACCGACCACTTGAAGAAGTGGTGGCCAAAGGAGGAGCTTCTCCCCTTCCACCACCGGCAACCGGTGGCTCTCCTCCACCACAACCGGCGGCTTTGCTCTTCCTCCACATGGCACCTCCTCCTTGCTCCTCCTCTCCTTCCTCCATGTGTGGCCATCTCCTCCCTTCATTTTCTCCTCCAATCACAATGCAACACTTGCCTCCATCTCCTCCTCCTCACATGGCTATATAAAGAGGAGCTCCTCCCCTCATCCCTCATCCCTCACTTGTAAAAAACACTTCTCTCTCTAAAGTTATGTATTTGTAAAGTTTGGCTTTGGAAATAAAGGATAGCTCCCTTGGCGCTTCAACGGTTGTAAGTAATTCTTAGTATTTATTCAACTGTTTTATTTCCTTAGTTATAATTGTTTAGCGCGATGAATAGTAGCTAAACTAGTAGTTCGGTAGAAGGGGCGCACTTGTATTATAAAATGTTTTAGACTATTAACTTAGTGTCTCGAATTTATTCAACACTTATTCTATGTGCCATATATAAAAGTTAGAATGTCTAAGGTAAAGTAAACCATTTGGGAATGTGACCATAGGGGTCCAAATTCGTAAACTCTTCCTTAGATATTCGTGATCACACTCGGGTAAGTGGACCATTTAAAAACTGGGCCAAAGGGATTAAATGAATAAACTTATCTGAAGAGGTCGACTATCTTAAAAACCATTTGAAAACTGGGCCAAAGGGATTAAATGGATGCATGTAGGCTAATATAACCGGGAATGGAGTATTAGTCTAAGTAGAATAAGTGCTATATGTCCTAGGAATAGGCTAGACAGTGTACGCAAATCGAGTGCTTGGAATGGCCTTGATACACCGTTTGAATACTTAGACGATTCACTAAAAGTCAATGATAAACAGGATATAATACAAGACCCCTGAAACCGAACATTTCTCTTTAATTATAAACTGCAATTTACTTTCCAGTATTAAAACCAACCAACCATCCAATCAATCAATCAATCACTTAGCTGGTAGCTTTAAAACCAACCAAAAACACGCTCTTTCGCTGGACAACCCCCTCAAAGAACATCTATTCCACTGATTCTCTTGGGTTCGACCCCTACTTACCACTTGCTACCCAGTAGTAAAGTCGCGAGTAGCGGACTTTTATAAATTTATTTTTGACGTTTGCACATAACGACTGTGCGTCCATCAGTGGTCAAGGGATACAACCAACAGGAAGGAATAGACTACGACGAGATGTTTGCCCCAGTTGCAAGGTTAGAAGCAATCAGACTGTTAATAGCTTATTCAACCTACCATGGTTTTACTCTGTAATAGATGGACCTAAAGACGGCATTCCTGAATGGAGTCTTGAAGGAAGAAGTGTATGTGAGCCAGACTCCGGGGTTCGAGGATAATGCTCATTCTGATCATGTATATGTCCTGGACAAGGCGCTGTACGGGTTGAAGCAAGCACCCCACGCCGGGTACGAGAGACTTTCACAATTTCTTCTGTCGCATGGATACATTCGAGGAGAGGTGGACAAGACCCTCTTCCTCCTGAAGAAAGGGAATGACACTCTAGTGGTACAGGTATATGTCGATGACATTATTTTTGGTTCAACTAACTCTAGACTTGTCAAACAGTTTACAGATCTGATGTCAAGTGAATTCGAGATGAGTATGGTGGGAGAATTGAAGTATTTTTTAGGGCTTCAAGTAGCACAAGGGGAGGATGGAACTTGGATCCATCAGCAGAAGTACGTAAAGGAAATCCTAAAGAAGTTTGGGATGGAATCCACAAAATCGTGTGCTACACCCATGTCTCCTAATGACTCCTTGACTAAGGATGAGTCCTCACCACACGTGGATCCGACCCTATACAGGGGGATGATAGGTTCACTCTTATATCTCACAACTAGTAGACCTGATATACTATTAAGTGTTTGTCTATGTGCCAGATTTCAGGCAGATCCTAGAGAGACACATGTGAAAGCTGTGAAGAGGATTTTGAGGTACCTGAAGGGGACGGACGATCTGTGCCTATTGTACCTGAAGGGGGAGACTTACTTCTGGTGGCCTACACAGATGCTGATTATGCAGGCTGTAAGACATACATGAAATCCACGTCAGGGATGGCACAGTTCCTTTGACCATGCTTGATCTCATGGGGATCCAAGAAGCAGTCTTCCATTTCTTTATCCACCGCCGAGGCCGAGTATATCGCCGCTGCAGCTTGTTGTGCACAACTGCTATGGATAAAACAATAGCTAAGTGATTATGGTGTTCTTCTTAAATGCGTTTCAATTCTATGTGATAATACTAGTGCTATTAATATATCGAAAAAACCAGTGTAGTTTTCACGCACTAAGCACATAGAGATTAGATATCACTTTATACGTGACTGTGTAGAAATAGGCACCATAGCTATGGAATATTGCAGAACCGAGGAGCAGATTGCAGACATCTTTACCAAAGCATTACACAGGGAACCCTACGAGAAGCTGAGACTTGAACTACGTATGACTTCCCTTGCATAGTCTGCACTCTATGTTGAATTTCCTCGATGACTGGCTAGACTAGTTTGCATGTTAAGCTACCATGTGTGGAATTGCTGCGTATGTAGTTGATAATTGTGTGAAAACTGTTCTATGAGGTCACTACTGCATGCATGATAAATGAAATTACTAGCTAGCAAAATCTTGAGCATGACACAAATTTTTTTTGGCCCAAAAGATACTTCCAAATTTGAACCCACAATATAAGCCAAGGAAGTTCTCTAAACTAACCCTAGCCTATTATGTGTGGAGAATAAATGTTTAGCCCGTTGATGTTAAAATTATTTTCTTGGTTGTCTCCACACTACATGTAATTGCTTTGTGTGATTTAGTGAAATTTTTTCTCTTGAATGTGTGGTGTTTTTATTGTACCACTTGGGTAAACCTAGCGCACCACACCCAAACCTTGTGAAAACCATGAGACAAAAATGAGGTTAACACAGCATTGGTTCAAACCAGGTCAATCAGCGAATTGTGGCGGGGTCATTCAGATGGATCTTGGCCGTTGGTCAGTACAATTTCAAGGGTTAGTGGCTGCCCGTAGGAAAAGCGGTTAAAGGTGCTCATTAATGGAGATTTGACTGACCTGTGTGGAGAAAAGCAAAAGGCGTCTGCAGCTTGGTCAGAAGCCCTGCACCAATTCGACATGATGGCTTGTTATCTTTATGGCATGGATAGGCGAACAGTCGACAGGTGATTAGTCGACATGTGAACAGTCGCTACAAACTCTGAACAGTGAACCGTCGCAGAAATTGAGTTTTTTTAATACCCACCGTTGGACAGGTGGCAGCACACCAAATAGCGAATTCAAAATTGGAAATTGCATGAGGCGGTTTACTTATTGCCTAAGTCTGGTTTTGGAAGGGAGTTATTTGTGCGGCTAATTTGGAAATTAAAAATCCAATCTTGTGAGATTCGAGGCACTGTTTGGGTTCTTGAAATTGAAAAGGTAGGTGCTAGGGTTCTTCCAGTATAAAGGAGAGGCGCAAAGGCGAGACCCTGCCATCGCCATCTGCTCTCTTCTTTCAAAAAGGTTCAAGCTTTCGAAACCCTAGCCCTCTTAATCCAGTCGACTGCTCCCATGGCCTTCGTGAACAAAAGCTCTGACGCCGAAGTCGCTGCCATGCTCACCAAGCTGAAGGCGAGGGGTGTGAATGTCGAGGACATTCTGGCTGAGAAATCAAAGGCTCCAACCACCTCCACCGAATCTGTGAAGTTCCTATCAGCAGAAGTACCAGACGTCGAGGCTGAGGTGACTTCTCAACGGAAGCCCAAACGGAAGGGTAGCGCTGCTGAGGGCTCTAGCCGCAAGCGCAGACAGACCGCCACTCCTCAGGCCCCTGTCCGGAAGAGCTGGCGTACCAAGAAGGTGCAAGTTCCTACAGTAAAGGAGGAGCAACCTATTCCAGAGGTGGAAGGTGAGAAATTTATGGAGGGGAGATCCGTAGTTGCGGATGTAGTACATGATAGGATGTTTATGGCTGAGCACCAGCTGGTGGAGGTGAATGACCTCCGTATTGCTCAAGGCTGGGATCACCTCTTCCGGGAGGAGGTTCTGGTTGATGAGAATATTGTGAGGGAGTTCTACTCCGAGTTCAAAATGGAGGAGAGATCCGGACTACTCCTGGCAACTTTCGTCATCAAAGGAGAGGCTCAGGTAGTCACTCACCGTGAGCTGGCCGCAATTCTGGGAGTCCCGGTGAATGGGTATGCAGATTACATAAAGGGAATTTGGCCAGCGTCCATTGCAAAGGGAGAAGTGATTTCAAGGGTAGGCGAGGACACCTCTAATGTGTCCAACCAGGGACGCCCTGAAATTTGGCATAATCAACCGAATCCTACATCGGCTTGTTTGCACAACCGTGACGCCACGCTCGTAGAAGCATCAGGTGGTGATATTTCAGGACTTCCTCCTACTGGACAAGCTCAGATCAAAAGAGCAAATAAGCCTTCCCAAATTGATGCTCCAGCACATGTCACGATGCGCTGCCAGTACATGGGTTACCCTACCCTGGATTGGTGAAGAAGATTCTGTGTGATTTGGGCATCTATGAGCCAGAGGCGGAAAGTGTCATGTCTTCCATTTTGGGTAAGGAGACCCTTGATAATATTGGCTGGGAGTTTGCTGAAGCGACTGGATGGCAGAATACTCTGAAATTATATCCCCTGTTCAAGCTTGTGTTCAAGATACAGTTGCGACAGACCTTGAACTCTTTTCATAATAGTTCAGTAGACAGTTCAAGGTACACAGACCTTGAACTCGTATCACAACAGTTCAGACAACAGAACGAAAGTAGAAGGACACACAGAATGATAACCCAGTTCCGCCACGCCTACTCTGGGGGGTTTCCCACACCCTAGAAGGGACAGCAAATCTTTATTATGAGTTAGAGCTACAAGTGGACTTACGCTTACACCTTGTAATCGCCTAGCCTCTAACACTACGTCTCTCAGATTTGCAACCGAGGTTTACAGCAGTTCACCTCGATCCCCTTAGTCCGAACCTGCAGTCCGAACGTTCTCGACCTTCTCCTGAAGCTCGGATGCTTTCTCTCGAAAGCTTGTTCACCTTTGTTGTGTGCGGCAGTTTGATCGCTTCCAGGCAGTCTCAGTTGCACTTGATAAGACTGCTCTTGCACCGATGAGTTTCCAGTGGGGAAACACAGCCGGCCGTCACTTTCCTCTTCTCCAATCTGTAGGGTTTGATCGTGTATATTTTGATCTTGAAAGCGATGAGTATTAGGGTTTCCCTAGCATTGTATTTATATGCTTAGACGAAACCCTAATTCTCACAAGATAATCCCATCAAATATTTAGGAGATATTCCTAATTATTTGATGTATATCTTTCACAAATCGGTTGGAAGAATATACGAAGTCTTCTTGCCCAAGTAAGCAGTGCCGCCTTCAATGTAGATATTCAATCGAATATCTTATGCTCGAATAAATCGCTGGCCGACTTAACTTGGCGATATCTTCGCTGTCCAATATCCTTTCTGAAAATATCCTTGCGTCTGCTCCACGCTGTATGTGAGTACTAGGATATGTTCGAACTCCCCCTGAACTCCTGCTTGAACTGTCTAAGCTACATTTTGCCAAATACATGCCACTCAAGGGAACATCAATCTCCCCCTTGGCATTTTGGCAAAACCAGATCTACTAGATAACTCAGTCTATCTAACTATCTAGACAATACTCCCCCTTTTTGCCACAAACTGGCAAGGGGTGCAATCCAAGTTCGAACAGCCAATCAAAATGTGCCAGAACAAGCACTAAGTACGAAAGTTTTAAACAAACAGTTCAGGGAGATAGTGTTTTTTTAGAGGACCTTCATGCAGACGACCCATCATCAGTGGCATCCTCAGAAGCAGTATCATCAGATTCATCCTCACTTAGGTAGCTGAGGGCACGAGCGAGCTTGTTGATGCGCTTGCGTTGCTCCTTGTCCACTTCGATGATGACATTCAGGTCATTGAGCAGTTGGCTCCTCTCATCTCGGCCCATCCTGGCTCCCCCTCGACTCGACTCCGCAACGCCCTTTCCTTTCTGGTTCCCCTCCTTGAGATCGTTCACGTGACGCCCTTTAAACAACTTGTGGTCAACGACGAACTTGCTGGGTGCCTTTGTGAGGTGGTCAGCCGAGGCCTTCAAATCTGGAGCTTGATGGATGATCAGCTCATATATCAGAGACAGGAAGCAAATCTGGTCCAGAGTTCTCGTCAAAGTGGCATGTTCAGCAATCTGTTTGAACATCACTCTGCCCAGGTTGAACTTCAGCTTATTCCCTATCTGATAAATCTGTTGGGCCATGTCCTTATTGACAGTAGAGCGATGAGTAGACGGCCTCTAGTTGAAAACAGCAATGAAAAACAGCATTGAATAGAACGTCGATAGATCCGCTATATGTACAACTGACTCAGGCCTCCACCGAACAGAGCCTGCAGTGATAGTGCTCACAATCTTCTCAAAGCTTGATTCCTCTTCATCAACAGCTGGGTCGTCCATGGAAAAGTATACATTGATCAGCTCAGGATCAATCTTGACCCTTCTTCCTCTAACATAGAAGACCCCATAATCTGCTTCTCCAATGACCCCAAACCCAGGAGGAAGGTTTACCATAGCTTCACGCACCAATTGCTCGTTGAACGGCTTGCATTTGTCCAACGTCCAGAACAGATCAGATTCCTTGAGCACCTCAATCACTTCCTTTCCCTTGTATCGGGACTCATCTAGCAACCTCTCAGGAATGATTTTCCTTTTTAGCACACAACCCCATTTCAACACAGCGTCTTTATTAACGAACCACACTCCTTTCTTGACCTTACCCACTGGAACAGTCTCAGACTCAGAGACTGGGACTTCGCATCTCCCAGCATCTTCAGAGACAGGAACCGCAGCATCGTGCTTCCTTTTCTTGGAAGAGCCAACTCCCCCTGCACCACTGCTGACCTCAGCAACCTTCTGAACTGATCCCTTTGCAGACTTTGCAAAGTCTACCTTCTTCTTCTCCTCTTTTGTCCTTTTGAGATTGACAAGAGGGACAAGGTCCTGGTCATCTTCCGAAAGAGTAGCTTCCTTTGACACTGGCTTTGCAAACACCCCATGAACTGATGTACCATCCTCCTCCATATGATCATTACGAAGATCACCTTGAATGACTGTTGGTACAGCCACTGTCTCCTTAGCCAAAACTTCCTCTAGAGCTGGTGCAGTTTGAGATTCAGTCTGAACAGATGGTTCCACAGTTGGAACGCTTGTAGCTTTCTCTACCACTCTTCCAGTCTCAACACCAGATTGAACACTTGGTTCCATAGTTGGAACACTTGAAGCTTTCTCTGCAACAGACTCTTCTGCCCCAGCGGACTGATCACGAGGAACTTCCTCTGAACTTGCCACTCCTCTATCCTTTTCCTTTTCCAGATCTTCCATGACATCATCAATGTCTTTGTACATCTTCTCCAACTCCTCATCATTTTCTGCTGGGTCTGATTCTTCTGGTATGGATTCTTTCGACACATCAAGATTCTCTGGTGGATGAACCATCTCGGGCACAATCTCCTCTTGCTCATTGATTGGTTCACCTTCTGACCCTCCAATCTTCTTGTCCGAGCCATCGTCAGATTCCTCATTAATCACTAGCTTCCTCTTCCCCGAGGCCTCAAGAAATTTCTCCGTCTCCTCATCAGACATCGCTATCAGCTTTCCTCTGATTGTATAATCTTGGCCAGACATTGTTTTGGAGAAACAACTCGGCGAGTCCCCTTCTTCCTTCGTAAACCTCTCGGACGAATATACCCAGAGGCATGGATTTTCTCCCTCCATGTTGCTGACCCTCTAGCCACCTTGCTGGGTTCACCATCTTCAACATGCTTGACAGATTTATTTCCAGTGACAGTACTACCGGCCTTATCACCAACAATCGCCTTATCACTAATAGCAACACTACTAGTACCAATGCCAATAACAGCCCTACTGGCTTCATCACAGTCAACAGACTCACCCTCCTTCTCAACACCCACATTCAGAACTTTGTCCGCCATAATCTTTTCAACAATCGGAATATTTACAGAAACTGAAGGGATAGTTATAATTACCTCAGATTAGGGACGGACTTCTTGAGACGTACCAGAATCTAATGAGACGGACGAGTCCACCGTGGTCAACTGAGGGATTTTAACTGTTACTCCTCCGGCAGACTTCTTTGCTTCTGCCAAAGATTCGGTGATGGAGCCTAAAGGCGACGCCTTTTTCACCTTCTGAGCTTTTGATTTTGGGATTTGGGGTTTCGCCGCCAGAGCTTTTGAGGACTGCATGCTTTCCCTCTTCTTTTCAGCGGATTTGACGCCGGACTTAGATGATTTCCTGGTGTTCACCATCGTTGTTGAATAGATGAGCGGTTGAGAGAGAAGTCGCTGAGAGTCGTTCTAGGGTTTGGGCAAGAGAGAGAGTAGACTGCGAACTGATTTGTGTTTCAAAAGAAGTACTCTAGCCTTTCCAACTTCCCAAATTCGTCAACTCCCGTTTCAAATAATGGCATGAAAAATCTTCGAGAATATTCAAAAAAATATTGGTCTTCACGCACTGTGCCTTCTGTTCCAGCTCCCTTCCTTAGGTGGTCAGTCCAACTGTACAGCTGGAGATTCGACTTTGACTGACCACCGTCGGATGCATTCAGTGGTTGACACCACATGGACCCACTGGGGATCTGGGTGTTCCACTCCGTAACCTTCCATAGGGGTTGACAAAGGTCTTGGTATGCCTCAGAGTTATCATCTTCTGGTCCCCTTCATATTCATATTTTCTTGTTCGGCTCCAGGCATATTTCTGTGGGCATTGTACGAACTCCTTCCGTAACTATGACACCTTCTGATTCAACAGTTTCCTGGGACAGTTGTCAACATGGATTTGTGCGCATCTCTAATCAGGCCTTGTGTGTAAGGTCTTATCCACTCCCCCTCGCAGAAATCTATGTTGAGCGTTTGCACAGGTAAGAGCAACCGGTTGCTTGCCATGGTTCTCGTCGTTCATTGATCCCATCAGACCCATCCCAATGGTGTAGTAGTTGTTGGCATCCCTTCTCCCTTTCATCAGTGTATCGCCATTCTTATCTAGGACAAGACATGAGTAGCTGGAGAATGACACATAATGTCCATCGTCGCACAGTTGACTGATGCTGATAAGATTCCTTGTCAGTCCTTTGACAAGGAGGGTGTTCTTGAGTGCAGGGAGATCCGGAACCATCAATGTCCCACAGCCAATCACCTGACCCTTTCCACCATCCCCGAAGGTGACAAACCACATCTGCTCAACAGGTCTAATATGGGTAAGATATTGAGAGTTACCTGTCATGTGGGTGGAGCATCCGCTGTCGAAGATCCAACTGTCTTGCATTGTATAGTTTGAGGAGCAACAGGCCACCATGCAAACGGTTTGGTCTGCCTTTTGAACCCAGACTTGCTTCTGTCGCGGTATGGTCCGTTGTTGGTATGCACGTCGTTCAGCAAGAAACAGGCGACACTTCAATTTGATGTGTCCCGTCTGGTGGCAGTACCAGCAAGTGTACTGATCTATCTTTTGCATTTCTGGTGAGAAGTCACGGTTCTGGACGGGTGATCCACGGGTCTTTCTACCGCTTGGTGTGCCACGAGTCTCCTTGTGATCAGCTCGGTTCTTTCCTTTGGACTGTTTCACCTTCTGTTCAGGCAGCTGTTCCGTCACCTGTTGTGCTTTAACGAGGGTAGTGCCGTTTGAAGTGCCTTCTTCCGTAAACCACAAGCCTCTATGTCCAGACTCCATCCTCTGAGATCTGAGAATATCATTTAAGTCTTTAGTGCCAGAGTTGAGCATTCTTACTGACTGTTTGATGTGATAGAGCTCCTTCTCAGTGTCTGCATGATCCATTCTTTCAGATTCAAGCTGGAGTTCCAGCTGTTCGATCCTCCTGAGTTGGAACACCTCCTTGCGCTTCAGATCTGTGATGGTTTTCCTCAAACCTGTCATGCCGACTGGATGAGTCTCCCGATCTTTCTCCATGTCGAGTTTTAGTGTGGATACTGTACCCATGAGGTCTACGTTCTGAGCAAGCAGACTGGTCCTTTCCTGTTTCATCTCAACCAGTTGAGTATTCAGTGAGTCCACCGTGCATTCGAGCTCTACCTTTTGTGTAAGTAGTATCTCAACCTCCTGCCAGACACTGTCCTTTTCTATAGTGACGCTTGCAACTGTGTCGTTCAGCTTCTTGTTGACTTTGATCAGTAGCAGCCACTTTTCATACAGATCTTTATATGTCTGAGCGAGAGACTCTTGTGTGTGTTCTTCATCATCACTGTCTGAAGGGTATTTAGCTGGGAGTTCCGACTGAGATGGAACTGTTTCACCGGTGCTACTGCATTCACCCAGAGTTGTAACGAAGGCCACAAAGTTGGTGGTTTCACCTCCTCCTTTCTCTTCGTCTGACTCACTATCACTGAAGCTAGCGACCATTGCCTTCTTCTTCATGAGGGTATTTGCACATTGTGAAGCAATATGACTGAAACCCCTGCATTCGTGGCACTGGATCTCTTCTTTTCCTTTGTCAGATGAGTATTGTCTTGAATCACTAGACCTTGGCCTACCGGATTTCCAGTTTCGAAAACAAGTTGATGAAGGCTGACCTTGTTCTGGACCACGTCTGTTGATCTTCCGCACCATTCTTCCAAAGTTCTGTGCCATCATAGCCAGTTGCTCAGTGGTGCAGCCAGCGTCCAGTTTGTCTTCTGTCATGTCTGCCTTGAGGGCGATTCCCTTCACATCTCCGGTTTGGAAATCATGATTGATCTCGTAGGTTCTGAGAGACCCCATCAGCTCGTCCAGTTTTAGTTTGGTAATGATTTCCTCAATGGCTGTGACCTTCATGGCAAATCTCGGAGGGAGTGATCTCAGGACTTTGCTGGCCAAACTTTCTTCATCAATGGGTTTCCCTAGTGCAGACGCCTCGTTGGACAGTTCCAGAACTCTGGTGTTGTACTCAGTGATGGTTTCACTTTCCTTCATTTTCATTTCTTCAAACCTAGTTGTGACAGTCTGCATGCGTAAGTTACGAACCTTGTCCGTGCCTTCAAAGGGTGTTTGGAGGATGTCCCATGCTTCCTTAGCCACTTCACAGTTGATTATTAACTTCATGACGTTTTCATCTACTGCGGAGAAGATCGCATTCATGGCCTTTGAGTTTCCCATAGATGCTTTGTCCTCATCTTCTGTCCACAGAGCTCTGATTTTGGAATCGGTTCTCCAGTGAGGTTGTTCATTATGGGTTCAGTCCAACCTCTCAGGATTGCCTTCCAAGCCCTTTCGTCTAGTGATTTCAGAAACGATCTCATCACGGGCTTCCAGGTGGCATAATTCGATCCTTCGAGTAGCGGGGGTCTGGTGATGCTTTGTCCTTCCTTCAGATTCATCTTGAACAGTTCAGGATCCCACTCAGTGTGTCGAGTGTCTGCTCTGATACCAATTGAAATTATATCCCCTGTTCAAGCTTGTGTTCAAGATACAGTTGCGACAGACCTTGAACTCTTTTCACAACAGTTCAGTAGACAGTTCAAGGTACAGTTGCGACAGACCTTGAACTCGTATCACAACAGTTCAGACAACAGAACGAAAGTAGAAGGACGCACAGAATGATAACCCAGTTCGGCCACACCTACTCTGGGGGGTTTTCCACACCCTAGAAGGGACAGCAAATCTTTATTACGAGTTAGAGCTACAAGTGGACTTACGCTTACACCTTGTAATAGCCTAGCCTCTAACACTACGTCTCTAAGATTTTCAACCGAGGTTTTCAGCAATTCACCTCGATCCCCTTTGTCCAAACCTACAGTCTGAACGTTCTCGACCTTCTCCTGAAGCTCGGATGCTTTCTCTCGAAAGCTTGTTCACCTTTGTTGTGTGCGGCAGTTTGATCGCTTCCAGGCAGTCTCAGTTGCACTTGATAAGACTGTTCTTGCACCGATGAGTTTCCAGTGGGGAAACACAACCGGCCGTCGCTTTCCTCTTCTCCAATCGGTAGGGTTTGATCGTGTATATTTTGATCTTGAAAGCGATGAGTATTAGGGTTGCCCTAGCATTGTATTTATATGCTTAGACGAAACCCTAATTCTCACAAGATAATCCCATCAAATATTTAGGAGATATTCCTAATTATTTGATGTATATCTTTCACAAATCGGTTGGAAGAATATACGAAGTCTTCTTGCCCAAGTAAGCAGCGCCGCCTTCAATGTAGATATTCAATCGAATATCTTATGCTCGAATAAATCGCTGGCCGACTTAACTTGGCGATATCTTCGCTGTCCAATATCCTTCGGGAAATTATCCTTGCGTTTGCTCCACGCTGTATGTGAGTACTAGGATATGTTCGAACTACCCCTGAACTCCTGCTCGAACTGTCTAAGCTACGTTTTGCCAAATACATGTCACTCAAGGGAACATCATAGTCGGATAGCCCCTGCTCCTCCACTACCAGATGCACCTCAAGAGGTTGATCCCTTGGACCAGCAACCATTACATCCAGATGAGGGGTCACCGGCCGTGCTTGAGGCTTTGCAGAGTTTGTCAGGAAAGGCTGAATTGTTGGCAGAAAGGGTGACTCGTGTGGAGTCTATGGCTGAGAGGGTTGTGAAGGGATCTGATGTTGACTGGGTGAAGGGCCTGCGCACAAAAATTGCTGCTCTTGAGTCGCTACCTGCCTTGGTGACGGACGTTGAGCATACTGCAAATATCAATATGGTCCACTGTCATCAGATCAAGGAAGAGTTGAAGGAGCTGAATCGTCAGCTAAAGTTTGTGGCCACTGAGGTGGTTGACCAGTTGAAGACTGTGCTTCATGGTTAACCTTGCCGCTGTCTCATGGTTTCCCTATTCCTTCAATCCCTCCCATATCTGCCCCCTGTTTTTGATAAACTTCTTTCGTTGTCATGTTCTGAATTCTGTGTGCTAGTTTTTAAAATTTTCAGTATGTTATGTGTGTGCCCTCTAGGGTACTTTTACTCATTATTAATCAAGTCTGCAGTTTCCTTCCATTAAGTGGATGTCTTTACTTGCTCTCTTTTTTATGATGCCAAAAGGGGGAAGATAACATGGGTGCATTACTTGAGGAGGAACTCGTTATTAAAAATCAAATTGGATGTCTATCTAAGTGGGAACTGTTAAGCGATCGTAGATTTGCTTGCCTAACTAAAATTGAATGAATATCTATCTGATGGAATTATGAAGAGATATCTATCTGCCAGACTTGTGATAGTTTTGAAATACGTGTTATGGATTTCTTGTCTTTTGAAGAAGTGTTTGTCATCATCAAAAAGGGGAATTTGTTGGAACCCTTTGGTTTTGATGATTACAAACACTTAGCTAATGCGTTGTCTAAGTGTGCAAAAATCCATGAACAAATTAAATGATGCAGGTTCTAATTAAGGAAACGCAGCGTTTGAAGAATCCTGAGTTGGCGTTTGAAGATCAAAGATATTATGTGCAAATCTTGAAGATATAATTGGAAATATTTGATCGAAGATTTGAGGAGAATATACTGATGATATTGGTTGAATATCGAAGATACTGATTGAAGATCGAAGAGATGATTGGAAATCAAGAAGATTCAAAGAAGATATCTAATCAAAGAATATTGAGGAGAATATTCTGCTGATCAGATTTGGAAGATTCGATCTTTTGAAGAAACCGACTTAGGAAAGATTTAGGATGGAATCGTGCCTAATCAGATATAAGTCTATCTTGTTTGGAAGGTCGGTTTGGGCCGAATCGAACAGGATCAGATTTCGAGATCCGTTAAAACCCTATATAAGGGGTTTGCACATGAAGAGTTCGGCGTTTTCGAAAGAACAGAGCGACTACATTCAAAGAGCAATATTGCTGAGATTGCACGCACGAAGGTTCGAGGTTCGAAACTGATTACTTTGTCGAATTGAGTAGAGGTCATCAAATAGAGTCTAGTGAAAAGACCTAGTTTGTAAACTCTACAAGTATATCGGAATAAAAAGTAATCAGGTTCGCAAATCCTTTCAGAGAAATCTAAAAGGTAGTGGTTTTTATCTTATCATTATTGTGATAAGATTTCCACTATATATTCGTGTGCAATTACTTTCAGTCGTTTACTTTCCTGCATAATTATTTTCGCTGCTATCTGATCATCAGACGGAAAAGCACTCCGTGACTTTCGTCTGACAGACTGCTAACACTAACGATCCAACAAAATGCTTTATGGAAAATCTTAAATGACTGTGTAATTAGTTGAAACACATACCACATGGAGTGTGACACGGTTCAGTGTGCTCACTATTAACTTGATATATGGGCGCTGAAAATGACGACTAACATTGATCAAGGTAAGAAAGAAAACTTTCAAATACAACCCCATGATATTTTCCATTGATCAAGGTAAGACATTTAAATCATGGTTGACACCTTTTAAAGTTGTGCATGACTCAACTTATGCAAACACCAACGGTAACTCTGATCGTATAGAAATCCATGAACATCAATCAAAAATTATTCACCTTAACTTCCCGAAGTCGAACAATGCATACTAATCTGACTTGATTCACCAAAGGCTGACAAAATCGTCTCTCCTTCACAACATATTCATCCAGTAAAACACTCTTAATGTAATAAAGGTCCCCCTTTTTTTACTGCTATCGTCACTCTGCTACTTGGTCAAAGTACAACACCAAAATAAGAAAACACAGTAAGCGAGCGAATCAGAAGTTCAACTCATCCAAACTGATCGAATCACCACTTGTCCAGTTCGTCAAATCACTTACACCATACCATTCTTTTAGTACACCCATTCCTTTAGTTCCTTTTCAATGCCATGAAATCCTTCAGTAACATCGATTCGTTGCTTAAAACTCCTTATCAAACTCTGCATCTCCTTACCCCATAATTCTTTCCAATTCAGTTAAAGTTATCTATATACTTATGACCACACTAATGAAAAGTTCACCATTCTTCACCAAGATAGTAACAATATCCAATTGTCCAATATCTTTGACAAATAGTATAAACATTCTCAATCGGTCAACTATTGACTGTCTCTGGTTAGAAGATGGCAGGCTGTTACCTCAAATGCAAATAACTTCGATATCCATGACATCTCAAACGATTCTTCACAGATAACCTCAGCACTACTCCATATCACATATTAAACATCAATGTTTATTTTCTTTCACCAACAACAAGCCTAAGCAACAATTTAACCAAATCGTACAATTGCACATTCCAATTAACTCTTGAAGCACAATGTCTTCTAGGTCCACATCTCCAAAGTTGGGACAATAACTTGTATACTCCTCTTATATCTCCAACAACGGATACTTATCATCCATCAAGTCCTTACTCAACTTTCGATAGCCCGTTACATACTTCTGTTATATAGTAGTAATCGAAATCCTTGTTAGGTTCACGACAAGTTGTAGGTGTGATAATAATTACTTGGGAAGAATAACATACGAAAGTAGATATTTATTGTGATACTTATGACAAAAGGACCGGACCGTGTTAAAAATTGCTATGGAGTACACATGGAAAAGATGAAGAAGATAGATGTGTACGAGAATTGTAGATTCCACAAATGCATAAAACGATTATGCAAAACACCAAGAAGGCCATAAAAAGCCAGAGTAACATGAATTTTTGGTATCCCTTCAGCTGCGAGACTCTTTTCTACTATAGAGATCAACAATATAATACCCCTGCTAGTTGAAATAGAAAGAGGACTTTCTTCTATCGATCTGAGTAACCGGACAACCTGGAATGCAAAATTGGGATCAAATCCATAAGAATCAAATAAAAATAAACTCAGTTGATCAGACTCACATGTGTGTATTGACTTTCCAGGCAGGCCTCCCCCGTGCACAGTTTGCAATTCAGAGGCTCGTAGTGGCACAATATTTTTAGTGTTGAAACACGGATGCTCTTGTTATCATGACATAAATTCATAGAAAATTTCTCCAGTAGATCCTCTTTCACAGTATTATCTTTAAAGTAGGGATGGAACAGCTCATGAGCAGCTAATGCATGGGAGGGCGACCTATGACATCCGCAATATCATATCAAAACATGACTACCAACAACCTAAAATTAAATGCCTGAATTATCTTACCAAAGACTAGAATCCAGGAAATCTGAAACAGCCAAGAGAACTTGGGAAGAAGACATATTCCTAATTGCAAGTTGCAGGAGTTTCCCTTTTTGATCAGGCCAAGGATTTCCAGTCACATTCAGCTGGAAATAGGAACTAAGAGTAGCACCTAATAAGCTTTGCCAGATTGCTTTAAGATGACCTGCAATGGTGTCTATTTTTATTCACCAGATGTGCAGACAATAGAATCAGAGAAGGACATGCGCAAACAATAGAATCAGAGAAGGCAATTAGTCTAAAAGTCAACAAGAGAGAAGGACACGCGCCCGTTGTGCCCCTGACCTAGGGTTTCCGTCGTCTCCGAGGATGGCGCTCGGATCCGCGTCTGACCCAGAGGGGGTAAAGGTAAGGAGCAGATCGTGACCGGAGCTGCAGAGAAGAGTAAGAGTTTCTAGCCTGCTCGAGCAACGGCGAATCAAAACAGGGAGCGGGGAGTTCCGCTCCTTCACCTTCCTCAGATCCAAGGAGCAGATCGGGTAGTCATACCAGCAGAGGAATGGAATGCGTTGAACATGCGCTGGTTGGATTCGTATTCGGCACCAAGCCATTCTTAGGGCAGGATGAGGGTTTTGCTAGGGTTAAGTGGGGAGACGAAACAGGATGCGAGGTTTTGCTAGGGTATCGAACCTTCACGGGTTTGGCTTTTTGGTGGCTAAATATCACTTATGAATCAAAAAAAAGTGGGGAGACGAAACAGTAGTGAAGGTTTCTGATGAGCCGTATTTATACGACTCATCAAGTCAACAAAATCCACCAAATTAGACACTTTGTCATGTGAACATTTACTTGTTAAGTGCTATGTTGCATTTCAGGTACCTTGGAAGGTTTAAGAGGAATCGGGCTTAAAAGATGGCATTTTATGCCAAAAACAACACAAGTCATTTCTGGCCGGCCAGCCCGCCACTTTGGTCGAGCCGTGTCCGAGAAGTTTCGAGACCGGGCAGTTGAGTTCAAGGTCAGGGCAAGTCCCAAAGTCAAGAACCACATCAACAAGACCAAAAACCTTGCTTTGGCCCGGGGAGTTCCGAGCAGAACCGCACTTTGGCCAAAGAAGTCCTGGCCGGTCCTCATTTTAAGGCCAAAACTGAAACCAAGCGTTTTGAGGCCGGCCAATGCAGTTCCTCAGTGGGCGCCGAATACAAGTCCAAGAACCACAGTTTAGAGCTTGAGAACCGCGTCGGTCCATCCAGAGCCGGCCAAAGGCAAAAATCAGCCAAACCGGCCATTCTAGGCCCGGCCAGGCCCCGACAAGGTTCCGACCAAACAAAGGCCACAGCCCGGTTTGTAATCTCAGTTCCATTCTAGAACCGCACCCCAAAGGCCAAGAACTCAAAGTCCCAAATTCAGGCCAGAACCGGGTCTGTCCGACCAAAATCCGATCCTCACCGGGCCAAAACTGGCCCACTTGCAATTCTTGGATGGTTATCGATGGTTCTCGAATCCTTTCATCATTTGGCCCATTCCAAACCACTTTGGCCCATGCAAAACCAAAAGAACGGAACTTTGGCTCATGGCAAGCCATTTCGGCTCATTCCAAGCCAAAACGGAGGAACTTTGACTAGGAATAGTCCAGTTTGGCCACGGCCAGTCTAAGTCGGTGGAGCCTTTGGCTAAGGCCAGTCCTAGAGTGTTGCCCAAGCAAAGAGAAACCCTAATCCATTTTTCTATAAATGAGACCCCTTGGTCTAGGAAATGAGTGTGCACACTTTGAGGGCCACGTTGGGGGTTCCCAACTCACAAATCACACCAAAGTTCTCTTCAAATCAGATCAGCTCGGAGCTCCTCTCTCTCTTATTCTTCATTTCGGCAATAGATAGCATTTCCTTTTCTTTCATGTATTGCTATTGTATACTCTTCATGAATACTAGTAGCTAAAACCCCTATTCGGTTTAGGGATTCATATATTGTGGCAAGGTTTTGAGACCCTTTTCTTAATGCTATTTTGTGTTCTACTAGTTCTTGTGCCATTTATCTCGAATTGAACAAACAAAGCTAAGTGGATGCTTGAAATGGCAAAGCTTGGTCGAGTAGTTCAATCCCTCTATTTGCCGCTTGTTTGATACTGAAACGTGAGATCAAGCGGCTGCACTTAGCCTAATACATCTTGAAATGAAGTATTAGTCTTGCTAGAACTAGAAGTCTCTTGAAATGGAGTAGATTGTGGTGTAAGTGCTTGAAATGGCCTTACTTCGGGTTATGTCCCGAAACGGAGTGACCACACTCATGGACACAAAATCAGATCATTAGAGGTCAATGATGAACAAAACCACAATAGATGTGAATACATTTTGAGATTCTCGTACTCTATGCTATTTTACATTTCGCTAGTCTTTGTGCTCATCCCTACGAATCAGATTGCTAGACTAAGTGGATGTTTTGCCACAAAGCTTAGTTGAGCAACCGATTCTTATAGTTAATATCTACTGGATGCCTTGCAGCAAAGGTAGATAGTAACATCTAGATTGAATAACACCTTTACCGGGTTGATTTAGGAAAGGACTAGAAGCCTAACACCTTGTCAAGCTTAGTTGTGGAGTATCACCTTTGCCGGGATACTAGGATGCCACCTTTGCCGAGACACCACATAACACCTTGTCGAGTTAAGGTTGTGGAGTATCACCTTGCCGGGATACTAGGGTGTCACCTTTGCCGGGACACCACACACTGCGAAATGTAGAGTAGACCATTTGATGTCTATGATAAATGTGTCACAAGAGAATCCCTAGACTGGATATTTCCTTTCATTGAAGCACCTTTCTTTTATTTCTTGTACTTATTTCTAGCTGCTTGCAAACCCCAACTGTTTTACTTTCAAGAACAACAAAGTAACATCACCAGCTCCCTTGGGTTCGACCCCTACTTACCGCTTTACTAGCCAATAGTAGTGGAGATTATAAATGTAAATTTGAGAGGTCACGACGACGGCCTGTCAGTTTCTCAACTCAATTAAGGGATTTTTCTCTTCAAGTTCGTGGCCGAGGAGAAAAGGGTCGAGGTGCTAAGTGGAGGACCGTGGACGTTCAACAACCGCCCGCTGATCTTGAAACCATGGTCGGAGCAGGAGGAGTACAATTGTGGGAGTGTTGACGCGCTGCCGATATGGATTCGTCTACCTCGGTTGAAGGCTCACCTAGCAGATACCATCATCTTGAGTAGGTTGTGCTCTAGGCTAGGTAAACCCATCTGCACAGACGGGGTGACTGCCGATGGATCGAGCTACAACTACGCAAGGGTATGCATCCAGATTTATGCAGACCAAGAGTTCATGGACTACATTGAATATGAAGACCCTTACGGAAATAGATATGTTCATCCAGTCGTGTATGAATGAAAACCTCCATGATGCTCTAACTGCTGCAACCTTGGACATCTAATAGATAAGTGTCCTGAGCCGAATTTAGAGAAGATGTTGGATGGTTTGAGGGAAAGAGAGAATAGGAAAAGGTCCATGAAGGATAAACGAGAGGTTAGTGAAGATGAGTTGGATTATGACGTGGATATCGCAATAGAGAGAGAGCAGCAAGGAGAAGACATTGAGCTAAAAGAATCAGCTTGTGTTCCCGAAACACAAATGAAGACTACTCTAATGGCAGATAAACCAAAAGAAAATGAGACAGAAGGCATGAACGGGGGTTTTATACCATTTTTCTCCAAGAGTGCACAAAAAAGAGCTCGTCAAAAAGAGAAATGCAAGGCGAACAGTGGTGAGAGCAATGTCTCAGGTGACACAATTAAAAGCACAAGTACTAGCCACTCAAAGAAAGATGAAAGGAGTAAACAGATAAAAGAGACTAAAGTTAAGAAGTTCAACAACCTGAGGAGGGAGGCAGACCTCAAAAAACCCCTTGTTTAATGTATAAAGTCGCAGCATGGAACGTTAGAGGGCTTAATAACCCCTACAAGAAAACTGAAATCCTTAGTTGGATTCAGAAGAATAAATTAGATGTAGTAGCTCTGTTAGAGGTTAAGTTGCAGGAGAATAAATGGGGGATGGAGTTATGAGATGTAGCCCAGATGATGGTTGGAGAGTGGAGTTCAGCAATTGTGAGGGAGGCTGGGCTCGGGTCATGTTGTTATGGTACGAGGCGACTACTAAGATATTGAACATCCAGAAGTTCTACCACTTCGTGGCTTATGAGGTAAAAGCAGACAACAAAAGATTTGGTTTGATAGTAATGTATGCTAGCAACATTTTTGGAGAAGAAATAGTTATGTGGGAAGAGATAGAGAAGATCGAAGAAAAGTTTTCTGGAAGTTGGCTGTGTATAGGAGACTTGAACTATGATAAGGATCAGACGGAAAAAATTAATGGCAACAGAGTTAGCGACAAGGACACAGCTGATTTCAGAAGGTTCTTAGCTATAACTGATCTTGTGGACTTTCCAGCGAGTGGTTGTCACTTTACATGGAGCAATAATCACATTAATCCATATGATAGGATTTGGAGCAAGCTGGACAGGGCCTTAGGCAACTCGGTGTGGTTCGAAGAGATGGAGGAGGCTCACGCCAAATTTCTCTCTCCCAGTATATCGGATCATAGCCCAGTGGTCGTGTATTGGGGGCAAGAGGAGAGGATTATAAAGAGTTTCAGATACTGCAATTTTTGGGATAACTTGGAAGAGTATGAAGATATTATTCGAAGCATATGGAGCTGTGGGAACAAATGCAAAAATCTGTTCATGATACAAGCAAAGTTGAAGTATATGAAACATATAATGAAGCAGAGGTTTGTGGGGAGCACCAGAGGCATGGATAAAAGAGTAAACCAGACCAGAGAAGCACTCTTGGAAGCTCAGCGCAAATCGGAGAGTAAGCCCCAGGATGCTGAATGTTGCAACTCAGAGAGAAAGATGGCTATGGAGTTCAGGAAAATCAAATACAATCAATTCCTTTTCAATAAGCAAAGGACTAAAGCCCAGTGGATTATAGAAGGAGACGCAAATACCAAATTCTTCCACAGTCTTCTAAAGAGCAGAAGTAGGAATAACATCATTCAAGTCTCCCTAGGAGATGGAACGGTGTCGACAGACAGATTGATTATCAAGCAGGAACTCTCCAAGTATTTCAAAGAATTATTGGGACATGAACGCGTGTGCAGCAACGTAAAGGCTAAAGTGGTTGCTCAAGGACCCTCGGTTAACAGCGTTCAGTGCAAAGCTTTAGTTCGTGAAGCAACAGACAAAGAGATCTGGGCAGCTTTGAACAACATTAGAGCAGATAAAGCGTCATGACCATACGGATTCTCTTCTAGTTTCTTCAAAAAAAATTAGGTAATTCTAGGGAAGGAGTTGTGTGATGGAGTGAGGCACTGTCTCAGACATAATGCTCTGCCCAAAAGAATGAATGCAGCTTACATTGCGCTAATTACTAAGAGTAGTCAGGCGTGCAAACCGGAGGACTACCGCCCTATATTCTGTTGCAACGTTACTTATAAAATCATGACCTCTTTATTGGCAGGTAGGCTTAAGGAGGTTCTCCCAGACATCATTAACCCAGCCCAAGGTGCTTTCATCAATGGTCGTTCTATTGTGGGCAACATATGCTTGGCTCAGCAGTTGCTCAACTGCTACGAAAGGAAGTATTTAAGCGAGAGAATGACTTGGAAGATTGATCTCCGAAAATCGTATGACACGATAGACTAGAAGTTTCTAGCCTCAATGTTAGAGTTCCTGAAGTTCCCCTGCAAGTTTATTTCTTGGATGGCGATGTGCGTGCAAACTACCAACCATTCGATTATGATCAATGGAGAGATGATTGACTACTTTAAGGGCAAGCGAGGAGTCCGACAAGGTGACCCTTTGTCACCGTTTCTGTTCACAATAGCCATGGAATATCTATCCAGAATGCTTCAGAGGCTAAACAAGGCTGAGGTGTTTTATTTCCACCTCAAGTGTCATCGTATCAAGTTATCACACATCATGTTTGCGGACGACCTTATTCTCTTCAGTAGTGGCGGAAGTTTAGCTATAGGCACTATTAAAGAGGTGGTGTTGACTGTCGAGGTTCTTAGACTGTTCTGGACTTGCTATTAACTTTCAGAAGAGCTAGCTTTTCACAGGTGGGATGATCGAAGCTAAAGTTGCCTGGGTAGAAAATATTATTGGCACCAAGGCATGCCCTCTTCCAGTGCGATATTTAAGCCTTTCGCTCACTTCAAAAAAGCTGAGTAGGAAGGATTGTGACAGCCTTATAAGCAAGATGACAGCTCATTTGGCGTGCTGGAGCAATAGATTTTTGCCCAGAGCTGGCAGGAAAGTCTTGGTTTTCGCAATGCTACAGGCTATAGTATTATTCGAGGCGCGGGTCTGTATGTTGCTAAAGATAGTTATCCAATCGGTCAATACTCTATGCGCCAGATTTCTTTGAAAAGGCAGCTGTGATAATAAAGGAGGTCACCTTGTGAGTTGGGAGAAGGTTTGTAGAGACAAGAAGGAAGGTGGTCTAGGCTTGAGAAACTTTGAATTGATGAACTGTGCGATGGTTATCAATCAAATGTGGGGAAAGAAAGAAGGCAACAACAGCGCTTGGACATAATGGATGGACAAGTATTGGTCTAAAGGCAAGCACTGGTGAGAAGATGAAGTAAAGCAGATAACTCTTGGGTCCTCAAACGTCTAATGCAATGTAAAAGATGGGTCTTAGCCGTGTAACGATCACAAATGATTCAGCGAGTTGGAATGGGCAAGGGGAGGGATTTGGAGCCAAGGACACCTACAACATGCTTATAGAACACTCGACTTTGGTGGACTGGCACAAATTAGTTTGGAATAACTTCAATGCGCCGAGAGACTCCTTTAACGCCAGGCTAGCAGTTCAAGACAAGCTGATGACCAAAGATAGAATGAGTAAATAGGGCTTTTCGGGAACCAGAACCTGCGTCCTCTGTAAGGTGATGGATGAGAGTAGAAACCACTTGTTCTTCGACTGCAGATTCACAAGGGCAGTGTGGATAGAGGTAATGCAATATTTGAAAGTGTTGCAGTACCCCAGCTGTTGGTAGCTGTTGATCCCCTGGTTTAAAGGGATGCCTCAAAAGCGTCTCAAAATGAAGCTGATTGCAACAGCAATTACAAGATCTATGAATGGTATTTAGAAAGCGAGGAATGTCAAGATTTTTAGAGCAGAGGAAACCACTATAGCTAGATTAGTACAAGACACGATTTGGTACTTGAAAATGAAGATTGGGGCGATCAAGAAGGAGGCGTGTGATAAGGAAGATATAGATTGGATGATTGATATGCGGTTCATTGATTAGTGTCTTTTAGCTTGTTTTCTTTAGGTAGTTTAGGTGTTTGTAGGGGCCTCTGCCTCGGCTTGACGAGTTTTGGAGTCAGGTCCGGCTCTCGGGGTTTAGCTAGTTGGTCTTTGGCCTGCTTGGTGCAGAGTTAGCTTGTACCCATTTTTTGATCAATGACATCACCTCATTTTTTTCAAAAAAATAGAATCAGAACAGAATTGATTGATAGTAGTTCGTAAATCTTAGATTTTACAACATGCATCCATCACAAAGTTCATATATTAACAAGGGTTTTAAATAGTACCTGATTCCTTTGACGTAATATGATCAAGTTCACATATCAAGTCATTCAACAATGAATGACATTCTGATATGTCCAGTATATGAGGACGACATCGAACATTTCCCCAAATCAAAGCCAAGTTGGTCTTGCTGAGGACCTGATTTGATGAATCGTCTTGTCTGGACCCTCTCATTCTCTGGGTCCATTCAGATAAAACATTACGCAAGTAATCACGCATCTTTACTACCTTGTCCTTGGCTATTATATTCAAACAGTTAGGTTGTGTGCTGTTTGAGCACAATCTTTGCAGCAAACACATTACTAGGTACAAAACCTCTTCCTCGGAAATTTCTAGCATATTATCCAATGCACTTGGAACAAAAAGTTTGGGTTAACAAACATAAAAGATAATAACCAGACAAGGAAAATTGTAATCATTAAAGCACCTAATAATGGTAACGCTCAACAAATCAGTTATGTCAAAGTCCTTCAGAAGCAACTCCATGATAAAATTAAGCAACCTGTATATTGAGCAACCATTAGACTGCTGAAACATAGTAACATACATGAGCTAACATATGATTAAATGGAGAAAGTTACTGTACCTTGAATTTTTTATGAAAAATAACGGAGAACAATCCTCGAAAATCCCATCAATATCCGACGTATGACCACAGCTAAGAAGCCCTTCAGAAACACAGAGAAGCAGCTGCAAAACCTGGTCAACTTCGTATGTTAAATCCTCCTAACTGTTCTGGTCGAGACGCGAAGTTAATGATTTCACAAGCATCTTCATCAGTGCAAAAATGGAGCACTTGTCTGCATACATATCACAGCCAATATAATGAGAAAGATGTTAATCCACATAAAAGCAGCAAGAGGAATCATATACAAAACTCATGAGTGAAAGATAAAACAACAAAAAGAACAGAATGAAAAACTCACTGTTTTTTTTCATTCTCCACTTCCATAAAATAAAGCGCCAAACGTCTTGCACCTGACACTTAATCTGATATGTGAAACCAGGATGGACAGGAGGCACCTATGGTGCAAAAATCTGCCCTCTTGTATGCTAATATGAACTTCATGATGTAGAAACCTCAACACCGACTTGAACTCGCTGGGTTCAAGCAATTCATGCAGTCTCTCAAGTGCAGAAGCTATAACTTCAACAATAGTCTCTGATCCTGTGAAGTAAAAAAGATAATACACATGGTTCTGTATTAACAAAAGTGCCAAGAGCAAGAGGAGACAGTGGGAGAGAGGTAAACACAATGTAGAGTTGTTCATTGAGCTTACCTTGGTTGTACTGACTGCAAGTACTGTACATCGTGCTGCTCACCAGTATTTGCAACACATTAGCAGCTTTTGAATGTAACCTTGATGAGGTTCCCCTCATAACATTCCACAGCAATGCACTAACTCCAGATTTCCTTGCAGATAAAGAAGGCCTTCTCTGCAACTTCTAGCATGACACTTTCTATGCCTGTTATAATGATAAATGATAGAGTAAAATATACTTCTAATATGAGGGAAAATCTACACCTACTGGAACCAAAAATGTAAGTTTATATTATCAGTTAGAGTTTTGCAGTTTTTGATTTTTAAGGAATAAAAAACTGCAATAGAAGTTAAGATATAGCAAATCATGCGTCACCTAGGAAAACTATTTTTAAGGAACCAACATGTCCGTTGAAGACAACTTGAAATACAGTAGACCACAAACTAAGGAACCATAAAGTTTACTTCAGGAAATTGGTATTGCCTAGGGCTGAGCATTGTTCGGTAAATTCCGAATTTACCGATTTAATTTACCGAACCGACTCAATTCGGTTCGGTAAATTCGGTAAACGGTAAATTCGGTAATTTACCGATCGGTAAATCGGTAAATTTTTGTCGGTAATCGAAATAGATTTTCTAATTCGGTAATTTACCGATTTACCGAATAAGAATTTTTTATTATTAAAAAATAAATTTTTTTAAATGAATTATTTGTTTAAACTTCAAATTTTAATAAATTTTAACCCACAATTTTTGAAAACTTTTGTGATTTAATTGTGTATATCAAAATTTTGAAATACCTTTGTGGTTTTTTTTGTTATTAGATGATTATTTATTATGTTTTAATAATTTTAAAATAAAATTCGGTAAATTCGGTTAATTCCAACAATTTACCGAATTTACCGTTTTACCAAAAGTCGATAAATTCGGTAAATTCGGTTCGGTAATCGGAATAAAATATTTGGGTCGGTAAATTCGGTAACGGTAAATTCGGTAATTTACCGTATGCACACCCCTAGTATTGACTATTAGTGACATATACCGGGAGGGACGCGGATGGGGATCAAACAACCATTTCTTTCCCACCATTGTTTTCTTTGGTTTCAGTTCAGGAAATTGGTATTAACTATTTAATATATAAAAAAACACCGCAGAATCAGGCCAGATCAGGTCTATTTCAAGTGCTTGAAGTATTTAACAATGGTTTCTTAGAAAAGACCAATGGTTCTCACTTGAGTCATTCATTCATTCAAGAAACTGATTTTTTTCTCATACTAACAGGCAATAAAAAGGTCACTAGTTTGTAACAGCATTTTGTGGATTTGGAAAAATGTGTAAGATGAGATTAGAAGTTAGTAAGAGATTAAGATTACAGATCAGGCTTCACTCACACACAAAAAAAAGAGTTCCATAAATATGGAGACATTCCAATCAAATCTCATGGCTGAGTATTCCTTTCTAGTGTTGCCTGAGTATTTGTGTCGAATTAAATAATAACATCGAATCTTAAGGAATAAGAAAAAACAGATGATTATACCTTTCATTAGTTGATCAACCGGGGCATTCCTTAGCAAGAATCCCATGGCTTCTCCCATAAATTCTTGGACACAATCCTTGGGGTAGTATCTTTAGTTTAACGTAACCCTACAAACAACATTGTATATTTACTGCATTTTCGTGATGGTGCTGAGAAACATTTTGGTTGCAAATAACACAAGCACGCTTGTCATATAACAAAAAGTGTCTTTGCTTAATAGAAAGAAAACATGACCAGCAGTTACCTGTTCAACCTCATGTAATTTATATATATTACATGATGGTTGCCTAACTTAAATTGTATCCTTAGTAGTTATTACATGATGGTTGCCTAACTTAAAATGTATTTTTCGTAGTTTGACTCTGTAACTGAGTCACAGAATATAAGGCTGTGTATTCGAAGCTGTGCTTTTCCTCCCATTTATTATTCATTATAAGTGGTGTAACATTATTTGTGCCCCCAAACTCAGCAACCATGTCTCCATTCACTTCATTGGGATAAAGTTAAGAGTTCATGATAACATTCAGCCCACTTATAAAAATGATATGCATACTTACTTGAAGATGTAAATAATGTTGCGCAGAAGATACTTCCGTAAATGCATCAATATCAATGACCATGATGTAAAAATCTGTAACAGCAAAAACCATGTCAATGTTAAGTCTCAATGGTATCAGAAAACTAATTGGAATGAAGCAACTGGATAAAAATAATGATCTGTTCGATGATATCAGGTTCCCTCTCAGCCCCATTTTTTAGTAAAGAAACTAACGATTAACGAATTCACAACACATGGAAGAAATCTGCAATATTCAAGCATGTTTATGTGAGCAGAAAATAAATAAATAAAACAATGAAGAAAACTAGGCAAAAGAAAGAAGAAAGCACACAAAATACAAACGAGTTAAGGATCACAAGTGAGATCAAATTGAACTGTAATAACAATTTGGAGATTCATTCTACTCAATGATCTTCACTTTATTTCTTGTGATAACCTTTTGTTTCTTGATAATGCAATTATGGAAGAACGAATTGTTTTCAGAACTGCACTAGCAAAGAATATGGAAACATACGGTATGAAGTCCTCCAGAAGATCTCTAGACAAAGCTGCAATCAACCTCATAGAGCGACCAAAAAATCAAACATGATTAAGAAAGCAACAGGTTATGGAAGCAAGTCAGCGATCACATATAGACTGGTCATGAGAATATGTCTGCCTAAGTTCACTATGCACGTTCTTTTTTGGAGAAGGAATAGACCAATGATCACACAACATACCTTAGAATAGGCTCAAGAGACAACCTTGCTCTTATTATCAATCTGGAGACGAGTTTATTTAGTATCAAGTCTTTGTGCAACAGCACCAATGGTAAAGTTTGGACAAGTGGCGTGATCTCCTCGGAAACTGCTGAGAAATCCTCAGCAATGTTCAATTCCTGGATTTCAGAAGTGTAAGAAGAATTATCAACAAAAACTCAAAGTTCGATAGTAGTCCCTCTCCCTTTTTATTGTTGGTATAATGTGTAAATAATAGAAGGTGCCATATGCTTCAATAATTGTTCTATGAAGACCAATCAAATAATTTTTGTACATCACACTTTTAGCTGAAGTCATAGATCCATGCTACAGAGACCAGAGCCACAATGCATAAACAATAAAAACACTTACTTTCCATTCCAGTAGGTAGTCACGGACGAAGCAAGACCCCTCAGATGGTTCAGCTTGCAATGGATGGAGGCTTCGATAGACATCTATCTCTATGTCTTCTATCCTTTGAGAAAAGGTCTTGAACTGTTCACAAATATCAAACTCATCAGCAGACATACCACTAATAATAATAAGAATAATAATGACTCCAAAACCAACACTAATTATGGTTGCAGCTAACCAGTAAAACAAAATTAACTGGGCAAAAAAAATAGTAATCAGAAATTCAATACATCAAAACCATTGTACGCAAATAACAACACCTTGATACATGTAACCCCAATTCTCAACCCTCCTACACAAAATCCTAATGTATAACTCTCGATCAGTTCCACACAACAAATTAACATGATGTATTACAGCCAGTAGTAACTAACACAAAACGCTGGCGGCCGGAGGACTGGTTAAGGGATTTTACGGCTACAGCGTGAGCTGGTGTCGCCATATGCGCTTCTATTCTCTTCCTCCTCAACAAATTCACAGCTACGGCTACGGCGGGAAGGAAGATAGGGTAGCAGTCTTGGAGGAGCTACGATTGAAAGCAGCAAGGTTGCGCCGAGGGTTTATCAATTTGGAATTGTTTTTTCTTTTTTATACTTTGACATGTTGTTCTTTTAATAAAGGAAATTCGGCCTTTAGTCGGTCGATCATTCCTGTGGCAAAATTCGGTTCGGCCAATCATCTTAATGTCGGGTTTAATCAAATCTGATATGAATTTCGGATTGGGTTAGGGTTGAGAATCGGATTATCCGATTTCATAAGTAATATAAAAAATATTAGATTTTTAACAACATTCGAATTTAAACCTCATCTGAATGAATGTGACTATTATACCATTTAATTTATTTGTGTTCTCGTGAAATATCACTTCATATATGAATAAGTAACTGGTTTGTAATGAAAAATAAAACCTTTATACTAAACCTTACATCATAACTCGGTGATTTAAGCCACGGGTCATCATTTGACCCTAGGATCAAAATGTCCATAGGGTAACCCTGACCCTATCCTTACTCTACCATGTCCGATCTTCTACCATATATGTACCCTGCCCTGTAAGCCTTAGGCAGGATAAGAGTCATAGAAAGAAAGAAAAAGCATACCCTACCCTTCTACCCTGCACTCCTATCCTATTATCCTGCTATGCCCTTGTACCATGTCCTATCCTATCTTACCCTATCATTTTCATTCATATTATGAATTTTTTCTTCAAAATATGCTTAAATTTGCCCTACTTGACCATATCCTACCCGACCCTACCATAACTTACCCTAATATTACTCTGTCCATGGGTACCCTACTGGCTTAGAGAAATTACTCTACCCTGCCTTGTACTGTTCATGGGGTCAAGAAAAATGTTTTTACCGTGCCCATTAGGGTAAGGGTTACCCTTACCCTGTTCATTACCGGCCCCTAATTTAAGCTTATATTTTATGCCTATTATAAAATTTAGTTTTAAGGTCGGGTTTAGGTTCACATGATTGACATGGTCTTTCGGATAGGGTTAAAGTTCAAATAAATGACACGGTCAATATTTCGGATCGATTCAGAACGAGCAAAATTCGTCTCAACCCGTTCCACGCCCACCCCTAAGTCCACTAGTGTGGTTCGACCAATTAACCAACTGTACAAACCAGAATAAATCGGGCCGAAACCTGATTAGCTCGGTCCAATTTGATTAGGGTATTGTTTTTGATTTGGTGAAATATGTTGCAGAGAACATAGCGGCGCCATAAACCCTAAGTGACCCTTTTAAGTCTTCAATATATGAAGTAAACTCAGTCTTCAACTTTCTTCGCTCTCGCCGATCAAAAAAACTTTCTTCGCTCTCGAATCGTCGTCTTTCTCAGGTTCGCCAGCAACTTCCCTCTTTGTAGTTTTACTTGTGGTTGGCTGACGTTATCATTAACATTTTGATGTTATCTTTGGTTTGTTTTTTGCTGCCCTAGCGTTCGTTTAGGTTGCTATTGAGTGATTTTGAATTATGAAAGTGGTTTATTAGCTTTCTGGAATTGGTTTTCAGGTTGTGGAAATTATTTTTGTGCGTGTTCCAAAACTAATTGGAAGATTGCCTCTTCTTTTCCTTGAAATGCGCATCTTATTTGTTTCTGGCTGTTTAATGATTGTTAGCAGCTTGTATATTATTACTATTATGTTGTTCCTGTTGTTCTTGAGGAGGTCACTCATGGATTCTATTTTGCAGACTACTATGGCTTTTTCTGGAAGATTTGGAGGACTTTTAAAGCAGGGCATTTATCAGAATGCTGTCCCTAATGTACAGAGACCGATGGCTTTGATGCTGAATGCTATGCGGTGCATGTCTAGCAAGATTTTTGTTGGTGGTAATGGCTTATTTTTAATTGATGACCAATTTTCTCTGTTATGTTATTTTTCTGGGAATCGTCTAACCGGTTAGGTTACCTGTTCAGGCATTTCTTATGGAACAGATGACCAGTCTCTCATACAAGCTTTTTCTAGCTTTGGAGAAGTAACCGAAGGTGAGTAAAAATCATCTCTTTTGTAGGGTTTCTTGTTATATGCAGTAGGTGCATTTGTTACTTGTCCTTTGTCGTAGGGTGTTTGATCATCTTCAGTTTGTTTCGCTTGGTACTATAGTCCCTCCATTTTGAAATTTGCATTTTTTATGTATGTTCAGCAAGAGTTGCTACAGATAGAGAAACCGGAAGATCAAAGGGATTTGCTTTTATTACCTTTGCTGAAGATGAAGCTGCTAACTCGGCTCTAAGCATGGATGGCCAAGTAAGCATTCAAAATTTCATAAACTGCCATCTCAAAATGTGTTCTTGTGCCCCACTAGGAACATTTTTATATCATTGTTGGTTTACAGGAAATTGATGGACGAAGGGTTGGTGTCAAAATTGCTACAGAGAGACCACCTCGCTATGGTGGTGGTGGTGGTGGTTATGGAGGGGGTGGAGGTGGAGGTGATTACGGGGGCTTCTAATCTGAAATAGAATTGGTTCAAATCTTTCCCCTCCAAGGTTTTTTTTCGGCCTAGTCAAACCTTTGTGTTGTGGCCACTAAGATGATTAGATATTGTTGCCAGTTTCACTCTATTCTGTGTTTTTATCTGTATGTGCACCTGTTATTTTGTGACATGTGCACATGTCATGTCTTTCAGTACAACCTTGTGACATTTCTCAGTTGAGCTAATAATTCTTCTGCAATTTATATTGTAAAGCATTTGAGTTATGTTTCTCTTTATGGTTTAATTCAATGTTGTTAGTTAATATGAATAGAAGGCAGTGCTTAGAAGTCTCGTAGAAATTGCCAATTCGATAATCATCTTCAAGTGTAGATTTATAAATACTATTTCAAATCTGATATCTCAAGTTTATCCTTGTGCTCATTTCTATAAATCAGTTCTGAACCTTACTTTTGATAATGGTGATTTTTATCCATTCATTGTGAGAAGGTTGATGACGCATGCCAAGTTGCAATCAGTGAGTATGATTTTTGGGAAGGGTAATTGGTTATCAGTGGCATCTATTAATGATTTGATTGCAGGTCAATATTTGACGCAAACTGGATTTGGTTATCAGTCTCAATCTGATAAGCTGTGTAGTATAATTTTCTTGCATGATACATTTTGGATTGCCACTTGTGATTATGTCACACCGGCACAAGAGTGCTGTCATCGCATCGATCGATGAAGTTATGTCGTATTAGGTGGCATAGAAGGCAAACTTGTTACATAAGTGGGTTAAAACATCATATACTAGTACAAATACGAAATAGGTCAATATATGGCGTATTATTGGCAAGATAGATGCTGTACTGAATATGCACAACAAGGTTGGAAACTAAGGTGAGCTTATCTTAGATAGCAAAAGTAATTACTTCTTTCCATACCGCTTTCTTAGTAATATATCGTAATTGTGTATTCATAAGTTTTCTGCTTTGATTAGCTCGGTTAAGCTTGATTTCCAACATGTCGTTACTAGTTTTAAACTCTTATGATAAGCAATCAATTGTTCTACGAAATAAACATCAGGGAAAAGCATAGAGAATGCCTCAAACCTGTAATTATTGATAGTTCAAACTTAAATAGCTCAACGTGTAAAAACATGCTCCTATAGAAAGCTCAAAATGCAAGAGAAAAAAAAAACGTAACGATGAGAGTCTATCTCATTCACCATGGAAGATGCCAATAAAGAATTTTATGCTTTACATGAGTAGAGTAGCGGTGTATCAGAAGTCTTCCAAGTAGGCATGCCAAAAGAGTAGTTGTCGCCTTTGACAGTGTCAATCGATGTAAGGGCCTCGAGTTCTGCCATTTCTTCAGCGGTGAGACTCACAGATAATGCGTCAATGTTTGATTTGAGGTTTTCAATCTTAGTAGTCCCAGGAATGGGGCACACATCCAGTACCTGATGGTACACCCAGGCTAGCGCTAGCTGTGATGCTGTGCATCCTTTTCTGGCTTGCCATTTCGCTAACAAGTTCAAACACTGTCTGGTTTTGCTTGAGGTTCTCAGGTTGGAATCTCGGCAAGTACTGCAAAATGAAGTGCATTTACAAGTCATATTGATCCTGATTCAAGGACCTACTTTTACTAGCCACTTCAAGGTGAGACAAAAACTAGTGAACATATTATGCAATTTAAAAAATTTTGTGATGCACAAATACCAATAGATGCATGAAATACCTTGCGGAAGTCACCGTCAGTAAGAGATTCCACTTATTTGCTGCCTGATGAAAAGAATCCGCGCCCAAGAGGACTGTAAGCTGATTTCCATAGCTTCCTTCTCTGGGAGGTGAGTGAATCAAGTAATATGGGAGGAGTGAGAAGACACCCCGAAGGGATTCGATTTCTCAGAGAGGAATTATTTAGTGTGTTCGTAGACAATATTCCTATGGGAAGTGATGGAGCTTGGTTGAGAAGGCTTTTCAATCAAGAAGGGAGAATACGGGATGTTTTCATTCCGACGAGAGAGAGGAGGGCTTCGAGGAGCAGATTTGGCTTTGTTAGATACCAAACTCTGGAGGAAGCAAAGGCAGCAGTTCGAAGATGGAATGGTTCTCCAGCAGGGAGGGGTGTGCTTGTTGTCATGTTAGCAGACAAGGAAGGCAAAGCTACTGTTCAGAGTGTGGAGATGGGCGGGTGGAGAACTCAGGCGGATGGTCCTAGTGGGGGGGCTATTTCTAAGCTTTGGAGGCCTAAGAGAATGGCGGAGGAGCCAGCTTTGAAGAACCCTCTCAAGACTCAACCCAGAAGAAGAAGAATTGCTTTGAACTCAATCCAGTCGTCGGTGGAGTGGTTGATGTGTTGTTTGGTGGCAGACCTTAGATTGTTAGTTCCAGTGAGCCAATTGCAAGAAGAATTGGAAAGCATCGAACTAAAGTTTAATAAGGTATTCTCAATGGGAGGCAAGAGGATGCTAGTTCACTTCAACTCTGTGGAGGACTTGGAGGTAGGCCTTTCGGAAAAGCGACTCATTTTTAGGAGAAGGTTCTCAAACATTCAGAAATGGGAGGAAGAGGAGGATCAGCCTAAGTCTAGGTCTGTTTGGTTGAGCATTTCCGGTCTCCCTTTTAAGGCTTGGGGAGAGGAAAATTTTAAGAAGATAGCGGAGCCCCTAGGTACTTTCCTGAAGATGGAAGATAGAGATTTTTGGATGTGCGGTGTAGGGAGGGCTCGTATGCTGGTGGAATCTGATTGTTTCGAGCGAGTTTCCGAATTGCTTGAGGTTGTTCTGGATGGGAAAATCTTTGAAGTCGCTGTTTGCGAGGATTGTTTTTTCAATGGGGCTGAAACAGACTGGTGCCAGGAAGAGATCGCGAATGTGGTTAAGGATGTGTGTTCTGGTGCCTCTAGTAAAAGTTCAGAAGGTGGGGAAGCTGATAGCCATAAGTCGGTGAGGGAGGGGTTTGTGAGCGGGCAGGATAAAGATGGACCCTGTTGTGTTCGAGGGGAGGCAGTGGAAGAGGTCCTTTTTAAAAATAGGTGCTCCAAGGATGTTGTTACAGTGGAGAATGATGATGCTCTGGCTAGGGATGGGGAGGGTAGGTACGAAGGCCTATGCTCTGAGCAGAGATCAGAGCTCGCAATCACAGTGGATAGTGAGGTCCCAACAAAGACAGCAGAGACTAGTCTTATTCATCGAAGTGAGTACGATATGACCCTAGCAGAGTTTGAATCCAATCGAAGGTTTTTGAAAGTTCAAAGGAGAAAGGAGTCAAAACTGAAGAAGAGTTCTAAGTACAGCAGGCGTCAGAGGAAAACACAAAAAAAGCAAAGTCAAGAGGTTAAAAGTTTTGAAAAAATTGGGAAGAAAAATGTAAAAGTCAACCAGATCACGAAATTATCAAAGAGTGGGACAGAAGAAGAAGATTTAGAGTTAAGAGAAAAGAGAGAGGAAACGATTCTAACTTACCAACAAGCAAGGAGGCTGGGTTTGGAAGGATTGGCGCCAGACGAGGAGATGATACAACAATTGATGGGCTTGGGCTAAGAGAAGAAAGAAGAGGAGAGGAAGTCATCATAAAGAGTCAATATGCTTTTAATCAGTTGGATCGTTAGAGGAGCATATCCAAAAGTGGTAGTCTCATTTGAAATCTCAAGTAGTAGAAGCAAAAGTTAGAAGCTGGGCGCTCTTACCAGTTAGAGCAGTGGTGCGTCAGGGTGGTTTCTGAGCCTAGTGGCTTTGTAGTTGAGGGCTCCAGGAGGAGGAAATCGGCGGCAGTCTCTAGTTGTTTTTCTCAGTTGTTTTTGTAGTAAGTTGTGTCAGTGAGTTTTTAGCAGTTGTTTTGTTTGGGCCGAGGTTTAGTGAGTGTGCCTGTAGAGTTGTTTTTTGTGTTTTTCCAAAACACATTGATCCTTGAAGGATCCTGTTAATCTATCAAAAAAAAGAGGACTGTAAGCTACAATTCCAATTCCAAGTTCCCTGTCAAATGACAAGAATGAATCAGCAAGAAGTCACCATATAATGAAAAGACAAGTTGTAACCAATTGTGCTGGAAGTAGGAACTACTTGTTGATCCTCTACATCTTGGTTCCACAACGACCACTCAATTTGCACGGCTGTAATAGGATGAACATCATGAGCTCTTCGGATGGTGGATGCTGAGGCCTCTGATAGACCGATATATTTAATTTTGCCCTCTTCAACCAATTTCTTGAGCTCTCCCATCTAACATTATTGTTCATGGAAATGGGTCATATACAGATTGTCTTTTAGACACGAATTAGAGAAAAAGAGAGTAAAGTAATATATTGTGGATAAAGACGACGAGGAGGAGACGAACCGTGACTTCAATGGGCAAGTTTGTATCGATCCGGAGCTGATAATACAAGTCAATGCATTCAGTCTGAAGCCTTTTCAAACTAGCCTCGCAAGCTGCTCTCACGTAAGCCGGATCACCGTGGATCTCCCACTTATCGTCAGATGCACGGTGTATTCCAAATTTAGTAGCCGATTCCATCTTCTCCCTCACTCCACCATTCAAAGCCTAAACTATCAGTAATTAATCATATCATCACCACAAAACTAACAAAGAAAAGCATATGGAAAACAACAATCATTGGATGAGAATGGATACGAGAGAAACATGTGCTTCAATTAATAGAAAATGTATCAGATAGTATCTATATATGAATTGATCACAGTATATAACATCCTAAAGCGACTGATATTGGAAATTTGAACTTAAGCGTCTAACTCAATAAGTAAAAATGTCACCTCACTCGTGGAAATACATAATCTAATGCGACTAACATATTTCCTAACGCGACCAAAAAAGGTATGTCGCTCAAGTAGTCTTATGTGACCGATGTTCATAAGTGAGTCGCATTTTTACTTATGTCACACCCTTTATGCGACTGGTCCTTATGTCACTGACCTCAGTCGCATAAGACCTTAAGCGACTGAAAACGTCCTTACGCGGCATTTTTTGATCAGTGACATAATTGACCAAATGGTGTAGTGGAACTTACTCCCCGCCTTACTGACTTCATCCTTACTCACCGTTAAACAACACTCCCCACCAAGCTTCGTAACCAATGCGTCTACATCCTGTTCCATGTCTCCTGTTTGATTCAAGCTCCTGCTAGAAATGACTGATGCAAATCCTAAATGAAAACTGAGATTGAGATTGAGATTGTGAACAACAGCCAACCCCTCCGGTGGCTGACTTAAGCTCTCTTCTTTTGTAAGTTTAAACTTAGAGAGAGAATGAGTTTGAAAGCCGAAGATATTCATTTGAATATCTGATCTTTAATGATGACTCGTCAATTGATCCCAATCAGATAATCTCATCGATCTGCTGGATACGCAAATCTTCCTGCGTCTATTGCACGCTGTACTTCTGTTCTAGTCTGAGGTTGAACTCTCCTTGAAATCCTGCTCGAACTGTCTAAAGCCGTTTTGCCAAAGCCATACCATTCATGGGAACATCATTGTGGAAATGGAGTACGTAAATAATTACTCAACCATACCTCACCCGAGCACAGTTTACCCAGTTCTTGATTCTGAAGAAGAAAATTCAACTCATGATCATGCCGCCTCCCCAGACATAGTTTATGATTTTGCCAGTCATGCTGATATACCTGAGTCGTCTAACTTTGGTGAACATCAAAAAGAGAATTTTGAAGCAAATAGATTCTTCAATCTCCTTAATTCATGTTCAGACCCAGCTTACGAAGGATGCACGACAGAGATGGAGCTTTCGATTAACATGAAAATGCTGGCAACAAAAGCGTCCTATGGATTATCCGAAGGCGCATTTAACGCCGTATGTGGCATGATGAAAAATCTAATTGGGGGGAGAACAATATCCCTTCTTCTTTCAAACAATCAAAGAAACTCGTGGCTGATCTCGGAATGGGGTACCAACGGATTGACGTTTGTGTAGGAGGGTGTATGATTTACTATGGCTGTGACGAAAGTATAACCATTTATCGCATATGCTCGGAACCAAGTTATCATCGTCCTAGATGTGCAGAAAGTTCATCATCGTATCAGCGGAATGCGAGATGCCAGATGTTTTACTTGCCGATTATACCGCGTCTACAGAGACTTTATTTATCGCAACGTCTGGCAACAGAAATGTGCTGGCACGCTACACCCAGAGTAGACGTGCATCGCATGGTTCACCCGTCGGACGGGGAATCGTGGAAGCATTTTGATCGGTGCCATCCAGACTTTGCAGCGGATGCACGTAATGTAAGATTGGGATTATGCACAGATGGATTTAATCCATGGGGTATGTCAACTAAACAGTACTCTGTTTGGCCTGTGATGGTAACACCCTACAACTTACCACCGTGGTTGTGCATGAACACGAGATTTATTTGGTTAACTATACTAATCCATGGGCCATCTAATCCAAAGAAGCGTTTGGACATATATCTAAGGCCTCTTATTGATGACTTGGTACGTCTTTGGAATGTTGGCATCGACACTTACGATGCTAATTGGAAATAGAGTTTTACGCTGAGGGCAGCTCTCATGTGGACTGTATCCGATTTCCCTACATATGCAATGTTATCGGGGTGGTCAACTCAAGGAAAACTCGATTGCCCCTATTGTATGGAAGACACAAAGACATTCGTGTTGAAGAATGGTAGAAAAGTTTCGTACTTTGGCTGTCACAGACATTTTTTATCAGCAAATCACCCATATCGGGGTAATGCAAGGAATTTCTACAGAGATTGAATCGACTTTGACGATCCAGTCCAATTTCGATCAGCTCAAGAAGTTTATGACCGAATACAAAACTTGAAGTATATATGGGAACAACGTATCAATAAGGTTTTGGAAGGATACGGGGTGGAACACAACTGGACCAAAAAGTCAATATTCTGGGTGGACGTGAAGCTTAGACATAACCTGGACGTCATGCTTATTGAGAAGAATGTTTTTGATAATTTATTCAATACCATCATGGATGTGAAGGGAAAAACAAAGGATGATGGTGTGAAGTGCAGAAAAGATATCGGGTTGTATTGTCGAAGACCAGAATTGGAACTGAAAATGCACCGTGGTCGTTTGGTAGCGAACAAGGGTAAATATCAGCTTACAAGAAACCAACAGAATCTTGTGCTTATTTGGGTGAAGTCTCTTAAGTTTCCGGATGGATTTTCATCTAATTTGGGAAATAAAGTAGATTTGAGTGCACTAAAACTAGTAGGATACAAGTCACACGACGCACACGTATTCATAGAGCGACTCATGCCGATTTCTTTCAAGGGTTTTCTACCAAACAAGATCTGGGAAGCTGTATCCGAGTTGTGTACATTTTTACGAGATATATGTGCATCTGCACTTCACAAAGAGTGGATGGAACACTGGCAGAACAACATAGCGGTCACACTGTGTAAGTTGGAGATAATATTTCCCCCTTCATTTTTCGACTCTATGGAACACCTACCAATTCATGTGGCTGATGAGGTTTTACTTGGTGGACCAGTACACTACCGTTGGATGTATCCGTTTGAGTGTTTCATATACCGTCTTAAACAATTGGGACAAAAGGGAAACAGAGCAGAGGTGGAAGCCAGTATTTTTAACGCATACATACAGCTGGAGACTTCATATTTGGGATCTGACTACCTAGATTCGGAGTTAACAACGACCGGGGTACGCTTACAACGTAATGAAGTAGCGACATCATATTTCGAAGATCCACAGATTTCTATTTACAATTACCCGGGAGTCGGTGGTAGAAAAATTAAACGAAGGGTATTAGACAGCCAAGAATTTAAAAAAGCAACTCATTACATCTTTAGCAACACGCCCGAACTTGAACAATATTTGGCGTTATTTGAGAGCGACCTAAGATAAAGACGCCCGCGATTCAATGATCAGCAAATATACAATGGTATATTAACGGACTTTCCAGAATGGCTGTGTTCCCTTGTAAGTCTAATTAATCAACTTAAATTCGTTTAGTTATGTAGCAAATTAAAATGTACTTGTACTTACATGGTAATCCAAAATATTATGTTCAGGTTTGGGAGCTTGGTGAAACATTAGCACTGCCACAGTGGATTCACTACTTGTCCGCTGGATTTCAATCCGACGTTGCATGTTTGGCTACATACAAAGTGAATAATTACAAATTTCACATTGAAAGTCATGGGGAAGGGCGGAACACGGTGAACAACCATGTTTACGTGAAAAGAACAGAGGGTACACACTACTACGGGGTGATTGAAGAAATAATTCATATGAGATGTAGAACCAACCATCGCCTAAAGGTTGTCTTGTTCTAGTGCCGTTAGTATGCCCTCAGTTTGTTAGGTCATACCCGTCTAATGGGGTTGTCATCGTGAATACTCATAGACCCTACCCCCAGTACGACCCTTACATTCTTGCCTAGCAAGCTGTGCGAGTTTACTATGTGACATTTCCGAGATTATCTGGACAAAATAATCAGGGTTGGGTTGCAATTTGTCCTGTGAAACCAACAAACGCAATCGACATGGAGGTAGCAAATGTTCCGTTCCAAGATGATGGTGAAATGGGAACTGAAATTCCTGTATTGGTCAACGTAATCGGATCGTTAGGGAACCTCGCTGATGATGAGGCTTACGAGTACGACACCGAAGAAGACGGCAACGACGGGCACGAAGCTGATAATCTAGATACCGAAGAATATTCTAGAGAATCGTCGTGAGTGAATGATGATATGTCAAATACCAGACGTACGTGTGTTTTACATGTTCAATAAGTTGTGAATGAAAATCAATTAATAAATATTAAGTACACAAAGGAACTTTTTTTAATTGTGATCATTATTTTTGTTTTTAAAAAATACAAATGGATGGAACGTTTCTTTTAATGGTATTTTGTGAAAAAATGATAAGTAACCAGCGCTTAATATATATGCGCTGTGCAAGGGAACACATACAACAGCGCGTTACTAATATGGGCTGTTATATTTCATAGCTATGACAGCGCTTAATGTATATAGGCTGTTAAAAACTGGTAACTAGAGCGATTAAATTTAAGCGCCCTAATAGGTAAAACAGACAACAGTGCCTATTAAATTAAGCGCTGTCATATGATAATCCATACATCGCTTATTTAAACAAGCGCTGTCGTATTACAATCTAAAAACCCTACCGTATTCGCCCACCTTTACAAGTAAGGAAATTTTCGCTAATATAGACTAATTGCAATTTGTTTGGTCGATTTGAAATTACATGCGCAGTGGAAAACCCTCATTATTCGTCTCCGAACTCAATCATCCGCTGTACGCCGCCGAGTTCTGCAACCGATTTTCGCCGATTGCATAAGCAAGGTTCGTTGACCAGGTATGGAAAAGTCATCGTCTGTCTACTGTCAGCTTCATTTTCCGTACTCTGGATACTCGCTGTTAGTTTGTATGTCGTATAAAGTTTGTGTCTTTCTCTTTATTTGGTTTTGTTTGTTTGTTTTTTCAAACCCAGATTGTATAAAAGGTGTGGGAAATGACATGCGCGTGTGTCCGATTTCAGAATCAATTTTGTTTGTTCGGCGTCTGGTATTCTGTGTTTGTGTCTCTGAAAAAATGTTAAAAAATGTTCCAACTCGTGTTTATGGCCTCTGTGATAGCTGTACTTGGTCAGGTATGAATGATTTGAGACTCACAATCGATCTGTGTAAGTTTATCGTCCTTAGGTAAAATGTTGGCTTGAATGTCACAGTTTTGATACAATTTGGAGTAAAATAAAATATGGCATACTTGCTGCTTTGGTATAAAATGTTGACACAACAACGATGTGTGGTTGCTTGATTGACAACATTGTGTGGTCTATTTGTGTTTTAAAAATAATATTTTAAATTTGGTGGCAGGGTAAATGGCACCACTCAAGCGCAATGTACACGGTAAAGGGAAAACTGTGGCTGGTAGAGGTGATGGGACTTTATCACAAACGCGGCTAACTGATGTACGCCAGCCAAGACAGTTGCGTCAGGACATGCAACATCAGCCTTCGACTGGGGACACCAGTCAACATCGAGGAAGTGAGGATAGGCAACGTGCACCGGCGTCAATCGAGGGCAGACGTCCAAGTCCCAACGACTACAAGCCTTCTATGCATGTACCGGACCCTACCTTGGACCCTGCAGTTGCAGACAAAAACTTACCAGAAGTGGATGATTACAACTTCGAGGAACTTTTGGAAGAAGTGAATATGATGATGGGGAACAGGGAGGTTGGCGAGGATGACGAAGAGATGGCCGCACCTTTGGCATACGATGACGATCATGATGATGCAATTCGGCCAGAGTTTGTTAAAGAAGGGAGTTCGGCCGGTGGCGGACCCAGTGAGGAGACACCGTTGGGTTCGATGCCACATGATACGCGACCTTGGATCACTCCAGCTGGGGATGACAAGTGAGTAATTTTTATTGTACATAAATTTGTGCAGTTTGTTTGTACTAACCATATTATAAATGTTATAACTTGTATTTTTTTCAGCTTTGAGCCCCCTTCGGCTGTTAACAAAATTGAGCTTCAATGTATGGGACCCGGATTTAAGGTTGGTTGGACGACAATGGACACCTGTGATCCACAAGCTCCGGTGAAGTGGTTTCGTCACTTCAAGGTAAAATGTAGTTAAATTTATATTAGGTGCGTATTTTTTGGGTAATTTGTTTTCTATTACATAGTTTATGTTTATATTAAATTTTTCGTAACATAACTATGTAATTTATATGTATAGCTTGTATCGGTGGGATCCCATTCACACCGACCAAATTGAGGTCAACTTCAGGAAAAAGGTGGCTAAGATTCTACAAGATACCTGGAGAGGTTTACGAACCGGTAAAACAAAAGGCCTGAAATGGTTGACAGAAGATCACAAAGTTGCGGGAAGAGTTCGATTTAGCACGGACCCAGCATTCAGATCCCGCAGTGAAAAGAACAAGCAAACCTATTCTGCCAATCATGCCAGAAATGGTCCAGCATTGCATTTATTTGGGTCTAGACCAGCACACTTTCACATTGCAAAGTTGGTAATACATACTATTTTAGAATAAATCAATTTTTAATTTAATATACTATAACACATTTATCATTAAATTTGCAGGAAAAGGATAATCAAAGACAAGTGTTGCCAACAGATATTTTTGACAAGAAATACAAGCGGAAGGATGGGACGTATTCGATACCCGACGGGGAGAACAAAAGGGTATTACAATTACCAACATTATATTTGTTTATTACATTTGTTTATCTGGTTATATTCACAAATAAGTGTTGATGGCTAATATGTTCTTATTGTATTGCTTCATTTACATTTATTTGGGACTTAATCACAATTTTTTTTGATTCATTTGTACAAATGTGCAGAAACAACTTGCTGATGCTCAAGCTCTGATCCTGAAGGATCGCGTTGCAGATGAAAGGGTACCGGATGAAAAGCTGATAGAGGCCGCTGCTACTGTTATGGGAGTTCACCCGAGGTCGGGAATACCGTATTTGTATGATCCTGCGGCCACATTAGTGTCGGACAAGTTCTCTTCGACGGACAGCCAGTCGTGTGCCAGCTCGCACAGAGCAATGGGCCAATCATTAGACAATTCCACTCAGGAGCTGGTGCCGCGTTTAGAGCGCATGGAATCCCGACAAGAGGATGACTTGAGGCGCATGGAATCTCGACGGGAGAATGATTTGAGGCGCATGGAATCCCGACATGAGGCCCTGAAGGACAGCATGGATCGGATGATGGAAATGCAGGCTGCTATGATGAGGATGCTCACTACTCCTGGATATCAGCCGCCCTCCAGTCGAAGCTCGGATGAAAACAACCCTAATCCGCGTAATCATGGATCGAATGAAGACAACCCCATAAATTAGACATTTTAATTTTGCTTGACTCGAAGTATTTGATATATTTATTGCTTAATTAAAGACAAAAATTTCGAATTTTAATCGTATTTTCTTTCATAATTTTAATAATTTTTGTAATAATTATAAATATTATTTTTTTTAAAATGACTAAATTGAAATAATATTAAAAAGTAAACAATTAATTTAAACTAGGAAATTTAAAAATAGGAAATTTTACAGAATTTAAAATTTTGCCGGAAAAGAGACGGTATATGAACGGCAAAAAGATGAGGGAATGTAGATGGAGTTTCGATGGTATAGAACACACGACATTTCGAAGGAAAAAAGACGGAATAATAACTGCCGTAATATTGACGGAAAGATCACGCAAAGCTAAGTAGCGTAATGGAGACGAATTATTGACGGAATTTTATTGATGGAAGTAAGATGGAAAACGGACGCAAAAATCTCAACGGAAGTAAAACGGTATAATGACAGAATATTGTAATATTGGAATATAGACGGAATTTGGGAGGAAAATGCAGTTGACGTAATGTAGACGGAATTTAGACGCAAAATATTTGTGACGGAATTGTGTCGGAATGTTGACGAAATATACTATTAACGAACTTTAGACGGTATTGTAACGAAGGTTTTGAACGGACAAATGTCGGATTGTTGACGGAAAGATACGTAACGGAATTATGACGGACTGCCAACGGCACATTGACGGAATTAAATGACGAAATGTTGACGGAAAAGTTTTACCGTCGGGAAAATTTCCGTCACCAACTTCGTTGAAGGAACGTGGACGGAATTTATAAGTTTTCCGTCAACACCGTCCATTTTCCGGCCAATTCTTGACGCCGGAAATTTCAACAAAATTAGTAGTGCCGTCTCTTTGTGCAACTCAGTCTCTTCATTTTAGGCACTCCGCTCACTTCACCGGCACTTTTCATTTCCAAACAAGATTATCGTCGTCCTCGCCCAAAATAAGCATGAGTCTCAAAGCCGGCATCTTCGACTTTCCTAATGTCGGAAAATCTACACTCTTCAACGCCGTCGTAAGTTTATCTATAAATGATTGTCTGTAGCTGTTAGCTAGCCTTTTAATTGTCGCCAGTTAAGATGTTTCTACTAACAGCGTTTAAGATAAGACGTTGTTGGAGATAGCGGTTTAGGCTTGTTTGGCAATATTATGCCACATGACTGCTTATTTTGGCGCAAAAACGTCACGAGGCTTAAGCCGCTGTTGGCTAGAGCGTTTTAATGTTAAGACACAACGGCGTCTTAAAAAACTAGTATAAATTGGGAAACCAATCTGGAGATTGAGTAATTTGGGAAAGCAATTTTCAATTTTAAACAATTTGGGAATTTTCCTCATTGTAAGTGTTCCATTCCTCTTTTTACTGCACCCATGAAATAACATGTCTTTTCTTTGATCCAGAGTTTGATCGTCATGTATTAATATGTATAAATGCAGAAAATAATTATGAGTAAATCCATGAAATTATTCAAAATTTGTCTTCAGTTTATTATGATATCTTTGGTGTAATGATTTCATAAGTTTCACTTTTAGCGCAAATCATTATTGACAGTTGCGATTTGCTCTAGTTTTCTTTCCAGCCTACTAAATCAGCCCCAATGTCCCATGTTTTAGAGAAACGGCAATTGAGACTCAATGTTTCCGGTCTGGTTCAATCAGGTATTGTTGGTAATTTTAAGGTTTATGAGTATGGTAATATGCTTGAACTCATTAGGATAATCTGTTCTAATGAAATGAGTCAAATCGGGACAAAATTGGCCAAGAGATAGGACTCGAAGTCGGAGCGATGCGCGCCCGGTGTACACATTAAGTGTGTTGGGCGCGGTCGCTAACGTGTGCTTAGGACGCGAGAATAATGTTAACGACAGACGCGACTTTAACGTCGCGTCGCGCCGCGCCCAGCCTACTGTCTTCATTGTACGCGAGACTATAATACATGCTGGGCGCGCGGAGTCTATTTGACAGACGCGGATGATCGGCTGGAGTCGCATCCAATCTTCATACCCGATGAACTGCCGATAAATATCAGATGCTTTCTTCAATATTGAACACTCTGAAATAATGAGAAGCCCTTAAGCAATCCATCTTTGATTTCCAAAACACCTCAAACCCTAAGCCTGTTGTTATTCTACTGCGTGGAATAACAGTGTACTTCAATTGGATTATCACAGTTTGAGTTTCCCGTAACCCGAGGCAAATCATACAAGGGTGGAAATATTGATTTCGGAAAGAAAATTTACGCGATCCAATCTGATATCCAAGCGACCTATTTATTACTATTGAAGATCACTGCTTTCAGAAGTTTCATCAGAGAAAAGAAGCTACCATCAAACTCTGCTAATTACTTTGTTGTTGACTACCAAGAAGAAGAATACGACCCATCGACTACAGGCCTGGCTTTTAGTGCACTGACTGAAGTTTAAGAACAAGACACATTAGTGTTGAAATTACAAAGCGCTTATTGAAATGATCAACCAATTAGGTAGCGGAATAACTAATTGTACTACCAAGCAACCAAAAGTAGAAACACGGTAAAGGACACAATGAATTGGTCACCCAATTCTGCATTAGCAAGCCTACGTCTGGGAGGGGCGCTATCCAAGTCTGGTGGAAAACATTTCACTATTAATCAGTTAGAGGTAGGTAACTATTGGTGGTTGATCAATACAGAAACAATTTTAAAATGACAATTGTCCCTAATTGGGACTTCTACCTGACTCGTGCATTTTAATTTTTATGCATATATACATTACACTATTTTGTTTTTTTGGCGACTGATTTTGCTACTGTGGCGTAAGGTTACGTCACCCAAACAAACTTAAACGACACAGTTACTTCTTCAGTCGTCTAAACAGACTTATGCGACACATTCTTACATAACAATCCAAAGTGTGTCTCTTAAGCTGTCGTAGGCTACTGATCTTTATGTCACAAAACCAAAGTGTATCGCTTAAGATGTCGTAAGCCACTGATCTATTATTGCGTGTTAATATTGGTGGCTTTATTAGTATCCAAATTCGGATGCCACTTTTTGCACACATTTTTTTTGAAAGAAGGTGAATTCATTCAAAAGGGAAAAGGATACAAATAAGCAAGCCAAACCAACCAACAACACCCCACCAAACAAACAGGAAAAACAAACGCAGGGCAGAAAAGCCCCCAACAAACCTACACTACTAGGAAAAACCAGGCCCCACGACAAGGCACAAACAAACAACCTACAAAGCTAACCGACAGGAAAAGACTCCACTGGGAACAAAAGAAAGAGCAATAACGCTGAGAACTACTCCCATCTTCAAATCCACTGTGCATCTTCTGTAGCAGTACACTTGGAAATAATAGCACCAAGCTTGATTCTAATATTCCAAACAGTAGTATTGGTAGCTGTGTAGTCTTGTATTATCTCCTCTCTAAATATTTTTTAATTTCTGCACTTCCAAATCCGAAACATGCAAAGAGTGAGGCATGCTGCAATAAATCTAGTCTTGTATCTGTTTTGATTCTTGTTCTTGAACCAATCCAGAATGAGATTCCAAGCATGAGGGCAGTCGCTAGCTCCCAAAAAATCCATAGTATTCTTAAGAATGGATCTAGAAAAGCTACAAGAAAAAAATAAATGGTCCCTTGACTCCGGCTCAGCTCCACATAGGGAACACAAAGCATCAACTCCCACACCTCTAAGCCGCAGATTCTCTTTAGTCATCAGTATATCCCTAGCGATCGGCCAAGCAGTCATGGAGCATCTAGGAACATTAAAATTGTTCCAAACAACTCCCAGCCAATCTGGTCTTTCAATGTGATTGGTAAGTGTTTCATAAGTGTCTCGGACATTAAACCCACTTCCTTTGCCAATCCACTTCAGCTCGTTATCATTAATCTGGATGCATTTCCAGCTCAACTCCCTGCATTTAGAAATCCTCTTTAGAACCCAAGAATTACCATCTTTGATGTTAGGATCCCACCAGTGTTTGAGCCAATACTCCTCCAGCCACTCCATCCATTTATTCCTTTTTCTTTTTTCAATGTCCCAGAGTTGTGATAAAACTAAACATTCTATCATAATCTTCAAGTCTTTGATGCCAAGACCCCCTTCCCTTTTCGGTTTGCACACAGTTGGCCAAGAGGCCAAATGACAAGCTCTGCCACTTAAGCTACCTTTCCATAAGAATTTAGCACAAAGAGAGTTCACCTCTTCAATTGTAGCTTTAGGAAGCAAAAAGACTCTGGTCCAATAGTACATCAGAGTTTGTAGGACAGATTTAATAAGGACCAGTCTACCTGCTCTCGATAAAAATCTATTACTCCAAGAATGTAACCTTCTTTTCACTTTCTCAATCAGCACTTTTTTTTGCACACATTAGATTTCAAAAAATATATACATTAATAAGTCCCTACAACCTTGTACGGCTGATGACAAAAGATTTCAGAGGATTTAATGAACAATAAAGCAACCTCTAACAACCATGTACTTTTACAACTTTTTTCCCGCTTCATTTATCTCCATGGCTAGCACATTGTTCATCTAGGAGAACTTTTAGAGAGTACGATAACTCTAGTTCTTCCGTTTTGAACGAGAAACCTTGTGTTATTTTGTGTGTGTAATCAGTTTCCGATATGTAATTTGAAAGAGAAACAAATAACACAATATACAAATTACATAAAAATCACACTTTAAAATATGATCAGTAAACTCAAAACGTAGTAATTTGTATAACTCAAGTTGATGGTTTTTAGTTTCTCTTTCATGTTCGGCTAACTTTTCCCTTCTATTTTGCAGGTGATAATCATGAACCGAGTAGGTATCGTGAATGACCATATCGGTGGAGATAAAGTAATCCAGCCTATGGGAATAGAGTTTCCCAGCATGTGGGTTGCACCAAATTTTTATTGGAATTGGAAACGGTTGGGCATATATAGCTACAGTAGGATTGGGGATTGTAGTCCGCCCTCTATAATATGACATCTTTTGATACACGAAACTCCACTTTGAACTGGACAATGATTTATTGACCCTAAATGTCACTAACCTTCCTTGTGTGGAGGATTACGTGGCTGGTGAGTCATCAAGTATTTATTAATCCTATATTTAATTGCCTCGATTCTAATACCTATGGGAACAATAACAAACATTAATGGCTATTCCCCTTTAGCATTTAATTCTCATAATATATTTATTATTTCATTTACATTTCAAAAAGGAAACAATTACTTAGAAATCGTGCAACTTGATAATCGATATTATACTTTATTTGTACCCACTTGTAATAAAAACATCAATCAGAAAAGTAATCTCCTTCCATAATATTAATATCGTCAACGATTTTTAAATTTATTCATAATTAGCTCATTAAGAAGTCAAAATCAAATGAAAATTCTTCATTCTTGAATTCTTCTTCATGGTAATAACTGCTTTTTTTATTGTGATGGCAATAACTGATTTGAAGAAGAACTATCTCTTTTTTTTTGGATTCCAAAATGGTGCTGAGTTACTAAGAAAAAAAAATCACAAGTGAACTGAAATAAATCTAGGAGAAATTCTTTCTGCTTGCACGCATAGCATAGGATTATTGGTCACCGGATAGAGCCTTGATGATATCAGAATTCAGAATCTCCTGGATCAGATATGCTCAAGCAAGACACCATTGAAATGCGAAACTTGAGTTTTGGGAAGCATTGCGTAGTACTCACGTGTCTTCTTTGCGGTCACCATTTTCGATCACTTGAAGTCTCTAATGCGTGCACACGTTCTCTAAGACGACGGCTAGGGCTCCCTTGAAGAAGAACTCAAGAAAAAAGAACTTTGGTAAAATTATGAATAATTAAATCAAATGAATACCAATAACATTATCTGGATACATCTATATTGCGCTGTTCCACAGTTGAAGTATATGTTGGATTATATACTGAAACAATTTAGCTTTGAAGTTGGGTCCAGTGCAACTGTGTTAAGACACATCTCCATTGAATCATTTGAGTAGTTATATATGCGTTTATTTAGTTCATGAAGAAGAACTCAAAGAACAAATAACTTTGATTTGGTTTTGTCAATTACGATAAATTTAAATAAATGTTGACATTATAATATTATGGAAGGAGAGTAATTTTTTATTTATGTTTTTATTATAAGTCGGTACAAAGAACAAAGAACTTTGTTTTTATTAAAAGTCTCTTCTTTTCTTAAAAAGAAAAAAAAGAAGTGCACGATTTCTAAGTAATTTTTTTCCTTTTAATTTGAAATGTAAATGAAATCATAAATATATAATAAGAATGGAGTAAATGCTAAGGGGAATAGTCATTAGTGTTGTAATTAGGAACACGACAATTAAATATAGGATTAATAAACATTTGATGACTCAACAGCCACATCATCCTCCACATAAGGAGGGTTAGTGACCCTTAGGGTCAATGAATCATTGTCCTTGAACTACTTTAACCTTCATGCTAGCAAAGTTTCATTCAATCAGGGTCGGTCTAAGTAAATTTATGGTCTGAAGCAAAACTTATGGCCCGAAGCTAATTATCAAGTTGCGGCTTTATTAATATTAGAAAGACCTGGTTAAAAATAAGGCCTTGTTTGCATACCTTTTTTTTTCTTCATACATGTGGGCTTTTTTTACATAGATGTGTACAACTTTTTTTTAAGTTTTGGGAAAGCTTGAAGCAAAAGCTTCCTCAGCCTCACAATTGGGATGACCCTACATTCAGTCTTTGCTACGAATTACTAACCAAAATAAATTTCATATTCAGTTTATGTAGTTTCAATGTTTGATTTAGGGTTTGTTTATGTAGTTTCGAAGTTGTGGAACACAGTTGTTGAGTTGGGTTCAAATCTATAAATAAATTTCATATTCACGTTGAAAAAAAACTAACCAAAATAGAGCATCCTTTAGAAACCTATAAAAATATGCTTGTAGGATTGAGAGTTGAAATTGTGGAACATTATTTCTTCTCTCTAATTGAACCTCGTCCGCGACCTCCTCCTATTAAGGTCATTCTTACATAGGTGTTTTGGATTGTGAAAGTTGCAGACATAATAAGATTAAACCCGACAGAAATGAGAGATTTATCTGCCGCCAGTCGAGATATAATAACTTCACAAAACTAGTTCGTAGCTTTCAAAGGGGATTTGGGTAGGGTTAGGAAATAGAGGAAAAAGTAATAGAGGAAATTATGTAAAGAGTTGATTTGCTTCATATGCAATTCTTATTAAATTATATATGCAATACATATGCATTTCTTATCAAAATATATATGCAATACATATACAATTCTCCGGAATTCTATAAACTTTTCGAAATCTAATCGACCCTAGTCGGAATTACGTCATCGGCATGCGACATCACCACTCTTCATTTATAAGGCTTCATCTTGTTCATCTTACTTTGCCCTATTCTGCAATTGCGATTCCTGCAATTGTAAATCATTTTGTTCATGTTACTTGCGCCCAACAACTCTGTCGTCCACATCTATCATCTACACCAAAAAGCCCCAAGAGAATGAGGAGCTATAGTTGTACCACATCTAACACTACAAATTTAGTCTCAACTTTACGACATCCGGGATTCGACGTGTCAAAATTGTGTTGTATGTTCGTCGATAATACGTCATATTTACGACAGAAACCCATGGTGTCGCATAAACCACTGTCGCAAGAGGTTTACGACAGTTTTAAGTTACAATGTGTGCGACATCCATACGTCATATTTACGACACAGTGTCGCACTATTATCTAGCACCCGTCGCACAATTTATACGATACAACTACCACACCGTAACATCAGTGTTAACGTATATGTGTCTTCTATAAAATGTCGCACACTTTTTACGACACTTTGTTTTACACATTTTCACCATTTGTACGACACCACTAATTTATCATGAATTTTTATTTGGATATTATGTAATTTACCAATTATTAATACAAAAATAGTTAATTAATTAATAATATTATTTTTAATGAAATCACAAAAACAAAATACAAATTTGTCATTCATACATATATAACAAAACAACGAAGATAAATAGTGTGGAACAATTCAACAAAGTTCAACAAGAAAGCTAAACAATTGTGGAACAAGTTCAACACAACCAAAATGATGTTTCTACGAAGTTCCAACAGTGTGGAACTTCCCAAAAATTAGCACTACAACTAAAACAATGTTTGAAAATTCTTTAGATGCTCATGATCCTAGTCGGGTTCTTCATCTGAACTCACCTCGTCCGCGTCAAGTGAATGAGTGGAGCTAGTACTCGCTCCACGCTTAAGATTCTTTAGTTGTTGCGCTTGTGCCTCCACCACCATGCGAAGATCCTGAAACTGCTACGCCATTTTAGTAAGGAGAGCAATTGCATCTTGGGAGAGTCCCTGGCTTTGCGCTGTACTCTGAGAGTTCAGGTTTCCCTGTGTTGACATGGCCTAAAAGCAAGAACCGGTGACTAATGTAACTGCAGAACCAACAACTCTCGGAAGGCCCGTCCTCTCCGAGTATCTGAGAATCGGTGCTGAAGCCTCAAGATCCTCGGCCTCCGGAAGCTCGCCATTAAACATCCCTTGTAGCGCTCTAAGGGTAGCCTCCAATTCCGACTAACCCAAAAAGAAAAATACAAATCAGAACATACAAACATTGACATGTCTATTACAGATTATGTGTAATCATATATTAAATTGGCTTAACATACAAACATTGACATGTTGTAAATAGATATGAAACACCATAAATAGATATGCTTTAACATAGAAATCATAGAAAAAAACATTGACAGGTTGTAATAACAATGTTTGAAATGTACTAAGAATAACCTCTATAGCAGCACCATCCTTATCGAGGTATGTCCCATCCTTCCCAATCTTAAGCCGTTTGTACATGTCATTACAGTAGACGGTCCTTTTCAGGATCATTTTCTGCACATAAGCCAATAATTGAATTTATAGTATAATAATACTCCATATATTATTAAATTAAAAGATAACTTACCAGTTTTTCTCTGTGTAGGAATGGTGGATAAAATCCGCCACTGTGTCGGCTTGGGTTGTCTTTCTTACCCCTTCTATTAATCTTGTTCCGGTCAGAGAGGCCCTTCATTTTGTGATCAACCTTGAATTTCCCAATTGCATTTTTCGTTGCAGCTGGATTGGAGAAAACAAGACCCTTGGTACTCCTCTCTGCCCTAAGGTTATGCCAGCCATCTCGCAGAATCTTCCCACACTTTTTCATGAAGATCCTGTATACCAGATGTGTCAATTGAGGATCCCACGTGGCAAGTCTCTGCACATTTCAAAACACATAGTAGTCATTATCTTCCGAAATCAACAAAGTGCAAAAAAATGTTTTTCCAAAAATTAAGCGACTCTCACATATTAATTTTATTACCTGGAACTCTTCAAACCACCTTCCTCTAGCCCACTATGGGATTGATTGTAGTCCACCCGACCTCAAATTTCTTCCCAATGCATTTCAAACCGATGTCAAATACAATATCATGAGGATCAAAGCTACAAAAAAAGCCAGATGGAAGACCATAAGTTAATATACAAGTAACTAGTGTCTTATAAATGTAAGTTGTTGAAATGTAAAACCTTTTACTTACTTATCATCACACTTACTCATCATCACCCACATGTGTGATGAATACTCGAGGCCGGTCATGTGGCTTAGAAACCCATGTAGCAGCTGCGGTGGATGACTCACCGTGAACATATTCAGAGCGAGGATGCACCGGATATGGCTGAGACCTCACCGGTATGTGCTGTGATGACCCAGGTGAATGAATGGGCGAAGGTCTGTCATATGTCCCCATTGGAAGCCGCTCCTGTGTCTGATGCTGAGAGTCGGGAACATAAGGTTCACCCATCCCGAAGATCTGATTAGAGGTCATTCGCTCCTTCAGTATCAAGCTCGGTGTAAATGGGCATGTGGTGAGCATAGTGTGGCTAGGGCGATGGCACTATAGGCGAAGGAGGTGCTGGGATGTATGGAGCAGGGGTTGAAGGAGAATGACTGAGCGACCTTAATGCTCGCGGATGTCTGACTTGATGTCCTAATGGGGGAGGTCTTGGATCAGAGGGTATCACTCAAGGAGCTGCAGCAGTACGAACGGTAAGAGGAGCGGTAGCCGGTAGCTACAGTAGTACAAGGATTCTCGTCGGTAGGTAATGTGTAAATGAATGTAGGTGAATGTAGTGGTGGAATGACGATAGTGGGAGACGGTATCGCTGAGGCGTTAATAGGCTCAGTCATCTGTGAAGTAAGCAAAGCAGCAAGGGTCCTAGATAATGCTCCATTTGGACGTCGGAGAAGGCCTCTAGACATGTCAATAAACCCATCGCTGGACACGGGTCTGCCTCCAGGAGGAAAATTGTAAAAGATTCATTGAGGTTGTTTTAAGTGGAATAGAGATGATAGAATTGTAGCAGGGATTGAATGGAGGAAAATGAAGATAAGAGAAGCGGAGAGAAGTATATGTAATAAAGGAGTGTAATTGGTATAAGTCAGTGTCGGCATTTGTTGTTTGTTTGACACATTTAAAGTGTTGTACGATAATTTTTTTTGGTCGTCACAAATGTTTTTAATGTGTGTCGCACATAAAAGGACAAAACCGACTTATAAGTGTCGCACATTAAAGACAAATGACTTGGGCATCGCACATCTGTCGTTTCCTCGTCGTATGATACATCTTGTGTCGTAAAATTGACCCAAAATTTGTAGTGAAGCTCCACGAGAGGTGACGGATGCACAGTCGCGTGTGCAAAAGTCAAGAATAAATTTATATCTCCGCTACTCGCGACTTCACTAATGGGTAGCAAGTGGTAAGTAGGGGTCGAACCCAAGGGAATTAGGGGGATAGTTGCTCTTAGAGGAGTGTACTGAAAGGGAGCGTGATTTTTGGTGGATTGAGGTTTTAGCGATGAAAGGTGAGTGGTTGGTTGTTGATTTTAGTCTTAGTACAGAAAAGTAAGTGGGTTGGTTGGGATTTTAGTGCAGAAAAGTAAATGACAGACAAGTAAAGTACAGAAAGTAATTGATTAAAGGAAAGACTTACAGTGAGTGGTTGCGTGAAGGACAAGTCTTGCGGATAGTAAGCGGTTGATATTGCAGTTGATATTGAGGAAGTACAGTGCAGGTAAAGTTCTAAGTTAAGGAAAGTATTCGGTTTTAGGGGCCTTGTATCATAGTCAGTTTATCATCGACCGTTAATGATCATACTAAGTGTTCAAAAGTGTATCAAGGCTATTCCTAGCACAAGACTTGCCACACCGTCTAGTCTTTTGCAAGACGTAGTACTCTTGTTCTAATATGTGCATCCATTTGACCATCATTCCTGATAAATCAAATGGTGTTTGAAAGAGGTTGAACTCCACAGATAAGCTGTGCTCTTCCGAGCCTCCACTTATCCACGGAGGTCACGAATTCATGGTAGAGCTTTGCTCTTCAGAGCATCCACTCTACCAATGAAGTTCTGACCTAATATATGGCACTTTAGAACAAGTTGAACACAAAGAGGCATTAAGAAAAGGGTCTAAAACATTTTATGATACAAGTACACCCCTTCAACCGAATGAAGGGTTTAGCTACGATTATCCATGGCAGAGGACATCATAACTAAGTACTTGAAAAGTAAAGGTTTTTTGAAAGACAGAAAGTAAAGTTTGCAGTTTTGAAATACAGGAAAGTAAAGTTTTCGAAAGTAAAAGACAGTAAAGGAAAGGGGTGAGTACTTCAAGAACCGACAAGAGTACTCAAGAACAGTGAAAAGTAAAGACAAGCTTGAGTACTTCAAGAACCGACAAGAGTACTCAAGAACAGTGAAAAGTAAAGGAAATGCTTGAGTACTTCAAGAACCGACAAGAGTACTCAAGAACACTAGAATACTCAAGAACCAACAAGAGTATTATAGATTAAAACAAGTGTTTACAAGAGTTGTGCCCAAAATCTAGAGAGATAAGTAACTTGTGGATTGTGGGATGTTGGAATTGTGGATGATTTTACAAGTGAAGAGGACTTGGTATTTATAGTATAGGCAATGAGAAGTGTGGTTTGTGGATGAGATGAGACCACATGGCACAAGATGGGAGGAGCTCACAAAAGCCATCGAGAAGGATCTAGATCCATAACACATGGCATGAGATGGGGAGGGGAGGAGATTAGCCGCCCCATGTGGTGTTTCCATGGCAAAAAGCCGCCGGTCACATGGCAAGGGGAGTGAATGTGAGTTTTGTGATCTCATCCACAAAAGCCATCGGTCCATTTCAGCTCCGGACTGACTCTGGTTGCTCTTCGGTTGGACTTGTTTTGAGTGATTCCACGTCAGGTTCTTGAAAGTCAGAAATTGGTCGTGACCTGGAATGACTCGTAATTCATTTTCTACTTTAAAACTCCTCCTTAGCCTGTATTCTCTCTAGACTTCAAAATACCCTGTAGATAAATATCGGAACTAACAAGCAAAAGTTAAATAGACAAAGCGTCTAATTTGGTGGGTTTAACTGTGTTTATGATTCATACAATTATGGTCCATCAGATTACCCCACACTTTTAGTTGTTCGTCCCGAACAATGCTATTTAATGGCGGAACACAATCCAAGTAAAAACTTCAAATATGAAAGTGAGATTGTGGGACTAGATTTATCCTAATTCATGCATTACTTACTTATTACCAAATTAAACCGTGTAAATACTTAGAAGAAACTTAATACTTGTACCTTCGTGCCGAGATGCAAATTAATTCGGATGTTTCAGGAGATAGTCCTTTTCAGGCTCCTGGACTGCATTCTCGGGATCGACTCGCACTATATGGTTTCCTTGTAGCTTTCTCTAGCACGTGATTCAGTTCGAGTTTCACTGAGTTGAGCATTTTGATTTCTTTTTGGCGAGGGACAGCTTCTGTAGTGAATCGGCCTTTGGCCTTTGATATTGAGTTGGAGTTTCTTCACTTTTGTTTCGGTTAAAACCTTCACAATTTTGGCCTTTGGCCTTTGATTAGCTTCTTTGAGCTTTTGCTTCTTTGTGACTTGGTAGTCCATTTTCTCAGCCTTTTTGGGAGGTCCAATCGTCGCCCGCAAGCATATGGAAATACCTCCCTGCTCTTTCTCATCCTCGCCATTTCGCGCGGGTCAAAATGAGGGTCGCTCATTTGTTTTCCCGGCTACTAGGACTAGAGATAGGACGGTTTGATTCTCGTCCCGCCTCTTGCATAAACGCTGCACGGCAGAGATGACTTCAATCTTTACTGAAACCCGAAGTGCAGCCTCCACTGACATCGAAAACCATATAGTTAGATTCGATCCTTCGAGTGCTTGCCAAGCCTCTCTAGGGCAGTTTATGTCAACTCCACATCCCCTGTATATCTCAGCACAAAGGGACAAATGAGAAGTTACATTCTAAGTTTTTAGACAGTTGAATTTTCACAAGGTAAATGCATGAATTATGATCTATCTTTTTTACATTCTCAAGTTCATATTTTCAAAAAGATAATATTAAGGGAAAAGGAAAAGAAAAACATGTTATGTAAACATGCGGTTCTCACCCCACACTTTTGAACGAAGGCATTCTTTACGAAATGACTTAGTTCAAAAGCCATGAAAGCAGATATTTACGAGAAGGAAATGACATTAAGGAAAAGGGAAGAACAGAACTCCCTTTACTGTGTGCGAGCGAACGACATGGCTCGAGGCTGGATAATCGAGGGAGTTCGGCTGGGGCCTTGAACTCTTGGCATAGGCCTGGCTGGCTTAATGTTGCACCCAAAACCGATTCCTAAGTAGTCATTTCATTCTATGCACCAAGTGGGTGAGAGCGACTTATGGTAAAAACTAAATGACAGAAAATAAAATTACTGAAAGTAAGATAGGTGTCGGGTTACCTCCCGACCAGTGCATTTGTTTAATGTCGTTAGCTCGACAGTACCTCATTCCTGGATCATAAGGTGGGATCCCATGGGTGTGTGAGGTCAAACTTCTTCTCGGCTGCCCTTTTGATTTGCCCAAAGAACACATATGGTAGCGGGCTCAGTTCTGCTCTCCCTTGATCCGGAGGCTTCTTCTTCACATATCCCCGAGAAGGCGAGGATTCCTTGACCATAGCTGCTGGTCTATTAAGTCGAGCTCTCTTGTTCCTCCTTCTGGGTTTCCATTCTTTGGGGCCATGCCTTTGCCACTTCTTCGTGTATGGCCGGTTGGCATCTTTGCAATTGTGGAAGTTCTGAATTGTGCCATTGAACACGAGCGACCTTAAGCAAGTTCCCATGCCAATCCTCTTCTTTGTGGCAGCTACGAATGGTCGTCTTGGAACGAGTGAGTTTTCCGGGCTCGTGGTGAGTGAGTGCTCCATCATTGGCTTTTCTTGCCCTTTATTTGCCTCCAACTCCCCTTGCACCTCATGATTGATCACTTCATCTTCAGGGGCTGTGATCCACATACAAACCAAGGGGACAAGTTGGGTGACTTCCACCACAAGGGCTAGGTCTTTCTCGAGCAGCTCTTCAGTGAGGACCGGGCCTGCCGTGATTTTCTCGGTTAGTTTGGCAGTGAGGTCCAGGCATGTCTCGGCTGGTTCAGCACTGAAGTCCGGGACTTCCTCGGGTGCTTCTTTAGTGAGGACCGGGACTTCTGTTGGCTCGGCAGTTAGGACTGTGATTTCCTCGGATGGATTGGTGATAAGGACAGGGCCTGATTTGGGCAGTTCTTCTTCAGGCAACCATGGGTCCTCATCCTCGTCATTCATATGGTCTCCGGGGCAATCATACTGAGGTCTGGGTCTGTTTCGGGTAACTCTTCAGTTAGGACCGAAATTGATTTGGGTAGTTTGGCAATGCGGTCCCAGATCGGTTGTGTAGCCGTCCAGAATTCCTCATTTTCGGCCTCATCTTGGTGTATCGGGGCACTCATTTGCTGGATGCTAGCTGCCAATTTTTCCTCCTTGTCCTGGAGTGGCTCGGGAGTGAGATCCCACGTAGGCTCCTCTAGTGCCGCCTCCACGTCCATTACTGCCCTTGTACTGATGTCTCTTTCCGGGTTTGCTGTAGGTAGGCTTGCAATGGGCGTGATGCCGGGCTCATTCTGCACTGAGTCCACTTCCATCGTCGGTGCTTCATCATCAGTTTGGTACATCGGCCCTTATTTTGTGCTTTCTGCCAAATCGTCTATGAGGCGCCAGGTTTGAGACATGGTTAACTTCATGATTGAGCCTCCCGCTGCATTGTTAAGTCTTTTCCACTCAAGGGGCGTCATTCCAGCAAGAAACCTTTGAATAAGATTGTAGGGTGTGAATCCATGGTGCGGGCAGCGCGTCACAATGGAGTCAAAGTACGCCAAGTACTCGTCCAAAGTTTCGTCCCGAAATTGCTCAAGATTGAGAATCTTCTCGCGGGTTTCAAGTCAGAAAGATGGCGGGAAAAATTCCTCTAGGAATTTGGTTTGTAGATCCCCATAATCGCCTTCATAAGCCGCACATGAGTAATACCACTCTATTGCCGAGTCAATTAAAGAAAATTTGAAGCATGTCAGCTTAAACTCTTCTAACGTCTCGTTCTCAGGTTTCGTGTGGCGGCAGATGTGGTGAAAATGTTGGCAATGTATCACAGGGTCTTCTTCAATGGTACCTCCGAATTGGGGGAGGCATCTAAGCATTTTAAACATAAGGTTGCTGCCCCCATTTTTCCAAGGTTCTATGTCGTAGTATGAAGACAGGGCGAATTATGTACAACAGACAAAAGAATAACTATCCATTTGCTAACTCCTCGGCAACGGCGCCAATTTTGACGGATGCACAGTCGTCGTGTGCAAAAGTCAAGAATAAATTTATATCTCCGCTACTCGCGACTTCACTACTGGGTAGCAAGTGGTAAGTAGGGGTCGAACCAAAAGGAATTAGGGGGATAGTTGCTCTTTGAGGAGTGTACTGAAAGGGAGCGTGATTTTTGGTGGATTGAGATTTTAGCGATGAAAGGTGAGTGGTTGGTTGTTGATTTTAGTCTTAGTACAGAAAAGTAAGTGGGTTGGTTGGGATTTTAGTGCGGAAAAGTAAATGACAGAAAAGTAAAGTACAGAAAGTAATTGATTAAAGGAAAGACTTACAGTGAGTGGTTGCGTGAAGGACAAGTCTTGCGGATAGTAAGCGGTTGATATTGCAGTTGATATTGAGGAAGTAAAGTGCAGGTAAAGTTCTAAGTTAAGGAAAGTATTCGGTTTTAGGGGCCTTGTATCATAGTCAGTTTATCATCGACCGTTAATGATCATACTAAGTGTTCAAAAGTGTATCAAGGCTATTCCTAGCACAAGACTTGCCACACCGTCTAGTCTTTTGCAAGACGTAGTACTCTTGTTCTAATATGTGCATCCATTTGACCATCATTCCTGATAAATCAAATGGTGTTTGAAAGAGGTTGAACTCCACAGATAAGCTGTGCTCTTCCGAGCCTCCACTTATCCACGGAGGTCACGAATTCATGGTAGAGCTTTGCTCTTCAGAGCATCCACTCTACCAATGAAGTTCTGACCTAATATATGGCACTTTAGAACAAGTTGAACACAAAGAGGCATTAAGAAAAGGGTCTAAAACATTTTATGATACAAGTACACCCCTTCAACCGAATGAAGGGTTTAGCTACGATTATCCATGGAAGAGGACATCATAACTAAGTACTTGAAAAGTAAAGGTTTTTTGAAAGACAGAAAGTAATGTTTGCAGTTTTGAAAGACGGGAAAGTAAAGTTTTCGAAAGTAAAAGACAGTAAAGGAAAGGGGTGAGTACTTCAAGAACCGATAAGAGTACTCAAGAACAGTGAAAAGTAAAAACAAGCTTGAGTACTTCAAGAACCGACAAGAGTACTCAAGAACAGTGAAAAGTAAAGGAAATGCTTGAGTACTTCAAGAACCGACAAGAGTACTCAAGAACACTAGAATACTCAAGAACCAACAAGAGTATTATAGATTAAAACAAGTGTTTACAAGAGTTGTGCCCAAAATCTAGAGAGATAAGTAACTTGTGGATTGTGGGATGTTGGAATTGTGGATGATTTTACAAGTGAAGAGGACTTGGTATTTATAGTATAGGCAATGAGAAGTGTGGTTTGTGGAGGAGATGAGACCACATGGCACAAGATGGGAGGAGCTCACAAAAGCCATCGGGAAGGATCTAGATCCATAACACATGGCATGAGATGGGGAGGGGAGGAGATTAGCCGCCCCATGTGGTGTTTCCATGGCAAAAAGCCGCCGGTCACATGGCAAGGGTGAGTGAATGTGAGTTTTGTGATCTCATCCACAAAAGCTATCGGTCCATTTCAGCTCCGGACTGACTCTGGTTGCTCTTCGATTGGACTTGTTTTGAGTGATTCCACGTCAGGTTCTTGAAAGTCAGAAATTGGTCGTGACCTGGAATGACTCGTAATTCATTTTCTACTTTAAAACTCCTCCTTAGCCTGTATTCTCTCTAGACTTCAAAATACCCTGTTGATAAATATCGGAACTAACAAGCAAAAGTTAAATAGACAAAACGTCTAATTTGGTGGGTTTAACTGTGTTTATGATTCATACAATTATGGTCCATCAGGAGGCATGGATTTATAGCTACAAGAACGTTGCTAGCGGATTCTCCGCTAAGCTCACTCCTGAACAAGTTCCAGTCTAGAATGTTATAGTCTGCTTCTAATCAAATCTCATGCTCTACTTACTGCTAAACAAACTAAACTGAATTACATTTTTCCCTAGGCGGGTCTATACGGTGACTAGACATCTATAAATCGGGTGACCTTCTGATGAACAGATTTGTAAACTTTTAGAACATTGCTCTTCATAAAGAAATTCTCTGGGAATTGAATTCGTGCGTAGAGAAATTATATGCAAAAGAATTCAAGGTAAATTATAAATACGTTATTTGGACTATCTGTAATTAGTTTCGATTAGTTTTCAAATTATTCCAATTTTAAATTTAGTTACTTTTAAATCAAGTTGCACATATTCTATACTAATAATAATATGACCAAACACGATTTAGCTAAGTTTGACCACACTAAATAAACCTTGTAACCAAACGGATCAAATAGAAACACTATCTTTTTATATAAACAACAAACCATGGGGTAGTATGGTCTATCCAACTTCCAGGTTTATTGTTCAGTGATTTAGCTAAATATTCTGTGCGAAATCGTTACTTTTTGCTTCAATTCATCGAAAATAAACTTTTATTCACTGAATATTTTGGCATATTACTGGACATTTTAGTTAAAATCACTAAATATTCACAAGATATGTATACAATTCACGGGACATTAAGCGTTATCACTAAAGATTTAGTTAAAATCACTGAAAAATTCACAAAATACGAACAATTTAAAAAATTTACTGGATAATGTCAAGTAATATGAAAACATTTAGCCAAAATTAAGTGGAAACCTTGAAAACGCAGAAATAGTTCGATAGTTAATTTGAAATCACCCGATAATTCTTATAATATTTTTGTAATTTCTCGTAGAATATACATTTTTTAATAGAAAATAGTATTCGGACAACCCTGATATTAAATAAAACTTGTCTTCGTAAATTTGACATTTAGCTAAAATCTCAAGGAACCTGCCAATGTGAGAGACCAAATGAAGACATCAACTTCCTATTTAAAAAAAATGGAAGACATCACAACTTGAGCAGCAGGACTTGTTTTGGGTTTGATTGTACTCTGACCCGTCATCTCTACCAACAAGATTCACTCCATTAATCGTCAGGCCGGCCTTGTAAGAGTCAGAATACAACACTTTTCTACCTCACATTGTTGTTCTTCAGTCGTGTGTGTGGCTGCGATAGAATAGGCTAATCTGAAGGTTCGGATGTGAACCGATATCAAGAGCTGAGAGAGTAGTGTGTGAGCCTAGTGATTGTTGGTGTGCAGAGACTGTGTTGGTTCAGATCCGTTCGGATCTGTGTTTGTAAGGCATAAGCCGAACTCCTACTTCTGCTGTTGGTGACCGTCGTCAACGTTTCTAGTGCATATCGAGCCCAGACAGAGCTCAACGTGGATTAGCACGATTTTGGGTAAACCACGGGCCTTAAAAAATTGTGTTGTTCTGTTCTCATTATTTTTCAGTTCTATCAACTACTAACTGCATAAATCTGAACTGAAATAGACTAGGCTTCCGCATAAAACTAATAGTGTAGGTAGTTCCGGTTCACTACAGTGGAGTTTAGAGCAGATGTCTCAATGAAGAACAACCCCTTTTCTTCTGCAAGTTGCCTGCCTTCTTCCACATCGACATCCCTTATACTCTCCAAATCACATTTGTTCCCAACTAGCATCTTCGCAACAGTGGTCTCTGACTGAGCTGCATCAGATGATGCGTACAGCTTCAGTCATACTAGTAATATGCTAGGAACAAAATTAAGTTGAAAACAACTTAACAGCAAAAAAACTACTTGTTTTTTATCAATTATTGGGCTGTTAGCTAGAGAGATGGGAACGCGCTCGCGCGTGGATCTAGAATTTCAAATCCGCTTGTGATTTCCGAAGGTATCGGCTGCTCCGCTCTGCCCCTTCCTCCCGTTGCTCATCTTTCTTTAGGTAGGGCTGAGTCGGGAAAGGCGTTGCTCCGTCCGAGCGCGACCCGTTCTTTTGCTTCCCTGGTAAGCCCGCCGTGTGTCTCGCCGCGCTTCCCGCCTATGAAGTTGTCGTCTCGACAGACTAGAACAGAGGACGGAAAACCTTCGGTTTCGTTCTCTGCAGATGAGATAGCAGCTGGAGCTAAACGTTTCAAGTTCTCCCTAGTGGCGAAATTTGCTGGTGGGCGTCCTCCAATCTCAGAGATCCAGAAAGCCTTTCAAGCGTGTTGGAAGATCGCTGGCAGAGCCACCATCAGTGCCATCTGGGACCCTAGACATGTGCTCATCATCTTGGATTCTGAGGCTGATGCTTCGGCGGCATTAGCTTGCCCTTTGCGCAAAATAGGTCCTAACTTATTCCGTCTGTTTAGATGGACAAAAGACTACAACTTTCGGTCAGAATCGAAGATGGCCACGGCTTGGATCAAGCTTCCCGGCCTTCCTCTGCCCCTTTATGAAAAGTGTTTTGTGGATGTCATGGTCTCGACTTTTGGTAGACTCCTGGATGTGGACGATCGTACGAAGGCTTGCAACGATCTGAATCAGCTTCGTGCGTGCATAGAAGTGGATGTTATGAAACCCATACCTAAAGAGATTTGGGTGAATCTCCCAAATGACTATGGCTTCTGGCAATCAGTGGTGCTAGAAACCAGACTTTCCTATTGTTCCGGTTGTAAGAAACATGGCCATTCGGTGGTTGAGTGCAGGAAAGCAGTTATTAAACGCAAGAAGAAGAAGATTCAAGATCATTCCCCGGAGCAATTCTTTCCAACGGTGCTTTCCGCCCCGAAGGATGTCTTAGGCTCAGTGCAAGTTCCCAAGATGGGCAGCGATGACCATATTTTGTCGGAGAATGAAGGCTGGGTGTTAGTCAACCGGTGAAGAGCTGCAAGGCCTCTTGTTCCATCATTAGTTGAAAGCACCGCAAAGAAAACCTTCAAGGCCAAGGATCAGAATCATCTTCTAATGAGCGTAGTCTTCCTTCACTTTCTGGTCTTTTGGAGAAAGGGGCTAAAGAGAAGAACATTGTCCCAGATTCATTTGCTCCCGTCACAGTCATTTGCTCAGGGCGGGAGGCAGTGGGGGATGTCTGTCAGTCATTTGCTCCTGTCACAGTCTATAAAGGGCTCAATTCTGATACTGCAGTTCTGGGAACGGTCGAAGGCTTGAAAGGGAGGGCAGAGAGGATGGTATCAAATGAGGATAACAGCTGTGCGAGGCGCAGCTTGATTAGGCCTGGGAAGGAGCAGTCTCAGAGGGACAGCAGTGACTCAGACGATTGGTCCGTTTCAGACGAAAGTCAGGAAGAAGAAAGGTCCTCTGTCCATTTAGTAAAAGCCGTTCAAATGATAAAAAGAAGAGTGCCAAAGAAGAAGGATGCTTTCAAGAGTCAAAGGAGATTGAGAAAGGACAAGCTAGAGGCTCTGAAAAGAACCTATTTCGAAGCGCTGGAAAGGACTAAAGTGAGCAGTTGCTCGAAGATGGAAGTTAAGGTGTCAGATGAAGATATGAGGAAATTGAAACAAAGTTTAAGTGTTTAAGGGTTCTTAGTGGTCGAGAGAGCTCCTTTGAGCTTTTCAGAGGACTGTACTAGTGTTTTTTAGCGTAAGAGATCTCTGCAGTGTCTTCAGTGTTCTGGTCCTTGGGACCTCAGAGTGATTCTCAGTGAGTCGGTCCTATGGACCGCAGTGTATCGAACCCTCACGGGCTTCGTTTTTTTTGGGTGGCTAAATACCACTTATGAATCGAAAAAAATGGAAATTAAAAAAATACAAGAAAAAACATTAACAAATCTTTCAACCGACCTATTGACAATGTACAAACCAGACATCCTACAATACCAAAGTGTGAGTAACATTAACGGTAAGATAAAGGAAATGAGGACTTAAATGAGTTCCCTGATATCACATAGTTAAAATTATCAAATAGATCGAAACTCATCTCTTTTTTAAAAGAAAAACAAGCAAGATAGTTAAAATTTAGGCGACCAAATATCATATCTGACGCTATTAAGTTAGGTAACAAATTATTCTCATCTTAAAATAACGCCATAGCTTGAAATTAAAGGATATGATTCTATGAAGGACAGCAATACCCATCTGTTGTGAATTGTGTACATAATACAAATACTACAGTCTACATCAGTTGCTAATAATATTGTTTATAGAAACATAAACAAATTCTAAACCTCCACACAAAATCAATTTGTTAAACAAACTATACACCGAATTCTGAACCCAAAGTTTTTCATGTCAGAACCGCCTCTGCCAATTCCAAACAGGGCACACAAATAAATATTAATTAAACTAGAAATTAGATATATTGGAAGGTAAGAGTAAGATTATGTGCAAATCATATTTTTTTGGTGTAATCTTCAAAATTCGTCAAAAAGTGAGTTATAATTTGATGCAAGTGGGTATTTGTGAAGTGAAAGAATGAGAACAGAGAGATTATTGGGGAAGAAGGAGAATATGAACCGAGAAGAAGATAGAAAGGACTTGATAGAAAGGAACTAGATTTTGATTTATGCTTGGCTGCCTCCACCTACTACAATCATCCTTCTTATACTAATGAATGAAACAAACTGTTACTCCCTACTAAGGGGCCGTTCTTTTGCACTTCGATACAGTTTTATTAAGTCTAGTACAGTTAAGTTAAACTCGATACAGTTTTATTAAGTTCAGTACAGTAAAGTTAAACTCGATACAGTTTAATTAAGTTCAATACAATAAAGTAAAACTCGATACAGTTTAATTAAGTTCAGTACAGTAAAGTTAAACTCGATACAGTTTAATTAAGTTCAGTACAGTTAAATTAAGTTTAGTACAGTTTTTTAATAAGTTTTGTACAGTTAAATATACTTTAAATTAATTTAATTTATAAATGTAATATAATTTTTTCAAGACAATTCAAATTTTATAGTTTTCAACCCTATTATTCAAAACTTTTAATTTTTTTTAAATTTGTATCCACACTTCTTCGGGAACTATTACATACGTTTTAAAATGGAAGTAAACTTTGTTGTACTTCATATGAATTTAAAGAACATGGGGAAATAAACATATGAATACAATATATATTTTACATATAAACGTACAATGACATTCAAGTACAGTACAAATGGAAACATTTACATATCATCATCTTCATCCATTTCCACTATATCATCTGGAAAATCCTGAATATTTTGAAACGCTATCATGTCGCGTTCTTGATTCATCTGCTCTTTTCGCTGGTTATCAAATAAATTTGAATCAGCTCTTCCCAGCACGGTCTCATTAGCTAAAATGGGTATTGAAAAACTATGCACGCGTGCGTGGAGCGGCAATTTCTTCGGTTCTCCTTGCCTTGTCGCTTGTCGCAGAAGTTGTAACCATGTGAAATTGGGTTTGAATTTTGAAAGATGTCTAGGGCTCACGTGCAATGCATTACACAATATTATATTTTATAGTTTCTTTTTGTTGTTGAGAGATATACTTTATAGTTTCTAAATATAATCATAAAATGCATCAAAAAAATATAATCATAAAAATATATTTCAAAATATACTTAAATTTTAAAAATAAAATATTAACATAATTAAGTTAAATTAAATTCGATACAGTTAAGTTAAGTTTAGTACAGTTTAATTAAGTTCAGTACAGTAAAGTAAAACTCGATACAGTTTAATTAAGTTCAGTACAGTAAAGTAAAACTCGATACAGTTTAATTAAGTTCAGTACAGTTAAGTTAAACTCGATACAGTTTAATTAAGTTCAGTACAGTTAAATTAAACTCGATACAGTTTAATTAAGTTAAGTACAACAAAATTCCAGTACAATAAAGCTCAAAAGAACGGCCCCTAACTACACGCCTGACACTACTCCACTACTGAACCAACTACTTCTACCAACTGCCCCATCACTCCCACTCGTGCTCCTCTACACCAGCCAATCATGGGTGTAACAGTGCTCCCCTTAAAGTTTGTCCTCGACTTCGAGGGCACTTAAGCCCTGATGTTCCTTCCAGCATAGTTGTCTGGGTATTGCGCCAGTTGGTTCGGCTAGTTCAGGTTCATTTAAAATGAGAAATTGAAATTTTGGCTTGCATTGATGACCAGGAGAGAACTTCTCTTCACAGTTGAAGCACAACCCTTTTTCACGTCGAGCCGTCATCTCCGCATTTGTCAGTCGCCTTATAGGAAGTGGAACGGGTGGTGGCCGTCCAACTGATGTCCTTGTTCCCTCCAGCTTTTGTTCGGCAATGCGTGCCATTCCCATTGCCACTTGAAGATTAGCAGGACGTAACATGACAATCTCTTGATGTATCTCATCTTTTAAGCCTGCTAAGAAACGCTTAAGCAAGTTGTCAGAGGTGAAACCGGGCCTCTTGGTTGACAAAGACTCAAACTCGGCGATGTAGCTTGTCACAGATGTAGTTTGGATGAGTTTGTTTATCTCAACTTCCGCATCCCAGTATGCCCGATAGCGCCAAAATATATGCATTTTAGGCAACCTCCATGCTTATTGTTTCGATTATTCTATTACAATTTCACTTGCTATTTGATGCTTTGTGGTTCTTTTCAGGCAAATTACAGAGTTTAAGCTGAAAGCACAAGTAGGCAGTGATTTTAAGGCAAAACCGAGCATTTTGGAGCAAGTTGGAAGTCGGAGCGCAAATTCCCTAAGGCCATGCGCTCGCATGGTACAAAGCATGCGCTCGCATGCATGTACTTTGCAACCTTGTGCGTTCGCACAGTTCATTTCGTGCGTTCGCATAGCTCAGACCCGTCACATGAAAATCTCGTGCGCTCGCACACTTCAAGAGCACGCTCGCACTCGATCAAACTTCCCAACCTGCAGGAGACCATGCGTTCGCATGGTTCAAAGCATGCGTTCGCATGAACATCAAGACAACATTTTTACTGCTGAGCTATAAATAAAAACTTAGGGTTTTTGAACCCAGATCAGGGTTTTTGGAGCTGAGCTGGGATTTTAGAGAAAACTCTCGGATCAAAAAGAACTTCAACAACAAAGATCGAAGATTGGATCCTCTAGTGTTCTTGAATCTCCATATTGGTTCTAGATTTCTAAACTCTACTTTCCATATGGTTGTTTGCATTTTTATTGTTGATTTCGTTTGCAAACTCACCATGAGTGAGTAGTGAACTTGATTGGGGATCAATGATCCCCTAGACATGTTTGTGACATTGTAAATACCTTGGATGCTTATGATGAATGAGTTTGCACATGTTTTTTCTTCCTTTGAACTTAATGTCTCGAGTTGCCTATAAGGTGTTTGTGAAATGTCCTCAATAGGAATTCTTCTTGATTTCATGCTTGATGTAGCTCACGTTGATCATCATGACTTCAATGAACTAAATGAAGAAGCATTAGGATTTTGTGTTAGTTGGATAACTCTATAACCTAATGAGAATTGCTTGAATTTAACAAGAACATGATTATCTAGTCAATAAAGCGCGAGTGTGAGGCTACACATTCATATTCTATAGTGCCAATAGAGCGCAAGTGTGAGGTACTAAGCGAGATGTAACCTCTTTGTGCTAAGTTATAGCGCGAGTTCAACTTAGTATCAATGTTGCATAAGCCATTTTCTAAGCATGTGCATGTGATTTCATCATTGGTGTCTCATTTCATTGTCACAATAATTGTCTAGGTGGAGAAGTGATCCCTAGTCATCTTTTAATTGATAGTTAACCACTTTTAGTAGATATAATCTCACTTTTGGATAGTATCCTCTACTATCATTCTCTTAGAAGAACAAAAACCCCCCTCTAAACCATAGACCGATTCAAGCACTATTTGAGGGAGTGCCCTCACCATAATTTTCGAAGGGCGAACCTTATGAGGTACTTTTATCTTGGCATGAACAAAAATGCCAAAAGCCAAATGGACACAACTAGTGGTGGTGCGATCATGGATTTACCGGCAAGCCAAGGATTCAAAGTCATAGATAAGATCGCTACAAATTCTGATAGATACCAAGGGATTGATCACAAGAAGATGGCTAAGTCTAGAGAAGATTCTTCCAGTTATGTGACTAAAGATCAGTTTGGTGACTTGGTCAAGAAAATGGATAGTATGATAAGTATGGTTAATGCTTTGGATGTATCTAAACCAGAGAATGAGAACGGGAAGAATCCGATCAAACAACCTTGGTTTCTGTGCTCTAGTACGAAACACACTACGGGTGCTTGTCCCGATGGGAAATACGAAGATGATGAGGATGTTTGTGAAGAGGGGCATTATGTCAATCAACAATGGAATTACGCTCCAAATCCTAATCCTCCTACAAGAAACTATGAGCCTCCTCAAAGGAGAATGTCCAACAACCCCAGTTTCCCTTCTAAGCCTCAAGGGCAAAACAACTACTAAGGGAACTATCAAAGGCCTTATCAAGCCAAACCCCCTATGAATGACCAAGGGACTTCTCATCAACACGGACAAGCTTCTTCTAACACTCAAGATAATGCGATGATGTCTATGATGGCACAAATGCTAGAAAATCAAAAGGAGACTAATAAGAGGATGGAGCAATTAGAAGCTCATAACAAAATGCTTGAGAATCAAGTGGCTCAACAAGCCGTAGCTTTGAAGCATTTTGGGAAGCTCCTTTCTCAACCGGATGTAAATTTCACCGAGCATATCAATGCCATCACATTAAAGAGTGGAAAAGTCTTGCCTACTCCTCAAGGAAAATGAGTCTTAATGACAAGGAGATAGAAGCGGAAGTTGCCAACGAAAATTCTGAAGTTGAACTTCAAGCTCCTACAAAAGAAGAGAAAAAGGAGGAAGAACCGGTTTTGACAAGGCATTATGTGCCAAGGATACCTTTTCCTCAAAGGCTCTACAAAGGCAAGTTAGATGCTCACTTCCAATGATTTGTGGAGATGTTAAAGAAATTGTATGTCACTCTTCCATTCCATGAGGTAATCACTCAAAATTCTACTTATGCAAAGTTCTTAAAAGATATTGTGTCTAATCGTAGAGTTATTGAAGAATCTAGCATGGTAGCCTTGAATTTTGAGTGTAGTGCTATTGTTCAAAGTAAAATGCCTAAGAAGATGCAAGATCATGGGTCATTTTCTATTCCTATCTCTTTAGGAAAAATTGAAATTGATAGAGTACTGTGTGACTTGGGAGCTAGCATTTATTTAATTCCCTATTCGTTATTTGAGAAAATTGATATGGGTGAGTGACAGGTCGTCGTCGGTACCTGCAAATTTGTATTTATAATTTCCTTGCGAGAGACTAGTGTAGTGGCAAGCAAGGGTCGAACCCTAGAGAGCTAGATGGGGTACTATTTGTTCTGAGAGAGGAGAAGAAGAAAATAGTTGGGCGTGAGTGAATTGGAAACAATGCAAGATTAGGAAACAAGCGAGTAGTATCAATCAGAGAGGAATATTCAGACTAGGGTTTTTGATTGCGACTTACTTTATCATTGACTTCTAATAATCTAATTCATAGTTTCTAAGTGTGTTTGTCCCGACAAAGGTGACTTCCCAAGTAACCCGACAAAGGTGTTACGCTTCTAATTCCCCTAAGTTTAATAACCCGACAAAGGTGCTATTTAACCTAGATGTGCTGTCTACCCAAACGACAAAGTAATAGGCAGATAATAATTATAAGAATATTGATCAACTAAGCTTTGCGACAAAGCATCCACCTAGTCTAGTAATAATTCAGAATAAGGCACGAGAATTAGTAAAACATGAATAGCATTAAGAACTAAGTCTCAAAAACGATCGTCACAATGTATAATCCCTAGCCCGAATAAAAGGCTTAGCTAGACATAGACATGGAATAAATAGCAATGAAAGTAAAGGAACAAGTGTTCTTCTCTATAGCTGAGAGAAGTGAAGGACCGGGCCGTGAGGGCTGATGAATGCCGGAGCAAGGTTTAGCACCGAGAGGACTTCGGTCGAGAGGAGGAGAGGTGAGCTCGCTTGTGAGAAGGAATGCTCGAATTTGGGATGCTGTAGAGAGAAGAGTTGATGGGATGCTTTTAAAGGGCTGAGGAGAGCTCTTATTTATAGTCTAAATATGGGCCAGGCCTGATCTCGTTTGTTTCCAAATCCGGTTTGCTTGGTATGTAAGCTAACTTGGCCAACAAGTCTTCCAGATTCTTCCAGGAGGTTCTAGGAGCCTCTAAACCGCCAAGGACGAAATTGGGAAATTTTCCGAAACTCACTGTTCATTCCGGACACTGTTCATTGGACACTGTTCACGCCGGAAAATACTGTTCACGACGCTCCTCTGGCTTTGTTCTTCAACTGCGATGCTTCTGGCATGAAAATGCCGTCTTTTAAGCGCGTTTCCTCCTAGAGCTTCCGAAACACCTAAAATGCAAAATAACACTAAGAAGTAACTGTTTGCATGATAAAGTGCCGAAATCGGTGGGATTTGATGACTCGATGAGTTGTATAAATACGGCTCATCAGTGAGCTCCATCCTACTACTATTTCTTTGAAACTAGCCGATAGAAGCTCTAGAATTCCTAGGGGAGTTCTTAGGGATGTGGCTATTAAAGTTGGTAAATTCTTTATTCCCGTAGACTTTTATGTGCTAGAAATGGATGATGAGCAAGAAACACCCGTTATTCTTGGTAGACCTTTTCTTAACACCGTTGAGGCGGTCATTAGATGTGGCGAAGGGTCTATTGAATTGAAAATAGGGGATGAGAAGTTAAAATTTTTTCTGAAAAATGCCATGAGAGCTCCTACTTCATCTTCTGAATGCAATTTGCTTGATATATCTTGTGAAAATCTTAAGCTAACATCTTTTGAGAGTGAAGTCACGAAGTTAGATGATTCTAGCATGCCCTTTACCTCATTGATGGATATGGAAGATAAGGAAATGTGCGACTTGACTTTGGCCGAAGGAGAGCAAATATTAGATGCTCATGAAGGTAAAGAAGACCCGGTGCCGAGAGGTAAGGAATTCGAAGGAGAGTTAAAACCTCTACCTTCGAATCTCAGATTAGGCTCCTACGAAAATTCAAAAATTTATAAGGAGAAAACTCGGAGATGGCACGACAAGCCTATTCTGAAGAAAGAGTTCTCGGAAGGAGATAAAGTCTTGCTATTTAAATCCAAGTACAAGTTGTTTCCCTGGAAGTTCAAGTCTAGGTGGTTTGGACCGTATAGAATTCATAAAGTTTTCAATGATGGCCACCTAGAGCTAGTTGACAACCAAGGGAATGTGTTCAAAGCAAATGGGCAGAGAGTTAAAGTATATCATGCTGCTGATGGAGATCATAACATGTTGGAAGAACCCTCGTGAATGCTATCTGCAATACCGCTAGAGAATGGATCCCGCTCGGAACTTCTCTTAGTGTGCTTCTCAATATATAAAGCCTCGGCTCCGTCTTAGCCAATACGTTAAACTAGGCTTGTGAGTGCTTCTCCCCTGATATTTAAGTATGTCTATTTTGATTGGATTTATATTTGCTTCGTGCAAGAATTTGAGGATATGAGCTATGCATGTGTGAATGCCTATATTTAATGATCGATGTGCGATTGGAATGCTTTTAGCATGATGTTTTCTTAACATATGCTTGGTGAATTTGATGTCTTGATAAGATATAAGTGTGGGGTTTTGAAATTTTGTGCATGAGTGTTGATGTACGATTTGAGTTTGGCTTAGAAATTCTTGTCTGTAACTCCATGCGTTCGCATAGTTTCATTCGTGCGTTCGCATAATTGGCCTTTTCTTCATTTCGTTGTGCTTGCATAGATTGCATGCGCTCGCACATAAAATCAATGCCACTGCCCTGTGCTGTGCGTTCGCACAATGTTATCTGTGCATTCGCATGCCCAATTTATTTCTACTTTGTGCTTTGGTCGCATAATTCCATGCGTTCACAAGCGAAATCTGTGCCACTGTCTGCATTCGTGCGTTCGCACAAGTCCATTCATGCATTCGCATGCTCATCTTTCCCAGCGTTTCAAGCCTTCATGCGTTCGCACGATATCATTCGTGCGTTCACATAGTCATTCAACTCACTGCTATGCCTTCATGCGTTCGCACACATCAGAGTGTGCGCGCGCTTGCTTGAGTCCGGCACCATTCTAACTTGTTTCTGTGCGCTTTTGATAGATATGGACATTTGGCGTTCGATGATGTGTTCTTTTGATGAGTTATAAGTTGACTTGCATGATGTTGACATGTTTACAATGATGATTTCTTTACCTTGTGTGCTTAACACTCTCGCTTTTGAGTTTCTTGTCTTATAAAGGAAAAAGGGGAATCATTAATCGAATCTTTTGTTCAAGTTCTGTTGCCCAAGAACTAGACACGCGAAGCAATATCTCTTACTTTGAAATGGCTACCTCTAAACGAGAGAAGTTTTTCTCAACTTTCTCTTTGCTTTTCATGATATTCATTGCTTAGGGACTAAGCAATTGCTAAGTGTGGGGTGCCTATGTTTTGACTACACGAGATGTTTGTGCTTGCTTGTCGTGCTTTCATGTTTAGAATCCAATCAATTTGCATGTTTAGAGGAAAACACTTACACTACTGTGACATTCATCCAAAAACTCGAATTTTTAATAAAAACAAAAAGTCTGGGCAAGACTACATTTTTGAAAAATTTCATTCCTAATTCAACTAGTCGTGCATGATTTCACTTAATTGATCATTTTAGATGACTAATGGATTGGATTGTTGACTTTCATTCTTGAGGATCAAAGCATCTACTAGCACTTATTTATCTTTTATTCTAAGCTTTTTCTTGTTGAGACTAGAGAGTTGATCTTTGAAAGCATGAAAAAAAAATTTTCTTGTTGGTTTGTCATGCTCCATTTTTAAAAATAATAAGAAATTTTTTTTAAAACCTTGCATGCCATGATTGCCTTTAGGTGACCTTAGTGACTTTGCTTGTCTTGTGGATTTGTCTTGTTGGTTTGACATGCTCCATTTTTAACACTTAGCCCTTTGTCAAAGTTCTAAGTGTGGGGTCAAAAGAGGGCAAGAAGAAAAAAAAGAGAAGAAAAAAGTATGTAATAAGCCCCGAGTTTCTTCCTTTTGGTTGATCACCATTAGGAAGTGAGTTTAAACCATTATGTGCTAAGCGCCGAGGGTTAGGAAGGTAAGTTCCCCCTCGAAAGTGCTTAGTACGGCTAAAGGCCATGCTACCCCTTAAAGTTGCACTTAGACTTGACAATCGGCTATTCCACCATTCTCTAGCATGAAAACTAATGAGACAATTGAAACTTACTAGCAAGAATTCACTAAGGGACGAACCTCGTATTCTTTTATACTTAGGCATGATATGATTTGCAAGTGTATATAAAAGCTTTAATGTTGGAACTCCTCTTCTCTTATGACTAAGTGACCTTTGCGTCCTAGGCTTGAGAATGAGTTCAAAGTCACAAGCCAATGTACTAGCCTCCTTGCTAGCATTGGTGAGTGATCCAACAAGATTTCTTTGCGGCTATTAGATTGTTTTCTTGAAATATTTGATATAGAAAATGACTAGAATCCTTGATTAAAGGTTTGTTAGTCTTTGCTTTGATTTGCTTGAATGTCATTATTCATGAATTTCCATAAGGATTTGAAGAGGTTTCATGTAGTGATTGAAATGCACATATCTAGTTTGAATACATTATGAACTTCATGGAAAACACCTTGCCTCGTACTTTAACATTTGTGAACTTAAAATGCCTAATTGGATGGTTGTTCTTTTTGTGGGATTTGTGAGTATTACCATGTCTGAAAACTCGCAAGAGACTACAACTCCTCCACTAGGGTAGCCTAGGGGTTTAAAGGCTTGGTGCATTCGCTAAATGCACTCGTGTTACCTACGAAAGTGGTTAGTTAGAAGTAGAATTTATTTCTTAATGTTTTAGTTAGTTTTCGTGACCATATGGAGTTTTCTTTGAGCCGATCCTGAGTGAGTGAAGTGCATTATTGTTGTTGATCTCTATGACTAGTTTGCTCGGGACGATCAAACATTAAGTGTGGGGTGATTTGATAGCGCTAAAATATATGCATTTTAGGCAACCTCCATGCTTATTGTTTCGATTATTCTATTACGATTTCACTTGCTATTTGATGATTTGTGGTTCTTTTCAGGCAAATTACAGAGTTTAAGCTGAAAGCACAAGTAGGCAGTGATTTTGGGGCAAAACCGAGCATTTTGGAGCAAGTTGGAAGTCGGAGCACAAATTCCCCAAGGCCATGCGCTCGCATGGTTCAAATCATGCGCTCGCATGCATGTAATTTGCAGCCTTGTGCATTCGCAAAGTTCATTTCGTTCGTTCGCACAGCTCAAACCCGTCGCATGAAAATCTCGTGCGCTCGCACACTTCAAGAGCACGCTCGCACTCGATCAAACTTCCCAACCTGCAGGAGACCATGCGTTCGCATGGTTCAAAGCATGCGTTCGCATGAACATCAAGACATCATTTTTACTGCTGAGCTATAAATAGAAACTTAGGGTTTTTGAACCCAAATCTGGGTTTTTGGTGCTGAGCTGGGATTTTAGAGAAAACTCTCGGATCAAAAAGAACTTCAACAACAAAGATCAAAGATCGTATGATCTAGTGTTCTTGAATCTCCAAATTGGTTCTAGATTTCTAAACTCTACTTTCCATATTGTTGTTTGCATTTTTATTGTTGATTTCGTTTGTAAACTCACCATGAGTGAGTAGTGACCTTGATTGGGGATCAATGATCCCCTAGACATGTTTGTGACATTGTAAATACCTTGGATGCTAATGATGAATGAGTTTGCACATGTTTCTTCTTCCTTTGAACTTAATGTCTCGAGTTGCCTATAAGGTGTTTGTGAAATGTCCTCAATAGGAATTCTACTTGATTTCATGCTTGATGTAGCTCACGTTGATCATCATGACTTCAATGAACTAAATGAAGAAGCATTAGGATTTTTGTTAGTTGGATAACTCTATAACTTAATGAGAATTGCTTGAATTTAACAAGAACATGATTATCTAATCAATAAAGCGCGAGTGTGAGGCTAGACATTCATATTCTATAGTGCCAATAGAGCGCAAGTGTGAGGTACTATGCGAGATGTAACCTCTTTGTACTAAGTTGTAGCGCGAGTTGAACTTAGTATCAATGTTGCATAAGCCATTTTCTAAGCATGTGCATGTGATTTCATCATTGGTGTCTCATTTCATTGTCACAATAATTGTCTAGGTGGAGAAGTGATCCCTAGTCATCTTTTAATTGATAGTTAACCACTTTTAGTAGATATAATCTCACTTTTAGATAGTATCCTCTACTATCATTCTCTTAGAAGAACAAAAACCCCCCTCTAAACCATAGACATTCTAATTAGATCGTTAGCATTATTAGTTTAATCACCTATCCTTTAGGTACGACCTCAGTTCACCCGAGTTAATACAAATGTTTTGATTGCCGTGACTTAGCACAAGTGTTTGGATTCTATTTGAATACTTAACTATATTTTCAACTCGATCAATGCTGAGGGACCAAATCTGGCCCGAATGTCTCGCACAAAGCTTAGCAAGTCCTTTAGTTGATGTGTTGAGTTTAGCCACTGGTACTAGCGTATGGCCTCTCCACTCAGGTAGAAAACTGCAATGGCGAGTCGCTGTTCGGGTGCAATCATGTTATGCTCAAAGTAACGCTCAATTTGAAAGAGCCAGGCATCAACATCCTCTCCTGTGAAGACTAGAACATCGACACCCAGTGGCCTCAAATGGTTAGTTTGTGGTTTCAAGATGCTGCTGCATCGAATTGTTGGAGATATTGTAACTGGTAATTCCTCCCGTGGGTGTTGGCAGTAAAGGTCCCACACTTGGCTACTGTAACTCGGATGAAATGGGGCACTTCCCGAGGTTACGCTCACCGGGTTGAACTTCCTGCATCACTCCTTGCAGTTGGTCCTTGAAGTTGGTCATCATGCACTTTGTATTTGCGTTATTTTTTGTGGCTTGCTGCTGAACCAAAGCTGTTCTGACATTGGTGGATGTTGGAGAAGCTTGCATATAGGAGCTGGGCTTATGCAGATTTGGACTGAGAGTATAAGCAATTGGGCTTTGGCTAATCTCATCATTTCACGCCAGGTCACTGCCAGTTGGTTTCCTTAATTGGCACTGTGGTCCAATGAGAATAAGGCAAGCACGTGGGGTTGATTCATGCTAACCGTTCGATCAACAAGAAGATCTACCGCTGATGGATATTCATATATAAGCATCGCATCTGAAGATGCATTTGAGTCTTCAATCTTTCAGTAGCTAGGGTTTAGAGTCCGAGTATCTCCTCCAACTTCTCTCTACGTCCCCGAGTGAATCCGAGCACACTTGTGGTAGTTCTTCGTAGATTTAGTTGTTGTTCTTCAGTCGTGTGTGTGGCTGTGTATAGAATAGGCTAATCTGAAGGTTCGGATGTGAACCGATATTAAGAGCTGAGAGACCAGTGTGTGAGCCGAGTGATTCTCGGTGTGCAGAGACTGTGTTGGTTCAGATCCGTTCGGATCTGTTTTTGTAAGGAATAAGCCGAACTCCTACTTCTGCTGCTGGTGACCGTCGTCAACATTTATAGTGCATATCGCGAGCCCAGACAGAGCTCAACGTGGATTAGCCCAATTTTGGGTGAACCACGGGCCTTAAAAGGTTGTGTCGTCCTGTTCTCATTATTTTTCAGTTCTGTCAACTACTAACTGCATAAATCTGAATTGAGATAGACTAGGCTTCCGCATAAAACTAATAGTGTAGGTAGTTCCGATTCACTACATTAGTATCTAGAGCTTGGTTCTTTTGAAGTACTTCTTGAACTTCATCTACACTAATAAATATTTCTCGTGTTTTCTTGTAGTAACTGAAGATGACTGGACGTGTTGAAGTCACTGCCTACGATGGCAAGAGTGACTTCAACATCTGGAAAGTAAAAATCATGGCACTGTTATCACACCACAAGGTGTCGATAGAACTGGAGAAAGACGAAACTAAATGGAGCAAAGACCAGAAGAAGAGGAAGGTAGAAATAAATGAGGAGGCATTCAACCTCCTCATACTTAACTTAACTGATCATGTGATCAGAAAGGTTGGTACCTCTACTACTGCTCTTGATGTATGGACTAGGTTAGACACCTTGTATTCTAACAAGCATGCTCCCAACCTAGCCTACTTGAAAGCCTCTGCGTTTGCCTTTAAGTTTGATAATGCTAAGTATGTGGATGAAAATCTTGATGAGTTTTTGAAACTGACTTTGTTGCTTCATGGCACTGCATATGCTTTAGATGATACAAGTATTGTCATGATCTTGATGAATGCTTTGCCTGATAATTTTCAAGTTGTTAAAGATGCTTTCCAATACTCTGGTGCTGTGCCTGAATATGACTTGCTATGTTCTGCTTTGCACACTAGAGAATTAGAGTTAAAGAACTATAAGAATAAGTCTGACATGAATATGTTTGTTAAGCATAAGTCATTCAATAGTCAACCTAATAAGCCTAGGTTTCCCAAGCATGATAGTAAGGCCAAGACTGATTAGTCCAAAAATAATAAACCCCAAACAGAATCTAGAAAGTTTTTTCACTGTGGTATTAAAGGACATCTTAGGAAAAATTGTCAAAAGTTGCTAAATAAGAAAAATAATGAATCTGAAACTAATATTGCAACTGCTGATATGCATGCTGATGTTCCTGAAGTGCTGACTGTTTCTAATAAATCTAGTCATGATGATTGGATTATTGATTCTGGTTGTTCATATCACATGTGCCCGCATAGAACATGGTTTGATCATTTATCTGAGCATGTTACTAATGAAAGGGTGTTTATGGGTAATCATAATGCATGTGAGGTTAAGGGGGTAGGAACTGTTAGGCTTACTTTAAATAATGGAAAGCATGTGTTACTATCTAATGTCAGTTATGTGCATGGCTTAAGAAGAAATCTGATTTCTTTGGGTGCTTTGGATGATTCTGGTTGTTCTTATAATGCTGTGAACGATAATATACATGTATATAAGAATGATAAGTGTGTGGTTACTGGTTCTAAGTGTGCTGGATTGTATGTTCTAGATGGAGTGTGCTGTAAGGCAGCCTATGCTAATGTGGCAGATCCTGAGGAAACTGTAAGGTGGCACCTCAGGCTTGGTCACATTAGTCATAGAGGCTTGACTGAGTTAGGAAAGCAAGGCATATTCGATAAAGTTGTAATCAATGATCTGCCATTTTGTGAATGCTGTGTGCTAGCTAAGCAACATAAACTGAGTTTCTCTACTGGTGTGTATTTGTCTAAACATGTCTTAGATTATGTAAATGCTGATTTGTGGGGGCCTGGGATGTATGAAACACATGGGGTAATAAATATTTCATGAGTATTGTTGATGATTTCTCTAGGTTTGTTTGGACTTTTTTGCTTAAGTCTAAGTCTGATGCCTTCAGTAAGTTTAAGGAATGGAAAATCTTAGAAGAAAATCAAACCAGCTGTAAGCTTAAAGCCCTTAGAACTGATAATGGTCTAGAGTTTTGCAATGATGAGTTTGACTCCTTCTGCAAGTCCTGTGGCATTCTGAGGCACAGAACAGTTAGGGCAACCCCTCAGCAAAATGGAGTTGCTGAGAGGATGAACCGGACTCTTTTAGAGAAGGTTCGCACCCTACTGTTTACCTGTGCCTAAGGCCTTCTGGGGTGAGGCACTCGCCACTGCAACCTACATTATCAATAGATTCCCAAATAGGAGCCTTAGTTTTAAGTGCCCTGTTGAAATTTGGACTAAAAGAAAACCTGACCTTAAACACCTTAGGATCTTTGGATGTGCTGCATATGCGCACAATAGGGAAGGAAAGTTAGACCCCAAATCCCTTAGGTGTGTGTTCTTGGGGTATCAGCCTTGTACTAAAGGATATAGACTGTGGGAAAGAGACACTAGAGGGGTAAAAATCATAGTCAGCAAGGACGTTGTGTTCAATGAGTTAGTATTCCCTCGTAAGCAAGCCCAAGTAGCCCCTACCCAGCCTAGTGAGCCTAGTACCTCTAATAAAGTGGAGTCTAGCTTGCTGCCCTTGTTCCCAGTCATGGCTGGTGGGCAGAATGATGACCCACTTTTGGCTCCTGAACCTGATGATCAACAAGGGCTCTGATGGACCATAATTATACGAATCAAAAACATAGTAAACCCACTAAATTAGACCTTTTGTCTAGTTAAATTTTGCTTGTTAGTTTCGATATATTTCTACAGGGTATTTTGGACTCTAGAGAGAAAACACGCTAAGGAGGAGTTTTTAAGCTGAAACTGAAGTACGAGTCATTCCAAGGTCAAGACCATGCTACACTCAGAATCAGCCTTAACATCCTTCATGGAACCGACTTGGAATCACTCAAATATGCTAGAACAGTCGGCATTTGGACAAGAACGCAATGCAAAGGCACCGAGCCCGGTAAAGGCCAAACAAGGGCAATTTCATCCGATTTGGGATTTCGACCATGTTCCAAGCAGAATTTGGCTTAGGTTCCTTCTTGAGATCATCTTAGAATGACATTTTCATTCAGAATAAACTCTCCAAAATCCAAGAAGCTCCGGTCAAATTTCGGTCAAACTGATGGCTTTTGTGAAAAGATCACAAGGATCTAGAAGGCTCCTCCTCACATGGGAGGCTCCTCCTCACATGGGCTGCTACTTGGAGGCCAAGCCATCCTCCTTCTTCCCCTTCTAGAAGAGGCGGCTAAATGGAGCTCACCATGGGAATGTGACACTTGTCCTCCTCTCCTCCACATCTCCTCCCTTCTCCTCCCTATAAATACCACCCCATTCCTCTTGTAAATATCATCCCATCCACCACAAATCACAAATGTTTTAGAGAGATAGAGGGCTTAACCCTCTTCTCCTCACTTTCAATAAATATTGTTCTTCATTTTGGAGCTACTTTTGGCGCTTAGATCTTGCCTAGGAGCTCCTCTCCTCCGCTTATTGTAAGGTATAAAATTACTTTCAAGTATTATTTGTTTTTACTTTAAAGTTATTTTATTATTCAGTACCCTTGTTCAAGACAATAGTTTGCTTGTATTCCTTGACATGAATACAAGCAGCTAAAAGCTTGTACTCGGTCGCAGGGGTGTACTTGTATTATAAATGTTTTAGACTCTATTCTTAGAGTATCTCTGTATTCAAAACTTATCCTATGTGCCATATATTAGATCAGAATTTCCAAGGTTGAGTGGATGCTTGAAATGGCAAAGCTCTTCCGTGGAAGTTCGTGAACATACTCGGGTAAGTGGATGCTTGAAATGGCAAAGCTTATCTGAGGAGTTCGATCTCTCTCAAACACCATTTGGATAAATCGAGAAAGACAATCCAAATGGATGCACATAGGCTAGTATACCTTGAAATGGGGTATTAGTCTAAATAGAACAAGTGTTTTAAATGGTGTTGCAAGTCTTGCGCTAGAAATAGCCTCGATTCATCTTTGAATACTTAGCATGATCATTTCAAGTGTCCTACGCGATGTTGCAAGTCTTGTGCTAGGAATAGCCTCGATTCATCTTCGAACACTTGGTATGATCATTAGCGGTCAATGATAAACAAATATGATACAAGGCCCCTAAAACCGAATCCTTTCCTTACAGTCTATTATTGTAATTTACTTTCAGTTCTTAAATCACACTCAAACTCAACCCCAATTGCATTTAATTTCTGCATAAGCTTCATTAAAGAACAACTAATCCACACTGACTCCCTTGGGTTCGACCCCTACTTACCACTTGCTATCCAGTAGTAAAGTCGCGAGTAGCGGACTTATAAATTAATTTTGTACACATTGCCTCGCGACAAGGCAGTGCTGTCAAATTGGCGCCGTTGCCGGGGAGTTGTGCATCGGAATAGTTGTTCTATTTTGTTTTTTCTTTTTTTTGTTTTATCATGCAATTCACTAAGTTCTACTACTACAGAATGGAACCTTGGAACATTGAGGAAATTTCCCCACCACCCTTCGAACTTGAAATCCGCGAGAAGATCAACAATATAAAACAATCCCGGGATGAAACATTGGACGAGTACTTGGCGTATTTTGACTCCATGTTGATAAGCTGCCCGCACCATGGATTCACCAATCACGATCTTCTTCAAAGGTTTCTCAATGGGATGATGCCACAAGAGTGGAATTGGCTAAATGATGCAGCGGGAGGCTCAGTGAACAAATTAGGCACAGATGATCTTTGGAACTTAATAGATGATTTGGCCGCAAGGTCAAGACAAAGACAAGATCAGGCCATGCGAAGCGAAGAACTGGACAACATAATGCACCAAATCAGGGCCAAAACTGAGTTATGGGCAGCAGAAAACGAGCTGGCAGCTAGCACCCAGCAATTGGCCGCAGACATGCAACAAATGAATGCCTCGATGCACCAATTCACGGCCAAGACATACCCGGACCTCAATGACGAGTTACCCATATCAGACCCATACCTTAGTGTGATTACCCCCGGAGACTATACGAATGACAAGGATAAGAACCCTTGGTTACCTGAAGAAGAGCTACATTCAGATTATCCCTGGGAGTTAGAAGAAGAACTGCCCAAATCAGGCCCGGTCCTTATCACCAATCCATCCGAGGAAATCACAGTCCTAACTGCCGAGCCAATAGAAGTCCCGAACATCACTACCAAAGCGGCCGAAGAAATCAAGCCAGGCCCGGTCCTTGCGCTCGGAGCACCCGAGGAAGTCCCGGACCTCATTGCCGAACTGTCCGAGAAAGCCCCAGTCCCACTCACCACGACTCAACAAGGAAAACCGCTTGAAAACTCACTCGTTCCAGGACAACCATCCATCACTACCACAATGAAGAGGATTGGAAGAGGTGCATGCTTGATGTCGCCTCCATTTAATGGCACAAAACCAAATTTCCAAACTCACAAAGGTGCCAACTATTCCAACATGAAGAGGCGGCAAAAACATGGGCCGAAAGAATGGAAACCCGGAAGGAGTAACAAACAAGCACGACTCATTGGACCAGCAGCTATGGTCAAAGAAACCCCACCCTCTCGGAGCAAAAGGGCTGCCGAGAAGAAGTTTGACCTCACTCACCCTTGGGATCCGACCTTATGATCCATGATTGAGGTACTGTCGAGCCAACGACGTTAAACAAAGGCACTGGTCGGGAGGTAACCCGACAGTATCTTACTTTCTGTCATTTTATTTTCTGTCATTTAGTTTTTTCCAATAAGTCGCTCTCACCCACTTGGTGCATAGAAGAAATGACTATTCAGGAATCGGTTTTTGGAGCACAATCGGATCAGGCAGGCAGCTTCCATGAACTACCGGGCTTGCGCTGAGAGTTCAAGGCCCCAGCCGAACTCCCTCGATTATCCAGCCTCATGCCATGTCGTTCACTCGACACTTTAAAGGGAGTTCTGATCTTACCTTTCCTTAATATCATTTCCTTCTCGTAATTGTCTACTTGCATGGCTTTTGAACTAAGTGGTGCTGAAAGGCACGCCTTCGTTCAAAAGTGTGGGGTGAGATCCGCCTGTGTACATAAACATTTTTTTCTTTTCTTTTAATATTATCTTTTTGAAAATATGAACTTTAGAATGTGAAAAAGATAGATCTAAAATTCATGCATTTACCTTGTGAAAATTCAACTGTCTAAAAACTTAGAACGTAACTTCTCATTTGTCCCTTTGTGCTGAGATAAACTAGGGATGTGGAGTTGATAGAAATGCCCTAGAGAGGCTTGGCAAGCAATCGAATGACTGAATTTCACTATATGGTTTACGAAGTCAGTGGAGGCTGCACTTCGAGTTTTTCAGTTGAGTCAAGAGTCAGCTCCGCCATGCAATGTTTATGCATAAAAAATGAAGAAGGCGGGACGGGAATCAAACCGTCCTATCTCTAGTCAAAGTAGCTGGGAAAATAAATGAGCGACCCTCATTTTGACTCGCGCGAAACGGCAATGATGAGAGAGAGCGGGGAGGTATTTCCATATGCTCGCGAGCAATGATTGGACCTCCCAAAGAAAGGCTGAGAAAATGGACTAGCAAGTCACAAAGAAGCAAAAGCTCGAAGAAGCAAATCAAGAGGCCAAAGGCCCAAAATTGTGAAGGTTTTAAACGAACAAAAAAGTGAAGTACTCAAAGAGTCAAATCAAAGGCCAAAAGCCGATTCACTACAAAAAAGCAGTCCCTCGCCAAAAAGAAAGAAATAAAAAAGGCTCAACTCATCTGCGAAACCCGAACCGAATCACGTGCTAGAGAAAGCTACAAGGAAACCATATAGTGCGAGACAGTCCCGAGGTTGCAGTCCAGGAGCCTAAAAAGGACTATCTCCCGAAACATCCAGAATAATTTGCATCTCTGCACGAAGGTACAAGTATCAAGTTTCTTCTATTTATTTACACAGTTCAATTTGGTAATAAGTAAGTAATGCATGAATTAGGATAAGTCTAGTCCCACATTCTAACTTTCATATTTTAAAAGCTTACTTAAGATAGAGTACCGCCCTTTAATAGCATTGTTCGGGACGAACAACTAAAAGTGTGGGGTGATCTGATGGACCATAATTATACGAATCAAAAACACAGTAAAACCCACTAAATTAGACCTTTTGTCTAGTTAACTTTTGCTTGTTAGTTTCGATATATTTCTACAGGGTATTTTGGACTCTAGAGAGAAAACACGCTAAGGAGGAGTTTTTAAGCTGAAACTGAAGTACGAGTCATTCCAAGATCACGACCATGCTACACTCAGAATCAGCCTTAACATCCTTCATGGAACCGACTTGGAATCACTCAAATATGCTAGAACAGTCGGCATTTGGACAAGAACGCAATGCAAAGGCACCGAGCCCGGTAAAGGCCAAACAAGGGCAATTTCATCCGATTTGGGATTTCGACAATGTTCCAAGAAGAATTTGGCTTAGGTTCCTTCTTGAGATCATCTTAGAATGACATTTTCATTTAGAATACACTCTCCAAAATCCAAGAAGCTCCGGTCAAATTTCGGTCAAACCGATGGCTTTTGTGAAAAGATCACAAGGATCTAGAAGGCTCCTCCTCACATGGGAGGCTCCTCCTCACATGGGCTGCTACTTGGAGGCCAAGCCATCCTCCTTCTTCCCCTTCTAGAAGAGGCGGCTAAATGGAGCTCACCATGGGAATGTGACACTTGTCCTCCTCTCCTCCACATCTCCTCCCTTCTCCTCCCCTTCTCCTCCCTATAAATACCACCCCATTCCTCTTGTAAATATCATCCCATCCACCACAAATCACAAATGTTTTAGAGAGATAGAGGGCTTAACCCTCTTCTCCTCACTTTCAATAAATATTGTTCTTCATTTTGGAGCTACTTTTGGCGCTTGGATCTTGCCTAGGAGCTCCTCTCATCCGCTTACTGTAAGGTATAAAATTACTTTCAAGTATTATTTGTTTTTACTTTAAAGTTATTTTATTATTCGGTACCCTTGTTCAAGAAAATAGTTTGCTTGTATTCCTTGACATGAATACAAGCAGCTAAAAGCTTGTACTCGGTCGCAGGGGTGTACTTGTATTATAAATGTTTTAGACTCTACTCTTAGAGTATCTCTGTATTCAAAACTTGTCCTATGTGCCATATATTAGATCAGAATTTCCAAGGTTGAGTGGATGCTTGAAATGACAAAGCTCTTCCGTGGAAGTTCGTGAACATACTCCGGTAAGTGGATGCTTGAAATGGCAAAGCTTATCTGAGGAGTTCGATCTCTCTCAAACACCATTTGGATAAATCGGGATTAGGCGAGAACTCAGAATTTTTCCTATTCGTTCGATTAAATCATTTATGATTTTTAAATTTAGAAATTAAAGTATCGATTTAATTAAAATATTCTTAATTGAGAGTATATTAGTCAATATACATAATTAGTCACACATCCATGATTTTTTTTGACACAAGAACAACCGTATTTGTTTCTACAAAATTACTCGAAGATTTTGTTTGTGAATTGGTTTTGCCAATGCAAAGGTGCATACATCGTCATTTTCTTCTGGCTGTTCACACTTTTTCTATTATTAAGAGTTCATAATTCTTTAATCAAATCATGACATCCGTGATTTTGAGCACGATAGTTTTGATCTCACAACCTTTTTCTGGTACAACGTGTTTATAATTTGTGGATGAAGCATCGTATTCGTAAATTTGAGCAATACTGTTTTGATTTCATTATTAGTTTGTTCATGATGTTTGTGATTTTGTTTTCAACATTTTTATTTTTGTCCGATATATGCGCAGACAACAATGCTCGTTTTTTGTCCATAATAGAACAATGCTCATGTATAAATGATGATGTTCGTGATTTTGAGCACCACTGTTTTGTTTTCATTGTTAGTTTGTTCATGATTTTCGTGTCATTTAAGAGTTTTTAGATTTGCTGTTTATTTTCCAATATCTCCGCCCAACGTACTAAAGTGGAATCCAACAAAGATTGGGGACTTACGTGGGTCTAAACATCCACCAATTATTAAATTTTTGGAATCTATGACAAGTGCCATATTTAAGGCACAAATTGTCGACTATTAGTTTGATGAGACAAATTTGCCAACATTATTAGGGGAGATAAAATAAAGTCCGAAAAAAGAATGTCAAAGAAGATATGATTAGCCAAAATAAAAAGTGTTATCGAGGCAAAATTGATATCGCTTAAAAATTACCAAGTATTTGGGAAAAAATTCCTAACACTCGAGAATGTCAAGCTTTTTGGTTATAAATGAGCATTTGAGCTCAAACGAGACAAGGACAATGAAATCGTAAGATACAAAGCACGATTGGTAGCCCAATGCTTCTCGCAAAGACAAGACATTAATTGGGAAGAGACATATTCACTGGTCATGGATACAATAATATTCAGATTTTACCGTGTTTGTCAGTTTTAGAATGACCCCAAATGAAGTTAACGAATATCGTGATAGCCTATTTATAAGGGTCACTTAATAATAACATTTATATTAAATTCTTGAAGGATTAAAATTACCTGAAGCATGTACCTCAAACCCATGGGAAATGTGTTCAATAAAGCTACAAAGACCTTTATATGGGTTAAAACAATCCATTCGAATGTGGTTCAATATTCTATGTGAATGTTTTTTAAAAGAGGGGTACATCAACAATGTTATGTGTTATGTGTTTTAATTAAAAGGACGAAATCACATTTCTATTATCGTGGTTTATGTTGATGTATTATATACACTTGGAACCCTTGATAAACTTGATGAGAAGATTGCATATTTTAAAAGTGAATTTGAAATGAAAGACTTAAAAAACAAAAGCCAAACGGGGCCTACAATTTGAACATTTATATATCAAACAACATTTTTGTCCACCTGTGACGGGCGTCGTTGTGCAAGTCAAATTTGAATTTATAATTTCCTTACTCTTGGCTAGTAGAGCGGCAAGTAAGGGTCGAACCCTAGAGAGCTGGTGAGGTCAAGTCGTTCTGTAAATAAAGATAATTGGGGTTGTGAGTAATTAGGAAACAAGTGTAACCGACAATAAAAAGAAATAAAGCGAGAGTTATCAATAAAAGAGGATATTTGGTCTAGGGTTTCTAATTGTGACTTGTCTTATCATCGACTTCTAATTGTCTGATTTCGAATTCCTAAGTGTGGTTACTTCCATTCCAAGTTATAACCTAAAGTAGGGCCTTTCCGAGCGCCTACACCCTAATCTACTTCCTTTCCGGGTTGTAGAATTCTAGTCCTAGCAAACTCAATACTCCATTCCAAGATATATTAGATTTAGTGCAACTATTTATTCTAACGGTCTAGTATCAAACAAACAGTAAATAAGGGAGTTGAATTGTTCGGTTAAGCTTTACCATTCCAAGTATCCACTTAACTTCACAATTCAACCCGAGATAATTAACCACCCCACTCTTTTGAATTAAGCCGTGTCCTCACGGCACGACTTAGACTTTAGACACACAATGCATGCAGATAGTATGGAAAAGTAGAGAAAAGAGTTGGAACAATACTCCCCTCGGGTGGTCGTGGCCTGGATATGGCAATGTCCTGGCCCGGGCTGGTCTGTCGCTGCCAAGGCCCAGTGTGGTGCGTCGGGACCTGGCCGAATGATGCTGCGGCCGAGTCGGAGCGCAAATTTCTCAAGGCCATGCGCCCGCATGGTTCAAACATGCGCTCGCATGGTTCAAACATGCGCTCGCATGGTTCAAACATGCGCTCGCATTCATGTACTTCGTTGTCTTGCTAGCCTTCGTAGCCTTGTGCGTTCGCACAGTTCACCTCATGCGTTCGCACAACCCAGACCCGTCGCATGAAAATCTCATGCGTTCGCACGCATGGCTCTGCGCGCTGGCACTCGATCGAATTTCCCAGCCTGCAGGAGACCATGCGAACGCATGGTAAAAAGCATGCGAACGCATGAGGCGCATCTGTTCCTTGCATGAAAATCACTCCCTTTCCCAAGTACAATGTGATGAATATGACTCAAGACTCAAATAAACAGAAAACAAAATAAGAAAATAAATTGAAAAATAAAAAGAAATGCCGGGCTGCCTCCCTGCGAGCGCCTTTGTTTTACGTCGTTGGCTCGACGGTACCTCGTTAGGGATCACAAGTTAGGATCCCATGGGCATGTGAGGTCAAACTTCCCCTCAGCGTCTCCTTTGATCTGCCCAAAGCCCTCGTGGAATGGTGTGCTCGGTTCTGCTCTCCATCGATCGGGCGGGTTCATCTTTACATTCTCCCAAGTTGGCAAAAACATCTTGGTCATAGTTGCTGGCCCAGTCGCATGCATGGTCTCTTCTGGTTGGTCAGGAACTAGGGCACTGAAATCTGATGTGTTCACAATGTCCGACGGGTTTCTCGTGCATGGCCAGTCAGCATCCCCATAGACATGGAAATCTGATGTCTTGCCATCGAATGCAAGTGTCAGTAAGCCTATGCCCATGTCAATCTTGGTCTTGGTGGTGAAAAGGAATGTCCGTCCCAAAATGAGTGCTAGAGGATCGTCGTTTCTAGCATCTCCCATCTGCAAGATATAGAAATCTGCAGGAACAACAAGGTCTCCTACTCGGAGGGTTAGGTTTTCAAGCAAGCCAATAGGATGAATACATGATTTATCCCCTAACTCTATCAACAATCTAGGTGGTTTCAATGGGCCAAGTTTCAATGAACAATATAGAGAATATGGCATAACATTAATGACAGCACCAAGATCGATCAAACAGTGAGGAATTTGAGTCTCACCGATACCACATGTGACCGTGAAGGCACCTGGGTTCTTACTATTTCCTGGCGACTCATGGCTCCTAGCGAGTGGGCGCTCCATCATTGGGTTGTTCTGTTTAGGCCTTGCCTCCATTCTGCCTTCTAGCTCTTCCCTATGGGTCACACGGCCTTCGGAAGTAATTACCTGCATGGAACACGAAGGAACATTAGTTAAGGACCTCTCGGCCGCGAGAACCGGGTCTGGCCCGGATGCTTCGACCGCGTCCTCTTCATACGTTGGAGGCCCATGACGGAGCCCACTGCACTGTCGTTAAGGTGCAATGTTCTCTGTACAAATAAATTTATATTTTTCCGCTACTCGTGACTACACTACTGGGTAGTAAGTGATAAGTAGGGGTCGAACCCAAGGGAATTAGAGGGATAGTCGTTCTTTGGGGGATTTGTACAGCGAGGGAGCGTGTTTTAAGTGGATTGAGATTTTAGCGCGATTAACTAAGCTACTGTTTTTGGTTTTTTTTTGTTTTGAGTGCGGAAAAGTAAATTACTGAAAATAAATACTGAAAATAAAAGAGTTAAGGGAAGAAGACTTACAGTGGGTGATGCGTGATTGCGATTCCTCCGGTAGATGAGTGGTTGATGGTTGTAGTTGATCGAGCAGTTTATAAAAGTAAGTACAGGGGGGGTTTGTAATTCAAGGGAAAGTATTCGGTTTCAAGTACCTTGTATTATAACATGTTTATTAATAACTGTTAGTAACCTTTCTAAGTATTCAAAGATGAATCGAGGCCCTTTCGTAGCGCAAGACTTGCAACATCGTTTAAAGCAACACTTGTTCTACTTCAGACTAATTCCTCCTTTCGAAGTATCTTAGCCTTTTGTGCATCCATTTGAATTCTTTGGTCCAGTTTCCAAATGGTTTTTTAAGATAAGTCGAACTCCTCTATAAGTTTTGCTTGTTACAGCTTCCACTTACCGAGTATGATCACGAATTCCCACGGAAGAGCTTGCCCATTTGGTCCCTTTGGTCCAGTTACAAATGGTTCACTCAACCTTGGAAACTCTGACTATAAATGGCACATAGAACAAGTTTTGAATACAGAGAAATGAAACTAAAAGAAATTAAAACATTATATAATACAACAAAGTACCTTCGACCGAATGAGGAGTTTAGCTACGACTGTCCATGGAAAAGGACATCATAACTAAATACTCGGGGGTATTTGAAAACAATAAGAGGGAAAGGGATGGAATACTCAAGAACCAACAGGAGTATTCTCTACAGTATTATAATACTCAAGAACCGACATGAGTATTATAATTTCAAAGCGTATAATACTCAAGAACAAACAGGAGTATTATTTCCAAAAACCAAACTTACAAAGTAACAAAATGTAGAGAGATAAGTGTTTATTGATTTTGGAATGAATTACAAATGAGGTTTGGCTTGGTATTTATAGCCAAAGGAGAGGGAGGAGAGCCATACACTTGTCACATGGGGAGAGGAGGAGGAAGGAGGAGGTGACACATGGGGGAGGAGGAGAAGCCGCCGGTTGCCAGTCATGGGGAGAGGCAAGGTGGCTTTGGCTCTCAAAGCCGCCGGTCATGGAGGAGGAAGAGGAGAGCTTGGCCACCCATGAGTCATCTTCTTCACCTAAGCCACCGGTCACTTGGTCCATGGATGAGTTTTGACAGTTTTGTGCAGTCTTTTCACAAAACTATCAATCCAATTTCGCTCCGTCTGACTTTAATTGTTCCTCGGTTGAATTTAATTTGAGTAATTCCTACGTCAGGATCTTGATATTTCTTCGTTCAGCGTCTGATCTTGACCTTGGATTGACTCTTATCATCTTTTCAGCATAAAATCCTCTCCTTAGCGTGTTTTCTCTCTAAGTGCCAAAATACCCTGTAGAAATAAATCAGGACTAACAAGCAGAAGTTAAATAGACCAACATTCTAATTTGGTGGGTTTTACTGTGTTTTTGATTTGTATAATTTTGGTCCATCAGATCACCCCACACTTTTAGTTGTTCGTCCCGAACAATGCTATTAAAGGGCGGCACTCTAAGTTTGGTTTTAAAATATGAAAATTAGACTGTGGGACTCGATTTATCCTAATTCATGCATTGCTTACTTATTACCAAATTGAACTGTATAAATAAATAGAAGAAACTTGATACGTGTACCTTCGTGCCGAGATGCAAATTATATTGGATGTTTCGGGAGATAGCTCTTTTTAGGCTCCAGGACTGCAACTTCGGGATCGTCTCTCACTATATGGTTTGCTTGTAGCTTTCTCTAGCACGTGATTCGGTTCGGGTTTCACTGGTTTGAGTACTTTGATTTTCTTTTGGCGAGGGACTGCTTTTTGTAGTGAATCGGCCTTTGGCCTTTGATTTGACTCTTTGAGTACTTCACTTTTTGTTTGGTTAAAACCTTCACAATTTTGGGCCTTTGGCCTCTTGATTTGCTTCTTCGAGCTTTTTGCGTCTTTGTGACTTGCTAGTCCATTTTCTCAAGCCTTTTTGGGAGGTCCAATCATCGCCCGCAAGCCTATGGAAATACCTCCCCGCTCCTCTCATCTTTGCCGTTTCGCGCGAGTCAAAATGAGGGTCGCTCATTTATTTTCCCGGCTACTTTGACTAGAGAGAGGACGGTCTGATTTCCGTCCTCGCCTTTTTCTTTTTGCATAAACACTGCATGGCGGAGATGACTTCAATCTTCACTGAAACCCGAAGTGCAGCCTCCACTGACTTCGAAAACCATATAGTTTGATTCGATCCTTCGATTGCTTGCCAAGCCTCTCTAGGGCATTTCTATCAACTCCACATCCCTAGTTTATCTCAGCACAAAGGGACAAATGAGAAGTTACGTTCTAAGTTTTTAGACAGTTGAATTTTCACAAGGTAAATGCATGAATTTCGGTCTATCTTTTTCACATTCTTAAGTTCATACTTTCAAAAAGATACACTAAAAAAGAAAAAGTTTTTTATTTATGTACACATGCGGTTCTCACCCCACACTTTTGAACGAAGTCGCGCTTTTCAGCACTACTTAGTTCAAAAGCCATGCAAGCAGATGTTATATGAGAAGGAAATGACTTAAGGAAAGGTAAGATCAGAACTCCCTTATTCTGTCGAATGGCATGAGGCTGGATAATCGAGGGAGTTCGGCTGGGGCCTTGAACTCTCAGCGCAGGCCCGATAAATTCACGGATGCTGCCTGGCTGATCCGATCGTGCTCCAAAAACCAATTCCTAAATAGTCAAATCATTCTATGCACCAAGTAGGTGAGAGCGACTTATTGATGAAAACTAAAAGATAGAAAATAAAAAGACAGAAATTTAAAGTGCGGAAAGTAAGATAGTGTCGGGTTACCTCCCGACTAGTGCACTTGTTTAACGTCGTTGGCTCGACAGTACCTTATTCCTGGATCACTGGTTGGGATCCCATGGGTGGCTTAGGTCGAATTTTGCCACCGTTCCTGTGTTGCTTTTTGCTTTGCATTTTCCCGATTTCTTGCGAGATGATGGGCTTGGCTCCAGTTCCCGTTGTTCTGGTGATGTCTCCTTCCAACGTCTTTGAGAAGGTGAGGGACCTTTGACCACTAGATTCTTGAACCGGGTTTTCTTAGGGCTGTCTTGTCCAGTCATGGCATAAACTTGCTCCATCGAGGAGTCGTTCTGCTCAGGCCCTTTTCCCAACCTTCTTTCAGCCTCTTCATTGATCACATAGTTTTCAGCGATTTGTCTATTGATCGAGGGGAAAAGTCGGGAAGCTTGCATCTTAAGGCTCGGTTCTGCCTCGCCGTGTCTGTTTGTGAGGAACTGGTCATAGATGGTTTCGGCTACCTGGGTGATGATAGCTGGGTATGGCTTTGGCAGCATGTCGGTGGTATTCTGGACTTCTTCCATTGCTGACACTTCCTCATTGCTCCCGACACTTTCTATATCCCAGTCTTCTGATGGCTCGGGAGTTTCTTCTCTTTCTGTCTGTATTTCTCCGTCAGCCTCGGGTATTCGTTTTGTGGCTGCGGCCAGGTCATTTATGAGGTACCACATGTCTGCTATGGAATAGTTCCTAGCTGATCTCCTCAATGCCTCGTTAATCCTTGCTAGATCAGCGGCCTTCATCCCACGAAGAAATTTTTGAAGCAGAATTTTCTTCGTGAATCCATGGTGCGGGCAGTTTGAGACGATGGTGTCAAAGCTCGTGTAGTATTCATCCAAAGTCTCATCCCGGGATTGTTGCAGGCACATGATCTTCTCACGGGTTTGTTGTCGTAAGGATGGAGGGGAGAATTCTTTCAGAAATGGAACGCAGAGGTCCACGAAATGTACTTCACTGCTGGCGGTTGACGTGTAATACCAGATTGTTGCGAAATCAGTTAGATAGAATTTGAAGCATTTAAGCTTAAATTCCTCTAACATTTCATTTGAAGGTTTAATGAGGTGGTAGACGTGGTGAAAGTTTCGGCAGTGTTGTACTGGGTCTTCTCCATCCGTACCTCCGAACAGTGGCAGATGTCATGTTGTCCATGCGTATGAAGGGGGTTGTGTCATGAGGACATGGGAGGGAAAGAACAACTAATCCGATGGCTAATTCCCTGGCAACGGCGCCAATTTGACGGAGCCGACTGCACTATCGTTAAGGTGCAATGTTCTCTGTACAAATAAATTTATATTTTTCCGCTACTCGTGACTACACTACTGGGTAGTAAGTGATAAGTAGGGGTCGAACCCAAGGGAATTAGAGGGATAGTCGTTCTTTGGGGGATTTGTACAGCGAGGGAGCGTGTTTTAAGTGGATTGAGATTTTAGCGCGATTAACTAAGCTACTATTTTTGGTTTTTTTTTGGTTTTGAGTGCGGAAAAGTAAATTACAGAAAATAAATACTGAAAATAAAAGAGTTAAGGGAAGAAGACTTACAGTGGGTGATGCGTGATTGCGATTCCTCCGGTAGATGAGTGGTTGATAGTTGTAGTTGATCGAGTAGTTTATAAAAGTAAGTACAGGGGGGGTTTTTGTAATTCAAGGGAAAGTATTCGGTTTCTGGTACCTTGTATTATAACATGTTTATTAATAACTGTTAGTAACCTTTCTAAGTATTCAAAGATGAATCGAGGCCCTTTCGTAGCGCAAGACTTGCAACATCGTTTAAAGCAACACTTGTTCTACTTCAGACTAATTCCTCCTTTCGAAGTATCTTAGCCTTTTGTGCATCCATTTGAATTCTTTGGTCCAGTTTCCAAATGGTTTTTTAAGATAAGTCGAACTCCTCGATAAGTTTGGCTTGTTACAGCTTCCACTTACCGAGTATGATCACGAATTCCCACGGAAGAGCTTGCCCATTTGGTCCCTTTGGTCCAGTTACAAATGGTTCACTCAACCTTGGAAACTCTGACTATAAATGGCACATAGAACAAGTTTTGAATACAGAGAAATGAAACTAAAAGAAATTAAAACATTATATAATACAACAAAGTACCTTCGACCGAATGAGGAGTTTAGCTACGACTGTCCATGGAAAAGGACATCATAACTAAATACTCGGGGGTTTTTGAAAACAGTAAGAGGGAAAGGGGTGGAATACTCAAGAACCAACATGAGTATTCCCAATTTCCTACTGAATACTCAAGAACCAACAGGAGTATTCTCTACAGTATTATAATACTCAAGAACCGACAGGAGTATTATAATTTCAAAGCGTATAATACTCAAGAACAAACAGGAGTATTATTTCCAAAAACCAAACTTACAAAGTAACAAAATGTAGAGAGATAAGTGTTTATTGATTTTGGAATGAATTACAAATGAGGTTTGGCTTGGTATTTATAGCCAAAGGAGAGGGAGGAGAGCCATACACTTGTCACATGGGGAGAGGAGGAGGAAGGAGGAGGTGACACATGGGGGAGGAGGAGAAGCCGCCGGTTGCCGGTCATGGGGAGAGGCAAGGTGGCTTTGGCTCTCAAAGCCGCCGGTCATGGAGGAGGAAGAGGAGAGCTTGGCCACCCATGAGTCATCTTCTTCACCTAAGCCACCGGTCACTTGGTCCATGGATGAGTTTTGACAGTTTTGTGCAGTCTTTTCACAAAACTATCAATCCAATTTCGCTCCGTCTGACTTTAATTGTTCCTCGGTTGAATTTAATTTGAGTAATTCCTACGTCAGGATCTTGATATTTCTTCGTTCAGCGTCTGATCTTGACCTTGGATTGACTCTAATCATCTTTTCAGCGTAAAATCCTCTCCTTAGCGTGTTTTCTCTCTAAGTGCCAAAATACCCTGTAGAAATAAATCAGGACTAACAAGCAGAAGTTAAATAGACCAACAGTCTAATTTGGTGGGTTTTACTGTGTTTTTGATTCGTATAATTTTGGTCCATCAGCCCGCTAGTGTCTTCTGTAGGCCTGGTGGAATCTGAGCTAGGCTCTTCCTCGCTGTCTCTTGCCTCCGTGTTGTCAATCATGAGCATCTTGTTCACCCAATATGCGGACTTCTTCTGTGCCGCATCCACGTCCACTACTTCCATCATGCTGACATTCCCTCTCGGGTTCGGTATGGTTTCTGATGGCAGCCTTCCTTGGTCGTTCTTAAGCTCGGAGACTGTTGTGGCGATTTGGGACATCTGCTTGGATAGGTCGGCAATGGCACCATCAGTTTTGGCTTGGAATTAATGCACTGATGTGGCTAGGTCCTTCACAATGTCCTCCAAGGATTTGCTCGATCCTTGCTGGTTCGGGCCGGCCTGGTTGTGGTCCTGTCTCTGCTGGTACTGGCCTGACCCGTTCTATCCTCCTTGCTGTTGTCGGTATGGTGGCCGATAGTACTGTGACGGAGCCCACCGCACTGTCGTTAAGGTGCGGTGTTCTCTGTGCAAAAGCAAATTTATATTCCGCTACTCGTGACCTTACTACTGGGTAGCAAGTGGTAAGTAGGGGTCGAACCCAAGGGAATTAGGGGGATAGTCGTTCTTTGAGGGATTTGTACAGCGAGGGAGCGTGTTTTAGGTTGATTGAGGTTTTAGTGCGGAAAAGTAAATGATTGGTTGGTTGGTTTTGGTTTTTAGTGCGGAAAAGTAAATGACAGAAAAGTAAAATACTGAAAGTAAAAGTAGAAGACTTACAGCAGGTGATGCGTGATTGGTAAGTCCTCCGGAAGGTGAGCAGTTGATAGAGCAATTTATAGTAAGAAAGTAAATGCGAGGGGTTTTTTAAATCTAAGGAAAGCATTCGGTTTCGGGGGCCTTGTATCATAGCCTGTTTATCATTGACCATTAGTGATTCTTCTAAGTATTCAAAAGTGTATCAAGGCCATTTCAAGCACTCGATTTGCACACACCATCTAGCCCATTTCAAGGTCGTAGAGCACTTGTTCTATTTAGACTAGCACCCCATTTCAAGGTATACTAGCCTATGTGCATCCATTGATCCGTCATTTCCGATCAAAACCAATGGTGTTTAAAAGAGGTCGAACTCCTCAGATAAGCTTTGCCATTTCAAGCATCCACTTACCCGAGTATGTTCACGAACCCCCACGGAAGAGTTTTGCCATTTCAAGCATCCACTCAACCTTGGAAGTTCTGGCCTAATATATGGCACATAGAACAAGTTTTGAATAAAAAGAAGAGGCACTAAGTGCAGGGTCTAAAACATTTTATGATACAAGTACACCCCTTCAACCGAATGAAGAGTTTAGCTACGAATATCCCTAGAGGTGGATACCATAGCTAAGTACTTACGGTTTTTAAAAGACAGTAAGTAAATGAAAGGGGTGAGTACTTCAAGAACCGAAAAGAGTACTCGAGAATAAAGAAAAGCTTGAGTACTCAAGAACCGACAGGAGTACTCAAGACCGAACTATAATACTCAAGAACCAACAGGAGTATTATATATTGAAAACCAAACTTACAAATGCCAAACTTTCTAGAGAGAGAAGTGTATGATTTCTTTGGGATTGTGGGATGTTTGTTTACAAAGGAGAGGGGGTCTATTTATAGCCCAAGGGGAGGAGAAGATGTGGTGAAGGAGGGGGACACTTGGCACAATTCCCAAGGTGGAGGAGGAGCCGCCGGTGGCCGGTTGCAAGGGAGGAGGAGAGGTGGCTTTGGTCACCTCCTAGCACAAGCCGCCGGTCATGGAGGAGAAGGGGGGGAGAAGGCCACCCATGAGTCATCCTTTCCTCCCAAAGCCGCCGGTCACCATGGGAGAAGAGTGAGTTTTGTGAGTTTTGTGCAGTCTTTTCACAAAACTATCAGTCCAATTTTGCTCCGGACTGACTTTGGTTGCTCCTCGGTTGGATTTGATTTGAGTGATTCAATGTCAGAAACTTGATATTTCTTCAGTCGGCATCAGGTTTTGACCTTGGAATGACTCGTAATATCTTTTCAGCGTAAAATCCTCTTCTTAGCGTGTTTTCTCTCTAGAGTCAAAAATACCCTGTAGATAAATATCGGAACTAGCAAGCAAAAGTTAAATAGACAAACAGTCTAATTTAGTGGGTTTAACTGTGTTTTTGATTCGTATAATTATGGTCCATCAGATCACCCCACACTTTTAGTTGTTCGTCCCGAACAATGCTATTAAAGGGTGGCACTAAGTAAGCTTTTAAAATATGAAAGTAAGATTGTGGGAGTAGATTTATCCTAATTCATGCATTACTACTTATTACCAAATTAAACCGTGTAAATAAATAGAAGAAACTTGATACTTGTACCTCCGTGCTGAGATGCAAATTATTTTGGATGTTTCGGGAGATAGCCCTTTTCAGGCTCCTGGACTGCAACCTCGGGACCGTCTCGCACTATATGATTGCCTTGTAGCTTTCTCTAGCACGTGATTCGGTTCGAGTTTCACTGAGTTGAGCCTTTTTGATTTCTTTTTGGCGAGGGATAACTTTTTTTTTTGTAGTGAATTGGCCTTTGGCCTTTGATTTGACTCTTTGAGTACTTCAATTTTTGTTCGGTTAAAACCTTCACAATTTTGGGCCTTTGGCCTCTTGATTTGCTTCTTCGAGCTTTTGCCTTTTTGTGGCTTGCTGATCCATTTTCTCAAGCCTTTTTGGGAGGTCCAATCATCGCCCGCGAGCATATGGAAATACCTCCCCGCTCCTCTCATCCTTGCCGTTTCGCGCGGGTCAAGATGAGGGTCGCTCATCTATTTTCTCGGCTACTTTGACTAGAGATAGGACGGTCTGATTCCCGTCCTCGCCTTTTTTTCTTTTTGCATAAACACTGCATGGCGGAGATGACTTCAATCTTCCCTAAAACCCGAAGTTCAGCCTCCACTGACTTCGAAAACCATATAGCGAAATTCAGTCCTTCGATTGCTTGCCAAGCCTCTCTAGGGCATTTCTATCAACTCCACATCCCTTGTTTATCTTAGCACAAAGGGACAAATGAGAAGTTACATTCTAAGTTTTTAAACAGTTGAATTTTCACAAGGTTATTGCATGAATTATGATCTATCTTTTTCACATTCTTAAGTTCATATTTTCAAAAAGATAATATTAAGGAAAAAAGAAAACATGTTTATGTACACAGGTGGTTCTCACCCCACACTTTTGAACGAAGGCGTGCCTTTCGGCAAGACTTAGTTCAAAAGCCATGCAAGCAGACAATTATGAGAAGGAAATGACATTAAGGAAAAGGGAAGAACAGAACTCCCTTTAAGGTGTCGAGCGAACGACATGGCTCGAGGCTGGATAATCGAGGGAGTTCGGCTGGGGCCTTGAACTCTCAGCGCAGGCCCGGTAATTCACGGAAGCTGCCTGGCTGATCCGATCTTACTCCAAAAATCAATTCCTACAAGGAGTCATTTCTTCTATGCACCAAGTGGGTGAGAGCGACTTATTGGTAAAAACTAAATGACAGAAAATAAAATTACTGAAAGTAAGATAGGTTCGGGTTACCTCCCGACCAGTGCCTTTGTTTAACGTCGTTGGCTCGACAATACCTCAATCATGGATCATAAGGTCGGATCCCATGGGTGAGTGAGGTCAAATTTCTTTTTGGCAGCTCTTTTATCCCGCTCAAAGAACTTGTGGAGTGATGGGCTCGGTTTGGTTCTCCATTGGTTCGGCAGGTTCTTCTTTTCATAGCTCCGAGAAGTTGAGGCTTCCTTGACCATAGCTGTTGTCCATCGAGTCGAGCTCTCTTGCTTCTCCTTCCGGGTTTCCATTCTTTGGGGCCATGCCTTTGGCGCTTCTTCATGTATGGCCGGTTGGCATCTTTGCAGTTTTGGAAGTTCAGTCTTTTGCCAAGCAACCTCAAGCATGCTCCCATGCTAACCCTCTTCTTTGTGGCAGAGATGATTGGCCCTTTTAGAACGAGTGAGTTTTCTGGGCTCGTGGCGAGTGAGTGCTCCATCTTTGGCTCTTCTGGCTCATGTTTTGTCTCCAACTCGCCTAGCACCTCATCATTGATCATTTCATTTTCAGGGGTTATACAAACCAAAGGGACAAGTTGGGGGGGGGGGGGGGCTCTAACCACAAGGGCCAGGTCTGTCTCAGGTGCTTCGATAGTGAGGATCGGGCATGTTTCGGCTGATTTGGCAGTGAAGTCCGGGACTGTCTCGGGCAAATTGGTGATGAGGACCGGTTCAAGTGGCTCGGCTGGTTTGGCAATGAGGACTGGGCCTGATCTGGGCAGATTGGGGACCGGGCCTGTCTTGGCCGGTTCTTCTTTGGTTATTCGCGAGTCCTCATCCTCAGTCGGCTTTGTGGGCTCTAATATTGGCTCCTTTAGAGCCTCCTTCACGTCCTCCACTGTCTCTTCTCCCCGGTCTCTCCTCACTTCGGACACGGCCAAGTCGGATATTGCCTTTGACATCTCGGCTTGATTCTGTAGAATTCTTGCATCTATTTACGCATAACTCGCGGCCAACTCTTCATCTAAATCCTCCAGGGACCGGTTTTGTATCATGTCATCCATCCGTTGGTTGCTAGCTGCCAACTCTTTCATCACGTCCTCAAGTGACTTGTGTTGTTCTTGCCTTAGCCTTGAGTCCTCGGCCAAATTATATATTAAGCCCCAAAGAGCACTCATGGTTAACTTGTACATCGAGCCTCCTGCCGCCTTATTGAGCCCATCCCACTCATGTGGCATCATTCCACCGAGAAACCTTTGAAGAAGATCGAATCTGGTGAATCCATGGTGCGGGCAGCTTGCCACAATGGAGTCAAAGTATGCCAAGTATTCGTCCAAAGTTTCATCCCGGAATTGCTCAAGATTGAGAATCTTCTTGCGGGTTTTAAGTCAGAGAGATGGAGGGCAAAACTTCTCTAGGAATTTGGTTTGTAGACCCTGAAGTTCCCATGAATGGCATGCTGTTGGAAAAACGGCTTTAGACAGTTCAAGCAGGTGTTCAAGAAGCTTTAGACAGTTCAAGCAGGTGTTCAAGAAGAGTTCAATCGCTGTCTTGAACTGCAGCACAGCGTACAGCAGACGCTGGAAGATTTGCATATCCAAAAGATCGATGAGATTATCTGATTGGGATCAATTGACGAGTCATCATTAAAGATCAGATATTCAAATGAATATCTTCAGCTTGGATTCGAGAATATTAGATGACTTGGCACGGAAGTAATCTCCAAAGATTGGATATGGAAGAGATTGAATATCTATCAAATATGTAGGAGTATCTCCGAAATATTTGACAAGAATATTTCGATCTGATTGGAGTCGGCCAGCTAGGAATTCGAAGATTCAGATATTCAAACGAATATCTACACATCAGATTAAAGGCGGCGTGGCTGACTTGGGAAGGAAGTTTTCGAATTTACTTCCTAAAGATTGGAGAAAGATATACATCGAATATTTAGGAATATTTCCTAAATATTTGATGGGATTATCTTGAGCAGATTTGGATGGCATTCGAGCATATAAATACAATGCTAGGGCATCCATAATCGTGTCGCTTCCTGAGAGAAAAGATAAACACGAGAGTTCGTGAGATTGGAGGAGGAGCGACCACCGGCTGATTATTCCTCACCGGAATATCAACGGAGAAGAAGCAGTCTGTTCAGTGTGCTATTCAGACTGCTCTTGGAGAACTATCAAGCGCACACACACACGGTGATAAAGACACGTCTTTGAGAGAAGGCGACTGGACTTCCGAGAAGTCCAAGACTAGGCCGAGAGGGAAGTCTCGTCCTACCCATAGGGGATCGAGGGGAGTTGCGACGAACCGAGATTGCAAATCCGAGAGACGGAGTGTTAGTGGTGAGGCCATTACAAACGAGGAGTTGTGTAAGAGTAAGACCTCTTGTATCCCTAAACTCGTAATAAGATTTGTGTCCCTTTTCCGGGTGTGGGAAACCTCCCAGAGTAGGTGTAGCCGAACTGGGTTATCATATCGTGTGTGCTCCTTTTTGTGCTGTTTATGTTTTGTCTGCTAAGGTGTTCTAGCCTCTGTTTGAACATAACCTGGAACTGTCCAACAAGTGTTCAAGACGCAGTTCGAACACCATCTGGAACTCGTCTTGACTAAGACAAATAGATTTCATTTGGTATCAGAGCAGGCACTCGACATACAGAGTGTGATCCGGCGACTGTTCAAGTTGAGTTTGAAGGAAGGACAGAGCACTAACCGACCACCGTTGCTTGAAGGGCCGAATTATGCCTATTGGAAATCCAACATGAAAGCCTTTCTGAAATCCCTCGATGAAAGGGCTTGGAGAGCTGTAATGATAGGATGGATAGAACCCATGATGGTCAACCCTGAAGGAGCTGTTATGCCAAAACCTGAAGCTCTGTGGTCTGAAGCAGATGATGTAGCGGCTGTTGGGAATTCAAAGTCCCTGAATGCAATCTTCTATGGAGTGGACGAGAACGTGTTCAAACTGATTGCTGAATGTGAGGTGGCCAAGGAAGCATGGGATATTCTCAGAATAGCCTATGAGGGTCCAGACAGTGAATCTAACGATGAGGAAGAAGAGCATGAGAATGTCAATATCATGGGACTTGTAGTCACTATTGAAGACTGCAGTGAGACAAGTGAAAATCCATACTCTAGTGCACTGTCTGAACAGCCTGTTGACGACGCATCAAGCAGTGATGACAAAGAACTTGCTCATGAGACCTCGACCGAGACGTACAAGGAACTCTATGAGAAGTGGCTATTGGTGATTGATCTGAACAAGAAGCTCACAGAAACAGTGGCAAGCCTGACAGAAGAAAAAGATGGACATAGAGGTCTCGGCTTCAATGGTAACAGTGGCTCAGATAAGACTTCATCTGTTAAGGTAAAGCTGAAACCAGCTCAGAGAGCAGAATAGTGTGTGAACCACTATCCTGAAAAGCAGCTTGGGAATGAAGGAAGAAAGTAGCTCATGCCCAACCATGGAAGACATGGTACTGAATGGAGGAGGAACAATCGTACATGTTGGTGTTGCTATCAGATGGGGCACATCAAATCAAGGTGCCGACTACTTCTGGCTGAGCAAAAAGTAATGGAATCTAGAGTCACCCCTCGAGTCAGACAAGTCTAGAAACCAAAAACAAGGAAAGAAGTGTGCTTCGTTGCTCTTAGCTCATTCAGTCACATGAAGGAAGAATGCTGGTACCTCGATAGTGGCTGCTCGGCTCACATGACAGGTAATCCTCAATATCTCATCAATGTTAAACCTATTCGCAAGCGTCAGTTTGTCACTTTTGGAGATGAAGGAAAGGGCCAGGTGATCGGCTGTGGGACATTGAAGGTTCCGGATCTACCTGAGCTCGAGGATATCCTCCTAGTCCATGGGTTAAAGGTGAACCTGATCAGTATCAGTAGATTTTGTAATGAAGGACAGTCTGTTACATTCACTCGTGATTCCTTTCAAGTACTGGATAGGAATGGAGACACACTGATGGAAGGAAGTAGGTCATCAAACAAAAGCTACGTTCTAGGCACAGTTGGAACAGGAGCTGCCACTGTCTGTCCGACAAACACGATAAATGAGATAGAATTGCAAGGGACATGTATGGTGTACTCTTCTGGAAAGGTGAAAGATGAAGTTGCCCTAAACTCAGTCCCAGAAGATGATAAATGCAGAGGTGGGACAGTGTCTGAAACACCCATTCAGACAAGGGCTACAGAAGATAAACCTCCAGAGGGAGGTCCAGCTGATGAAGCCACCTACTCCAGCTGGGACACTTGACAATGCACCTGCGCTGCAACCCTCATGGAGAATTAAGAGTCGAGCGAATGAGATCAAGTGTCGAGAGCTGGCTGCTTGTTCATCTAGTCCGAAGAATGTTATAGAAGAATTTATTGATGAGATTTGGGTGGTGGCCATTCACGTGGAACTGGAAGGGCTCATCAGATATGAAGCATGTAAGTTATATCATCTTGTGCACAGTCACGGACTGAAGGAGACTATATACGGACTCACACAAGCGCCCAGAGCATGGTACGAGACGCTCCTCATCGATCATGGCTATGAGCGAGGGGGAGAAGAGAAGCATATGTTCGTCACGAGTACACAAAAGCTGGTTGGCCAGTTCATGAGACAGATGCAAAAGGAGCTCCAGCTGACCATGGTGGGAGAGATAAAACACCTTCCTGGAACACATGTTGACCAGGTGCTGGGAGAGTGGGAGAGCATCGCTGTAGGGAGCTGCTGCACTCAGTTCCTATGTATGAAGCAGAATCTGTCGGAACACGGAGTGCAATGGGTGAAGAAGTTTCTGCCCAAGAACCCAAAACAACACTCCATGAGCAGATATCACTTCATCAGAGAGCTAGTGGAGAAGAAGGTCATCACATCGAAACACATGACCACTGTTACTGCCGTACTCACCATGCCACTAGACGCCGCTCAGTTTGAAACACTTAGATCCTCTCTGGGTCTGCGTGTTATGGCAAACTAAGCATTCCAGAAGGAGGTCAGCCAAGAGCAGAACCCCAGCAGATCAGATGGGCTGACCCACCAAAGAAGAGGGCTGGAACAGATGGTACGTGGTTGGAACTGATTACTAAGTTCAACATTTTTGCAGCTTTATGAGGCGTTGGAACATATCAAGGAGGAGAGAGGTGATTGGACAAATATCTCAAGAGATATACACATGACCGCTTTTGGCAAGTGGAGGAGTCCAAATATTTGAGAAATCAAAAAGGCAGTTGAATCAAAGTTGGACGAGGATACAATATCAGCAAACCCTAATATCGAAGAAGGGAAAAAGAAGGGAGAAGAGGCGGCTGTGACAGAACTTAAAGAAGCTACTTCAAAGGCGTCAAAGGCTGATCCTAATCCAACTAAAGGGAGTGTGCAGACTGCGAAGGAAAATCAGGCAATGGCTGAACCACCTCTTAATGAGATTCTGTGACGGATGCTGCACAAGAAGATGTAGCCAGTAGGGCTAACATTGTGGTTCTGATAAGAAGAAACTGTTGAATGCAAAGGTAGATGCCACTAGCTTTGTGTTGAAGAAGACAGAAATCCGCATAAAAGTCGTGCCTAGAAGGAATGGAACTCCCAGGAAATATGTTGCACGAATTAGTGTTGTGAGGGGGAGAAAAATGGCTATGTCAGAGTCTGAGACTGAGCAAGTTGTTGTTGATCCTGTCATCTAGAAGAAGGTAAAGCTGTCAGATGTCCAAGAAGGAATCAAAACTGAAGCAGAACATAGTGCTGGAAATCACACACAGAGAGCTGGTCAGAATCCTGGATCATTTGCTGAAGACTTTTCCAGAAGAGCTTGAGGATGAATGATGAGGACTCAGTTTCATTGGCTGATCTCAAGAAGTCTGAAATGAAGAAACCGAAGAAGAAAGTGATCATCCAAGCATGCTCGGCTGAAGTAACTACCAAGAGGGATGATAATCGAACAGCTGCTGAGACACCATGGTTTGACAGACTCACAACATGTGTCACTGTCCCAGGGTATGTTTGAGGGGGAGTTGACAAGATTCTAGTTGCCGAAGAGACCAGGTTGCTCGATTGGACCCCTTGCCAGTTTGTGGCAAAAAGGGGGAGTGGTTTGAGGTAACTGTCCTGGTTCCTCAAGTTGTGTCTAAAGCCTAGATTGGGTTTTGCCAAAAATGCCAAGGGGGAGATTGATGTTCCCATGAATGGCATGCTGTTGGCAAAACGGTTTTAGACAGTTCAAGCAGGTGTTCAAGAAGCTTTAGACAGTTCAAGCAGGTGTTCAAGAAGAGTTCAATCGCTGTCTTGAACTACAGCACAGCGTACAGCAGACGCAGGAAGATTTGCATATCCAAAAGATCGATGAGATTATCTGATTGGGATCAATTGACGAGTCATCATTAAAGATCAGATATTCAAATGAATATCTTCAGCTTGGATTCGAGAATATTAGATGACTTGGCACGGAAGTAATCTCCAAAGATTGGATATGGAAGAGATTGAATATCTATCAAATATGTAGGAGTATCTCCGAAATATTTGACAAGAATATTTCGATCTGATTGGAGTCGGCCAGCTAGGAATTCGAAGATTCAGATATTCAAACGAATATCTACACATCAGATTAAAGGCGGCGTGGCTGACTTGGGAAGGAAGTTTTCGAATATACTTCCTAAAGATTGGAGAAAGATATACATCGAATATTTAGGAATATTTCCTAAATATTTGATGGGATTATCTTGAGCAGATTTGGATGGCATCCGAGCATATAAATACAATGCTAGGGCATCCATAATCGTGTCGCTTCCTGAGAGAAAAGATAAACAAGAGAGTTCGTGAGATTGGAGGAGGAGTGACCACCGGCTGATTATTCCTCACCGGAATATCAACGGAGAAGAAGCAGTCTGTTCAGTGTGCTGTTCAGACTACTCTTGGAGAACTATCAAGCGCACAGACACACGGTGATAAAGACACGTCTTTGAGAGAAGGTGACTGGACTTCCGAGAAGTCCAAGACTAGGCCGAGAGGGAAGTCTCGTCCTACCCATAGGGGATCGAGGGGAGTTGCGACGAACCGAGATTTCAAATCCGAGAGACGGAGTGTTAGTGGTGAGGCCATTACAAACGAGGAGTTGTGTAAGAGTAAGACCTCTTGTATCCCTAAACTCGTAATAAGATTTATGTCCCTTTTCTGGGTGGTGTGGGAAACCACCCAGAGTAGGCGGAGCCGAACTGGGTTATCATATCGCGTGTGCTCCTTTTTGTGCTGTTTATGTTTTGTCTGCTAAGGTGTTCTAGACTCTGTTTGAACATAACCTGGAACTGTCCAACAAGTGTTCGAGACGCAGTTCGAACACCATCTGGAACTCGTCTTGACTAAGACAAATAGATTTCATTTGGTATCAGAGCAGGCACTCGACATACAGAGTGTGATCCGGCGACTGTTCAAGTTGAGTTTGAAGGAAGGACAGAGCACTAACCGACCACCGTTGCTTGAAGGGCCGAATTATGCCTATTGGAAATCCAAGATGAAAGCCTTTCTGAAATCCCTCGATGAAAGGGCTTGGAGAGCTGTAATGATAGGATGGATAGAACCCATGATGGTCAACCCTAAAGGAGCTGTTATGCCAAAACCTGAAGCTCTGTGGTCTGAAGCAGATGATGTAGCGGCTGTTGGGAATTCAAAGGCCATGAATGCAATCTTCTATGGAGTGGACGAGAACGTGTTCAAACTGATTGCTGAATGTGAGGTGGCCAAGGAAGCATGGGATATTCTCAGAATAGCCTATGAGGGTCCAGACAGTGAATCGAACGATGAGGAAGAAGAGCATGAGAATGTCAATATCATGGGACTTGTAGTCACTATTGAAGACTGCAGTGAGACAAGTGAAAATCCATACTCTAGTGCACTGTCTGAACAGCCTGTTGACGACGCATCAAGTAGTGATGACAAAGAACTTGCTCATGAGACCTCGACCGAGACGTACAAGGAACTCTATGAGAAGTGGCTATTGGTGATTGATCTGAACAAGAAGCTCACAGAAACAGTGGCAAGCCTGACAGAAGAAAAAGATAAAAAGTGGCAGGAGGTTGAACACCTCGTTGCACAGAAGGTGGAACTGCTTGACACCGTATCGGTTCTAAAAGGTGAGATGGAGAAAATAATAGATAATCATGTTGCTACTATGAAAGAATTAAGCAAGTTCAAAAGATCGGCGAAGATGCTGGACTCATGCTCAAAGAACTTGGAATCCATACTCAGATCCCAAAAAATTAAAGATGGACATAGAGGTCTCGGCTTCAATGGTAACAGTGGCTCAGATAAGACTTCATCCGTTAAGGTAAAGCTGAAACCAGCACAGAGAGCAGAACAGTGTGTGAACCACTATCCTTAAAAGCAGCTTGGGAATGAAGGAAGAAAGCAGCTCATGCCCAACCATGGAAGACATGGTACTGAATGGAGGAGGAACAATCGTACATGTTGGTGTTGCTATCAGATGGGGCACATCAAATCAAGGTGCCGACTACTTCTGGCTGAGCAAAAAGTAATGGAATCTAGAGTCACCCCTCGAGTCAGACAAGTCTGGAAACCAAAAACAAGGAAACAAGTGTGCTTCGTTGCTCTTAGCTCATTCAGTCACATGAAGGAAGAATGCTGGTACCTCGATAGTGGCTGCTCGGCTCACATGACAGGTAATCCTCAATATCTCATCAATGTTAAACCTATTCGCAAGCGTCAGTTTGTCACTTTTGGAGATGGAGGAAAGGGCCAGGTGATCGGCTGTGGGACATTGAAGGTTCCGGATCTACCTGAGCTCGAGGATATCCTCCTAGTCGATGGGTTAAAGGTGAACCTGATCAGTATCAGTAGATTTTGTAATGAAGGACAGTCTGTTACATTCACTCGTGATTCCTGTCAAGTACTGGATAGGAATGGAGACACACTGATGGAAGGAAGTAGGTCATCAAACAAAAGCTACGTTCTAGGCACAGTTGGAACAGGAGCTGCCACTGTCTGTCCGACAAACACGATAAATGAGATGGAATTGCAAGGGACATGTATGGTGTACTCTTCTGGAAAGGTGAAAGATGAAGTTGCCCTAAACTCAGTCCCAGAAGATGATAAATGCAGAGGTGGGATAGTGTCTGAAACACCCATTCAGACCAAGGCTACAGAAGATAAAACTCCAGAGGGAGGTCCAGCTGATGAAGCCACACCTACTCCAGCTGGGACACTTGACAATGCACCTGCGCTGCAACCCTCATGGAGAATTTAGAGTCGAGCGAATGAGATCAAGTGTCGAGAGCTGGCTGCTTGTTCATCTAGTCCGAAGAATGTTATACAAGAATTTATTGATGAGATTTGGGTGGTGGCCATTCACGTGGAACTGGAAGGGCTCATCAGATATGAAGCATGTAAGTTATATCATCTTGTGCACAGTCACGGACTGAAGGAGACTATATACGGACTCACATAAGCGCCCAGAGCATGGTACGAGACGCTCCTCATCGATCATGGCTATGAGCGAGGGGGAGAAGAGAAGCATATGTTCGTCACGAGTACACAGAAGCTGGTTGGCCAGTTCATGAGACAGATGCAAAAGGAGCTCCAGCTGACCATGGTGGGAGAGATAAAACACCTTCCTGGAACACATGTTGACCAGGTGCTGGGAGAGCGGGAGAGCATCGCTGCAGGGAGCTGCTGCACTCAGTTCCTATGTATGAAGCAGAATCTGTCGAAACACGGAGTGCAGTGGGTGACGAAGTTTCTGCCCAAGAACCCAGAACAACACTCCATGAGCAGATATCACTTCATCAGAGAGCTAGTGGAGAAGAAGGTCATCACATCGAAACACATGACAACTGTTACTGCCGTACTCACCATGCCACTAGACGCCGCTCAGTTTGAAACACTTAGATCCTCTCTGGGCTGCCTGTTATGGCCAACTAGGCATTCCAGAAGGAGGTCAGCCAAGAGCAGAACCTCAGCAGATCAGATGGGCTGACCCACCAAAGAAGAGGGCTGGAACAGATGGTACGTGGTTGGAACTGATTACTAAGTTCAACATATTTGCAGCTTTATGAGGCGTTGGAACATATCAAGGAGGACAGAGGTGATTGGAAAAATATCTCAAGAGATATACACATGACCGCTTTTGGCAAGTGGAGGAGTCCAAATATTTGAGAAATCACCTCTTTGAGATATTTGAGACACGTCTTTGAGAGAAGGCGACTGGACTTCCGAGAAGTCCAAGACTAGGCCGAGAGGGAAGTCTCGTCCTACCCATAGGGGATCGAGGGGAGTTGCGACGAACCGAGATTGCAAATCCGAGAGACGGAGTGTTAGTGGTGAGGCCATTACAAACGAGGAGTTGTGTAAGAGTAAGACCTCTTGTATCCCTAAACTCGTAATAAGATTAGTGTCCCTTTTCCGGGTGTAAGAAACCCCCCAGAGTAGGCGGAGCCGAACTGGGTTATCATATCGTGTGTGCTCCTTTTTGTGCTGTTTATGTTTTGTCTGCTAAGGTGTTCTAGCCTCTGTTTGAACATAACCTGGAACTGTCCAACAAGTGTTCGAGACGCAGTTCGAACACCATCTGGAACTCGTCTTGACTAAGACAAATAGATTTCAGACCCCCATAATCACTTTCAGAAGATGCACATGAGTAATACCACTCTAATGCCGAGTCAGTTAGAGAAAATTTGAAACATGTAAGTTGAAACCTCTCTAGCGATTCATTTTTAAGCCTCACGTGGCTGCATATGGAGTGGAACGTTTGTGTATGCTTCACGAGATCTTTTCCAACAGCACCTCCGAATTTGGGGAGACATTTGCGCATTTCAAACATAAGGTTGCTGCCCCCATCATTCCAAGGTTCTATGTCGTAGTATGAAGGCATTGCGAATTATGTAAAAGAACAACTATCCATTAGCTAATTCGCCGGCAACGGCGCCAGTTTTGACGGAGCCCACCGCACTGTCGTTAAGGTGCGGTGTTCTCTGTGCAAAAGCAAATTTATATTCCGCTACTCGTGACCTTACTACTGGGTAGCAAGTGGTAAGTAGGGGTCGAACCCAAGGGAATTAGGGGGATAGTCGTTCTTTGAGGGATTTGTACAGCGAGGGAGCGTGTTTTAGGTTGATTGAGGTTTTAGTGCGGAAAAGTAAGTGATTGGTTGGTTGGTTTTGGTTTTTAGTGCGGAAAAGTAAATGACAGAAAAGTAAAATACTGAAAGTAAAAGTAGAAGACTTACAGCGGGTGATGCGTGATTGGTAAGTCCTCCGGAAGGTGAGCAGTTGATAGAGCAATTTATACTAAGAAAGTAAATGCGAGGGGTTTTTTAAATCTAAGGAAAGCATTCGGTTTCGGGGGCCTTGTATCATAGCCTGTTTATCATTGACCATTAGTAATTCTTCTAAGTATTCAAAAGTGTATCAAGGCCATTTCAAGCCGTCGATTTGCACACACCGTCTAGCCCATTTCAAGGTCGTAGAGCACTTGTTCTATTTAGACTAGCACCCCATTTCAAGGTATACTAGCCTATGTGCATCCATTGATCCGTCATTTCCGATCAAAACCAATGGTGTTTAAAAGAGGTCGAACTCCTCAGATAAGCTTTGCCATTTCAAGCATCCACTTACCCGAGTATGTTCACGAACCCCCATGGAAGAGTTTTGCCATTTCAAGCATCCACTCAACCTTGGAAGTTCTGGCCTAATATATGGCACATAGAACAAGTTTTGAATAAAAAGAAGAGGCACTAAGTGCAGGGTCTAAAACATTTTATGATACAAGTACACCCCTTCAACCGAATGAAGAGTTTAGCTACGAATATCCCTAGAGGTGGATACCATAGCTAAGTACTTACGGTTTTTGAAAGATAGTAAGTAAAGGAAAGGAGTGAGTACTTTAAGAACCGACAAGAGTACTCGAGAATAAAAGAAAAGCTTGAGTACTCAAGAACCGACAGGAGTACTCAAGACCGAACTATAATACTCAAGAACCAACAGGAGTATTATATATTGAAAACTAAACTTACAAATGCCAAACTTTCTAGAGAGAGAAGTGTATGATTTCTTTGGGATTGTGGGATGTTTGTTTACAAAGGAGAGGGGGTCTATTTATAGCCCAAGGGGAGGAGAAGATGTGGTGAAGGAGGGGGACACTTGGCACAATTCCCAAGGTGGAGGAGGAGCCGCCGGTGGCCGGTTGCAAGGGAGGAGGAGAGGTGGCTTTGGTCACCTCCTAGCACAAGCCTCCGGTCATGGAGGAGAAGGGGGGAGAAGGCCACCCATGAGTCATCCTTTCCTCCCAAAGCCGCCGGTCACCATGGGAGAAGAGTGAGTTTTGTGAGTTTTGTGCAGTCTTTTCACAAAACTATCAGTCCAATTTCGCTCCGGACTGACTTTGGTTGCTCCTTGGTTGGATTTGATTTGAGTGATTCAATGTCAGAAACTTGATATTTCTTCAGTCGGCATCAGGTTTTGACCTTGGAATGACTCGTAATATCTTTTCTGCGTAAAATCCTCTCCTTAGCGTGTTTTCTCTCTAGAGTCAAAAATACCCTGTAGATAAATATCGGAACTAACAAGCAAAAGTTAAATAGACAAACAGTCTAATTTAGTGGGTTTAACTGTGTTTTTGATTCGTATAATTATGGTCCATCATACTGCTGGGCGTGCAGAGGTGCGGCCGGTTGTGCTGGCTCCCTCTGGGCGTGAGTGTGTTGATTATCATTTCTCCATTTCTGCCCATTAGCCCCTTGCCCGTTCGCGGCTGATCCATACTATCAAACTGGCCCGGCTCGGTTGCCATAGCTCTGGTAATCGCCTACTGCATTCACGTCGGCCTGCTCTTCCTCCACCACGATCGGACACTCGTCTGTTTTGTGGTCTGTGGCTCCACAAAAATTGCATGGCTTGACTTGGACCGGCCACCTTCTGATGATCTGCTGCATCATCTCCTTTAGCTGCTTGAGCTCTTCGGCCATTGAACTGGATGGGGGCTCGACCTTTGAGACGTTCCTAGTCCGGCTGAATTCTTCCTCTTTGTTGGACTCGTCCTGGAAGCGTGCATTCTCGGCCACTTCCATAATCTTTCTTCGCACACCGGCTGGGGATAGTCTCATGAGAGTTCCCCCAGCCGAGGCGTCTAGCAACTTCCTGTCCAGCCTCCTCAGTCCCTCGAGCATGTACTCTACGATCAGCTTCTCGGGGAGTCCGAGGTTGCAGCACCTCTGTTCTAAGGCCAACTTCTCCACGTACTCATACATCGTCTCGTTCTGGCCTTGCCCGAGATCTTGCAACTACCTGTAGACCTGCATGGCTCTGCCCACCGGGTAGTACTTGTTGAGGAACCTCTTCTGCATCTGGTCCTATGTTTGAATGCTACCTGAGGGCAAAGACAAGAACCAATCATTAGCAGCATCTATGAGTGAAAAGTAAAAGGCTTTTAGTTTGAAGTCCTCGACTTCAACTCCGTATGGCTGAGGTTCTGGCATATGCCATGATAGCACTGCAGGTGAGTAGTGGCCGATTCCCCCTGGCGTCCCGAGAACTTGGGCAGGTGGTGGACGACTGCCGAGTTGATGACTATGCCCTCAAGCTCCGGGCCTTCGTAGATGCACCATGGTTGATTCCTGAAATTTGGCACGGACAACTCTCCCATGGTGGGCTCGTGGTTCAATATTCTATGTGAATGTTTTTTAAAAGAGGGGTACATCAACAATGTTATGTGTTATGTGTTATGTGTTTTAATTAAAAGGACGAAATCACATTTCTATTATCGCGGTTTATGTTGATGTATTAAATATAATTGGAACCCTTGATAAACTTGATGAGAAGATTGCATATTTTAAAAGTGAATTTGAAATGAAAGACTTAAAAAAACAAAAGCCAAACGGGGCCTACAATTTGAACATTTATATATCAAACAACATTTTTGTCCACCTATGACGGGCGTCGTTGTGCAAGTCAAATTTGAATTTATAATTTCCTTACTCTTGGCTAGTAGAGCGGCAAGTAAGGTTCGAACCCTAGAGAGCTGGTGAGGTCAAGTCGTTCTGTAAATAAAGATAATTAGGGTTGTGAGTAATTAGGAAACAAGTGTAACCGACAATAAAAGGAAATAAAGCGAGAGTTATCAATAAGAGAGGATATTCGGTATAGGGTTTCTAATTGTGACTTGTCTTATCATCGACTTCTAATTGTCTGATTTCGAATTCCTAAGTGTGGTTACTTCCATTCCAAGTTATAACCTAAAGTAGGGCATTTCCGAGCGCCTACACCACAATCTACTTCCTTTTCGGGTTGTAGAATTCTAGTCCTAGCAAACCTAATACTCCATTCCAAGATATATTAGATTTAGTGCAACTATTTGTTCTAACAGTCTAGTATCAAACAAACAGTAAATGAGGGAGTTGAATTGTTCAGTTAAGCTTTACCATTCCAAGTATCCACTTAACTTCACAATTCAACCCGAGATAATTAAGCACAAGAACTAGTAGAATAACGAAATTAGCATTAAGCAACAAGTCTCAAAACCAACGTCACAATGTATTAAATCCTAAACTGAATAATGAGTTTAGCTAGACATGGTCATGAGCACAAAACACATTAATAAAGGGAGAGATTTCTTCTCTATTGCCGAACGCAAGAGGAAACCGGGCTGGAATGATTGAGAACCGTCAAAGGAGGAGGACTCGGCTGAGTTGAAGGATGAGAGATGCTTTGAGTGATGAGGGATGCTTGAAACCCTTGATATGAGGTTGTATTTATAGAGTAAACAAGGGCCTCGAAATTTCCAAGTTGAAGTCGGTCCATAAACGGTTTTAGGAAACATGTCCTAAAACCGACTTTGCTTGGCTTGTAAGCAAACTTAGCTAGTAAGTTTACTTGGCCGGAAAGTCTTCTAGAAGCTTCTAGAACCGCCACGCCAACGCACCAACTTGGCCTGGGATGAGACGAGAATTGCTGGGCTGGGCGCAGGCTCGGGTGGCTTGGGACAGAACTAGGCATTTCTCGGGCATGGGCTGGTTCCACTTGGGCATTTTGTCTGGGAAGTGAGATCGTCCAAGTTATTGGGTATTTCGAACAACTTGGTCGAGTCGGATTTTCTAGATTCGTCCGTCTGGTTGAGCGACTTGGTTTTGGTGCCTATCAGCGCGCGCGAGCCTTTGGAATTGGGCCAACTGCCAATCTGCTCGGGCGTTCCCCTTGGTTTAGTGACATCGTCCAACTTATCTACGATTTTGATCAACTTGCTCGAGTCGGAATTGTCAGATCAGCTCGTTTGCCCGAGCGACTTGATTTTGGTGCTAGACTGCTCGGCTGGGGCCTGTGGTTTCTCGGGCGCGGCCTGGTCCTGCTAGGGCCAGAGTGGCCAAAACTGCCTTGCGATGTTTTTCTACACAAAATGCCATCTTTAATGCGCTTTTCCTCCTAGAGCTTCCCAAACATCTGAAATACAAAACAACACTAAGAAGTAACTGTTTGTATGATAAAGTGTCGGAATTGGTGGAATTAATTGACTCGATGAGTCGTATAAATACGGCTCATCAACCTGTCCTTAGATACTGAAAGGATCCTCAAATGGTTTAACATGGTCAATAATATCAAGTGAGGTCGCCTATGGTTGTTCGATTATATGTGACGAAAGATCCATTTCTTTCTCAAGAAATGATGAAGAATTACTTGGTCCCGAAGTACCATATTTTAGTGCAGCTAAAGCTCTAATGTATCTTGCTAACTGTACATGACTTGATATTGCACTTTCGGCCAATTTACTATAGCAATATACAATTCTTCTCCAACTCAAAGACATTGGACTGGTGTTAAGTAGATTTTTAGATATCATCGGGGAATAATTGATAAGGGAATTTTATTCGAAGGACTCAAAGTAAGACTTAATTGGATATGCTAATGTCAGGTACTTATCCGACCCTCATAAAGTGTGATCACAAACGGATTATGTGTTTACATATGATTATACCACTGTATCATTGCACTCGGCCTAGCAGATCCTTACAGTCACTACATCAAATCATGCTCAAATATTAGCACTATGTGTGGATGAGGTCTTTAATTCATCATATAAAAGGACTATGTGACCTTTCAGGTGATAAAGAAAGCCCTAGTGTCTTATTTGAGAATAATGTTGAAACTCATGTTAAAATTGACTATAAAAAGGGAGACATGACAAATCTCATCTCACCAAAGTTCTTTTTTATACATGAACTTCGTAAAAATAGAGAGATTGATATATGTCAGGTTCGCTCTTGTGACAACCTAGCAGATTTATTTATAAAGGCACTTCCGACAACTCCCTTTGAAAAGTTGGTCCACAAAATTAGCATGCAAAAGTTTATAGACTTACGTTGAAGGCTACATTGGGAGGGCGAATACGCGTTATACTATTTTTCTTATTCTAGTTTTATCCCTATGGGTTTTCCTACATACTTTTTTAGTGAGGTAACATTTATAGTATTTTTTTCCTTCACTAGGTTTTTATCACGAATTTTTCCTAGTAAGGTTTTAATGAGACATAATATATGTACGAGTCATTTACAGGGAGAGTGTTATATATAGTGTCATTATCATTGGATGAATTGTAGCTTTTTCATGTGTCATATGGTGTGTGACACGCGTCGTCTGATGCGTCAAACTTAAATTTATATTCTCATGCGTGAAACTAGTAAGCGGCAAGCAGGGTCGAACCCAAGAGAGCTGGTGCGTTGAAGCTGCAACTGTGAATAATTAAAAAGGGGGGGGGGGGGGTTTGTGAGTAATTATGGTAAGGCACAGGAGAAAAGATCAACGAAGACAATCAGAGAAAACATTCAGCTTAGGGTTTCTATTGTGACACGTTTATCATAGATATCTAATTATCAATCTTATGTTTTAAAGTGTGGTCGTTCCGACATCTAACCCGACAAAGGTGTTAGACTTTTAGTTCTTTCATAAACTAAATAATCCGACAAAGGTATTATTTAGTTTAGGTGTTACTATCTACCTTTACGACAAAGTATCCAGTGGATATTAACGGTAAGAATTAGTCGTTCGACTAAGCTTTGCGACAAAGCTTCCACTTAGTCTAACAATTTAATTCATAAGAATGACCACAAGAACTAGCAAAATAAAAAATTGCATTAAGAACAAAAATCTCAAAACGTGTTCACAATGTATGAAACCCTAAACTGAAACTAAAATTTAGCTACTCATCGTCATGGAAATAAACACAAATATTTTTGATGAAAAGGAACTAGAAATTCTCTGTATCACCGAAAGCATCGCGTTCTTCGTCTTCTCCAGAGCCGTCTCCGTCTTCGTAGGATTATGAGCTTTTAGAAACCCTAACCCAAAGATCTTATTTATAACAAAAATAGGGTTTCCAAGTCTGTTTTTGGGCTCAATTTCCAAGTTTTAGGATTGCTGACATCATCAACATATGTGTTGACAGTAGCGACCGCGCCCAACCTCTACGTTACAGCCGCGTCCAGTGTCCCGACCGCGCCCAACCTCTGCGCTAATGTCTACTGTGGGTGCGGTACCCACTGTGTCCCGACTTCGGCTATTGATTTGACCATTTTAAATGACCTCGGATGCTCTCGGTGTGTACTAGAGAGTTATAGTGAATTGAGTCAGCTATGCAATGACATGTGGCTCGTATTTTTCTGATCATTGGTCCATTCCCAGCACTCCGTTGAAGCTTCAAAGGTCTAATTTGCAATTGTGATGTTTTTGGCGCGAAATGCCGTCTTTTATGCGCGTTTCCTCCTACAGCTTCCAAAACACCTGAAATGCAAAACCATACTAAAAAGTAATTGTTTGCATAAAAAAGTGTCGAAATATATGAGATTAGTTGATTCGACGAGTCTTATAAATATGACTTCTCAAACCACCCCACAGTTAAACTTGTTCGTCCCGAACAAGAACTAAGTCATAGAAGTAAAACAAATATAACACCACAATTTCTTCGACGTCTTGAACAGATGCACATGAATATGAGTTGCTAGTCTAGACTCGCTTTTCTAAGCATAACTCAATCATTATCAAATCATCATGCTCAACACAGAATTAACTCGATACATGTTACCTTTGAGCTGAAATCCAAACCAATTCGGATGAATGGGAGATAATTCTCTTTAGACCCATGATCTGCATTTGCTGTTCTAAATTCTAGCTATATGGTTATACTTCATTGCTTTTTCTTGCACGTGATTCATTCGAGCTTCGAGGTTTTTGAGCTTTCTTTCTTCTTTTGTTGGACAACTTTTGTAGTGACTTTCTTTGGCCTTTGGCCTTTGGCTCTTGATGTATGAATGATGTACTTCACTTTTTGTTGTATAAAACTTCACAACTTGGTTGATTTTTTCTTGAGCTTTGCTCCTTTATTGTGAACAGCTTGTCCTTTTCTTCCTTTCGTTTGAAGGAGGTCCAATCATCACCCACGAGCATATGGAAATACCTCCCCGCTCTTTCTCATCCTCGACCTTTTTGATGGGAGTCAAGATGGGGGCCCTCCACCTATTTTCCCGGTTACTTCGGACTGGAGATAGGACGGTCTGTTTTCCCATCCCACCTACTTACATAAACGCTGCAGCGGCGGAGCAAACTCTGAACCAATAAGTCTCGAAGTGCTATCCTCCTCGAAATCCACATAACCATATAACTCGGAATTCGATCCTTTGAATGATTCGTCAAGTCTCTCTAAGACATTGCTATCAACTCCACATCCTTGTTTATTTCAACTCAGAAGGACACGTAGTGGGTTAACTAATTTTTAATTTTTTTTATAAAGGAAACGTGCTGACAGAACTGACTGACTGACTCTCCCACTCCACACTTTTGAACAAAGCCGTGTCCTCACGGTACGACTTAAATTCAACGAAACAATAATGCAAGACACACAAGTATGTGGAAAATAGAAGTAAGAGTGAACAGGTACTCCCCTCGTCTCGTTGCGTGATGGTGTAAATTCGGGTCAAACGAGTTGGTCAACGCTGGTCAACGGTCAATGGTCAACCGCGCCCACTTCAGACGTTACTCTGCCGCGTCCACTGTAGACGTTAACAATTGTCAAGGCGGGGCGCGGCCAGCTAATGTCAATGCTGGATGCGATACCCACTGAGTCACACCTGTTTTAACCTACAAAACAACTTCTTTTCCCAAAAGACAATGTAAAAAACATGACTCAAGAATCAAACAAACACAAACAACATAAAAAAATGAAAAACCCAAAAATTTGTCGGGCTGCCTCCCTACGAGTGCCTTTTTTACGTCGTTGGCTCGACGATACCTCTTTAGGGATCAAAAGTTAGGATCTCATGGGCGTGTGAGGTCAAATTTTGCTTCAGCTGGTTCTTCTGTCTGCTCATAGTCCTCATAGAATGGCTCTCTCGTGTCTCCCCTCTAACGATCTGGCGGGTTCGCCTTCAAATCCTCCTGAGTTTGTGAATATACTTCACTTGTAGCTACTGGTCTAGCTGCAAAACCAGTCTCATCCAGTAGGTCAGAAGATAGGGCACCAAGATATGGCGTGTGCACGATGTCCGGTGGTTTCTTCGCCCATGGACGGTCATCATCCATAAATATAAAAATTTGATGTCTTGCCACCAAATGCAAGTGACAACAAGCCTGTGTCCATGTCAATCTTAGTCTTAGTGGCAAAGAGGAATGGTCGTCCCAAAATAAGTGCTGGAGGATCGTCGTTTCTAGCATCTCCCATCTGCAAAACATAAAAGTCTGCAAGAACAACAAGGTCACCTACATGTAGGGTTAGATCCTTTAGCAAACCAACCGGACGAATACAAGATTTATCTCCTAACTCTACCAACAGTTTAGGAGGTTTTAACGGTCCCAGTCTCAACGAACAATACAATGAGTAAGGCATAACATTGATGGCAGCACCCAAATCAATTAAACAATGATGTATTAAGGTCTCACCAACACCGCAGGTGACTGTGAAGGCACATGTGTCCTTACACTTTTCCGGTAGGTCTCATTGACTCGTTGCAAGTGGGCGTCTTTTGGCTCATTCTTCGCCTCCAATCTAACTCCTAACTCATCCTTATCGATCACATAGGCTTCGAGAGCTCCTACCTGCACAGTAAACGGAAGAGAAGTATGAGTTTTAAAACATGCATCAGTATGGACCGCATCCCACTTTGACGTTATAGCCGCATCCTGTGTAGACGTTATGGGCGCGTCCACTTCAGACATGTGCGTCGGGCTAATGTCTTCTATGGGCGCGGTAAGCACTATTTTCGACTCGTTCTCTTCGTTTTCTGCACCCGATTTGTCTACCACTGCCAATGTATTGACGTTCCCTCTCGGATTAGGCACTGTCTGTGATGGTAGCTTCCCCAGATCTCTCTTCAGCTCGAAGACAGTCTGGGATAAATTGGACATCCGCTTAGACAGCTCTGCTAAAGTTTCATCGTTCCTCGCCTGATTTTGCTGCATGGTAATCACCAACTCCTTCACCACATCCTTCAGAGACTTGCTGGAGTTCTGATTGCTAGGGCCTGCTTGGTTGTAGTTCTGCCCTCTCTGCTGATACTGATTCTGATTATTATAGCAGCCCTGCTACTAGCAATACGGTGGACGGTAATACTGCTACTGAGTCTGCTGGGGTCCACGGTTATTGTAGCTTTGAAATTCACCCACTGCGTTGATATCAACCTGTGTATCCTCTTGTAAAGTAGGGCAGGCATCTGTCTTATGATTTGTTGTACCGCAGAACTCACAAGGTTTCCCCTGGACCACCTGATTCGTTACTAGCATCTCCACCATCTCCTTCAATTTCTTCAGCTCAGTAGAAGCTGGTGCAGCTTCGGCCTTGGAGATGTTCTTGCTCCTACTAAACTCTTCTTGGCGACCTGTGACGGAGCCCACCGCACTGTCGTTAAGGTGCGATGTTCTCTGTTCAAAAATTAATTTATATCTCCGATACTCGCGACTTAACTATTTTTGGTAGTCAGTGGTAAGTTCGGGTCGAACCCAAGGGAGTCAGGTGAATAGTTGTTCTTTCGAAAAGGGGGAATTAAATTAAGCTGTTGGGGGGTTGGTTTTGGTTTTAGTACTGAAAAGTAAAGTGCGAGTCTTGACAGAAAATAAACAGTTGATATGATACTGAAAGTAAAGTAATAGTTGATATTACAATTAATGGAAAGTATTCGGTTTTAGGGGTCTTGTATCATAGTCTGTTTATCATTGACCTCTAATGATCATACTATGTGTTCAAAAGTGTATCAAGGCCATTTCAAGCACTCGACTTGCCACACTGTCTAGCCCATTTCAAGGTCATAGAGCACTTTGTTCTATTTAGACTAGCACCCCATTTCAAGGTATACTAGCCCATGTGCATCCATTTGATCAATCATTTTCCGATCAATCCAAATGGTGTTTTAATGAGGTCAAACTCCTCAGATTAGCTTTGCCATTTCAAGCATCCACTCAACCTTGGAAGTTCTAACCTAATATGTGGCACATAGAACAAGTTTTGAACACATAGAGGCACTAAGAGTAGGGTCTAAAACATTGTATGGTACAAGTACACCCCTTCAACCGAATGAAGGGTTTAGCTACGAATATCCATAGAGGTGGATATCATAGCTAAGTACTTGGAAAAGTAAAGGTTTTGAAAGACAGAAAGTAAAGTTTTCGAAAGTAAAGACAAGAAAGTAAAGTACTTTGAAAGATAGTAAAGTAAAGAAAAGAGTACTTACAAAAACTGATAAGAGTGCTCAAGATCCAACTTCGATTCCAAAGTAAAGTGTTTACATGATTGTGCCCACAAAAGCTAGAGAGATAAGTCACTTGAGGACTTGTGATGTTGGAATGAGATGGGATTACAAAGGGAAGGAGGAGCTCTATTTATAGGCCATGGAGAGGAGATGGATGTGGAGGAGAAGCCACCACATGTCACAAGATGGGAGGAGGAGCTCAAAGCCATCGGGTGATGTCACCTCTCCCTTAGCCGCCGACCACATGGAGGAGAAGGAGTGGCTTGTGGCTTTAGCCGCCGGCCACATGGAGGAAGGAGAGTGAGTTTGAGTTTTGTGAGTCTCATCCCAAAAAGCCATCGGTCCTTTCAGCTCCGGACTGACTCTGGTTGCTCTTCGGTTGGACTTGTTTTGAGTGATTCCACGTCAGGTTCTTGAAAGTCAGAAATTGGTCGTGACCTGGAATGACTCGTAATTCATTTTCAGCTTTAAAACTCCTCCTTAGCCTGTATTCTCTCTATACTTCAAAATACCCTGTAGATAAATATCAGAACTAACAAGCAAAAGTTAAATAGACAAAGAGTCTAATTTGGTGGGTTTAACTGTGTTTATGATTCATACAATTATGGTCCATCAGATCACCCCACACTTTTAGTTGTTCGTCCCGAACAATGCTTTTTAAAGGGCGGCACACACAATCTAAGTAAAAACTTCAAATATGAAAGTGAGACTGTGGGACTAGATTTATCCTAATTCATGCATTACTTACTTATTACAAACTAAACCGTGTAAATACTTAGAAGAAACTTGATACTTGTACCTTCGCGTCGAGATGCAAATTAATTCGGATGTTTCGGGAGATAGCCCTTTTCAGGCTCCTGGACTGCATTCTCGGGATCGACTCGCACTATATGGTTTCCTTGTAGCTTTCTCTAGCACGTGATTCGGTTCGGGTTTCACTGAGTTGAGCATTTAGATTTCTTTTTGGCGAGTGACAGCTTCTGTAGTGAATCGGCCTTTGGCCTTTGGCCTTTGATATTGAGTTGGAGTTTCTTCACTTTTGTTTGGTTAAAACCTTCACAATTTTGGCCTTTGGCCTTTGATTAGCTTCTTTGAGCTTTTGCTTCTTTATGAGTTGCTAGTCCATTTTCTCAGCCTTTTTGGGAGGTTCAATCGTCGCCCGCAAGCATATGGAAATACCTCCCCGCTCTTTCTCATCCTCGCCGTTTCGCGCGGGTCAAGATGAGGGTCGCTCATCTATTTTCCCGGCTACTAGGACTAGAGATAGGATGGTTTGATTCCCGTCCCGCCTCTTGCATAAACGCTGCACGGCGGAGATGACTTCAATCTTCACTGAAACCCGAAGTGCAGCCTCCACTGACTTCGAAAACCATATAGTTAGATTCGATCCTTCGATTGCTTGCCAAGCCTCTCTAGGGCAGTTTATGTCAACTCCACATCCCCTGTATATCTCAGCACAAAGGGACAAATGAGAAGTTACATCCTAAGTTTTTAAACAGTTGAATTTTCACAAGGTAAATGCATGAATTTAGATCTATCTTTTTCACATTCTCAAGTTCATATTTTCAAAAAGATAATATTAAGGGAAAAGGAAAAAGAAAAACATGTTAACTATGTACACAGGCGGTTCTCACCCCACACTTTTGAACGAAGGCATGCCTTTCAGCACGACTTAGTTCAAAAGTCACACAAATATATACAAGAGAAGGAAATGACATTAAGGAAAAGAGAAGAACTGAACTCCCTTTTACTGTGTCGTGTCGTGGAACGACATGCCTCGGAGCTGGATAATCGAGGGAGTTCGGCTGGGGCCTTGAATTCTCAACGCAGGCCCGGTAATTCTCAGAAGCTGCCTGGCTGATCTGATCTTGCTCCGAAAACTGATTCCTACATGTTAGACATTCCTTCTACACAAAAAGTGGGTGAGAGCGACTTACGGTAAAAACTAAATGACAGAAAAGAAAATTACTGAAAGTAAGATAGGTGTCGGGTTACCTCCCGACCAGTGCCTTTGTTTAACGTCGTTGGCTCGACGCATGGGGATCACAGGTTTGGATCCCATGGGCGGCTCAGGTTGAATTTTGCCGCAGCTCCTGCGTTGATTCTAGCCTTGACTTTTCCTGATTTCTTGTGAGATGATGTGCTTGGGTTAGAACTCCATGGTTTTGGTGGTTTCTCCTTCCATTGTTTCTGAGGAGGCGAGGGACCTTTGACCATAGCTGCTGGTCTTGTCACTCTCTCGGTCTCTCTTGGCAGGTCAGAAATCTGTGTTCTGAGATCCGAGATCGGTACAATGTCGGTGGTTTCCTTGTCCTTGGGCAACCATCATAATCATCGATGTAGAAATCTGAAATTTTGCTGCCAAATGCAAGTGATAACAAGCCCTTTCCAATGTCGATCCATGCTTTGGTGGCGTAGAGAAAAGGTTGTCCCAAAATAAGTGTTGGAGGGTCGTCTTTGCTGGTCTCTCCCGTTTGTATTACATAAAAGTCTACAGCAACGACGAGCTCTCCCACATGGAGTATCAGATCTTCAAGCACTCCAACCGGTCGGATACATGATCTATCTCCCAACTCGATATTTAACCTTGGTGGTTTCAATGGACCAAGCCCCAATAAGTAATATAAGGAGTAAGGCATGGCATTGACGGCAGCCCCAAGATCGATTAAGCACTTGTGAATTTGGGTTTCACCAATACCACAGGTGACTGTGAAGGCCCCTGGGTCCTTATTCCTTTCCGGTTGTGACTCCTGATCTGAAGTGAGGGATCTTTCCATTATCGGGCCATTCTGCTCATCCTTTGGCTCTGGATTTGTATGATCGGGCCCTTTTAACTCCTGATCTTCTAGGTAAATGTTTTGCTCTGATGCATAGATGTTAGTTGGGGAATCCCATCTGAGACCATTAGAGTCATTGTCATCCCAGCCAGATGCCGGTATGTCAAAGTGTGTATTCGGTGGAGGTGTCATGCTAACCGTGAATGTATAACGTCCATTGTCAGCATGCGTGACCCACGTTCTGCCATCATTGGGTCGGTCTTCTTCTTGATTCCAATCAGGACGGTGCCTATGGGTGAAGTGTTTGTTCGTAAGTTTGTAAGTTGTGGGTTGTGCTGTTTCTTCCAGTGCTACCTTCATGTTTGACTTCCTTATCATGCTGACATTCGCCTTTGGGTTTTGGATGGTTTGTGAAGGTAGTTTGCCTGGTTCATTAGTGAGCACGGATATTGCGGTGGCGAGCTGGGACATTTGTTTGGTCAATTCTGAAATTGCCCCGTCAGTTTTCGCCTGATATCGGTGTAGCAAAGTCCCCAATTGATTTACACTTCCTGCGAGCTCCTTCATTGTGTCTTCAAGCAACTTGCTTGGTCCTTGCTGATTATTTGAGCTGGATTGGTATTGATTCATTCCCTTCTGCTGATATTGGCTCGTCGGGTATTGATTTGATCCTCGCTGCTGATATTGGCCTGCTGATGGAGCGTTCTGGTTGTACTGCCGGTAAGGAGGTTGGTAGAATGACTGAGCTAATTGTGGTACGGCTTGTTGTGTCTCCCTCGGAGGATGGTTGTCGTTTCGCCAGCTTGGATTGGTTGCTTGATTATACTACCGGATTGGTCCTGCTCTATCGTTGCTGTTGTGGTTATTGTATCCTGGGTATCCTACCACTGCATTCACTTCTTCCGGTTCCTCTACTATCAGTGTCGGGCATGCGTCAGTCTTGTGGTCTGTAGAACTACAAAACTCGCAAGGCTTTATCTGAACTGGCTGCCTTCGTAGGATTTGAATCATCATTTCCTTTATTTGTTTCATCTCCTCTGGCATAGAGTTCATCGGTGTTTCAGCGTTTGCCACATTCTTCGTTCGGGAAAATTCTTCCTGCCGAGTTGTCTCTTCTCTGAATCGGGCGTTTTCAGCAATGTCGGTGATGAGATTCCTTATGCCACTCAGTGATAGATTCATCATGGATCCTCCAGCTGAGGCATCCAGAAGCATTTTGTCTAAGGGACTTAATCCATCAATGAGGTATTCGATTATGAGTTTTTCAGGCAGTCCAAGGGTACAGCAGCTTCTCTCCAGGCGATTGAACTTTTCCAGGTAGTCGTACATGGTTTCATTGGGCCCTTGCTTGATGTCCTGCAGTTGCCTCCGTACTTGCATTGCTCTTCCTGCTGGGTAGTATTTGTCTAAGAACTTCTTCTGCATCTGAGCCCATGTTCTGATGCTACCGGAAGGCAATGAAAGAAACCAGTCGTTCGATGAGTCAGTGAGGGAAAAGTAGAACGCTTTTAGCTTAAAGTCGTCTACGTTCACGCCATTGGGTTTGAGGTTTTGGCAAGTGCCATGTAAGCGTTGGAGATGAGTCGTTGCTAATTCTCCACGAGTTCCTGAGAACTTTGGCAAGTTGTGGGCCACTGAAGTGTTGATGGCGATGTTTTCTAGCTCAGGGCCTTCGTAAATGCACCACGGCTGATTTCTGAAATCTGGTGCCGACAGTTCTCCCATAGTAGGTTCGCGGAAGTTGTTGTTATCCCCGTAGTAGTCATCAAAGACGGGTTCTCGTCGATATTGCGGGGGTGGTGGATGTCTAGGGGGTTGTTGCGCTGGGCCAGCTTCATTTCGGCCTTCGGGTGGTCCTTGGTTTCTTAGGATGGCATTCCTATCACGAGCTCTTTGGTTTCGGAAGAGTTGCTCTGGATCGTCGAGAATTGGAAATTGAGGCGGTGCCTCATTATTTCGATTGAACAGATTAACCTCGTCGTCATCCTGATAGTCATGGTGGCTTCCTTCACGAGACATGGTTGTGCAGAAGCGAGTTCGAAAGAGAAAAAGAAAAAGAGAAGAACAGCTAATCAAAGGCTAACTCCCCGGCAACGGTGCCAGTTTTGACGGAGCCCACCGCATTGTCGTTAAGGTGCGATGTTCTCTGTGCAAAAATTAATTTATATCTCCGATACTCACGACTTAACTATTTTTGGTAGTCAGTGGTAAGTTCGGGTCGAACCCAAGGGAGTCAGGTGAATAGTTGTTCTTTCGAAAAGGGAGAATTAAATTAAGCAGTTGGGGGTTTGTTTTGGTTTTAGTACTGAAAAGTAAAGTGCGAGTCTTGACAGAAAATAAACAGTTGATATGATACTGAAAGTAAAGTAATAGTTGATATTACAATTAAAGGAAAGTATTCGGTTTTAGGGGCCTAGTATCATAGTCTGTTTATCATTGACCTCTAATGATCATACTATGTGTTCAAAAGTGTATCAAGGCCATTTCAAGCACTCGACTTGCCACACTGTCTAGCCCATTTCAAGGTCATAGAGCACTTTGTTCTATTTAGACTAGCACCCCATTTCAAGGTATACTAGCCTATGTGCATTCATTTGATCAATCATTTCCGATCAATCCAAATGGTGTTTTAAAGAGGTCGAACTCCTCAGATTAGCTTTGCCATTTCAAGCATCCACTTACCCGAGTATGTTCAGGAATCCCACGGAAGAGTTTTGCCATTTCAAGCATCCACTCAACCTTGGAAGTTCTAACCTAACATGTGGCACATAGAACAAGTTTTGAACACATAGAGGCACTAAGAGTAGGGTCTAAAACATTGTATGGTTCAAGTACACTCCTTCAACCGAATGAAGGGTTTAGCTACGAATATCCATAGAGGTGGATATCATAGCTAAGTACTTGGAAAAGTAAGGTTTTGAAAGATAGAAAGTAAAGTTTTCGAAAGTAAAGACAAGAAAGTAAAGTACTTTGAAAGACAGTAAAGTAAAGAAAAGAGTACTTACAAAAACTGATAAGAGTGCTCAAGATCCAACTTCGATTCCAAAGTAAAGTGTTTACATGATTGTGCCCACAAAAGCTAGAGAGATAAGTCACTTGAGGACTTGTGATGTTGGAATGAGATGGGATTACAAAGGGAAGGAGGAGCTCTATTTATAGGCCATGAAGAGGAGATGGATGTGGAGGAGAAGCCACCACATGTCACAAGATGGGAGGAGGAGCTCAAAGCCATCGGGTGATGTCACCTCTCCCTTAGCCGCCGGCCACATGGAGGAGAAGGAGTGGCTTGTGGCTTTAGCCGCCGGCCACATGGAGGAAGGAGAGTGAGTTTGAGTTTTGTGAGTCTCATCCCAAAAAGCCATCGGTCCTTTCAGCTCCGAACTGACTCTGGTTGCTCTTCGGTTGGACTTGTTTTGAGTGATTCCATGTCAGGTTCTTGAAAGTCAGAAATTGGTCGTGACCTGGAATGACTCGTAATTCATTTTCAGCTTTAAAACTTCTCCTTAGCCTGTATTCTCTCTAGACTTCAAAATACCCTGTAGATAAATATCGGAACTAACAAGCAAAAGTTAAATAGACAAAGAGTCTAATTTGGTGGGTTTAACTGTGTTTATGATTCATACAATTATGGTCCATCATCCTGCTTCCTCTCTGAATCTAGCGTTCTCAGCCACTTCAACTATCAAATTATGTACTCCTGCTGGGGATAAATTCATGATCGTGCCTCCAGCTGAGTCATCCAGAAGCATCCTGTCGAGAGGCCTCAACCCATCCAGCAAGTACTCGATTATTAGCTTCTCAGGGACTTCCAGGTTGCAGCAGCTCTGTTCTTGGGCATTGAATTTCTCCACATAGTTGTACATCGACTCGTTATGCCCCTGCCTGATATCCTGTAGTTGCTTACGAACCTGCATCACCCTAGCAGCCGGGTAGTATTTAGTCAAAAATTTCTTCTGCATCTGGTCACTTGTCCTGATGCTACCTGGAGGAAGAGACAAAAACTAAGCATGAGCTGCGTCAGTTAAAGAAAAGTGAAAAGCTTTTAATTTAAAATTTTCCATTGAGACTCCGTATGGCCTGAGAGTCTGGCAGATGCCATGAAGGGTCTGCAGATGCTTAGTGGCCGACTCTCCTTGTCGCCCTGAGAACTTAGGCAGATAATGCACTACTGCAGTCTTGATTTCTATTTCAGCTAATTCAGGTTCTTCGTAGATGCACCATGGCCAATTTTGGAAATTTGGAGCAGACAACTCCCTCATGGTGGGCTCGTAGTAGTAGTTCTCTTCTTCTTCTTCTAGCTCCACGTTGACTGGCGGCTGTGATGGTAATGGTGGATGCGGCTGCCTCGCGCCAGCACCATTCCCAACATTCTGTACAGCTGGTGCCCTCTGATTCAGCTGTCGGGCTAGCCTTGCGGCGTTATTTGTCCTATTGTGAGCACGTATCTCTTGTTCCGGCTCATCATAGAATGGTGGCACTTCCTCGTATTCTATAATTGGGCCGATCTCGTTGTTGTTGTTGTTGTTATCACCGATCTGACTACCTTCACGAGACATTGTGAAGCAAGTAGCAAGGCACAATGAAGTAATTAAAAATAAAAAGAACGAAAAGAAAAATAAAAAGAAACAACTTCACCGAAACGCAGCTCCTCGGCAGCGGCGCCAAAATTTGACGGGCGTCGTCTGACGTGTCAACCTTAAATTTATATTCTCCTGCGTGAAACTAGTAAGCGGCAAGCAGGGTCGAACCCAATAGAGCTGGTGTGTTGAAGCTGTAACTGTGAACAATTAAAAAGGGGGTTTTTGTGAGTAATTATTTTAAGGCACATAAGAAAAGATCAACGAAGACAATCAGAGAAAACATTCAGCTTAGGGTTTCTATTGTGACACGTTTATCATAGATATCTAATGATCAATCTTATGTTTTAAAGTGTGGTCGTTCCGACAAAGGTAACAACCCAAGTATCCCGACAAAGGTGATACGCCACAATCTAATCCGACAAAGGTATTTCACTTCTAGTTCTTTCCTAAACAAAATAATCCGACAAAGATATTATTTAGTTTAGGTGTTACTATCTACCTTTACGACAAAGTATCCAGTAGATATTAACAGTAAGAATTAGTCGTTCGACAAAGCTTCCACTTGGTCTAACAATTTAATTCATACGAATGAGCACAAGAACTAGCAAAATAAAAAATTGCATTAAGAACGAAAATCTCAAAACGTGTTCACAATGTATGAAACCCTAAACTGAAACAGAAATTTAGCTACTCACCGTCATGGAAATAAACACAAATATTTTTTATGAAAAGAAAGTAAAAATACTCTGTATCGCCGAAAGCTTCGCGCTCTTCGTCGTCTCCAGAGCCGTCTCCGTCTTCGTAGGATTATGAGCTTTTGGAAACCCTAACCCAAAGATCTTATTTATAGCAAAAAAAGGGTTTCCAAGTCTGTTTTGGGCTCAATTTCCAATTTTCGGGCTTGCTGACGTCATCAAAACGCGTGTTGACCGTAGCGACCGCGCCCAGCCTCTACGTTACAGCCGCGTCCAGCCTTAACGTTAGCACTGCGCTAATGTCTACTGTGGGCGCGGTACCCACTGTGTCCCAACTTTGGCTATTGATTTGACCATCCAAATAACCTCGGATGCTCTCGGTGTGAACTTGAGAGTTGTAGGGAATTGAGTCAGCTACGCAACGGCATGTGGCTCACATTTGTTTGATCAGCGGTTCATTCCCAGCACTCCGTTGAAGCTCCAAAAGGTCTAATCTGTCATTGTGATGTTTTTGGCACGAAATGACGTCTTTTATTCGCGTTTCCTCCTGGAGCTTCCAAAACACCTGAAATGCAAAATCATACTAAATAGTAATTGTTCGTATAAAAAAGTATCGAAATAAATGGAATTAATTGATTCGACGAGTCGTATAAATACGACTCATCAGTGTGTCTAAGTGTTTAGTGGCGTGTCTCAAGTGTCCAATGGTGTGTAATTTCTGTTTCCATATTTATTATTTGTTTCCATATAAGCTTACGAATAGTGGACACTTATTGAACAAAATTATCAATGAGACTACAAAGTACAAACAGTACAATTCCTCTCCGTATCTCTCTTCATGTTTATTTGCATTTGAGTTACTCCACACATCTATATTTTCACAACAAGATACATATTATGCCAAAGAGAATGGATCAAATACAAACCCTATCTTTTAATATAAACTACAAACCACGAGTAATATGATATTTTCCAATTATTTCTGGGTTTATTGTTCAGTGACTTAGCTAAATGTTCAGTGATATGGCTGAATCGTTACTTTTCTTTTCAATTCATCAAATAAAATTATTCACTGAAATTTTTTGCCTTATCACTGAACTTATCACTGAATATTTTGCATTATCACTGAACATTTAGCTTTTTCAAGGTTTCCACGTATTTTGGGTAAATGTTCCATGTTACTTGACATTGTGCCATAAAAATTTTCAAATTGTCAACGTATTTTGTGAATTTTTCAGTGATTTTAACTAAATGTTCAGATAAAATAAACTAAATGTTCAGTGATAACGCTTAAAATGTCCAGTGAATTGTACACATATTTTATGAATATTCACTGACTTTAACAAAATGTTTAGTGATAAGGCAAAATGTTCAGTGATAAGGCAGAATGTTCAGTGATAAAGCAAAATGTTCTGTGAATAAAAATTTATTTTTCAATGAAGTGAAGCGAAAAGTAACGATTTTTAGTGTTATGATCGGTTTATCTCTTAAAGTTATTATTATATATGAATTTCATCAAAATTTACATTATGACAAAAACTACGTAGTTTAATTAATCTGACATGTTATACCTTTTTAAAGTGGTTTATAGTTTAAATAAACAAAGTTGGTTTGTATCAGAACTATAGTCTTATGCCAAAAACTATTTTATTTTAAAATAAAATTTTTTTTATTGAGAATGATAGGTGCCAGAAAAGCGGCTACAGCAAGATGGTGAAGTCCTACACACAGAGAGAACAAAGCCCTTTACAAAAAATGAAAAATGATCTAAAAAGCTAGGTCCCAACCAGCACATCATCTTGGACTGATTGGTCGCCATCCTCTCGGCGTCTGACCACTGTAGATGGATTCATAAGATCACTAGTCAAAGCTTGACGCACCGATATAGGAAGCTTAGTCCAGTTGGAATAGAGAATAGGAGCCCCAGAGTTGGCCAAAATAAGAGCAGGGTTATTGTTGATGGCCAAATAAGCTCAAAAGTAGTGTCATCACTCTTTTGCAGTATGGAATGACGCTTGAAAGTCATGTCCCAAGGAGCCTCCTACGCACCAGAATCATTGAGCCATGAGATCAAGTAATTGGAACATTGAATGCGAGAAACGGGTAACTCCATAGCAACGCTCATGTTAAGAACTCCCTCAACCGCAATCATCAACTCTTCAAAACCTGATTGAGCATAGATAGCCATCACCCGGACATGACAAAATCCTCGCTACTAGTCTGACAGTTGTAATTTTGTATAGTCAAAACAATTTATAGATTAACCGGTAAGATCGGTGTCAAACCCAAGGGAGAAATTTGATTATGCGTTAGGAGAATCAAGTTTTCAACTTGGCATTCCTACAAATTCAATGGTGAGATGGTTTTTAATTAAAATCTAGCAATGAAATGGTTTCAAGGGGGTTTCATATCAATTCAAAGAGAGTTTCGAGGGGTTATTCCTCTCCTTGGCATTTCTCATGGTCATGTACACAAGCGTTAAGTTTTCTTAAGGTGTCAAATAGTTTAGAACCTAGCTTAGACTAAGATAGACCAATTATCATGTGAATCTAATCCTAGTCAAGCCATCTTAATTAGACCCTCACTTTATCAAGATATTGATTCACTCTATAGCACTATTATCCTTGGAACATCTCCCAAGGTAATAAATGACATAGGCATTAAGCTCTAGTTAACCTCACATCCTTGCATTTACTCTCATAAACACTAGATATGATCATTTCCACCACATCTCAACTATCACTAAGCTTTTCCAATACTTAGATCAAGTTTTAAGACTAAAATGTCAGTTAGACATTTTATCAAACACTTGGCAACATGTCATAAATAGAGCACTTAGTGAAAATAAAATTAACACCATAGATTGAATATTCAATGTGTGTGGACATGATCAAGAGTACCAAAGAGGGTAACAACACCCCCAAAACACAAGGGGACTACTCACACATCATGTAAGACAACATGGTGTGAGTAGGGTTTGAAGAACACAATAAAGCGGATGAAAAAGAGTAAAGGAAGAAGGATTGTTAATCCTTGAATCTCCCTTTTGAGTTTTTCTTCTCCTCATTTGGTTGCTTTCTTCTAGTTAGCCTTGATTTGATCTCTTTTTCTGAGTATTTTTTCCCAAAGATGCCAGCTCCCTAGGTCAAACATGCCACTTTCTATTTATAGCCTCGGGTGAAAAAATGCTGCTGTAACAGGTCCAACCGATCGGCTGGTCCTGGCCTTCGGATCCTAGCCGGTCGGTTGGTGCAGGCCAATTTGGGATCCTTCTGAGAACTTAGTCAGCCAACCGGTTGAGATTGTGAGCCGACCGGTTGAAAATGTTCTTGTTGAAGGCATTTTGGGAGCTTAAGTCAGCCGGTCGGCTAGCGTGTCCAACCGACCGGTTGAGAATATCCTTGGTGCAGGCCACTCTGGGAGCTTTAGTCTGTCGGTCGGCTGGTGGTGTTAACCGACCGGTTGACTGGGAGCCAATCGGGGACGGAACTACTTGGTCATGGGGGTTACACTTGTCACTCCCAACTTTTTCCAAAATATTCTTAGCATATACATTAATAAATTTAATATGTTCAAAATTATTTAATTTAATATTGACATTAAAATAATTAGATAGCTTAATTAATCAAGTTATATTTAAATATAGGAGTCAAGATCAGGTACAAAGTTAATTTTTGGTACGAAATACAAAATTCGTCAAAATCATTTTATAGTTCGTCAGTTTATTTACAGTTCGTCAGAATTATTTTATAGTTCATCAGTTTTCGAGTCGAAAATAAAAAAGACGAGCTGAAAAATGAAAAAGACGACATAGTTCGTCACCAAGAAAATACCAAAATCATTTCATTTTATAGTTCTTCACCAAGAAAAACACCAATAATTTTTTAAGAATGTTAATTTGTTCAGTGGTACAAGTTATATTTGTTTGTCACCACTATCATAATTCTTGGGTCCGTCCCAGCCAATGTTGATCCATCTGAAGACTCCTCTCAGCCGACCAGTTGATACGACGAACCGACCGGTTGGGGGTGTGCTTGGGCAAGCATCCCTGAGTTCCTTAGTCAACCGACCGGTTGGTTCAGGGGTAATTCTGAGTCAGTCGGCTGGCTGCCCTTTTTCCCTATATTTCGCTCCAAACTTTGCTTTTTCCCCAAGTTTTTGTATCTTTGCTTTGACACTTAGAAGATCTTGTTTTGTACCTGAAACGTAAGGAAAGAGATCAAATGACATCAAGATATTGTCGGAAACGAACCAAAGCTATAGTGAAAATGGCTATTAATAAGTCGAAAACTTGACTTATCAACACTCCACACTTAAGCTTTGTTTGTCCCGAACAAAGTATGAAAATATGTCAAGGTCATGCAAAATGGCGAAATGCTAGTGGTGCTATGTTTTTCGTCTATTTGCCTCACTAGCTCCCACAAGGTCTCGATCATTATTCCCAAACATGTTATTCAAAAGAAAAATGAAAATATGTACAACCTAACTAGCTCTTTTTCGTAGGCGTTACGAATGCATTTAGCACATGCATTAAGCCTTTAAACCCCTAGGCTACCCTAGTGGACGAGTTATAGTCTCGCGAGAGTTTTCAGAAATGGGAATACTCACAAATCCCAAATGCACATATCCCATGGGAGTGAATGCAAGAGTGCTCAACCAAGGCAAGGATTTCTCCAAACAAATCCCTCACCTCATGCTAGGACTATCATCACAATATCATCAAAAGAACTTTTGAACCATTTGAGTACCCTTGAGGTTGTGCCTTCAATATCATCAATACTTATAGCTATCAAATGTCTAATCCAAAGGTCTACTCATTTTTTAGGCAATACAATAGAAGCAAAGTTGTTAGTTTTCACAAAAGAGTGTCAATCGCTCACTTATGCTAGCTAGGGCTAGTCCATGGGTTTTCGACATGGAACTCATTCCCAAGTTTTAGGCACTTAAGCCATAATCCATAAGGGAAGAGAAGTTCGACACTTATGAGTTCTTAGAAAATGGGTATAGACTAATTGAGAGCTCCCGTGCAAGCACAAGAATCGTCCAAGAGTTAATCTAATTAGCACACAATACAAATGATGCACCCGCGCAAAAGTAGAATGATGGAAGAACATAAAGACAAGTTTTAAGTGCTTTTTATTTTCTTTTCAAATGGCCTTTGGCCTACAAATGCTTTCGAGGGGGAAGTTTTCTTCCTAACCCCCGGCATTTGTATATTTTGGAGCAAAACTTCCCGGGTATCTCGAGAAAGTTTTTAGTCGGGGCTTTGCCCTCTTTTGACAATGAAAATGAAGCATTTTTTGTTGGGGCCTATTTTTTGGCCGCTTTTCGACTCCACACTTAAAATTTGACAATATGTTCAAGGAATGTATGGAATGCGTGGGAGACAATCATAAGCAAGGCACTAAATTAGAAGAACTCAAGTCACCATGGAGCATACAAAAGGTCCAAGTTTTTCGTGAAATTTTTTAAAAGTGCTTGCTAAAACTTAATCCAAGGTATTTCAACGAAAATACTTAGAAAATTAGATAGACGAGAGATAGCAATGACATTGGTTCACAAGAATGCACATTCAAGGGACTAGGTTGGTTATAAGTTCAAGATCCCATAAATGTGACAAATAGGCTAGATGTGATTTATAGGGATTTAGAATCGATAATCACAAGCCTATGTGGTTAAAACACTCTCATGTTAGGGATAAGGTGCACAAGATAAAATTGTCCATCTAAGACTGATATGTATGACATGAAAGCATGTGAACTATGTGCATTAACCCACTCCAAACTTAATTCAAGCTTAGTCCCTAAGCGCAAAGAATGATAAAATAAATGCAAAGGTGCATAGGAACTCCCCTCGTTTGTAGAATGTGTTGAAGAACCGATGACATAACTCTTGGGAATGAAAAATATTCTTATGGTTACATATGTAGGTAAAGAAGGTGATCTTCGCATGAGAAGAGCATGAGTATAAATATCCTGTAATTTTCACGATCAATAATGGTAAATCACCTTCAATAACATAGGAATATAGCATACAACCAAAGATAAGTCAAGAGTACATGATAAAGATGGCATACATCATCCAAAATTGCGCCAAAAGGCGACTTAACATCCAAGTACATGATCTAAGCGAGAAAGCATCAAAACATCGACACAAGTATGATCAAAATGCAATACAAGCTCAAGATGTAGCCTCGTCGCCTCCCGGAGTGGCCTCTCTAGTAGTGGCTCCATCGACCTCCTCCATGGCATCAGTAAATGGCGTGCCCACCTCCTCAGGTCTAGTAAACTTGAGGAGGCCTTCGCTAGGATCCCTCCTCAAGCGGATTTGTAGCCTTTTCATGGGTCAATCAAAGAATAACTTGCACCACGCTCATCCCGAGTTTGTCCACAATAGTGTTTGAACCGTTGCCCATTTGCCTTGAAGGTATCTCCTTCATCATTAAGCAACTCTACATGGCCATCTTTATAAGGTTTGTGGACAATGAAAGGACCACTTCATCGGCTCCTTAATTTTCCCGGAAAGAGTTGAGCCTAGAATTGAAAAGTTGGACCTTGTCTCCCTTCTTGAATTCACGACGAATAATTCTTTTGTCATGCCATTTTTTTGTCTTTTCCTTGTAGATTCTTCCGCCCACATATGCTTTGTTTCTTATCTCTTCTAACTCGTGAAGTTGAAGGACTCTATTTTCTTCCGTCGTTTGCAAGTCCATGTTGAAGAATTTAATTGCCCACATTTCCTTTTATTCCATTCAACCGGAAAATGGCATGGTTTCCCATATATGAGGCCATATGGAGACATCCCAATGGGGGTTTTGTATCGGTTCGATAGGCCCATGTACGATCGAATTCTTGACCTATTATTCACTTCATTCGATGATGGATTATGTTTGTTTTCTCGACATTTTATTGTCATTTAATCTCTTTTCTAGTGTTTCGGGTAAAATATCACATACCTAAGACTTTTGGATTGATCCGAAGTAAAACAAAGCATTTGGTGAAGATTTGGGCAAAAACAGGACAAAACAGGCACACTGACCTTTCCAACTTAATTTTCATTCCCAGAGCCCATATGGTGTTCAAATGAGTCATGCTATAGCTTGTTGGAAAGCTAATTCAAAGAGATACAACTTTGTAGTTTACACCAAAACCAAATTCGGACATTAAGACCGCCAAAACGCCATGAGAATCTCTGGCAGTTTGCCCTACCGTGACATCCATGACAAAAGAATATGTCACGGGTGTTACGGCCCCTAAATTGCCCAGAAACATTTCGGGGGGTCGTGACACCCGTGACAAAATCATATTTCATGACCCCGCGGATATTTTGAGTTATAAATAGTAGTTTTGAACTAGATTTTGAGTACGCTGACTTTTGGGATCAATTTTGACCTAAATTGAAGGAGGACAACTAAGAGCTCTAGAAAGACCAAGATTCGAGGCTACGCTTCATCAAAAGACGGTTTCCTCGTTTCTAATCTTTTCATATATATATATATTTGTGTTGATAGCCATGAATCGTGAGTAGTCATTTTATTCCGGGATCCTACGGACTCCGTGACTTGTACCCAACTCTTCATGCGATCAATTAAACGTTAATTATTTATGCAATTCAAATATTCAATTTCATTGTGCTTAATTTTATCGTTCTTGCAAGTTTTACCTCGAATGGGATGTTTGCACGCTAGAACGTATTTAGGTTAATTACCAAAAGATTAATGGGTCCTAGGTATTCACCAGATTGTATGAAATTGATATTAGGTCATGGTAGCTACACTGGTAGTACATGAATTAATAGGAAAGTTGACTTTATTGTCTAAAAAACCCTAAGCTTAAATAATCGAAATCGTTGATAATCCGTGGATGGGCGGCGTTCGACGATTGAGATTAATCTTGACAATGATCCATGGATGGGCGGCTTGTCTAGTGTTAATTTGTTTATTTCCATATTCGATGGCATGAATAATTTATGTGACATTGTTGCATGATTTGTGGTTGGCATGGGTGAAGTTTGATCATGGGATTCTTTCTTTGATCAAGCAAAACCTTTATTTTTTTCTGCATTTAATTTCTGCGATTTTCTTTACATCAAAACCTTTCATTGCTTGGGATATCTAAATAGGTCACTCGTTAGCTAGTAAGCACATGTTATTCCTTGGATCGACCCATGGCTTACCAAGGTTTATAAGTTGTTTTTGACTACAATTTGACCCCTAAAACATATAACTTGACAACTATAAAGGGTTAAAAATACGCTTGTCAAAATTGCGTCGTGGCCGGGGAACAACGCTTAGTGTGATATTAGATTTAACTAGTGTAGTTTAGACTATTCCCTTTTCTTTTTCGTTGCTCATCTCTAACTGATTTTTCATGCTACATTCACTCTCCCCTTGGCTTTTTGTAGGTACTGCTTAGTACATGCAAAGGAAAACACCTAGGAGCACGAAGAAGGCGTGGGCAAACAATCAAAGCGACTCCGGGGATCAACAGACACCTCGGATAGACAGAGAAGACGTTCCTTTAACCAGGTTACGAGCTCGACAACTGGCTAAGCTAAGAATGAATTAAAACCGAGCATTGTTACTTGAGCTGGTCCAGGATGACCATCAGCGTCTCGTGCAGCAACTAGTGCGCCTGACTCTTGGAGATTACACTGCTCCACGCATCTCAGCATTTCATTCCGCCATTGCACCACATGGTGTAGACAATAACAATTGGGAGATTAAGACTGGACACATTCAGATGGTGCAGAACGGTCATTTTCGGGGAGGCTGAACGAAAACCCTCACCTACACCTTAAGCAGTTCGTCCAGATGTGCAACATGGTGAAGACCAACGGGGTTCCTCCTGAATCCTACTACCTGAGACTATTCCCTTTCTCACTCTCTGATGTTCCCATGAATGGCATGGCTTTGGCAAAACGGCTTTAGACAGTTCGATCTAGAGTTCAATAAGAGTTCAACCACGGACTGGAACAGAAGTACAACGTGCAGCAGACGCGTGATTTGATTCCGGAAAGTTCTGATGATAAAGGATTTTTGAGGTTGAAGTCGGTCAGCGAAGAAATAGATATTCGAGATGTCATTCGAATATCTCCTCACCAGGATTAAAGATCGCCTGACTTACTTACCGTAGAAGATATCTCATGAAGATTGGAATGAAGATCGCCTGACTTACTTACCGAAGAAGATATCTCATGAAGATTGGAATGAAGATCTGATATCCAGAAGATATCGACGAGATTATTTGATTGGAGCCAATCGACAAGTCATCACCGAAGATCAGATAGGAGATCAAATATATGCAGATTGGCTGAGAGAATATCATATGGCTTGGCGTAGAAGTCATCTTCGCAGATTGGATACGGATTGAATATTCTGCAAATATTTAGGAGTATCTCCAAAATATTTGACAGGATATTCAGATTGGATCTGGACTTCACCAAAGCCTATAAAAAGAAGGCTAGGGCATCCCGATTGATTGTCGCTTCCTGAAAGAAAAGGAAAACACGAGAGGATTCGTGAGATTGGAGGAGGAGCGACGGCCGGCTGAGTATTCCACACCGGAATATCAACGGCGAAGTAACAGTCTGTTTAGTGTGCTGTTCAGACTGTTCTTGAAGGACAACAAAGTGCACACACACACGGTAATCAAGCCACGTCTTTGAGAGAAGGCGACTGGACTTCCGAGAAGTCCAAGACTAGGCCGAGAGGGAAGTCTCGTCCTACCCATAGGGGATCGAGGGGAGCTGCGGTGAACCGAGATTACAAATCCGAGAGACGGAGTGTTAGAGGCTAGGCTATTACAAACAAGGCATTGTGTAAGTGTAAGTCCACGAATAGCTCTAAACTCGTAATAAGATTTGTGTCCTTTTTTCGGGTGTGGGAAACCCCCCATAGTAGGCGAGGCCGAACTGGGTTATCATATTGTGTGTGCTCCTATTTGTTCTGTTTTTGGTACTGTCTGCTAAGTTGTTTCAGCTACTGTTTGAACACAACCTGAAACTGTCCAACAAGTGTTCGAGACGCAGTTCGAACACCATCTGGAACTCATCTTGACTAAGACAAGTAGATTTCAATTGGTATCAGGGCAAACACTCGACACACTGAGTGGGATCCTAGAACTGTTCAAGATGACTGCAAAGCAAGGACAGTTACCCTCGGGCACGGTTCATGACTGGAAGATAGACATGAAGGCTTACAGAAGCAAAGATGTTTGCATGGTTGCGTTCAGCTCTTCAAGTCACATGGAGAAAGATCGCTGGTACTTCGATAGCTGATGCTCTGCCCATATGACAGGAGACTCCAGATTCCTTACGCAGATTCGACCTGTTATTAAGAAGCAGTTCGTCACCTTCGGAGACGGAGGAAAGGGACAGGTGATCGGCTGTGGGACATTGAAGGTTCCGGATCTACCTGTCCTCAAAGACACTCTCCTAGTTGAAGGACTGAAAGTGAATCTGATCAGCATAAGTCAACTTTGCGACGAGGGATATCATGTCAAATTCACTCACAACTCATGCCAAGTTCTCGATAAAGATGGAGGAATCTTGATGAAAGGAAGCAGAGCAGCCAACAATTGTTATCTCATCGACTCCACTGAAACAGGTGCTGGAACAGGTGCTGGAACAGCCTGCTTGTCTAGCCAAGCAGATGAGATGTCCCTTTAGCACAGACGATTGGGTCATCTGAACCTCAAGACATTGAAGAAACTCTGCTCATCTGGACTCATCATAGGAATGCCAAATGTCAAAGGAAATCAGGATGTGGTGTGTGGAGAATGTCAGATTGGAAAACAGACCAAAGCTTCACACCCTAAGATCTCTCAAATTAGCACTAACAGACCTCTGGAACTGATCCATATGGACTTGATGGGACCAATGCAAACTGAGAGCTATGGTGGGAAGAAGTATGTTCTGGTCTGTGTTGACGACTTCACCAGATTCACATGGACAAGGTTCCTTCGGGACAAGACTGAAGCTGCTCAACAATTCATAGAACTTGCTACCCTGATCCAACGAGAAAGGGAAGACAAAGGAGAAAAACTGGTGTCCATCAGGAGTGATAATGGCATAGAATTCAAGAACACTACTATTGGAACCTACTGTGCAAAATACGGGATTGCTCATTGATGGACCAAAATCATACGAATAAAAAACACAGTAAAACCCACCAAATTAGACTGTTGGTCTATTTAACTTCTGCTTGTTAGTCCTGATTTATTTCTACAGGGTATTTTGGCGCTTAGAGAGAAAACACGCTAAGGAGAGGATTTTACGCTAAAAAGATGATAAGAGTCAATCCAAGGTCAAGATCAGACGCTGAACGAAGAAATATCACGATCTTGACGTAGGAATTACTCAAATTAAATTCAACCGAGGAACAATTAAAGTCAGACGGAGCGAAATTGGATTGATAGTTTTGTGAAAAGACTGCACAAAACTGTCAAAACTCATCCATGGACCAAGTGACCGGTGGCTTAGGTGAAGAAGATGACTCATGGGTGGCCAAGCTCTCCTCTTCCTCCTCCCTGACCGGCGGCTTTGAGAGCCAAAGCCACCTTGCCTCTCCCCATGACCGGCAACCGGCGGCTCCTCCTCCTCCCACATGTGTCACCTCCTCCTTCCTCCTCCTCTCCCCATGTGACAAGTGTATGGCTCTCCTCCCTCTCCTTTGGCTATAAATACCAAGCCAAACCTCATTTGTAATTCATTCAAAAATCAATAAACACTTATCTCTCTACATTTTGTTACTTTGCAAGTTTGGTTTTTGGAAATAATACTCCTGTTTGTTCTTGAGTATTATACGCTTTGAAATTATAATACTCCTGTCGGTTCTTGAGTATTATAATACTGTAGAGAATACTCCTGTTGGTTCTTGAGTATTCAGTAGGAAATTGGGAATACTCCTGTTGGTTCTTGAGTATTCCACCCCTTTCCCTCTTACTGTTTTCAAAACCCTTGAGTATTTAGTTATGATGTCCTTTTCCATGGACAGTCGTAGCTAAACTTTTCATTCGGTCGAAGGTACTTTCTTGTATTATATAATGTTTTAATTTCTTTTAGTTTCATTTCTCTGTATTCAAAACTTGTTCTATGTGCCATTTATAGTCAGAGTTTCCAAGGTTGAGTGAACCATTTGTAACTAGACCAAAGGGACCAAATGGGCAAGCTCTTCCGTGGGAATTCGTGATCATACTCGGTAAGTGGAAGCTGTAACAAGCAAAAATTATCGAGGAGTTCGACTTATCTTAAAAAACCATTTGGAAACTGGACCAAAGAATTCAAATGGATGCACAAAAGGCTAAGATACTTCGAAAGGAGGAATTAGTCTGAAGTAGAACAAGTGTTGCTTTAAACGATGTTGCAAGTCTTGCGCTACGAAAGGGCCTCGATTCATCTTTGAATACTTAGAAAGGTTACTAGCGGTTATTAATAAACATGTTATAATACAAGGTACCTGAAACCGAATACTTTCTCTTGAATTACAAAAACCCCCTCTACTTACTTTTATAAACTGCTCGATCAACTACAACCATCAACCACTCATCTACCGGAGGAATCGCAATCACGCATCACCCACTGTAAGTCTTCTTCCCTTAACTCCTTTATTTACAGTATTTATTTTCTGTAATTTACTTTTCCGCACTCAAAACCAAAAAAACCAAAAACAGTAGTTTAGTCAATCGCGCTAAAATCTCAATCCACTTAAAACACGCTCCCTCGCTGTACAAATCCCCCAAAGAATGACTATCCCTCTAATTCCCTTGGGTTCGACCCCTACTTATCACTTACAACCCAGTAGTGTAGTCACGAGTAGCGGAAAGTATAAATTTATTTGTACAGAGAACATTGCACCTTAACGACAGTGCAGTGGGCTCCGTCAAATTGGCGCCGTTGCCGGGGAATTACCCATCGGATAAGTTCTTTAAATCAATACGCACTCGAAACAACCATGTCTCGCGAAGGAAGTCACCATGACTATCAAGATGACGACGAGATGAACCTGTACGATCGGAACAATGAGGTGCCACTTCCATTTATGGATGATCCCGAGCAACTCATCCGAAGCAGACGAGCTCGTGATAGGGAAGCCATCAGAAGAAACCAAGAACCACCCGAGGACCGAAATGCAGCTGGTCCAGTACGACAACCCCCTAGATATCCACCACCCCCACAACCTAGACAAGTACCGAGACGAGAACCCGCTTTCGATGACTACTACGGAGATAACAACAACTACCGTACACCGACTATGGGAGAACTCAATGCCTGAGAATTCGAAACGCAACCGTGGTGCATTTGCCAGAGCCCTGAGCTAGAAAACATTGTCGTCGACATCAACAATTTGCCAAGGTTCTCAGGAACTAATGAAGAATCTGCGACGACTCATCTCCAGCGCTTACATGGGATTTGCCAAAATTTAAAACCCAATCGAGTGAATATGAACGACTTTAAGTTAAAGGCGTTCTATTTTTCCCTCGTTGACTCGGCAAGCGACTGGTTCCTTTCATTGCCTTCCGGAAGCATCAGAACATGGGCTCAGATGCAAAGGAAATTCCTGGACAAAAACTGCCCAGCAACAAAAACAATGCAAGTAAGAAGGCAATTACAGGACATAAGGCAGGAACCTAATGAAACCATGTACGATTACCTGGAAAAATTCAACCGCCTGGAGAGAAGCTGCTGTACTCTAGGATTACCTGAGAAGCTCATCATCGAGTACCTAATTAATGGACTAACTAAGATAGACAAGATGTTCCTGGATGCCTCAGCTGGAGTGTCCATGATGAATCTATCATTAAATGGCATAAGGGATCTCATCACTAACGTTGCTGAAAATGCTCGGTTTAGAGAAGAGACTACTCGTCAAGATGAATTCTTCCAAACAAAAAACGTCTCACTAGCCGATGCATCAGTAAACTCCATGCCAGAAGAGATAAGACAAATGAAGGAAATGATGATGCAATTCCTATGAATGCAGACAGTTCAAGTGAGACCCTGCGAGTTTTGTGGTTCTACAGACCACAGAACTGACGCATGTCCTACATTACTGGTTAAGGACCCGGCAGAAATAAATGCATTAGGAGAATACCAAGAATACAACAACAATCAGCAAGAACCAACCAAGTCGCTCGATGACACAATAAAGGAGCTCGCAGGAAGCGTAAATCAATTGGGTACTTTGCTACACCAATACCAGGTGAAAACTGACGGGGCAATTTCAGAATTGACCAAACAAATCTCCCAACTCACTGCCTCAGTATCCACACTCACTAATGAGTCCGGCAGACTCCTTTCACAAACCATTAAAATGCAGGAAGATGTGAATGCCTTGACTCTTAGGAGTGGAAAATGCTTGTCGGCAAACCTGTGGAGCAAGAGGACAAGGACCCAAGATTACCCGGGGAAGAACAAATGAGGCCCGAGTCTCTCGAAACTCTAGAGGAAGAAATGGCCGATGAAGACGACGGCATATATGAGGAAGAGCAAGACGTAACCGAAGAAGAAGGGGATACGTCCAGAGAACACATACCTGGCCCAGTGCCTAGAACCGAAGACCCTAGAATCAGCACAAAACTTCCATTCACAGTACCTGCTCGCGTGCAAAAACAGCATGTCATGGATGAGGACGTGTTTGAATTATTCAGCAAAGTCGAAATCAACATTCCCCTTCTGGAAGCCATTAAGCAAATTCCTCGGTACGCCAAGTTTTTAAAAGAACTTTGTATCAACCGTAGGAAGAGTACTAGAAACGATCAGGAGCTGATGAGTAGAAACGTGTCGGTAGCCATACAACGAAAAGTACCCCCCAAATGTGGAGATCCAGGCACTTACACCATTCCATGCAAAATTGGCAACATCAGGATCGATAACTGCATGTTAGACCTGGGGGCATCAATCAATGTTCTTCCCTTCTCTATCTACTCATGTCTAAAGATTGGGCCACTCAAACCCACCGGTCTCACTATTCAACTAGCAGATCGGTCATGCAAACAGCCAGAGGGCAAAATTGAAGACGTCTTGGTTCAAGTAGGCAAATTAGTATTTCCAGCAGACTTCTACGTCTTAAAAATGGAGAATGGCGGACCTACTGATCATGCACCCATCCTTCTCGGCCGTCCATTTCTCAAAACATCAAAAATGAAGATAGATTGTGGAAGTGGAATGTTATCAATGGAAGTAGAAGGAGAAGTCTTCAGCTTTGATATATTTCAAGCAATGAAGTACCCGGTGGAATTCGAGGAAGTACACGCTCTCGATTCTTTGGACGACCTGGTCCAAGAAATTCAATCAGAATCAAGATCAGATCCCTTAGAAGCCATACTTAACGGAACCAAAGGATCATACGAATTAACCGAAGACTTGCATGAAACGGTGGCTCACTTAACAATCCCAGAGCCTCTCACACCAGGATATGAAGTCAACGAGGTAAAATTATTCAAATCAAATACCTTTTTACCCTCGGTGATGCAAGCCCCCGAAATAGAATTGAAGCCCCTGCCTGGACATCTGAAGTACGCCTTCCTCGGGGATAATGACACACTTCCAGTAATCATCAAGAGTGGTTTGGAAGCATGACAAGAACAAAGGTTGATAAAAGTACTAAAACAGCACAAGTTAGCTATTGGATGGACACTGGCCGACTTAAGAGGAGTCAGCCCGGCTGTATGCATGCACCGTATTTCACTCGAGGACGGAGCAAAGCCATCAAGAGAACATCAACGACGACTCAACCCAATCATGATGGAGATCGTCCAAAAGGAAATACAAAAGCTTATTGATGCGGACGTTATCTATCCCATATCAGATAGCCAATGGGTGAGTCCTGTCCACGTGGTCCCAAAAAAGAGTGGGATCACAGTCGAGGAAGATGCCGAAGGAAATATGGTAACAACAAGGATCAAGAACGGCTGGAAAATGTGCATCGACTACAGGAAATTAAACGCCGTCACAAGGAAAGACCATTTCCCCCTGCCATTCATCGATCAAATGCTAGACCGACTAGCAAGCAAGCCATATTTCTGCTTCTTGGACGGATTCTCAGGATACAACCAGATCCCTATAGCACCTGAAGACCAAGAGAAGACTACATTCACCTGCCCATTCGGTACTTTCGCCTTCAGAAGAATGTCGTTCGGCCTATGCAATGCCCCGGGAACTTTTCAAAGGGTAGTAACCAGCATCTTTTCAGACATGATCGGGGAATTCATTGAAGTCTTCATGGACGACTTCACAATCTATGGCAGTACATTCGATGCTTGCTTAGATAACTTGAGCACGGTTCTAGCACGATGTGTCTCAATGAACCGTGTGCTCAATTATGAGAAATGCCACTTCATGGTAACTCATGGAGTGGTCTTAGGGCACGTTGTCTCACAAGAAGGCATAGAGGTGGATAAATCTAAAATAGACTTGATCATGACTTTACCATACCCCTCCACTATCCGAGACATCCAATCCTTCCTTGGGCATGTGGGATTCTACCGACGATTCATCAAGAACTTCTCCAAAAAGGCGTTGCCTCTATCCACTCTTCTCCAAAAAGAAGTTCCTTTTGAATTTACCAATACATGCAACGAAACCTTTGATGAGCTCAAAAAGGCCCTCACTAGCACACCCGTCATCCAAACTCCGGATTGGAAAAAACCATTTGAGATCATGTGCGACGCAAGTGACTTTGCTGTAGGAGCAGTTCTCGGCCAAAAGATTGACAAGAAAGCGGGTGTGATCTACTACGCCTCACGAACCCTAGATCCTGCCCAACGGAACTACTCCACCACCAAGAAGGAACTCTTGGCAGTAGTATTCGCTCTAGAAAAATTCAGACCCTATTTGCTTGGAGCAAAAGTAATAGTTTACTCTGACCATGCTGCCATCCGTTACCTGATGAAGAAAAAGGAGGCCAAGCCAAGACTCATTCGGTGGATATTACTACTGCAAGAGTTTGATGTGGAAATAAGGGACAAAAAAGGGATCGAGAATACTGTGGCCGACCACCTCAGTAGGATTGTCCGAAAGGAAGAAGAAGGACACATAACTGAGTCTTTCCCAGACGAACATCTCTATGCAATCTCTACCAAGGTGCCATGGTACGCGTCAATCGTCAACTACCTTGTAGGAGGTACATTCCCTCCCTCTTTTACTAAAGCACAATGCATGAAACTTAGGCATGACGCTAGATATTACTTGTGGGATGATCCCTATTTATGGAAAATAGGAACAGATCAAATACTTCGGAGATGCATCCCCGATAATGAAATAGCTTCTGTCATTAGCTTTTGCCATGAGTTTGCATGTGGACGACACTTCGGGCCTAGGAGAACCGCTAGAAAAATCTTGGATAGTGGCTTTTTCTGGCCAAGCATATTTAGAGATGCTGGTGAAAAGTGTAAAAATTGCGATAAGTGTCAAAGAGTAGGAAATGTGTCAGCTAGAAGTGAAATGCCTCAAGTACCCATATTAGTCAACGATGTTTTTGACATTTGGGGTCTTGATTTTATGGGACCATTCCCAGTCTCATGCGGTTATACTTACATTTTAGTTGATGTAGATTATGTATCAAATGGGTAGAAGCCAAGGCCACAAGGTGCGACGATGCAAAAACTGTCATAGAATTTTTGCGCACTAACCTATTTTGTAGATACGGGGTACCCAAAGCCATAATAAGCGACCAAGGAACCCATTTCTATAATCGCATGATGGCCGCTACCTTAAAACGCTACCATGTCCACCACCGGACATCCACAGCATATCATCCCCAATCCAATGGTCAAGCAGAGATCTCCAACCGCGAAATCAAAGGAATTCTAGAAAAGATGGTAAAGCCGGGCAGGAAAGACTGGAGTCAGAGACTAGATGAAGCTCTTTGGGCTTATCGGACGGCATACAAGACACCAATTGGAACCTCCCCCTTTCGGCTTGTTTATGGGAAAGCACGCCACCTTCCGGTGGAATTAGAATATAAAGCCTACTGGGCGCTCAAGAAATGCAATCCAGATCTAAAAGCTACCGGACTAGATAGGAAGCTTAAGCTATGCGGACTTGAAGAATTGCGGCTTGAGGCCTATGAAGAGCAAACAGACTATAAAGCACGGACGAAATTATATCATGACAAATTCATCCTTAGACGCTCATTTGAGGAAGGACAACAAGCGCTACTCTTCTCCTCACGGATGAAGTTGATGCCTGGCAAACTAAAATCAAGATGGACCGGTCCGTATACTGTGACTAAAGTGTACAACCATGGAATGCTTGAGTTGGAAAGCATGAACAATGGAAGCAGATTCACAATAAACGGGCAGCGAATCAAACATTACCACGGCAAGGTCAACTTAGCTCCAAAACACTACGACCTAAGCCACCCATGGGATCCCAACCAGTGATCCAGGAATAAGGTACTGTCGAGCCAACGACGTTAAACAAGTGCACTGGTCGGGAGGTAACCCGACACTATCTTACTTTCCGCACTTTAAATTTCTGTCTTTTTATTTACTGTCTTTTAGTTTTCATCAATAAGTCGCTCTCACCTACTTGGTGCATAGAATGATTTGACTATTTAGGAATTGGTTGTTGGAGCACGATCGGATCAGCCAGGCAGCTTCCGTGAACTACCGGGCCTGCGCTGAGAGTTCAAGGCCCCAGCCGAACTCCCTCGATTATCCAGCCTCATGCCATTCGACACAATAAGGGAGTTCTGATCTTACCTTTCCTTAAGTCATTTCCTTTTCGTATAACATCTGCTTGCATGGCTTTTGAACTAAGTAGTGCTGAAAGGCACGACTTCGTTCAAAAGTGTGGGGTGAGAACCGCATGTGTACATAAATAAAAACTTTTTCTTTTTTAGTGTATCTTTTTGAAAGTATGAACTTAAGAATGTGAAAAAGATAGACCAAAATTCATGCATTTACCTTGTGAAAATTCAACTGTCTAAAAACTTAGAACGTAACTTCTCATTTGTCCCTTTGTGCTGAGATAAACTAGGGATGTGGAGTTGATAGAAATGCCCTAGAGAGGCTTGGAAAGCAATCGAAGGATCAAATCAAACTATATGGTTTTCGAAGTCAGTGGAGGCTGCACTTCGGGTTTCAGTGAAGATTGAAGTCATCTCTGCCATGCAGTGTTTATGCAAAAAGAAAAAGGCGAGGACGGGAATCAGACAGTCCTCTCTCTAGTCAAAGTAGCCGGGAAAATAAATGAGCGACCCTCATTTTGACTCGCGCGAAATAGCAAAGATGAGAGGAGCGAGGTGGTATTTCCATAGGCTTGCGGGCGATGATTGGACCTCCCAAAAAGGCTTGAGAAAATGGACTAGCAAGTCACAAAGACGCAAAAAGCTCGAAGAAGCAAATCAAGAGGCCAAAGGCCCAAAATTGTGAAGGTTTTAACCGAACAAAAGTGAAGTACTCAAAGAATCAAATCAAAGGCCAAAGGCCGATTCACTACAAAAAGCAGTCCCTCGCCAAAAGAAAATCAAAGTACTCAAACCAGCAAAACCCGAACCGAATCACGTGCTAGAGAAAGCTACAAGGAAACCATATAGTGAGAGACGATCCCGAAGTTGCAGTCCAGGAGCCTAAAAAAGGCTATCTCCCGAGACAGCCAATATAATTTGCATCTCAGCACGAAGGTACACGTATCAAGTTTCTTCTATTTATTTACACTGTTCAATTTGGTAATAAGTAAGTAATGCATGAATTAGGATAAATCGAGTCCCACAGTTTAATTTTCATATTTTAAAACCAAACTTAGAGTGCCGCCTTTAATAGCATTGTTCGGGATGAACAACTAAAAGTGTGGGGTGATCTGATGGACCAAAATTATACGAATCAAAAACACAGTAAAACCCACCAAATTAGACTGTTGGTCTATTTAACTTCTGCTTGTTAGTCCTGATTTATTTCTACAGGGTATTTTGGCGCTTAGAGAGAAAACACGCTAAGGAGAGGATTTTACGCTGAAAAGATGATAAGAGTCAATCCAAGGTCAAGATCAGACGCTGAACGAAGAAATATCAAGATCCTGACGTAGGAATTACTCAAATTAAATTCAACCGAGGAACAATTAAAGTCAGACGGAGCGAAATTGGATTGATAGTTTTGTGAAAAGACTGCACAAAACTGTCAAAACTCATCCATGGACCAAGTGACCGGTGGCTTAGGTGAAGAAGATGACTCATGGGTGGCCAAGCTCTCCTCTTCCTCCTCCATGACCGGCGGCTATGAGAGCCAAAGCCACCTTGCCTCTCCCCATGACCGGCAACCGGCGGCTCCTCCTCCTCCCCCATGTGTCACCTCCTCCTTCCTCCTCCTCTCCACATGTGACAAGTGTATGGCTCTCCTCCCTCTCCTTTGGCTATAAATACCGAGCCAAACCTCATTTATAATTCATTCAAAAATCAATAAACACTTATCTCTCTACATTTTGTTACTTTGCAAGTTTGGTTTTTGGAAATAATACTCCTGTTTGTTCTTGAGTATTATACGCTTTGAAATTATAATACTCCTATCGGTTCTTGAGTATTATAATACTGTAGAGAATGCTCCTGTTGGTTCTTGAGTATTCAGTAGGAAATTGGGAATACTCCTGTTGGTTCTTGAGTATTCCACCCCTTTCCCTCATACTGTTTTCAAAAACCCCTGAGTATTTAGTTATGATGTCCTTTTCCATGGACAGTCGTAGCTAAACTCCTCATTCGGTCGAAGGTACTTTCTTGTATTATATAATGTTTTAATTTCTTTTAGTTTCATTTCTCTGTATTCAAAACTTGTTCTATGTGACATTTATAGTCAGAGTTTCCAAGGTTGAGTGAACCATTTGTAACTGGACCAAAGGGACCAAATGGGCAAGCTCTTCCGTGGAAATTCGTGATCATACTCGGTAAGTGGAAGCTGTAACAAGCAAAACTTATCGAGGAGTTCGACTTATCTTAAAAAACTATTTGGAAACTGGACCAAAGAATTCAAATGGATGCACAAAAGGCTAAGATACTTCGAAAGGAGGAATTAGTCTGAAGTAGAACAAGTGTTGCTTTAAACGATGTTGCAAGTCTTGCGCTACGAAAGGGCCTCGATTCATCTTTGAATACTTAGAAAGGTTACTAGCAGTTATTAATAAACATGTTATAATACAAGGTACCTGAAACCGAATACTTTCTCTTGAATTACAAAAACCCCCCTGTACTTACTTTTATAAACTGATCGATCAACTACAACCATCAACCACTCATCTATCGGAGGAATCGCAATCACGTATCACCCACTATAAGTCTTCTTCCCTTAACTCCTTTATTTTCAGTATTTATTTTCTGTAATTTACTTTTCCGCACTCAAAACCAAAAAAAACAAAAACAGTAGTTTAGTCAATCGCGCTAAAATCTCAATCCACTTAAAACACGCTCCCTCGCTGTACAAATCCCCCAAAGAACGACTATCCCTCTAATTCCCTTGGGTTCGACCCCTACTTATCACTTACTACCCAGTAGTGTAGTCACGAGTAGCGGAAAGTATAAATTTATTTGTACAGAGAACATTGCACCTTAACGACAGTGCAGTGGGCTCCGGCACTCATCACTTCGCATCAGCAATCACCCCTCAGCAGAATGGAGTTGTGGAACGGAAAAATCGTACCACTCAAGAGATGACCCGGGTGATGATCCATGCCAAGAAGATTCCTCTGAAGTTCTGGTCCGAAGCTATGAATACAGCATGTCAAATCATAAATCGAGTTACTATACGCACTGGAACGGATAAGACGTGCTATGAACTTTGGAAAGGGAAGAAGCCCACTGTCAAATATTTCCACATCTTTGGAAGTGAGTGCTACATTCTGAACGACCGGGAGTACCGACAGAAGTTGGATCCAAAGAGTGATGAGGGGTTCTTTCTAGGGTATTCCTCAAACTGTCGAGCATACCGGGTGTTCAACAAGCACACATGATCAGACATGGAATCTATAAATGTCAAAGTCAAGGATGAAGTGTTTGTACAGGCTGTCTCAGACGACACTGACGACAGTACTAACACAGTACCTGAAACACAACCAGTATCTCAGCAGACTGAGCATGAACCGACTGAATCAGCCTCTGACAACTCATCTGACGAAACCGATGTTGTCAACACTCAGGAGAATGTCATTACACTACAACCCTCCCGACGAATTTCAAGGGTGATCTGATGGCCATAATTATACGAATCATAAACACAGTTAAACCCACTAAATTAGACTATTTTTCTATTTAACTTTTGCTTGTTAGTTCCGATTTATATCTACAGGGTATTTTGGAGACTAGAGAGAAAACACGCTAAGGAGAGGATTTTACGCTGAAAAGATATTACGAGTCATTCCAAGGTCAAGATCAGACGCCGACTGAAGAAATCTCAAGATCCTGACGTGGAATCACTCAATACAAATCCAACCGAGGAACAACCAAAGTCAGACCGGAGCGAAATTGGACTAATTGTTTTGTGAAAACTACACAAAACCACACAAAAACTCCTCTCCCCTACAAGTGACCGGCGGCTTTGTGCAAGAGGTGGCCAAAGCCACCTCCCCTCCTCCTCCATGACCGGCTACCCGGCGTCTTTACCTCCTCCCCTCCTCACCACAACTTTGTGACATGTGTCACCCTTCTCCACCACATCCTCCTCCTCCTTAGGCCTATAAATACAAGCCCTCCCCTCTCATTTGTATCATCAAAAAATCAACAAACACTTCTCTCTCTAAGTTTTGGTACTTTTGTAAGTCTGGTTTTGAAATAATACTCCTGTTTGTTCTTGAGTATTATAACAGTTTTAGAGAATACTCCTGTTGGTTCTTGAGTATTCAAGTAGGATTTTGGAATACTCCTGTTGGTTCTTGAGTATTCCCCTTTACTTACTGTCTTTCAAAAACCCCTGAGTATTTAGCTATGATATCCTCTTCCATGGATAATCGTAGCTAAACTCTTCATTCGGTTGAAGGGGTGTACTTGTATCATAAAATGTTTTAGACCATGCACTTAGTGCCTCTTCTTTTTATTCAAAACTTGTTCTATGTGCCATATATTAGGCCAGAACTTCCAAGGTTGAGTGGATGCTTGAAATGGAAAAACTCTTCCGTGGGGGTTCGTGAACATACTCGGGTAAGTGGATGCTTGAAATGGCAAAGCTTATCTGAGGAGTTCGACCTCTTTTAAACACCATTGGTTTTGATCGGAAATGACGGATCAATGGATGCACATAGGCTAGTATACCTTGAAATGGGGTGCTAGTCTAAATAGAACAAGTGCTCTACGACCTTGAAATGGGCTAGACGGTGTGTGCAAATCGAGTGCTTGAAATGGCCTTGATACACTTTTGAATACTTAGAAGAATCACTAATGGTCAATGATAAACAGGCTACGATACAAGGCCCCAGAAACCGAATGCTTTCCTTAGATTTAAAAAACACCTCGCATTTACTTTCTTAGTATAAACTGCTTAATCAACTGCACTCACCATCCGGAGGACTCGCAAATCACGCATCACCCACTGTAAGTCTTTCTTTTTATTTTTCAGTAGTTATTTTTTCTGTAATTTACTTTCCGCACTAAAAACCAAAACAACCAAAAAAAGTCACTTAGTTATAACCGCTAAAATCCCAATCAACCTTAAAACACGCTCCCTCGCTGTACAAATCCCTCAAAGAACGACTATCCCCCTAATTCCCTTGGGTTCGACCCCTACTTACCACTTGCTACCCAGTAGTAAGGTCACGAGTAGCGGAATATAAATTTGCTTTTGCACAGAGAACACCGCACCTTAACGACAGTGCGGTGGGCTCCGTCAAAATTGGCGTCGTTGCCGGGGAATTAGCCGTCGGATTAGTTGTTCTTTTCTTTCTCTTCCCTTCTCATTTCCTCATGACGCTACCCACTACGTATGCATGGACAACAAGACATCTTCCCCTGTTCGGAGGGACGGATGGAGAAGACTCAGTACTACACTGCCGAAACTTTCACCACGTTTGCTGCCACATAAAACCTGAAAATGAAATGTTAGAGGAATTTAAGCTTAAATGCTTCAAATTCTCTTTAACTGATTTTCCAACGATCTGGTATTACACGTCAACCGCTTGTAGTGCATTACATTTTGTGGACCTCTGCGTTCCATTCCTGAAAGAATTCTCCCCTCCATCCTTACGACAACAAACCCGAGAAAAGATCATGGGCCTTCAACAATCCCGGGATGAAACTTTGGACGAATACTACACGAACTATGACACCATCGTCTCAAGCTGCCCGCACCATGGATTCACGAAGAAAGCTCTTCTTCAAAAATTTCTTCGTGGGATGAGGGCCGAAGAGCTGACAAGGATTAACGAAGCAATGAGAAGATCAGCCAGGAACTTAACCATGGCAGACATCTGGAACCTCATAAATGACCTGGCCGCAACCACAAAACGAATACCCCAAATTGACAGAGGAATGCAGATAGAAGAAGCTGGTCCAGAGACAGACGAAGAAGAAACTCCCGATCCATCAGAAGAAACTTCCGAGCCATCAGAAGATTGGGATATAGAAAGTATCGGGAGCAACGAGGAAAAACCTTCATGGGAACTGAATGGCGTGTCAGCAATGGAAGAAGTCCAGAATACCACCAGCATGCTGCCCGAGCCATACCCAGCTATCATCACCCAAGCTTCCGAGACCATCTACGACCAGATCCTCACAAACGGACATAACGAGGCAGAACCAAGCCTTAAGATGCAAGCTTCCCAACTTTTCCCCTCGATCAATAGGCAAATTGCTGAAAACTATGTGATCAATGAAGAGGCTAGAAGAAGGATGGGAAAAGGGCCTGAGCAGAACGACTCCTCGATGGAGCATGTTTTCGTCATGACTGGACAAGGCAGCCCTAACACCAAAAAACCCAGTTCAAGAGACTAGTAGTGAAGGGTCCCTCACCTTCTCAAGACGTTGGAAGGAGAAACCACCAGAACCATGGGAACTGGACCCAAGCACATCATCTCGCAAGAAATCAGGAAAAGGCAAGGCAAAAATCAACATAGGAACAGTGGTGAAATTTGACCTGAGCCACCCATGGGATCCAAACCAGTGATCCAGGAATGAGGTACTGTCGAGCCAACGACGTTAAACAAAGGCACTGGTCGGGAGGTAACCCGACACCTATCTTACTTTCTGTCTTTTATTTTCCTGTCATTTAGTTTTTCCAATAAATCGCTCTCACCCACTTGGTGCATAGAAGAAATGACTATTCAGGAATCGGTTATGGGTGCAACATTAAGCCAGCCAGGCCTACGCTGAGAGTTCAAGGCCCCAGCTGAACTCCCTCGATTATCCAGCCTCATGCCATGTCGTTCACTCGACACTTTAAAGGGAGTTCTATTCTTCCCTTTTCCCTAATGTCATTCTCTTCTCGTATAACATCTGCTTGCATGGCTTTTGAACTAAGTCTTGCTGAAAGGCACGCCTTCGTTCAAAAGTGTGGGGTGAGAACCACCTGTGTACATAAACATGTTTTCTTTTTTAATATTATCTTTTTGAAAATATGAACTTGAGAATGTGAAAAAGATAGATCATAATTCATGCATTAACCTTGTGAAAATTCAACTGTTTAAAAACTTAGAATGTAACTTCTCATTTGTCCCTTTGTGCTGAGATAAACTAGGGATGTGGAGTTGACATAAACTGCCCTAGAGAGGCTTGGCAAGCACTCGAAGGATCGAATCAAACTATATGGTTTTCGAAGTCAGTGGAGGCTGCACTTCGGGTTTCAGTGAAGATTGAAGTCATCTCCGCCATGCAGTGTTTATGCAAAAAGAAAAAAAGGCGAGGACGGGAATCAGACCGTCCTATCTCTAGTCAAAGTAGCCGAGAAAATAGATGAGCGACCCTCATCTTGACCCGCGCGAAAAGGCAAGGATGAGAGGAGCGGGGAGGTATTTCCATAGGCTTGCGGGTGATGATTGGACCTCCCAAAAAGGTTTGAGAAAATGGACTAGCAAGCCACAAAAAGGCAAAAGCTCGAAGAAGCAAATCAAGAGGCCAAAGGCCCAAAATTGTGAAGGTTTTAACCGAACAAAAAGTGAAGTACTCAAAGAGTCAAATCAAAGGCCAAAGGCTGATTCACTACAAAAGCTGTCCCTCGCCAAAAGAAAATCAAAAAGGCTCAAACCATTGAAACCCGAACCGAATCACGTGCTAGAGAAAGCTACAAGGAAACCATATAGTGTGAGACGGTCCCGAGAATGCAGTCCAGGAGCCTAAAAAGGGCTATCTCCCGAAACATCCAGAATAATTTGCATCTCAGCACGGAGGTACAAGTATCAAGTTTCTTCTATTTATTTACACAGTTCAATTTGGTAATAAGTAAGCAATGCATGAATTAGGATAAATCGAGTCCCACAGTCTAACTTTCATATTTTAAAACCAAACTTAATGTGCCGCCCTTTAATAGCATTGTTCGGGACGAACAACTAAAAGTGTGGGGTGATCTGATGGACCATAATTATATGAATCATAAACACAGTTAAACCCACTAAATTAGACTATTTGTCTATTTAACTTTTGCTTGTTAGTTCCGATTTATATCTACAGGGTATTTTGGAGACTAGAGAGAAAACACGCTAAGGAGAGGATTTTACGCTGAAAAGATATTACGAGTCATTCCAAGGTCAAGATCAGACGCCGACTGAAGAAATCTCAAGATCCTGACGTAGAATCACTCAATACAAATCTAACCGAGGAACAACCAAAGTCAGACCGGAGCGAAATTGGACTAATTGTTTTGTGAAAACTACACAAAACCACAAAAAAACTCCTCTCCCCTACAAGTGACCGGCGGCTTTGTGCAAGAGGTGGCCAAAGCCACCTCCCCTCCTCCTCCATGACCGGCTACCCGGCGTCTTTACCTCCTCCCCTCCTCACCACAACTTTGTGACATGTGTCACCCTTCTCCACCACATCCTCCTCCTCCTTAGGCCTATAAATACAAGCCCTCCCCTCTCATTTGTATCATCAAAAAATCAACAAACACTTCTCTCTCTAAGTTTTGGTACTTTTGTAAGTCTGGTTTTGAAATAATACTCCTGTTTGTTCTTGAGTATTATAACAGTTTTAGAGAATACTCCTGTTGGTTCTTGAGTATTCAAGTAGGATTTTGGAATACTCCTGTTGGTTCTTGAGTATTCCCCTTTACTTACTGTCTTTCAAAAACCCCCGAGTATTTAGCTATGATATCCTCTTCCATGGATAATCGTAGCTAAACTCTTCATTCGGTTGAAGGGGTGTACTTGTATCATCAAATGTTTTAGACCCTGCACTTAGTGCCTCTTCTTTTTATTCAAAACTTGTTCTATGTGCCATATATTAGGCCAGAACTTCCAAGGTTGAGTGGATGCTTGAAATGGAAAAACTCTTCCGTGGGGGTTCGTGAACATACTCGGGTAAGTGGATGCTTGAAATGGCAAAGCTTATCTGAGGAGTTCGACCTCTTTTAAACACCATTGGTTTTGATCGGAAATGACGGATCAATGGATGCACATAGGCTAGTATACCTTGAAATGGGGTGCTAGTCTAAATAGAACAAGTGCTCTACGACCTTGAAATGGGCTAGACGGTGTGTGCAAATCGAGTGGTTGAAATGGCCTTGATACACTTTTGAATACTTAGAAGAATCACTAATGGTCAATGATAAACAGGCTACGATACAAGGCCCCAGAAACCGAATGCTTTCCTTAGATTTAAAAAACCCCTCGCATTTACTTTCTTAGTATAAACTGCTTAATCAACTGCACTCACCATCCGGAGGACTCGCAAATCACGCATCACCCACTGTAAGTCTTTCTTTTTATTTTTCAGTATTTATTTTTTCTGTAATTTACTTTCCGCACTAAAAACCAAAACAACCAAAAAAAGTCACTTAGTTATAACCGCTAAAATCCCAATCAACCTTAAAACACGCTCCCTCGCTGTACAAATCCCTCAAAGAACGACTATCCCCCTAATTCCCTTGGGTTCGACCCCTACTTACCACTTGCTACCCAGTAGTAAGGTCACGAGTAGCGGAATATAAATTTGCTTTTGCACAGAGAACACCGCACCTTAACGACAGTGCGGTGGGCTCCGTCAAGTTGGATGCCTGCTCGTGCTTTCTTTCCTCAATTGAGCCCAAAACATAAAGGAAGCACTACTTGATGAAAATTGGGTCCTTGCCATGCAGGAGGAACTGGAAGAATTTGCTCGTAATGATTTATGGGATTTGGTTCCAAGACCTGATGGGGTTAACGTCATTGGCACAAAATGGATTTTCAAAAACAAGTCCGACGCATCAGGGAACATCACAAGAAACAAAGCTCGCCTTGTTGCACAAGGATACACTCAGATAGAAGGGATAGACTTTGAGGAAACCTTTACTCCGGTCGCACGACTTGAAGCCATCGGTTTACTTCTTGCTCTAGCATGTCACCTGAAGTTTCGACTGTTCCAGATGGATGTCAAGAGTGCTTTCTTAAACGGCTTTCTGAATGAGGACGTCTACGTTGCTCAGCCTAAGGGATTTGAGGACCCGCATCACCCAGCATCTGTGTACCACCTGAAGAAAGCCTCGTACGGCCTCAAACAAGCACCCAGAGCTTGGTATGAGCGCCTCACTGTGTTCCTCGTCGATCATGGATATGTGCGAGGGGGAGTGGACAAGACTCTGTTCGTGAAACAGACAAGGTCAGACTTTATTATCGCACAAATCTATGTTGACGATATTGTGTTTGGGTCCAATACCCAGAAACTGGTGGATCAGTTTGTAGAACAGATGCAGAAGGAGTTCAAGATGAGCATGGTTGGAGAGATGAACTACTTCCTAGGACTCCAGGTGATTCAGAAGGACGAAGGTATTTTCATCTCACAAAGCAAGTATGCCAAGAATCTGATAAAGAAATTCGATCTTGAGAAGGCAAGTCACAAACGTACTCCGGCTGCTACGCACATAAAGATAACCAAAGACGAGGCTGGAGCAAAAGTCGATCAGACGCTGTACAGGAGTATGATTGGAAGCCTTCTGTACTTGACAGCCAGTAGACCAGACATTGCATATGCCGTAGGGGTGTGTGCAAGATACCAGGCGGATCCAAAGGAAAGTCATCTCTTACAAGTCAAGAGAATCATAAAGTATGTCTGCGGGACAGTTGACTTTGGAATCTGGTATACCAAGGATACCAACCCACATCTGGTGGGCTACTGCGATGCTGACTGGGCAGGAAACGCTGAAGATCGAAAGAGCACATCTTGAGGATGCTTCTTCTTAGGAAATAACTTGGTTTCATGGTTCAGCAAAAAGCAAAATAGCATCTCACTGTCTATGGCTGAAGCAGAATATATCGCAGCAGGAAGCAGCTGCACTCAACTACTGTGGATGAAGCAAATGTTGTCTGAATACGGAGTCAAACAAGAAGAGATGACCCTGTACTGTGACAATATGAGCGCAATCAGCATCTCGAAGAATCCAGTCCAACATTCCAGGACAAAGCATATAGACATCTGACATCATTTCATCAGAGAGCTGGTTGAACAAAAGGTGGTAACTCTTACGCATGTTACAACAGACAAGCAATTGGCGGACCTCTTCACCAAACCTCTTGATGCCGTTCAGTTTGAGACACTCAGATCCTCCCTGGGTCTGTGTGTTATCAAGAACTAAGCGTTCCAGATAGTGGTCAGTCACAGGAAGAACACCAGCTCAACAGTTGGGCTGACCACTTATCAACAGGAAGCTGGAAAAGAAGGTACATATCTGGAGATTTACATTCTTATATACTCAGAAATGAGTCCTGTGCCACTCTAAAACGAAGGTGACAAAGCGGCAGTGTCAGAACTGAAAGAACCGTTCTCAAAGGCACCAAAGGTAGATCCCAATCCAACTGAAGAGTGTGTGCACGCTGCGATGGAAAATTAGGCGATTCTCAATGAGGTAATCCCCTATTCTCATCCCATGCTATTGCTCTCAATACTGTTAAGGCGGAAAAACGAGCGATTGGTCAAGAGTCAGTGAGCCAAAGGTGACAAAGTGGTCAATGAGAAGCCGAAGGAATTGGAACCTGCTATAGATTCTGTGACCGGTGCTGCAGAAGAAGGTGAAGTTAGTAGGGATAAGAGTGTGGTTCTGATAAGCAGAAGAATGAGGATGCAAGTGGAGAACGGCAAGCTAAGAAATCTGGCAATATGATGGAAGAGTCTCATGCATCCGACAAGGATGAAGAACTGGATGTGTTGTTCAAAGATATTGATAATGTTGATGATGAGTTGCTAAAAGAGGAGGTTTCAATACCTGTTGAGACAAAAGCTGATCAGTCTTCAGAAGCCCAAGTCGTTGAGAAGGAGGCAAGTGTGCCAGTTGATGCTGTCTCAGATATGCAGCAAGGTGGTGAGACAGTTTTACCCCAAGAGTCCTCTAGTTCTGATGCAGTCCCAGAGGGTGAGTCAATTAAAGCACTGGACGTTGTGCAAGGAGGGTTACATTTCCTGATTTTGAGATGAAGGATGCTCAGGACTTCGTCTCTCTTTCTGATCTTGAAGAGGCTAAGGACGAGATCACTCGGAAGGAGAATTAGGACACCGTTTCACTGGTAGAGCTCAAGAAAGCTGAAAAGACGAAACCAAAGAAAGTGATCTTCAAGAAAGCATGCTCGACTGAAGTAACTACCAAGAAGGATGGTAAGAGAACAGATGCAGGGGGAGCAAGTGCATCCAAGAAAAGGAAGGGGAGTGTTTCAGGGTCTGTTCCGCCTAGTCTACCAACTGGAATGTCTAAGCATGGAGTGTGGTTTGTCAGTACAGACATAGTAGCCAAGTGGAAGGCAGTGCAGAAAAGAAAGATCATCCCCGAGAGGCTGCTTGATGAGAAGAAGTACAAAGGAAAGTAGTTATCTAGCTCTTGAAGGTTACTGATCTGATTTGGACCGTCCAAAGATGCAAAATCGTTTGATGAACAGTTGGTACGAGAAGCTATTGCAATTCTACCAAGATAGTTTGAGATTGCTATGATAAAGACTGTGGCACAGTCTTTGTAAGAGGAAAGAAGGTCAAGGTTGATCCTAAGATCATCAATGTGTTCTTTGCAATGGATGACTCTTACGAGGTGGTGAAAGAGGAGAACTATGACAAGTCTGCGAGCTGTATAACTACTGGAAGCCTAAATCTGATAAAACCACGGTCTGCAAGGAGCTGGGATAGCTGCTCATTGACATGGGAAGAATTATGTTAGCCTCTGCACCAGATAATCTACCCATCGATTATCTATGAGCTGATCATCAACCAGCCTCTAGATTTGGAGACTAACCAGGACAGATTTTCAAGTACTCTATTGAAGTTGGTAGTTGATCACAAGCTGTTCCAGGGTTGATATAAGAATGATCTGAAGGACCTCGGACTGAAGAGGAAGGACGCACCTGAGTCTTCCATAAAGAGAGCTGCTGGTGAGAAGTTGTCTCGAGCTGAACGCGGATAGCTACTGAAGGAGGTAGATCACTCTGGAGGTCGAACAGCTGCGGAGACACCATGGTCTGTCAGACTCACAGCTTGTGTCACTATCCCAGGCTATGTTTGAGGGGGAGTTAACAAGATTCCATATGCCGAAGAGACCAGGTTGGTCGATTGGACCCCTTGCCAGTTTGTGGCAAAAGGGGGGAGTATTTTGAGGTAACTGATTTGGTTCCTCAAGTGGTGTCCAAAGCCTAGATTTGGTTTTGCCAAAATGCCAAGGGGGAGATTGATATTCCAATGAATTGCATGGCTTTGGCAAAATGACTTTAGACAGTTCGAGCTAGAGTTCAAGAAGAGTTCAACCACGGAGTGGAACAGAAGTACAACGTGCAGCAGACGCATGATTTGATTCCGGAAGGTTCTGATGATAAAGGATTTTTGAGGTTGAAGTCGGTCAGCGAAGAAATAGATATTCGAGATGTCATTCGAATATCTCCTCACCAGGATTGAAGATCGCCTGACTAACTAACCGTAGAAGATATCTCGTAAAGATTGGAATGAAGATCTGATATCCAGAAGATATCGACGAGATTATTTGATTGGAGCCAATCGACAAGTCATCACCGAAGATCAGATAGGCGATCAAATATATGGAGATTGGCTGAGAGAATATTGTATGGCTTGGCGTAGAAGTCATCTTCGCAGATTGGATATGGATTGAATATTCTGCAAATATTTAGGAGTATCTCTGAAATATTTGACAGGATATTCAGATTGGATCTGGACTTCACCAAAGCCTATAAAAAGAAGGCTAGGGCATCCAGATTGATTGTCGCTTCCTGAAAGAAATGGAAAACACGAGAGGATTTGTGAGATTGGAGGATGAGCGACGGCCGGTTGAGTATTCCACACCGGAATATCAACGGTGAAGTAACAGTCTGTTCAGTGTGCTGTTCAGACTGTTCTTGAAGGACAACAAAGCGCACACACACACGGTAATCAAGCCACGTCTTTGAGATAAGGAGACTGGACTTCCGAGAAGTCCAAGACTGGGCCGAGAGGGAAGTCGCGTGCTACCCATAGGGGATCGAGGGGAGCTGCGGTGAACCGAGATTGCAAATCCAAGAGACGGAGTGTTAGAGGCTAGGCTATTACAAACAAGGCGTTGTGTAAGTGTAAGTCCACGAATAGCTCTAAACTCGTAATAAGATTTGTGTCCTTTTTCGGATGTGGGAAACCCCCCAGAGTAGGCGAGGCCGAACTGGGTTATCATATTTTGTGTGCTCCTATTTGTTCTGTTTTTGGTACTTTCTGTTAAGGTGTTTCAGCTACTGTTTGAACACAACCTGAAACTGTCCAACAAGTGTTCGAGACGCAGTTCGAACACCATCTGGAACTCATCTTGACTAAGACAAGTAGATTTCACTCTCTGACAAGGCTAGTAGCTGTCTAGATAGTCATGCAGAGGGCTACTTCACTACTTGGGGTAGATTGGCTGAAGCTTTTCTACAACAGTACTTCCCACCATCAAAGACATCACATTTCAGGAACAAGATCATATCGTTCTACTCTATGGATGGTGAGACTCTTTATGAGGCTTGGGAGAGATACAAAGAGCTGATGAGGATGTGCCCCCACCACAACTTGGAGCTATGGCAAATCATGGACACCTTCTATCAGGGAATCGACCATGGGATGCGCACCTTAATAAATCAAACAGGTGGTGGAGAACTTACTGGGGTTCCCCTGGAAGAGACCTATGCTATCATAGAGAAAGCAACTCAAGATTTCCACCTCTGGACGAGTGATCGAGGAAATCCCAAGGACAAGAAGGGTGTGCATGAAATCTACCTCGCTGATAGCGCTAATGATATTATTGAGTTGACCAACATAGTAAAGATGCTTGTAGCTGAAATCAAAAATCTAAAGACAGACTCCTCTATGAAGTCATCTGATATTGCTAATGTGGGTGTCTACTGTCAAATATGCGGCTCTCCTTCTCATTTCACAGATGGCTGTCCGGTGATAGGATAGAATAATAACAGTGAAATCAGAAGGATGCCAATTATGTTGGGCAAAACAATCAAGGAAACGGATTCACCTCCGGATCAGGCATGAACCGCTGGGATAACCCAAACAGGAATAATCCCAACCTCTCGTTTAAGCCATAGAATCAGGTACCACCAGGTTTCCCTTACAGACAGTAGTAGGACAATGCTCCCTACCAGCCAAGGAATCAGCACAACAGCCAGTCTCAACAACAGCTGAATTAGAGCTCAGGGCAATACAAGAACCAGGGACATCAATAACAAAATCATCCATCCGGTGTCTTGTCAAATCTGGAATCTTTGCTCACCAATTTCCTAGTACGGCATAAGAAGTGGAAAAAAGATAAAGAGAGGAGATCAGTGGAGCAAGGGAGGAGATTAGTGGAGTAGGAGAGGAGGTTTCATGGGGTTGAACAATCAATAGAGCAGCTGGCTATTCAGAACAGATTGCTAGAAACTCAAGAGGCTCAGCAAGCAAACTCAGCAAATAGGGAGCACGTGAAACTCCCTTCAAATCCAGATTCGAATCCTAGGGCATCAGTGAATGCCATCACACTTCGAGGAGGAAAATAGATTGAGATGCTACCAGCTCAAACCACTCGACCTCCAGCTGTAAAATCAGCACCTGATTCTACACCTGTTGAAGAAGAAACGTCGAAGGAAGCTGAAAATTTTGAGCAGATAGTGGAGCTAGCTCCTTATAAGCCTCCAGTTCCATACCCTCAGCGGCTAGCGGCTACAAGGAGGGATAAAGCTTTCCAGCAATTTGTGGACAAGATTTGTACTCTTTACATCACTATGCCACTCACCGATGCCATCACCCAGATTCCTACCTTTACCAAATTCATAAAGCAAATTCTTATTGGGAAAAGGAAAATTGACGGAACTGAGACAGTGACCCTGAACGAGGTGTGTAGTGCAGCCATGCACCAGCCCATGCCGCCTAAACTTAAAGACTCAGGGAGTTTTTCTATCCCTTGTGATATTGGTGGTATTACTCTCCGTCGTGCTCTATGTGATCTAGGTGCTAGTGTGTCTATCATGCCATATTGTTTGTATGCTAAACTGAATTTGGGTGATCTTTGTCCTACTAATGTCCCTATTCACCTTGCGCATCATTCTTGTAGACTCCCGAGAGGGATTCTAAAGGATGTACCCGTCAAGGTGAAGAACATTTACATCCCTGTTGATTTTATAGTGCTGGAAATCTCTGAGGACATAGATATCCCAATTATTCTTGGTAGGCCATTTCTTTACACAGCTAAGGCAGTCATTGACATGGATAGAGGTTATTTAGCCTTGCGAGTGGGCAGTGAAAGAGTTGTCCTTAATTTTGCCTGACATGTGTAAGAGTCCTAGTCTGTTAGCTGACTGTGATGTACTGGACTCTACTGATGCTGATGACCATATTACATTGATCTCTATTGAGTCTTACAGAGTTGTACCAGGCTGTCCAATACCGATGAATATATGCGCAGTGAGCACTGAGGGAGCAGTTGAAGCTGAACAGGCCACCGGTTCAGGTAAGGAACCTTGCACGGTAGAGCTGAGACCTCTGCCTGCGAGTCTCGGAAAGATTAAGAGACTATTGTAGCTTAACAAGCTCGATGAGATTAGATTGGAGTCCTACGAGAATGCTTGTATCCATAAGGAGCGGATGAAGAATTGGCATGATAAGTGAACAGTGCACAAAAAATTCAATAAAGGCGAGCGAGTTCTTCTCTACAACTCCCGCCTTAGATTATTTCCTGGGAAGCTGTGCACCAAGTGGAGTGGTCCATACACAGTGGAGAGAGCATACCCAGATGGCCAGGTGGAGCTTAGAGTTGAGGGAGGAAAATCAATGGTGGTCAACGGGCAGCGCCTTAAGCATTACCACGTTCTGAAGCACCTGGCACCACCTGAAGGCATTGATGATAATCTACTTCTCGGGAAGGGATCTCAGCAAGGGACTTCCAGAGAATGCTTCTAGTCCTACCTCCCTAGCTATGTCTCGCCAAGATGTTAAACTAGGCCTTCTCGGGGAGTATCCCGGACTGTAAGTATTAGCCAGTTGCATTTTTCCATTTGCATTGTGTGCTTTGTGTGTGGACATTTCAGGATTCTAAGTGTGGAGTGCCCCTTCACGGTTATTGATGCCATTCTATCACTTGTGCAACTCTATGTTTTTATCTTTAAATCTACTAGCTCATGAATCGCATTTCACTCCCCGAGCATCGCTTAATCATTATGGATATCGAGCTATCACACACGAGGGAAGTACCTATGCGCCTTTTCTTATCTTTCATTTCTTCGCTTAGGGACTAAGCTCATTTTTAAGTGTGGAGTGGGTTGCGCATAGTCACACACATCGCATATCACACATTCACTCTTGTATATGCTCCTGATACCGCCGCGGGAGGAGCTATCATGTTTACCTAAGAGCTATGATCTAAGTATTGAAAAAGCTTAGTGATGGTTTGGATATGATGGAAATGAACTCATTAAGTGTTTATGAGAGTAAATGCATGGATGTGAGGGTAACTAAAGCTTAATGCCTATAGCATTTATTACATTGGGAGATGTTCCAAGGATAATAGTGCTATAGAGTGAATCAATATCTTGAATAGGTGAGGTTCTAATTAGGATGGCTTGACTAGGATTAGACTCACATGATAGTTTGTCTATCTTAGCCTAAGCTAGGTTTTAAACCTATCAACCCCTAAATATGCGGTACTTGATACCACCGCGGGAGGAGCTATCATGGAGCTTGAACCTCCTGAAGGATAAGCGGTAATCGAGAAATTTGCAAAGAACTATTTCATGTGGGGAAGTGAAAGAGGAAACCCGAGAAGGAGAGGCGAATGGCATGAAGTAAATTTCGTGAGCACAAGTGACTATGAGGCCCTAAGGAAAGATTTTGAGAACCTCTCGGATGAAGTATTCAAATTGAAACACCCGGAGAAAGACAACTCAAGAAGCCAAGGTTGTGACATTTGCGAGGTCTATGAGCATGAGACCAACTCTTGCCCTTTGGTTCAAAGGGATGGACATAGAGTTGGGTATGAAGAGGCAAATTATGTGGGTGGAAAGCAAGGTAGAGAGTATGGAGCTAGTGCCTCTCAAGGCCAAAATTCCCAATCTAACTATACTACTCCAAGGTTTTCCTCGATTAGGAAGAATCACTCAAATTTCTCATACAAGACTACAAATCCTACTCGTCCCGATTTTGGTACTACACCTCCCGGATTTGGTCCTAAGCCTACTTCTACTAATCAAGCTTTCCCACCGAAGAATCAATTCCAACCAAGGAACCAATATCAAGGGCAACAATATCAAGCTCAAAATCAAAAGCCCTACCAACAAGTTGACCATTCTCCCCAAACTTCAAATGATCCCTCAAATATAGATCCTATGATGGCCGTGCTCCTAGAAATGAAGCGAGACCAAGAACAATCTCGTATTTCTCAAGAAAGAGTCCAAGCACAATTGATGGATATGCAAACCAAATTTGAGAGGTTAGAGACTCACAACAAAATGCTTGAGAACCAAATAGCTCAACAAGCTGAATCATCCACAAGGGCACAAGGAAAATTGCCAGCTCGACCCGAGCAAGGGCAAAGGGAGCATTGTAATGCGGTCACACTAAGGAGTGGTAAGGAGTTAGAGGGTGAACAACCAAAGAGGAAGAAAGTTTCTTTTGATCTTGGAGGCCAAGCTAGTGCCGAAATGAAGAGTTAGATGAAGAGGTCCCTAACCCTCAAACCCAAAAGGAAAAAGTAGTGGAAAAGGGGAAAGATGAATTAAGGCCATGCACTCCTCCTATCCCTTTCCCACAAAGGCTAAAGAAGAAGAGCAATGACAAGCAATTCTTGAAGTTCGCCGAGATGATGAGGAAGCTTTATGTTACTATGCCCTTCACCGAGGTAATCACTCAAGTTCCATCTTATGCAAGATTTCTAAAAGATGTTATTACTTGCAGGAGGACGATTGAAGACGTTGACACGGTGTCCCTCAACGGAGAGTGTAGTGCCATATTCAAACCACGCATGCCACCCAAACTTGAGGATCCCGGTAGCTTCTCCATTTCATGCTATATAAATGAGGTTAAATTGAACGTGCTATGTGTGATTTGGGTGCTAGCATATCTTTGATGCCTTATTCTTTGTGTAAGACAACATGGGGTGAGTAGGGTTTAAGCACAACAAATGAGAATAGAAGAGGAATAGAAATAGGATGGTTAATCCCAATGTCTCCCTTTGATCTTCACTTCTCCTTTGTTGGATGTAGATTGATGACCTTGATTTGATCTCCTTTGATGAGTATTTTTGCCCCAAAAAGCCAACCCTTTTCTCCAAACCCTCTCTTCCTATTTGTAGTATTGAGTCCAAAAATCATGCACAGCAGTCGTACTCGGGCGAGTACTGTGGCAAGCAAACTTGCAGGCAGACTCGTACTCGGTGAGTACTGCTATCAGAAGGTGCTCTAGTGTAGGGGAATCTGGTACTCGGGCGAGTACCATGCTCAGAGGAAAATGGTATCTTTTAGGAAGTCAGTACTCGGGTAGGTAGGCGTGTGTGATCGGATGAGTACGACTTCTGGTGGCTTTTCCGAGGTCTAAATGTCCGAATTTGGTCTTTGCATGAACTAGAGAGTTGTAGATCTGTGTGTTAGCTTTCCAACAAGCTCTAGATGGATCCATTTGGACATCAAATGCGCTCTGGGCATGCAATATAAGTCGGATAGGTCATTTTGCCCTATTTTGACCCAAAATCTTCGGTTTTTCCCCGAGTTTTCATATTTGGGATTCGACCTTGGGGGAACTTGTTTTCTACCTGAAATGCAGAGATAGAGGTCAAATGATATCAAAATAACGTCGGAAACGGCCTAAAACTATAGTGAAGAATGGCCATAAATGAGTCGAAAACTCGGCTCATCAACTGTCTATGTATTGCGATTGAAATCCTCGTTCTTCTACGATACTCCTTGATTGATTGTCATTCTTTTGGATTCAAAGTCTAGGACTTGAAATAGTTTTATTCGTGTGTGTATTCTCTCGTGTCAGTATCATTGCTAGCCTTTACCTATCACGTGTTTTATGTATTTCATGAAGCATGGTTGAGAGTTGATATTAGTAGGCACCGGTACAAAATGTCAAAAACTTAAATTGCATCTCTTTTTCTAGGTGACCTTAGTACTAGTATGTGTTTCTCTATACTTGTTGTGATTTACATGCACCCGCCTTTATTCATACACTATGTCAAGTTTTAAGTGTGGAGTTAGAAAGAGAAAAAAATCTTAGTCAAAAGAGGGGTGAAAAATAGGCCCCCAATGAAGAACAAAGTTCCGCATTTTCAAAAGAAGGTGAAAAATTGACCCCAAGCATAGTTATTTTTGAAAATAAAATACCAAGGGCAACGTGAGAAAAGTCACCCCTTGAGTATGATAAATCGAAAAAATAAATTTAAAATTTATGCCCCCTTTTGCTTGATGTAGTGTACTTCCACCTTTTCATCGCGTGCAGTCATAACTTGTCTTGAGAATTCATGAACTAGAAACTAAGGGACAATTCCCGTGCTTGCAATGAAATTTTGATGTGATTTTTGTACTATTTTTAAGAAAATTCTTAAGCCAGGCTCCTCTTCTCTTACGGGTCATTGCCTAGTCCTTGGCACTTGAGAATGAGCTTTGCGCCAAGAGCCTGTGGACTATCCCTAGATAGCATAGGTGAATGGCGAGCATGTTTTGTGTAACTATTCATGCTCTTATTATGTTGCTATAGAACTATATAGAATATGTGATTAGTCGCTTGCTAGCCTTGTGTACTGACCGTTTGAATACATAACTCGTTTAATCTATGATTGTCAGACAACTTTGATGAAGATGTTTGACTTAAAGTAGAGGTAACACGATGAATCCGAGGTATGACATGACTTTACTATGACTTGTTGAGCATCATTTCATGCATAAACGTTAGTTAGTTGTACAGGAGATTTGTAGGTAGTCCCATTCATGAAAACCTTCACGAGACTATACTCGTCCTACTAGGACAGCCCAGGAGTTTATGGGCTTCAAGCATACGCTAGATGCATTCGTGTCCTCTACGACAGTAGTGAGTTAGAATTTGCATGTTTAATTTAGTTAGGATTGATCACATGATACTTGAGTGGGTAACTATTCTGCTTATTGACTTGCACTTAATGTTTGTTCGGGACGAACAAATCCTAAGTGTGGAGTGGTTTGATCGGTCGAATTCTTGACCTATTATTCACTTCATTCGATGATGGATTATGTTTGTTTTCTCAACATTTTATTGTCATTTAATCTATTTTCTAGTGTTTCGGGTAAAATATCACATACCTAAGACTTTTGGATTGATCCGAAGTAAAACAAAGCATTTGGTGAAGATTTGGGCAAAAACAGGACAAAATAGGCAGACTGACCTTTCCAACTTAATTTTCATTCCCAGAGCCCATATGGTGTTCAAATGAGTCATGCTATAGCTTGTTGGAAAGCTAATTCAAAGAGCTACAACTTTATAGTTTAGACCAAAACCAAATTCGGACATTAAGACCGCCAAAAGCCATGAGAATCTCTGGCAGTTTGCCCTACCGTGACATCCGTGACAAAAGAATATGTCACGGGTGTTACGGCCCCTAAATTGCCCAGAAACATTTCGGGGGGTCGTGACACCCGTGACAAAATCATATTTCATGACCCCGCGGATATTTTGAGTTATAAATAGCAGTTTTGGACTAGATTTTGAGTACGCTGACTTTTGGGATCGATTTTGACCTATAAATTGAAGGAGGACGACTAAGAGCTCTAAAAAGAACAAGATTCGAGGCTACGCTTCATCAAAACACGGTTTCCTTGTTTCTAATCTTTTCATATATAAATATTTGTGGTTGATAGCCATGAATCGTGAGTAGTCGTTTTATTCCGAGATCCTACGGACTCCGTGACTTGTACCCAACTCTTCATGTGATCAATTAAACGTTGATTATTTATGCAATTCGAATATTCAATTTCATTGTGCTTAATTTTATCGTTCTTGCAAGTTTTACATCGAATGGGATGTTTGCACGCTAGAATGTATTTAGGTTAATTACCAAAAGATAAATGGGTCCTAGGTATTAAAGAGATTGTATGAAATTGATATTAGGTCATGGTAGCTACACTGGTGTAGTACATGATTTAATAAAAAAGTTGACTTTATTGTCTGAAAACCCCTAAGCTTAAATAATGGAAATCATTGATAATCTGTGGATGGGCGGCGTTCGACGATTGAGATTAATCTAGACAATGATCTGTGGATGGGCGGCTTGTCTAGTGTTAATTTGGTTTATTTCCATATTCGATAGCAAGAATAATTTACGTGAAATTGTTGCATGATTTGTGGGTTGCCATGGGTGAAGTTTGATCCTGGGATTCTTTCTCTGATCAAGTAAACCTTTTTATTTTTCTGCATTTAATTTCTGTGATTTTCTTTACATCAAAACCTTTCATTGCTTGGGATAGCTAAATAGGTCACTCGTTAGCTAGTAATCGCACACGTTGTTCCTTGGATCGACCCTTGGCTTCCCTAGGTTTATAAATTATTTTTACTACAATTTGACCCCTAAAACATATAACTTGACAACTATAAAGGATTAAAATACGATTGTCAGCCCACAATGCATCATCTAGCTCCGATGACCAATCTTTCCTTGAGCTACCCACCTTCTTTTCTAAAATTGCCTTAATTTCCCGATTTGAGATTTCCACTTGCGCACTTGTTTGTGGATGATATGGCGTTGCTACCTTGTGACTTACCCCATACTTGCAAAGCAAGGCTTGAAAGTGTTTTTCCTTAAAGTGTGAACCACCATCACTAATGACGGTTCTTGGAATTCCAAACCTTGGGAAAATTATCTTCTTGAACAGCCTTGTGACAACCTTGGCATCGCAAGTAGGGGAGGCGATGGCCTCTACCCATTTAGAAACATAGTCGACCGTGACCAATATATATTGATTTCCATATGATGACGGGAAAGGACCCATGTAGTCGATACCCCAAACATCGAATATTTCAACCGGTTGGATGCTTTGTTGGGGCATTTAGTGCCTCTTAGAAATATTTCCCGATCTTTGGCATTGGTCACATGCCTTGACAAACTCATAGGCATCACTAAAGAGGGTAGGCCAATAGAATCCACTTTGTAGGACTTTTGATGCCGTCTTTTTGCTCCACTACCATGTCCTCCATATTGGGATGAATGACAATGGTATTGGATATTCCTCATTTCTTCTTCGGCGACACAAGTCCTATGTATCCCATCCGCGCAAAGCCTACACAAGAATGGCTCATCCCAATAATACCTCTTTGTCTCGGGCAAAAACTTCCTCTTTTGATGATGATTCAAGTCATGGGGTATGATCCCACATACTACGAAATTTACCATGTCCGCATACCAAGGGAGGGCTTCCGCTTCTACCCTCATGAGTTGCTCTCCAATGAAAGCGTCATTAACAAGGGTAGTGTCTTCTTCAAGCTCTTCATTTCCTTCAAGCCTAGAGAGATGATCGGCGACAAGATTCTCCACTCCCTTTTTATCCTTGATCTCGATATCGAATTCTTGGAGTAAGAGAATCCATCTTATTAGCCTCGGCTTGGAGTCCTTTTTTGACAAGAGATATTTCGGTGAAGACTATGGTATTTGATCCCACAAGATATTGACGAAACTTGTCCAAGGCATACACAATGGCAAGAAACTCCTTTTCGGTCGTAGATAATTCATTTGAGCCATTAAGGACCTTGCTAGTGTAGTAAATGGCGTGAAGCTTCTTGTCCACTCTTTGTCCAAGGACCGCTCCAATAGCATAATCACATGCATCACACATGAGCTCAAATGGCAAATCCCAATTTGGAGGTTGAATAATGGGAGCCGAGACCAATGCCTTCTTTAACTTCTCAAAGGCCAATAAGCACTCTTCATTGAATAAGAATTTGGTGTCATTGCACAATAGGTTCGTCAAAGGTCTTGCAATTTTTTAGAAGTCCTTAATAAATCTTCTATAGATGCCGGCATGGCCTAGAAAGCTCCTAATCCCTCTAACGTCCCTTGGAGGTGGTAGTTTCTCAATAACTTCTACTTTTGCTTTGTCCACCTCAATTCCTCTATTAGAAACCAAATGTCCAAGCACTATGCCTTCCTGTACCATAAAATGACATTTTCCCCAATTTAGAACAAGGTTTGTCTCAATGCATCTTTTCAAGACTTTGGCCAAATTGGCCAAGCAATCATCAAATGAAGAACCATAGATAGAAAAATCATCCATAAACACTTCCATTATTTCATTAATAAATTCTGAAAATATAGCCATCATGCATCTTTGAAATGTGCCTGGTGCATTACAAAGCCCAAAGGGCATGCGCCGATAGGCAAATGTTACATAGGGACAAGTAAAAATAGTCTTTTCTTAATCTAGTGGATGAATAGGGATTCAGAAAAACTCACTATATCCATCAAGATAGCAAAAATAATCCTGCTTGGCTAACATTTCTAACATTTGATCAATAAAAGGAAGTTGAAAGTGATCTTTCTTAGTTGCCTTGTTGAGTTTTCTAAAACTATGCACATACGCCAACCGGTGACGGTTCTAGTTTGTATCAATTCATTTTTATCATTTTTCACAACCGTCATGCCGCCCTTTTTGGGAAACACATGAATGGGACTCACCCAATTAGAGTCCGCAATAGGGAAGATGATTCCCGCATCAAGCATTTTCAAAATTTCTTTTTTAACAACATCACCAACAATGGGATTAAGTCTCCTAGCCTGTTCCCTCGATGGTACACTATCATCTTCCAAATTAATTCTATGCATGCACAAATTAGGACTTATCTCCTTTAAATCATCAATGGAATAGCCAATGGCACCTTTATGCTCTCTAATCACATCAATCAATCTTGAAGTTTCAATTTCATTCAATGAAGCATTCACAATAACGGGCAAAGTAGAATTGGGGTCTAAGAACTCACACCTTAGGCTTGTTGGTAGAGTTTTTAACTCTACCAAACAAGACTCCTTACCTTTGTCGCTTTGAGGTTCCCCTTTACCTTCGTCATCCAAGATAGCCCAACAATCAACACGCTTAGGGAGCTCATAATCAAGGTCAATTTCACACATAGGCAAGTTAGGCACATCATATACTTCATAGGTATCAACAAGGTCCAGATAATTACAACTCATGGTAGAACTAGGACCTTTTTGTGCTTTTTCTAAATTAAACTCAACTTCCTCATCACCAACTCTCATGGTAATTGACCCTTTAGTAGTATCAAATATAGCTCTTGCGGTGTAGAGGAAAGGTCTTCCCAAAAGAATGGGAATTTCATTATCCTCTTCCATTTCCAACACAACAAAGTCACCCGCAATGTAGAAATTTCCTACTCTAACCGGGACATCCTTAAGAACTCCCTTGGGAAATCTTGAGGAGCAGTCCGCGAGTCTCAAAAGCATTTGTGTTGGCTTAGGCTCACCCATATTCAATTTCTTACACAAGGAATACGGCATCAAAGATATACTAGCACCCAAATCACCCATAGCACGTTCAATTTTCACATCATTGATATAGCATGAAATGGACAAACTACTGGGATCCTCAAGTTTGGGTGGCATGCGTGGTTGGAGTATAGCACTACATTCTCCATTGAGGGACACCGTGTCAACATCTTCAATCGTCCTCCTGCAAGTAATAAGATCTTTTAGAAACCTCACATAAGATAAAGCTTGAGTGATTACCTCGGTGAAGGGCATAGTAACATAGAGCTTCCTCATCATCTCGGCGAACTTGGAGAATTGCTTGTCATTGTTCTTTTTCTTTAGCCTTTGTGGGAAGGGTATAGGAGGGGTGTATGGCTTTAGTTCATCTTTCCCTTTTTCCACTTCTTTTTCCTCTTAGGTTTGAGGATTAGGGACCTCTTCATCTAATTCTTCAATTTCGGCACTAGCTTGGCCTCCAAGATCAAAAGAAACCTTCTTCTTTTTCTTTGGTTGTTCATCCTCTAACTCTTTACCATTCCTCAATGTCACTGCATTGCAATGCTCCCTTTGCCCTTGCTCGGGTCGAGCTGGTAACTTCCCTTGTGCTCTTGTAGAGGATTCGGCTTGTTGAGCTATTTGGTTCTCGAGTATCTTGTTGTGGGTTTTCCATCTTTTCAAATTTGGTTTTCATTTCTATCAATTGTGCTTGGACTCTTTCTTGAGAAATACGAGCTTTTTCTTGCTCTCCCTTCATTTCAAGGAGCACGGCCATCATAGGATCCACATTGGAGGGTTCATTTGTTGGTTGAGGATGGTCAAATTGTTGGTAGGGCCTTTGAGCTTGAGCTTGGTATTGTTGTCCTTGGTTTTGGTTCCTTTGAAGTAGAGTCGTTCCTTGGCCTTGGTATTGATTCTTTCGTGGGAAAGCTGAAATTATATCCCATGTTCAAGCTTGTGTCCAAGATACAGTTGCGACAGACCTTGAACTCTTTTCACAACAGTTCAGCAAACAGTTCAAGGTACAGTTGCGACAGACCTTGAACTCTTTTCACAACAGTTCAGCAGACAAAGCAAATAATATGAGCACGCACAGAATGATAACCCAGTTCGGCCACGCCTACTCTGGGGGGTTTCCCACACCCGAAAAGGGACAGCAAATCTTTATTATGAGTTAGAGCTTATACGTGGACTTACACTTACACCTTGTAATTGCCTAGCCTCTAACACTGCGTCTCTCAGATTTGCAACCAAGGTTTACAGCAGTTAACCTCAATCCCCTTCGTCCGAACCTGTAGTCCGAACGTTCTCGACCTTCTCTTGAAGCTCGGATGCTTTCTCTCAAAAGCTTGTTCACCTTTGTTGTGTGCGGCAGTTTGATCGCTTCCAGGCAGTCTGAGTTGCACGTGATGAGACTGCTCTTGCACCGATGAGTTTCCAGTGGGGAAACACAAACGGCCGTCGCTTTCTTCTTCTCCAATCGGTAGGGTTTGGTCGTGTATATTTGATCTTTGAAAGCGATGCAGAATAAGGACGCCCTTGCACTGTATTTATATGCTTGGACGAAACCTTAATCTGCACAAGATAATCCCATCAAATATTTAGGAAATATTCCTAGATATTTGATGTATATCTTTCACAAATCGATTGGAAGAATATATGGAGATCTCTTGTCCAAGTCAGCTACGCCGCCTTCAATGTAGATATTCATTCGAATATCTGTTGTTCAAATAATTCGCTGGCCGACTTCAAATCGACGAGATCTTCGCTGTCCAATATCTTCCGGGAAATATTCTTGCGTCTGTTCCACGCTGTACATGAGTGCTAGGATATGTTCGAACTCCCCCTGAACTCCTGCTCGAACTGTCTAACTACGTTTTGCCAAATACATGCCACTCAAGGGAACATCAATCTCCCCCTTGGCATTTTGGCAAAACCAGATCTACTAGATAACTCAGTCTATCTAACTTATCTAGACGGTAGTCAAAATACTCCCCCTTTTTGCCACAAACTGGCAAGGGGTCCGATCTAGTTCGAACAGCAAATTAAACTGTGCCAGAACAAGCACACAAAAATATGACTATTTAATAAAACTGAGTTCAGAGAGATAGTTTTGTCGGGGGACCTTTATGCAGACGACTCATCATCAGTGTCGTCCTCAGAATCTGCAACATCAGACTCATCGTCACTTGGGTAGCTGAGAGCACGAGCAAGCTTGTTGATCCGTCTGCGCTGTTCCCTTATCGGCAGCAATGATGGCATGCAAGTCCTTGAGCAGCTTGCTCCTCTCATCACGGCCCATCCTGGCTCCCCCTCGACTCGACTCTGCAACATCTTTTCCTTTCTGGTTCCCTTCCTTGAGATCGTTCACGTGACGTCCTTTAAACAGCTTGTGGTCAACGATGAACTTGCTGGGTGCCTTTGAGAGATGGTCAGTCGAGGCCTTCAAATCTGGAGCTTGATGGATTATCAACTCATATATCAGGGACGGGAAGCAAATCTGATGAAGAGTTCTCTTTGAAGTAGCATGATCAGCGATCTCTTTGAACATAACTCTTCCCAGGTTGAACTTCAACTTATTCCCTATCTGATAGATTAATTGGGGGCCATGTCCCGGTTAACCATTGAACGGTGAGTCGAGGGTCTCCAGTTGAACACCGCAATGAAGAAAAGCATTGAATAGAACCTGGAGAGATCAGCTGTATGCACAACAGTGTCAGTCCTCCACCGAACTGAGCCTGCAGTGATGGTCTCTATCACCTTTTCAAAATCTGATTCTTCTTCATCAGCAACTGGATCATCCATGGAGAAGTAAACATTGATAAGCTCAAGATCAATCTTGATCTGCCTTCCTCTGACAAAGAAGACACCATACTCTGCTTCTCCAATGACCCCAAACCGAGGGGGAAGGTTTGTCATGGCCTCTCAAACCAGCTGTTCATTGAACGGTTTGCATCTGTCCAACGTCCAGAACAGATCAGATTCCTTAAGAACCTTGATGACTTCCTTTCCCTTGTACCGAGACACCTCTAGCAACCTCTCTGGTATGATTTTTCTTTTCTGAACACATGACCACTTCTTCACAGCATCTCTATTGACAAACCACACTCCTTTCTTGACCAAGCCAACTGGAATAGAATCAGAATCAACAGCTGGGACTTCACATCTTCCAGCATCCTCTGAAACAGGGATCGGAGCTTTGAGTTTTCTTTTCTTAGATGAATCAGCTCCCCCTGTCAAGTTGCCCACCTTTGCAACCTCTTGTCCTGACCCCTCAGCAGATTTTTCAAATGCTACCTTCTTCTTTTCCTTGTCCTTCTTTGCCCATTTAGATTGACAAGAGGAACAAGGTCCTGGTCGTCTTCCGAAAGAGTAACTTCCTTTGACGCTGGCTTCACAGTATCCTTACGAACTGATGCACCATCCTCCTCCATATGATCACTACGAAGATCATCTTGAGTAACAACTGGGATAGCTATAGATTCCTTAGTAGCAATTTCCTTTGGAACATCAACTGTCCCACCTTCAGTCTGCACACTTGGCTCCACAGTGGGAACACCAGCAGGTTTCTCAGCAACAGACTCTTCAACCTCACCACCCTGGGCACAAGGAGGTTCCTCTGAATTTTCCATTCCCAGATTATTCTCCTTTTCCAAATCTTCCATGACATTATCAATGTCTTTATATAGTTTCTCCAACTCTTCATCCTTTTCTGTAGGGTCAGATTCTTCTGGTATGGCCTTTTTGAACACATCTGTCTTCTGTGATGGATTAATCTCCTCTGTCACAGTCTCAGCATGCTCACTTGGACGTTCATCACTAATTCCTTCAAGCTTCTCCTCAGAGCCGTCGTCAGATACCTCATTAATCACCAATTTCCTCTTTCTTGAGGAATCAAGACACTTATGTGTCTCCTCATCAGACATTGCAATGAGCTTCCCTCTGATTGAACTGATCTTGGCCAGACATTATCTTGGAGAAACAACTCGGCGAGTCCCCTTCTTCCTTCGTAAACCTCCCAGACGAACATACCCAGACGCATGGATTTTCTCCCTCCATACTCCTGATACACCAGCACCTTTAGACACAGAGATGCTGGGCTCTCCTTCTTTCACAATCTTGGCAGTTTCATGCCCAATAACTGCCCTACTAGCTTCATCACCAACCACAACCCTACTGGCTTCCCTACCAACAGCCCTACTGGCTTCACCATTCACACTCACAACTCCGTCCACCACAATCTTTTCAACAGAGATATTTGTAGACACCGAAGAAACGGACTGCGAATTGGTAATTACCTTAGTTTGGGGATGAACCTGGCTCGAACCAGCATTGATTGATTTAGACGAATCCACCGTGACCGACTGAGGGATTTCAGCGGTTGCTCCTCCGCCAGTCTTCTTGGCTTCGGCCAAAGATTTGGTGTCGGATCGTAAAGGCGACGCCTTTTTCTCCTTCGGAGCTTTTGAGGGCTTCATGCTTTCCTTCTTCTTTTCAGCGGATTTGACGCCGGACTTCGATGACTTCCTTGTGTTCACCATCGCCGTTTGAGTAGATGAGCGGTTGAGAAGGAAATCGCTGACTGCTGTTCTAGGGTTTGAACGAAAGAGAGAGTAAGCAGCGAACTATTTTTGAGTTTCAAATATACTCCGCCTATTCAACTTCCCAAAATAGACAACTCCTGTTTCAAATAACAATACGAAAAAAATCTTCGAGAATATTCACAAATATTCATTCCAAAGCTGTTGAGACTTCTGTTCCAGCTTTCTTCCTTAGGTGGTCAGTCCAACTGTTCAGCTGGTGATTCGACTTTGACTGACCACCGTTGAATGCATTCAGTGGTTGACACCACCTAGATCCACTGAGGATCTGGGTGTTCTACACTGTGAAATGCCGGTATGCCTCAGAGTAATCATCTTCTGGTGCCCTCCATATTCATATTTTCTTGTTCGATTCCCGAGATATTTCTGTGGGCATAATGCAAACTCTTTCTGTAACTGTGACACCTTCTGATTAAACAGTTTCCTGGGACAGTTGTCAACATGGATTTGTGCACAACTCCGATCAGATCTTGTGTGCAGGGTCTTATCCACTCCCCCTCACAGAAATTGATGTTTGGCGTTTGCACAGGCTCGGGCAACCTGTTGCTTGCCGAAGTTCTCGTCGTCCATGGGTCCTATCCCAATGGTGTAGTAGTTGTTGGCATCCCTTCTTCCTTTCATCAGTGTACCGCCATTCTCGTCTAGGACGAGGCATGAGTAGCTAGAGAATGACACATAATGTCCATCGTCGCACAGTTGACTGATGCTGATGCGATTCCTTGTCAGTCCTTCGACAAGGAGGGTGTTCTTGAGTGCAGGGAGATCCGGAACCATCAATGTCCCACAGCCGATCACCTGACCCTTTCCACCATCCCCGAAGGTGACAGTCCACATCTGTTCAACAGGTCTAATATGGGTGAGGTATTGAGAGTTACCTGTCATGTGGGCAGAGCATCCGCTGTCGAAGATCCAACTGTCTTGCATTATATAGTTTGAGGAGCAGCAGGCCACCATGCAAACGGTCTGTTCTGCTTTTGGAACCCAGACTTGTTTCTGTCGAGGTACGGTCTGACGTTGGTATGCCCTTCGTTCAGCAAGAAACAGGTGACACTTCAGTTTGATGTGTCCCATCTGGTGACAGTACCAGCAAGTGCGCCACTCTCCCCTTTGCTTCACTGGTGAGAGATTACGGCGTTGGATGGGTATTTCACGAGTCTTTCCACCATTTGGTGTGTTATAAGTCTTCCTGTGATCAGCTAGGTACTTTCCTTTGGACTGTCTTACCTTCTGTTCAGGTAGCTGTTTCGACACTTGTTGAGCTTTAGCAAAGGTAGTGCCTTTTGAAGTACCTTCTTTCGTAAACCCCAGGCCTCGATGTCCAGGCTCCATCCTCTGAGATCTGAGAATATCATTTAAGTCATTAGTGCCAGAGTTTAGCATCCTTACCGACTGTTTGAGGTGATTGAGCTCCTTCTCAGTGTCTGAATGATCCATCTTCTCAGATTCTAGCTGGAGTTCCAACTGCTCTATCCTCCTTAGTTAAAAAACCTCCTTGCGCTTCAGATCTGTGATGGTTTTTCTTAGACCCACCATGCCTGCAGGATGAGTGTCACGGTCCCTTTCCATGTTGACTTTTAGTGAAGAGACAGTACCCAGGAGCTCTGTTTTCTGAGCAAGAAGACACAATCTTTTCTGTTTCATTTCAGCCAGTTGAGTGTTCAGTGAGACTACTGTGCCTTTGAGTTCCACCTTCTGTGTAAGCAGTATCTCAGGACAGTTCCAGAACTCTGGTGTTGTACTCAGTGATGGTTTCACTTTCCTTCATTTTCATCTCTTCAAACCTGGTTGTGACAGCCTGCATGCGTGAGTTGCGAACCTTGTCTGTGCCTTCAAAGGCTGTTTGGAGGATATCCCATGCTTCCTTGGCCACTTCACAGTTGATGATGAGCTTCATGACGTTTTCATCTACGGCAGAAAAAATTGCGTTCATAGCCTTTGAGTTTCCCATAGATGCTTTATCCTTCTCTTCTGTCCACGGTGCTTCTGGTTTTGGGATCGGTTCTCCAGTGAGATTGTTCATCATGGGTTCCGTCCAACCTTTCATAACAGCCTTCCACACTTTTTCGTCTAGAGATTTAGAAAGAATCTCATCACGGGCTTCCAGGTGGCATAGTTCGATCCTTCGAGTAGCGAGGGTCTGGTAATGCTTTGTCCTTCCTTCAGAGTCATCTTGAATAGTTCAGGATCCCACTCAGTGTGTCGAGTGTCGGCTCTGATACCAATTGAAATTATATCCCCTGTTCAAGCTTGTGTCCAAGATACAGTTGCGACAGACCTTGAACTCCTTTCACAATAGTTCAGCAGACAGTTCAAGGTACAGTTGCGACAGACCTTGAACTCTTTTCACAACAGTTCAGCAGACAAAGCAAATAATATGAGCACGCACAGAATGATAAACCAATTCGACCACGCCTACTCTGGGGGGTTTCCCACACCCGAAAACGGACAGCAAATCTTTATTACGAGTTAGAGCTTATACGTGGACTTACACTTACACCGGGGTTTACAGCAGTTAACCTCGATCCCCTTCGTCCGAACCTATAGTCCGAACGTTCTCGACCTTCTCTTGAAGCTCGGATGCTTTCTCTCGAAAGCTTGTTCACCTTTGTTGTGTGCGGCAGTTTGATCGCTTCCAGGCAGTCTGAGTTGCACGTGATGAGACTGCTCTTGCATCGATGAGTTTCCAGTGGGGAAACACAAACGGCCGTCGCTTTCTTCTTCTCCAATCGGTAGGGTTTGGTCGTGTATATTTGATCTTTGAAAGCGATGCAGAATAAGGACGCCCTAGCACTATATTTATATGCTTGGACGAAACCCTAATCTGCACAAGATAATCCCATCAAATATTTAGGAAATATTCCTAGATATTTGATGTATATCTTTCACAAATCGATTGGAAGAATATATGGAGATCTCTTGCCCAAGTCAGCTACGCCGCCTTCAATGTAGATATTCATTCGAATATCTGTTGTTCAAATAATTCGCTGGCCGACTTCAAATTGACGAGTTCTTCGCTGTCCAATATCTTCGAGGAAATATCCTTGCGTCTGTTCCACGCTGTACATGAGTGCTAGGATATGTTCGAACTCCCCCTGAACTCCTGCTCGAACTGTCTAACTACGTTTTGCCAAATACATGCCACTCAAGGGAACATCAAAAGCTTAATTGTTTGAAGTAGGCCTAGGACCAAAACTGGAAGGTGTAGGATTCGTGGTCTTGTATGAGAAGTTTGGATGATTTCTCCAAGCGGATGAAAACTATGGGGTAGTGTAGTTGGATTGGGAACTTTGGCCTTGAGGGGCACTAGTGTTATACCCTCTTCCTTGGTTTTCACCAACATAAATTGCTTCTGCATACCCATTTCTATTCCCATCCCTTTGAACCAAAGGGCAAGAGTTGGTGTCATGCTCATAGACTGTTCAAATGTCGCAACCTTGGCTCGTTGAGTGGTCTCTCTCCAGATGTTTCAATTTAAACACTTCGTCTGAAAGGCTTTCAAGTTTTTTTCAAATCTTTTTTCTTATGCATCATAGTCACTTATTCTTACGGCCTTTGCTTCATGTCTTTCTCCCTTCCTTCTTGGGTTTCCTCTTTCACTTCCCCACATGAAGTAGTTATTTGTGATCTTCTCGATTACCGCATGTCCTTCATGAGGTTCAAGCTCCATGATAGCTCCTCTCGCGGAGGTATCAAGGAAAAGTCGCGAGGGACCATGAACACCATGATAGAAGGTATGGAACACAAGGAGGTTATCTAAGTTGTGATATGGGCAAAGCCTTTGATACTTCTTGTATCTCTCCCAAGCCTCATAGAGCGTCTCTCCATCCATTTGTGCGAAATTCATGATTTGACTCCTATAGTAGGCCGTCTTGGATGGAGGGACATACTTATTGAGGAATGCAATGGCAAGCTCCTCCCAAGTGGTGAAGCTAGCCGGCATTTGGCTCCTAAATCATTCCTTGGCTCTTCCCGTGAGTGAGAAAGATAATAACCTCAAGAGTTTAGCATCCTCGGAGAATCCATTGATCTTCAAAGTATCACTAACTTCTAGAAATGTAGTCAAATGAGAGTTCGGGTCCTCATGGTCTCTCCCCGAGAATTGGTTCGATTGAACCATTTGGATTGTGGAGGTCTTCAAGTCGAAGTCTCGGTTGTCCTCCGTGGGAACAAAGATTGGAGATCGGTAGCCATAAGCATTGGGAGCGGCGTAGTCTTTGAGGACCCTTCTAGCACAAGGGCCTTAAGGAAGTGGAGGGGGAGGAGGAAGTCTATCTCCCATGTCTTGAGTAGTGGTTTCTTGAGTGTTCGATGTTGATCCTTTAGCCTTGGTTGTTTTACTCCTTGTGAGGTGTGGGTTCAAATCTTTGTCAACAATGTTGCTCGATTTCTTAGCCTTAGGGGGCATATACGATTGCACCTGTAAGGGGAAAACAAGGCAAGTGAGGATAGTGGAATGAACTCAAGAATCACAAGTAGCGAAACAATAAAAGAAAAACATGGAAGAGTCGAAGTACTAAATGATTCGTCCTAGGGACAATCTAGCCATTGCTCCCCGGCAACAGCGCCATTTTGACAGTTGTAATTTTGTATAGTCAAAAACAATTTATAGATTAACCGGTAAGGCCGGTGTCGAACCCAAGGGAGCAATTTGATTATGCACCAGGGGAATCAAGTTTTCAACTTGGCTATTCCTACAAATTCAATGGTGAGATGGTTTTCAATTAAAATCTAGCAATGAAATGGTTTCAAGGGGGGTTTAAATCAATTCAAAGAGAGTTTCGAGGGGTTATTCCCCTCCTAGGCATTTCTCATGATCACGTACACATGAGTTAAGTCCTCTTAAGGTGTCAAATAGTTTAGAACCTAGCTTAGACTTAGATAGGCGAATTCTCATGTGAATCTAATCCTAGTCAAGCCATCTTAATTAGAACCTCACTTTATCAAGATATTGATTCACTCTATAGCACTATTATCCTTGGAACATCTCCCAAGGTAATAAATGACATAGGCATTAAGCTCTAGTTAACCTCACATCCATGCATTTACTCTCATAAACACTAGATATGATCATTTCCACCACATCCCAACTATCACTAAGCTTTTCCAATACTTAGATCAAGTTTTAAGACTAACATGTCACTTAGGCATTTTATCAAACACTTGGCAACATGTCATAAATAGAGCACTTAGTGAAAATGAAATTAACACCATAGATTGAATACTCAATGTGTGTGTGAACATGATCAAGAGTACCAAAGAGGGTAACAACACCCCAAAACACAAGGGGACTACTCACACATCATGTAAGACAACATGGTGTGAGTAGGTGACAGATTGCCTTGTCGTGAGGCAATGTGCAAAATAAATTTATAAGTCCACTACCTGTGACTTCACTATTGGGTAGTAAAGCGGTAAGTAAGGGTCGTACCCAAGGGAGTCAGTGTTGAATGGTTGTTCTTTAAAAAGAAAGAAAAAGAAAGTAAATACAGGTTGGGTTTTATGGGTTTTTTAGACAGAAAGTAAATTGCGTAAAAGTAAAGGTACTGAAAGTAAAGTGCGAGAAATTAAAGTGCTGAAAGTAAAGACTGAAAGTAAGTGCTGAAAAGTAAATTGCTGGAACAGTCGAGTTCAATATCAACCAAACAACATAATTTTGGTTTGTCGCACACTATATTTCAAGCGCAATACGTGCCAAAGTTATGTTGGATTGATGTTGAGCAAGTCTGTAGTAAGCGTACGGAAATGTAAAGACTGAAAAGTAAAGTGCGAAAAGTAAATGACTGAAAAGTAAAGTGCGGAAAGTAAATTGCGGGAACAGTCGAGTTCAATATCAACCAAACAACATACTTTTGGTTTGTCGCACGCTGTATTTCAAGTGCAATCCGTACCAAATGTATGTTGGATTAATATTGAAAGCGTCTGTAGTAAGTGAAAAGTAAAGACTGAAAGTAAAGTGCGGAAATGTAAAGACTGAAAGTAAGTGCGGAAAGTAAATTGCGTAAAGTAAATACTGAAAGTAAAGTGCGTAAAATAAAGACTGAAATGTAAAGTGCGTAAAGTAAAGTGCTGAAATGTAAATGACAGAAAAGTAAAGTACTGAAAGTAAATAACAGGTAAGTAAGGACGAAAGATATTCAGTCTAGGGTCTCTACTTGTGAGACAACCATCATGGACGTCAAATGATCTTACTTTGTGTTCATAAGTGTGGAGTTATTCCTTTTCAAGACTTAACCCCTAAAGTAAGGCTTTTTCAAGCGCTTACACCACAATCAACTCCAAAATCAAGACATAGAGTTCTAGTTCTAAGTGCAGCCACTTGATCTTCAGTTACGATCAACCAAGCGACTTAAGGAAGATTAAACTACTCGGCTAAGCTTTGCTCTTTCGAGCATCCACTTAGCCTAGTTGTCTAATCAAGGTTGAACTACTCGGCTAAGCTTTCCTCTTTCGAGCATCCACTTAGCCTTGTTGTTCAACCGAATAATGGCACCGAACTAGTTGACACAAAATAGCATTAAGTTCAAGTCTCAAGATGCATACACAAGTATGAACACCCTTTGACCGAATATGCTTTAGCTACTTGTATTCATGGAAAGGAATACAAGCACCATACTTACAAAAGTAAAGAAAATAAGAAAAAAAAGTAAAACAAGTGACCGAGAGCAATTTTGTAAAGGGAACCGTGAGCTATTTGTAACCAAAATCGTGAGCTTTTGTAGCAAGAACAATAGCTTTAACTACTTGTATTCATGTCAAGGAATACAAGTAGTTTTGGCTAGAACAAGGAAAGTAAGAAAACCCGAAAGCTTTGACAAGTAAAGTGAGGGAGAGGAGCTCCAAATCAAGAACAAAACATGAAAGTAAAGTGTGCTTGCTGGAAAGTAAAGAGCTTAGGAGCTCAAGAACAAGTGAACAAAGCTTTGGAAATCAAGAACAAAAGCAAGAACAAAAGTGTGTTTGTATTGAAAATGAAGAGAAGAGAGTTAAGCTCCCTTCTCTCTAAGAACTTGGATTTCAAAACTTGGACTAAGGACCCTTATTACATGAGGTAAGCCCTCCATTTATAAGCTTAGGAAACTTGGAGGCTAAGTTTTGCTTGAAGAAATATCCCAAGTTTGGATAGGAAGAATAGGAGAGCCAACCACTTGGCATTCATTCAAGCCATTCATTTTGGGCTAGTGTATTGACAGACCGCTCGTCGTTAAAGCAATTTGTGCAAATAAGTTCATAATAGTCCGCTACTTGCGACTATACTACTGGGTAGTACTTGGTAAGTAGGGGTCGAACCCAAGGGAATCAGGGGAATAGATGTTCTTTGAGGGGGTTGTCCAGCGAGAGAGCGTGTTTTAGGTCGGTTGGTTGGTTTTAAAGCTACCAGCTAAGTGATTGATTGATTGGTTGGTTGGTTGGTTGGTTTTAGTACTGGAAAGTAAATTGCAGTTTATAATTAAAGAGAAATGTTTGGTTTCAAGGGCCTTGTATTATATCCTGTTTATCATTGACCCTTAGTGAATCATCTAAGTATTCAAAGATGAATCGAGGCCCTTTCGTAGCGCAAGACTTGCAACATCGTCTAAAGCAACACTTGTTCTACTTAAGACTAATTCCTCCTTTCGAAGTATCTTAGCCTTATGTGCATCCACTTGATCTCCCAGTTACGTTATTGACCAAGTGGTGTTTTAGATAAGTCGAACTCCTCGATAAGCTTTGCTTGTGACAGCTTCCACTTACCGAGTATGATCACGAATTCCCACGGAAGAGCTTTGCTTGTTACAGCTTCCACTCAACCTTGGAAATTCTGACTATATATGGCACATAGAACAAGTTTTGAATACAGAGATACTCTAAGAGTAGAGTCTAAAACATTTATAATACAAGTACATCCCTGCGACCGAGTACAAGCTTTTAGCTGCTTGTATTCATGTCAAAGAATACAAGCAAACTATTGTCTTGAACAAGGGTACCGAATAATAAAATAACTTTAAAGTAAAAGTAAATAATACTTGAAAGTAATGTTATACCTTACAATACGCGGAGGAGAGGAGCTCCTAGGTAAGATCCAAGCGCCAAAAGTAGCTCCAAAATGAAGAACAATATTTATTGAAAGTGAAGAGAAGAGGGTTAAGCCCTCTATCTCTCTAAAACATTTGTGATTTGTGGTGGATTGGGATGATGTTTACATGAGGGTGAGCCCTCTATTTATAGGCTATGAAGACTTAGGAGCTAAGTAAACTTGGGAGCTAAGTTTTGGAGAGATATCCCAAATGAAGACTTAGGGGCTAAGTAAACTTGGGAGCTAAGTTTTGGAGAGATATCCCAAATGAAGACTTAGGGGCTAAGTTTTGGAGAAGAAATATCCATTGAAGACTTAGGGGCTAAGTTTTGGAGAAGAAATAACCATTGGCTTAGGGGCTAAGTTTTGGAGAAGAAATATCCTTTGGCTTGGAGGCTAAGTTTTGGAGAAGAAATATCCTTTGGCTCAAAAGATCTCAAAGCCACCTCACTTCTTTTCTCATGTGCCAAACGACTTGCCACTTGCCTTGCCCTCCAAAGTCGCCGGTCATCAATAGATAAGAGTGAGTTTGTGTGAGTTTTGTGATGTTTTACAAAACTATCAGTCCAATTTCGCTCCGGTCTGACTTTGGTTGCTCCTCGACTTGATTTGTTTTGAGTGATTCAATGTCAGGATCTTGAGATTTCTTCAGTCGGCGTCTGATCTTGACCTCAGAATGACTCGTAATATCTTTTCAGCGTAAAATCCTCTCCTTAGCGTGTATTCTCTCTAGGCTCCAAAATACCCTGTAGATAATTATCGGAACTAACAAGCAAAAGTTAAATAGACAAACAGTCTAATTTTGTGGGTTTTACTGTGTTTTTGATTCGTATAATTATGGTCCATCATGTATCTCCTCCAACCACTTGGCCAATTGCACATGGCCTCTCCAAAGCCACCAGCCATAGGTGGCACTCCGCAAAACCGCCTCTAGTTGCTCCTCAAGTCTTCGGTTTGAGCTTGGTTGGAGTTTGGTTTGAGCCAAAGGGTGCACATGACCTTGCACATGGGTGGCTAAGGCTTTGGTGAGCCAAGGGTCATCCACTTGATCACTTCAACTAGGTTTAACCAAAGGGCAAGTCACTTGGACTTAGTTGAGGCTTGGTTTGTTCCCAAAGGTTAACCGAAGTGAATAGTATGGCCAACCGGACAAGAATTAGTTTGGATTTGGTTGGACTTCACCGGAGTGTGGCCGGAGCAAGAAATGACCGGAGCATGGTGGTGGTTGGATGATCTTGATCGGAGCATCACCGGAGGTTCGCCGGAGCATGGCCGGAGTTCGCCGGAATATGGCCGGAATCTGACCGGAGCTTTGGCCGGAGCTTCTTGGATTTTGGAGAGTGTATTCTGAATGAAAAAGTCATTCTAAGATGATCTCAAGAGGGATGCTAAGCCAAATTCTGCCCGGAACATGGTTGAAATCCCAAAACGGTTGATATTGCCCTAGTTTGGCCTTGATCGGGCTTGAGCTGGTTCCACTCGGGCGTTTTGTCTGAGAAGTGAGATTCTCCAAGTCATTTGGCATTTAAAATACTTTGGTCGAGCCAGATTTGCCAGATTCCATGGTTTGGTTGAGCGACTTGGTTTTGGTGCATATGCGCGCGGGGCCTTTGCTTTGGAATTGGGCCAACTGCCAATCTGCCCGAGCATTCTTCTTGGTTTTCCGACATTGTCCACCTTATTTGCCATTTTGATCACTTTGCTCAAGGCGGATTTGTCAGATCAGCTCGTTTGCCCGGGCAACTTGAATTCAGTGCTAAATGGCCTGGGCGCGGCCTGGGCGAGGACCTGGTTTTCTCGGACGGGCCCAGGTACGGCTCTCGGTACCCGGGTGAAGTTTCTCGGTCCCTGGCTGAGGTCCTCGGGCCTTGGATGGCTTTTTGGCACAATTCTCCCTTTTTAAGCGTGATTCCTCTTTAGACTCCGAAATGGCCTGAAATGCAAATACACATTAACAAGCACATGTTCGTGCACTCAAAGTGCCTAATTTGGTGGGTTTAGCGTACTCAATGAATCGTAGAAATACGCTCCATCAAATACCCCCACACTTATTCTTGTTCGTCCCGAACAAGTCTAGTCAAGAGGAACGACAACACCCGAAGTCCTAAATGTGAATGTAAGATGCAAAACTAGATTTCACCTAAGCATGCATAACTTACTTGCTTCCAAACGAAATTATGCTCAAACATGTAAGTAACTAGATACTTGTTACCTTTGAGCCGAGATGCAAATTAATTTGGATGATTGGGAGATAGCCACTTTTTAGGCCTTTGAACTGCACTCTCGGATCAGATCTTACTATATGGTTATGTTACTTGCTTCTTCTAGCACGTGATTGATTCGGGCAACTTGGGTTGAGCTCTTTTTCTTCGTTTGTGTGGTTGGACAGCTTTTGTAGTGAGGTTTGGCCTTCGGCCTTTGATTTGACTCTTTGAGTACTTCACTTTTGCTTCGGTTTGGTTTCACCACTTTGGCTGAATTTTCTTTCTTTACTTTGAGCTTTGCTCCTTTGATGAGAATTGCATGTCCATTTTTCTTCACTTTTGGGAGGTCCAATCATCGCCCGAGAGCATATGGAAATACCTCCCCGCTCTTTCTCATCCTTGCCTTTTTCCCGCGGGTCAAGATGAGGGTCGCTCATCTATTTTCCCGGCTACTTTGGACTAGAGAATGGACGGTTTGATTCCCGCCCCGCCTCTTGCATAGACGCTGCATGGCGGAGTCCACTCTTCACCAAGAAGCCCGAAGTGCAGCCTCCACAATCTTTACATAACCGTATAGTAAGGATCTGGTCCCTTGAGTGCTTGTCAAGCCTCTCTAGGGAATTTCTTTCAACTCCACATCCTACGTTATCTCAGCACACAAGGACAAGTAGAAAGTTAAATACACATGTTTTTACACAATTTAGATTTCACAAGGAAATGCATGAATCGGGTCTATCTATTTTTACATCATGGAAGTGTATATTTTCAAAACATGATGTCTACTATGTACAACTATTACTTTAAATACCCCCACACTTTTGAACGAAGCCGTGTCCTAAGGGCACGACTTAAGTTCAAAAGCACAAAAAGCTAGTTAACTAAGGAGAGGAAATGACATAAAAAACTGAAAAACTAGATATGACGGGTTACCTCCCGGCAAGTGCCTTTGTTTAACGTCGTTGGCTCGACGGTACCTCACTCATGGATCATAAGTTCGGATCCCATGGGTGTGTGAGGTCAAAATTCCCCACGGCTGCCCTTTTGATTTGCCCAACGAACACATATGGTAGCGGGCTCAGTTCTGCCCTCCCTTGATCTGGAGGATTCTTCTTCACATATCCCCGAGAAGGCGAGGACTCCTTGACCATAGCTGCTGGTCCATGGAGCCGTGCTCTTGTGTTTCTCCTTCCCGGCTTCCATTCCTTTCGCCCATGTCTTGGCCGTTTCTTCATGTCTGAATGGTTGGTACCTTTGCAACTTCGGAAGTTCAGTATTGTGCCTTCAAACATTGGCGACCACAAGCATGTTCCTATGTGAAGCCTCTTCTTTGTGGCAGCGACGAATGGTCGTCCTAGAACGAGTGAGTTTTCCGGGCTCGTGGTGAGTGAGTGCTCCATCGGCTGTTTTGGTTCATGCTCCTCCTCCAACTCCCCTTGCACCTCATCATCATTGATTCCATGATCTTCGGTGGCTATGATGTACATAAAACATGAAGGGTTAAGTAGGGGCTTCTCGGCCATGAGGATCGGTTCTGCCGTGATTTTCTCGGTTGGTTCGACAGTGAGGTCCGGGACTTCCTTGGGTGCTTCTTTAGTGAGGACCGGGACTTCTGTTGGCTCGACAGTGAGGTCTGGGAACGTCTCATGCATTTCGGCAGTGAGGACCGGGACTGTCTTGGGCAGTTTTTCTTCTAACTCCCAGGGGTAATCTGAGTGGAGCTCTTCTTCAGGCAACCAAGGGTCCTCATCTTCGTCATTTATATGTTCTCTGGGTGCAATCACACTGAGGTCCGGATCTGATTTGGGTAGCTCGGTAGTGAGGACCGGGACTGATTTGGGTAGCTCAGCAATGAGGACCGGGCCTGATTTGGCTGGTTCTTCTTCGGTCATCCGTATGTCCTCTTCCTCTACCGGCTCCATGGGCTCTTCCTTGATGACCCTTGGCTTGAGCATCTCATTGATGATATATGCCGTTTCTTTTTGAGCCGCCTCAACTATTGCCCATGATTTCTCGGCTTCGGCCTGGTTTTGGTGCATCGAGGCACTCAATTGCTGTATGTCTGCGGCCAACTGCTGGGTGCTAGCTGCCAGCTCCATGGGCTCCATTGTAAGCTCTTCCTTGCTGACCCTTGCAGCTTTGTTTTCTGCCGCCCGTGATTCGGTTTCGGCCCTGATTTGGTGCACCATGTTGGTCAGTTCTTCGAGCCGCATGGCCTGATCTTGTTTCGCGCTTCTTGCCATATTTTCTATTAAGTTCCACAGATCATCCATGCTTAAGTTATCCACCGAGCCTCCTGCCGCATCATTAAGCCTATTCCACTCTTGTGGCACCATTCCACTGAGAAACCTTTGAAGAAGATTGAAGTTGGTGAATCCATGGTGCGGGCAGCTCGTCACAATGGAGTCAAAGTACGCCAAGTAATCGTCTAAAGTTTCGTCCCGGGATTGCTCAATGTTGATGATCTCCTTGCGGGCTCCAAGTCGGAGAGATGGCGGGCAAAACTCCTCTAGGAATTTGGTTTGTAGATCCCCATAATCACTTTCATAAGCTGCACATGAGTAATACCATTTTATTGCGGAGTTAGTTAAAGAAAATTTAAAGCATTTAAGTTTAAACCCCTCTAGCGATTCATTTTTAGGCCTCATGTGGCTGCATATGGAGTGGAACGTATGTGTATGCCTCACGGGATCTTCTCCAATGGCACCTCCGAATTTGGGGAGACAGTTAAGCATCTCAAACATAAGGTTGCTGCCTCCATCATTCCAAGGTTCTCTGCCGTAGTACGAGGACATGGTGAACTAAAAAAAATAAAAACAGAAAAACAAAATAGAACAACTATTCCGATGCACAACTCCCCGGCAACGGCGCCAATTTTTGACAGATTGCCTTGTCGTGAGGCAATGTGCAAAATAAATTTATAAGTCCACTACTTGTGACTTCACTATTGGGTAGTAAAGCGGTAAGTAGGGGTCGTACCCAAGGGAGTCAGTGTGGAATGGTTGTTCATTAAAAAGAAAGAAAAAGAAAGTAAATACAGATTGGGTTTTATGGGTTTTTTAGACAGAAAGTAAATTGCGTAAAAGTAAAGGTACTGAAAGTAAAGTGCGAGAAATTAAAGTGCTGAAAGTAAAGACTGAAAGTAAGTGCTGAAAAGTAAATTGCTGGAACACTCGAGTTCAATATCAACCAAACAACATACTTTTGGTTTGTCGAACGCTATATTTGAAGCGCAATACGTGCCAAAGTTATGTTGGATTGATGTTGAGCAAGTCTGTAGTAAGCGTACGGAAATGTACAAACTGAAAAGTAAAGTGCGGAAAGTAAATGACTGAAAAGTAAAGTGCGGAAAGTAAATTGCTGGAACAGTCGAGTTCAATATCAACTAAACAACATACTTTTGGTTTGTCACACGCTGTATTTCAAGCGCAATCCGTACCAAATGTATGTTGGATTGATATTGAAAGCGTCTCTAGTAAGCGAAAAGTAAAGACTGAAAGTAAAGTGCGGAATGTAAAGACTGAAAGTAAGTGCGGAAAGTAAATTGCGTAAAGTAAATATTGAAAGTAAAGTGCGTAAAATAAAGATTGAAATGTAAAGTGCGTAAAGTAAAGTGCAGAAAAGTAAAGTGCTGAAATATAAATGACAGAAAAGTAAAGTACTGAAAGTAAATAACAGGTAAGTAAGGACGAAAGATATTCAGTCTAGGGTCTCTACTTGTGAGACAACCATCATGGACGTCAAATGATCTTACTTTGTGTTCATAAGTGTGGAGTTATTCCTTTTCAAGAGTTAACCCCTAAAGTAAGGCTTTTTCAAGCGCTTACACCACAATCTACTCCAAAATCAAGACATAGAGTTCTAGTTCTAAGTGCAGCCACTTGATCTTCAGTTACGATCAACCAAGCGACTTAATGAAGATTAAACTACTCGGCTAAGCTTTTCTCTTTCGAGCATCCACTTAGCCTAGTTGTCTAATCAAGGTTGAACTACTCGGCTAAGCTTTCCTCTTTCGAGCATCCACTTAGCCTTGTTGTTCAACCGAATAATGGCACCGAACTAGTTGATACAAAATAGCATTAAGTTCAAGTCTCAAGATGCATACACAAGTATGAACACCCTTTGACCGAATATGCTTTAGCTACTTGTATTCATGGAAAGGAATACAAGCACCATACTTACAAAAGTAAAGAAAACAAGAAAAAAAGTAAAACAAGTGACCGAGAGCAATTTTGTAAAGGGAACCGTGAGCTATTTGTAACCAAAACCGTGAGCTTTTGTAGCAAGAACAATAGCTTTAACTACTTGTATTCATGTCAAGGAGTACAAGTAGTTTTGGCTAGAACAAGGAAAGTAAGAAAACCCGAAAGCTTTGACAAGTAAAGTGAGGGAGAGGAGCTCCAAATCAAGAACAAAACATGAAAGTAAAGTGTGCTTGCTGGAAAGTAAAGAGCTTAGGAGCTCAAGAACAAGTGAACAAAGCTTTGGAAATCAAGAACAAAAGCAAGAACAAAAGTGTGTTTGTATTGAAAATGAAGAGAAGAGAGTTAAGCTCCCTTCTCTCTAAGAACTTGGATTTCGAAACTTGGACTAAGGACCCTTATTACATGAGGTAAGCCCTCTATTTATAAGCTCAGGAAACTTGGAGGCTAAGTTTTGCTTGAAGAAATATCCCAAGTTTGGATAGGAAGAAGAGGAGAGCTAACCACTTGGCATTCATTCAAGCCATTCATTTTGGGCAAGTGTATCTCCTCCAACCACTTGGCCAATTGCACATGGCCTCTCCAAAGCCACCAGCCATAGGTGGCACTCCTCAAAACCGCCTCTAGTTGCTCCTCAAGTCTTCGGTTTGAGCTCGGTTGGAGTTTGGTTTGAGCCAAAGGGTGCACATGACCTTGCACATGGGTGGCTAAGACTTTGGTGAGCCAAGGGGCATCCACTTGATCACTTCAACTAGTTTGAACCAAAGGGCAAGTCACTTGGACTTAGTTGAGGCTTGGTTTGTTCCCAAAGGTCAATCGAAGTGAATAGTATGGCCAACCGGACAAGAATTAGTTTGGATTTGGTTGGACTTCACCGGAGTGTGGCCGGAGCAAGAAATGACTGGAGCATGGTGGTGGTTGGATGAGCTTGATCGGAGCATCACCGGAGGTTCGCCGGAGCATGGCCGAAGTTCGCCGGAATATGGCCGGAATCTGGCCGGAGCTTTGGCCGGAGCTTCTTGGATTTTGGAGAGTGTATTCTGAATGAAAAAGTCATTCTAAGATGATCTCAAGAGGGATGCTAAGCCACATTCTGCCCGGAACATGGTCGAAATCCCAAAACGGTCGATATTGCCCTAGTTTGGCCTTGATCGGGCTTGAGCTGGTTCCACTCGGGCGTTTTGTCTGGGAAGTGAGATTTTCCAAGTCATTTCGCATTAAAAATACTTTGGTCGAGCCAGATTTTCCAGATTCCATGGTTTGGTCAAGCGACTTGGTTTTGGTGCCTATGCGCGCGGGGCCTTTGCTTTGGAATTGGGCCAACTGCCAATCTGCCCGAGCATTCTTCTTGGTTTTCCGACATTGTCCATCTTATTTGCCATTTTGATCACTTTGCTCGAGGCGGATTCGTCAGATCAGCTCGTTTGCTCGGGCAACTTGAATTCAGTGCTAAATGGCCTGGGCGGGGCCTGGGCGAGGACCTGGTTTTCTCGGACGGGCCCGAGTACGGCTCTCGGTACCCGGGTGAAGTTTCTCAGTCCTCTGGCTGAAGTCCTCGGGCCTTGGCTGGCTTTTTGGCACAATTCTCCCTTTTTAAGCGTGATTCCTCTTTAGACTCCAAAATGGCCTGAAATGCAAATACACATTAACAAGCACATGTTCGTGCACTCAAAGTGCCTAATTTGGTGGGTTTAGCGTACTCAATGAATCGTAGAAATACGCTCCATCAGTAGGGTTTGAAGAACACAATAAAGAGGATGAAAAAGAGTAAAGGGAGAAAGATTGTAAATCCTTGAATCTCCCTTTTGAGCCTTTCTTCTCCTCCTTTGGTTGGATTTTCCTAGATGGCCTTGATTTGATCTCTTTTTCTGAGTATTTTTCCCCCTATGATGCGAGCTCCCTAGGCCAAACATGCCACTTTCTATTTATACCCTCGGGTGAAAAAATGTTGATGTAACAGGTCCAACCGATCGGCTGGTCCTGGCCTTCGGATCCCAGCCGGTCGGTTGGTGAAGGGCAATTTGGGTTCCTTTTGAGAACTTAGTCAGCCGATCGATTGAGCTTGTGAGCCGACCGGTTAAAAATGTTCTTATTGAAGGCATTTTGGGAGCTAAAGTCAGCCGATCGCCTGGCGTGTCCAACCGACCGGTTGAGAATATCCTTGGTGCCGACCACTCTAGGAGCTTTAGTCAGCCGGTCTGCTGGTGGTGTTAACCGACCGGTTGACTGGGAGCCACTGTTGATCCATCTGAAGACTCCTCTCAGCCGATCGGTCGATACGACGAATCGACTGGCTGGGGGTGTGCTTGGGAAAGCATCCCTGAGTTCCTTAGTCAGTCGATTGGCTGGTTCAGGGGTAATTCTGAGCCAACCGGCTGGTTCAGGGGTCATTCTGAGCCGGTCGGCTGGATGCCTTTTTTGCCTATATTTTGCTCCAAACTTCGCTTTTTTCCCCAAGTTTTTGTATCTTTGCTTTGACACTGAGAAGATCTTGTTTTGTACCTGAAACGTAGGGAAAGAGATCAAATGACATCAAGATATCGTCGGAAATAAACCAAAGCTACAGTGAAAATGGCTATTAATAAGTCGAAAACTTGACTTTTCAGAGTCCGGCAAACAATACATGCATAGCAAATGCCATGCAGTCTCTATATGGCAAGAAAAATTGTGAGGCCATGAGGAGCCAGCATCCAAGCTTTCCACCAATTAGCCTTGGAGGGAACAGAAAACTCAAAGAAAGCCATACAAATATTGTAATCCCTGGAGTTGAGATGCGGAAGGTTTAGGGAGTTGCCCATATCCATCGCCCATTGAAGGATATGATGACGAATATTCGACGTTTCCCTTCGTAAATCAACTCGTTCCGAGCTTTCCAAATCTCCCACACTACTGCACAAGCCATCCCTGTGTGAAGCCCCTCTGAGAAGGAAGAATGCTTCCTCATCCCAAGCCAAAGAATCTTGAAACTGCCCAGACCTCTGCAAATTGGAATGCCAAAAATATGGCTTAAGTAGACCCACACATCAGACCCCCAAGCGCCATTGAAGAAAAGATGTCTCATATCTTCAACGTTACAACTGCAGCAAAGACATCTAGATTTTAGAGGAATGCCCAATTTGCTCACTTGGTCGTTGGTGGGAACTCCACCCCAACAAAGCCTCCAAACAAAGCAAGAAATCTTTGGAAGAATCCAAATCTGCCAGATGTTCACGCCCCATCCACAACTCTCGTACTGAGTTCTATATGACTGTCAAAAGACTTAATAGAAAAGGTGCCGCTGGGATCACCCATCCAAATTACTAATTAAAAGTTGTTGTTGAGGATCATATGAGAAGTGACAGTTTTGGTGAGAAATGAGAAATGAGAAATAATCATAACTATTCGATATTTGATCTAACGGTTCTTGTTTTTCAACTTTCTTTAAGTACAAACCTCCATATTATATAATCATAAGGATATTGTTGTCATTTAAATTTGTTGGTGTGACGGCTGAAACCCCAAAGAGGCATCGACTTTGGAATTCCGCAACGGATATTTTTTTTGTAGGGCACTTTCTTCTCAATTTGGTGAGGTTAGTGAAGAGAATTCAGCCTTACAAATTACCAGTCAAAGCTGCTGTTTCGATCAATCAGGATCCTGTGATAAGGTGTCTCACTCTCAACGATGACATGATCAATTTCGATTCGATGTAACAACCATGGCTATAATGGACATGGGAGTAAAGAAGCTTATTGCAGCCAAGCTCTGTTTGAAAGCAAATTTAGCCAAGTCAAAAGCATTAGCTTCCGAGGTGAATCAAAACTGGCTTAGGCTAGACGAGTTGAGCCAGAGGCTATCATCATGACAAGCTCTGATCAGAATCAAACCAATGCATCCCAGACAATGTTGTTTCACTTCCTGTGTTCTTGCGGCCATTGCTGCTGAGCTACGAATGCATCCCAGATAATTTTATTGGTGCCAATCATGTAAAGACTTACCGAGCTACGAATTTTGGTTTTGAAACTACGCAGTTTGTTCATTAACAGGAGGCGACATGGATCAGGGCTACGAATGTTGTATTATGAATGTTATATACAAGGCTCCGAATGTTATATACAAGTCTACGAATGTTATATACAAGTCTACGAATGTTATATGCAAGACTACGAATGTTGTATTACGAATGTTATATACAAGGCTACGAATGTTATATACAAGTCTACGAATGTTATATGCAAGACTACGAATGTTGTATTATGCATGTTATTTACAAGGCTATGAATATTATATACAAGGCTACGAATGTTATATACAAGGCTGCAAATGTTAAATACAAGGCTACGAATGCTACGCATTTTATTTCCGTAACTATGAATATTATGCTATGCATTTTTAACTATGTTACTACGAATATTATGCTTTTAAACGCACGAATCATACACTCTTTAAAGTAACATAACCTTTTTTTATAATTCGTAGCTTTCTAGTTACAATGCTTAGCTTTTGTTTAAAATTCGTAGCAGTCATAGTGATTATTATGAATTTTGTTTGTAATTTCTACGCATTTTAGTTCGAAAGCACCTCCAATTATAGACTACAAATTTTGATTTAACAAATACGCATTTTAGTCATACTGACTGTTACGAATTTTGTTTGTAATAACTACGCATTTTAGTCGAAAAGTAGGAGCCCTATTAAATGTGTTAACAAACAACAGCAGTGTGTGTGAATACAGCAAGATTCACTACTACAAACGATGCATTATGCATCGGTTCAAAAAATGCATTATGCATCGGTTCAAAAAATGCATTATGCATCGGTTTGTTTTTAGGCATCGGTTCTCAGGGAAATCGATGCATAATATATACATTATGCATCAGTTTTCAATGAACCGTTGCATATTGTTTACATTATGCATCGGTTTTTTATAAACCGATGCATAATGTATACATTATGCAACGGTTATTGTGAGTAAAAAGAACACTTAGGTTTAATTTTGAACTCAGTCCGCCTGCTTCTCGTCTCTTGTCGCCTGCTCAGACGCACACTGTCGCCGTCCTTCACTCGTCTCTCGCCGCCTGCTTCTCGTCTCTCGCCGCATTCTTGTCTGTCGCCGCCTGCTCAGACACCGATCCACGTCGCTGCTCGACTTCGATGGCTTTGCTCCTCATTCGAGGTTGTTCGACTTCCATGGCTTTGCTGCTCAGACGCCGGTCTGTCGCTTGAATTCGTAATTTGCCCGACACAGTTACTATGTTTAGGTATGAGTTTATGTTCAGGATTTGTGTTGCCATCATTGTTTCATATTTTGATGCTTGATAATGAAATGAGCAAGAAAATAATGGCAGTGGACTATGCCATTCATCTTTTGCCACTGTGTTTAGGTCGCTCATGGCAGTTGGTATATATTGTGTTGGTTGTTGAATCCGTTTGTTCTTAATTTCTAACTTGTATTCGTTAACTACTTGTAGTCATTGTTAAAGGATTTGCAAGAGAAGGCTTCTCCTCTCCAACTTTATCCTCTGAACATCATTACATCCTCTTCCCTTCGGTGGTTCTTCACTTCTTCAATTCCTGGTATTTGATGTTTATCAATCTTTCTAATTTTCCTATGAACATGGAGATTTGAATTTATTTTTCTTTGTTTACTAATTTGTTCTTGTTGTTTATAGCTCTAGTCCATACTTGTTGCACACCAACCATTAAGATTCTTCTTCGCGAGCTTCTATTCTAAGGTAAACTGCACGATTAAACTAATTCACTACTTATGTTTCCATTCATGTTGTGCACGATTTTTGTTGTGTAACTCATTTGATACTTTTTAATTGTTGGAGTGATTGTAATTCACTCAAATGTGATTGTTTGTTGATGTAAATAAGTAGTATGTAACTAAGCTACATTTTTTTATTTCATTTCTTATGAGTTTTTGAGTTATGCAATATGATAATGGTAATTATATCACATTTGATACAATCTTATTCTAACAATAATATTTACATGTTTCATGTAATGGATTTATAATGAATCGAGAGTGGGTGTCCGGTAATAGGTTGAGTGAGGAGTACGAGAAAGGGATTATGGATTTTTGTGCGTTTGCGTCGGCATATGCGTCTAGAAACAACATTGAACGTGTCTTTTGTCCGTGTATGGGTTGTTGGAATTACAAAAAGGTCAAACCGAAGAAGTTACGTAAACACCTTTTGTTAAAGGGGATTAACCCATGATATACGGTGTGGTATATGCATGGCGAGGTTGAACAATAAAATTTTGAGCCTCCACCCGTAGAAAGCTTGCCATAGGATAATGATGATTGGGAAGAGGATAATCTAATTGAGATGGTTAACAACGTCGCTAATGACTTTGTTGATACGCCACATGTTTTGGAGTCATTGAGGAATGACTCCGAATTACCATTGTATGAAGAGTGTTCCAAATATACAAGGCTATCGGCAACGTTGAAGTTGTTCAATCCCAAAGCAAAAAATGGATGGAGCAACAAGAGTTTCACTGAATTATTGGCGCTGGTGAAAGACATGCTTCCTAAGGTGAACACCCTACCTAACCGTACTTACAAGGCTAAGAAGGTTGTGTCCCATGGGCCTCGAGTACAAGAAAATACATGCTTGTCCCAATGATTGTATCTTGTATCGAAATGCTTTTAGTGATTTCAAAGAATGTCCAGTGTGCAAGGCTTCTCGCTACAAGTTAAACAAAGAACCGAAAGGTAAATCTAAAGGCACTCCTTCGAAAGTACTATGGTATCTTCCACCGATCCCCAGGTTTCGGAGATTATTTGCTGACACGGAAGATTCCAATAATATGTGTTGGCATACTGAGAAACGTGTTATTGATACGAAAATGCGTCATCTTGCTGATTCAATGCCATGGGCTAAAGTAGACAATACATTCCCAGTGTTTGGAGCAGAGTCTAGAAATTTACGGCTTGGCCTTTCTACTGATGGGGTGAATCCACATGGAAATCTCAGTAGTCAGCATAGTATATGGCCTGTGATTTTGGTTATCTACAACCTACCTCCCAAGTTAACCATGAAGGGTAGACATATGATGCTTTCTTTATTGATATCGGGTCCTCGGCAACCTAGAAATGATACTGATGTATACTTGGCTCCTCTGATAGATGATTTGAAGCTTTTATGGGATGAAGGAGTACACACATATGACGCATCGAGGCAAGAATATTTCAATATGCGTGCTATGCTGATGTGTACGATCAATGACTTCCCAGCTTATGGTAACTTGTCCGGATATAGTATTAAAGGGTACAAAGCTTGTCCTGTATGCGGGGAAGGGACACATGCACGCCATTTAAGCAATTGTCGAAAAATGGTTTATATGGGACATCGACGTTTCTTACCAAGACATCATCCTTACATGTGAAAGAAAGCTGCCTTCAATGGTGAGACTGAACACGGAATAAAACCGCAACCGGCTTCTAGTGAAGAAATACTTCAAAAAATTTAGAATATTACAAATCGATTCGGGAAACCTAATTCACGCACCGAAAGTGCTCCATGGAAGAAGCGATCTATATTTTTTGATCTCCCTTATTGGCATTCTCTTGACATCAGACATTGTATTGATGTGATGCATGTTGAAAAGAATATATGTGAAAGTCTACTTGATACTTTATTAAACATTCCTAGAAAGACAAAAGATGGAGTTAAAGCAAGACTCGATATGCTGGAGATGAATATTCGTACCAAATTAGCGCCTGAACCTCGAGGGCAGCATACAAATTTGCCGCTGTCGTGCACCACACTCTCTAAGAGCGAGAAAACTAGTTTGTGTGGATGTCTGAAGGGAGTTAATGTTCCATAGGGGTTCTCTTCAAATATTGCCAGCTTGGTTTCAATGAAGGATCTGCGGTTGAATGGCTTAAAATCTCATGACTGTCATACATTGATGTAACAACTCCTACCTATTGCAATCAGAGGTATAATGTCTCCCAAAGTAAGGACAGTTGTACAAAGACTTTGCGTCATTTTTAACTCTTTATGTGCTAAGGTTATTGATACATCGGAGCTTAATAGACTTTAAGAGCAGATAGTTGTTACACTTTGCCAACTAGAGATGTTTTTCTCTCCTAGCTTTTTCGATATAATGGTGCATCTTACTATTCATTTGGTGCGTGAGGTTCGAATTCTTGGACCAGTTCATATGAGATGGATGTATCCTTTTGAGAGGTATATGAAGGTTCTTAAGAGCTATGTGAGGAATAGACAAAGTCTCGAAGGATGTATAGTGCAAGGATACATAGCTGAAGAGGCTGTTGAGTTTTGCACTAACTTTTTGGGAAATACAAATGCGGTTGGGGTTCCAAGGCCACGTCATTTTGATCGATTCTTGGGAAAAGGCACAAGTGGACATCAACTGATGCCTAAGTCATTTGATGAGTTAACGAAAGCTCATTTCTATGTACTCCAACATATACCTGAAATAACACCTTTCATCGAGGATCACATAAACATATTGAGGAGTACATACCGAGGAAAATCTGAGCAGTGGTTGCAAAAAGAACACAGTCGGTCATTTTGTTAATGGCTAAGGAGTAATGAGGTTTTAAATAATCAGACCAACTCTGAAGAAGAATCTGATGACTTGGTGAAGTGGCTTATGGCAAGCCCAAGACCTATTGTACAAACGTGGAAAGCTTATGATATTAACGGATTTTGTTTTCAAACAAAAGATCAAGATGAGCACACCGTTGTGCAAAATAGTGGTGTCACACTTGTTGTCGAAACCACTCATGTTTCTAGCGCAAGAGATCGGAATGCAATATCTGTGCTTGTGAATTATTTTGGGTTTATCCAAGAAATATGGGAGTTGGATTACGTAAAATTTCGAGTACCCGTTTTTAAATGTAAATGGGCTAACAATTTAGCGGTTCATATCGATGAATTTGGAATGACATTTGTCGATTTTCAAAGAGAGGGATATAAGGATGAGCCATTCATTATGGCCGAACAAGCAAGACAAGGGTTTTACGTCAAAGACCCTTCAAACAACAATCAGTATGTTGTGATAAATGGAAAACAACAATTAATCAGTGCTACATCAGAAGAGATGGGTGAGGATTGCCTTCCCATTTGTATGACAGTTCCAGTAGACAACGACGGCAGCGAAGTTGATGATGAAATATAGTTGCGAGAAGATCACGGCGAAGGAATATGGATTGATAAAGAAACTTAATTTGTGTGTATATTGTATATGCTACTTATTTTCATTATCACACGTCATTTTATTTGTTTAATAATCGTCTTCATTTATGTATTCATATATTTAATGTGTTTAATCTGACATTTAATGTGACTCCTTTACAAAATCATGGCTAGCAGCAGTATCAGCAGCGGTGACGATGATTTTTGTATCTCTTCCCGCACACCGAGACATAAGAACGGCCATGTATACATGGCGAGGTTGATTAAGCAACATACAACGGCTGGTACCAAGATCACGATCAACTTCGATATTAAGGGTAATCCCAAAGGGAAGAATGGAGACACTTGGAGGAGCTTCTTGGGTATGGTGGCTTGTTCTCGAATTCCTATCACCTACAACGATTGGAGGAAAGTTCCTGACCATTATAAGATAACTTTGTGGAGAGATGCAACTGTAAGTTTCTCACTCTTTGACACTTATACTTGTTTGTGATGTTGATTATTTTTTTTATTAATTATAACTTGTTATATGTCTCTTTAGGTAATTTTTGAAGGATGCGAGCCGCATAAAAAGCATGAGATGAAGGTCGCTGGTAGCATATGGAAGAATTTCAAGTCAAGACTAGCAAAAGATTACATCCACAGTGACAAGGCAAATGAAGATCCTATGGGTGAGTATAAGTATCTTGACAAAGAGACCTGGATGATATTTAAGGAGCAGAGGCTCTCTGAAAATGCTATGAAGTTAAGAGAGACTAACAAAGAGCTTGTTAAGAAGAATGTATATGCGCACATACTTGGTCGAAGAGGCTACAGAAAACTTGAAGATAAAATGACAACTGAGAAGATAGCCGAGTTATTTACACAGGGCGCAATTGAGGAGGTGCAGTGTCTCTATATAGAGACATGAGCTGTGGAAGAGGGGATGAAAAATGAAGAATGACGAGTACGTCACCGAGGCATCCCAGCGAGTGGCAACAAAGATTGTAAGTTATTTCTTATGTCAATTTTAATAGTTAATATTATACACTAACTTTTGGTATTTAATGATTATTTTATATAGGATGAGTTAGTGGAAAGATCCTCTCAAGGACAGTTCTTGTCTCAAAATCGACGACATGACATACTGACTGAGGTGATTGGGACGCCCGAGCCCAAAGGACGCACCCGAGGAGTCGGGTCACACATTCCGTGGAGGGTTGGGTTACCAATCTCCACCTCCTCGGGTGGCACACCCAGTTCAAGTAATATTCGAATAGATGCGTCCGATCACTGCAGTCATCACTGTCCCATTGATTTAGACACGTGGAAGAACATACGAGAGGTACATTTACAATTATTAAATTTATTATTTATGTTGGTTAAATGTATGTAATACTTTGTGTTTGTTTACAAATTATTACTTCTACTAACAAGGTGGCCTGAAGAGCCTATTATACATCGAGGGGCAACTTGAAGGTGATAAACAGCTTGTGGCTATCGGTCGAGGCGTAAATGGCCGGTTTGTTAACTTTCGAGCAATACCCGAAGATAACGTGAAGGTGAAGGTCGATAAAGCACCTTTACGAGGTCGAGGTGCAGCATTGCCAACAGCCTATCCAAAGCTCTCGAATGTTCAACAAGCAGTTAACCATCACGTGGCTTGGCCGAAAGACTTGGTCGTTGTCGATAAAAGGGTGAGATCTGATGGACCAAAGTTATACGAGTCAGAAACACAGTAAAACCCCCTTAATTAGACTGTTTGTCTATCTAACGTCTACGTGTTAGTCCCGATATATTTTCACAGGGCATTTTAGAGACTGAAGTGAAAACACGCTAAGGAGAGGATTTTAAGCTGAAAAGATAACAAGAGTCAATCCAAGGTCAAGATCATATGCCGACTGAAGAAATATCAAGGATCCTGACGTTGAATTGACCAGAACAAATTAATCAGAAGAATCAGGAGTGGAGTCAAGACAGACCGGGGAAGGAACACATTGACAGTTTTGTGAAAAGACTGCACAAAACTGTACAAACTCACACATTGGGCAAGGATGACCGGCCACCACTCAAGGAGGTGGCCAAGGGAGGAGCTCCTCCCCCTTGGGCCACCGGCAACCGGCGGCTATGGGAGGAGGGACCGGCGGCTTTACTATTCTGCCACTTGTCACCTCCTCCTCCTCCTCTCTTCTCCTCCCTTGGATCAAATGCACATGTCCACCATCTCCACCACCCATCTCCTCCCATTTTGGCTATAAATACAAGCCTCGTTCTCCTCATTTCAACACACCTCAACTCAAATTCACTTCTCTCTCTAGAAGTTGTAATATTTGTAATGTTGTAATTTTGCTTTGGAAATAAAGGAAAGCTCCCTTGGCGCTTCAACGGTTGTAAGTTTCTCTTAGTATTTATTTATTTAACTGTTGTCTTTAATTTCCTTAGTATAATGTTTAGCGCGATGAATAGTAGCTAAACTAGTAGTTCGGTCTAAGGGGCACACTTGTATTATAAAATGTTTTAAGACTATTAAACTTAGTGTCTAGTCTAAGTATACAAAACTTATTCTATGTGCCATATATTAAGTCAGAACGTCCATGGTTGAGGGGACGCTTGGAATGGCAAAGCTCACCATGGGGGTTCGTAAACTTGTACGGATAAGTGGATGCTTGGAATGGCAAAGCTTATCTGAGAAGTTTGACTCATCCTAAACACCATTTGGTTGATCGGGAATGATTGATCAAATGGATGCACATAGGCTAATATAACCGGGAATGGAGTATTAGTTTAAATAGAATAAGTGTTCTACGTCCTTGGAATAGGCTAGACAGTGTACGCAAATCGAGTGCTTGGAATGGCCTTGATACACCGTTTGAATACTTAGGAGAGTCACTAAAGGTCAATGATAAACAGGATATAATACAAGTCCCCTGAAACCGAACATTTCTCTTAATCATTAAAATAGTAATATACTTTCCAGTATTAAAATCAACCAACCAACCAATCAATCAATCAAAATAGCTGGTAGCTTTAAAACCAACCAACCGACCTTAAACACGCTCCCACGCTGCGTAATCCCCCCGAAGAACAATTATTCCCCTAGTTCCCTTGGGTTCGACCCCTACTTACCAAGTACTACCCAGTAGTATAGTTGCGAGTAGCGGACTATTATAAATTTATTTGCACAATCGCTTTGACGACAAGCGGTTCTTTCAAGATCATCGAAGATTATAACTTCATTTGCTTCATTGTGTTATACTACAAATAAAATAAGATATTTAAGCTTCACGGAAATTTAACATGCAGGCATATGACATACACTTATACGAGTCTTTGCCACTTACTGGCGATGATTTCGTAGATGAAATGTCCGTGGACTGTTGATGGACCATATTTATATGATTCATTAAGACAGTTAAACCCACCAAATTGGATGCTTTATCTTGACAACTTTTACTTGTTAGTTTCACTTTTGTTCTACAGGCCATTTCAAGGAGTAAAGATGAAAACGAGCTAAAATGGAGTTCTTAACACTGAAAGTGGATTACAAGTAAGAACTGACCATACACTACAAGAAACTGTGTTTTAACCTACGATTTAAATTCAACGGAATAAATTTTGTTGATAATATATATAAAACCTTCAAAATTTTGTGGGAAATAAATCCGTTGGAAAGTATGTGTTATAAGTTACAAATTAAAGTCAACGGAGAATACGTTGTTGATAATATATATATATAACCTTCGAACTTTTGTCGGAAATAAATCCGTTGATATTTATGTGTTATAAGTTACAAATTAAACTTGACAGAAAATGTTTTGTTAATAATATGTATATAAAATCTTCGAATTGTTGTTGAAAAGAAATTTGTTGGTATTTAATGTGTTATAAGTTACAAATTAAACTCGACGTAAAATATTTTGTTGATAATGTATATATAAAACTTTCAAACTTTTGTTGGAAATAAATCCGTTGGTATTTACGTGTTATAACCTACAAATTAAATTCGACGGAAAATATTTTGATGATAATGTATACATAAAACCTTCGAACTTTTGTCAGAAATAAATCCGTTGATATTTATGTGTTATAAGTTACAAATTAAACTTGACAGAAAATATTTTGTTAATAATATGTATATAAAATCTTCAAATTTTTGGTTGGAAATAAATTCGTTGGTATTTATGTGTTATAAGTTACAAATTAAACTCGACGTAAAATATTTTGTTGATAATGTATATATAAAACTTTCAAACTTTTGTGGGAAATAAATCTGTTGGTAATTACGTGTTATAACCTACAAATTAAATTCGACGTAAAATAATTTGATGATAATGTATATATAAAACCTTCAAACTTTTATTGGAAATAAATCTGTTGGTATTTACGTGTTATAAGTTACAAATTAAACTTGACAGAAAATATTTTGTCAATAATATGTATATAAAATCTTCAAATTTTGGTTGGAAATAAATCTGTTGATATTTATGTGTTATAAGTTACAAATTAAATTTGACGTAAAATATGTTGTTGATTATGTATATATAAAATTTTCAAACTTTTGTTGGAAATAAATCCGTTGGTATTTACGTGTTATAATCTACAAATTAAATGCGACAGAAAATATTTTGTTGATAACGTATATATAAAACCTTCAAACTTTTATTGGAAATAAGTCTGTTGGTATTTACGTGTTATAAGTTACAAATTAACTCGACGAAAAATACTTTGTTGATCATTTATATATATATATGACCTTCAAACTTTTGTTGGAAATAAATCCGTTGGTATTTACGTATTAAAAGTTGCAAATTAAACTTGCTAGAAAATATTTTTTATCCAATAAAATAAATACCGACGTTCGTCTTATGAGAAACCAAAAAAAACAAATTAAACAAATTGATTAGAAATATTATAACCACATCTTGTTTTCCTTAATTCTTTTCACTTTTAAACCAAGAAAAACAAATCAATTAATAAAATAAAGTTGGGTTTTCTCTTCTCTTTTTTTACTTCGTTGTCGAGCGACTATAATCAGATTTGGAAAGCAGTTGCCATATCTTGGTCGACTATGATTCGAGCTTCTGTTTTTATTCATCAACTTGTAACGCAACTGCCAACATTAATCATCTCCAACGCGCATAGCTGAATTGAAACAACGACCTGAATCGCCTACAGACGGAGAAGGAAAATAGGGCTCGTCGGGATTGTCAGATTGCATCATCGTAGTTCGTCTTCTGTCGCAACCAACGTCCTTATGAATTCGCGGTCATAGTTGCACATCGACAGCGGCACTTGATAACGAAGTCAGAAGTGTGGAGGTCTTGCCGCTTGGTCATCAAAAACTATTGGACAAAGAAGTCGTCTAAGGTTAGACAGCAAATCAATTTCAACTTTCTTGTTTAGTTTCTTGAACTAGAGCAGCATCACTTCAGGTTATCAATTAATCAGATGCCTTTATATTGATGTTGAAATTGAAATTTATGTTTAGCTTGGAATCTTGTCTGTATAAGGTGAACGAAATTGTATCTCTGCTAGTTTAATTTGAATTTGTAGTTTATATAAGCGATTTATTGCTAATAAGAAGGGCTAAAATTTCCTAAACTCGAATTATTGTGTGCTGCTTGATTACCTTGAAAAATAGTGTTTTGGTTGTTATAGCCACAATTTCAATAATCTAATCACATGATTTCTACATTGATTTGTAGATGTCCGCAGGTCGGAGTTGGATGTATAATAGGCTCATTCCTAAAGGTACAACGATAACTCATGCGTTCAGGATGGGGGTGCTTGAGTTTCTGAATTTAACAAGTATGTATTCTATTTAATTCAGGTGGAAAAGGATCCAACAGATTTGGCAAGGTTTGAGGAGCTAATAAAAGGTCCATTAAGGCTTATTACGCCTTTTAAGGCTTGTATTTGTAATGGATATAAGTTTAAATGCGGTGACTTGACAAAACTTACTTCAAGCAGTTCAGGAGTGTTGGTTCAAGGAAGTTGTTATACTAATCTTTTAGATAATTACTATGGACGTTTGCAAGAAGTGGTGCGAGTCAATTATGAAGGGGGATATCAAGTTATTTTGTTCAAATGTCATTGGTTTGATACTTCGGAAAAGTACCGAATGATGGATAGGAATGGGGTGGTGACTGTTGATGTCAAATCAAGGTTAAGGACAGATGATATTTTTATACTAGCTAGTCAAGCTAGTCAAGTCTACTATGCTCCTAATGTGGTTAACCCTCGCAGCACTTGGTACACGGTAGTAACAACTAAGAGTCTTCCATTGGATGAAACAACTTCAGCTGCAAGTGAAAATGCATATCAAGAGGATGTGTCAAATGCTGAAATTATGTCAAGCTCACAGATCAATTTGAAGTTTGTTCCCGAGGATATCAATGACATTTCCAATGAGGATGAAGATGAAGATGAAACCTCTGGTGACCAATTTGTCATTGCTGGGGATGAAGATGATGAGAGAACGGATGAGGAAGATGAGGAAGAAGCAAGGGATGTTGATGATTTCAGTGATAATGATGGTTTTGAAGATGTCCATTAATTTGTTAAATGTACTTTCTTTTTTGATGGAAGCTTCAGTCTTTTTTGGTTCCTTGGATCTTATGTGTAATCTGTCCTGCAGGGTTGTATTGTTTTTTAGCGAGTTTTATCGCCTGTTCTTTTTCATGTCGATGAAGCCTCCTCCGAGAGAGCTGAGGCGCTTGCTTTTTTTCAGTCTTTGCTATAAGGCCACCTGGGGTGCGCGGACACTGTCTAGGCCAATGAAGCTGCCTGCGTGCGAGCCTAGCCCTCATTTTCTTCAGCCGCAAAGAGTCTGCACCTTTGTACCAAGGTTTGTCCAGCGTTTTGGACCAATTAATAAAACTCTTGGGGAAGCTGCTCCTTTTATTTAATAAAAAGAAAAAAGTTCAGCTGCAGATAGTTTATCTAGGATCTCAATCTGACTTTTCATGTAGTTGTTTAGATGATAGATATCAGCTACGAGGCTGGATTTGGATTTGGATTTGGACGATGTCTGGTTGATCCGAGTTTCCTCTGTTTGATTTTGTCACTTATTTTTTTTTAAGCTGGGCCGGAGCCAGCAAGTTTATTAGAATGAGGTCCAAGCAGCCTGATTTTATTTATAACTGTTTTTTTCTTGCAATAATGTTTGTTCCTTAAAAAAGAAATTCAGAACTAGAAAAGAATATGTCGTTTGGACAAATCACAAATTAGAAAAGTATATACTGCGACAGTACTCCGATCAAGCCACAACTAAGTCCCAATGACTTATTCCAACAAAGATCAAGAACACAAGTGAAATGTCAAGTATAAGTGACTTATCTTTTGATGTCAACTAAGGAGCAACCAAAGGGCAACCGAAGAGGCAACTAAAGGGCAACTGGAGTTACATTCCAACCGATGGCTTTTTGGAGAAAAGATCTCATTCCACTCACACATATCCTCCCCTCCTCCACCACATGGGCGGCTAAGCCCTCCACCTCTCCTCTCAAGCCATGTGGCCGGCGGCTATGGGGAGAGATGACTCACCTCCGATGGCTTTTGAGCTCTCCTCCCCCTCTTGACAGGTGGATGCTTCTCCTCCACATCTCCTCCCTTCTCCATGCCTATAAATAGAGACATTCTTCTCCTTTGTAAATCATCTTCAAATCCACAATCACTTATCTCTCTAGATTGAGAGCACAATCCATGTAAACACTTCTCTTTGATATCGAAAGCTTTAAGTTCGTTATTGAGTACTCTTGTCGGTTCTTGAAGTACTCAAGCGTTTCTTTACTTTTCCTTAGTCTACTCCTGTCGGTTCTTGAGTATTCTCCTTTTTACTTTACTGTCTTTCAAAACCAAAATCTTTACTTTTCCTGTCTTTCAAAACCTTTACTTTTCCAAGTACTTAGCTATGATATCCACCTTTATGGGTATTCGTAGCTAAACCCTTCATTCGGTTGAAGGGGTGTACTTGTATCATAAAATGTTTTAGACCCTTCTCTTAGTGCCTCTTTGTGTTCAACTTGTTCTAGGTGCCTTATATTAGGTCAGAACTCCATTGGTTGAGTGGATGCTCGGAAGAGAAAAGCTCTTCCATGGGTTCGTGATCTTCCGTGGATAAGTGGAGGCTCGGAAGAGCACAGCTTATCTGTGGAAGTCAACCTCTTTTAAACACCATTTGGTTTATCAGGAATGATGATCAAATGGATGCACATACTAGAACAAGAGTTCTTTGTCTTGCAAAAGACTAGACGGTGTGGCAAGTCATGTGCTAGGAATAGCCTTGATTCACTTTTGAACACTTAGTATGATCATTAGAGGTCAATGATAAACGGACTATGATACAAGGCCCCTGATACCGAATCTTTCCTTTGATTCAAACATCACCTGTCATTTACTTTCAGTCTTACTATCAACTGCTTACTTTCCAGTCATTTACTTTCAGTAACTTTACTTTCAGTCCATATCAACTGCTTACTTTCCGCAAGTCTTGTCCTTCAAGCAATTTCTTTCCGCAAGTCTTGTCCTTCAAGCATTTACTTTCAGCAAGTCTTGTCCTTCAAGCACTTTATTTTACGCACTTATTTTTCAACAAGTCTTGTCCTTCAACCATGTCTCGTGTAGGAAGCCACCATGACTATCAGGATGACGACGAGATGAACTTGTACGATCAAAACAATGAGGCGCCGCCTCCATTTATTGACGATCCGGGACAGCTCATCCGAAACCAAAGAGCTCGTAATCGGGAAGGCGCCCGAAGAAACCAAGAACCACCCGAGGACCGAAATGAAGCTGGTCCAGTACCACCCCCTAGATATCCCCCACCTCCTCGACATCAACAAGTGCCAAGACGGGAACCCATCTTCGATGATTACTATGGGGATAACAACTACCGCGAGCCTACTATGGACGAACTCAATGCCCCAGATTTTAGAAATCAGCCATGGTGCATATACGAGGGCCCTGAACTGGAAAACATTGCCGTCGACATGTCCGTGGTCCACAATTTGCCAAAGTTCTCAGGAACTCATGGAGAATCTGCGACAACTCATCTCCAACGCTTACATGGCATTTGCCAAAATCTAAAGCCCAATCGAGTGAATATAGACGACTTCAAGTTGAAGGCGTTCTATTTTTCCCTCATTGACTCGGCAAACGATTGGTTCCTTTTATTGCCTTCGGGTAGCATCAGAACATGGGCTCAGATGCAAAAGAAATTTCTAGACAAATATTACCCAGCAGGAAGAGCGATGCAAGTAAGGAGGCAGCTGCAGGACATAAAGCAAGGGCCCAACGAGTCGATGTTCGACTACCTTGAGAAATTCAACCGATTAGAGCAAAGCTGCTGCAATCTTGGATTACCCGAGAAGCTCATCATCGAGTACCTGATTGATGGACTGAATCCCTTAGACAAAAAGCTCCTTGATGCTTCAGCTGGAGGGTCAATGATGAGCCTACCATTAAGCGGCATACGGCGACTAGTCACAAAATTTGCTGAAAATGCCAGGTTCAGAGAGGAGACCACTCGGCAGGATGAGTTTACCCGAACCAAGAACGTTGCAAGTGCCGAGACACCGGTAAACTCAATGCCCGAGCAAATGGAACAGATGAAGGAAATGATGATGCAAATCCTACGAAAGCAGACAGTTCAAGTAAGACCTTGCGAGTTTTGTGGCTCTACGGACCACAAGACTGATGCATGCCCAACTTCGATCGAAGAGGACCCGGTGGAGGCCAATGCAGTAGAGGGATATCAAGGGTACAATAACAACAACAACCACGCCGGTCCAAGCCGGCAGTATGGTCAAGCAACCAACCCGAGCTGGAAAAATGAGAACCACCCTCCAAGGGTGACACAAAGGGTGACACAACAAGCCGCACCTCAACCAGCTCAGTCATTTTATCAACCACCCCACCAGCAGTACAACCAGAATGCCCCACCAGCGGGCCAATACCAACAAAGGGGACCAAACCAGTACCCCACAGGCCAATATCAATAGAAGGGACCAAATCAGTACCAAGCCAGCTCGAGTAATCAGCAAGGACCGAACAAGTGGCTGGAGGACATGATGAAGGAGCTCTCGGGTACTGTGCAGCAATTCTCGGGTACTGTGCAGTAATTATTGGGCACCGTGAATCAATTAAGTGCTACTGTTCATCAAAACCAGGTGAAAAATGATGGAGCAATAGCCGACCTGAAGAAACAAATGTCTCAGCTCGCTACCTCAATGTTCGAGCATAATAATGAATGACAGAACCGCTCGTCGTCAAAGCGATTTGTACAAATAAATTTATAATAGTCCGCTACTCGCAACTATACTACTGGGTAGTACTTGGTAAGTAGGGGTCGAACCCAGAGGAATTAGGGGGATAGGTTATTCTTTAAGGGATTTGTTCAGCGAAGGAGCGTGTTTTAGGTTGGTTGAGGTTTTAGTGCTAACAACTACGTGACTTTTTAGTTGGTTTTGGTTTTGAGTGCTGAAAAGTAAATTACAGAAAAGTAAATACTAAAATTAAAAGTGAAGACTTACAGTGGGTGATGCGTGAATTGCAAGTCCTCCGGATTGTGAGCGGTTGACGGTTGCAGTTGATTGAACAATAAAAGTAAAGACAAAGGGGATTCTGTGATTGCAAGAGAAGTATTCGGTCTTAGGGGGCCTTGTATTATATCCTGTTCATTCTTTTAGTAACCCTTCTAAGTATTCAAACGTGTATCGAGGCCCTTTCGTAGCGCTCAATTCGCCACACTGTTTGTAAACCCTTGTTCTACTTCAGACTAATTCCTCCTTTCGAAGTATCTTAGCCTTTTGTGCATCCATTTGGTCCCTTTGGTCCAGTTTCCAAATGGTTTTAAAGATAGATCGAACTCCTCAGATAAGCTTTTCCCTTTCGTAGCATCCACTTACCCGAGTATGTTCACGACTTCCCACAGAAGAGTTTTGCCCTTTCGTAGCTTCCACTCAACCTTGGAAAGTCTGACCTTATAAATGGCACATAGAACAAGTTTTGAATACAGAGAAAAGAAACTAAACGAAGTAAAACATTTTATAAAACAAGAACTCCCCTTCAACCGAATGAAGAGTTTAGTTACGAATATCCATAGAGTTGGACATCATAACTAAATACTTGGGGATTTGGAAAAGAATACTCAAGAACCGACAAGAGTAAAGAGAGAAGAGAAAGAGATTACTCAAGAACAAACAGGAGTAACTCTTGAACTGTAACTGAAAGCTTGAGTACTCAAGAACAAACAGGAGTACTCAAGATCGAACTAAAGTATTTGAGAACAAACTGAACTTTTATTTATATCAAAACCAAACTTTACAAAGTAACAAACTTAGAGAGAGAAGTGGAGTGTGGTGTCTTGTGAATGCTTATGGCTTATGAAATGAGGAGGGATGGCTTGGTATTTATAGCCATGGAGGAGAGGAATGGATGGCCAAGATGAGGGCATGTGGTTTAGCATCCAAGGGTGGAGAGGAGGGGAAGAGGAGAGGAAGACAAGTGTCACAAGGGGAGAGGAGAAGGCAAAGCCGCCGGCGGCTTTTGGTGTGGATGGAGGAGGATGTGACATGTGGTGGTGTGGGAGAGGAGGAGGGGTGGATGTGAGGAGAAAGCCGCCGGTCCATGTGGCATGAGGAGAGTGGTTGTGAGTTTTGTGCAGTTTGCACAAAACTATCGGTGTATTCCAGCTCCGGATTGTCTTCGGTTTCTCTTCGGTTTGATTTGTTTTGAATGATTCCATGTCAGGATCTTTAGATTTCTTCATTCAACGTCTGATCTTGACCTTGGATTGTCTCCTGATATCTTTTCTGTGCTAAAAGCTCTTCCTTAGCGTGTATTCTCTCTAAGCTCTGAAATACCCTGTAGAAATGTATCGGGACTAAAACATCGAAGTTAGATAGACAAACAGTCTAATTTGGTGGGTTTAACTGTGTTTATGATTCATACAATTGTGGTCCATCAATGAACCTGGCCGACTTCCTTCACAAATCGTCCAAAACCCGAAGGAAAACGTAAGTGCCGTGACCCTAAGGAGTGGGAGAAAGCTTGCCGTCAAACCCATGGAGCAAGAGGAGGACAAAAGCCCAAGGTTGCCTGGAGAAGAATAAATGAGGCCCGAGGCTCGCGGAACTCTTGATCAGGACACGGTCGAGAAAAATGGGGACGCACACGAGGAACACAGGCCTAGCCCGGTTCCACCGTCCGAAGAACACAGGCCACACCCAGTGCCCAGAATCGAGACCTCCAAGATCCGCGCCGCGCTTCCATTTCCAGTGCCAGCCCGAGTACCAAAACAACATGTCATGGATGAGGACGTGTTCGAATTGTTCAGCAAAGTCGAAATCAACATCCCCCTCTTGGAAGCCATCAAGCAAATCCCTCGATATGCTAAGTTTCTAAAGGAGCTTTGCACCAACCGGAGGAGGAATACTAGATATGATCAAGAGCTGATGAGTAGGAACGTGTCGGCCGTCATACAACGAAAAGTGCCCCCAAAATGTGGTGATCCGGGAACCTACACCATTCCATGCACAATTGGCAACATCCGAATCGAGAACTGCATGCTAGACCTTGGAGCATCAATCAACGTTCTTCCCTTCTCTATCTACTCATGCCTTAGGATTGGACTGCTCGAACCCACCGGTCTCACTATTCAACTGGCAGATCGGTCGTGCAAACAGCCCGAGGGCAAAATAGAAGATGTCCTGTTTCAAGTAGGCGAATTGGTGTTTCCAGCAGACTTCTACGTCTTAAAAATGGAGAATGGCGGACCTACCGACCATGCACCCATCCTTCTCGGCCGTCCATTTCTCAAAACATCGAAAATGAAAATAGACTGTGGAAGTGGAATGCTCTCAATGGAAGTAGAAGGAGAAGTCTTCAGCTTCGACATATTCCGAGCAATGAAGCACCCCATGGAATTCGAGGAAATACACGCTCTCGATACTTTGGACGATCTGGTCCAAGAAATTCAGCCAGAACCAAGAGCAGATCCCTTAGAAGTCATACTCAATGGAGCCGAAAGCTCTTACGAATTGACCAAAAGCTTGCATGAAACGGTAGCCCACTTAACAATCTCGGAGCCTCTCACACCAGAATATGAAGTCAACGAGGTAAAATTATTCAAAGCAAATACTTTTTTACCCTCAGTGATGCAAGCTCCCAAAATAGAATTGAAGCCCCTGCCCGGGCATCTGAAGTACGCCTTCCTAGGGGATAATAACACACTTCCAGTGATCATCAAGAGTGGCTTGGAAGCAGGCCAGGAACGAGGTTTGATAAAAGTGTTGAAACAACACAAGTTGGATATTGGATGGACTCTAGCCGACTTGAGAGGAGTTAGCCCGGCAGTCTGCATGCATCGCATCTTACTCGAGGATGGAGCTAAGCCGTCAAGAGAACCTCAGCGATGACTCAACCCGATCATGATGGAGATCGTCCAGAAGGAAATACAGAAGCTCCTGGATGCAGATGTCATCTATCCAATCTCGGATAGCCAGTGGGTAAGTCCGGTCCACGTGGTCCCGAAGAAAACTGGAATCACGGTCGAGGAAGATACCGAAGGGAAAATGGTGACAACAAGGGTCAAGAACGGCTGGAGAATGTGCATCGACTACAGAAAATTGAACACCGTCACAAGGAAGGACCATTTCCCACTACCATTCATCGATCAGACTGGCGGGCAAGCCATACTTTTGCTTCCTGGATGGGTTCTCGGGCTACAACCAGATCCCCATAGCACCTGAGGACCAAGAGAAGACTACATTTACCTGCCCATTCGGCACATTCGCCTTCAGAAAGATGTCGTTCGGCCTATGCAATGCCCCGGGGACTTTTCAAAGGGTAGTAACCAACATCTTTTCAGACATGATCGGAGAATTCATTGAAGTCTTCATGGACGACTTCACCATCTATGGAGACACATTCGACGCTTGCTTAAGCAATTTGAGCACGGTTTTGGCACGATGTGTGTCCATGAACTTAGTGCTCAATTACGAGAAGTGCCACTTCATGGTAACACATGGAATAGTCTTGGGACATATCGTCTCACAAGAAGGCATGGAAGTGGACAAAGCAAAGATCAACCTGATCATGACTCTACCATACCCATCCACAGTTCGAGACATCCAATCATTCCTTGGCCATGTAGGATTCTACCGACGGTTCATCAAAGACTTCTCCAAAAAGGCGTTACCTCTATCCACTCTTCTCCAAAAAGAAGTTCCTTTTGAATTCACCAATGCATGCAAGGAGGCCTTTGAGGATCCGAAGAAAGCCCTCACTAGCACACCTATCATCCAAAAGCCAAATTGGGAACTCCCATTCGAAGTCATGTGCGACGCGAGCGACTTCGTTGTGGGATCAGTTCTCGGCCAAAAGGTTGATAAGAAGGCAGGTGTGATCTACTACGCCTCAAGAACCCTAGATTCTACCCAACGAAACTACTCCACCACCGACAAGGAACTCCTGGTAGTGAAGAAGGAGGCCAAGCCAAGGCTCATTTGGTGGATCTTGCTGCTGCAAGAATTCGATGTGGAGATAAGGGACAAAAAGGGGATCGAGAATACTGTGGCCGACCACCTAAGCAGGATTGTCAGAAAGGAAGAAGAGGGGCACATAACCGAGTCATTTCCAGACGAGCACCTCTATGCAGTCTCAACCAAGGTGTCGTGGTATGCCTCAATCGTCAACTACCTTATAGGAGGTAAATTTCCCCCTTCTTTTACTAAGGCACAATGCATGAAACTTAGGCATGGTGCTAGACATTACTTATGGGATGATCCTTATTTGTGGAAAATAGGAGCAGATCAAATACTTAGGAGATGCATCCCAGATAATGAAATAGCTTCTATTATTAGCTTCTGCCATGAGTTTGCATGTGGAGGACACTTTGGGCCTAGGAGAACCGCTAGGAAAATCCTAGATAGCAGCTTCTTTTGGCCAAGTATATTTAGAGACACCTATGAGAAGTGTAAAAAATGCGATAAGTGCCAAAGAGTAGGAAATGTGTCAGCTAGAAATGAGATGCCTCAAGTACCCATATTAGTCAACGATGTTTTCGACATTTTGGGGTATTGATTTTATGGGACCATTCCCAGTATCATGCGGTTATACTTATATTTTAGTCGATGTAGATTATGTTTCAAAATGGGTAGAAGCTAAGGCCACAAGGTGCGACGATGCAAAAACTGTCATAGATTTTTTGCGCACTAACCTGTTTTGTAGGTACGGGGTACCCAAGGCCATAATCAGCGACCAAGGAACTCATTTCTGCAACCGCATGATGGCTGCCACCTTGAAGAACTACCATGTCCACCACCGAACATCCACGGCATATCATCCCCAAACCAACGGTCAAGCGGATATCTCCAACCGCGAAATCAAAGGCATTCTGGAAAAGATGGTGAAACCAGGTAGGAAAGATTGGAGTCAGAGGCTAGACAAAGCTCTTTGGGCTTATCGAACGGCATACAAGACGCCAATTGGAACCTCCCCCTTTCGGCTTGTTTACGGGAAGGCATGTCACCTTCCGGTGGAATTAGAACATAAAGCCTATTGGGCGCTCAAGCATTGCAATCCAGAGTTGAAGGCTGCCAGACTGGATAGGAAGCTTAATCTGTGTGAGCTTGAGGAGTTGCGGCTTGAGGCCTATGAAGGGCAAACGGACTACAAGGCGCGGACAAAATTGTATCATGACAAATTCATCCTCCGGCGCTCATTTGAGGAAGGACAACAAGTACTACTCTTCTCCTCACGGTTGAAGTTGATGCCAGGCAAACTAAAATCAAGATGGACCGGTCCTTATACCGTGACTAAGGTATTCAACCATGGGATGCTTGAGTTGGAAAGCATGGAGGATGGAAGATGATTCAATGTGAATGGGCAGCAAGTCAAACACTACCATGGCGAGGTCAACTTGACAACAGAAAAATTTGACCTGAGCCACCCATGGGACCCAACCTTATGATCCAGGAATGAGGTACTGTCGAGCTAACGACATTAAACAAATGCACTGGTCGGGAGGTAACCCGACACCTATCTTACTTTCAGTCATTTAATTTCTGTCATTTAGTTTTTGCCTTAAATCATTCTCACCTTTCTTGTATATATTTGCTTGCATGACTTTTGAACTAAGTCGTGCTGTGAGGAACGCCTTCGTTCAAAAGTGTGGGGTGAGAACCACCTTTGTATATAGTTAATTAACATGTTTTCTTTTTTTCCTTTTCCCTTAATATTATCTTTTTGAAAATATGAACTTGAGAATGTGAAAAAGATAGATCTAAATTCATGCATTTACCTTGTGAAATCTCAACTGTATAAAAACTTAGGATGTAACTTCTCATTTGTCCCTTTGTGCTGAGATATACAGGGGATGTGGAGTTGATATAAATTGCCCTAGAGAGGCTTGGCAAGCACTCAAAGGACTGAATTTCACTATATGGTTTACGAAGTCAGTGGAGGCTGCACTTCGGGTTTTAAGAAGATCAGAGCCATCTCCGCCGTGCAGCGTTTATGCAAGAGGCTGGACGGGAATCAAACCGTCCTATCTCTAGTCAGAGTAGCCGGGAAAACAAATGAGCGACCCTCATCTTGACCCGCGCGAAACGGCAAGGATGAGAAAGAGCGGGGAGGTATTTCCATATGCTCTCGGGCCATGATTGGACCTCCCAAAGAAAGGTTGAGAAAATGGACTAGCAAGTCACAAAGAAGCAAAAGCTCGAAGAAGCTAATTGATGGTGCACTAGTCGTGATCGTGCAAATCAAAGATAAATTTATAAGTCCACTACTATTAACTTACTAGTAAACTAGTAAAGCGGCAAGTAGGGGTCGAACCCAAGGGAGTTGTAATGGTTACTTGTTGTTCTTGTGCAATGCAAGTGAAGAAAAGTGAATGTAAGTTGGGGGTTTTGGGAACAATTGAGAACTAATGCAAAAGTAAGAAAAGTAAATGCAATGGGAGGGTGATCAAGAGAATGGTATTCGGTCTAGGGGCCTTTTGTTGTGGCTCAACTCATCATTGACCTCTAATGATCTATCCTCGTACTCATAAGTGTGGGTTAGTCCTCTTTCGAGACAAAAACCCTAAAGTAAGGCATCTTTCGAGCGCATACACCACAATCCATTCCCTTTCGAGACTTGGATTTCTAGTACAAACAAGTTTAATATCCTCTTTTGAGGCTTACTAGACTAGGTGCAAGCTTGTTTCACTTTTCAATGACAACAAGCACTATGGTGGTAGTGAACCCATACGGTTAACCCTAGCCCTTTCGTAGCATCGGATTCTCCTAGGTATTCATTTCCGATACATAGGCACATGACTAGCAAATGGAATACAAGGAAGCATTAAGGAAAGGGTCTCAAAGTTGTGCTACAACATTATTGTGGCTTGTTTATCCTTGACCTCTAATGATCATACTTTGTGTCATGAGTGTGGTTCACTCTATTCCAAGAGATTACCCAAAGTAAGGCCCTTTCGAAGCTCTTACACCACAAGAACACAAGAAGCATTAAGAATGGGGTCTCAAAACCGTGCCACCATGTTATGACCCCCAAACCGAATAGGGAGTTTAGCCACTCATATCCATGGGAAGGATATGAGGGCAATGGATGGAATGTAAATACATGAAATTAAGAACAGTAAAGTAAGTGCAAGAAAGTAAGACAAGAATGTAAATGTGCAACAAAGTAAAGGAGTAGAGAGATGTTGATTCTTTCCCAAGCCAAATTACAAGAGGTTCCCCTAAGGGATTTTAGAGAGATTTTAGCATGTCATTTACAAGGTCCAAGGTGTTGCTTATATAGAGATTTGGGGAAGGTTCTAGGTCTTTGAATTGGCTTGGGCTTCAAGTTTGAGTGGAAGTAGCCAAAAATAGATTGGCATGAGCCAATTGTGAGATGCTTCTAGAATTTTTCCCGAAGTTACTGTTCACGACCAAATTACTGTTCATCCCAGAATTACTGTTCACGCCGGAATTAATGTTCATGTCGGGATTACTGTTCACGCCGGATTACTGTTCACGCCGAAATTACTGTTCATGACTCTCCTCTGGCTTTGTTCTTCAACTGCGATGCTTCTGACATGAAAATGCCGTCTTTTAAGCTCAATTCTTCTTCAGACTCCAAAAGGCCCTGAAATGCAAAACGACATTAACAAGCATATGTTTTTATGATCAAATGTCGTAAATGGTGGGATTTAATGACTTAATGAGTTGTATAAATACGTCTCATCAAACCACCCCACACTTGAACTTGTTCGTCCCGAACAAGGCCTTAAGTCATAAGAGGAACAACACATACAAACATCACAAGCCCTCTTCTCGGCCGCTAGATAATATGCTGGTCTAGAATTCCCCTTTCCATGCATTCTCGATCATTACTCAAGCATTTTGCTAAAACATGAAATTAAACTTGATACATGTACCTTTGAGTCAAGATCAAACCAATTCGGATGAGTGGGAGGTAGTCCTTTTTAGGCCCATGATCTACACTCTTGGATTCGGATCTTGTTACATGGTTATACTTGTTGCTTCTTCTAGCACGTGATGAATTCAAGCTCAAGGGTTGAGTCCTTTTGATACTTTTCTTGGACATTCTTGTAGTGAACTTTGGCCTTCGGCCTTTGAATAACTTTGATACTCCTTCACTTTTTTGTTTCAGGTAGGCTCTCACATGAGATGATTTTTCTTTCTTTTGAGCTTTGCTCCTTCTGTGATTTTCTTGTCCATTCCTTCTTGGGAGGTCCAATCATCGCCCTCAAGCATATGGAAATACCTCCCCGCTCTTTCTCATCCTTGTCGTTTCGTGCGAGTCAAGATGAGGGTCACTCATCTATTTTCCCGACTACTAGGACTAGAGATAGGACGGTTTGATTCCCGTCCCACCACTTGCATAAACGCTGCAATGGTGGAGTCAACTACAACCACGAGTCTCAAAGCGCAGCCTCCACAAGTCCATATAACCATGTAACTCGAATCCCCGATCCTTGAGTGCTTTGTCAAGCCTCACTAGGACATTTCTATCAACTCCACATCCCCTATTTATCCCAACTCATAAGGTCACATAAGAAGTTAGATCACATGTTAGTCGCACAATTATAATTTCATAAGAGTCATGCATGTACTAGGATCCATCTATTTCGCATCATGAAAGCTCCAACTCCCCAATCCTACGCATTTTATTCACAAATCTACTCATTTTATTCAAAAAATTTAAAATTTTCAAAGGGAAACGTGCTGACTCATGCATGGCAATAAAAGTAAACGTGATGGCACAACAAACTACTAAATACCCCACCCCACACTTTTGAAATGAGCCGTGGCCTCATGGCACAACTCAATCAATACAATATGCACGCAATCAATGGAAAGAACAAGGTACTAGAGTGAAACGGAACTCCCCTCGTATGCCACGAAGTGGCAAGGCGTGGACTAGCATTTTAAGTGCATGGGAAGCTCCGGTCGGGCTCGGTCTCTCCCTCGGGCGAGCCTTGGCTTTGGGTGCGTCCCGGTCTAGGACCGTCGCTGGGTTCCTCGGGCCTAAGGTCTCGGAAAGGTTTCCTTGGGTCAAGCCCGGTTGGCATAAAATGCGTAGGACTAAAAGCAAAGTGCGTATCACTCGGACCCGACCTACAAAAACATCCTTATTTCTTTCCAAACATAAAAGAGGGTGAGGGTTAAAATGCAAGAAAATACTGTAAAAGCCTTTGTTTAACGTCGTTGGCTCGACAGTACCTCTTAGGGATCATAAGTTCGGATCCCATGGGCGGGTGAGGTCAAACTTCTTCCCAACTGCTCTCTTAGTCTTTCCAAGGTTCTCATATCGCAGTGGGCTCGGTTCTGTCTTCAACCGGTCAGGTGGTCTTGCCTTCACATCCTTCCGAGGAGGAAGAGATCTCTTAAGCCTAGCAACTGATTCATCACGTCGTGCCCTCTTGTTTCTCCATCCGGGTTTCCATCCAAACGTTCCATGTCTCGGTCTCTTCCTCATGTATGAGCGGACGGCATTCTCACAATTTTGGAAGTTCATAATCTTGCCATCACACACAAGCGACATCAAGCTTGCCCCCATGTTTAGCTTTGCCCTCGATGCACCTTGCACCTCATTACTTGTTACATGATCTTTGGTGGCTGTGATTTGCATAGGAGGTGAAGGAGAAGGGTCAAGTTGGGGTTCTTTGGCTAGGAGGATAGGGCATGTCTCGGGTGGCTCGGCAATGAGGATTAGGTCTTCTTCGGACAGCCCGGTAGTGAGCACCGGACATGTCTCGGCCAGCTCGGGAACGAGGTCCTCGGCCTCTGTTGGCTCCGTGGGCTCATATCTAGGCTCTTTTATAGCTGCCTCCACATCCACTACTATCCTTGTACCGATATCTTCTATCGGATTAGGCATTGTTGCGGGTAGGCTTGTAATGGAGGTGTCGCAAGCTATGTCTTTCACAACCGGCGCTGGATCCGCTTGGGCCCTCTCATCCATTTGGTGCAACTGACCCCGTTTTGTGCTCTCGGCCAAATCATCTATGAGGCCCTAGATTTCATACATGGGCAGCTTCATTACCGAGCCTTCCGCTGCATCATTAAGCATAGAATACTCCCATGGTATCATTCCACCAAGAAACCTTTGAAGAAGAAACAAGTCCGTGAACCCATGGTGCAGACAGCTCGACATAATGGAATCAAAGTACGAATAGTACTCATCCAATGTTTCGTCCGGGGATTGCTCACGGGTGATAATCTTCTTGCGGACTTCAAGTTGAAAGGATGGCGGAGAAAACTTCTTCAGAAATTTGGCTCGTAGCTCCCCATAATCATCTTCATAGGCCGTACATGAGTAGTACCAAGATATTGCGGGCTCAGTTAGAGAAAACTGAAAGCATTTTAGCTTAAAGCTCTCTAATGACTCGTCCTTAGGCTTGACTTGGCGGCAGATGGAGTAAAATCTTTGCACATGTCTCACGGGGTCTTCTCCAAATGTACCTCCAAATTGGGGGAGATTCCGCATCATCCAAAGCATAAGCTTGCTGCACTTGTATTCCTCTTCCTCATCATCAAAATTGCTACGGGCATGAGACATGGTTCACAAGGACCAAGCACGCAAGTAGCTTAAGAAAACAAATAGAAAACAAAAATAAGAACAACTTCACCAATGCACAACTCCCCGGCAACGGCGCTAAAATTTGATGCTGCACTAGTCGTGATCGTGCAAATCAAAGATAAATTTATAAGTCCACTACTATTAACTTACTAGTAAACTAGTAAAGCGGCAAGTAGGGGTCGAACCCAAGGGAGTTGTAATGGTTACTTGTTGTTCTTGTGCAATGTAAGTGAAGAAAAGTGAATGTAAGTTGGGGGTTTTGGGAACAATTGAGAACTAATGCAAAAGTAAGAAAAGTAAATGCAATGGGAGGGTGATCAAGAGAATGGTATTCAGTCTAGGGGCCTTTTGTTGTGGCTCAACTCATCATTGACCTCTAATGATCTATCCTCGTACTCATAAGTGTGGGTTAGTCCTCTTTCGAGACAAAAACCCTAAAGTAAGGCATCTTTCGAGCGCATACACCACAATCCATTCCCTTTCGAGACTTGGATTTCTAGTACAAACAAGTTTAATATCCTCTTTTGAGGCTTACTAGACTAGGTGCAAGCTTGTTTCACTTTTCAATGACAACAAGCACTATGGTGGTAGTGAACCCATACGGTTAACCCTAGCCCTTTCGTAGCATCGGATTCTCCTAGGTATTCATTTCCGATCCATAGGCACATGACTAGCAAATGGAATACAAGGAAGCATTAAGGAAAGGGTCTCAAAGTTGTGCTACAACATTATTGTGGCTTGTTTATCCTTGACCTCTAATGATCATACTTTGTGTCATGAGTGTGGTTCACTCTATTCCAAGAGATTACCCAAAGTAAGGCCCTTTCGAAGCTCTTACACCACAAGAACACAAGAAGCATTAAGAATGGGGTCTCAAAACCGTGCCACCATGTTATGACCCCCAAACCGAATAGGGAGTTTAGCCACTCATATCCATGGGAAGGATATGAGGGCAATGGATGGAATGTAAATACATGAAATTAAGAACAGTAAAGTAAGTGCAAGAAAGTAAGACAAGAATGTAAATGTGCAACAAAGTAAAGGAGTAGAGAGATGTTGATTCTTTCCCAAGCCAAATTACAAGAGGTTCCCCTAAGGGATTTTAGAGAGATTTTAGCATGTCATTTACAAGGGCCAAGGTGTTGCTTATATAGAGATTTGGGGAAGGTTCTAGGTCTTTGAATTGGCTTGGGCTTCAAGTTTGAGTGGAAGTAGCCAAAAATAGATTGGCATGAGCCAATTGTGAGATGCTTCTAGAATTTTTCCCGAAGTTACTGTTCACGACCAAATTACTGTTCATCCCAGAATTACTGTTCACGCCGGAATTAATGTTCATGTCGGGATTAATGTTCACGCCGGAATTACTGTTCACGCCGGAATTACTGTTCATGACTCTCCTCTGGCTTTGTTCTTCAACTGCGATGCTTTTGACATGAAAATGCCGTCTTTTAAGCTCGATTCTTCTTTAGACTCCAAAAGGCCCTGGAATGCAAAACGACATTAACAAGCATATGTTTTTATGATCAAATGTCGTAAATGGTGGGATTTAATGACTTAATGAGTCGTATAAATACGTCTCATCACTAATTAAAGGCCAAAGGCCAGTATGTGAAGGTTTTAACCGAAACAAAAGTGAAGAAGCTCCAATTCAAAATCAAAGGCCGAAGGCCAATTCACTTCAAAAGTTGTCCCTCACCAAAAGGAAATCAAAGTGCTCAACTCAGTGAAACCCGAACCGAATCATGTGCTAGAGAAAGCGACAAGTTAACCATATATTGCGAGTCGGTCCAGAGAATGCAGTCCAGGAGCCTAAAAAGGGCTATCTCCCGAAACATCCAAATTAATTTGCATCTCAACTCGAAGGTACAAGTATCAAGTTTCTTCTAAGTATTTACACAGTTTAGTTTGGTAATAAGTAAGTAATGCATGAATAGGATAAATCTAGTTCCATATTCTCACTTTCCTATTTGAAGTTTTTACTTAGATTGTGTACACATCTCTTAAATGGCATTGTTCACGACGAACAACTAAAAGTGTGGGGTGATCTGATCGACCATATTTATATGATTCATTAAGACAGTTAAACCCACCAAATTGGATGCTTTATCTCGACAACTTTTACTTGTTAGTTTCACTTTTGTTCTACAGGCCATTTCAAGGAGTAAAGATGAAAACGAGCTAAAATGGAGTTCTTAACACTGAAAGTGGATTACAAGTCAGAACTGACCATACTCCGACAGTACTCCGATCAAGCCACAACTAAGTCCCAATGACTTATTCCAACAAAGATCAAGAACACAAGTGAAATGTCAAGTATAAGTGACTTATCTTTTGATGTCAACTAAGGAGCAACCAAAGGGCAACCGAAGAGGCAACTAAAGGGCAACTGGAGTTACATTCCAACCGATGGCTTTTTGGAGAAAAGATCTCATTCCACTCACACATATCCTCCCCTCCTCCACCACATGGGCGGCTAAGCCCTCCACCTCTCCTCTCAAGCCATGTGGCCGGCGGCTATGGGGAGAGATGACTCACCTCCGATGGCTTTTGAGCTCTCCTCCCCCCTCTTGACATGTGGATGCTTCTCCTCCACATCTCCTCCCTTCTCCATGCCTATAAATAGAGACATCCTTCTCCTTTGTAAATCATCCTCAAATCCACAATCACTTATCTCTCTAGATTGAGAGCACAATCCATGTAAACACTTCTCTTTGATATCGAAAGCTTTAAGTTCGTTCTTGAGTACTCTTGTCGGTTCTTGAAGTACTCAAGCATTTCTTTACTTTTCCTGAGTCTACTCCTGTCGGTTCTTGAGTATTCTCCTTTTTACTTAACTGTCTTTCAAAACCAAAATCTTTACTTTTCCTGTCATTCAAAACCTTTACTTTTCCAAGTACTTAGCTATGATATCCACCTCCATGGGTATTCGTAGCTAAACCCTTCATTCGGTTGAAGGGGTGTACTTGTATCATAAAATGTTTTAGACCCTTCTCTTAGTGCCTCTTTGTGTTCAACTTATTCTAGGTGCCTTATATTAGGTCAGAACTCCATTGGTTGAGTGGATGCTCGGAAGAGCAAAGCTCTGCCATGGGTTCGTGATCTTCCGTGGATAAGTGGAGGCTCGGAAGAGCACAGCTTATCTGTGGAAGTCAACCTCTTTTAAACACCATTTGGTTTATCAGGAATGATGATCAAATGGATGCACATACTAGAACAAGAGTTCTTTGTCTTGCAAAAGACTAGACGGTGTGGCAAGTCATGTGCTAGGAATAGCCTTGATTCACTTTTGAACACTTAGTATGATCATTAGAGGTCAATGATAAACGGACTATGATACAAGGCCCCTGATACCGAATCTTTCCTTTGATTCAAACATCACCTGTCATTTACTTTCAGTCTTACTATCAACTGCTTACTTTCCAGTCATTTACTTTCAGTAACTTTACTTTCAGTCCATATCAACTGCTTACTTTCCGCAAGTCTTGTCCTTCAAGCAATTTCTTTTCGCAAGTCTTGTCCTTCAAGCATTTACTTTCAGCAAGTCTTGTCCTTCAAGCACTTTATTTTACGCACTTATTTTTCAGCAAGTCTTGTCCTTCAAGCACTTTACTTTTCAGTATTTACTTTCAGTCTCGTATTTACTTTCTTTACTTTCAGTCATTTACTTTTCAGTACTAAAATCAAAACCAACCCCCAAACTGTCTTTTGTAATTTTCCCTTTTTGAAAGAACAACTATCAACTAATTCCCTTGGGTTCGACCCGTACTTACCACTGACTACCAAAAATAGTTAAGTCGCGAGTATCGGTATTATAAATTTATTTTTGCACAGAGAACATCGCACCTTAACGACAGTGCGGTGGGCTCCGTCAACTGTAGACTTCTACGTGATGTGTGGAAGACTTTGAGTAGAGACACGATTGTAGTACAAGCCAAAGCTGAGGTGTTCGGTGACGACTACGATATCTACTTGTGTGACAAGGAAGTCACGAACCTATTAAAGTTTAAAGCGTTGGGGAACGCAACATCTGAGTTATATATATGGTAATATTTATATCTTTAATCATTTTTTTGCAATTAGTCTAACTAACACAAGTTTTTACTTTGTAGTCATTTACACGATCAGATGGTTCGTTCGGATATCAAGTTTGGTTTTTTTTATTCCTTCATTAATGACCCCAACCATAGAGAAAAACGAGAGATTGGCGACGTTCGTGGGAAGATTGAATAAGCCAGACAAAGACCAACTTTTTTGCTACTTTCTCCCTTATGATGATCACATATTGTGAGTTCATCACTTACTTTATAAGTTGTTAACTTCTGTTCTGAACACATTTGTTTTTAAGTTAGTGGGTTTTTTAGGTGGCATTGGATGTTACGCGTCATCTTTCCGAGACAACATAAAGTTCTTTGGCTTGATTCATCGACAGAAGAGAAGGGTATAAACGCTGATGCAAAATAGTTGGTGGAGACGTAAGTTTGGAAATTACTTTTATCTTATAACTTGTATTGAAAAGTCACTAATAATTACATTATTGTGTTTGTTTTAGGGGATTAGATCAATACTACCAAGGATGCGTACCGAGGAGTACATGTAAAGTAGAGTGGAAGAAATTTTTGGTATTCACAAATTAGACAATTTTATTAAATGTTTTTTTTCATTTATAAAGTTTGTTAGCTGCGATTCTTGATATCGTGCAGTGTCCAAGACAACCACCTAGCCATTTTTGTGGTTATTATGTCCTTCAATTTATTCGGGACATTATAGCATTTGTACGGGCTAATAATGGTGTGGAGGTTGAAGACATTAACCAAGTACGCTTTTTAGAGATATATATACATATGTTATTCATTTAACTGTTTACTTGTTGATTATTGATTTAGTTCTCTTGTTTTCACTCTTTAATTGTTGATTTAGCTTTTTAAGGCTTAATCATTTTCACTCTTTAATTGTTGACTTAGTTCTCTTGTTTTTTTTATAGTACTGTTTTCCTAATGGAGTAGAGTCATACGAAGTCGATAAGATTCTTGAAGTTCGGGATGAAATCGCCAGCTACCTACGTGACTATGTGACCACTCATTTCGCGGTATAGGACATTAACTTAGACAACATTTGTTATGTGATGTTTTGTGGCGTATTTGTACCAAAGAGACAAATATATGTGTATGCATGATATTGTATTGCAAATTCAGTGAAATGATGTTTAGCATGTAAGATGTGTTGTATTTAAAAGTTGGAACAGCAGGGTTTATTATTGATGTTTAAATTCAGGTGGATTTGAGCTTTTGTAAAGCCAAATCTGCCATTTTTTTGAAGCTTATGCATCCGTTTTTGAAGAAACCGTTGCATAATGTCTTAACATTATGCAACGGTTTTTCCTTGAACCGATGCATAATCTGAAGACATTATGCAACGCTTCATTATGCATCGGAACCAAAACTGATGCATAATATAAAAAAACGATGCATAAAGTGTTGTTTGTAGTAGTGATTGTTTTCCTCCTCTCTCTCTCTCTCTTTCGTCGGTGGTGGTGGTGGTGGTTTTTTTTCAGAGAACGGGCGGAGAACGAATCTCGTCGATCGACATTAATAGCGTCGGCGACGGCTGAGATGAGGAAGTGAAGGAGGCGGTGGTGGTGGTTTTTGATTCGGAGACACTGAGAGCGTTCGGCGAAGATGAGAGAAGGCGAAGCGTTCCGCTGCCGGCTGAGACGGCGATGAGAGTGATGGAGGCGAGTGAAACGCGAGATTAGGTTTTGATTGATTTTTCTTTTCCTAATTTGCCCTTTTAGTCTAATTAATCATTATAATTACAAATTTTAATATAAATCATGTTTAATCCTGATATAAATCATGTTTAATCCTGATCATACATTAATTAGAATGGATGGATGCGACTATTTCTCATTTCTCATATAAAATGCTCTTCTCATGGGAAATCAACCCGTTTTTCAAACAAAAGTCAATTTAAGTTAAATGAATTACCATTTTTCAGAATATAACTTAATTTATTTAATTATAGACGTATTTAATGATTTAGATATAAAGAAAAGGTGAACCAAGATAAATTAATTAAAAAATGAAAATCAATATTTATTTAAGTCCGAAAATTGCAATCGACCGGAAGTAAACAAAAAATGCCAAATATATCATTCTGACCAAATCAAAAAAAAATTTATCATTCTGACATCCGTAACAGTGAACCAGAATAATACAAAGCCCGTACCCAAACAACCACGAAACCAAAGTAATTGGAAACCGAAGTAATTAATCAAACTCAAACGTCTCTCTCATCGAAAAAATTGAAATTCAAAATCTGCGCTTCGTCGATTCCTTCCCAAACCCTCACGCCGAAATCTCTCCGGCCGATTCACGTCAGTTCACTGTCCGTTTTTGAGCGGGATCTCAGATCGGTTTGTGGTGTGTTTGCAGATCTGCTCGGCGATTTGTGATACCTTAATTAAAATTGAAACCCTATGGCGAGCTCCGACTGCGCTGCTGTTGTGCCTTCTGAAGCGCCGCTATCAGAATCGGTCAGTGTTTATTACGTTGAGTTTACTGTTTATGTAATTTTATTATGTGTTTTATATATATAATTTTTATTTATTTTGGGTGCAGAAGAAGGAAAACGTTACTCCTATCAGCGCAAAGATTGCGGTACGGTTGATGGGTGCTACTGGAGGAAAGCATGCTTTTTGATGAACATTTTTAAAATAAAAATATTGTTGAAATTTATGAATAGGTTGGTGTTGCTGCAGGAATTGAGCGAGTCAAGAGCTGAGTTGCTTGGGAAAATTCAGCATTTAAAACAGGTTTAGTTTGCTTGAATCTGGAGCTTATTTGTGATTCATGTATGTGTTGTTGTTACTGAAAGATTAGGGTTTTTTCAGGACTTGCAAAATTGGAGGTCAAGGCTGGACACACAAGTGAAGATCTACAAAGATGTATGTATCTGCCAATTCGCTAATATTGTCATGTTTTGTGGTTTTATAGTGTTTTGTGGTTATGCATATTTCAAAACACAGTTCTTAAGTGGCTACTATGATGCTTACTAAACTGTGTACTTCAAATTCTGAAGCAAAAATTGTTGTTGCTTTCATTAGTCAATGATGAAGCAAGACTGATTCTTTCAGTGAGTCTCCACAGGAAGCGTAACACTATGTCAATGATCCATTGGTTATGCTTATGGCTGACAAATTATGCTTTCTTCTTGCAGGAACTTTCAGACCTTAAGAAGACATTAAATGTGGAAGTGGATCAACTCAAATCAGTAAGCACTAAAGTAACTCTAGTTTGTATTTTATTTTTTTATTTTTTTTGAACCTGTCATGCAACTAATGACAATTCCACACGCACTAGGAATTTCAAGAACTGAGGACTACGCTACAGCAGCAACAAGAGGGTGTAGCTGCAAGCCTAAAGAGCTTGGGGGTATGGAACTTGGGCTAATTGTCTTCATGTGTATGTTAGTGTTACTTTACTCCGCATTGATAAGATTAATCCACTTTTTTCAGCTTCAAGAAGCTAATGGAGATGAGGAACACAGTAAAGATGCCAAGGGTGAAGTGAAGGACGACCGGCTTGAAACTCCATCCGAGGAACATTCTGAGAGCTAAGTAACTGGCACTCTGCATTTGTCATAAATCCACCAAACTGCTTCTGTATTCAGAGTTTAACATTTGTGGTTCGAATATTTATTCAGTAAGTTTTGAGTATTTTCTACTTCACTGTTCTGTATGTACCTCGAGATCTGGATCTGAATCTGAATTCAACCAGTATGTAATTGCATGGGGCATGGGATCTTTATCATAATTATCTTTTGCCATATTACCGTCACCTCACCTCATCATGTTTTCTTCTTCTTACTTCGGCTGGGACACAACTCAGCTCATCTCTGGCAAGACCGGTACAAATTCAAGTTTGTTATTTGGTTTTAGAGATTGCATGGGTGTAAGAATGATAGAGTAATATATGCAACAGTCTAGGATGTGCACCTGCTTCTCTTGATACAAGTTCTACGAAGAACTTATGCAGGGTCGCCAAAAGGAGGATAGCTCAAGGTCCATTAATGGACAAACTTTACAGCCTGGTAGTTCAGCATGAATAGAATAATAGCCCCCATCACTTGCTGCAATAACAAAAATGCCATCACTGGCAAATTTGTGCACACTAGTGGATGGTTCAGTTGATACGTAGGGATGGCCTATCAGGTTTCGAATTTGATGAGTGCTAGTAATGCATCATCGAAATGTTTCTGCAAGGAATAATGAGTTCCTAAATCACCTGTTAATCCAGCATTCTTTACATCCATGCATAAGGGCATATTCACCGGTTCACTCAGGAGGAGCTGCTAGGTGATGTGGCGCCGACGTGTAGCAGTTGCTATGGGTTGAAGATGTGCAGCGGTTCAGCTGGTCATTTGAGCCATAAACTATTTATGGCTTACATTGATGGTAGACAAATTCAAAGGACAATTTTACATTGATTGTTACGATTGAAAACGGATCAAATAGAAACCAAAATTATAAATAAAAATTACAAATCCAATAAAATATTGCCACGTGTAAATATCGACCAACCAGAATTCATCTCATTCGGAATTCTGTTTGTAAATAAAAAAAATTAACGCGAACTTATTTAAAAATACATAAAAAATAAGAGGGGTATAATCGTCCAAAAATTTGAAACAGTAAAAGAACCTCGCGCCCAGTGTAGACATTAACATTGTTAATGTTAAGTCTGACTTTTGCTACAGTACTATTTCATGCGTTTAAGTCTGATCATTTTGGTGTCGCGCGTCCAGCCATAACATTAGCACCGCGCCCAGTGTAGACATTAACATTGTTAATGTTAAGTCTGACTTTTGCTACAGTACTATTTCATACGTTTAAGTCTGATCATTTTGGTGTCGCGCGTCCAGCCATAGTTAATGTCTACACTGGACGCGGCGCACTAATGTCCGAACTGGGCGGGCGGACTGTCATGTACTGTTCATCTGTCGACTAAAAATACAAAAAATCGACTTATGAGGACTGAGAGAGGATATGTCGACTAGGAGAGGATAGAACGACGACTTCGACCAAGTTTTAAGTCTGATCATAATAATTTTAAGTTTGATCATTACTGGTTTAAGTCTGATCATTACTGGTTTAAGTCTAATAATTTGTAGTCTTTTAGTTACCAATTTTAAGTCTGATCATTCTCTCTTTAAGTCTGCTCATTAACAATTTTTAAGTTTGATCATTCTCTCTTTAAGTGTGATCAATCTCAATTTTAAGTCTGATCATTAACAATTTTTAAGTCTGATCATTCTCTCTTTAAGTCTGATCATTCTCAATTTTAAGTCTGATCATTACCAATTTTTAAGTCTGATCATTCTCTCTTTAAGTCTGATCATTTTTAATTTTAAGTCTGGTCATTAACAATTTTTAAGTCTGATCATTCTCTCTTTAAGTGTGATAAATCTCAATTTTAAGTCTGATCATTAACAATTTTTAAGTCTGATCATTCTCAATTTGCAGTCTTTTGGTTACCAATTTTAAGTCTAATCGTTCTTTCTTTAAGTCTGATTATTCTTAATTTTAAGTCTGATCATTAACAATTTTTAAGTCTGATCATTAACAATTTTTAAGTCTCGTCATTCTCTCTTTAAGTTTGATCATTATAAATTTTAAGTCTGATCATTACCAATTTTTAAGTCAGATCAAGTCTGATTATTCTCAATTTGTAGTCTTTTAATTACCAATTTTAAGTCCGATCATTTTCAAATTTTAAGTGTGATCATTCTCAATTTTTAGTCTGATCATTATCAATTTTAAGTCTAATCATTCGCTATTTAAGTCTGATCATTCTCAATTTGTAGTCTTTTAGTTACCAATTTTAAGTCTGACATTCTCTCTTTAAGTCTGATCATTCTCAATTTGTAATCAGTTATCAATTTTAAGTCTGATCATTGTCTGTTTAAGTCTGATCATTGTCTATTTAAGTCTGATCATTGTCAATTTTAACCCTGGTCATTACCAATTATAAGTCTGATCATTATCAATTTTAAGTGTGGTCATTACCAATTATAAGTCTGATCATTATCAATTTTAAGTCTGATCATTACCAATTTTAAGCCTGATCATTACCATTTTTTAAGTCTGATCATTGTTTATTTAAGTATGATCATTCTCTCTTTAAGTCTGATCATTATCAATTTTAAGTCTGGTCATCAACAATTTTTAAGTCTGATCATTCTCTCTTTTAAGTGTGATCAATCTCAATTTTAAGTCTGATCATTAACAATTTTTAAGTCTGATCATTCTCTCTTTAAGTCTGATCATTCTTAATTTTAAGTCTGATCATTACCAATTTTTAAGTCTGATCATTCTCTCTTTAAGTCTGATCATTCTCAATTTGTAGTCTTTTAGTTACCAATTTTAAGTCTGATCATTCTCTCTTTAAGTCTGATCATTCTCAATTTGTAGTCTTTTAGTTACCAATTTTAAGTCTGATCATTCTCTCTTTAAGTCTGATCATTGTCTCATTAAGTCTGATCATTGTCTATTTAAGTCTGATCATTGTCAATTTTAACCCTGGTCATTACCATCTATAAGTCTGATCATTATCAATTTTAAGTCTTATCATTACCAATTTTTAGCCTGATCATTACCATTTTTTAAGTCTGATCATTGTTTATTTAAGTCTGATCATTCTCTCTTTAAGTCTGATCATTATCAATTTTAAGTCTGGTCATTACCAATTTTTAAGTCTGATCATTCTCTCTTTAAGTCTGATCAATGTCAATTTTAAGTCTGATCATTAACAAATTTCAAGTCTGATCATTCTCTCTTGAAGTTTGATCATTCTTAATTTTAAGACTGATCATTACCAATTTTTAAGTCTGATCATTCTCTCTTTAAGTCTGATCATTCACAATTTGTAGTCTTTTAGTTACCAATTTTAAGTCGGATCGTTAACAACTCGAGGACTAAATTGAAAATAACATTATTAGTTTTTATACCCATTAGTGTGGAATGACTATAATACCCCTCCGTGTGTTTGTTCGGGATCTAAATGGGACACGTGTCAGCTTCAAATTCGATTTGTAGTTTTTATATATAAAGTCGAATTGTACCTGAACCGCACTCGTTACGATTAATTAAATTCTATCAGTAATTATACATTACCATACATTGTTATGTAAATTGATGACCTTGTGAGGCCTTTGTCACCAATTGAGTTGCAGCCCATAATTTCATAACGACATCGACTGAGTTGCATTCAAAAAAACATTTTTCAGTTCTTTAGGCCTCGCTTGGTCCATTAAAAGTTTCGAAGATGGAAAGAGAATTCAACGAAAAATATGGTTTCGGATTTGGTTTACATAAAAAATCCAAACAAAATAAAAAAAGTTCAATACAAACTTTTCGTTATCATGTTCCTGGAAAATGAATCTATTTATATTTCATCTTTTTTTCCTTCGCCCCATTTTCTAAGATTCAAAGGGAGGGTTAATATATGCTATCATTATACGCAGTTTCAATGCTCTTCCTTCGGCCTCCAAAGAACTGCCATGATCATCGACCTAGTCAGCATAAATCTAGCAAACTACCCATGCCAATCTCTCAAATCACATGCCCATTCTCTTATTCTCCTTGCGACCTTGCACCAAGCTCCACGGATGATGTGATTATATTCTCGAAAGCCAATCTGGAGTCCCTAGCTAAGATTAAAGCAGCCCTTAAGCTTTTTCACACGTGGGCGGGCCTTAAAGTCAGTGCTGATAAGTCTGCCATCTATTTTGGAGGGTGTAGCGAGAGGGAGATCGATATGATGGCTAGAGCGGTGGGTTTCCAGATTGATAGGCTGCCTTTTCTATACTTGGGAGTCCCTTTGGATGGTTGCAGCCTCAAGAAGTCAGCTTATAATATGATCATTAACAAAATGTTGAGTAAGATAACCTCGTGGTCTGCTAAGTGCCTTTCCTACGCTGGTCGGATTGTGCTTATCAAGCATGTCCTTAGTGCCATTGGTTCTTATTGGATGAGGGTACTGATTTTTTCAAAGGCAGTGATTAAGAAGATTACATCTATCTGTAGGAATTTCCTATGGTCAGGCAGGAGCGAAGGTAGGAGGAGTCTTGTTTCATGGAAAGATGTGTGTCGGCCTAAGGAGCTTGGTGGTTTGGGCGTTAAAGACCTCAATCTTCATAACAAAGCTATGGGTATGGGGAAGATATGGGACTTGTTACTTGATAAACAGTCCCTTTGGGTGAAATGGATGAACAACTACTACTTCAATAACATGTCGTTTTGGTCGGTGGAGGAGAAGGGGCATCACACTTGGGTGTTGAAGAGAATCTTGCTTCTGCGAGCCACTGCCAGGGTGTGTATAGCTGATGCAAATAACAGGGGGCATGGAGTTGATGCCTTCTCAGTGAAAGATGTTTATGACATGCTTCAATAGCCGGGTCGAAGGATGGAAGGAGCTGATTTGATTTGGAATAAAATTTCGCATCCCAGACACAGCTTCTGTGCTTGGCTAGCTTTCCGGAATAGATTGCCAACAAAAGACAATCTCAAGGGCATCCATCATGAGAATAATGTTTGTTCCTGGTGCCAAGTGGAAGAGGAGAGCGAACGGCACTTATTCTTCAACTGTACTGTGCTAAGACCGCTTCATTGGTTTCTAAATCTGATTAACATCACTGCGTGTTGGGATTCTTGGGAGGGCCTGATTTATTGGTTCAAGAGAAGAGCTTGGGGTAGTAAAGCTGAGAAGACTACTGCTGCGTTCATTATAAATGCCGCTATTTATGAGACGTGGAGGGCAAGAAATCAGCGCATCTTCAAGAATGACAGCACGCCCGCGGAGCATCTCATTAAAAGAATTTGGAACTTACTCAGGCTCAAGTTAGAATTGATTAAAAACACCAAACATGGTAGTGTTTTACATTATTGGTTTGGTGAAACTTGTAATTAGTTTTAGTCGTCTGTTCGTTGTTGGTCTGGTGTTTGTGTGTGCTGTTTGGTGTTGTGGCGTCCGCTGTGCAGGTGTGTTTTTGTTTGGAGTCTGTTGTGTGGGTTTGCATTGGGTTTGTGTGTCTTTGTCAGGGGCTGTTTTGCCCTGTTTTTGTCTTGCCTTTGAATGAAATCGCTTTATTAAAAAAAAGCTCCATAAATATTTATTTCACTACATTAGATTGAGGAGGCTCCCATTTTCTGTGGCTCCCTCAACTTTCAACCAATGAAGATATTATTTTTCCTGCCATTGCTCAAGTCGTAAATCAACTATAAAAATTTTTGGCAATGCCTCGTCCCTTCTTTTCATGGATCACAACCAGCGAATAACAGCAGATCCTTCCCACTCCTATTTGTAAAGATCAATTACAAGTTCTAACAAGTTAAACTTTTTCTTATTATTGATTGGGGACCAAATGTTTAGTTTATACAAACAAAGCTTGACTCAAGCAAATAACCAAATAACAACAAGTAATTAATCCAGTCTAGAATTAACAATCAACAAACAACAATCCAAGCAACCGGTTTTGAAGACTTCCCTGAGAAAACCGAGCCTTCAACCTTCGCCGGAATCGTCTCAACTCCGTCTGGGTGTCCAAGAGTGCTGCTCCGTGCGTTCTCCTAGCAATCCTTACAGTCGAGCCACGCCGGAGTTCGCCCACGCCAGTCGGTAGCTGATCAGTCGAGAATGCTCGTCAATTTCGTCTCACCGCTCGCAAAGTCGCTTGATTGAAGTTCGGAGAGAATAAGCGATTTCGGTGCCCTAATTCCCAAATTGAAGATGCTTATCTATGAGTTGTACAGGGGAGGGAGAAACAAAGTCGCAGCCTTTGATGAGTCTGAGTCGTTACTTGCTAAACGCGGTCGTCTTTGATCGTAACCGAATCTCGCGCGTCTCGCAAACGACTGCGTTCCTTTAAAGCTGGACTCCCGCGTCTCTCAAAATGACGCAGCTTCATCTTGAACTCAAATGCTGGACTTCTCATTTTGCTGAAGCGACGGTGTTTTGAGCTCTTAAGCTCAAAACAGGCAGATGACATAAGGACTTAACCCAGAAATTCCTACAAACTTCAACATACATATGGACTGGACAAAACATGACAAAATGGTCCCAATATGATCTCAATACACAATTGGGCTTATATACCATAACACTATTGGAGCTAGCTGAGACAACAACTATTACTCCAAAATAAGCACAAACAACAGCGTCTGCTTTACATGGGTGCAAATGATCTTACAAATGCTATTCATCTGGGTTTGCGTTGTAATTCCTCCAAGACAAAAACAACATTTAAGTGCTCCCTGCGTACCTATAATCCCTCAAGGCATGTAAAACAGTCTCAGTCTCATAACCACATACGCAACATTTAGCATCCAAGGAACAACCTCTCCTCAATTAATTATATACGAAATAGGCAAGCCATAATAAAAGACCTGAAGGAAACAAAGCAGTTCAGAAGGTCACCGCTAAAGGTCAGAGTAGTCATCGCTGAAGGCCAAAGAGAGTTGTCGCTAAAGAGGCGTTTGAAATCAGGCGCAAACTCGGAGTCGTCATTAAAGGTAAAGCGCGCGTTGCTGAAAGCATGGAGAAGCCAGTACGAGTCGTTACGAGGTCGTTGAAGATCGACCAATCAGAAGACGCCACACCAGCGAGTCGGAGGGCACGAGTTTGTTCGAATTAGACGGTCCAGATCGAGCGCATCCAACGGCTGCAATTTAATCTGGAGGAATTTGTATTTAAAGTTGCAACTCGAGCTGGATTAGGGTTCATCCCATCAGATACGTTTTTGATTTCGTTCGACATCCAAACGACCTTTGATTCCCAAATTATTTGAGGGCTATTACTCAGTGAGTGATTGCGAGTTGTTTTTCGTTCAGTGTGAGTGTATAGCATCGTTCCATAGAGAGATCGGTGCTAGTGGTTCTCGCGGAGGCTTGAAAATGGAATGTTCGATTCCGGCAACGCTTTTGGCCGATTACATAGTGGATTGGAACTGAGCTAGTGAGCTCAAACTGGATTAGCCTCTCACCAAGAGGTGAACCAGTATAAATCTCGTGTCTTTACTTTCTTGCTATTTCTCAATCTCAAATCGAAATTAGGGTTTGCGTATTGAATCTTAACAACGAATTGGATCAAGTAATTTAGTTTTGAGTTACAACTGTGGTATCAGAGCCGTTTGTATTGATTCTTGGCTGTTGTTGTTACTGATTTTGCCCTAATTTCATTGCTTGTACTCATACTTGCTTGATTGTTGCTTGCGAGGTAAAAATGGTGCAAACGAGGATTGAGATAGCTCCTTATGATGGGAAGGGAGACTTCCATGTCTGGTGCCTCAAGATGAAGGTCGTGCTATCCCAACATAAGGTATTGGTTGCCCTCGAAGAGGAAGCGACAAAGTGGACTGAAGAAGAGACGAAGAAAAAGGCTGAGATTGAGGTGGAGGCATACAACCTGATAATATTGAGCCTTGGGAAAATATTATCAAAAAGGTATGTGACTGTAAAACTCCCCTCACTGTGTGGAAAAAGCTTGAGTCATTGCATGCTAATCAAGTAGCTCCAAACTTGTCATATTTGAAGGCATCTCTGTTTGCATATAAAATGAACTCTGCTAAGACTATAGATGAAAATCTTGATGAGTTCTTGAAAATGTCATTCATGCTTAGGGATACAGTTCATGTACTTGATGAAACCAGTCTTGTGATGATCTTGATGAATTCTATTCCTGAATCTTATCATGTTGTGAAAGATGCATTTCAATATACTAATGATGTGCCTTCATATGATAGATTTTGTGATGCTTTGAAAACTAGAGAGTTAGAGATTGAGAATCAAAAAGCTAAGTCTGCCTCTGGTTTGTTTGTTAAGTCTAATAAGCCATCATTTCAGAGTAACAAACATAAGTTCCAAGCTAAGCCTAAGTCTGGTAAAAATGGTAATGGAAAAACCAACTTACAACCAGGACAGTCCTCACAAACTAAGTTGTATTTCTGTGGTAAGGTGGGTCACTTAAGAAGGAATTGTTATAAATGGTTAGCAAGGCCTAAGAACAATGAGAACTCAGAAACTAACTTAGCCTTGACGTCTGATAAGGCCAATTCATTGCCAGAGGTCCTAACTGGTCACCAATATGGATCTAAGTGATGAATGGGTATTGGATTCAGGTTGTTTTTTTCATATGTGCCCAAATAAAAATTGGTTTGATGGTTTGGCTCACACTGCCAGTGAAAATGTATACATGAGAAATAATAATGTGTGTAAAGTCATGGGAATGGGTAGGTATAAATCTTAAATTGACTAATGGAAAATTGGTGACCTTAATTAAGGTAAGATATGTCATTGGCTTAAGAAAAAACTTGATTTCCTTTGGTGCTCTTGAAGATTCTGGTTGTTCTTACACTGCTAAAAATGGTGTTCTTGCTGTGTTTAAAAATGATAGGCAAGTGTTAACTGGAAATAAAATTGGCAGTGTGTATATCCTTGATGGTTCCTATAATGGTGTGGTTAAAGAAGCCTGCCCTGCTGTTTGTGGAGATGCTACGTTAAGGTGGCATCTTAGACTGGGACACATGAGTCAAAAAGGGCTTGAGTACCTGAATAAGCAAGGTATCCTTGCTTAAAAGGTTACTCAGTTACCCTTTTGTGAACCATGTGTGCCAGCCAAACAGCATAGGTTGAAATTCACCAGTGGAGTCCATTCAAGCAAGACAATCTTAGAGTATTTACATGCTGATTTGTGGGGGGATGAGTCTAATGAAACTCATGGGGGAATAAATATTTTCTGAGCATTGTAGATGATTACTCTAGGAGAGTTTGGACATTCTTACTAAAAACTAAAGATGAGACTTTTACCAAGTTTAAAGAATGGAAACTGTTAGAAGAAAATCGGACTAATAAAAATGTTAAGGCTTTAAGGACTGATAATGGTTTCAAATTTTGTAATGCTGAGTTTGATAATTTTTGCAATGAGCGTGGCATTTTGAGACATAAGACTGTTAGACTGACTCCACAGCAAAATGGAGTGGCTGAAAGAATGAATAGAACATTGCTTGAAAAACTGAGATGTTTATTGTTTACTTCTGGTTTACCTAAGTCTTTTTGGGGTGAAGCTCTTTATACTTCTACTTATCTTGTTAATAGAAGTCATAATAAGATGCTTGATTTTAAATGCCCTATGGAACTGTGGAATGGTAGGAAGCCTGACCTTAGGGAATTGAAAATCTTTGGGTGTGTTGCATATGCTCATAACAGGGAGGGGAAACTAAACCCTAGATCAACTAAGTGTATCTTCTTAGGTTATCAAAGGTCAATGGGTACTAAAGGGTATAGGTTGTGGGATATGAATGTTAGGGGAATTAAATTACTTATTAGTACAAATGTTATTTTTGATGAGAACAGTTTCCCATATAAAAATAATAGTGAAACCAATAATGAGAGCTCCCCTGCACCACCACCTGATAGAACCTTGTTTGATTTAGATCCTCCTGAAAATAATGAGCAGCCTGACTAGGTAGAGCACCATATAGAACAAGATATGCCCCAATCAGAACCAGGCAATGACCAGAATCAACATAATGAACATGCTGAGAATGTATATCCAGTGGACGAATATGAGATAGCTACCCAAGATGTGTTAGCAGATTAGCAACTTGCCAGAGATACGCCTAGAAGAGAGCCTAGGATTCCCACTAGATATTCCCAGGCTGATCTTGTATCTACTGCCCTAATATCTGCTAAGGAGATATAAAAAATGAGTCTGATACTTATGAGGAAGCAGTTGAGGGTAGGGATAGTGAAAAATGGAAGAAGGCCATGTTAGATGAGATGGAGTCTCATATGACTAACAACACTTGGGTTCTAGTCAAAAAGATAAGTTGGTTGATTGCAGGTGGCTATTCATGATCAAGGATGAAGATCCATCAAGGTATAAAGCAAGGTTGGTTGCCAAGGGATTCCTCAAAAGGAAGGTATTGATTATCATGAAATTTTTGCACCAGTTGTTAAGTTTAAGACTATTAGGATCATGCTTGCATTGGTGTTATACATGACTTAGAACTTGAACAACTAGATGTTAAGACTGATTTCCTTCATGGAGAGTTAGATGAGCAAATTTACATGAAACAACCTCCTGGTTTTATAGATAAGAAATGCCTTGAACATGCTTGTTACTTGAATAAATCTTTGTATGGTTTGAAACAGCCCAAGATTGTGGTATAAAAGGTTTGACTCATATGTGCTTAAATTGGGATTTGTGAGAAGTAACTTTGATCCATGTTTTTATTATGCATCAGTTGATGATTGCTCTGTTTACATGCTCTTATATGTGGATGATATATTGTTGATAAGTAAGTCAGTTGATAAGATAAAGGTGTTGACATCATAATTAAACTCAGAATTTGACATGAAAGATTTAGGAAAGGCAAAGAAAATATTGGGTATGGTTATTGATAGAGATATGAGTAAATGTTTTCTAAAACTACATCAAAGGCCTTACTTAGAGAAAATAGTATCTAAGTTTAGTAGTCTTGATTGTAAACCTGTGCAAGTGTCATTAGCTCCTCACTTTATTCTGTCCAAGTCACAAAGTCCTAAATCTTATATTGAGTTTGCTAAAATGGAACAAGTACCCTATGCTAATGTCATTGGATCTGTCATGTATGTCATGATTAGTTCTAGGCCTGACTTGTCTTATGTCATATCATTGTTAAGTAGATTCATGTCCAACCCAGGCCCTGAACATTGGATGACTTTTTTCCGATAGTAACATTGGATGACTTTGAAACATGTATTTGCATATATAAGGAGTACGTTGGATGTTGGTTTGTGTTATACAAAGAGACATGATGATTTAAAACTGATTGGGTATGTTGATGCTGATTTTGGTGATGATAGAGATATTAGAAAATCTACATCTATATATTATACTCTTGGTGATTGCTGTGTTTCCTGGAAGTCACAACTTCAATCTATAGTTACCATTTCATCTACTGAATCTGAGTATATTGCATTGTGTGATGCTGTGAAAGAGGCTAGGTGGTTGCAGGGTATGCTTAGTGATACTAAGTTATTTAATGGAACTGCTGTGATTAAATGTGATAGTCAGTCTGCCATTTGTTTGAGTAAAAACCCTGTTTATCATGAGAGGTCGAAGCACATTGATATCAAGTATCACTTTGTTAGAGATAAGGTAGAAAATGGTGATGTTGTTGTGGAAAAAGTAGGGACTGAACATAACCCTGCTGATATGGGAACTAAGATAGTCACTTACACTAAGTTCAAGCTTTGCTTGAGACTTTTGCATTTGAAGTAATCTGTTTTGGAGGTTGAGCAATGAAAGAGGTCAGTCCTGAGCTCAATATGTCATGTTGTCCGGGATCAAGTTGAAGGCATAAAATGGCTTGAAGGATAAGCTGCTTTAGGTGGAGGATTGAAGGAAATAAAGCAGCTGTTTCTGCTGGATTCAGAAGGTCGAAGTAGTGGTCGCTGAAGGCCAAAGAGAGCTGTCGCTAAAGAGGCGTTTGAAATCAGGCGCAAACTCGAAGTCGTCACTAAAGGTAAAGCGCTCGTTGCTGAAAGCACGGAGAAGCTGGTACGAGTCGTTACAAGGTCGTTGAAGATCGACCAATCAGAAGATGCCACGCCAGCGAGTCTGAGGGCGCGGGTTCGTTCAAATTAGACGGTCAAGATCGAGTGCATCAAACGGCTGCAGTTTAATCTGGAGGAATTCGTATTTAAAGCTGCAACTCGAGCTGGATTAGGGTTCATCCCATCAGATACGTTGTTGATTTCGTTCGACGTCCAAACGACCTTCGATTCCCAAATTGTTTGAGGGCAATTACTCAGTGAGCGATTGCGAGTTGTTTTTCGTTCAGTGTGAGTGTATAGCATCGTTCCATAGAGAGATCGGTGTTGGAGTTCACGCGGAGGCTTGTGAACGGATTGTTCGATTCCGACAGCGCTTTTGGCCGATTCCATCGACTGACATAGTGGATTGGGACTGAGCTAGTTAGTGAGCTCAAACTGGAGTAGCCTCTCATCTAGAGATGACCAGTATAAATCTCTTGTGTCTTTACTTTCTTGCTATTTCTCAATCTCAACTCGAAATTAGGATTTTCGCAGTGAATCTTAACAACGAATTGGATTAAGTAATTTAGTCTTTAGTTACAACAACACCCTCCAATAGAACAATCTATTTTTTAGGGGCAACCTATTTTTAAAAATTTATTAATCTTCTCAGCGTCAGAATGCCAACCCCTAAAAGCAAAAGATATAGTCTTGACAATTTTATAACCTGAACTTGTTGAGTTATAACTTTCTTCAATTGAGTGATAATGTAATTATGCTAACTTCAAGATTCACTCACAAAATGTCTCTCAAATAAAAAGATGATAAGTTTGGCATACATAGCCATGCGTTCTGATGGAGAGACTCCCATGCATTCCGACGCGTCTGTGTATCTATGAATGTGGGATGTCTTGAGGAATTTAGGAATCAACATTGTAGAAGACCTTTGTCTTGCCCTTCTTGGATCGAAGTTGCGTAACCTAAAGCATGTCAGTCGAACACACAGATTAAAGGATACTGGTGGTCAGTATATTTGGGTTGCGAAATTGAGTGAGACGGAAAATCAGAGAAATTACCTTAACACTTTTGATGTCTGAGATATCTGGGACGTGGGTTCCTCCACATGGACATCCTGGATTGTTTCCCAATGACACTATGCGTGGGTTGCTGCTCTGCGCAAGTTAAATTGATGAGTTAGTGAAAACTTATATGGATTTTACACGAATCATTCATGATGAAAGCTTCAAATAGTGTTAACAAGACGCATAAGACAACTGAAATGAATGTGAAACCCATACATAAGTGTCAAAGGAAGTCAGCGTGCGACGCTGCAGATATCGATTATTAACAGGAAGCCTTTTCTGATTTGAATTTTCTTTTGTTTTAGTGAACAGGAGCAACCAGATTAAAATCACCCAAACATCACTTGGGATTAAAAATTGGTAGAATTCTCAAACGAAAATCAGTAAAACAAGTAGACAATCGAACAAATCTTTCTGCTCCGAACTAAATTAACAGAGATCCACAAAAATGACGACCGAGCAGTATAAGGCAGATGGTCTGATTGCATGCAGTAGAGCCACAACGACTCAAGTATTCACTTTTGTTCTTGTCATGGAATTATAAGCAGATATTTAAAGCACCAACAATGATAACCGGACATAATTTGGAGAACTTACCTTGGAGATGTAGTCGGGAAGAATCCCACCGCAGGGGTTTGAAGCTTCTTCGTATGTCAAAATAGCAGCAGTAATCTAAAAAAAATCAATCCAACAGAAAATTTAGACTAAGGAAAAGTAAATTAAAACCAGAACAGGAGTGACGCTCTATTAACAATGATACGAGTAAAACATACTTTCCCTCCTTTAGAAATTAACGCATTAGCTTCCAACTCCAACTTCGTCTGCATAGTTTGCCACGTATCCTGTACCACTGTTCCTTTATATTCCACATAGGGCCTGTGAAAGGCAAATAATGACCACAGATATAGTTTGCAACGGTCCGAACAAAATACTGCATTATATGGATATGTTATACAAGTAAAACACTCAGATGATAATAAAACAACCCGTTGCCTTCCCTGACAACGCAACTACAGTGGAGTTCGAACCCTTGACCTTGGTAATGCAAGACAAGTGTTCTACCAACTCAACCCGCAACTACAAATTAAAGAATCCGTTACTGCATTGAACTTATCAGAATAACTATTCGCAATGTGAAGCATTTAAACTAACAGAACTGAAAAGCCTTGATTTGCATGCAACAGATTTATAAACGCAACAATTAGACTTAGACATTTTACGACATACCCATCTGGGAAATGGTAGCCTTTGCCAGGCTCTAGATGACCCAATCCTACATTCTCCAAACACACATCAATCAAATGCCCCGCCGAATGCAACCTGCAATGGAACAATTTTACCATCTCACAAAAGAATTAAACAGAATAATTTATCAAGCATAAACACAAAGTTAAAGCACCGTCGGATAAATAAAATCCTTACAAGTCATCCAAACCTCGAATGGAGCTCATGTTAAGCAAAAACAGAAAAATTATAGCAACTTCAGAAAAATAACAAACCTTCAAAATCATCAAAACATCAAATTGAGCTCACTTTGAGCGAAAGGGTAAATTGAAACCAACTTCAAACATATAAAAATCTTCAAAATCATCCAAACCTCGAATAGAACGCAGTTCGAGCAAAAACACCAAACTAAAGCAACTTCAGATAAATAAAATCCTAAAAAAAAACAACAAAGCCACTTTAAATAGATAAAAACCTTCAACATCTACCAAGTTTCGAACTGATCACATGTCTAGCAAAAACAGAAAACTAAAGCAGCCTCAGATGAATAAAAACCTTCAAAACCATCCAGACCTCGAATTGAGCTCATGTCGAGCTTCATCCACGCACAGCAACACTTCCTTCCCATCCAACTTTCCGGAACCAAACTCCTCAGCACCAGTCTCAAAGTGTCCATAGTGAAAAACCTGCAAATTGGAACAAACCCTTATCACTGAAACAACCTCCAACAATCAAAACAGCCTCATAAAAAAACATAAAGATGCCATCTTTTAGATTTCAGGTACATAACTACTCCACCCTTGGACCGAACATCTTCAACAAGAAACTTAAAACTGTGATCTGCACCAGAAATCAATCCAGTATCCGAAGTCTGGCCTCCACCCTGTGGATAAAAGATTGTTGATTCCAAAATCAGAGCTTGTTTTCCATCACTTTCCTGCAAAAATTTCAACCATATTTTTGCTCAACGTCCGATTTTTTTTCTCTAAAATAAGATTCCTTAAAATCGTAGTTGCTATAAATTGAGCAAATCGGTACCTGAGATGTTGTGGTGATCCTGGATTTGGACTGAAGCTTCCCCATTTCGTCGAAGTAATCGAGCTTGGTGGGACCCAACGTCGCCATGGATTTGTTGGGAAGAGAAAATGACGACTGAACAAAGAGAATATTTTATATTTGACTTATTTTTGAATTTTAACGCATTAGTCTCTTTCATTTTCCTTATATACACTTATAGGGTCAAGATCAGGTACAAAGTTAAATTTTAGTACAAAAGACAAAATTTGTCAAAATTATTTTATAATTCATCAGTTTATTTTATAGTTCATCACTTTTCGAGCTGAAAAATGAAAAAGACGAGCCGAAAAATGAAAAGACAACATAATTCGTCAGTTTCATTTTATAATTCGTCACCAATAAAAATGCCAAAAAATCAAGATTTAATCTCATTCATTCAAATCACAAGAATTAACTTTGCACCGGATCCTTTTCCTACACTCATATTGTATATTTGTATCAAAAGTTGAAGATGATCATTAACGTAACAGTGGTTCATTCCTTCCTTACCTTGTATTTCCATTTCCCTTGTCCTAAACATTGCCGATGTTTGTCTATGAATTTCCTTTGTAGTTCCTTTGTTCTGAGGTTACTATTGATCTTATTTGTACATAAACTTACGACTGTGCAATGATATGCATGTTTGTTGTGTTGATTTAGATATTTTATTTAATATGACTACATTTCTTAGTTTATGCATATAAGGTGTTTGATAAAATGTCTTAATGCATAAATACTTCAATTTTGTACCAATAAGCTGGAAGGATGTGGTAGAAAACTCGACTAACTATTGAACCAAAATATCAGTAAGTAGTAACCACGAGGGTGACCTATTATCTTATTGAGGAAGTTGGCATTTTGTGCTGGAAGACTAGGACAAGAATTTCTATCTGTGTTATTGCGCTACGAAAGATGGTGATTCGATAAGGTTGAATCAATCGAGTATACACCTCGAGAGAGAGGGGACTCATACTTAAGATGTATGTTTGGAGAGTAGAGGCGCAATGAAAGTTAGTCATGTTAGGATACATACATGGTCATTTCTTATTCGACATAGCATGCATGTATTGTTCGTTATTCCTTGAATGGTACATTTGGGTGAAGTAGCAACTTTAGAACACCTTCTTGCATTTGTTAAACTCCTATAATTTTTGGATCACATTGGAAATTAGATTCACACCTTCTATATTTGAATTAGAGTAGCTAAACGGACATACGACCTTATAAAGTGCATGTGCTTAACTTGCTCCTTTGGGTTCGACACGGTCTTAGCGATATTATAAATTATTTTTTGCTAGTTTAATACACCTTACATTACACCAATTTAAAGGGCACAAAAACTACATCGCCAGAATGGTTATCTTTTTAAAAATTAAAGTATTTTGATATTTGGATATGAGCAACGGTATATATAAAATCTATTTACAAATTTGCAGGGGGATTTAACCTATTGCCAACTAAACTTGCGAAAACGTTTATAAATAATATGCACCGCTTCTAGGTAAAATTGATGCATAAAGTCTGACTTTATCATCGGTTATTTTGAAAACCCGGTGCATAGAGTCTAACTTTATGCATCGTTTTCTTATGCATCGGAACCAAAAACGGTACATAAAGTCCAATATAACTAATACATCTACACTATAGTAGTGTATAATAATATATAAATATATTTTTAAGACCCTTCCTCAAACTTATGTGGAAACAATATGCAATTGAAGTTATAGAAATTTTATTGCGATCGAGTATTTCCAATGAAGAAGCTTGCTAAATTGCAAAGGGCAAATAGTAATGAACTCGGGATGAAACATCACTTGTGAATGTTCCCTATGCATGTCGAAGATAAGAAGGCATCTATAGTTGGAGAGGAAGGTGTCAATTATTAAAGAGAAGAAGGCGTCTGATGTTGAAGAGAAGAAGACATGCTCAATAAACCGCGAATGGGAAATACAATGACGTCCCAACGGATGTTGACGGATGATGGTGACACGACATGCGGTGATGATGTGAAAAAAGAAAACAGACCAAATGATACAAAAATTTGACCGGAAAATAAAATATGTAGATTATACCCTGGGTGGTGGTGCGTGCACGATTGCACACCACTATCCAAAAGAAATCGATTAACAAAGAAAGATCATTATCGAACGAAAAACCTAAGCTCTGATACCATGTTACGAACGCAGCAAACTTATCTTATTGATATTAGGACAATATGTCGATATATATTGTAAAAATGATAGATATAATAATTGATACAGACATAATACAGTAAACTACTAAAAATAGTATAAGGTAAGCTCCTAAAGAAAGAACATATTAACCTACCAAAGATAACTTGCAATAATATACAAATAACATTGATATGTTAAAAAGGACATAAGTTAAGAAAAAACTTAAGATATATTGCTTGATTTCCGTTATAACAAATTCTTTTTCATAGTCAAAAGGTTAGATTTGTTGGATTTTATTTTTATAATTTGACCATGAGAAAGAGCTCAACAAATCTAGACTCAAATAAGAGGTTTTTTTCTTAACACTAGTACATGTTCAAGATGAAGATTAGATAGACAAAACAAAATTAAAGAGAATAACTTATCTTATTTTTGAGTACTAACATTCGAAGATCAATTGTTAACTAGGGATTGAAGCAGGGGCAAAGCCAGGAATTCAAAGTTACTAGGGCTAGAAGTTTTTATAGTGACGTAACTTTTTTTAAGGTTTGGAACCCAGTGGGGGACTCATCCTCACGCCTTTTTCATTACACCAGTCAAAGCACATTACAAAGACAACTAGCTAAATTTGACCCTTCGAGGTCCACTCATTTCAAACTCAGCAATTACATCATTATTACTAATACAATCAATAAAAGTCCTCTCAATATAAAGGACAGTGAGATCATCAAGAAATTCATCACTCATCTTATTCCTAAGATTGTTTTTGATGATCTTCATCGATAAAAATGCTCTCTCCGTTGTGGCCGTAGAAACCGAAAGAGTTAATATAAGAGAAATTAGTCGGTATATCATAGGAAAATATATTGACTTTCCTGACTCAACCAGTAGTCGACATAAATATAAGTCATCTTTGTAAACCTCGAATCATGCTCAATACCACCTAGAAAGCATCCACACTCCATCTTCAAATTATCCATGACACATGATGTAAAATCAGAAGGATAAAACTTTGAAGCAAGTTTACATACATCTTCAGCTTTCAATGCTTGAAAACCATTGCGTGGATCAAATGACGCACTAAGACCGAGAAGCTCCATAGAAGTCTCTGGAAATCTATTCTCAAGCTCCATCAATTGAAGGTCTATCACATCATAAAGTACATTGATCCAAAAATAATATTCATTCATTATATTCCTTTCATTATCTCTCATGCCTTTCTTGTAAAGAGCAGACATATCCGGCATACTAATACCATGCTCTAAACAAAATGTTTAAATCTTCATAATCAAACTATCTCAACCACCATCTCTCACAGTATGCTTTATCCTTCTCAATGGAATACTCAAGCCAATGTCACTGTTTAAACCATGAGCTATTAAATTTTCGACATTGACCTACATCCCAAGTACTTGGATAAGCCTTTAAATGAGGTTGATTTCCCCCTAACACCACATAAGCTCTCCGAACATTATCTTGTTCATTTAAAGGATACTTCCATATTGCTTGTTGTTTTGCCGGATCCATTTCAAGTGAATTAATATCGAAGGTCGCTGACAAATGTATTTTTAACCCTTTATAGTTGTCAAGTTATATGTTTTAGGGGTCAAGTTGCAGTCAAACAAAATTTATAAACCTTGGTAAGCCAAGAGTCGATCCAAAGAACAACGTGTGTGAATACTAGCTAACAAGTGACCTATTTAGCTATTCCAAACAGTGAAAAGTTTTGGTAATTACTAATTCCTAAATGACACTAAAATTAGGAAAGGTTTGATTCAATCAGAGAAATAATTCCAAGATCAAACTTCACCCGTGCCTGCCATACAATTCATGTGATAATATCATGCAATTCAAATTTGCCATCAAATATGGAAATAAACCAAAATAACATTAGACAAGCCGCTCATCCACGGATCATTGTCTAAATTAATCTCAATCGTTGAACGCTGCCCATCCACGGATTATCAATGATTTCGATTAGTTACGCTTAGAGTTTTTCAGACAAAAGTCAACTTTCCTACTAATTCATGTACTACCATTGTAACTACCTTGACCTAATATCAATTTCATGCAATCCGGCTAATACCTAGGACCCATCCATCTTTTGGTAATTAACCCAAATACGTTCTAGCATGCAAACATCCTATTCAATGTAAAACTTGCAAGAACGATAAAATTAAGCACAATGAAATTGAATACTTGAATTGCAATAATGAAAGCGTTTATATAAATCACAAGAAGAGTTGGGTACAAGCACGGGATCCGTAAGATCCCGGAATAAAATGACTACTCACGATTCATGGTTATCAACCACAAATATATATATGAAAAGATTAGAAACGAGTAAACCATGGTTTGATGAAGTGTAGCCTCAAATCTCGGTCTTTCTTGAGCTCTTAGTCGTCCTCTTTCTTCAATCTAGGTCAAAATCGATCCCCCAAGTCAGCGTACTCAAAATCTGGTCTGAAACTGCTATTTATAGCTCAAAATTGACGATGGTCCCGTGAGAGTAAGGAGTGTCACAGGTTATCACGGGTTGTCACGGGCTCATCAACTTTTCACATGCACGGCCAAGTCTCGTGACACCATTTATATCCTGTGACACCCAGGAGTGTCACGGGACCTGACTTCCGTTGCCTTTTTGGAGATCTAAACCTTAGAATCTGCTCTTGGTGTCAACTATAAAGTTGTAGGCCTTTGCGTGAGCTTTCCAACAAGCTAAATTGTGACCCATTTGGACATGATATGCGCTCTGGGCATGCAAAATACGTCGCAAAGGTCCGGCTGCCCTGTTTTGTCCTGTTTTTGCCCAAATCTTCACCAATTGCTTTGCTTTGCTTTGGATCAATCCAAAAGTATTAGGTATGTGATATATGACCTGAAACACTAGAAAATAGGTTAAATGATAACAAAATGTCCAGAAAACAAACCTAATCCATCATCGAATGAAGTGAATAATAGGTCAAGAATTCGACCGATCAGTCGCTTCATCCATAATTTTTTTCATTTTGTCGGTCTTCAAGTGAAATCAATGTAGGAGAGATCAATTTTTCATTTACGGATTCTTCAGAAATATTCTGAGTTCTCACGCCACTTCCACTTCCAATATCATGATACGTGCTTTCACAAGCACTTGAAGAAACATACTTTGAAAAAATGGAAATATATTATTCAAACGTTTAGGATTTCTATTATCCATCAATACACATACAAACAAGCAAAAATAATTCATAATTTAATTAGTGTTCAAGCAAAAACAGTTCAAACAGTGATGAACCTGCATCATAAAAATGCAGTGATGAACATGCATCATAAAAAATGCTTAACCTTGAACCCGTATCATCAGAATTTAATAAGTATGCTTAAAATTTAGGATGCAATGATGAACCTGCATCATAAAAATGCAGTGATGCAGCAATGAACCTATATCAAACAGTTCAATATCAAACATTTAGGATGTAGTGATGGACCTACATATAAAAATTCATATTAAATTAACAACTTAAAAGTGAACCCTAGATCGATCCCCAAACCCATTTTGATTCAGCTGATTGCTGAAGGGTTGTTTTAGGGCAAGGAATGGGATTAATGTGAAGCGGAGCCGATGAGAAAGAGAGGCCTTACAGTTACGCGAGTCTGAGAGGTACGAACTATCTATTTCAAAGTCGAATTATTAGTCGCCTATCTGATTCGAATTCGGAAGTTCGCAGATGCCGCTCGCACCCTCGGACGTCGCCTATTTGCTTCTTCTCAAATCGCAATCTTCCGATGGACTGAAAACATATAAAAAATTATTGGGCCAAATTCTACCTGGACTGCAGCCCCGGAAGCCCACCTGGATTAAAGTTTTGATTTCTATTGTAAATTGCAATTTAGTACAAAACTTGAAATTGATTACCATTTGAAAATGTGGATAGTTTGGATAAAAGTTTGTAAAAGGGTGGTAGTTCATATCAGGGGCGAATGCAATAGGTGGGCTTCACAACAGGAAGACCAACATTTTTAACGGTTACAATCAATTAGGAGGTCTGGAAGTCTGGTTCTAGTGGTTTGGACATTGTAGATTTTTTGGGTGGTATTCTACTTCACTTTTGCTTCATGTTGGTCCATATTTCTCGATGTGCTTTATCTCAAGTATAATCTAGAGACCGTTGTGTTTAAACGAATGTGCCATCTCAAAAAAAAGTATAACCTAGAGAAGACTATGTATTGCCTTCTCTTATTGGTTAATTGTGATACTGAAGATAAGCGGTCTAAGAAGTCCGATAAATTTTACTTTTTATTATAAAAGATTTTTACACACAAATATTTAATGCATCATTTTTTGTTATTTATTTTATATTTTGTAGCCTATTACAAATGCAATTGGATTGCATGCCCCAAAAAAAGTTCATTAAAATTGAAAAACAAATGTCAAAATTAGGTTTATAGATAGTTTATAAAGGGAAAAATCAAAGCTAGGCGCTTTCTGAGTTATCATCTCTTTTCAAGTCATATTATCAAAATTTCCAATCAATGACAAGATATAAAATGAATGATGAACTTTTGGACGTCGAATACGTAGTTATATCGTGATTAAAAATGCTTACTCAATCATGTGATCTCCACTGAAAAATAATTTGGCGATGTCATACTCTGTATGTAAAAATTCGATCTTTCTCATGAACACTTCATGAACCTTATTTTAAGTTGTTGTCGGTGGAATTTACATGATTGACAAAGTATTTCAATCACAGTGTTAGTGATCATCATCGGCTTGCGAAAACTTATCAATTTACCTTCTCTTTTTTTTGAACTTGATTAGAACTCTTGAATCTTGATAATTTAGATTTGAGGCCATAACTGAGGTCCGTGACCGTGAAAAAAATAAAAAAAGAAACACAATTTTCAATTTGACCTCAAATGCAGGTGGTTCAAATTCTATTTTTTTTTTTTGATAGTGAGCTCAAGCTCATATACCCCGTATCTGTTCTGGTTTTTTTTTTTTTAAGGGTGGGTGGGTACTTCTAACCGGGGCTTCTTCAGCAGCAGGTGGTTCAATTTCGACTGTATTAGAAGATATCGCAGCTTGCAGACCATTTCTCGCAATGGCAGCCGCCAATTGTTTCACTGTCGCACTGTTGAAAAGCCTCCGACAGACTCCTGTAGCGATTTCATCATCATCTACATCGACATCCGTTTCATCTCCGCCCAATTTCGGCACAAGGAGAAACCATCTCCGCCCCAAAATCCTCAGAACGCTCACTAAACCCTACCCGACGCCGACCACCCCAATTCCGACACCTCTCGTTCCATTGAAAATTCCGGAGATTACTGAAGAAGATATTGGGAAGCGAGATGTTGAGGAGGCAGCCGTGGAGGCGAGAATTGAACGCGATGATGCTGTTATGGTGACAAGTGAAGTTGGTACCGAAATGGCTGTTGATAATTTATCAGCTAAGTTGGATATGAAGGCAGTTGGATTGTCTGCGGTGGGGCTGTTTGTGTTGCAAACAGTATGTGCTGTTCTGATATTTGGTTCGGCCGGGGTTTCGAGGGATAGTGGGGATCATGAATCTGAGAGTGGAGATAGTGAGAAAGAGAGACTATTGTTGGAGGATGATGGTAGGATACGAAGAATTATGTCTAAAGCTAGTGCTTTCGTGAAGGTGGATGAGTCTGTTTTGGAGGAGAGAATTGTCGAGATAAGAGCAATGGCTAGACAAGCCAGGGAGAGGGAGGCCAAAGCTGGTCGCTTGAAGTCGGATGTTGATGGTTTTAGGGATGATGATGATGAGGTGGTGGATGAGATTGAGAAGGAAGTGAGCGCACGATTGGTCAGGTTGCAGAAGAAGTTAGCAACTTTTCAGGATAAGTTGCCAGTTAATAATATGAGCAAGGTTGAGAAAGGGAGTGGAAGTTCTAACGTGGTTAATGGGTCATTAGTTTTCGAGAAAAAGAAAACATTTAGAAGTTCTGTGACGACAAAGCCAATAAGTGATGCTAAAGGGTTTTCCAATGTTACTGATCATAGGGACAGTTTGCCGAGCACAAATATATTGCCTCTCGAACCAGAGGCTGGTGGGAACTCACCCATAAATGTATCCAGCACCTTGAATGAAGAAGCTGACAAAAAGATGGTGCGAAAGAAAGCTTTGGAACTAAAAAGACGAATTGCAAACAAGAAAACAGAAGCCTCAATAGTTGAACCAAATGCTAGTAATGTTTATTTCTTACAGTATCGTCATCATTATTTAATGTAGCATGGTTTTGACTTCATGTGCGGGGTAAAAGTATAGGATAGTCCAGGAGGAGTTTATTACTTACTAGGACTAATCATGTTGAACTTATCACTCTGCATGATTTCCTACCTTATAACATTGATATGTGCGGCATTGTAGTATCATGCTTTGAAAACATCATGAATTATTAACTTCTGATCTTTAGGTGATGTTCAGGACTTTAGTCGTGTGAAACCTGTGGATACCTCAAAAAGTTGGACACTCATGGAAGCGAGCCAGCAGGAAGTTGTCAAGCATGACAAAAATGATGCATTGAGTTTAAATGGAAGTTCAAAAAACAAAGGATTTGGGGAAACAGCAGTGGGCAGAACAGTAAGAAACAAGGGATCAGACAATGAGGCTGCCTCATGGTGGCTGCACCTTCCTTATGTTTTTGTGAGTCAATAGTACCTTCAAGCCTTTCGCCCCAGATTATATTCATGTTACTGCATTTATCTCATCCATTTTGCTGTGAGCTTTTTCTGTGCACCTACTTGTTGCATAAATGGCTGCCAAAGTTCTCTGGGTTGTTTCTTTACTAGAAACTTATTCTTTCCTCTGGAACATTTCTGCTTACCGTAAAATCTGCAAACCAAAAATGTTAATGTTTGTCATTTAGTTCCATATGTCCTAATTATTAAATACAATGTTGTGTAACTTTTGCTGTGGAGTAAAAAGCCATATATGTTAGTCAGAGTGCGATGAATGTTTATGTTTCTTTTGGTCTCCTTTTTTCGAAGGGTTTTGGCTAGGCTGACTATTATTTTCTGAGCCAAATTTTTTTATCTAATATATATTTTAGGCTATTTTGATGCATCAAGGTTCTGGTGACGAAGGTCAAGGGGGACTGTACACACTAAAGGCAACTGCCAAAGTACCACAGAAGCACGATGAAGCATATACCGTTGCATTTGAAGACCGTGGTGATGTCAACAAATTTTGTTACATATTGGAATCATTTTTTGAAGATATGACTGATTTCAGCGCTGACGTTGTTCCGCTACCCACTAAAGTAATCACTTCGCTTCTTCTTTTTTTTCTTCTGATGTGTCAATTTAGTGCAACTTGTTTTACAAAGTTACAATTTCAGTAAGAATAACAGCTTGATAGCGGAAATTTACAACATTGCAGGAGATGCGCGAGCCTGTGGGATCAGGAGTCTTGAATGTGATTATTGTCAAGAAAGGACAACTTGAACTCTATGCTGGACAACCACTTGGTGAAGTCGAAACCCTGATTCGTTCACTGGTGCTGTGAAATCAGCTTTGGATCTGGATTTTAGAGATCATCTACTGCACAATCTAAGCAGCAATGTTAAGACTTACAAAAAATACAAAGTCATTAGCCAGACTTCGTTAAAGCAAGCTTCGCTTCGACAAGCACAATTTTGCACCTGACCCTGATTGCCCTAGCTAAGTATTAAAAAGCTTGTTCTGTATCATGCTGATGTTTGTGTTACTACTCTATTTAATGGAAGTGTTTTATGAAAGATTAACAAGATGAACAGAATGTTCGGAAATGCAGGTTGAAGGAACTTTTTAAAAAAAAATTGCATCATGTAAAAACCAACTTTTACATGAAATGAATATTGAGTTTAAAAATTTAACTGAAAACAGTGAGAGAGAATCCATCCAGGGGCAAATCGAACAGCAATGCGTTTGATTGCACTCTTGACCGCATGTCTATTTGTTTATGAAGGAGCAACTTTGATGGCTGACAAATTGGCCTCGCAAAAGGTCTGCCATGACTCCAGCTTGAGGTCTTCATTCTCTGTAAACTTCTGATATATGGAAACCAAGGTGCTCCTAGCTGCTTCTCTGGTCTCTGGCAGCCTGTCATTCAGCAACTTCAAAGCCGTCTGAACAAGTGGAACCAGCCCAAACTCTTTCGCTGCATCCAATTCCTGAATAAAAACACACAACATCAATCTACAATCCAGCAAATATGAAACCCTCAACTGCAAACATTGAAAAATCTGAAAAAGTGTTCCGATACCATCTTGGAAATGCAGTTGGAAACTGATACAGCTGCTTTAGCTCTGATTCTCGGATTGGCATGAGTAATGTATTTATGTAACTTGTGCAGTAGTGGAAGTGGAGTCATGGACTCCACCATCAGTTTCAAAGCTCTGTCAGTTTCTTCACACACAAACTTCTTATCCTGAGAAGCCTTCAGCAGCAGCTGCAGAAGCTGCAATCACACACCACATCCAAACTTGATTATAAAAAAAATCGGATCTCCAATCGCAATCAATCAAAACACAAACCAATGATAAACCACGTGAAGGACATTTTTACCAATTGATCAAAGTTCTCAGCAGTGATAGTTTCTTCGAGCAGCAAACTATCACCATAGGCACTGAAAACATCAGAAGCAGTCATGATTGAAGTCTTGCACAGTGCACTCCTTGGGTTTTTCATGGCCTTCACAATCACTACCATCACCTTCTCCCTACAAAAAAAAAACCACACACATCAATCACCACCGATCCATAAAAATCTGCAACAAACAACCTCCTAAAATCTGTATCTCTAGCTCACAAGATCGGAAGCAGCACCACCGAATGATGGATCGCGAAGCGCCTCACATCATTCAACGATTCACAGATCCTAATCCAGTCAGTCGACTCCAATCCCTCAACCAAACCCTAAATCCAACCAAAATCAGTCCACTACCAACACGCACATTCAGATCAAAAAAATCGAGCACAGACGCGGACTTACCAGGAACTTTACATCAGGATCCGGAAGCGGTAGGAGGTCCTGCGAAACGATGTAGTCGATGATAACGGTTTCGGCGGCTGAAGGCGGCGCGTTTTCGTGGTAGACAGGCATGGCGTTGGGCTTGGGGAGCTTTTTAGGGCGGCGGTGATCGGTCTGGAGAGCGTTGTCGATTTGCCTTAGCGCCATTGAAATGTGATGATGACGATGATGATGTTGTTGTTGTTGGGGAATTAAATGATGAAGGGAAATAATGTGAAGGGTTTGTTTTAATTACTGATTTAAATTAAAATTGGGGGGGGGGGGGGGGGGGGGGGGGGGGGGTGGGTGATGTGATTAGGAACGCTTTCACGGTTGTAATGTAACGGTAACATATGCTGTTGATTGTGTTGTAAAAATGTGCCTTTGCGGCAGTGATCAGTCAAATGCAGGCTAGGCTGGGTGATGTAATTTTAAAACCATGTAATAAATACAAACATAATTAAAATATTATTCATTGATTATTTTTAATTTCAATGTATGTCATCACATTTCAAACTGATCACCCAGTTGGATTTGGGGCACTGATTCCTAATTTTTTTTTTTAGTTTTCAAAACAATGTATGTTTATGCAGATGTTGGCCATTTGAAGATTTGTTTTTATTTTGTTGGTATAGCCTTGTTGCTAAAAGAGATTTTGAATTTGCCCCAAAAATCCTAGCTTCCAATACCCCTTCTTCAGTTTCTCGAAGGGTAATGGTATAGAAGTCATAGTCTTGGACGAATATATCTTATGGTATGAGCTTAGATGTTATCCAATCTTTTACCTTAAATAGTGAAATTAAAAATAAAATAAAATTAGCACCACGCAAACTAGCTATTTTACTGAAAGAGACTAAGAGAGTAGCAACTTCACTGCCTTTTGTAAAAGCTATACACTATATGTAGCGCTTTAGAATAAATAGGGAATATTTTCAACTTCCGGAGTAAATTGAGAATATGAATAACTTAAAAAAAAGGTTATACGGGACAGAAAAAAAATTCCAATTTTAACCAACTCCGGGCAAAGAAAGAGTAAGAAAGAAGCATGTAGTATTTCATGAGTACACAGGGCCAAAGACAACAACATGTGCAAATCCTTTGATATCACAACGTAAATAAAATGTGTATTGTTTTCCACACTTCCATCCTTTACACGAAATGAGAGATGGGTTCAATTCAATCGAGCAAGCGAACCCATCTGGAAAGAGATGCTGGCCGTGAAATGGAGTACTTGGGCAATGAATAGCACCAACCCCTCTCTGGAATTTTGATATGGTATACACTTGAATTACCAAGCAGGAGCTGAATGGAGAACAACTAACGAGGCACCCTTTTCCTGCTGAGAATCTCCTGCTCTTTTAGACTATGTTGGAACCTGGCAAGGCGGGCTTGGAGGCTAACAAGACCTGCAGCTTTTCGAGATAAGATCAGGCTCAGCTGTGTCACGTAGTTGTCAATTTGACTGCCTGGTTGGTCCACTTCAGACAAAAGTCTCATTTCCTGCTCAAACAATTCATACATGTTAGTGGTCATAAACCAGCAATAAGGTTGTACTGCCCTGCAAAGAGTACGCGCATTTCACTTACTTCGCGTACAATCTCCATGGTATCCTCTATTTCCTTTCTATGAGCAGCAGTTAGAGCCTCTTCTTCCTGAATATGGTAACCATTTACGACATGTCACAAACTTAAATAAAGCACAGCGCAAAAAAATATGACCAAAGAAAGCCTATAATCCACTCACCTCCAGTAAGGCATCAAGAGTTGCATCCTGAAGAGTCCCAGATTCACTTTCATTATTTAAAGTGGTGCTGGAGGGACTCATTGCATTCTGTGATTTATAACTGGTAGACGAGGTGTTAGATACATCTACCTCTTTTCTTAGCCTGCTGCTCATATTGTCCGGCTTTTTAGCATCCCTGATTCCATTTCTACCAGTTGAAGAGGCTATTTGTTCATCGACATCTGTTTCTTTAGAATTCTTCGAGTACAATGATACATTTCTGTACGACGAGGCATCATTTGTGTTTTCAATCTCCATCAGATTGTTGTTATCCATGGCAACAGGAGCTGAAACTACTGACTCCCGCCCTTGATTCAAATAATTATATGAGAACTTGGGGATTTGACGATTGAAGTCAACAGCAGGGTTAAATATCATGCTTTCTTTCTCTATGACTTTCCTACTTGAATCTGCCACTTTCATTTCCTGATTTTGCTCAAAAGAATCCACTGGGTCAATAGATATGGGCAGCGAGGATGCCGACAGTGTTTCCTTGCTGGAAGTCGGTAACAGATTTGTAATTTGATCCTTCCTTGTGCCACTTTTTGATAGACTTTTGACTCTGTCCGGTAATAGCATCGTAAACATTCAGTCAAAGTAAGATTCTGATAATGCTTCAACATTATATTTGCAATTGGTAGTTTACCTATCAGCATATCTCAATGTATTCAGTGTATGCTCGCATGACCCGGCATTGGGAGAGATGCAGGAGATCATAACTGTTCTAGAATTCCCAACGAATGAATCACGGAGAACCTCAGTCAGTTTGCTCCCTCTGAAAGGAATGTGTATTTGATCGTTGTCAAGGGCACGAATGCACTCCTTCAGAGCTAAAAGGCTCTTATTAATTTCTGCTCCTTCAATCCTGTCATCAATTAGAACTGGATATATCAAGACGAGACATTCACCCAGAAACCCAAACACATGCATATCCAGTTCAGACTTCAAAATACTCATTGCATATTTGAACTACTAATAAAAGCCACGTACAGTCCGTATCATATTTCCAGTGCAACTTCATAATATCGAGTACTAGCCTAAAGCAGAAATAAATATGACAGATGTGATTTGAGGGTTGCTACTAAACTCGTACCCAAAATGTTAAATATTCTACATCAAGTCCATCAACTGCAACAAATCAGAACCTATGCTGACACCTGCTGTTTCATAAAGTTCAAAAGCAGGAGAGTGGATGATTTACACATGAAAAAGGTACCTTGTTTGTTTATCATTGTCAGTTGTGTCAGCACCACGTTCACTCCCAGCTAAATCGATGAAAGAGATCTTCCCAACAACCTTGCCAACCTTAGACTCATTTACCTCAGCAGCATTTCTTCTGGTCGCTTTAACTTCAGCATGCTTCTTCAATGCAAGTTGTAAAATTCCATGTGACCTAGAGGATTCTTCATTAGCCCCAGTTGAACCTGTACTTCGAGCAGCATTCCCAGCCTCAATATATTGTTTAACAATCTGTACGTCTGAAACTTCAAATTCTTTCAAACCAACTATGCACACTTGTCGGCGTCCATCTTCTCTCATTAGGAGCTTCCTATTAATTAGTATGGTTATCATTTGTCAAAAAAACTTCCTTCAACATTATTTTGCAAGGATGTTTTAGTATTTGACTTACATTTACCGCAAAATAACGGAATAAACTAACAAAAGTAATTTAAAATTACTAACTTTCGTTCACTGAGTAGATCATAAAGCTTCCCTCCATATATCTCGAAATAGCTCAGCCACAACTTGTATCCCTCATTACAATACGCAGGATGATGCAACAAACGAACCAAGTCGTTTACTGCTCGAAGAGGCAAAGGTTGCATGGTGAATGTCTTGCCACTACCTGAATATATTCCACACGAAGTAAGCTATGATGACATATTTGCAAGATGATATACAATAATATCAAGAATTTAGCAGTTTTTTTTGCTAGGACACCTTACATATAATTCCATATCAAACTAAACTTTAATAGTAGGTGCTTTGATGCTTGATATTTCAAAGAAAAGCAATATAAAATCATGCTGTGCCTGTAATAACATAATCAAGCTACCCTTGCCTGGTTTTCGAGTATGATTAAAATGGGAATGAATAAATTGAGTATACATGGCTAATGAGTGCATATATGGAGATAATCCAAGGACAAACAGTTCAAATGCCAAGTAAATCATCTGCTATCCGTCACGTATGGGATTACCTGTTTGACCATAAGCAAAGCAAGTTGCTTTTGTTCGTTGGAATATTGTTGGAATAATTGGTTCTACAGTGGCGCGATAAACCTGCTTGGACAATAACACCATTGTTGGATTACCGTACCGTCTGAAAAACGATCAGGACAATTGACTTACCTTTTATGCAAATCTAATTAGAACTTCAACTATAATCTACCTCGTCATTGGTGACAGACTCATCCAGAACAGCATCGAAACAAAACTCGTGTTCTTCCACATATGCTGTAAGATCCACCTTTTGCATGAAAAAGGGTCAATCAGAAACTACTGAATATGAAAGTCTCATGAGAGCGAATAAGGTCTATCCAAACCTTCAATTTGGGCTCATGAACAGTCAAGTAAGCACCATTGTTAACAGTGACAATGTCTTCCTCCTTCCTGGAAAGCTCTTTCTTGTTCAAAGGTCTTTTGCGTACCTACAAGTTCATTAATTGAGAAAAACCAATGACATTATCGCAAGGTGTATGATGTGTTTTACTATAACAATAATTGAAAATTATGATGCAGGAAAGACGCAAAATAAGGCAGTTGACAGCGAGGTCAGCATACCACAACTTTAATCTTCGCGACATTATTTTCCTTTGCATTGCCCACTTTCTCATTCATGGTGGTATCTGTATCCTCAATGGTTTCGTAATGAGGTACACCTTTCTGCAGCCTACTAATTACAGGACCATCAACATCACTATCCGACGTTCTAGCTGTGTCAGCCATGAAAGGAGAGGCCTCAAATGGTTCTGATATAACATGCTGATGAGTCCATGAAAACAATGAAGGTTAAAACGAAAATGTTAGATGTATTTTCTGGGTAGAAACTAGAAAGGGTTCTTATGCAAAGAATCTCAAGTTGCGAAAGGGGAATTCAGACAAATATAAGTGATCTGTTACCAATACATGAATCATCCAAATTAATGGAAACAATAATCTAGCCTCTAGAATATCAGCTGCTGGCCTGATCATGTAGTTAAGCTGGTATCAAATATAAGGATGCTGACAGGCGTATGGAGACATTTCATAACAATAATCGAGATTATTTCATTATTGTACCACATGAGGTGTCCAATAAGTAAGGAAACCGCAAGACGATAATGAGGCAAAGAAAAGGTTAATAAAATTCTTGTAAGAAAATACATCCAAACAGCAGGAGGGGCATACATCAGAAAGAAGCTCAGTGTCATCGATTGCATGAAGATCCAAAAGCCCAGATGCAAAATCCCCACGAAACTCTGAAGAGTAGAACCCATCTGATGCAGCCGAAGTCAAACTCTGAGCTGGAATATACGACTCTGCACCTGCTACTCCACTAAAATTAAGGTTCCGCATCAGTTTCATAAGCCTTTGTTTCTCTTCTAGTGACTGGGCTCCATACCCCTTCAATTTAAATGATTGACCCTCAGTTAAATGTGCAATGAAATTGTGCAACAAAACAGCAATCTAGCAACGGAAAATGTTAGGTGTCTTAATAAGACCTGCATCAAAATGTTTGGGAGCAGGCGCTGATCAATTCCTGTAGAAGCAGAAGGAGAAGCTAGATGCTGCAACCCAGCAGACTGAAGCCACCTTGCCGTTACTGCATCCCCTGCATCACTCCCATGGCCCAGGGGACTGCTAGTGCCTGGGAGATCATAAAGTGTGGTTTCGGCTGCATTGTTCTGCTTCATCTGTGAACTTGAATACGTCTAACAAACCCTCTACGTTCAAAAACATTAAGTGAGAATATCAAAATCCAACCAACAAACACTAAGCCTGAAAAATCAAGTCTTTTTTTCCCCTACAATTCAATTAGATTACTTAACAGCAGGTGAACAACTGTTTCTAAATCAAAACATGAATAAAAACCTCAACCAGCAACTACGCAGGAGAAAGAGCACACCGACATCAACCCAGAAAAATCAAAATGTGATACGAACGAGCACACGCTATAAAGCACACGCATACATAAGCCATCTCTCTTCAACACGCAATCAAAAAAGTGCATTTTACTGAATCGCCCAAACCCTAAATTCCGACCACAACAATCAACCGAAACCTCACAGTAAAAAACATCTTCTACGCCGCACGAATTCATCATCTAATCCACAATATCAACGTTAATTACCAAAAGAAGTACCAATTTAAGTGAAATCCAGAGCCCCAGCGATTCGTCTAACAGAAACACGACTCCAGTAGTACAAATCAAATCCGATCCAAATCCGACAATCAACGAGTACACGTTATTACGAAAAGAGTGACTCCGCCCGCTCTTCTGGAGAATCTTCCGTGCGCAAAAATTCGAAGCGATGTGCAGGAGCGTTGTTCAATCTGGCGAAAGAGATTTGACGTCTAGACGTCATCGTTCGATTTTTAAAATATTAATTAATTTTAAACAAACGGCTAATATAAAATATTTTATTTAAATGACAATTTTTTTTGCGGTGGGTTTTTTACTTCTCATAAAGCTCATAGATCTTCAATCATCATTCAAATATATTTCAATTATATTGCTTGAGAATTATATCGGATACATGTAAACTTAGACTCTTAGAGCACGAGCCACACGGATAAATATACTACTCGGGGGAAGCGAACCTTTTACCTTTTGACAAATTGTCAAGAGATCAAACCACTCGACCAAAGTCCCTTTCACATTTAAATAACAACTTTATTCTTAGAAAATACCGGGGAAGTGTAGGATTTGGATATGACATTTTGACGCATTTGTCTAATTTTTGGCTCAACGGTGCTTGGATTTCTTAATAGAAAAAACTAAGGTTCTGACGACGGCAAGTGAATGGAGTCGATAGAATTTTTGCTAGTCGATCAATTGAGATATATAATTCATATATGTAATAAAATAAAAGACTATGTATAAAACAAGGAAATAAATGAAAAATTCACAAAAAGTGCAATCAAACATAGATTTTATGCAGTAGAGTACAAATCAAAATTAAAATAAATAAATGAGCTGCAAAAATGCAATCAAATGTTGTCATCAAGCTCTGAATCAGGCTCAAAAGTGTAATAAAACATTTATTTATTTATTTACTTATTCGGCAAATCTATTAGTCATTCCAACTAGTCGACCAAGTCGACAGACTTTCACAATTCACCAGATCAAGGTTCAAGTCGGAGATGTAAAAACAACTTGTTCTCAAGCGATTTGACAACTATGGAAGATACATATAATATATTTTTTTAATATTTAATAATTTACACAAATCCTAAAAGGTGAATTAATTGTTTTTTGAGTTGTCGGATATTATCAGAATTCTAAAAATCTCCCGTCTAGTCCGCATAGACCCCACCTAGAAGGTAAAAATTATAAATCCATCCGATTTATTATAAAGCGGGTCATCAGAAGGTCATTCGATTTATAAGCTTATGTCGCCACCTAGCTCCGCCTAGACCCGCCTAGTCGCCTCCTTAACTTGCATATAATTCTTGTCTAGACTTGCCTAGGTGTTGACCAAATGATCGACTACTTAAAAAAATTTATTCAAACCGTCGACCTCCTGGCCGTTCGACCAAGACTGTGACCGCTAGACCTTATCCCTTGTGTTGATGCTTTTTTTGCGTGTAGATGGCTAGATGTTTGTATTTGATAAAATATTAAAATATTTATATTATCCGATTGCTTGTTATATATATATATATATATTAAAATACAATAAAATATATAGCATAATAGTATTTATTTGATATTGATTAATTAAAATCAGTGTTGTGAAAACCGGACCGGACCGGTTCAGTTCTGTAATCGGATCAGAAATGCATCGATTCAGTCAAACCCGGTCAAGAATCGGTGAAACCCGGTCAAAACCGGTTGACCCGGTGGGTTGACCCGATTGACCCAATTTTTCATTAAAACGTGATTTGATCGGTTCAATCGGTTCGATTTGGTCTGAAAAATATATTTTTATTTTGACTTGGACAAGCCTCGAATCTAGTCTTCCTCTATAATTATCCCCTCTCATTCCATCAAGCTAAACATGATTCTTGTTTTATTATTTGTTTCAATAATGTATATTCATTTATCAAATCTATAAAATTTATTACTTACTATCAATTTAGCTAGAAATTCAATTAGTCTTAGAAATCCCTTATTGTTGTGACTTACAAATTAAGACTAAAATTGTTATTGTTGTATTATTGATTTGTACTTTATTAAATTCTAAATTTGTTATGGTATGTTATCGTAATCAGATCATAAACATGTAATATTTAAATATGTTAAATTATAATATCATATATAAGTATTTTATTTTTATTATTTAATTTGTGCGGGTCAAATCGGTTCGACCCGGTTGAACCACTGACCCATTGACCAAGTGACTTGACCGGTTCGATCACCGGTCCGGTTTTAATAACACTGATTAAAATTTTGAAAATATAAAATCGATGAAACTCGATTAATTTCTGAATAATCTTGTAAAGACTCTTTCTGCCCTTTTAGCTTATAGGTTTTTTATAATGGATATTATTACTAAGGGTCAAGATCAGGTACAAAGTTAAATTTTGGTACAAAATACAAAATTCGTCAAAATCATTTTATAATTTGTCACTTTATTTTATAGTTTGTCACTTTTCGAGCCGAAAAATGAAAAGATGACATAGTTCGTCAGTTTCATTTTATAATTCGTCACCAAGAAAAATACCAAAAAATCAAGATTTAATCTCATCCATTCAAATTCACAAGATCAAGAGCTATGATTAGTTTGTATTTTGTACCAAAAAATTAACTTTGCACCGGATCCTTACTCTTATTACTAAAATGTTTAGATTTTGTGTAATGAATAAAATGTTTAGCTATTATCTATATATTTTTCAATATTTATATGAAATTTTTTGATTAATAAATAAATAAACAAAATAAAATAACTTGTAACCCCTAACGTTTTTTTTATTATATGCTTATTATATTTTGATACTTCGTCCTTCTCAAAACTCTGAAATTGAGGAAAGTATGATTGCCATTTTCCTTCTTTAGGGATTGGGTCAATCCGACCCAATCTCATCCAACACAATCTAATCTCACACAAACTCACTCAACACACTCCAATCTCACTCAATCTCACCCAACACAACCTAATTTAATCTAATCTCCACTCACCTAATCTACTCTCCACTCACATATATCTAATATTTTTATAATATTATTTATAAACTAGGACTCACTCACCTAAACTACCCTTCACTCACATAATCTAAATATCTAACATTTTTATAATATTATTTTTAATGTAGAACCCACTCACTTAGGGTCCGTTCTATATGGATTGGATTTGGGGTGTTGGGAGATTAGATTAGATTAGGGGCCTGTTTGTTTGGCTTTAAATTTGTATTATATAAACCATTTTAACACCACATAACATAAATTAACATAAATTAACATAACATAAATTAACATAACATAAATTTCAACCATCATCATATTACCACCATCATCATCATGTCATCATGTCATCATCATCATCATCATCATGTCATCATCATCATCATCATCATGTCATCATCATCATCATGTCATCATCATCACCATCATGTCATCATCATCATCTTCATGAATAGTAATATGATGATGATGAATAGTAATACGATGATGAATAGTAATATGATGATGATGGTTAATAGTAATATGATGATGATGACATGCTGGTGATGGTGAATAGTAATATGATAATGATGACATGATGATGATGAAAAGTAATATGATGAACAGTAATATGATGATGATGATGATCGTGTCACCATCATCATTATCATATTCCTATTCACCATATTACTATTCATCACCATCACGATCACCATATTACTATTCACCATATTCATGATCACCATATTACTATTCATCATATTCCTATTCATCATATTACTATTCATCACCATCACGATCACCATATTACTATTCACCATATTCATGATCACCATATTACTATTCATCATATTACTATTCATCACCATCACGATCACCATATTACTATTCACCATATTCATGATCACCATAGTACTATTCAGCATATTACTATTCATCATTATGATGATCACCATATTACTATTCATCATATTACTATTCATCACCATCACGATCACCATATTCATGATCACCATATTACTATTCATCATTATGATGATCACCATATTACTATTCATCATATTACTATTCATCACTATCATGATCACCATATTACTATTCATCACCATCATGATCCATCATATTGCTGATCAACATATTACTATTCACCATATTACTATTCACCGTCATCATGATGATGGTGATGACATGATGATGTCATGATGATGATGACATGATGATGCTGACAACAAGTTGACATGATGATGATGATGATGACATGATGATGATGATGATGATGGTGAGATGATGATGATGATGCCATGATGATGATGATGATGATGATGTTGATGGTGATGACATGATGATGATGATGATGATGATGATGATGATGATGATGATGATGATGATGATGGTGATGACATGATGATGGTGATGACATGATGATCATGATGATGGTGATGACATGATGATGGTATGATGATAATGTAATATTAGGTTGGTATAAACTAAAATAAATTAAAATAAAATAAAATAAATTAACATAACATAAATTAACATAACATAACATAAATTAACATAAATTAAATTAACATAACATAAATTTAAGCTCAATCAAACAACCCCTAGATTGTGTTGGGTGAGATTGTGGTGTGTTAGATGAGATTGAGGTGTGTTGGGTGAGATTGGGGTGTGTTGGGTGAGATTGGATTAGATTGTATTAGATTAGATGAGTGGAGAGTAGATTAAGTGGGTGGGTCCTACATTAAAAATAATATTATAAAAATGTTACATATTTAGATTATGTGAGTGGAGGATAGTTTAGGTGAGTGGGTCCTAGTTTATAAATAATATTATAAAAATGTTAGATATATGTGAGTGGAGAGTAGATTAGGTGAGTGGAGATTAGATTAGATTAGGTTGTATTGGGTGAGATTGGATGAGATTGGGTGAGATTGGGGTGTGTTGAGTGAGATTGGGTGAGATTGAATTGTGTTGGGTGAGATTGGGTCCGATTGACTCAATCTCTATAGAACAGGCCCTTAATCTACTCTCCACTCACCTAATCTAATACAATCTAATCCAATCTCACCCAACACACCCCAATCTCACCCAACACACCCCAATCTCATCCAACACACCCCAATCTCACCCAACACAATCTAATCTAATCTCCCAACACCCTAAATCTAATCCCAAAAGAACAGGCCCTAGGGCCCGTTCTATAGGGGTTGGATTTGGGGTGTTGGGAGATTAGATTAGATTAGATTGTGTTGGGTGAGATTAGGTGAGATTGGATTGTATTGGGGTGTGTTAGGTGAGATTGGATTGTGTTGGGTGATGTTAGATTAGATTGTATTAGATTGGGTGGGTGGAGTGAGTGGGTCCCAGTTTATAAAATAATATTATAAAAATGTTAGATTAGATGAGTGGAGAGAGAATATGTGAGTGAAGAGTAATTAGATGAGTTGAGATTATAAAAAGAAAATATATTTTATAATAAATATATTATGTGAGTGGAGAGTAGATTAGGTGAGTGGAGATTGTGTTAGATTAGATTGTATTGGGTGAGATTGGGTAAGATTATATTGTGTTGGGTGAGATTGGATGAGATTGGATTGTGTTGGGTGAGATTGGGTCGGATTGACCCAATCCCTATAGAACAGGCCCCTAGTGTATTTGGTACGTAATTTTTTACACAAATACTTTTTTATATAATAATCATTTAAGTCGTTTGGAATAAATGGGTAACACTACAAATTTGGGCAATTTATGCAGTGGAATTATGCAGTGGTAACGGAATCACTGCAACGATTTACAGAGGATATACATAAGTTTTGCTGTGGTTTTTTAAAATTGGAAATTTACGATGACATTTTCAGTGGTTTTTTTCAAATTCGATATGTGCGATGACATTTTCTGTGGGTTTGTGGCGGTTTTTGCCATGTCCAGAATGCAGCGGTAAAAACCACCACAAACATCAAATAGTAGCAGTGATGTTACAATGGTTTTACAGTTGTTTTTTTACGTAAAATATTTACCCTCGTATTACTGTTGGAATACAACCACAAATCTTCTACAATAGTCGATATCAAGATTTCGCTTCATTTATGGTCTTGTGTGGTGGATAAGAAATATATGGCTATGTGCTGATAATGATTTCAATAGTCGATTTACCATTCCAAGAGAACGGGGACGACGATATGCAGTTGCCTATTGTAAGGATTTAGTAATCCTAATTTGTGCTCCTTAGGTTACCTAAGCAAGCCAATGAGTCCTAGAGTCTGTAAGATTGTCCTACGGGATCATGTATAGATTTTCTAGGCATGCAGGTCCAGCCGGAAGTGAAGAAGATGGCCTGAGTTCAGACTGAAGCTTCTGCTAAAGGTTTCTCACTGCAAGGGACAAAACTGCTACGTTTTATTAAAGCACCAAGGGCTGGTAAGTCTGTTACGAAGAAACGAAGTAGTTTCGGTCGAGGTGGCAAAGGCAGGTATTTTGATTAAGCCTTGACGATGTCGTGCAGAGCGAGCCAAATAACACTGGAGTTTTATTTAACGCTGTGTTTCATTTTAAGGACTCGTAAATGAAACGTCAGCGTATTGACGAGCGTGAATCCAGTTTTGGGCTTAGGCCAAACGGTGCCGTTTCATTCATCCTCTTCCTCAGGTATATAGCTCAGTTCAAATTGGGATTAGGGCATTCGATTCATCCGATACACGGAGCAAAAATCAGAGTGATTGACGAAGCAGCAAAATCGAGTGTTCATCTGGGTTAATCGACGAGCACTCTCGGAGATTTGCCCTAAGCAATCGGAGTCGGATTCGGCCTCCATCGTCAGACGCCACTGCGGATTGACAAGATGACTGGTGAACTCGCCGGAGTCGTCAAACAGCGCTGTTCTTTGTCGCAACTTGAATCAGGGGAGTCCTTTGTTCTTTCCTGGTTCTATTTTGTATTGATCTTAGTCCAATTGTGTAGGATAGTCAATTAAGGGTCATTGGCTTGCTTTAGGACATTGTAATTGTGCAAGAACTCTTTGGGAATCATAGTGGATGTTGGGCGAGTCTCCCCTCTGAGATTCCAAGCATTAGGGTAACTGAAGCTTGAACAAAGTCCTGGTGTCTTTACTTTGTTGTTTCCATTTGATTGTTCTTGCCCAATCTAACAATTCCTAAATAGACTTGACCTAAAACTGAGACTGAACCTAATTGAACTTGTTTAAGTCTTATACAATCTATTACAACGTGGTATCAGAGCCAATTTGGCTGTTTCTTGGTGTTGCTAGACCTATAACTCTAGGTTCTTGCACCCTAATAGTGCACAAAGTTAGTTCCTTGGTTGTTAAAGGTCCTAACTGTTTCTGATGTGCTTGTTTGATACACCTAACTTGGTGTTGCTTCTATTTGACTCAGGAAATATGGCTGAACCAGTGAAGGTCACTCCCTTCGATGGATCATCAGATTTCACTATGTGGAGAGTCAAAATGAAGGCTATACTTATCAAGGAAAAATGATGGGATGCTGTGGAAGGAGATTGGCAAGAAGGAGCCACAAATAGATACAAAAAGAAGCTCAGCGACCTAGCACATTCTGAGATCATGCTGAGACTCTCAGATGATGTGGCTAGGCAAGTGGTTAGTCACACTGACCCTAAAAAGCTTTGGGATGCTCTAGAGTCCATTTTTCTTGCTAAGTCATTGCCTAATAGAATATCTCTTTTGTGTAAATTGTTTACTTTCAAAATGGATACTTCTATGACTTTGCAAGAAAACCTTGACATTTTTCTAAAAATGACCCAAGAACTTAAAAGGTGTGATGATGAAATTAAACAAACACATCAAGCTGTTATATTGTTAAACTCTCTTCCCCCTCAGTTTGAAACTCTTAAGGATGTCATTCAATATGGTAGGGATGATCTGACCATGGGGAAGATCATGTCTGCCATTGTCCAAAAGAATGAATCTTTGAGGGTTTTCAAAGGTAAACATCAGACTAAGGGTGAACCTAAGTCTGAGGTCATGATGGCTAAGGCCAAATTCAGACCAAAGAATAAGAATAAGAAGTTTAACAAACCTCCCCAAACTAATGGAACTCCTCCTGCCAACAACCTGGCTGGCAGAAGTCAGGAATACCTATCTAAAAAGTGTACTCATTGTGGGAGGGTGGGTCATCTGGTTAATGCTTGCTTTAAGAAGAAAAATGAGTAAAAAGAAAAGAAAACTAAAGACAATCAGAATGGTGTTAATGTGTTGGAAATGGGACCTCAATATAAGAATGAACTGTTTGTTTGTTCTGGTTCTGTGTGTGATTTTGATTGGATTCTTGACTCTGGGTGTACAATGCATGCTTGCCATGATAAATCTGCTTTTGCATCTATTAAGCATGTTAATGGAGGAGAAGTTATGTTAGGGGATCATACATCTCTTAAAATTGAAGGAATAGGAAATGTGCCTATTAAATTACATGATGGTGTGACTAGAGTTCTTACAAATGTTAAATGGGTCCCAAACTTGAGGAGAAACCGATTGTCTGAATTTGACAAAATGGGATGCCATATAATGACCTTTAATGGAATTAGAGAAATATCTAAGGATGGAAAGGTTCTAATAAAAGGGGTTAACATGGGAGGCTTATACCATGTGGTAACCTCACATGAAATCAGTATTTCTAAGGCTTCAACTGAGTCTGATAACCTCACTAAGATTTGGCATGCTAGATTGGGTCATATAGGCAACAAGGGACTGCATTATCTGCATAAGCATGGACTGATTGACTGTGTGCCTTCCAAACTGTTATTCTGTGAAAGCTGTGTGTATGGAAAGAAAAATGCTTGTAGCTTTAAGAGATCATCTTTTACTGTTAATAAGCCTCTAGAATATGTTCATTCTGATTTATGGGGCCCTGCCCAAGTTTAAACCATAGGTGGTAGAAACTATTTTCTTTCTATGATTGATCATTATTCTAGAAAAGTTTGGTTGTATCTGTTAAGATCAAAAGATGAGGCTTTTGAGAACTTTAAGATGTGGAAAAACATGGTTGAAAGTCAGTCTAACCTTAAGGCAAAATGCTTAAGAACTGATAATGGATTTGAGTTTTGTAATAAAGCTTTTAATGAATATTGTGTTGAGCAGGGTATCAGGAGACATCTCACAGTCCCTAGTACTCCCCAGCAGAATGGTGTGGCTGAAAGGATGAACAGAACCTTGCTTGAAAAGGCAAGGTGTATGCTCATTAGTTCTGGGCTTAAACCATCTCTTTGGGGAGAAGCTGTCCATACAGCAGCCTATCTAATCAATAGGTCCCCTTGCTCAGCCATAGACTTTAAAACTCCTCAAGAAAAATGGTCTAGAAAACCCCCTACCCTTGACCACCTAAGGCCCTTTGGCTGCTCAGCCTATGCTAAGGTTTCTCAAGGGAAACTTAAGCCAAGGGCAGTCAAGTGTGTGATGCTTGGCTATCCTGAAGGTGTGAAAGGGTACAAACTACTTGAAATTGTTCCTGGTGGATACAAAGTAATAACTGCTATATCTATCACCTTTAATGAATAAGATTTTCATTTTAAGAATAAGTTTACTCATGCAACTAACCCTCCAGACACACCCACTGGTGTGATCAGTTTCTTACTTGCTAGTTTTGATGATGTGCAGGACATTCCTCAAGATATGGACCAGGCTGATGATGAGGAGTTTGATCTGGGGCTCTTCAATGAGGATGCTGGATGCTGGATCAGCTGGGGAAAACTCTCAAGGCTCTAATGAGCCCTCAAGTAACTTACAAACTCACCAATTGGGTGGGGGAGATCAGGTAAGTACACATGACCCTGCTATTTCAAATTCAGATAATGAGGCAACAGTGGAAAATGTTGATGTTCAGGGTGTCCCTGCATCTTTTGATTATGTTGATGATAATGATGTGAGTTTCCAAGGTGTCCCTGCTCACATTAACATGCCTAATACTATTTTTAGTGACTATGTGTTGACTAGGGATAGAGAACCTAGAACTAAAGTCCCAATAGGAAGTATGCTAACATGATGACTGCTGTTGTTCCTCAATCTGATGCTATTGCTAAATTTGATTTTGATGAATTGCATGGTCATGCTGTTATTGTTGAGTTTGCCTTAATTGCTGCTGATCTTGTTAAGCATGAATTGCCTGAAACCTTTGAACAAGCCATAAACTGTGCTAATGCTAATGAATGGTGGAAATCAATGCATGAGGAAATAAATTCCATGAGGGAAAATGGTACCTGGAAATTAGTTCCAGGCCACCTAAAACCAGAATCATTGACTGTAAATGGATTTACAAATTAAAAGAGGGAGTTGCATCTACTGATCCTCCCAGATTTAAATCTAGGTTGGTTGCCAAAGGGTTTTCACAAAAAGAGGGGATTGATTATAATGATATTTTTGCCCCAGTGGTTAAATACATAACCTTAAGATGATGATTGCCATGACTGCTGTTTTTGACTGGCATGTTGAACAAATGGATGTAAAAACTGCTTTTCTACATGGTGATTTGCATGAAAACATTTTTATGAGCCAACCTAGAGGTTTCATTGATAAGAAACACCCTGACTTTGTTTGTCACTTGCAAAAATCTATTTATGGCCTAAAACAGTCACCTAGGCAATGGAACAAGAAATTTGACTCTTGTATGATTGGTTTGCATTTTGTGAGAAGTAAATATGACACATGCTTATACTTCAAAAATGTGAACACTAAATTTCCACTATATGTTCTTCTTTATGTTGATGAATGTTGATGATTAGTGGAGATGAAATTGCCATTTCTAAGGTTAAACATGATCTGAGTATGCATTTTGATATGAAAGATCTTGGACATGCTAAAAAGATTTTGGGTGTTAATATCATTAGAGACAAAAGGAACAAGAAAATCTATCTCTCTCAATCTGATTATTTGAATAAAGTTGTTGACAAGTTTGCTATGAGATCTGCTAAACCAGCAAGTATACCCTTAGGAGGGCACTTAGAATTGACTAAGGCTGGTTGCCCTAAAATAGACCAGGAAAAGCTAAAAATGAGTAATATACCTTATGATGTAGCTGTTGGATCTGTAATGTATGCCATGCTTTGCACAAGACCTGACCTTGCTTTCTCCATTAGTGTGTTAAGTAGGTTCATGTCTAATCCTAGTGAAAATCATTGGCTAGGTATGAAATATTGGCTGAGATACTTGTCTTCAACTGCTAATCTTGGTTTGGTGTATGCTGATTTTGATTCAAAACATGATATTGTTGGATATGTTGATTCTGACTATGCTAGCAATAAGGACAATAGGAAATCTACCACTTCTTTCTTTTTCACTTGGGCTGGTAATTGTATTAGTTGGAAATCTCAGTTGCAATCAATTGTAGCTCTGTCCTTAATTGAGGCAGAATACATTGCTGCAACTGAAACTGTAAAAGAGGTTATATGGCTTATGGGTATGATTAAGGAGATTCAGGGTGTTTCTAGAGTTCCTATATTGCATATGGATAGTCAAAGTGCTTTATACCTGTGTAAGGATCCAATATATCATGAGAGAACTAAACATATTGATGTTAGGTTCCATTTTATTAGAGATACAGTTGAATCAAAAGAAGTTGAAATTAGGAAAATATTGGGAGATGTTAACCCTGCAGATTTTGGCACAAAAATTGTGTCTACTGATAAGTTTTTGTTTTGCAGGAAAAGTCTGCATATCCTAGATGTTCCTTGAGGGTATGCAGCATGAATCAGTGATGATGGGGATGGATTCTTGCTCAGCATTCACTATATGGTTCCCAAACCAAGTTCTTTGCACATTAAGATTAGGAGGGCAAATTGTAAGAATTTAGTAATCCTAATTTGTGCTCTTTAGGTTAGCTAAGCAAGTCAATGAGTCCTAGAGTCTGTAAGATTGTCCTACGGGATCATGTATAGATTTTCTAGGCATGCAGATCCAGCCGGAAGTGAAGAAGATGGCCTGAGTTCAGACTGAAGCTTCTGTTGAAGGTTTCTCATTGCAGGGGACAAAATGGCTACATTTTGTTAAAGCGCCAAGGGCTGGTAAGTCTGTTACAAAGAAATGAAGTCGTTTTGATCGAGGCGGCAAAGGCAGATATTTCGGTTAAGCCCTGACAACGTCGTGCGGAGCAAGCCAAATAACACTGGAGTTTTATTTAACGTTGCGTTTCATTTTAAGGACTCGTAAATGAAACGCTAGCGTATTGACGAGCGCGAATCCAGTTTTGGGCTTGGGCCAAATGATACCGTTTCATTCATCTTCTTCCTCAGGTATATAGCTCAGTTCAAATTGGGATTAGGGCATTCGATTCATCCGATACACAGAGCAAAAATCAGAGCGATTGACGAATCAGCAAAATCGAGTATTCATCTGGGTTGATCGACGAGCACTCTCGGAGATTTGCCCTAAGCAATCGGAGTCGGATTCGGCCTCCATCGTCAGACGCCACTGCGGATTGACTAGATGACTGACGAACTCGCCGGAGTCGTCAAACAACATTGTTCTTCGTCACAACTCGAATCAGGGGAGTCCTTTGTTCTTTCCTGGTTCTATTTTGTATTGGTTTTAGTCCAATTGTGTAGGATAGTAGATTAAGGGTCATTGGCTTACTTTAGGACATTGTACTTGTGCAATAACTCTTTGGGAATCATAGTGGATGTTGGGCAAGTCTCCCCTCTGAGACTCCAAGCAGTAGGGTAACCGAAGCTTGTAAAAAGTCATGGTGTCTTTACTTTGTTGTTTCCATTTGATTGTTCTTGCCCAATCTAACAATTCCTAAATAGACTTGACCGAAAACTGAGACTGAACCTAATTGAACTTGTTTAAGTCTTATACAACCTATTACACCTATCGTAAATCATATAGTAACTCTCAGTACCATTGCTGATAATGATTTTAATGAATACAATGATGTGGCGGACGACGATGAAGGTGATGAAATATTTTACACGACATTTGATTCAGAATCAAACGAATTGGATGAATTAGATGAATCAGATTCTGACATTTAATGCACAAGTTATTATTCAATGCAAGTTAAAAAAAAATTGTAATTGTAATTTGAAAACGCATAGCTCACTTGTTTGAAATGGCACGAGTATAAACCGCCCATCTAAATTATTTTTACTTCTTACCGCCAATTTGTTTAAATATATATTCATTCCAAATTTTTTTGATAAGAATACTCATCCCAATTTAGAAACAAATTATAATGAAAAATTAATTTGGGCTGAGAGTTGGCCTGACATGTCGACAAACATCAATCGTCCATGAATGAATTATTAAATTGAAAACAAAATTTATTTGGTTCTCCCCCTTCTTCTCCCTCCTTCTTCTCCATATTAAACTGTGAAAAGTGTGCCCTAAATCACATCCTAATCTCTTGTAATCCAACCCCGTCGCTTTTCTCGTCCGTTTACACTCACTGCACTGGCGCTATTTCGCCAACCTTGCATGTCCGCACCGCACAATCCTCCCAACCGCTACTTCATTTGAGGTATGAAATTGATTATCACTTACCCAGTTGGTTAGAACATACGCTATAACATGAAGTTGTGGTTTTGATTTCCCTCACTGTCAGTGTTGATTGTATAATTTGGTACAGGTATAATGTTGTTTAGGGTTTAGTCAAATGATGTTTTCAGTGTTATTGTACATTTGTTCCTAAATCATATTTTTTTTGTTCAGGGCCTGCTAAATGCTAAATTTTCTTACCATTTGTACATAAGCATACTTTCTTAGCAAACCCCTAATTGAAAATGTTTTTCAGGGGTGTGTTTTTTAAATTAGTGTTTTACATAGCAAGTCTACATTTTTTATTACTAAAGTGGTGTTAAAATTACTTTACAGTTATAGATCCTCCTAGAGGTCATGGACGTGGCATAGCAAAGGGTAAATCCCCAGCACGAGAAGAAGAGTGAGCATTCAAAATTACTTTACCGTTATGGATCCTCCTAGAGGTCGGGGAGGGCCAAAACCTCCTCAGTGGCATCACCAACAACTGGTATTTCACAAAATTGTACTACAATTTAACTTTTTTGATGTTACAATAACTCTTTTTTTCATCAGAGAAGAAGAGTGAGCATTCAAAAGGTTAAGATGTTTTTAAATTAACAAAACTTTGGTGTTCAGCTGTTGTTCTGTGTGCATTTTTTTAGTTTTAACTTTACTGTTCTGCTATTGTTTGTTTGTTTTCAACTATGGTTCTTTATTAAGCAACTTATATGGTTTAATTATTTGAATATCAGATTGGTGTTTTGTTGTTGAACTTGCACTAATGTTGTTCTGCTGTTGATAAATGATTCCTGGTTTGCCAAAATTGCTTGGCAAACCAAGGACCAGAATTTGTTTGATTTATTTCCTCTTATTTGATCATTTGAACATCAGATTGTTCTGCTTTTATTCTGTTGTTGAACATCAATTTTATTTTTTGCTCCCCTTTAATACTTAATGTAGGCATTGGAGCTGGGATGAAATCCGACATCACGAGAAATGTTTAATCGCTTGCAGAAAAAATCAGATGGGGGATACCTTTATCCCAAGGGACGTCGAAAACTAGAGATGAAGTTGAAGGTCATTGTTAAGGAGATTGTTCAAGAGGCATTACATGGTCAAATGGTGGATCAACTTCAATTCCGCCGCCAGGTACAGGTGAAGGTGATCACATTTCAGATATGGATGAAGATGTGTAGAGACCCGTCATGCCTTGATATAATTTTAGTCCTTAGTAGGATGGTTATTTGGTGTAGGATGGGTATTTTGGAAGGGTATTTTGAATGGGTATAAGCCCTTACTGTAAAACCTTCATCATCTTAAATTTCAACCATGCTTTTGTATTCAGATATCTTATTGTTTTTAAATTTTTATTAGATTGATTAAAATATTTGATCAATAAGAATATTGAATTAAAAATTGCAATTACAATTACATAAAAATAAAGACATGGAAAACCACTGAAAAAGCACAGTATTAATTCAAAGAAAAACCAACACATACGTATTGTATATTTATCACTGTATAATCATCCCTAAACCACTGCAAAGGAAACCATTGTAAAATCCCTGTAATGTCATGACAAACAATACGACGTTTTCCCACATACAACTAGCAAAAGAAACAGAAAATTAAATTTCACAAACAAACCACTGCATAACCGAATGATAATTTGTACGGCAAAACCATTGTATATTCCTTGCATCTTGTTCCGTGATTTTAAGATGATGTTCACGCAGTTATCCAACGATTATTGTACACCACTGTAAAACCATCGCAAATTGTAACGCCTTTGTAACGAAAAACCACCGCAAATATTTTTGCTGCGATCTAAAATACGATGGTATAATTTACCATTGTATAACCACAAAAATAGGCATTTACTGGTGATTTTGCAGCAGATTTGTGTTGTTTTATTACTACTGCATAAATTGCCCAAATTTGTAGTGTGAGTTAGAGAAGTTTTTGTTGTTGTTGATAAACTGCATATAGCAGATACAAGGTGAAACAAAGGACTTAAAAGCTGAAAAAATAATCCAGCTGGGACCAGTCTCGACAATTAAAAAATGAACATTATTAGTTGAGTTGGATGCTGCTCCACTTGACCTCACGCCTTAGTAGGTGGGCCTACCACCATAAGACTCCCAAAGATAAGCACAAAAGAGTCTTGAGATAACATCCAGCACATGTGCAACTATGAAAATCTTTGACATGTGCAACACATCGAGCATGCACAAGATTAGCTACGGAGCTCACATGTGGCCTTCAAAGACCATGGTCCACGAGTCAGAATGATGTAGAGATTCATCTAACGTCCCATCATCAATAACAGTTTATTCCGACGAGGAAGCCGACTCATGGCAGTCAAAACCCTTAGTTTCTGGCCGTGAAACTATTGAAGGCTAAACAGACTTTAAATGATTCTTCGCATGACGACATTAAGAAGATCACACAGAAACAGTCTGAACTCTGAAGGAATTCGATTGGAAAAGCTTCTCTTAAGTAATCCACACTTAGAGAAAAATGTCAACATATATTATTGTATGAACAGATTACTTGTAGTCGGCAACGTGAAATATGAACTTGAAACTTATTTGGCCGCCTTCCAAAACAAAAAGAAACATCCAAAATTTGTCTAGCAAAATTACAACTCTGCTGGCAACAACAGTTTCAAAAAACACGTAAAGATGTATGTACAGTAGGTGAGTTAGAGAAGTTGTAAGCCATTACTTTGAATTTGGGAAATGGATGAGTCAATATATATATTCACCTAAATTTTGAACAAAATGATCATGTTGGGTTAATTTTATAAATTAACCAATTATGTAGGGTCACACATGTAATTAAAATGAATGTGTGCTATCATTTAAATAAGCTTAACTAAAGTGATCTAGTTGTGATTTATATTGGCTTATGGATATAAAGTCATGAGGGTTAGTGTAGATACCATTTGGTAATTATCTTTCTATGAGAGGCGGAAAGGTAATTATGACAATAGTGGTTGCCCTAGCACACCACTATTTATATGGGTTATGGTCCCCGGTCCACCACATCGAAAAGACGACAGCTTTTCTTGCCCTCTCGGTGGAAAAGCTGAGATGACTCTAGTGGCAGAACTAGAAGACATAATCTGGTGCAAGGTTGTCAAAATCGCGTTTTAAATCGTGAAATCGTACGATTTTACGATTCTAGAAGTACATTTCGAGTCAAATCGCATGTAAAATCATTTTGGGGTAAAATCGTACTGTAGCATGATTTCACTGTTGTAAAATCGGGTGAAATCGGGTAAAATCGTTAAAATATGAAAAAAAAAATTGATAAAATTATATAAAAGTCATTTAAAAAAATAATTGATTGTTAAGAATCTTTAACATGTTTATCCTTATAATTAAATTATAAAGTTGAAATTTGATTCATTTATATTTTTATAATGTTTAAAAAATATATTTAATATTTAACATTATTTTAATAAAAGGTAAACTCGGCGATTTTACGATTCGATTTTACGTTCCGATTCTAGCTAGGCAAAACGAGTCAAGGTAAAAACTCGATTCTGACAACCTTGATCTGGTGTACTCGTGTGTATGTCTTACGCTTCCGCATATTCAAGGTTCTAACGGTACGTTCTATTTAATCTGATTTGAGTTTACGATCCTAAATGTATTACTGTTGATCTCAATAATTTAATTCTTACAGATCACACTTATAAATCAAAATCAAACCACAAAGGTGGGTCTAATGATGGCTTGATGAGATATGACAACTAAAATAAGGTGCTATATATTTTTATAATTAAAGTTGAAATGATGGTGTGACACTAAACCAATGCATGATCTTCACAAAAGTAACAAATAATCATTATTTTTATAAAGCCTATGCTTAAACAAAGATTATTATTCTATCGTTTGCTATTTCAAGGAGAACATGTTTAAGAAAACATGTTTAAGAATAAAGGAGACTTTTTTACACATGCATCTAAAATTAGCACTTGCTAACTCAGAGGAGCGCTCGATCGGATCTCTCTATTTGTTTGGATCCGACATCCACAATCAAAGATGTCCAACTGATCTTTTTATAGTTTTTTTTATTGAGATATTTTTATAGTTTTAAACGAGGGTATATAGATGGTATGAATTTTCTTTTTTTAATAATGTGGTACAACAACATTACCATGTATATTACTAAAGTTTTATCATTTAGTACATATATATTGATCTTTTAAAACTCTAGCAAGGCATCTTGATCGAATCCGAATCATCTAGTACATCTCTCTACTTCTGAAGCGCTGATCATGTTCGACACCTTTACCATGAATCCGCACATCCACCACATCGGTACATTCTTCGAAACTTAGAGCTCAGACCACCTTGAACGCCTTTACCGTTGCAAGACACCTCCACGAGGGAGGAAGAACACATCCACGCGCGAGGCATGAAAAGAAAGGCATCCACGAGGGATGTATGAAGCATCCGAAGGCATCCATGAGGGATATAGGAAGCATCCACACGCGAGGTGGGACGAGGAAGAGGAAAGGAAAAAAATCTCAAAATTGTGAGAAAAATTAGTGATCCCAAGATTCGAACCCGGGGGTGTTATGATCCATAACAGACTCCTTAACCAACAAGTCACCACCCATGTTGGCATAGATGATATGAATATAGGTAGTGAAATTTATAAACAAAGAGGAGTACATTCCTAATTAAAGTGAATGATATGCATAAATAAAGTAATTACACTTGAATTTTAAATTAAGGTTGGTAAAAACCGATCCGAATATAAAAATGGTCTGCATCGCACCGCAACAATGTATTTGCTTACCACACCGTTTGTGAATAAAAAACCAAAGTGTTAAAACTCGCACCGCAATCGAATATAACGGTGCAGAAGCGGTTCCACATCTCAAATCACTTGTTTTAAAGAACTCCGCACTATATATATAATAAAATAATAAAAACTTAAAGTTATTAGAAAAAATAATTTAAGTAGGCCCAAGCCTAATTTGAAATAACTCATAGTATCGAAATTGCAAATCGGATTTATGATTTCGGTTGTTGCTTTTCGTTCTTCCCGCGCAAGTGTATCTCCCTTCTTCCAAAGCGGTCAAGCAACCATCTGTCGAGTCTCGATCGTTGTCGCTCGTTCTGGTACGATTACGAATTTACTCTTAAATCGCATCAAACCGACTGCGTCCACCCTCGGTACGAACATCCCAAGACCAATTTCACCTACTTAACAATGCGCACGTTTCGACGAAGTGAGGTTGACCTGGTGATAGACACTCGCTACCTGGAACCAAAGGTCCCGAATTCTAAGTCACCCCATGGGAAAATGAAAACCATTAATCAAAAAAAAACAATGCGTACGTTTCGTTAACAATAAATATAGTTTTAGCTTCAATGTAAAAACAAAAAAGAAAATAAAAGAGTTTCAGCTGGCCGAAATAATTGGGCTTCATGAAATGGACCTGCGGCCTAAATATGACCCGTAATAAACTCCGGCCCGTCAATTGGACTCTCAGAGCCCTAACCCTAATCTCCCCGTCTCCTCCATAACCTAGCGCGTTCCAGCGGCGTTCAATCCATCAACCATACACACTAATCCTCTCCGGTACGCTCGTCATATCCTCCGCTTCATTCCGTTCTTTCGCATCTTACGATCAGTAGCTCCGTAGACTAATTTTGTGTTATTAATTTTTGTATGAATTTTGCAGAGTATAGAGTCAAATGAGTAAAGCGGCAGCAGGAGGTTTGAAGGGGAAGAAAAAGTCGGTCGTGTACACGATCGACTGCGCGAAGCCGGTGGAGGACAAGATTATGGACATTGCTTCGCTGGAAAAGTTTCTGCAGGAGAGGATAAAGGTCGGCGGTAAGCCGGGAGCTTTAGGCGATGTTGTGTCTGTTACTCGTGAGAAGAGCAAGATCAGTGTCACTGCTGATTCAACTTTCTCCAAAAGGTATAGCGAATCAGTTTTTTATTAGCTAGTTGTTTTTGTTACTTGTAGAGAATTTATTTACTGTTTTTTTTCTGTTAAGATTCATTGAAGCTGCAGTGATTGATGTGTATCTCCTTAGTTGAGAATTTGGCACACAATTCATAAAATTATTTAGAAAAAAGCCATCTTAGCACTCTCATTTATATCTTCCAATGATGTGATTATGAAGTAGAGCCACACATGACACATGACACATTAGAACTTAGAAGCCTTTTCACTAGATTATATGCAAATGATTATTGTTTTTGTGTTTTCTACAATTTTTGTTTTGCTAGCCTCATCTATTTACTTTTTGCTCGCTATTTGGTTCTATAATGTGGATAAGTTTCTCTTCCATCTGCCATTCAGGGCGAAACTGTTAATTAGTAAGAACGTATGAATTCTAATGTTAGCTTCATACATTTCGATCCAAGTAGCTAAGCTATAGTTAGTTCCTACATTGGCTTGTCATTTCGTAACGAATGTATATATATATATTGAATGTTTTGGTCGGTATAATTGTTGTATATGTTGACACAAGGTTTAGGGGTCGTCACTCATGCCTTAGTTTTAGCATTAAATTAGTTTTTTGGAGGTCATATGTTTCTTGTACATTACACATCATTGGGTTCCCTGTAAGACTGAGTTGTTCGGCTGTCTTATATATTATTCAATCTATGTTGCACGGATTCCAAAATAGTCACGTACCCGTATCCGTGTCCAATACACGATACACGTAGGATACACAGATTCTTCGTATCCGTTAAAAAAAACGTATCTCCCGTATCCAAAAAAAATGTAGCCCAAAAAATTCAAATTGGCCCATAATATTAACTAAAATCAGCCCAAAAAATTCAATAGACCCATAACTTTAACTAAAATGAGTTAAAGTTATAACTTTAACTAAAATCATTTATTTGTCCGATACTCTGATGATGTTTGAGAATTTTACTCTTGACTTATTTTTTGCTTGAAGAACAATTATATGCTTGAACTTTTTATTTAACTAGTTAACTAGGGATTTTTATAAACAAAATTATTTGTTTATGCATAATTTTTTATATAATTTACAAAAATGGTATAACTGTATATACACATATATTTATTTTATATAATTTTTTTATTTAACTAGTTAACTAGGGAGTTTTATAAACAAAATTATTTGTTTATGCATAATTTTTTATATAATTTACAAAAATGGTATAACTGTATATACACATATATATATTTTATATAAAATAACAAACGTATCCGAAACGTATCGTATCCCACTTTTCTGAAAAAATCGTTTCCCCGTATCCCGTATCCGTGCAACATAGTTATTCATTTACCAATTTTTTTTAATGTTCCCTCTCCTGAGTTATCTTGACCTCCCTGGTTTCAATCAATGTTCAATAAATCGGCAACCTAGTGCGTCTAGCTGTCCGCTTGATTTTGACCTCCTGACTAGCGCCTAGGCAGTATATTTCATGATAGGATGGAAAAATATTTTTTTTGTTTGAATTTCAGTAAAATCTAATAAGGCGAATTTAGGATTTCTTTGAGGTTTTTAGATGTTGTTAGCAAATTGTTGATATTTGGTGCAACTTTTAACAACATATCTGATATGTATTTACTGTTCCAGGTAGTTTAACACTATAATATATACTTTAATTGAATTTATGTTATAGTATATCAGTAATAAATGGAATACAATAATCAATTAATCCCCAAGGACCCTTTCTGCCCTAATAGCTTAGCTCCTGTCATTTTTTATAAAGTTGGTTTAGTATAGTTTAAAAGTGAGTTTTCAATCATTTCAGGTACTTGAAATATTTGACAAAGAAGTACCTGAAGAAGCATAATGTCCGTGACTGGCTGCGTGTAATTGCTTCCAACAAAGACCGCAATGTCTACGAACTGAGATACTTCAACATTGCTGAGAACGAAGGCGAAGAGGACTAAATGTCAGATGCTCGAGCACCGTATTGAGTATTTGCAATATTTTGGCTTTCATCTTTCTAGCTTATTTAAATGTTTTTTGTTTTTTGCATATTTATTCTTGCACGCAAATGTACTTCTTTTGAAGTTGTCAATTGACAGGAATTTTTTTTTTGGAGATGAAACTTTATTTACCATTGTGTTCCGGACATTGTTTCCATACGGCCTCATCTTCAGTTGTTGGTACATAGTGCACTTCAGGCTCAGGTCTAGTAATATACATTGACTGAATAAACTCTCTTCACGGGTATGGAAAATCGTCTTGAATTCAAGTGTGCAGTTTCTTTTGGACTGCGCTAAATGGACGAAGTGAAATATAATCCAACATAAAACTGATGCAATGTAATCTGTAAGTAGCATGACTGATGAGTTGAATTGATCAATTAGAGTAACTACATGCTTTGTTCAAGGATTATTAGCTTGTAGCCAAGGGAAAATAATTTACTATAAACGAGTTTAGGGTACAAGCACTTATGTTTGCAGACACCCTCTCAAACAGCCGACTCTCTAACACTCCAGTGACTTGCGATTAAAGAGGAACTACACGCTTTGTTCAAGGATTATTAGCTTGTAGCTAAGGGAAAATAATTTACTATAAACGAGTTTAGGGTACAAGCACTTATGTTTGCAGACTCCCTCTCAAACAACCGACTCTCTAACACTCCAGTGACTTGCGATCAAAGCTCCTCTTTGATCTGAGATCCCTCTCTTTGTCCACCAAATCTTCTCCCGAAGATTGCAGTCCTCCCCCGAAGACTCAGCAGAATGGCTAAGGAATTTGGTGCATGAGATTCCTTTGTGACCGAACCCGATAGCGCCTATTTCTATCCATTGTGATAGTAAGACAACTTTGGCTAAGACATATAGTCAAATGTACAATGGTAAATCGAGACATCTAGGCATTAGATATAGCGCGGTTCGTGAATTGATCACTCACGGGGTGATATCGATTGACAATGTTCGGACACAGCAAAATCTAGCTGATCATTTGACAGAAGGATTATCTAGGGACTTCGTACACAAGTCGTGTATAGGGATGAGCTTAAAGCACATTTAAATTCCTAATGGCAGGGACACCCAATTCCCTCTTAGTATGACGCCAAGAGCCGAATTCAATGTGGAAAGCCTACACTTAGAGATTTGAAGCACATGGTTAGATACATCCTAAGGTATGTGTTTGTTTCTTGCAGAGAATGGGAGGTTGAAGTTTATCTTCTTAGTAGATCTTTTGGGAAAATGCATTTGCAGGAGCATGCGAAAAGAATCTACCTATGTAAGTGTGAAGTGAGCTACATCAATTAGCTCGTGCTTAGCTAAGGATGCACGTATAACTGGATAGGGACACATGACTACACTATGTAAAATTCAATCTTTAAGACATTTCATTTATGCACAAGTTTTGTTCGGTTGTGAATGTTTTTAGTATTCAAGAGTATAACCCTAAATGAGGAGGATTGTTGGAGTTTTAGGGTATATGTAAAATAAAAGATATTTATACCATGTAAGGAAGGTTTGGTAAAAAATTAAGCCATTCCGAAATCAATTGAGCTCCATTTTGAGTTTTTGTCTAGTGATATTTGCGCCCAAACAAGACTTTTATAGTTTTTATAAATAAGCCATTCCGAAATAATTAAGCCATTCCGAAATAGTCTTTGAGGGCCATTTTCCTATTGATATGACAGTGGACATAGCAAGCGTTTATTCTCCCCCATCTGCCTTTACTATTTCGTCCTGGAATCATAATTGTTTTTCTGCACAAATAAAAATAGAAACTAATCACTAAATGTGCATAGTTGATAGTTCTAATCACTCAAACTTGCAAGTTGCCGCTGGTTTTTTTTTTCCGTTTATTATTGGATGTTTTTGTGCATTTCATTCAAAAATAAGATAGATCAATACCTAAGACGATTTAAGGAACAAATGTTAATAACAGCTAAAAGACAACTATTTTCCAGAGCATATTTCAGCTTAATTTATGAACTAATTTTTTTATATGCCACATATTTTGTTGAGAAATCTACCATCTTAAATTTGAGAACATGATTTCTAATAGCTGATCCGACCAATTATCATAAAATATTAAATTGAGAAAATCATCAAAAAATACTTTTTATGAAGAACATTTTGGTTGTAATCTTTTATCTTATTGTGAAGAATACTTTTTATTGTATTCATCCTTATAAAAGAGGTGGAGAGATAGCAATGAAAACTGAAAGAGTAATAATAAGCGTTATCACTTTATACAATAAAAGAAATGAAAGTGGATCAAATAAAAATCACATTTATATATAAAACTATAAACCATCCAAGAATTCGACACGTGAAACTCCCGATCAATCATATTTGTCAAAATTTCTGGGCTCTTTTGTAAATAAAAAAAATTAAAACGAACTTATTTAAAAATACATAACAGATGCGAGAGTATAAATGTACTAAAAAATTAACGCTTTTTGCTAAATCTGAACTTTATCAAAATAAGTTTGAAATTTATCAAAATAAGTCTGAATTTTATAAAAAAAAGTCTGAAGTTTATCAAAATAAGTCTGAAATTTATCAAAATAAGTCTGAACTTTATCAAAACAAGTCTGAAATTTATCAAAATAAGTCTGAACTTTATCACATAAGTCTAAACTTTATGCTTTGAATTGATTGAATTAAAATTAATTAATTAAAAAAAATACAAAAAAGACTATTTTACCTCTTCGTATTGGATTATGAAATTTTGAAAAAAATGACACATGTTGAATTTTGAGGAGGTTTATTAATTTTATAAATAAATAAGGTTTTTACCTAATCTCTACTCAAAAGAAATAAGTTTAACTTTTTTTTTTGGTTCTCGACGAAGTATAAAAAATAAACAAAGTCAAAATTTGATACCACAATATATTTGGTTCAAATACGAAATCTGAATCTGGATGCACCTAAAAAATTATATTGTAGTTTAATTGCTTAACGTAATTGATTTTTGTTTGGACTTAAAATTAAAATTAAGGTTAAAATATTGAATTAATTTCACTATATAAATAAAAATGGAAAATGTATATGAATTATAAAAAGAAACTTGAAAAAAAAGATTAATAGTACTTGAAGTTCCAGAGATTCATGTGTGTGCAATTGCAGTTATATTATATCAATCAGTATGAAGATTGCTTTATCAAAAAAAAAACTAGTATGAAGATTGAGGGACGCCTAAACAGGTTCTACTTGATGAGAAAAGATCACATGAGAACACCTTGTTACCATGAGAAATAAGAATTAATCCTGGCCATTAGATTATCAATCTAACGATCGTTAATTAATACTAATTTATTCATACAAATCCCGATTTATTAATTACTAAAGGGTAAATTAGTAATGTTAAGTATCAATTTCCAGTTACGATCCGAATTTTTCTCGTATCAATTTTTTCTCTGTTGTTTTGGCTTCGTCCGGCTCGGACGAGGAGTTTGACGACAGCCGGATATCCTTCGCTGAGTGTAAGCATTGTAATTGAATTCGAACTAAATCAAGACAATTAGATGATACTGACAGCTTGCAAGGATCGCAGGAGGTTCATGTGCGCTTGGAGCTGATGAGGATGAGTGGGTAAACCTTGCGAGCTCAGTGCGTGAACGCTCTGTTCCTCTAGAGCCCTATGAATATCACCGTGTCAATGTTTGAGACATCCTTCTCTGCTTCCAGGTAGTCTGATAGCTATTTTTGTATTCTGCTTCCATGTCAATTGGATGACTTGTCATTACAAATAAACTGGGTTCTTTGGCTCGTCGACAGTAGAAATGTTATTAGCTTTACAGACTGAAAAGACTTCGTTGTTATGGCGGGAGTGTTGGGTATTTATGGTTTGATTATTGCTGTAATTATCAGCACAGGAATTAATCCCAAGGCTAAGTCATACTATCTTTTTGATGGATATGCGCATCTTTCTTCTGGCCTTGCTTGCGGTCTTGCTGGAATGGCTATTGGCATTGTTGGAGATGCTGGTGTTAGGTACAGTTGCTTTGCAGTGTTTAATGATTATGCTTGACAACTTTTGTGACGACTATTGCTTGTTGCGTCCTTGTTGCCTTGCTTTGTTTTATTTGTGCGATGGTTGGATCAGTGTGTTGGTAGATTTGAGTTCACAGTAGTATTGAGCATAGGCTACAGGCTAATTTGATATTTTATGTTTCCTAATAAACAAGAAGTATTAATCTATTAGACATTTAGACTATGTCCTATCTCTTGTGTTTTACTACACATGGTCGGAATCATTGAAGGCTTGGATAACTGCATTTGAGTGTTGAAATTGGTCGGAATACTCTCTTTATGGTGTTCTCTTTTTATTCCAGGATTACTAGATTTATAATTTGTAGTAACAGATTTATCTTTCGTAATAACAGATTTATAATTTGTATTACCAGATTTATAATTTGTAGTATCAGTTTTATCTTTCGTAATAACAATTTATGTGAAATTGACATTCATTACAATCTTTCAGGTAATAGAAGGTGGTGAAACAAAGGACGATTTGGTTTCCCACTATTAGAAAGCTTCTTCGTCAATGGATGACAACATATTTAAATCAGGGAGGCGCATGTAGGAATCCATCCACTTTGAAGCTGGAATGTCATAAAATGAGTTTGAAGGCTGCCTCTGTGGTGGAATCTCATTGATGGAGTCATTTTGTGTGAATGGTAAAGGCAGGTCTTGATTGGTGGATATTTTTGCCTGCATAGGCACATACACAAAAGGATGTTCCTCTGCCACAGTTGTAGCCTTCATCCTTCTGGGTGCACATTCGTGCTCTGCAAGAGACATAAATAATTTGTATTACCAGATTTATAATTTGTAGAAACAGATTTATAATTTATATTACTAGATTTATAATTTGTAGTATCAGTTTTATCTTTCGTAATAACATGCTACAAATTCGTAGCATATTATTTGTAGCTTTTCAAATAATAATTTGTTTGTGCCTGTGATATTCAACAATATAATTTTGTGCCTGTGATATTCTACCAATAATAATTTTGAATGCTACAATATTCGTAGCAATTACATACAGTATTCGTGGCAATTACATACAATATTCGTAGCATATTATTCGTAGCTTTCAAATTATAATTCGTAGCATCTCAAGTGATAATTTATTTGTGCCTGTGATATTCTACCAATAATAATATTGAATTCTACAATATTCGTAGCAATTACATACAATATTCGTAGCAATTACATACAATATTCGTAGCAATTACATACAATATTCGTAGCTTTCAAATGAAAATTCGTAGCATCTCAAGTGAGTCGAAAAATGGTGCATCACTCTTACCACCATTAACATAATGGTGGAGAACAGAAACTGGTGCATCACTTCTCTTTTAAAGCTATTCTGCTGAGAACAGAAACTGGTGCATCACTTCTCTAGTACAAATTAGGCTCTAGCAAAGCTTCTCTACTATGTCTTTTGCTGATATGGTCCTTCTTCTCTTGCGTTCTGTTGAAGATACGTATAAATCCGTATAAGAAATTCAGACTACGAAAAATAAGGCACCCTACTACGAATTATCCGTTCAGAACTGATTCAGAACTGTGGTATAAACCAAAAATGATGCTGCCTCCAGAAACTAGCTGAATTTGCTCTCTCGCCTTAATACCCAAATGCATAAGTATCAGTTCTTTACTTCTTTTGCTCTGGATATAAATACTACAATGTTTGAAAGACAGGTATGATACGAGCATGCAAAAGAAGATTCTACATAAGTGAAATTATGGCAAGTAAGGTCTCGTTACTGTTAATAAATTGCAAGAAGAAGCCCAAATTCAAGTTACCAAGGTTCTAATGTGCTAATAATTCATATTCCCATTACTCCATATATTTGCTATGCCCCACAAGAACTATAAGAAAATCGTTCCTAGTCTCAGTATTCATTATGCAATCTGCAACAAAACAAGTGACCTTAAATGGGATATTAATAATCGTGTTGGGTGTAATCCTCAGCAACTTTCAAACTGACCGGTCCGAGTAACATAAGATGGACTCTGTATATTGTTCAACTGTACATATAGGATTCAATATTGTACAGTTAAATATACAGAAAAGGGAATAATAATAACTCTGAAAGGGTAAAAAAATAAGGTTGAAGACCACTAGAGGACAAGCTTACCTGAACTCTTGTCCAAAGCAAGGGAACCAATGCTATTGCCTGATTCTCCACATAAACATATGACCATAGAGGGCTAGTAGGAAAGTCGAGCAAAGGAGTCTTGTGTCTGTAGTGTAAATGTAATTACTTACTCTCAGCCTCCTTAAACTTGCATCAAAGTAAGTCCCTGCACCTCCAGCATTCTTTGGGCAGCCTTGACTAAAAACCACCTGAAAAATCCCCCATATTTTAAAAACAAAATAAGATGCTTGCCACACATTTGATCTTAAATCACACAATGCCACACATTCAGAACTTCTAAATGAGGTTCATCATTCTCATCAGTACGTTAGCTGTAATCTCACTAAAGAACTGGATCCATAGTACATTAGTCACTGGAATATGCTTGCCATAATTTGAAAACCTCAGAACTATTATAGCCTACTACGAATTATCCGTTCGACACTACGAACAATTAAGGAACTCAGTTGAACACCATTACAAATGATTTGTGTAACACTACGAACAATAATTATTATATAGGAATTGAATTACATACTGCATGTGTGTAACATACGAAGATAAGCCATGTTCAGTCGATTTGCGGTAACCCTAAAAATCGAAGATTTTTGAATCGTAAAGCTTGTAACCCAGATACGAATGAATTATGTAACCTCTTACCGTAGACGTTGTCGCCCTCTTCGGCCCTTTTGTCATCGTTCTTCGTTTCGTCAGTCATGAGTCGCCCGTCTTTCGTCTTCGCTTGCTGTTGTTTTCGAATTCGTATTGTGTCGCCGTCTTTCGTCTTCGTCTTCGCTTGCTGTCGCTTGTTGTCGCTGTCGCCGTCTTTCGTCAGTCACGAGATACGATTTCGAATTCGTATTGGTGACAACGACTGATTAGGTTAGATTAGACGAAATTAGTGGGATTAATTCTATTAGGATTCCGATATTACCCTTTAACGACATAATTAATTGTTTTAATTGTAATTTTGGACGAATAATAGAGTTAATCTTGGCCATAGATATGACTAATTATATAGTCAGGATTTGTTCTCATTTTTCACGGGAAATGGGCTTCTCATGGGAATCGGACTCTCTAATTGATTACTCTAATAAAAACACTATACAAAGCAAAATTCGTAATACTATTAATTTGTTTATTACATGTTGTTTTTTCTTTATTACATGCGGCTATTGTACTGCTGATTCAGAAAATCACGGGTTCTGTGTACAACGATTTAATGGTTAAAAAAGAAATTTCTATTCTAACATTATTTGGGCCGTAAAGGCAGGCACAATTTAATGGTTAAAAACTGAAATTAACCTTTTATTACGGTTACTTTTTGGTTCCATTTGAATTTTTAAAAAGAGTGAAGTTGAAGCAGCTTTGGAAAACGAAGCGACCGACTTGAAAATCTTCACCATCATCGCAAAAGAGAGAAGATGGCGGATGGTAAATTAGGGAAAGCAGTAATGGAGAATGAAATTTCTCACTGTGACGAGCATAATCAGGTAAGGGTAGGGTTTAGGGTTTGATAAGCTCTTTTCATTCCCAATCTGTTTTGACGAAGATGTTGTTTGTTCGTTTCAGAACTTGTCTATCCCTCAGTCTAACACAACAAAGCTCCGAAAAAGAAAGGTGAAGAAGGCTTCTGCTTGAAGATGCTTCTGCTTCTGCTTCGATCAAAATGAAGAAAAAGAGTAAGACAACACTTACAGCTGATGGTTCGGAAAGGGCTGCAGAGGTGACGATGATTTTTTTTATTACATCTAATTATTCAATGCTTCAGTTTCTTTTGTTTCTCCACTTATCCAAAACTAAATCCATTCATGGACGCCTTTGCAGGTTCTCATTGCTGTAAAATCCCCTGCTAAAGTTAGACCAAGTAGTCGTGTTCAAAGTACCAAGTCTGCTACTCCACTGCCTCCTGCACCTGAATTGCCTGAGGCAGCAGATGGAGATGGAGTGAACTTGGACCCATCCAGATCCAACTCTGTTACTCCACTTCCTGTTGCTGCAGACGCTGATGTTGGCAGCCCAACAAGAAGTGAAAAGCTGGGTACTGGCTCGTCTTTACAGCCCGAGAAGGAGTGTCCTCCAGCTGATGTTGTCACTGTCGATGTCGAACGTTATAAAGTGAAGCCGGAGTTATCAGACACCGCCCAATATATTCTCAACAAATATGGAGACGTAGTATCTGTTACGTCGTTAAAGGGCTCGCTGCTTACCTATATGTTGGAAAATGTGTGCCAAATATATCAAAAGCTCGAAAAGTCTGAGCTCATGGATTTGACAAATGCAGAGTTAGAGGCTATGCGCATCGAATTACTTGACTTACAAAATATGAATGTGAATGTCAGTTGGCTCCTCACAAGATTGGAGGATATCCAAAATGCTAACAAAGTGTTGCAAACACTTGATCAAGAACTTACAGAAGCCAAGGAAAGGTTTAAGCGTTTTCTTGAAAAGTCATTGGTGGATGGCATTTGACATCAGGTATTATGCTAAAACTAGAACTGAAGTGTTTTTGTTTCTATCAAGCAATATGGTATTTCAATGCTAGTTTAAAGGTGGTTAAGTTGTAAGAACCTGTTAGTCCTTTTGTTGGTATTATGCATTGTTTATTGGAATTAATTTTACCTAGTTATATTTGAGTGCTTGCATATTTAGAATAACAGAGTCCCCTCTATGTGATTGTTGCCATCTCTGTCAGGCTGTTCTTGAAGCTATTCTTCATTCTATGTTTGTGTATAAACTTTAAACCTTAATATCATCCTGTATAATGTTGTTGTAACGGTCTTACAGTTTCAACATCATCAACATTTAGCACGAGACACGTATCTGTCATTCAAGTTCATTCATTGTCTGTTATATCATGTATGATACTGATTTCTTAGAAGTACTATTATGATGTTGAGATGTGCTTCTTTTTTTTTATCTGAGCATGAGGGTAGCTTGTGACATCTTATCCTTATCACCTTCAACATCATGCATTGACTCCTAATATCACCATCTTTAGCAAATGATTCTTTCACAGCATGGGCATGCTTCTTTTATGAATTGCAGGAAGAATGTTGTGAAGAGAAAAAGCAGATGGTATTTTGGGGTGCAAGGACTACCGTTATGAGCGCACTGAGAGTTTAAATCTTTATTTATCATTTTGTATTGGCTCGTCTATGGTCGGATATGCATCTTCTTATGGATGCTCCCATTCTACTTCAACGAATGTATCTTTTTGCAACTACCATCTTGAACACAAATGAGTTTGGTGGTGTATAATAACATACCAACAACTGTTTTGCTTCCAAAAAATTTAACTCTCTCTCAAATGAAGACTCATACTCATTTCTAGCTCAATATAGTTAATTTTGCAGTTGCCTATCTTTCTGCTAATGTTATAATATTGGGGTTTTGTTCAATATCTTCAAATTCTTTTTGTAATTGAATCTCCATAAGAAATTTTGTAATTTTGTTTTTGTGGCGAAAAGGTTTACTTCCAAGGGCTGGTTTTAGTGATAGCATTGAGGATAGATTAGAAGTAAGCATGTGACGTGAATATAATGTGCGGATGCTTACATTTTTACTGGAGCAGCTAGGAAGTATATATTAGAGTTCATCTTATCTTGGCTTGACACCTGAAGAATCAGATTGATTTCATTAACTCGTAGTATTTTGAAGAACTAGTTATTAACTTCTATTGATATAATTTTGTTTTTCTTACTTTGTAATTGATATAGTTGAATGCTTCCTTCCGCATCAGTTATTGTGAAAATGCTTTCGACAGGATCCATTATATGATATAATGTTTAAGTAAATAACCACACAATGGCTTAAAATTTTCCAGTTATTCTTTGCTGATCATTCTAAGCTTTGTTTTTAATAATTACATTGAGATTTTGATTCAATATTTACACAAAGTCCTTTAACTACTGTATCTGAATGTACCACTCATGTTGAAAGAACTTGCCATGTCCTTTGGTTATTTCTGTTGGCACTTTTGTCAGAACTACAAACACTGAAAGAATAGAAAAGGGATAATGAGCTTTTCAAAGTTTGTGCTTCTTGCACTTGAGGAGATCATTGAGGTGATTAATGTTTAGCTTTGCTCTACAAATTTTTCTTGTAGCTTATTTCGAGAAACCACAAATTCAAACTAGAGCCTTGAATAAGATATGGACCTTGATAATATTCCTGTGAATTGGGTAATGATATGTTTATTTGCGCCATGATCATTAATAAAGTTTGCTTGCACTGCAGCATGCCAAGTTTGTCAAGGCCATATGAAATGTGCATGTTCGATTATACCATGAAGGGTTACAGTGATGCTGCTATTTGTTTGATGGTTTTAAAATATTTGAAGACGTACAAGTGCTGCAAAATTTTGAGCTGTGCATGTCATTCGATCAACATTGGATTCTGCCACGATCTCTTTCATCATCCTTCAAAGTGTGCATTTAGTCTGCAGAGTGTAACACTCGACATGTGTGAATTAGCATTTTGGTACTCAGTTATTTGTAGCTAACTCTGTCTCTTATGTTTTATAACATGTATTTGCCTGCTCTATGTTAATATTAGTCAAAATGTTATGCTCATTCTGGTTCGACACTACTAAAAGAGTCCCTTGTGTGTTTATTTTCAAGGTTACAGAAATCGCTAATCGCTAATCGTTCGGACAAGGTTTTCGAGGATTAATCGGTTTTTTATTTTTATCCTATTTTTATGTTTATAATTGAAAAATAGTTATATAAAAGCTTTCTATAGATGCATTTGTTGACCTGTAATCAAAATAAAACAGGGTACATGTCAAAACTAAACAATCCATACCACTTCCAAGTTCCAATACATAACATAACACAGGTCAAACACAAATCGAGTCACAGAAACTAAGTTAAAGTTAAAATACATAAACAAGTCAATAACGCAAGTCTACTCCTCAAATTCTTTAGTTTCAATTTTCAATTTCAATTTTTATTCCTTAACACTTAGCTGCCCAGACCGATTAATCCCCGATTCGACCGATTAATCGTCAATTCAGTCGATTAATCACCGATTCAGCCGATTCGGCCGATTTCTGGAACAGTGGTTATTTCACATGATATACATGTGATATTTTATGCATAATGATCCAAATGACCAATAAAAGGCAGCTATTTTGTTCATTATATCACGGTTTTGCACCTGAAAAATAAGATTGGTTTCATGAAGCTCCTAATATAGTTGTTCTTGAAGCTAACGTGCCAACCTTTCATATCACCAGCTTCCAGTTGCCCGTCCCTAACCTCCACATTTTTGTGCATTGCTGGCGGCCTTGCTCTATTTGTCAAGTTCTTCAAATCAAGGGAAGTGAAACCTTTGACGATTTTGGTTGTATAGCTAATCTTCTGTTTTACTGTTATTGTAATATGAATGTCAGGAATCTGGGTTTAGTGACACGACTTCTTGGTATTATGCTACGTAAGGAACAATAAATTTGTACAATATTTTGTGTTGCATCAGCCTATGACCGTGGCTTCTCGCATTAAGGTTTTAATCGGAAATTTTAGAAATCAATATTGCGCCACATCTTTTTTTTATATAATAAAAATAGATCCATCATGGATCAGTGTGGTTTGATCCATGCAAAACATCTGTCGGCCCACTTTTAAAAAATTCTCAAGTAACTAACCTTAATTACCAACTCTAACTAGACAGTAATTCTCACACAACCGCTTCCTTACTCCTAATAGACTTTCACCGGACTTCCTCTTTGATCCATAGCGAGGCCTCACCGGATACGAAGTCTCACTTCATCGCTCCTCCACTAAGTTCATCAATAGTCAGATCGCCTCCTCTTCACTCCTGAGATACATCACTCCCATCCTTTTTGCGAATTGGTATGTCAGTTCAGCCTCCTTTCTTTGTTTCTTCTCCTTCTTTTGATTTTACCTCTTCTAAATTGAGGTTGATTTTCTGAATTCTTCCATTTTCTTCTTCAGTGGATTTCTTAAGTTGATTTAGTTCACTTTTCATTTGACTTATTTGTTGCTTTATGATTTCCTTATTTTTTTATTCTTTCCTTTTTTCCAATTTTCATTTCTTTTTGAGTCTTTATCGCATCATCATCTGTTCTTTCCTCGCCATCCTCCCAGACCTCTGTCTTCTTTCCTCTTTTTTTGTTTCCCTCTTGTCTCCTCTGCCGTGATAATCTCTGTCGGCAGTCCTTTAATGACCTCTTGCTGATAAATATCCTTCCACTCTTATTCTTTTCTCAATGTTTTATACATCCAACTAGCTATAGCCATCCTACAACTTTGCTTACCCCTTCTCTGATAGACGAATACCTTCTTTTACTGATTGTCTTTTTGCATATTTTTGTCTATGTTTGGATCCTGTTTCATCATCTCCCTTTAGGATGGAAATCCATCTTTTCTCATCACCTACCATTTCTGTTTCTTTCCTTTTTGGTGATTCTTTTGGCACTACTATCTCTTCTCTTTCGTGTAGATTAATGCTTTCTGCCCTGCGAATTAATTTTGAATTTTCATCCCCTTTTGAAGCTCTAGTCTGGGGTTCTGTGCATCATTTCTTCTCCCATTCCGGGTGTTCACCTGAACCATTATCGGATTCCTCTCATGATTCAGGCATAATTGAGATCTCTTGAATTTGACTATTTCCAGCTGAAGTAACTTGAAGAGATTCTTCCCAAATAAAAACTTTAAATATCTTTTTTCCAGTTCCACCTCTCCACTTCTTCTCTAATCATCTGGAAATTTTCTGTTTCTATTAGAACCCGACTGTTTTCCAGGCATGCGCCATTCATGGCTCTGGATCAACTGCTACAAACTCGCCAAATAGATTTGCTATTCCTAAGGGATTATATTTTTGTCAATTTTCGGGTTCAAGGAAAGGTATTGGGTTGCAGATATTCGATGAACCCAATTGGAAGCTTGAACTAGTTGTACAGTATTTGTCGAAGTACATTGTTAACGTGAGTGTGCTTTGAAACTTTAGATTCCTTTGAGAAATACGTATTTTATATTTGTTGATTATAAAGGGTCTGCAATTCATTTGTTTATCTATGATGAATCTTTGGTTTGAAGTTTGAACCATTGATTGATATTGATATATGTTTATATATTTTCTTTTGAAAAGGTCCAAGTTAAAGCGAATGCAGAGAATGATAGTCATGATGTGAAATCTTGGACGATTTGGAAGAGGATTGAGCAATTAGCGCTACTATGGTGAAAAAAATCTTAGGTTCAATTTTGTTATTTAAGTTTTTTTTGTGTTATGTTTATGTGAGTTGAGATTCCATGAGAAAGGTAAGTTAAATGAGAAATGAGAAAATATCTCAACCTTCCATCCCATCACATCTATGACTGAGATTTAATAAGGTTAAATTTAAAATTCGTAATTAATTGACTACTAATATATAATTAAGGGCAAATTAGGCATTGAAAAGATAAAAAATAAACAAATATCTCGAAATCAATCTATGAGACTATTTTAATTGGCATTGAAGGGTGCAAGCTCGGTCGAGTCACATTCGAGAGATTTGGCATTGAAGGGTGCAAGCTCAGACACTGTTCTCCATAAGTAGGGTTACTGCTGTTGATGTATTTAAATATGTTAATTGTAATCTATGAGACTATTTTAATTTTATTATTTGAGTATTAAGTTTTGAACTCATATAAGCAGTGTTATTAAAACCGGATCGGTGATCGAACCGATCAAGTCACTGGGTCAATGAGTCAGTGGTTCAATCGGGTCGAACCGGTTTGACCCGCACAAATTAAATAATAAAAATAGAATACTTATATATGATATTATAATTTAACATATTTATGACTTGAATAAATATTACATATTTGTGATCTGATTACAATAACAAATTTAGAATTTAATAAAGTACAAATTAATAATACAACAATAACAATTTTAGTCTTAATTTGTAAGTCACAACAATAAGGGATTTCTAAGACTAATTAAATTTCTAGCTAAATTGATAGTAAGTAATAAATTTTATAGATTTGATAAATGAATATACATTATTGAAATAAATAATAAAACAAGAATCATGTTTAACTTGGTGGAATGAGAGGGTATAATTATAGAGGAAGACTAGGTTCGAGTCTTGTCCAAGTCAAAATAAATAAATATTTTTTCAGACCAAATCGAACCGATCAAATCACGTTTTAATGAAAAATTGGGTCAATCGGGTCAACCCACCGGGTCAACCGGTTCAACCGACCGGGTTTTGACCGGATTTGACCGTTTCTTGACCGGGTTTGACCGAGTCGATGCATTTCCGATTCGATTACCGAATCGAACCGGTCCAGTGACCGGTTCCCAGTCCAACCGGTCAAACCGGCCGGTCCGATCCGGTCCAGTTTTAATAACACTGAATTTAAGTATTAAATAATGAATTCATTTTATTATATGCCTATAAATTTTATTAACTGTTTGTGAATTTATTATATATATAAGAAGAAATTCAAAAAATTTAGGGGTGACATTTGTCACCCTCTACACCCCCTGGTTCCGCCCCTGAGCACATCTTATTATGTGCTTCGGAGAGCTATCTCCTGTGAAAATGCCTGGGGAAGGCCAACTTCTTTTCTGACCTTTAAGTAAGGGACCTAAATCCCTAAACATGACGTGGAATCATAACAGCATGGGCCGAAGATCCGCCATCCAAACAAAGAGTTTAGACTCTATATAGAGACAATTTTTTCTATATACATAAGTATAAGGAGAGGGTGCAAATTTTTGCCTTCCCCGAAATTCGCACTGATCATGTCCATATCTACGCATTATATGTATGCTTGCATATCTACACATTTTAACTACAAATCTACGCATTATAAAAAATAGGGTATGTGTAATCCTCAAAAGTTACACAGCATTCGTAGCCTTGTATATAACATTCATAAATGAAATTGGTAGCCTTGTATATAACATTCGTATATGAAATTGGTAGCCTTGTATATAACATTCGTATATAAAATTGGTATCCTTGTATATAACATTCGTAGTCTTGTATATAAAATTGGTAGCAATATTTGTGATGTTTTATTTGAAATACAATAACATTCGTAGCCTTGTATATATCATTCGTATATGAAATTGGTGAAGCTTTATTTGTAATTCTACGCATTTTAGTCGTTAAACACCAAAATATCACAGCTACAAATTTTGTATGTAATTCCTATGCATTTTAGTCGTTAAGCATCAAAACATGACTGCTACGAATTTTGTTTATAATTATTACGCATTTTATTCGTTAATCACAAAACATGACTGATACGAAATTTATTTATAATTGCTACGCAGTGTAATGGGTCTGGGGCATTGAAAAGTTCTACATAAAATAGTATCAAATCCAAAAAGACATTATCATAGTTTGCTGCATTCCAAAATTCATGTAAACACCACAACTTCAATTAAAAGCAACCAAACAGAGCATTTCAAAACCTACGCTTGGAAAAGAACCACCTGTTCTTCCCAGTCTTGAACCTCTCCTCAAACCTTGACTTCGCTTCCTTAGCTGCAGTAACCTTCTTGTCCTTAGATTGGAGCACATCACGCGTCACAACATAAGTCCACATCAAGCGTGTACCTAGTCGGCATGATATGGCTGTAATTCACCAGCTTCAAAAACACATTGACGCGAGACTTCTTTGCCGTCTTCTTCATTGAGTCCTTCCGAATCACCTTTTTTTGGGTGCTTGGAGATACCGGCAACGAGGCAGTGATTGTAAGGTCGGTCACGAGTGCCGTCATTGAATGAACGGACGATGATACCTTTGCGGCCGGCGTAGCGACCATGGAGGACGATGACAGCCTTGCCGGGCTTGAGGAACTTCACCATTCTCGGCTGCTGCTGCTGCCGGAGATTCGCAGACGATGGTGGATTAGGGTTTCTTCCTACAAAAGGAATCAAATGAGCTTGAAAAGGAAGAGGCCACGGGGTAGACCTTTGATGCGCCCACATCTGACTTACCCAGAGCTGTGCGGCAGAGGAAGAAGAACCAGCGATATCCAAGCGCCGAGTACGTCAGGGCTGAGCTGGCCATAAAAGATTCCATGCGTATTGGGCCATCAGGCAGCAGCCCGGATATGGGAATAGAAGACCGTTAGAAGGGGACGCCTGTCATCTTCTCACTGGTGTTATGTCAGATATAAATGTACTGCTTTGAGTGCATGAAATAAACAGAAAATCATAACAAACCTCTCCTCTGTTTCTTCCCTTCATTCTCTGCTTTTTTTCTGCTCATCCTCTACTCATTCTCTCTCCCTTCTGTCACCTTCTTCTACCTCTCCTCTCCCCAACGTCACCCCTTCCTCCATAACAACCGTATCATCTGGTGCTTTCATCCGGTGAACTTCCTCATGCCTGATACACGCAACACCACGGAGTCCCTCGTCTCACTCTCCACCAGTTACTCGGAACTAAGCTCTCGAACCCAAACGTTGGAGGAGCTCATCCACACTCAAGCAGCAGCCATCCAACGCCAAGCTGATGAATCTGCTCGTCACTCGGCAACGGTGGAACGTATGATGGAGATGCTAGAAAAATTTCAGGTCCCACGGACGGACAAACAACCAGTCGATGGTGCACCACCACTCTTACCCACACCCACCATTCCTCCACTCAAACCACCCTCACCACCACCACAAACCATACCCTATAACCATTACCAGCCACCACCACAACCCATACCCTATAACCAATACCCACCACCACACAACACCCTTGCTACGTCCTACTCCCAACCATCCTCACGAACCGACATCTACCCCCAATCACCACCCAGGCCACCCAAACTAGAAATACCTGTTTTCGCCGGTGACGGCGTCGAAGGGTGGTTATTCCAACTTGAACGTTACTTTGACCACCACTGCGTTCCGCCGGACCAAAAGCTCACAGCCACCTTTTACCTCACTGGACCTGCCCTTTCGTGGTTCCACTGGATGAATCTTACCCATCAAATCCTCGGATGGGAGTCTTTCCGCAATGACCTCAAGTCCCGTTTCGGCCCTACGAGTGTTTATCGACCTGAGGTACTTATCAACATGCTGCATCAAACATCATCGGTTGGCCATTATATAGCTGAGTTTGAAACATTGTCCATCAGAACCCCAGGTGTCCGCGGACAACCTCATGTTTTGTTTCCTAGCAGGGCTAAGACCGGATGTTCATCACGAACTCCTGTTGCTAAACCCAACTACTCTTCAGAGTGCCATGGGCCTCGCGCGCATTGCGGAACAAAAACTCATAAGCATGCGAACCTTGTACAGCAATCGCCCTTCCTTCCCTAAGCCATTCACACCCTCCCCGGGCTGGACACCTCGCCCTACCACACATATAAAACCCTCACCCATACACAAATCACCCCTGCCCATCCGACAACTCACCCCTACCGAAATGACTACCCGACGTGCCAAGGGCCTTTGCTTCAACTGTGATGAAGCGTATAGCGCTGGCCACGTTTGCAAGGCTCGTTTCCAATGCATGATATTAGCTAATCATCATCCTGACGATGAACCGGACCCCCTCACTACGAGGAGTGCCCTGCACCACCCGATGAGTGCCCACCTGAGCCACCAGAGGGGCCTGGCGACACTCCCACCATTTCTTTCCATGCATTACAAGGTCATGCCATTCCCTGTACACTCCGCTTGGCAGGCTGCGTCTATGGCCATCCCGTCGTAGTCTTGGTCGATAGTGGCTCGACACACAACTTCCTCCAAACGCGAGTCGCTAAGCATGTCGGACTCACAGTAGAGCAATCCCGCCACCTCAGTGTCACGGTGGGCAATGGGGAGGCCATGCAATGTGAGGGGATTTGTAAAGCTGTCCCTCTAACTCTGGACACACATTCCTTTGAAAGTGACTTTCATCTCTTACCCATCTATGGCGCCGACATTGTACTGGGAGCTCAGTGGCTCTCCGATATTGGTCCTGCCTTATTTGATTTTAAAAACTTATGGGTTTCGTTTCAACATGCAGGAAACACCATTACCTTGCAAGGCATGAACCCAGCCAGCCAACTGAACTCAATGTCGCTGGGACAGTTGCGTCGTGCAACTCGCACCGAGTCCTTAACAGCCTGCTATCAACTATTGGCAATCACTACTGGAGATTTGATGCGATTCAGAAGTCGCACCAAGGACTACGGAGGCGATATTGAAGAGTTACGGCAGAATTAGGGAAAGAGGAGAAGTGTTTTAGGGTTAGGAGAAGAAGATGATCGGGGAGAGAAGATAGAAGATGAGGAAGTTTGATTATTCATTGCTTGCCTAATTCTCTTGGTTACAACTCAATCTTATACATATCAAGTTATACCAAAATACAAGCAGCTCCCCTAAGTTTCTCAATATTTCATTCCGTAACATTCCTCCCGCCTTGAAATTGACCTTGTCCTCAAGGTCGGCTACTTCTGGTGGCCTTGGTGATGAGAAAAACACATACCAAGATTTTTGTGGGTTGTTGCTGCAGTCGCACTTTGAAGGTTCATTCTTTTCCCTTCCTGAATAACATGGTGATGAGCTTGAAGCTATAAATACAGATGGTGAAGTACCACCACAAGCAAGTGTTGATGACCCAAGCAGAGAAGGCCAAGTTGATGATATCGCGCCAGAGGCGTTAGTTCTTGAAGAAGCTACAAATAAAGATGAGTTGAAGGTTGTAGTCGTCGATGTCTCAAAGTCTGAAATTCTAAATGGCTGGGACTTGGCAGGAAGACATCCCTTATATATCTTGAGATCATTTTTCTTGTTGTACTTGTGAACCTTTCCCTTGTCAAACACAAAATTTCCAGCAACGCCATTGAAGTATAAAAACTTTTGAACACCCATCTTACCTTCCCATAGTTGTAAGAAACTGAGCAAGGATGATTCTTCTTCATAATAATGACACGTATTCATAAGCAAGACACTCGAATCATCAACCTTCATTGATGGCATCATAATGTAGCTATTTGAATTCGCACACATCAGAAAATAGGAAGAATAGTTCATTGAGGCATTTTGACCAACTCCTGATGAGCATTTACTTGTATTTGCTGAGACTTCATTGAGCATCTCATGGTCAATTACCACAATCTTCTGATGATGAGTAAACATAATAGAGATTTGCCGATCATGCACAAAACTTCCACTGGAGTTGTGGCATATTCCCCATACATGCTGCCAAGTAAATTTGAACTCCTTTTTGCAAATAGCTTTCACCAGAAAATAAACCAAATTATTCATCTTAATAATCATGTACCTGACTGCATACATGCTGCTATTTTTAGAGGACTCCTTCTTGACAATCTCATATTTTGTTGCATCCTCAGTCACCTCACCTTCCTCAAGCATCTTCTTTTCAATTCTTTCAGCTCCATTCACCTTCAAGTTCAAGTCTGGAAGAGTCAGACCATTCCATGTCATGTGAATTAAATTATTAAGCACATGGATATTCCTCCTCATATATAATTGCTCTTCCAGCAGTTGCGGCAAAAGCGAAATAATCCACTTGTCAACCAAAAACATATCATATGAGTCAGAGTATTTCTTCACCCATGGCATAAACTTCCAATTTTCAATCATCAGCCTAATGCCTTCATTGCGCTTAGTGATGCGAAGTTTATTGAAAATGCCTTGCGGATCTTCATAATTCCGAAACATCTCAAACTCACTCTTGTCATCAAAATCGACCTTATGCTTAGGCACAATCCCTGAATGCACGAGATCCCTCAACTCAGCAGCCACATCCACTATTTTTAAAAAGTTCCTCATATTTGTCATGGTATTTGCACCTTGAGTAGGATCCCCATGGTATATAACTAAATTACTAGCAACTTCAGGAGGTAGTGGAGGAGGCTTTCCAGACGATAATGAGTAAACAATCATCTCATGAGCATTTTGTTGAACACTTGGTGTGCAAAAATTTAAACTACTGTTCAGAGCATAAACTGATGTTCCAGTCCCTAATTCTTCATTCTCATCCTCATTTTCACTCTTTTGTGACAAAAATATTGAAGATGAGTCATTAGAAATGACTTCTGTATGAACGATGCCAATAGCAGTAGGCTTAGGTAACACCAAATCAGAATATGCATCTAAGTCAGAATCAACCTCATCTGAATCTTCAACATCAACAATAGAGATAATCTTCACTTTATCTTCCAAAATCAAATTAGGTTCAGTAGATGCACTTACGATTTCATGGTGTTCGGATGATGACTTTTCTTCCGCATCGTTATGCCAATCTTCTACAAATGATGTTGTATTTTTAGTCACTGAATCAGGTGTGACCGAGATGCCTAGGACTTGAGAAGGTTCCGTTGATGGAGTTGGGGACTCCCCGGCATAATCTGGATGTTGTTTTAGTGCTCGAACATCTTGAAGCATGCCCCTCATCATGTTCATCATCATGTCAAACTGCTCTGCCTTGTACGCAGCTTGAATCCTCATGGATTCTATGATATTTTGAACTTGAGCGTTGAGTTTTTCCAGCGCCTCCACTTCGGCTTCAGTCAGTTCGGGATCCATATCCAATCTCTCGATGAAAAGCACCAATTGATGCGATTCAGAAGTCGCACCAAGGACTACGGAGGCGATATTGAAGAGTTACGGCAGAATTAGGGAAAGAGGAGAAGTGTTTTAGGGTTAGGAGAAGAAGATGATCGGGGAGAGAAGATAGAAGATGAGGAAGTTTGATTATTCATTGCTTGCCTAATTCTCTTGGTTACAACTCAATCTTATACATATCAAGTTATACCAAAATACAAGCAGCTCCCCTAAGTTTCTCAATATTTCATTTCGTAACATTCTACACTATCTGACGATGACCTACCATCTTTGCCTACCATCCACTCGTCCCTGGCACCTGAGCTAGCTACCCAATTACACCAGCTTTTACAAGACCATGCAAAGGTATTCTCAAGGCCATCGGGCCTACCACCAATCAGAGGGGTCGAACACCACATTCCCTTGGAGCCGTCCGCACCACCTATCAACGTAAGACCATATCGTTACCCACATCATCAGAAGATAGAGGTCGAGAAACTCATTCAAGACATGCTCCAAGATGGTTTGATACGCCCCAGTTGCAGCCCTTTCTCTTCGCCGGTCCTTTTAGTAAAAAAGAAAGATGGCACGTGGAGATTTTGCGTTGACTATAGGGCTCTTAATGCGGTCACCGTAAAGGACCGTTTTCCCATCCCCACTGTTGATGAGTTATTGGACGAGTTACATGGTGCAACGGTTTTCTCCAAGCTCGACCTACGCTCCGGGTATCACCAAATCCGTATGCACGAGGCTGATGTTCATAAGACGGCGTTTCGCACCCATGATGGCCATTACGAGTTCCTCGTAATGCCTTTCGGCCTCATCAACGCACCATCTAGTTTCCAAGCTGCCATGAACGACCTGTTTCGCCCTCTCCTCCGAAGGTGCGTATTGGTCTTTTTTGATGACATTCTGGTCTATAGTTCATCATGGTCCCAGCACTTGCACCATTTAGCTAATGTCTTGCAGATCTTGGCACACCATCATTACTATGCTAAACACTCAAAGTGTGAAATCGGACAGACTACAATACAATACTTGGGTCACATTATATCACCTAAAGGAGTTGAGGTTGATCTGGACAAGATCGCCGCAGTGCAAAGATGGCCAATTCCTACAACCCTCAAATTGCTGCGTGGGTTCCTGGGCCTCACAAGCTATTATAGAAGATTTGTAGCTGGTTATGCCCAGCTTGCCGCACCGTTAACTCGACTTCTCAGTAAAGATGCTTTTCTGTGGGACGCAACAGCCACCAGTGCCTTTGATGCCCTCAAACTAGCTCTCACCACAACACCGGCGCTCGCCTTACCAAATTTCCATAAGACATTTGTTGTAAACACAGACGCGTCAGGAGAAGGAGTTGGCGCGGTTTTGACCCAAGATGGTGTTACGAGTAAGGAGGTGCAGGGCAGCAATGGTAAGGGCAAGAGGCAGAGGATAGCGTCCAAAAGATACCCTGAAACAGAATTTGTTATGGATCAGCGCAGCATGAAGGAGCAGTCCTGCAACAAGTGACGTGGACCAATGATATGCAAGTGTACTGCATGTAGTACAAACGCCCGGATTGGCTGTAATAGGGCATAAATAATGAGTACACAGTAATGAGAATGGCACTGAAATTGAGAATCATACTTTCTCTGTCTATCTTCTATTCTCCTATTCCTCATTCTCCCATTTCTGCATCAAATCTGGTGCTTTCATTGAGAGTTTTGACAGCAATGGCACCAGAAACCCGAAGCAACACTGAAGCCATTGCTACACTCGCCCAAGAACTAGCTGAGCTCGGCCAACGCCAGGCTGAGGATAGGAAGAGTAACGCTGACAGCTCGGCCAGAATCTTGGAGATGATGGAGGAGATGCGAGCTGAGATGCAGAGCGAGATTAGAGAACTCAAAGTCCGCGAGGCTAGAGCTGAAAAACAACCCATCCATCAACCAACATCCCCAGTTACCCCTACGCACCACCCGGCGAGTTACACATCCCCAGGCCCACCGCTGTTACCCACACCTATGGGGATCCGACCGTATGCGAATAACAGCACCTATGCTCGCAACCAGCAGGTGCTCGCTCCGGTAGCCGACCAACAGCCAACCGGAGGAGGCCGAATGCCACGCATCGACGTGCCCCTGTTTTGCGGAGATGGCGTGGAAGGCTGGCTGTTCCAGATGCAGCGCTACTTCGACTACAACAACACGCCGCCCGATCAAAAACTGCTGGTCGCCACCTTCTACATGTGGGGTGAGGCCCTCAAATGGTATCAATGGCTGCATACCACCCAACAAACCGAGGACTGGGAAGGCTTCGCCATAGATGTGGCAGCACGTTTCGGGCCACCTGCTTATTACAAACCAGAGCTGGTGATCCAAAAGTTACTACAAACGGGAACGGTCGCAGCCTACATATCCGAGTTCGAGTCACTATCGACTAGAACCCCGGGCCTCACACACGAGAACCTGCTGATCCGTTTCTTAGCAGGACTGAAGGATGAGATTCAGATTGAGATACTTCTTTTGAACCCAGTGAGCCTGCGTATGGCCATGGGCATGGCTCGAGTGGCCGAACACAAGGTGAATGCCATGAGGAGCTGGCACGTCCGAAACTACCCACCGCGCATAGCCTACCATAACCCTCCGAGCTTGACTAATGGCGGAGGCCACGCTAGAGCAGCTCTGACCCAGGGCTTGGCTCGTTCCAACACACCCAACTCACTGCCGATCAAGAGACTTACTCCGGCTGAAATGGCCGCCCGCCGTGAGCAAGGCTTATGTTTCAACTGTGAGGAGAAATACAACCCGGGACATCGGTGCAAGCCCCATTTTCACTGCTTCCTCATAGAAGACGACGGAAACGAAGTGGAGTTACTAGAACCAACCCCGACAATGGAGCAGGGGAAGGGGCCTATGGAGGAAGCGAATGACATGGGGGAGGATGGCGAGTCAGTCCCTTCCATATCCTTCCACGCACTACAAGGGCGGGTTGCACCAAGCACCTTGAGGCTTGAAGGTTCCTTAAATGGCGTGCGCATGGTCATCCTAATAGACAGTGGGTCAACACATAACTTCTTGCAAACAAGAGTAGCAAAGCACGCCAAGCTGGCCATCGAACCATCCCGCCATCTGAACGTCACCATTGGCAACGGTGATGAGTTACTATGCGAAGGATTATGCCGGGAGGTACCACTGCTCTTTGGGCATACTACATTCAATGTTGAGTTTCACTTACTACCCATATATGGTGCTGATGCCGTGTTAGGTGCCCAATGGCTGGCCGAACTAGGTCCGACGTTGTTTGATTACAAGAAACTTTGGATGAGTTTTGATCATGCAGGAAACACTGTCAAGCTACATGGATTGCAGCCCAATGCACAACTGGCGCAGCTATCCTTAGGACAACTCCGTAAGGCACAGAAGGCCGGTGCTATCGCCTCATTCCACCAGTTAACCGTAACCCCACAAGCAGCTCAAGGAGATGAAACAGGGCGGCCTACCATACCCGACCACTTGAGCTGTGATAAGGCAGGTGCACTGGCTCACTTACTAGAACAACATCATCATGCCTTTTCCAAACCTAGAGGGCTACCCCCAGCAAGGGAGATCGACCACCAAATACCACTTGCTCCCAGCACTGCGCCCATTAATGTTAGACCCTATCGGTACCCGAAGTACCAGAAGGTCGAAATAGACAAGCTAGTACAAGAGATGTTGAGTGCTGGCATCATCCGCCCCAGCTCATCACCATTCTCATCTCCGGTACTTTTGGTTAAAAAGAAGGATGGAACGTGGCGATTCTGCGTCGATTTCAGGGCACTAAACGCGGCCACCATTAAAGATAGGTTCCCCATCCCAACAGCCGATGAGCTCTTCGACGAACTTCATGGGGCATGTGTGTTTTCAAAGCTAGACTTGAGGTCCGGATACCACCAAATCCGTATGAGCAAGGGCGACATTCACAAAATAGCTTTCCGAACCCATGACGGACATTACGAGTTCTTGGTTATGCCCTTTGGCTTAACCAATGCGCCAGCGACATTTCAGGCAACTATGAATGAGTTGTTCCGCCCACTCCTCCGAAGGCATGTACTAGTGTTCTTCGACGATATTTTGATTTACAGTAAGAGCTGGGACGATCATCTACAACATCTACACGAGGTACTCTCTATCCTTACTCAACATAGCTATTTTGCTAAGGCATCGAAATGTGATTTGGCCAGGCTCAAGATACAATACTTGGGGCATATCATCTCTGAGCATGGGGTCGAGGTTGACCAAGATAAGGTACAAGCAATCCAAACTTGGCCGACTCCGACTAATATCAAACAACTGCGCAGCTTCTTGGGATTAGCTGGGTACTATAGGCGGTTCGTCAAACATTATGCCCATATCACTAGACCATTGACTGATCTCTTGCGGAAAGATGCCTTTCTCTGGACCGAATCAGCTACATCAGCCTTTAAAGCATTGAAAGAAGCTCTGATGAAGGCCCCAACATTAGCCCTACCGGACTTTACAGCACCTTTTGAAGTCGAAACTGATGCATCAGGGTGGGCATGGGTGCAGTTCTCATCCAGGGCAAACAGCCGTTGGCCTATTTCAGTCGACAGTTTACACCTACCATGCAGAAAGCCTCTACGTATGCACGAGAACTCTGCGCCTTGGTTTCGGCTGTGCAGAAATGGCGACATTACCTCCTCGGGAGACACTTTACTATCCACACGGATCATCAGCCATTACAAGCCATGATGACACAAGTTATCCATACTCCGGAACAGCAAAAATGGATGGCCAAACTCATGGGTTACGACTTTGATATTGCCTACAAACCTGGAAGGGACAATCGACCAGCCGATGCACTATCTCGGTTGTCCAACCCGGCTTGTTCAGCACTAACAGGGTGCTCCAGACCTGAGCTCAGTATATTGCGCACCCTCAAGCAAGCGGTACAACGTGATCCAAAGACCAAAGCTTTGCTCACTGATATAGATCAAGACCCATCGCGATTCCCGCATCACCAAGTCAGGGACGGACTTATCCTATTTAAAGGACGGCTATTAGTACCAGATGATACAACACTGAAGGAGCTCATCCTTCACGAGTACCATGATACACCTCTGGGAGGGCACGCTGGCATTCGTCGAACATTGGCCCGAGTAAGCACACATTTTTGGTGGGCAGAGGTTCATGAAGATGTGAAGACCTATGTCCAAACTTGCACCATTTGTCAACAAGTGAAGGTCCTCAACACCAAACCCCAAGGCCTCCTGCAACCCTTACCGTTGCCAAGCGGAGTTTGGACTGACATTTCGATGGATTTCATCACCCATCTGCCTACTTCGGGGGGGACAAACTGTGATACTTGTGGTGGTCGACCGACTTACTAAATACGCACACTTTAGCACATTGGCAGCAGGGTTTACGGCAGAGAAGGTGGCCAAAGTATTCATACGAGACATTTGCCGATTGCATGGACTACCAAGCAGCATTGTGTCCGACAGGGACCCAGTCTTCATGAGCTTATTTTGGAAGGAGCTGTTTAAACAGCAGGGTACAAGGCTGCTGCGCACCACAGCCTACCACCCTCAAACGGATGGCCAGACGGAAGTGACAAATCGAACTCTTGAGGACTATCTTCGCTGTTATGTGATGGAGCACCAACGTAATTGGGTGGAGATGTTACCTTGGGCGGAATTGCATTACAACACGGCACTACACTCAGCCATCAAGACCACTCCGTACGAATCTGTGTATGGGCAACCTCCCCCAGCCATAAGGGATTACATCCCAGGGACTGCAACAGTGGCCACAGTCGACCATTTACTAGCAGCTCGCACTCAGCTCTTAACCCAGCTCAAAGCTAACCTCGCACGCGCACATTTACGAATGCAACACCAAGCAAACAAGCATCGGATAGATGTGGAATTCCTAGTTGGGGATCGGGTCTATCTAAAACTACAACCCTATCGCCAGCGATCGGTAAGAGACCAGCGCTGTTCCAAGCTCGCCAAGCGCTACTATGGACCCTTCACCATCTCAGAACGCATCGGCAAGGTGGCCTATCGACTGCAACTCCCAGATCAGGCCAAGATTCATGATGTTTTTCATGTTTCGCTCCTGAAGCGCTGCCGAGGGAACCCACCATTGGATGAGACCACATGGCCTGATCATTTCAATGAAAGTCACCCGATCACACAGCCCCTGCAGCTACTGGCAGCTCGACAGATCAAACGACAAGGGCGTGTCATTATTCAGGTCCTCATCAGCTGGCAACATCACAGTCTTGAGGATGCAACTTGGGAAGATCTCGACTCATTTCGGCAACAATACCCAACATTTAACCTTGAGGACAAGGTTTTGGCGGAGGGGGGAAGTATTGTTACGAGTAAGGAGGTGCAGGGCAGCAATGGTAAGGGCAAGAGGCAGAGGATAGCGTCCAAAAGATACCCTGAAACAGAATTTGTTATGGATCAGCGCAACATGAAGGAGCAGTCCTGCAACAAGTGACGTGGACCAATGATATGCAAGTGTACTGCATGTAGTACAAATGCCCGGATTGGCTGTAATAGGGCATAAATAATGAGTACACAGTAATGAGAATGGCACTGAAATTGAGAATCATCCTTTCTCTGTCTATCTTCTATTCTCCTATTCCTCATTCTCCCATTTCTGCATCAGATGGCCACCCCATTGCATACTTTAGCAAACAATTTAGCCCCTCCCTTTGGGTCACATCTGCTTACAATCGGGAACTGTGTGCCGTAGTTCTTGCAGTCCAAAAATGGCATCAATATTTGCTCGGGAATCACTTCGTCATCCAGACCGACCACCAGCCACTCCGCTCGCTACTCACTCAATCGATCCACACCCCAGACCAACAACGATGGCTTATAAAATTGCTCGGATACGACTTCGAAGTCGTTTATAAACCTGGTAAAGAAAATGGTCCTGCAGACTCACTCTCCAGACAAGGCCCTGTCACATTCCAAGCCATGCAGGGCACGTCCAAACCTGTCCTGGGTATCCTGCACGCTCTTCGCACTTTGTACGTCGATAACCCTGTGGCAGCTGACTTGGCCAAAGCCATTGACCAAGACCCCACTTCCCATCCAGATTACAGCATCAAGGATGGTTTGGTATTGCACCGAGGTCGCTTATTTGTGCCTGACAAAATTTCCCTCAAGCATCTCATCATGCATGAATATCATGCAACACCAACTGGCGGTCGTGCTGGTGTTCAACGAACCCTTGCAAGGATCTCAGCCACCTTCTACGGGAAAGGTATGCGCCATGATGTGCAGAACTACGTCCGCCTTTGCACCACCTGCCAACAAGCTAAGAGCCCGACTACAGCGCCTGGGGGTCTCATCCAACCTCTATCTATACCAAGCAAGGTTTGGTCGGATATATCTCTTGACTTCGTCACTCACCTGCCATTATCCAGTGGAAAATCTGTTATCCTAGTCGTGGTTGACCGGCTAACAAAATACAGCCACTTCATTCCCTTGGCAGCAGGGTTCACAGCGGAGTCCGTCGCCAAAGCCTTTGTCAAGGAGATCTGCCGCTTACATGGGCTCCCAAGCACTATAGTCTCCGACCGCGACCCCATATTCCTTAGCCATTTTTGGCGCGAGATGTTTCGCCTGCAAGGCACAGTGCTGGCAACAAGTACCACTTATCACCCTCAGTCCGACGGACAAACGGAAGTGGTGAACCGTTGCCTTGAAGATTATCTACGTTGCTTCGTCTCGGAGGCGCAACGTACATGGTTAGACATGCTTCCATGGGCAGAATATAGCTACAACACTGCTTGGCACTCCACCATCCAGATGACACCCTTCGAAGCTCTTTACGGTCAAACACCTCCCTCAGTAGTCGACTATATCCCTGGGACAACCAAGGTCGCGGCCTTGGACGAGATGCTGCGTTCTCGCTCACATATCCTGACCCGACTCAAAGCCAACATCAATCGGGCACAGCAGCGCATGAGACACCAGGCCAACAAGCATCGCAAGGACGTCACATTTGTTGTTGATGACTTTGTCTATGTCAAGCTACGACCCTACCGCCAGCAGTCAGTTCATCGCCGCTTTTCACCTAAGTTAGCTATGCGCTACTATGGACCTTACCGCATTACTAAGAAAATTGGCGAAGTAGCTTACCGCCTAGAGCTCCCACCAGAGGCAAAAATTCACAATGTCTTTCATGTGTCGCTGCTCAAGTTCTGCCCCAACCCAGATCATCATTCCCCTGCGGAGTTACCAGACTGCTTTTTGGGTAAGCCTGCTACCCCACAACCACTCATGCTCTTGCACACCCGAACTATTCGCCGTGGTGGTTCAAAAGTCAGCCAAGCTCTAATACAGTGGCTCGACCAATCGGCAAATGATGCAACCTGGGAGGACATTGAGATACTCTGACAAAACTTCCCTCACTTCCGACTCGAGGACGTAGTCGTAGCCGAAGATGGGAGAGATGATGTGCCCACATCTGACTTACCCAGAGCTGCGCGGCAGAGGAAGAAGAACCAGCGATATCCAAGCGCCGAGTACGTCAGGGCTGAGCTGGCCATAAAAGATTCCATGCGTATTGGGCCATCAGGCAGCAGCCCGGATATGGGAATAGAAGACCGTTAGAAGGGGACGCCTGTCATCTTCTCACTGGTGTTATGTCAGATATAAATGTACTGCTTTGAGTGCATGAAATAAACAGAAAATCATAACAAACCTCTCCTCTGTTTCTTCCCTTCATTCTCTGCTTTTTCTCTGCTCATCCTCTACTCATTCTCTCTCCCTTCTGTCACCTTCTTCTACCTCTCCTCTCCCCAACGTCACCCCTTCCTCCATAACAACCGTATCAACCTCGGTACCTCAACCCTATCCTTATTTTCTCAATCATCTTGTCCTTCTTCGGCCTCGAATTCCCTTGAACCTCTTCCCCTTTTTCGTCCTCTTATCACCTCTTTCTAATTTAACCAGATAAGAAGAGATTTCATTACAATTGGGACTGACGAATTTACCCTTAAATGTTAATTTAATGCATAAAAATAAGAAAATAATTACAAAAATTAATGATCGTTTGATGAAAGATCAAACGACTATTATTCTTTCTCATTTCTCATGAGAATTACTGTGTCTCATATGATCCTAACTCATGTTTATGTTGCTACAAAAATTAAGTTATTTTTTTATGAACCTGCAGCACCTAAATAATAAATAATCGTAATATTTTTTACTTAAGTGTAATGTTTTGTGATATGATATGATAAATTATAGTATGATGATAATATAGATTTTGGATGTTACTTATTAAAAGATTTAAGTGATTAACGTGGTTATAAGAATTCAAATTTGACAATTTTTAATGCTTGCAAAAATATCTTTTAAAGATGATCTTTGTTGTCGCAAAAACATCAATGGTGACAGCTTTAGTGGTTGCCAAAATGTCTTTTAGCGATGACCTTGATGGTCAAAAAAATTCTATTGCAACATTCTTGCTGGTTGCAGAAATATATTTTTGCAATGACTTTAGTGATGGCAAAAACTTTTAAAGCGAAAACTTTTGTGGTTGCAGAAATGTCTTTTTGCGATGACCTCAGTTGTCATAAAGAGGTTAACTATGACGTCCTTGGTGGTTGCGAAAACACCTTTTTGCAATGATTTAAGTGATCATTAAATGACTTTGTGACATCTTACGTGGTTGCAAATTTTTTTTTTTGTAATAACTTAAGTGGTCACAAATGTCTTTTGTAATAACTCTATGGTCATCGCAATAAATATTAAATGTGATGACATTATAAAGTCATCCCTAAAATATTCGGCGAGGGAATCTACTGCAACGACATGGGACAACTTTAAAAGTCATCGCTTAAATATATAAATGATGACTTTTTGACATTTGGCGATGACTTGAAGTCATCACCGATCATGTTTTTTTGTAGATGATGGATTATTCCATTTCGATGTCTGATATTATAGATAAGCTGTCACCTTCGTGGAAAGACTTTAAGAAAGAGGAATTATCTCTTGAGGAACTCGGTGGTGAGTTGTGTACTGTATAGAGGAATCTATACATGTGCAAGAGAATGTGAAACAGAAAGAGGCCAATGAGTCTTCTTTCGTGCATATGGTGGAAGACAAGGGAGGTCTTAAAAAGTTCAAAGGGAAGAATCGTCCCAATTATAGCTCCTTTAGAAAATTCAAGAAGAAACCTAAGGGTTCTTGTTGGATTTGTGGTAAACCGGGACACTACAAGAGTGACTGTCGGTTGGCTAAGGATGGAAAAGGGAATATGAAAAGGAATGTTGGTGATAAGGGCAAAGAACAAGGCCCTTCCAACCTTCAAGGTCTGATTTCTTTTTCTAGTTATAATTTTAATGTGAATTATGTGTCACTAATCGCTTAAGCATTTTAAGTTCAGGATGATGAGGTGGTTGGGTGGATTGACTCGGGTGCTACAAAGCACGTGTGCAAAGACCGTCATTGTTTTAAGACTTATGAAACTGTGAAAGATGGATTTGTCATTCCTATGGGAAACGAGTCAACCGCACCAATACTTGGCTAAGGCAGTGTAGTGTAGAGTTTAGTTCGGGAAATACCCTTGAACTTTTGAATGTTTTACATGTACCCGTTATTCAGAAAAACTTGGGTTCCGGTAGTCTTTTAAACAAATTTGATTTTAAGCAAGTGTATGAGTCGGACAAGTATATACTATCTAAATGTGGTGTGTTTGTTGGATTTGACTACTTTTGTAACGGCACGTTTATGCTTAATGTAAATAAAGTGGTGAATTCTGTTTACTTGACTTGTTCTAGTGATGAATCTTCTTTGTGGCATGCTAGATTAGGATATGTACACTATCGACGTATGCATCTAATGTCTAAGGAAGGTTTGATTCCTGAAGTTGACATGAATGTTGATAGATGCAATACTTGCATGCTTACAAATATCACTAGGTTGCCAATCAAAAGTATTTCAAGAACGTCAAACTTACTTGAATTTGTTCAGAGTGACTTTGGTGATAATTCTACTCCGTCGTTAGGGAACAAGAAGTACTACATAACATTCATAGATTATTGTTCTAGGTATTGTTATGTGTACTTACTGCATGCTAAAGATGAAGCTTTAGATAAATTTAAAGTGTTTGAAGCTGCGGTAGAATTGATGCATGTTTGATTAAGAGACTTACAACCGATAGAGGTGGAGAATATTAAGATCATGTATATTTCTAGTTGAATGGTATCATTCATGAGACTACATCTCCTTATACACCACATCAAAATGGTGTGGTTGAAAGGAAGAATAGAATCCTAAAAAGAGATGGTTAATTCCATGTTATCCTACTCTGGTTTGAGTGATGGATTTTGGGGTGATGTCATGTTGACGGCTTGTTATTTACTTAACGGAGTTCCTAACAAATGGAACAAGATTACCCCTTATGAGCTTTGGAACAATATCTGAATTATCTTAGAGTTTGGGGATGTATAGCGGTAGTGAGGCTACCCGCTCCCAAAATAAGAACTTTGGGAGAAAGAGGTGTTGATTGCATCTTTATTGGATATGCCAAAAACTCTAAAACATATAGGTTCTATGTGACTAGACCTAATGACTCTATTTCGGCTCACACCATAATTGAATCAAGAGATGCAATATTTGAAGAGAACCGTTTCTCATCGATACCTAGACCTCAAGATTTGATTTCTAGCTCCACAAGAGCTGAGTGAGAAGATGATGTGAGCACATCTTCTAAAAGTAATTCGTTTGAACCTCGTAGAAGCAAAAGGGGAAGGATTGAAAAATCCTTTGGACCGGATTATCAAGTTTACTTGATTAAGGGTTCTAGAGATGATATTGAGTATCAATACTCATATTGTTATCATATTGATGATGAGCCTAGAACATATGATGACGCTATGAAGTCTCAAGATGTGGCTTTCTAGAAAGAAGCAATAAACGATGAAATGGATTCTATCATGGGAAATAATACATGGGTATTATCGAATCTCCCACCGGGTTGCAAGCCTTTGTGATGCAAGTAGATTTTCAAGAAGAAAATGAAGGTTGATGGATCGGTAGATAAGTTTAAAGCACGATTGGTTATCCCAAAGCGTTAAACAAAAGGAGGGTATTGATTTATTCGATACATATGCTCCGGTTGCTAGGATTTCCACTATTAGATTGTTAATTGCACTTGCTGCAATTAATAATCTGCTTGTACACCAAATGGATGTTAAGACAGTGTTCTTGAGTGGTGATTTGGAGGAGGAAATCTATATGAAGCAACCGGAAGGATTCATTATGTCTGAAATTGAAAACAAGGTTTGTAAGTCAGTTAAATCATTGTATGGGCTGAAACAAGCACCTAAGCAGTGACATCAAACGTTTGATGAAGTAACATTGTTTAGTGGATTCAAGTTGAATCAATCAGACAAGTGTATTTACAGTAAGTCTGATAACTCCAGTAATGGAGTAATCCTTTGCTTGTATGTTGATGATATGCTGATTTTTGGCACTGACCAAAGACAAGTAGACCTCACCAAGGACTTCGTATCATCAAGTTTTTCTATGAAAAGATATAGGAGAAGCAAATGTGATTCTTGGCATTAGAATCAAGCGTGAGAACAAAGGGTTAGCACTGACACAATCTCACTACGTTGAGAAAGTTCTTAAGAAATTCAACTATTTGAATTGTTCTCTGGTAAGCAATCCCATGGACCCACACCCAAGTGTGAAACTTATGCCGAATACGGGTGAAGCTGTTTCACAACTTGAGTACTCACAAGTCATATGTTGCCTAATGTATGCAATGACAATTACAATGCCTGACATAACTTATGCAGTGGGAAAATAGAGTAGATATACTAGCAATCTTAGTACTCATCACTGGGAAGCTATAAGGCGGGAGATAGCCATGAGCTCTTGCTTAACAAGGCTTCTCGCTTGATCTTCGAATCACGTTTTCCTTGTCTTTTTTTGTTACAGCTGAAAATCCCAATCAATGTTTGAATAAAAACTTTTTCCGACATCATCCCATTTAGAGAACTCACTGAAAACCATGAGAGATTGCTTGATGGAGATATGGCGTACCCGGATGGTGAGATCGATCTTCACACTCCACAGTATTAGCAGTAGTATTCCATGCACACTCGTCGTTTATAACAACCTAGCGTAGACGATGAGATGAAGGAGGTTGGGGACGACGATGCGCAGCAGACACGTCCTAGGCATGCTTATCGTTTAGATTCACATATGATACCCGAGAATGTAAGTAACGAGGACTTTTTAATTATTACTGAATATAAGTCAGTTATCGATTCACTGACTAAAAATTCAATGTATTTTGCAGCTTCGTGGTCACATAATTTGTGCACGTGATGTCAGCACGTACTTCCTCAACTCCACGAATGATTACTCACGGATAGGGTTTCATAAAATCTTCCACGATGCGTACAAGGAAGTGGCGAAGCTTACGGTTCCTATTATTATGGGTGTTGATCCAGAGACTATTACTCTCGATACAGGTACTTTGTGTACACACGTAATTTATTCAGGAATAATTTACATCAATCATAATTTAATATGTTACTTCAAGCGATGCCGATGCAGTTGATGATGATAGCGGAGGAGAGGAGGCAAGTGATGATACACATGCTGAAGAGCAGATGGATGATCATCACCGACCATCTAGCTCCTCACAGCTAGTGCGCAGAAGCGAGCGGGAACGTCGGGAGCCCAAGAGGCCACGCAGAGGGTGAGGGGGTCGTGGATAAGAAGAATGATGAAATTTTTGGTTGGTAATTTACCGATTAATAAATACTTATTTATTTATATTTATTAATAAAACGAAACGCCACAGCAGTACCAAAGCAAAACAAACAAATGGGGAAGAAAAGAACCCCTAAGTACCTAATAACTGAGCGACTCGCGACTGACGGCTACAATACAACTTGCGTCTCAGTCTCCGCTCTGACACTCCAACTCGTCACTGGCGTCACTCCGTCAATTCGAGTCCGTGAATCCGAATCCGTTGTTGTGACTCTCTCACATCGTAGAAAGCAGCAAGGTAAGTGAGAAATTCAATCTCTTTGCGGCCCTTAGTTTGATTATGTGTGATTAGTTGCTGCCGATTCAAGTTGTCATAATTGTGAATTTTTCACATTGATGTTTTCTAAAATGTTCTAGGTTGATGTGCTAGTGTTTTATGTGCTATTTTTCGATCATAAACTTCTATCTATTTTGTGAATACAAAATGTTCAAGTTACATATGGTCCTTGGCTGATTATGGGTTTATGGCAATAGGTCTTTGCTGTTATGCAATTTTTACAGCATCTATTCTTATTGTTAGGCATTTTTTGCAGCATCCTTCTTTTTTGCTGCATCCAATTTTTGCAGCATCCATTCTTTGATGCTATGCATTTTTTGCAGCATGACCAACATCCATTTACCGATTATTATGCATTATAGTGGATGCAACATGATATGAACTTGTTGCTTGAATTTACCCAGGGATACGAATTTGCTACTATCCTTGATATATCATTATGTACTTTTGTTGTTGGCATAGATAGCTAATTTGCTGCTTAAATTTTTCCTGGGATATGAGTCTGCATTACAGTGGATGCAACAGGCATTAACACATTATAATGTTTTGAGTGGTAATGATGGAGAAGCAGGGGGAAACAAGAAACCTAAGACCCTCTTTTGAAATATTCGCTTGAATTTTAATTTTATTCCTCACTTTTTAAGACCTTTCATGTAAAACACATTTAGTTTTTGCTCTCTTTTTTTGTTCACTAGATCTGGTTTTATTAGTCTTTTAAAAGAATTTAAAATTTTGGCAGGAAAATTACCCAAAACGGTAAATTCGGTTGGGTAATCGGAATAAAAAATAGGTTCGGTAAACGGTAAATTTGGTAAATTACCGAATGCACAACCAGGTAAGTAATTATATATCAATATGGTAAATTGCAACAACATTACCTAGACTATCGCTTGATTTTAAATTAGGTGCCGGATTTTTCAATTTTCAATTTAGTGACTTTTGCATCAACTTGTAAGTGTTTCATCATATAATTCATATCTTAAAACCACAAAAAGTAAATTCAGCCAAAACCACAATAGAAACACAACACGACATGGATCGGAGAGCCTTATTCATATACCTATTTACAGTGATACATTCGATGCTCCATTGGGTTTTAAAAAGAAGCGAGCAAGGTCAGGGAACAAAGAAAATACCCAAGAGAGCGAACCATTAAGTGATAAACACACTTGTCAACAGTTATTACCGATTCATGAAAGTGAAAGAACACTAGGAGGTTGTGTTTTCAGCATCCACCTTAGTCGTTCAAAGAAAGGTGAACCGAACATATTTGATGGCACCCCAGGTAAGACAAGACCTCAGAATACTTGTGTTACAAGAAAGAACACGTCAAATTAGACCTTACCGATGAAGCTGATGACGTTCATTCAGGTAATATGCAAATTGGACACCTGATGGAAAGTATATGAAGTTTATATCTCCCATAGATTTTGATATTTATAGTTCCTACTTCCTAGAATTCATTTCACATTGTTTTCACTATCATGTTAGAAAACTGTGCGTGGATCCTAATACTAAGTGCAATAGTGTTAATTGCTTAGTTTAGAGTTGGTGTGTTATTTTGATGCATATTCAGATTTCTTTGGACTATGACAGTTAAAGTCAATAATGTCCTGAAACTAAAAGTCCTCGTTGCTTTGTTTTTATTCACAGATTCCATCCGTTTGAACCCTTCCGTGAATCTGAATGAAAGTAGTTCACACACCCATACAAAAGATAAAACCGAAAGCAGAGAGCCCATTGCTAAACCAGTAGCTCCTAGAAACACAACACGAAATGGATCTGGGAGCCTTATTCATAAACCTATTTACAGTGATACATTTGATGAGTCATTGGATTTTAAAAATAAGCAAGCAAGGTCAGGGAACAACGAAAATCCCCGAGAGAGCGAATCATTAAATGATAATCACACTTGTCAACAGTTACCGGTTCATGAAAGTGAAAGAACACCAGCAGGTTGTGTTTTCAGCATTTGCCCCAGTCGTTCAAAGAAAGGTGAACAGAACAAATTTGATGGCACCCCAGGTAAGAAAAGACCTCGGAATACTTGTGTTAGAAGAAAGAAGGGTTAAGTTTAGGCATGCCATTTTCGGAGTTTCTTATTTCACATATGCCATAGCCTTCAGTTTTATTTCGCAGATGTCATAGCTTCGGTCAAACCGCTACTGCTAACAACGGTTTAACCATTTTTTTGCTAATATGGATGCTGTCATGGACAATACTGGGCCACACTGGGCCAAAACTTGCCACATAGATCATACCGTTATTTCTAACATCGGTATGTTTTGAAACTCAAAAAACTCTCTGTTTTACGCTACCATTTATCAAATCATTTCAACTAAAAATAAAACATGTCAAACCTGTTCCAGAGTCATATCAAATTTTCAACAATACAAAAGCTTTCCAACCTATTCCACGATCAACACTCAAATATCTCCTCATATATGTCTAAAACACCATTCAAAAAATTAATCTGGAGTTCTGGAGCTGCGCGCTGCGGACGTTAATACTTCGCTAAAGTCTAAACTTTGGATGGGAACGGATATGAGAGATACGCGCTTCAAATTGATAGAAAGTGTACTAGATAGTATATTATTTGTACTGATTCTGTACCGAGTTGTAATAATCCCATCAATAAAAAAAGTGTCAATTTGTAAAAAAATCCCAATTTGTAATTTAGAATCAATAAAATTCTAATTGAATTATGAACAAGTTTGACATGTTTTAATTTTAGTTGAAATGGTTTGATAAATGGTAGCGTAAAACAGGGAGGTTTTGAATTTCAAAATATACTGCTGTTAGAAACAGCGATATGATCTATGTGGCAGATTTTGGCCCAGCGTTGTCCATGCCAGCATCCATATCAGCAAAAATGGTCAAACCGCTATTAGTAGTAGCGATTTGACCAAAGCTATGACATCTGCGAAATAAAACTGGAGGCTATGACATGAGTGAAATAAGAAACTTCGAAAATGGCATACCTAAAAATAACCCCAAGAAAATCATAAAAAAAAATAACCCAAGAAAGAACACATCAAATTAGATTGTCAACTCTAGACCACTTTTACCGTATCACTTAAATTATTTCAGTACTTAAATTCATAGAGTCAGTTTGAAATCAATTCAGTATATTTTAACACTCAGTTGAATTTACTATTTTAAGATTTTTGCATCCATGAGCTATATTCTACTATAACAGTGACCATTTGCGCTTTACTAGCAAACCTCTGCCACGGCAACCTCGTCTCTAGGGATGCACAAATCGGGATAGGACCATAAACCCGAATCGGACCGGACCGTAAAAATCCCAATTCGGTTCGGTCCATAATTTTTAGAATTTCTGGTCCACCGGTTTGACTCGGACGCAAATCTAAAGGGATTCGGTCCGGTTCAATTTTTCACAAAAAAATCTGGTCCACCGATCTAGTCCATATATACCACGGTCCGGTCCACGATCCCAAGTTTTAAAAAATTTCGATCCACCGGTCTGACCCGTACCGTAAATTTTGGTCCGGTTCGATCCGATTCGGACCGATTGTGCATTCCTACCATCTCATGAAGCCTATCAGCTTGGCCTACTTAAGTTGCTACTGTCTTTAAGATGAGAAACTTCAAGCTTGACTTGCTACTTAGGGCATGTCTTTCTCTGGCATTATATTTTTGACGATTGACTCAAATTAAGTTAGTTAAGTTAAATTAAATTAATTTTAATTAAATTTGAGTACAAACCGACGGGCTCTTAGTGAAACGGTAGTGTACTTTGAAACATAGATATTGAATTACGTCGTTTGAGCGAAACCTGTGTCCATTTTGAGCAAAAACGATCGTTCTTGGTATGGGATATATTTATAAAATATTCAAATTTAATAATTTCAAATAACACACCAATCACATTAAAAAAATAACACACCAATCTCCAACCGTACGCACCTTTCATTTTCTGCTTTTGATGATCTCCTATTCTAATTTTCCCCCACCATTTTCACCCAACACGAAACTCTAAACCTCCACATCTCGATCCTAATATGCTCCCGTTCAACTTTCTGTAATTGAAATCAGATTCTGATAAGGAAGTCAAGTGAAAATCTCTCCTCATTTTGATATATTTTTGGTTGTAAGTGAGCCAGGGGAGTGGAGATGTCGAGGTTTCTTTGTACGATCAACCTCGACGATGAGAACGCGAACTACACAATCGGGCAGATGTTGACGCACTTGCAACTTTCTATTGATAAGAATGAGTTTGAAAAGGTTGAGAAGTTGTTGAAGAGGAGGGAGGAGAGGATCAGATGCGAGATGTTAGATGTGATTGAGAAGCTGAAGGAGGAAGTTGTGAGAGAGATGAAGGCTGAGGTTGAGAAAGTGAATAGAGCTGCTGACATTAGGAAGGATGAAATTAGTCGGGAATCTTTGACTGCGATGGAGCAAATGAGGGAAGGTTTGAATGAAGTGAAAGCTAACTATGAAGAGCTGGTGAAGTGGAAGGTTGTGTTGGAAGAGAGCTTTGATGAGGTTGAGAAGGAGACAATTGATTTGGTGGAGGTAAGAAAATTTAGGGAGATGAACGAGGAATTGAAGAAGAGGGAGGATGAAGAGTTTCGGAGCTGATGAAGTGGAAGATTACATTGGAGGAGAGCTTTGAGAAGCTGAAGAAGGAGAATAATGATGTGATGGTGGAGAATCTGAGGTTGAAAAAGGAGGTTAGCTAGGAGCACATTCACCTTTTGCTGAATTTGTTTGGCACGATTCCTAGTCATGGGTCCAAGGTAAGCATCCTTCGTTAATATATCAGCCTGTAAGCGTATATGTAACTCAAGAATGTCCTCATCACTAGGTATATGAATAAAGCTTCCCAATCCATGTCGAGCAGGATTAGCATCTGTTTTGTTGATAGGAGCTGCTGAGTTAGCAATAGCATCTCTGCTTTCAATTTTATTATTTGTATGGGAAGTGCGTGGGCTACTTTCATTCAGATTCGCAGCAGTGTTAAGGCGGGTGGAATCTGCAAATAAAAACAAAACAAAAAGAACTTTCAAGACATTGTTGTTGTCTCAAAATTTAATGATTTAAACTGTCAATACTCCAAAATAATATGAATATGCATCTAACCAGCACCCATGCTATTATCATTTTGCAACACACTGCCTATAACTTTGGACATTGCATGCAGTGAAATAAGAAAAGCCTCCATTTTGAGGAAGCAAAATATCAAATGAGAGTAGATTAATCAGAACTAAAAGATTTATGGCACTCAAAGAACATGCAGAGCTCAAGGGAAAAAAGAAGAAGATTATAAACAACAATAACTGCATGGCTTTACTTCACAAAGGCTGACAATGTAATAAATTTATATTACTTGCTTGATACATAATTACCCGGTTCGCGGAACGCTCCTCCGACCGGCGACCCGGAGTGTTCCCAAACATTATTCCAGGTCGCCAGAAATCGCGACCCAGATTGGAGACAAAACGCAGATCTGTTCATGGCGGCGAATGTAGGGTTTTGGTTCTCGGGACAGAAAGAGATGATGAACAGTGTTGTTTTCTTTCATATCACATAAATCCTTTATGTTTAAAATATTACACTTGTATCCCCTTTATAATAACTCTTTTCTGTTGCTCCAAAATCATCAACAACCGTCATATATTTCCTTTATTAATAAAATATATATTTTTTAACAAATTTCTACAAGAATAATTAGTTTTTTTCTTTTTTTAGTTTAATAAATATGAATTTATGCATTTATTAATGCTTATGAAATATATTCTACATTTTTTATTTCATCAATTCAATTTTATTATTATATTATATTAATTAAATACAAAAATGAACCTATACTCATCGAACCCAAATCGCTATAAGTAGCGTTCCCCATTTTCCTTTCCGTTCCCCGTACCAAGTGACATTGGTTTAATATAGAGAATACGATAACGTTCACGAGATACAAAGGTATAGCCTACTGGTGGCCTTAAGGTCTTCATAACATACTAATATTATGTTCCTAATAAAAACCGGTGTACAGAACAGGTACACACCCATAAAGTATGAATGTAAACAAACGGCTAAAACATTTAAAAGACTACCATACCAATCACATATCTTAGTGGGATCATAAACACTGCTTTCTTATTATACATTTCACAAAACAAGATTCAAAGTTAAAGCTATGAAATTTGTTCACCTAGCAATTTTGCACAGAGCACCACACAGGTCAAATAAACTAATTGCCTTCTATTACCTATATTAACTCTGCTGAACAATTCAACTTCGGTGGAACCTATTTGACAAAGCAGAAGACAAGGCTCAAGCTGCAATTAAAATCTAATTCCACTCAGGGCAGTGACACAAGCATACTATTAAGTCTTATCATATGGCAGCAGTAGTTGGCGCAGCCAGTAACTTTAGCCACTTTCTGCCGTGAAAGAAGAAAAGCCTCCACTTTGAGGAAGCAAAATATCAGAGATTTATGGCACTCAATGAACATGCAGAGCTCAGGGGTAAATCAGATTATAAACAACAATATCTGAATGGCTTTACTGCACAAAGGATGACAATGTAATATATTTATATCACCTATGGACAATAAGTTAACATTCACAAAACACGTCTTTTTTATTATATATTTCACAAAACAGAATTCAAAGTTAAGGCTAAATCGCACATATTTAAAAACCTTCCAGCTATGGAATTTGTTTGGTTAATAATTTCATACAGAGCACCACGCAGAGGAAAAAGAAAACTAATTGCCGTTAGCTACCTATATTAACGCTGCTAAAGAATTCAGCATCTTCAGCACATATAAGACATATCAGAAGATCAAGCTCAAGCTGCAATTTAAATCCAATTCCACTCTTGCAGTGATTTTAGACCACACCAACTCTGAAGTCTAAACTCTAAACTAAGTAAACATTATATGTCTTTAGTACTAAGATCGATCCAAAGTTACTGGCGCGGTAACAAAAACAATTTGAAACGAAATCTAGGAGCAATAAACACCAAAATCTATGGGAAATATAAACTTCAAATACCTTCCATCAAGTTTCCAGTTTGCATAGTCCCTGGCCAAACACCATCAGCTTCCCCGGTAAGGTCAACCACATAGCCATTTGGTGTACCAAAGTCACTCCTATTAGAACATCCCCCAGCTTCCCTAAGACTAATTGTCTGATCCACCCTTCTAAACTTCAACTCCAATTCCTTATAGCTTTTCTCCAAAGCCTCTAGATCCTCTTCGGCTTTCACCCTCAAACCCTCCTCAACATTAGTCTCCAGCTCCAAACTGGCGCCTTTTCAGCCTCTTCCCGCATCTTAAACTCTTCATTCGTCTACCTCAACACCCTGACCTCCTTTTTCAACCTCAGATTCTCCACCATCACATCATTATTCTCCTTCTTCAGCTTCTCAAAGCTCTCCTCCAATGTAATCTTCCACTTCATCAGCTCCGAAACTCTTACCTTTTCAGCATCCTCCCTCTTCTTCAATTCCTCGTTCATCTCCCTAAATTTTCTAACCTCCTCCACCAAATCAATTGTCTCCTTTTCAACCTCATCAAAGCTCTCTTCCAACACAACCTTCCACTTCACCAGCTCCTCTTCATACTTAGCTTCCACTTCATTCAAACCTTCCTTCATTTGCTCCATCGCAGTCAAAGATTCCCGACTAATTTCATCCTCCCTAATGTCAGCAGCTCTATTCACTTTCTCAACCTCAGCCTCCATTTCTCTCACAGCTTCCTCCTTCAGCTTCTCAATCACACCCAACATCTCGCCTCTGATCCTCTCCTCCCTCCTCTTCAACAACTTCTCAGTCACTCTTGTCAATATAAAGTTGCAAGTGCGTCAACATCTGCCCGATTGTGTAGTTCGCGTTCTCATCGTCAAGGTTGATCGTACAAAGAAACTTCGACATCTTCACTCCCCTGGCTCACTTACAACCAAAAATATACCAAAACGCGGAGAGATTTTCACCTGATTTCCTTACCAGAATCCGATTTCAATTACATAAAGTTGAACGGTAGCAGATTAGGATCGAGATGCGGAGGATTAGGGTTTCCGTCGGATGAAAATGGTGGAGGAAAACTGGAAAAAGAGATCACCTCGTACGGTTGCAGATTGGTGTGTTATTAATTTTTTTTAATGTGATTGGTGTGTTATTTTTTTTAATGTGATTGGTGTGTTATTTGAAATTATTAAATTTGAATATTTTATAAGTATATCCCATACCAAGAACGACCGTTTTTGCTCAAAATCGACATAGGTTTGGCTCAAACGACGTAATTCAATATCTATGTTTCAAAGTACACTACCGTTTCACTAGCCTAAAGAAAAGAGGCCTCAAATTTTTTATATATAGTCTAAATATATATCATGCTAGGCCCCCAAATTTAGAACATAAATAATATAATAAAAGGGCACATCACAATTCAGCATTTCAGCCTAAATTAGTTAAATTTAACAGCCCACTTACAAAAACCTAAATAATCAAACGGCTATGTACTTGCTGTTGCAACAAGTCATCCAAAGCAAAATACTAGAGTTACGGAAACTGCAAAGCACGCTGCACACCATACTCACAACAAAAGCTTATTCATTGTTGAAGTTTTTTTGATTCATAAAAGCGCCAACACGACACTAAAGGAAACAAGCTGCCCCCGAAGGGGCACCACTTCTAAAAAGGGGATGACCAAACAAACTGGTCGGCTGACCTCAGTGGCCGATACTACACAACCGACTGACGTACCGTCGTGCCCTTTGAGAAGAAACAGGAGTCAAACTCCTAAAGCTAAGAAACTAAGAAAAACTAAAACAGCTCAGACCGAAAACCGGCTGAGACATAACAACTCAGACCGAACACCAACTGAGAGGAGTAAACGAAAACGAAAACTAAACTACAACTACAAACATAACTAAAAAACTATAAAAACTACCTATATACATCTAAACAAAACGATCACCATCGAGACACAGGGGCCACATGCCAAAGCCGACGCCGTCCAAGCCCACATACGGCAACAGCCAATCCTGCCACGACTTCAGCCCTCCAGCAACCTCCCACACCAGCAGCCAACATCGCCCAGCCAGTCCGCCCAAACCGCAGAACACACCACTGTCACAGCCCAAACCGGATGCCGACCACCATCCCACGCACCGGAGAAACCAAAGGGGAAGAAAAGGCCACCGATCTCAATACCGCACACCAGCCCCACCCCCTGTGACGACTCCATCAAAAAGAGGCTCCCTACCGCGTCCCATGCCTCCGCCGGTGGCAGATCGGAGCAGTGGAAGACTTTGGTTTCTTCAAAGGTTTTCTGGAACTCTGTAGAAGAAGAGAGTATTCATTGTAGAAGTTAAAGGTTGATGATTGTCTTTTAGGGTGAATTCAAAGTCAAACAAGAGAAGATTGAATAATAGAAGAAAAGGAACAAGCTTTTGGGGTAATAGCAGCAGACCATCAGCTGAGCTTATCCAGGTGCTTTTGTTCCATCCATTTCTTCTTTATATTTTGTTCATTCAAGTAGTTGCATATAGTGATAATGTCGAATCGTAAATATGAATTCCGGATTTGATAAACTTCAAAAAAGAAGAAAAATTGAAGCTTTAAAAGGTACTCAAAAGGGTGCTCTTGATAAGTTTATTGTTAAGCCTTCTTCAATTAAAAAAATGGTACTTATAATTTAGGTTTCAATGAAAATAACAGTGTAGAAGAAGAATCTTTTTATGAAGAAGGGAGTAGTGTTGATCCCCAAACTCATGAAAATATAAATAATAGTAATAATGATTTGAATAGTAGTAATTCTAGAAATATATATGATCCAAGTCAATGGACACATATAGATACAAATTTAAGAGATTTATCAGTTAAAAAACGTCCTATTCATGTGAGTAACATAAACTTTCCGAAGGATAAAAATGGGAGACATTTTTCTTTGGATTCTTATTTTCATGTGTTGCCTAATGACAAGAAATATAAAAGAAAATGGCTTGTTTATTCAAGTGACTTTGATAGAATATTTTGTTTTTGTTGTAAATTATTTAGCATTGGTCATAATCGAAGTGATTAGCTACCGAAGGTAACAATGATTGGAGAAATATTGGTAAAAAATTGAAGGATCATGAAATAAGAGACGAGCATGTTAAAACTTCCATATTATGACATGATTTAGAAAAGAGATTTGGAATGAATATGAAAATTGATAAGCATGCTCAAGATATGATAAATAAAGAAAAGGAACATTGGAAAAATGTGCTAGTTTGAATAATTTTGATAGTGAAGACGCTTGGTAAAAATAATTTGGCATTTCGTGGAATAAATGAAAAAATTTATCAAGAAAATAATGGAAACTTTTTAAGTTTAATTGAAATAATAGGAGAATTTGATAGTGTAATGCAAGAACATATTAGAAGTATTAAAGATGAAGAAATTCATAATCCCTACCTAGGACATAACATTCAATTACTGTTTAGAAGTCATAGTGATTAGTCACTACCTAGGTCCATCAAAGTATATCCCAAAGTGCAATTTGAATTGCGAAGTATGAGAGAATAGAGCCAAAGTAAAGAAGGATCACATCTATAACAATTGTGCACTAATCATGGCTTGACATGTGTCCTTCCATAGCAACCATTTCAGTTGCCTTTCCCGCCTCCTGCTGCATGGCATACGAAGTGTACTCATCCTTGGGATATTTCGTGGACTGTGTCCTCTGCCCGCTGTTCGTCCAGATTTCCCGTGTGGGTGCATCATTGCCACCCCCATCAAATGCGACTTCATCCTCGAGTCGTGAGGCTCTGGCTTTGAGTGGTGTTAGTGATGGAGTGGAACCTAGGAAGCAGTTGGGTAATGCAGCAAGTGGTGTTAGTGATGGAGTGGAACCTAGGACATTTCTATCAACTCCACATCCCTGTTTATCTCAACTCAAAAGAACACGTAGTAGGTTAAATTCACATGTGAAAGCACAATTCAAATTTCACGAGAGGAACGCATCTAATTAGCATCGTCTGTTTCACATCATCAAAGTTCAATACTGCATATCCAGGAAATAGAAAGAAATTCATACTTTCAATTTTTTTTAAGGAAAACGTGCAGATACTATGCAGGTGCAAGAAAAATAAATATGCTGACACAACTGACTGACTGACGTTAAGTTAATGTTAACACCTAATGCGGCCAGCTAATGATGAGGGTTGACGTGAGCTGCAATGAGTTGCACCTATTTCCTAAATGAAAAACATCTCTTTCCCAAAAGACAGCGTGAAAAACATGACTCAAGACTCAAACAAACATAAAATGAAATAAAAAACGAGAAAACAAAAATTTTGCCGGGCTGCCTCCCTGCGAGCGCCTTTGGACGTCGTTGGCTCGACGATACCTCTTTAAGGATCACAAGTTAGGATCCCATGGACGTGTGAGGTCAAATTTCGCCTCAGCTATTCCTTCAATCTGCCCAAATTCATCATGTAATGGTGTGCTCGTGTCTCCTCTCCATCGATCAGGCAGGTTCGCCTTCACATCCTCTCTAGTTTTTGAGGACATTCCGCTCATAGCTACCTCTTTTGTCGCATGTCTAGCCTCATCTGGTAGGTCAGGAACTAGGGCACCAAGATATGATGTGTTCACTATGTCTGGTGGTTTCTTCTTGCTCAGATGGTCTCAGTCCTCATAGATACAGAAATTCGATGTCTGGCCACCAAACGCAAGTGACAATAAGCCCGTGTCCATGTCAATCTTGGTTTTGGTGGTGAAGCGGAACAGACGTCCTAAGATAAGTGTCGGAGGATCATCATCTCTAGCGTCTCCCATCTGCAAAACATAGAAGTCTGCAGGAACAGCAAGATCTCCAACACAGAGGGTTAGGTTTTCAAGCAAACCAACAGGTCGAACACGAGATTTATTCCCTAACTCTACCAACAGCTTTAGCGGTTTCAAAGGCCCCAGTTTCAAAGAATAATATAATGAGTAAGGCATAGCATTGATGGTAGCACCCAAATCAATTAAACAATGATGTATTAAGGTCTCACCAACACCGCAGGTGACTGTGAAAGCACCTGGGTCCTTACACTTTCCAGGCGGTGTCTCATGACTCGTGGCAAGTGGGTGCTCCATTATCGGCTCTTTAAGCTCATCTCTTACCTCCAGCTCATTTCTTAGCTCGTTTTTATCGATCATATGCTCTTTCGGAGCTCTTACATGCATAAAAAACGAAGGCAAAGGGTCATTTTTCGAATTTTTAGCAGTGGGGACCGCGTCTGCTTCAGACGTTATAGCCGCGTCATCTTCAGACATTAGCGTTAAGCTAATGTCTACTGGAGGCGCGGTGCCCTCTGATGCAGGCTATTTTTTGCTATTTTTTTGCCTTAATGTGCTCGTCGAGCGCGAGTAACTTGTTCACCCAATCTGCATACTCCTTTAGTGCCGCAACCACATCCATTATTGCCAATGTGCTGATATTTCCTCTCGGATTAGGCACTGTCTGTGACGGTAGCTTCCCCGGATCTCTCTTCAGCTCGGAAACAGTCTGGGCTATCTGAGACATCTGCTTAGACAGCTTTGCTAAAGTTTCATCGTTCTTCGCCTGATTCTGCTGCATGGTAATCGCTGAGGAGTCGTATTTATACGACTCGTCGAATCAACTAATCCCGTTTATTTCGACACTTTATTATGCGAACAATTACTTTTTAGTGCATTCCAGGTGTTTCGGAAGCTCTAGGAGGAAACGCGCATAAAAGATGATTTTTCATGCCAAAACAACTCAATGGCAGATCAGACCTTTGTACACTCGACGGAGCGCTGGGAAAGGACCGCGGATGAGAAAAATATGAGCTACATGTCGTTGCGTAGCTGGCTCAATTTTCTACAACTCTCTAGTTCACACCAAGAGCATCCGAGGTCATTTGGATGGTCAAATCAATAGCCGAAGTCAGGACTCAGTGGATACCGCGTTTCGTAGAGACATTAGCTCGACGCTAATGTAAAGTAAACGCGGCCATAATGTTAAGGCGAAACGCGGTCTCTACTGTCAGCACACATTTTGATGACGTCAGCAAGCCCGAAACTTGGAAATTGAGCCCGAAAACAGACGGGGAAACCCTAGTTGTTGCTATAAATAAGATCTTTGGGTTAGGGTTTCAAGAATCAATCATTCTACGACGTTTGAAGACGGCTTTGGAGGGGAAGGCAAAACTTTCGACGAGAGAAGAGATTTTTCTACCTTTCACTATGTGTTTTACTTCCATCACGTGTAGCTAAACTCGTTATTCAGTTTAGGGTTTCATTCATTGTGACTTTTGTTTAGAGACTTTGTTCTTAATGCTATTTCATGTTTTACTAGTTCTTGTGCTTATTTTATGAATTAACTTGTTAGATTAAGTGGAAGCTTTGTCGCAAAACTTAATTGAGCAGTTAATCCTTACCATTAATATCTACTGGAAACTTTGTCGTAAAGGTAGATCGTAACACCTAGACTAAATAATACCTTTGTCGGATTAATAAGTTTAGGAAAGAACTAGAAGTCTAACACCTTTGTCGGGTTCGATTGTGGTGTATCACCTTTGTCGGGATACTTAAGGTTGTTACCTTTGTCGGAACAACCACACTTAGAAACATGAAATTAGATATTTAGCAGTCGATGATAAACATGTCACAATAGAAACCTTAAGCTGAATATTCTCTCTGATTGGAATCTATTCGTTATTTTTTCTCTTGCACTCATAAATATTTGTTATTTGTTATTTTTTCTCTTGCACTCATGAATATTCTCTCTGATTGGAACCTTAAACATGCCACAACCCCCTTTTCTTATTTGTTTTCAGTTACAGCTTCAACGACACCAGCTCCCTTGGATTAGACTCTGCTTGCCGCTCTACTAGCTCATAGTAGGAGAATTATAAATTTAATTTTGACGCGTCAGACGACGCGCGTCAAATTTTGGCACCGTTGCCGGGGAGCTGCGCTTCGGTGAAGTTGTTTCATTTTTTATGTTATTTTATTTTATGTTATTTTATTTATCTTGTTTAGCTATTGTTTTCGCTTGCTACTCGTTTCACCATGTCTCGCACAGGCAGTCAGCTTGGTAATAATGACAACAACAATGAGATCGCTCCTGTTGATGAAAATGAAGTAATATCCCCGTTCTATGAGGATCCGGAGCAGCTCGTCGGTGCTCGCAACCGTGCAGTCAGGCAGGCTCGACAGCTGAATCAGAGGGCACCTGTTGCACAAAATGGTCTGGTGCGAGGCACGCCTCCTCCTCCACCACCACCACCACCACAGCCACAGCCACCAGTCAACGTGGAGCTGGGAGAAGAAGAGAACTACTACTACGAGCCCACCATGAAGGAGCTGTCTGCTCCAAATTTCCAGAATCAGCCATGGTGCATCTACGAAGGACCTGAATTGGCCGAGATAGAGATCAAGACTACAGTAGTGCATCACCTGCCCAAGTTCTCAGGACGACAAGGAGAGTCAGCCACCAAGCATCTGCAGAGCTTTCATGGCATCTGCCAGACTCTCCGACCATACAGAGTCTCAGTGGAGGATTTTAAATTAAAAGCCTTCCATTTTTCTTTAACTGACGCTTCTAATGCTTGGTTTTTGTTTCTTCCTCCAGGTAGCATCAGGACATGAGATCAAATGCAGAAGAAATTCCTGACCAAATACTACCTAGCCGCCGGAGCAATGCAGGTTAGCAGGCAGCTACATGATATTAGACAGGGGGCCTAATGAGTCGATGTACGACTATTTGGAGAAGTTTAATGCCCTAGAACAGAGCGGCTACAACCTGGGAGTGCCAGAAAAGCTAATAATTGAGTGTCTGCTCGATGGTCTGAGGCCTCTCGATAGAATGCTACTAGATGCCTCAGCCGGAGGGACCATCATGAATCTATCCCCAGCCGGAGTGCAAAAGATGATTGCAGAGGTGACCGAGAATGCTAGGTTCAGAGAAGAGGCCAACAGGCAGGAGGAGTTCAGCAGAACCAGAAACGTTGCGAAGGATGAGACCCCACCAAATTAGATGAATGAGGACATTAAACAGATGAAGGAGATGGTGCAGAAGCTTATGATGAATCAGGTGGTCAGGGTAAAGCCTTGCGAGTTGATGAGTCGAATTCTCGACTATAATTCCTCTACTTTTATTAGATGTTTTGATCCGTTCCGAGTGTCTTTCGATGCCATTTGACCCTCTTGGTTGCCATTCAGGTTAGAAACCAATCTTACGGTCCTCAGGTTAAAAAATATTAATTCTCGAAGAAAAACGAAGTTTCGGAGCAAAAATATGGAGTTTTGGGCAAAACGGGACAAACCAACCTTGCCGACGTAATTTGCATGCCTAGATCGCATACGGTGTCCAAATGAGTTGATCTTTGGCTTGTTGGAAAGGTATCTCAAAGGGCTACAACTCTCCAGTTGACTCCAAGACCAAATTAGGAGAGTAAGACATCGAAAAAGCCACCAGAAGCTGGATGCCTCCACATGCTCGCTCGAGCTCCACCAAGCTCGCCCGAGCTCGAGCTGGACCAAATGCCTCTGCCAAAATACGTTCGCCCGAGCACCCATAAGCTCGCCCGAGCTAATCCTCGGCTATAAAAAGAAAGATTTAGATCTAATTTTTGAGGGAGTTTTTGCTAGGGTTTTTGGAGCACGAAATTAAGGGTTTCTAGAGAGATAAGCTACCAAGGCTTCAAAGGGAGGATCGTCCATTGAAGATTGAAGATTCAAAGGGGGGAAGAAGATCATCTACACTAGATTGGTTTATTCCTTCCATTGTATTTTCATCTAAGTACTCAATACGATTTGTGTTTGTCTATGAACATGATTTGTGAGTAGTGTTTGTATTCTAGGGTCTTATGGACCTCATGTGTGTCAATACTCCCAAAATATAATGAATCAATGCTAGAATAACATGTTTTGGATGATTGTGGTTTACTTTGAATGAATGCTCAAATTATGCACTCTAGGTGTTTGAGAAAATGTCTAAGTGTATGGTTTGGGTGTATGACTTGAGTTAAGCACTCTAGGTGTTTGAGAAAATGCCTAGATGGTTATTTCTATGGTTCTTTGGTCAAGTAGCCGAGAGGTGGACGCCAAAGTATCCAGATAGCAAGTCATTAAGGACCCTAGGCTAAGTACCCGAGAGGTGGACGCCAAAGATTCTCGAAAACAAGTAAATCACCATTGTTAGGTGGTTATCACTAGCATGACCCATCCTAGCATAGAGATAGGCCAGAACTTCACCTCCTCATATGGATCGATTATGCAACGAGAGTTGACAATCGAGAGATATGAGTAGGACGCGAGTCAAAAATATCGAGAGATTGAGATTCGTTTGTATAAGGTATATCTTCCTCAAGTAGGAGAAGTAACCGAGAGGTGGAATTTGAATTGATAGATATACGGGCCGTAATCTAATCATCTAGGATAAGTATCTTGCATGGAATTGGACTCTTGGAGTCTAAAAACACATATGAGTGAAGTAGCTTCTTAGAATCCACCTTTAGCCTTGGCAGTGACATATTTCTCTAGAACCCTTGGATGGTTTATATTGTTGATAGAGTTTAACTTCACCAATCAAACCTTTTGCAATTAGAATAGATTTATCGGAACAAAATTGAATAGTGCTCATAAGTTTGGACTTGCTCCTCGGACGACCCGGTACTTACCGGTCTTATAAATTGTTTTTGATCAAATATCTTGCATTCTCGATCACATAGATTGAAGTGCATAGTATTACAACGCATCAAAATGGCGCCGTTACCGGGGAGCAATGAATTAACTAGAGCACTAGAGTAGATTTTGTGAGATTTGGACTATTCTTGTAAATATTTTTCCTTTTCTTTTGTACATTCTTTACACTCATATCCCTTGCTAACTTTTGTTCTTTTGTTTTGCGAGGATGTACTCATACAACCAACAAGTCTCATACAATGAAGAATATGACCAAAAGGAGGAGCATCAAAACGCCTATAGGGAAGACCATGGCTATCCGACACATTCATATTCGCCATATCCGGATGATAGCCAATACTCATTTGAAGATGACTCCTACCCTCAATATCCTTTGGATCCTCAACCTAGTGGACCTTCCATCTTTGAAATGCAAGCCATGATTCAAGCTTACCAAGCCAAGGTTACCCAAGATCAACTAGACATGCTACAAACTTTCCAAGACTTGAACCACCGCATAGACAAACTTGTTGCTCAAAGACAAGTGTTGGAAAGCACATTAGCGCAACAAATAATGGAGAATGGGAATGTGGATGGAGAAGAAGAGGTTTCCGAAAAAGAAGTCCTTGAATCTAGTGATGATAAATTATCAAATGGCTCTTTTGAAACGCTCGACCAAGCTATCAAAGAGCTAGATGAAGATAATTCAAGCACAAAATACTACACTCTCGGGACACCTTCACCTCCACCAACACTAGGCGAGCTTGAATCTCTTGATGGGGATGAATTTGAATAAGAGCATATGGAGCCACGAGGATTCCAAGAGTATGAAGACTTTGTTGAGGTATATATGGAATTGACTAAAGAGCAACCTCGCATGCAAGAAGACACAAGTCTAATGAGGGAGATTGAGAAATGGGCACCCAAGGACATCATTGAAAAATTGAAGGAAGGTGTGCCCATCAAACTAGAGGCTAGCATTGAAGATCCTTTCTTTGTCACAAAGCCTCGGGACAAGTTTTGGAGCTTCCTACCATATTTTGCAAGATTATTCAAAAGGAGCTCCAATGACCCCTTAATTATAAAGGGTTAAACATTTATGAAGGGGTCAAACTTGCAACTGAAAGTCCATCGTAGGCTTGATGGAAAGAAATTCAAATGGGATTTGAAGGTGGATTGACGCCCCAAATGTCCAAGGCCCCGTGAGAAGGGATCCTAGCAAAGGACTTCTCACGAGTGATTCTATGGGGCGCTTTGCTACGCTTTGCCAAGTCGGAAAAAACTAGGCCCTCGCGGGAGGTAACCCGGTTTGTAAGTTGTCTATTCACGTTCTTAATGCTTAATTGTTTGACATAATCATTGCATGACTTGAGTGTGACTTGAATATTAAGTGTGGCGTGTGATATGTTTTTAGAGAGTGAGATCTTAAGTGTGGAGTGAGTGGACACTCCAATCCAAATTCACATCGCCCATGCCCCTTCACCTCACCCTTAATTTACCTATGATTGATGATGTCGCCCTTTGTGTTCATTTGCCTTATTTGAGTTTGATAGATTGAAACTATTTTGTTATACCATGTTATGACTTTAGTTCAAATTTTTGTTGGCACTTAAGACATCTTGTGCATATTTTGGAGGATGTTATTTACCTTCCTTGTTTTAATTTTATTAAACATATATGTCATGATGTTATTTTGTGACCTTGTGATACCATATTGCTCATGCTTGAGTTGGTTATTATTTCTATATATATATCACTTGTTACGTTTAACCTCTCATGTTCTCTTGTCATCAATGAAAGTATTTGCATCATCTATGATAAAGCTTAGCACATTGACGTCTCTATTATTCAAGGGGGCACATCTACAAACGGGGGGAGTTCCTATGCGCCTTTATCTCATAGTTCACTCATATCATGTCATGCCTATCATTTTTGAATGTACACTTGCATTCATCATGCTTTATCCCAATTTTATGAGTGTTATACTACTAAAGGCTTGTGACTATCATTTCTCAACTTCTATAAGTCACATCTAGCTTACATTTCACTTTTACTTGATTTAGAGTCTAGAACCGAAATAGTTCTAATGAATGCACATTCTTGTGAATCAATATTCATTGCTATCTTTTGCCTATCTAGTAATCTAAGCATTTTTTGCGCATGCCTTGAACTTAGTTTTTAGCAAGCACACTTTGAAATCTTCATGAAAAACTTAAATCTCTCGGTTGCTTTTAGGTGACTTTAGTTCTCTTGCTTAGTGCCTTGTTTGTGGTTGTTTCTCACACATTTCATATTCACATTGGGCATATTGTCAAGTCTTAAGTGTGGAGTCAAAAGAGGGCGAAAAATAGACCCCTACAAAAAAAATTTGTGGTCAAAGAGGGCAAAGCCCCGACTAAAAACTTTCTCAAGTACTAGAGAAGTTTTGTTACAAAAAGATACAAATGCCGGGGGTTAGGAAGAAAAGTTCCCCCTCGAAAGTATTTGTAGGACAAAGGCCATTTCGAAGAAAAAAAATGTGAATAAAATCGACTTTAACTTGACTTTATGCCCTTCCATCATCTCTTATATGTGTGAGTTCACCAAGCGCATTGTGTACTAGCAAGTTGAGCTTTGGGACGACCCTTGGGATTTCACATAAGCTATATGATGGACCATAATTATACGAATCAAAAACATAGTAAAACCCACCAAATTAGACTGTTTGTCTATTTAACTTTTGCTTGTTAGTTCCGATATATTTCTACAGGGTATTTTGGCGCTTAGAGAGAAAACACGCTAAGGAGAGGATTTTACGCTGAAAAGATGTTACGCGTCATTCCAAGGTCAAGATCAGACGCTGAATGAAGAAATCTCAAGATCCTGACATTGAATTACTCAAATCAAATCCAACCGAGGAACAACCAAAGTCAGACCGGAGCAAAATTGGTCTGATAGTTTTGTGAAAAGACTGCACAAAGCACACAAGCTCACTCTCCTCCATGGATGACCGGTGGCTTTTGCTTGGAGGTGGCCATGGGAGGAAGCTCTCCTCCATGGATGACTTGAAACCGGCGGCCATGACCTCTTCTCCTCCTTCCATGGATGAGCTCCACATGCTTTCATCTCCACCCTCCATTCCTCCTCCTCCATGGCTATAAATAGAAGCTCACCCCTCCTCATTTGTATCATCCATCCACAATCCATATTCACTTCTCTCTCTAAGTTTTGGTTACTTGTAAGTTTGGTTTTTGAAATAATACTCTTGTTTGTTCTTGAGTATTATACGCTTTGAAATAATACTCCTGTTTGTTCTTGAGTATTATACTGTTTAGAGAATACTCCTGTTGGTTCTTGAGTATTCAGTAGGAATTAGGAATACTCCTGTTGGTTCTTGAGTATTCCACCCCTTTCCTTTCTTACTGTTTTCAAAAACCCCCGAGTATTTAGCTATGATATCCTCTTCCATGGATAATCGTAGCTAAACTCTTTATTCGGTTAAAGGGGCGTACTTGTATTGTAAAATGTTTTAGACCCTGCACCTAGTGCATCTTTGTGTTCAAAACTTGTTCTATGTGCCATATATCAAGTCAGAATTTCCAAGGTTGAGTGGAAGCTGTAACAAGCAAAGCTCTTCCGTGGGAATACGTGAACATACTCGGGTAGTGGAAGCTGTAACAAGCAAAGCTGTCTGAGGAGTTCGACTTATCTAAAACACCACTTGGTCAATCGTAACTGAGAGATCAGGTGGATGCACACAAGGCTAAGATACTTCGAAAGGAGGAATTAGTTAAAGTAGAATAAGTGTTTTAAACGATGTTGCAAGTCTTGCGCTTAGAAATGGCCTCGATTCATCTTTGAACGCTTAGTATGATCATTATCGGTCAATGATAAACAACTATGATACAAGGCCCCTGAAACCGAATGTTTTCTTCAGATTACAAAACCCCCCTGCATTTACTTTTATTTACTTAGTATAAATTGCTCAATCAACTGCAACCACCAACCGCTCATCTACCGGAGGACTCACCAATCACGCATCACCCACTGTAAGTCTTTGAACAGGCTGTCGTCGTACCTGTGCAAAAACAATTTATATTTTTTCCTCGCTCTTGGCTGTGGGTGAGTACAGTGGTGAGTAAGGGTCGAACCCTAGGGAGCTAGATGGTTACTACTTCGCTCTGTAATAGAGAAAAAGAACAAGAAACTAATGTGAAAGTAGAGGTTAGTGTAATAATCGAGAAGTGCAAGGGATTTATCAATCAAAGGAATATTCAGGTTAGGGTATTATTCAATTGTGACTTGGTTTTATCATTGATTTCTAAATATCATGTTTCTAATTCTTTTAAACCTAATAATTCAATACTCCATTCCAAGATATATCAAATTAGAGCTCTATTTGTTTGTAGCTCTCTAGTATCAAACCAACAGTAAACAATGGATTTATATCGTTCAACTAAATCTAACCTTTCCGGGTATCAACTCAGTTTCACAATATTAATCGAGATAATTAGCACAAGGTTTAATGGAATAATAAAACAAGCATTAAGATTCAAATCTCAAAAACATAAGTCACGATTATTTAACCCTAACCCGAATATGGGTTTTAGTTACACATATTCATAATTAAATAATGCAGGGAAATAAAAGGGACAAGAACTTCACTATGAGATCGAGATTTCAAAAGCAAGGCACGGTGGCTATGGGCGGCGCACGGAGGAGGGTACGGCTGAGCAAGGCTGAGATCCGGCGGAGGAATGGAGAGCAGCAGGTGGTGCACGGCCAAGTGAAGAGAATAGTATTCGAATATGAGATGGGATGATTATGGATGGCAGCACTGCTCTTCTATTTATAGGGTTTGAGAAACCCTAACTTGGTCATAAAGCTACGAAACCCTAGCGTCGCATACAAATTGGGCCGGCTGCTGGACTTTGGAACTTGGACTTTTTTCCGAAGTACTGTTCATGGGCCGGAATTACTGTTCATCGGACACTGTTCACGCCGGAATCACTATTCATGCCGGAGTTACTATTCACGCCGGAGTTACTATTCACGCCGGAATCACTATTCACGCCGGAGTTACTGTTCACGAGCCGAAAACACTGTTCACGGCCCTCCTTTGGTCTGATCTTCAATTGCGATGTTTCTGGCATGAAAATGCCGTCTTTTAAGCGTGATTCCTCCTAGAGCTTCCAAATCACCCGAAACACGAAACAACACTAAAAAGTAACTGTTCGCATAATAAAGTGAATGAAATGGTGGGATTTAATGACTCGACAAGTCGTATAAATACGGCTCATCAAACCACCCCACACTTAAACTTGTTCGTCCCGAACAAGGACTAGGTCATAAGAGGAAAAAATGAAGTACGAACATCACAAAGCTTCGGTCATCTTAGACGTGCTACATGGACATGAATCGATTACTCTAGATCTCGCCTGTTATGCATGCTCGCTACTAATGTCTTTGTGCTAAAACATGGGTTAAAGATACGTGTTACCTTTGGGTCGAGATGCAAATCAATTCGGATGTATCTGGAGATAGCCCTGTTTAGACCCATGAACCCTCATTCTCGGGCTCGAACTCGCTGCTATGTGGTTATGCTTTGCCGCTTTTTCTTGCACGTGATTGATTCGAGCTCCAAAGTGTTGAGAGATTTCGGTCAGCTATAGTGTCATCTGATTCGGAATTTCAATGATGCTGTCACATGAGACGTGTGGACTATCACGATGGTTGTGAATTTGTTGCTTTGTAGTGCGGATTGTGATTTGATCGAACCGTGGTTTCTCCTCCTTTTGACGCGAGTCAAGCCGAGGGTCGCTCGTCTATTTTCCCGGCTACTCGGATTAGAAACCTTCCTGCTCTTACTCATCATCGTCCTTTCGACACGGGTCAAGTCAAGGGTCGCTTGCCTGTTTTCTCGGCTACTTGGACTAGAGCTTGGACGGTGTGAAGTTTTCCCGTCCCGACCAACCGCAAAGGGTACCGCAGCGGCGGAGCAGACTCGTACTATGTTGCCTCGAAGTGCTAGCCTCCACGAACTCCACATAACCACATATCCTGAGTTCGGCCTTTGAACGATCTGTCAAGTCTCTCTAGGGCATTGCTATCAACTCCACATCCCTGTTTATCTCAACTAACAAAGGCACGCAAAATTTTAAGATCACATGCTAGTCGCACAAATCAATTTTCACCAAGACATGCATGTAAAATCGGCTATATTTATTTCACCCAATCATTATGCACTACTGCAAGTCTAGGAAATAGTGAAGTATCATGTACAAAAATTTTAAAAATGACTCGAAACGTGCTGACTCTGTGTGGTGGGCGTGAAACAAACATGCTGACTCGATAACTGACTCTCCCACCCCACACTTTTGAAATGAGCCGTGTCCTCACGACACGACTCAAATCTAGACACACAAATGCATGCAATAAATAGATAAGGAAAGGAAAAGGGTAGAACGAGACTCCCCTGGGATGTAGACGGTGGTCGGCTGAACTCGGATCAAGTCCGGGGGCTAAAATGCGTAGCTCCAAGGGAATTTTCCGGCCGACTAAGTCCAATCCCTGCAAAATGAAACCGATTCCTTTCCAAGGCACAATGTGACAATAATGACTCAAAACAAACATAATAAGTAAATAAACTGAAAAGCAAAAGGTGCAGGGCTGCCTCCCTGCGAGCGCCTTTGTTTAACGTCGTTGGCTCGACAGTACCTCCTCTAAGTGTCAGGAGGCTCGGCAAGAGGAACTTCATCAGCGGTGGTGTCAAGGGGCTCGGCTAGGTCAAATTCCTGGGCGGGTATCTCGAGCTCTCCGTGGTAGTGCTTCACCCTCTGCCCATTGATCTTAAAGCGCCGCCCTTCTGCAGGGCACTCTAGCTCGAGCGCTCCATGGTTATAAACGTGAGTAACTGAATACGGGCCTGTCCATCTGGACCGTAACTTGCCTGGCATCAATCGTAGGCGTGATGAAAAGACCAGGACCTGCTGCCCAACTTCAAACGTGCGCCTGAGTATAAATTTGTCGTGGTAGAGCTTGGTCCGCGCCTTGTAGTCTGTTTGGCTCTCATAAGCCTCGAGGCGCAACTCATCCAACTCGCACAACTGTAGTTTCCTGTCTAGCCCGGCTGCCTGTAAATCTGGATTGCACTTCTTCAGTGCCCAATATGCCTTATGCTCGAGCTCAACCGGTAAGTGGCACGCCTTCCCATAGACCAACCGAAAAGGCGAGGTGCCGATCGGGGTCTTGTAAGCTGTCCTGTATGCCCACAATGCCTCATCTAACCGCTGGCTCCAATCCTTCCTAGTCGGTCCTACCACCTTCTCCAGAATTCCCTTTATTTCGCGGTTGGAGATCTCCGCTTGCCCATTCGTCTGGGGGTGATATGCTGTGGAAGTCCGGTGATGAACATGGTAGCGCTTCAGTGTGGATGCCATGATGCGGTTGCAGAAGTGCGTCCCCTGATCACTGATAATGGCCTTAGGTACTCCGTACCTGCAAAAGATGTTAGTGCGCAAAAAGTCTACGACAGTTTTAGCATCAGCACACCTAGTGGCCTTGGCCTCTACCCACTTGGACACATAATCAACTGCAACTAAGATAAACTCAAAACCACATGAAGCAGGAAAAGGACCCATGAAATCTATCCCCCAAATGTCAAACACATCATTCACTAATATGGGGACCTGTGGCATCTCCTGTCTGGCCGAAATGTTACCTACTCTCTGGCATCTATCACATTTCTTACAATGATCGTAGGCATCTCTAAAAACATGTGGCCAAAAGAATCCACTATCCAATATCTTCCTAGCAGTCCTCCTAGGGCCGAAATGGCCTCCACACTCTAACTCATGGCAGAAACTAATCACTGAAGCAATCTCATCATCAGGGATGCACCGTCTAAGAATCTGATCTACACCTATTTTCCACAAGTACGGATCATCCCACACATAGTATTTAGCATCATGCTTCAATTTCAAACACTGTGCCCTAGAGTATGAGGGCGGGAACTTACCTCCGACCAGGTAGTTCACTATGGGAGCGAACCATGGCAGCTTACCTGAAATAGCATATAAGTGCTCATCTGGGAACGTCTCGGTAATCTGCCCGGCATCCTCCTCTCGGACAAGACGGCTCAAGTGGTCGGCCACTGTGTTCTCTATGCCCTTCTTGTCCCGAATCTCCACGTCAAACTCCTGTAGGAGCAGGATCCACCTAATGAGCCTCGGTTTCGCCTCCTTCTTCGTCATCAAGTACCTAATAGCTGCATGGTCAGAATAGACGACAACTTTAGTACATAACAGATATGATCTAAATTTCTCCAAGGCGAAAACCACGGCTAGCAACTCCTTCTCTGTGGTCGAATAGTTCTTCTGGGCCACGTCCAGTGTTCTCGAAGCGTAGTAGATCACCACGGGCTTCTTGTCCACCTTCTGACCAAGAACTGCTCCTACAGCATAATCACTCGCGTCACACATAATCTCAAATGGTTGAGTCCAATCCGGGGCTCTAATGATGGGCGTGCTGGTGAGGGCCTCCTTCAGCTCGTCAAATGCTGCCCTGCACTGATCTGTAAACTCAAAAGGAACATCTTTCTGCAAGAGGTTAGATAAAGGCAGTGCCTTTTTCGAGAAATCCTTAATGAATCTACGATAGAAACCAGCATGCCCTAGAAACGACTTAATATCACGGACTGTAGAGGGGTATGGCAGAGTAACAATCAAATCTATCTTAGCCTTGTCTACCTCTATCCCCTCACGTGAGACTATGTGACCGAGTACAACTCCATGAGTGACCATAAAATGACACTTTTCACAATTGAGCACCAAATTCATAGAAACACAACGTGCAAGTACCATGCTCAAATTTTCTAGACATGCATCAAAAGTGTCACCATGCAAAGTGAAGTCGTCCATAAACACCTCAATAAATGAACCTATCATGTCAGAGAATATGCTAGTAACCACCCTCTGAAAAGTACCTGGTGCGTTACACAAGCCAAAAGACATCCGGCGAAAAGCAAACGTACCGAATGGACATGTAAAGGTCGTCTTCTCCAGATCCTCGGGTGCTATGGGAATCTGGTTATAGCCTGAAAAACCATCTAGAAAACAAAAATAAGGCTTACCTGCCAAGCGGTCGAGCATCTGGTCAATAAATGGAAGAGGAAAGTGATCCTTGCGCGTAACTGCATTCAGCTTCCTGTAGTCTATGCACATGCGCCATCCATTCTTGACTCGTGTAGTCACCATCTCGCCCTCGGCATTCTTCTCCACTGTGATCCCAGTTTTCTTCGGTACAACATGTACCGGACTTACCCACTGACTGTCTGAGATCGGGTAAATCACATCAGCATCCAGAAGCTTCTGAATCTCCTTCTGGACCACCTCCATCATGACTGGGTTCAATCTGCGCTGAGGATCCCTCGACGGTCTAGCTCCATCCTCCAACAATATCCGATGCATACAAACTGCCGGGCTAATTCCCTTGATGTCAGCCAGTGTCCATCCGATGGCCAGTTTGTGCTCGGTCAGCACTCCAATCAACCTGCGCTCCTGATCTGCCTCGAGCCCACTCTTAATGATGACTGGCAGCGTGCTACCCTCCCCTAAGAATGCATACTTCAAGTGACTAGGCAGAGGCTTCAATTCTACTGTAGGTGCCTGCACAACAGAAGGCAAGCACACTTGTGATTTGAATAAACGAACTGCATTAACCTCGTACCTCGGGGTGAGTGGCTGGGCAATCTCGAGCTGGTCTAGGGCGTCCATGATCGCCTCTGCATGCTCATAAGAATCCTCAGGTGAGTAAACTGCCTCCTCAATGACTTCCTCTAGCGGGTCGGTCCGTCTCTCTGGATGTACCTCCTGGACAAGGTCGTCCAGGGTGTCTAAAGCATGGACCGCCTCATACTCTGCGGGGTGCTTCATGGCCCCGAAGATGTCAAAGCTGATCATTTCGTCCTCAACCTCCATGGTCAACGTCCCGGTGTCGCAGTCTATCTTCATCTTTGACGTTTTGAGGAATGGTCGGCCGAGAAGGATTGGTGCATGGTCTGTGGGGCTACTGCCCTCCATCTTGAGGACATAGAAGTCCGCTGGGAATACCAACTCTCCGACCTGTACGAGCACATCCTCAATCTTGCCCTCGGGCTGCTTGCATGACCTATCCGCCAGCTGTATGGTAAGACCTGCAGGTTCTAAAGGACCAATGCGCAAGGAGGAGTATATAGAATACGGTAAAACATTAATAGAGGCTCCAAGATCAAGCATGCAATTCTCTAGCCTAATGTTACCGATCATGCAGGGAATGGTATATGTGCCTGGATCACCGCATTTTGGTGGCACCTTGCGCTGAATAACCGCTGAAACATTCCTGCTCATAAGCTCCTCATCTGGCTGGGTTCCTTTCCGTCTGTTCGTGCATAACTCCTTCAGAAACTTAGAGTATCTCGGGATCTGCTTGATGGCCTCAAGGAGTGGGATGTTAATCTCTACCTTACTGAATAGTTCCCACACTTCCTTGTCCATCACATACTTTTTCGGAGCTCGGGCCTGCACTGGAAAAGGTAAAGGTACCTGGACATTAGAGTTTTCGACAATGGGTACCTGTACTGGCCGAGGGGCCTCTGATGGGATCACGTCTGGTCTGGGCTCGTCCTGGATGAAGGCATCTGGCTCGGTCGCCTCTTGCTCTTGCTGATGCTCGTCCCCTACTGGTCCTGCTGCCCTTCGTCCACTCCTTAATGTGACTGCACTGACATTCCCCTTTGGATTCGGAATGGTCTGCGAGGGGAGTCGTCCTGTGTTGTCATCAAGTCTGGAGAGAGTCGTGGACATCTGCCCTATTTGCTTCTGAATGTCAGCTAGTGCTCCGTCGGTTTTGGCCATGTACTGGTTCAGGTTTGTATTTGTCTGTTGGGCGCTAACTGCCAGATCTCTGACCATGTCCTCTAGCGACTTACTGGGGCCTTGGTTGCTCGGACCTGCTTGATAAGTGTTCGGCCCTTTCTGCTGGTACTGACCTGGTGCATTCGGCTGGTACTGACTGTTAGGATGTCTGTACGGCGGCTGAGTCTGCTGATTCTGCTGAGGCATATTTGGTCGTGCTTGCTGAGTCTGATTCTGCTGATAGTTGTTCCTCCAGGCGCCTTGATGAGGTGCTGCTGCGCCATACTGCTTGATTGGGCCTGGTTGGTTGCCATAATTCTGAAAATTGCCCACTGCATTCACATCGCCCTGAACGTCTGTCTGTAAGGTGGGGCACTCATCTGTCTTGTGATCTGTAGACGTACAGAACTCGCATGGCTTGGCCTGGACCGGAGTCCTTCGGACTACATGCTTCATCAGCTCCCTCATCTCCTTGAGTTCTGCGAACACGGCACTGATAGAGGGCTCAGCGGTGGACACGTTCTTGGGGCGGGCATACTCGTCCTCTTTTGTGGTCTCATCCTGGAATCGCTCACCCTCTGCCACTGATATGATCTTCTGCTTTACTCTGGCTGGGGTCATGTTCATGAGTTGGCCTCCAGCTGAGGCTTCCAGTAACTTCCTGTCCATCCTGCGAAGTCCATCCAGCATATATTCCACGATCAACTTCTCCGGGAGCTCCAGATTGCAGCAACTCTTCTCCAAGGCAAGGAATTTCTCCACGTACTCGTACATGGTCTCGTTTGGGCCTTGCCTGAGCTCTTGCAACTGTCTCCGGACTTGCGCTGCACGCCCTGCTGGATAGTACTTGCTGAAGAACTGCCTCTGCATCTGCTCCCACGTATAAATACTGCCTGAGGGTAAAGATAGGAACCAATCTGTAGCGGCATCCTGTAGTGAGAAATAGAAGGACTTCAGTTTGAAGTCATCCACTTCGACTCCGTGTGGCCTGAGGTTCAAGCATATCCCGTGAAAACGCGTCAAGTGAGACGTGGCAGACTCTCCCTTCCTTCCTGAGAACTTAGGCAAGTGGTGGACGACTGAGGTGCTGATTGCGATGGCTGCGATGTCTGGTCCTTCATGAATTGGCCATGACTGGTCTCTGAAACTAGGAACCGAGAGCTCGCCCATAGTAGGTCCTTCATATTCGTCCTCCTCATCGTCTCGAGCTACTTGCTGGTGTGGAGGTCTCTGAGGTGGTGGGTACGGATGTTGCGGATGATACGGTGGTGGTGGATATGGTGGTGGATATTGCGGGTAGGGCTGTTGCGGATACTGTGGGTACTGAGGTGGTGGATACTGCTGATATGGTGGGTACTGAGGGTATTGTGGGTACTGTGGTTGGGGTTGTTGTTGGTTTTGAGGTTGATGGTTTTGAGGTTGTTGTTGTTGCTGGAACTGTTGAAGCTGATCAGGGATAGCCCCCCTGATCTCGCCATGTTGGATCATCGGTCCTTGAGGTAGTACTCCTTCCTCATTTCGAACATTCTGGTCTACTTCTTCATTGTTTTCACCAACTCTACTTCCTGAGTGAGACATGTTACGGAAATAACAAGCACCGGGTAGCAAACACCGAAATAGCAAACACAGACTAGCAACAAAGGGTTCCCAGGAGATTGGAACACAATCCCCTTAGACTCGTAAGTCTTGGTGACAGAACCCTCTAGAAGCTAGAAATCAAATCGAAATAAACGAAAAACAGAAAACGAATAAACTAGCAGTAAAGGATCCCCAGGAGATTGGAGGAGTCACAATGGTCTCACTTAAAACCCAATCCCCTTAGACTCGTAAGTCTTGGTGACAGAACCCTCTAAAAGCTAGAAATAAAATCGAGGCAGTTGAAAAATACGAAAAAGTAAAATTCACCGAGATAAGCAAATTTCGAAATAATGCAAAGAGAAAAATAAACGAAAAAGTAAAGAAGAACAAATTTCACCGTGCTTAGCTCCCCGGCAACGGCGCCATTTTGAACAGGCTGTCGTCGTACCTGTGCAAAAACAATTTATATTTTTTCCTCGCTCTTGGCTGTGGGTGAGTACAGTGGTGAGTAAGGGTCGAACCCTAGGGAGCTAGATGGTTACTACTTCGCTCTGTAATAGAGAAAAAGAACAAGAAACTAATGTGAAAGTAGAGGTTAGTGTAATAATCGAGAAGTGCAAGGGATTTATCAATCAAAGGAATATTCAGGTTAGGGTATTATTCAATTGTGACTTGGTTTTATCATTGATTTCTAAATATCATGTTTCTAATTCTTTTAAACCTAATAATTCAATACTCCATTCCAAGATATATCAAATTAGTGCTCTATTTGTTTGTAGCTCTCTAGTATCAAACCAACAGTAAACAATGGATTTATATCGTTCAACTAAATCTAACCTTTCCGGGTATCAACTCAGTTTCACAATATTAATCGAGATAATTAGCACAAGGTTTAATGGAATAATAAAACAAGCATTAAGATTCAAATCTCAAAAACATAAGTCACGATTATTTAACCCTAACCCGAATATGGGTTTTAGTTACACATATTCATAATTAAATAATGCAGGGAAATAAAAGGGACAAGAACTTCACTATGAGATCGAGATTTCAAAAGCAAGGCACGGTGGCTATGGGCGGCGCACGGAGGAGGGTACGGCTGAGCAAGGCTGAGATCCGGCGGAGGAATGGAGAGCAGCAGGTGGTGCACGGCCAAGTGAAGAGAATAGTATTCGAATATGAGATGGGATGATTATGGATGGCAGCACTGCTCTTCTATTTATAGGGTTTGAGAAACCCTAACTTGGTCATAAAGCTACGAAACCCTAGCGTCGCATACAAATTGGGCCGGCTGCTGGACTTTGGAACTTGGACTTTTTTCCGAAGTACTGTTCATGGGCCGGAATTACTGTTCATCGGACACTGTTCACGCCGGAATCACTATTCACGCCGGAGTTACTATTCACGCCGGAATCACTATTCACGCCGGAGTTACTGTTCACGAGCCGAAAAACACTGTTCACGGCCCTCCTTTGGTCTGATCTTCAATTGCGATGTTTCTGGCATGAAAATGCCGTCTTTTAAGCGTGATTCCTCCTAGAGCTTCCAAATCACCTGAAACACGAAACAACACTAAAAAGTAACTGTTCGCATAATAAAGTGAATGAAATGGTGGGATTTAATGACTCGACAAGTCGTATAAATACGGCTCATCAGTCTTCTTCCCTTAACTCCTTTATTTTCAGTATTTTAATTCCTGTAATTACTTTTCCGCACAAAAAACCAAAAAAAACAAAAACAGTAGCTTAGTTAATCGTGCTAAAATCTCAATCAATCTAAAACACGCTCCCTCGCTGTACAAATTCCTTAAAGAACAACGTATCCCCCTAATTCCCTTGGGTTCGACCCCTACTTACCACTAGCTACCCAGTAGTGAAGTCGCGAGTAGCGGAAAATATAAATTTATTTGCACAGAGAACATTGCACCCTAACGACAGTGCAGTGGGCTCCGTCACTATACATTGGTTTATGCTTGTTTTTAAAGAACCCTTGATGTCAAACTCCTCTTTCCTTATGGATTAAGACTTAAGCGTCTAAAACTTGGAAATGAGTTTATATCGTGAGCCCGTGGACTAGCCCTAGCTAGCATAGGTAATCGATTGACGTTTTTGTGCAAAAGCTTTAACCATTTTTCAAAAGCCTTGCTTTGAAAATGAATAGACTTCTATGTTAGACGCTCGATAGCTCTAGTATTGACTTTCTTGAATGTGCACCCTCGTATGAACTTAAATGGTTTGAAAACTCGTTTGATGGTATACTGATTGTGGTGCTAGTTTGGGATGTGCAGTTAGTTTGGAGAAATCCATGCCTTAATTGTTAAACACTCTTGTTTTCACTCTTATGGGATAAGTGCATTTTGGGATTTGTGAGTATTCCCGTTTCTGAAAACTCTCACGAGACTATAACTCGTCCACTAGGGTAGCCTAGGGGTTTAAAGGCTTAGTGCATATGCTAAATGCACTCGTAACACCTACGAAAAGAAGTTAGATTGTAAATATGTGTTAGAGTAGTTAGAAAGAAAAGCTTGAGACTATAAATGGATGTTAAGAGCAAATGGGCGACAAACATAATGACTTAGCTATTCGCCATTTGTTTCTCTTTGGCTTGATTTTATTGTTTGCTCGGGATGATCAAATTCTAAGTGTGGAGTGTTTTGATGAGTCGAATTCTCGATTATAATTCCTCTACTTTTATTAGATGTTTTGATCCGTTCCGAGTCTCTTTCGATGCCATTTGACCCTCTTGGTTGCCATTTCAGGTTAGAAACCAACCTTACGGTCCCTGGGCTCAAAAATATTAATTCTCAAAGAAAACCGAAGTTTCGGAGCAAAAATATGGAGTTTTGGGCAAAACGGGACAAACCGACCTTGCCGACGTATTTTGTATGCCCAGATCGCATACGGTGTCCAAATGAGTTGATCTTTGGCATGTTGGAAAGGTAACTGAAATGGCTACAACTCTCAAGTTGACTCCAAGACCAAATTAGGAGAGTAAGACATCAAAAAAGCCACCAGAAGCTGAATGCCTCCACAGGTTTGCCCGAGCTCCACCAAGCTCGCCTGGGCTTGAGCTGGACCAAATGCCTCTGCCAAAATACGCTCGCCCCATAAGCTTGCCCGAGCTAATCCTTGGCTATAAAAAGAAAGATTTAGATATGATTTTTAGGGAGTTTTTGCTAGGGTTTTTGGAGCACGAAATCAAGGGTTTTTAGAGAGATAAGCTACCAAGGCTTCAAAGGGAGGATCATCCATTGAAGATTGAAGATTCAAAGGGTGGAAGAAGATCATCTACACTAGATTGGTTCATTCCTTCCATTGTATTTTCATCTATGTACTCAATACGATTTGTGTTTGTCTATGCACATGATTTGTGAGTAGTGTTTGTATTCTAGGGTCCTATGGACCTCATGTGTGTCAATACTCCTAATATATAATGAATCAACGCTAGAATAACATGTTTTGGATAATTGTGGTTTACTTTGAATGAATGCTCAAATTATGCACTCTAGGTGTTTGAGAAAATGTCTAAGTGTATGGTTTGGGTGTATGACTTGAGTTAAGCACTCTAGGTGTTTGAGAAAATGCCTAGATGGTTATTTCTATGATTCTTTGGTCAAGTAGCCGAGAGGTGGACGCCAAAGTATCTAGATAGCAAGTCATTAAGGAACCCTAGGCTAAGCACCCGAGAGGTGGACGCCAAAGATTCTCAAAAACAAGTAAATCACCATTGTTAGGTGGTGATCACTAGCATGACCCATCCTAGCATTTAGATAGGCTAGAACTTCACCTCCTCATAAGGATTGTGATGTTCCCTTAAGTTGCATGTATTTGGCAAAACGTAGCTTAGAAAGTTCAAGCAGGTGTTCAGGGGGAGTTCGAACATATCCTGGTACTCATGTACAGCGTAGAACTGACGCAAGGATATCTTCCGGAAGGATATTGGACAGCGAAGATTTCGTCAAGTTGAAGTCGGCCAGCGACTTAATCGAGCATGAGATATTCGAATGAATATCTACATTGAAGGCGGCAAAACTCTCTTGGGCAAGAAGACGACTTCGGATATTCTTCCAACCGATTGAAAAGATATACATCAAATATCTAGGAATATTTTCTAAATATTTGATGGGATTATCTTGTGCGAATTAGGGTTTCGTCCAAGCATATAAATACACTGCTAGGGCGCCCTCATTCGGCATCGCTTTCAAAGATCAAATACACACGAGCATACCCTGCTGATTGGAGAAGAAGAAAGCGACCCCCGGTTGTGTTTTCTCATTGGAAATACATCGGTGCAAGTGTAGTCTGCTCAAGTGCAACACAGACTGCCTGAAGCGTATCAACTGCCGCACACAACAAAGGTGAACAAGCTTTCAAGAGAAAGCATCCGAGCTTTTGGAGAAGGTCGAGAACGTTCGGACTGCAGGTTCTGAACGAAGGGGATCGAGGGGAATTGCGGTGAACCTCGGTTGCAAATCTGAGAGACTGAGTATTGAGGTTAGGCAATTACAAGGTGTAAGTGTAAGTCCCTGTGTAAATCCTATACTCGTAATAAAGATTTGCTGTCCCTTTTTCGGGTGTGGGAAACCCCCCAGAGTAGGTGGAGCCGAACTGGGTTATCAGTCTGTGAGTTCTACTGCTTTTGTCTGCTTGCTGAACTGTTGTGATACGAGTTCAAGATCTGTCGCAACTGAACCTTGAACTGTCAGCTAAACTGTTGTGCAAAGAGTTCAAGGTCTGTTGCAACAATACCCTGGACACAAGCTTGAACAGGGGATATAATTTCAATTGGTATCAGAGCAGACACTCGACACAATGAGTGGGATCCTGAACTGTTCAAGATGACTCTGAAGGAAGGACAAAGCATCACCAGACCCCCGCTACTCGAAGGATCAAACTATGCCACCTGGAAGCCCGTGGTGAGATCCTTTCTGAAATCTCTAGATGAAAAGGCATGGAAGGCTGTTCTGAAAGGGTGGACGGAACCCATGATGAACAATCTCACTGGAGAACCGATCGCAAAACCAGAAGCTCTGTGGACAGAAGAGGAGGACAAAGCTTCTATGGGAAACTCAAAGGCTATGAACGCAATTTTCTCAGCCGTAGATGAAAACGTCATGAAGCTAATCATAAACTGTGAAGTGGCCAAGGAAGCATGGGATTTCCTCCAAACAGCCTTTGAAGGTACAGACAAAGTTTGCAACTCTCGCATGCAGGCTGTCACAACCAGGTTTGAAGAGATGAAGATGAAGGAGAGTGAAACCATCACTGAGTACAACACCAGAGTTCTGGAACTGTCCAACGAGGCGTCTGCTCTCGGAAAACCCATTGATGAAGAAAGATTGGCCAGTAAAGTCCTGAGATCACTCCCTCCGAGGTTTTCCATGAAGGTCACGACCATAGAGGAAATGCACGACATTGCCAAACTGAAACTGGACGAGGTGATGGGTTCTCTCAGAACCTATGAGATCAATCATGATTTTCAACCGGGGGAAGTGAAGGGAATCGCCCTCAAGGCAGACATGTCTGAAGACAAACAGGATGGTGGCTGCACTACTGAACAACTGGCCATGATGGCTCAGAATTTTGGCAGAATGGTGCGGAAAATCAACAGACGTGGACCAGAATAGGGCCAGCCTTCATCAAATAGCTTCCGAAACTGGAAACCTGACAGGTCAAGATCCAGAGACATGAGACAAGACTCTTCTGACAAAGGAAAGGAAGAAATTCAGTGCCATGAATGCAAGGGGTTTGGACATATTGCCTCCCAATGTGCGAATACATTCATGAAGAAGAAGGCAATGGTCGCTAGCTTTAGCGACAGTGAGTCAGACAAATAAAAAGGTGAGACCACTAATTTTATGGCCTTTGTCACTACTCTGGGTGAGTGCAGCGACACCAGTGAAACAGTTCCATCGTAGTTGGAACTCCCAAGTGAAGACCGCTCAGACAGTGACAATGAAGAACTCACGCAGGATTCTCTGGCTCAGACATATAAAGATCTGTATGAGAAGTGGTTGCTTCTGATCAAGATCAACAAGAAGCTAAATGACACAGATGCCAGCGTCACTATAGAAAAGGACAAGGTCTGGCAGGAGGTCGAGATACTGCTTACATTGAAGGTAGAACTGGAAGGTACAATTGTCTCTCTGAATTCTCAACTAGCTGAGATGAAACAGGAAAGATTGGGTCTTCTTGCTCAGAGAACAGAACTCTTGGGGACTGTCTCCTCACTGAAAGTCGAAATAGAGAAGGACCGAGACACTCATCCTGCAGGCATGACGGGACTAAGGAAAACCATCACAGATCTGAAGCGTAAAGAGGTGTTCCAACTGAGGAGAGTAGAATAGCTGGAACTTCAGCTAGAATCTGAAAAGATGGATCACTCAGACACTAAGAAGGAGCTCAATCACCTCAAACAGTCGGTAAGGATGCTAAACTCTGGCACTAACGACTTAAATGATATTCTCAGATCTCAGAGGTTGGAATCTGGACATCGAGGCCTGGGGTTTACAAAAGAAGGTACCTCTAAAGGCAGCTCGTGTGTTAAAGCAAGATCAGTGTCTAAACACCTGCCTGAACAGAAGGTGAGACAGCACCCCAGACAGAAAATAGACTTGTCCCAAGATCAGTCCAAAGGAAAGAACTGAGCTGATCACAAGGAGACGCATGGAACACTCGGTGGTGGAAAGACCCGCAGATCACCCGTCCAAAACTGTGACTATTTACCAGTGACTCAAAGGATAGATCGGCGCACTTGCTGGTACTGCAACCAGATGGGACACATTAAGATGAAGTGTCGCCTATTTCTTGCTGAATGACGTGTGATGAGCCGTATTTATACGACTCATCGAGTCATTAATTCCCACCAATTCATGCACTTTATTATACGAACAGTTACTTTTTAGTATTGTTTCGTGTTTCAGGTGATTTGGAAGCTCTAGGAGGAATCGCACTCAAAAGCCGGCTTTTGAAGCCTAAAACATCACAAGGAATTATGGATCGGCTTATCAGCATTTGACGAAGTTTGGCGCGGAAAGAAATGAAGATCGAAGCACTTTGGAGTTTTCAACAGCTCATTCCGCAGAGGGCTCAACAATAAGGGTGCGCGGACGTCTGAATAAATGTCAGTAATGCAAGAGACGTCCGCGGGAGGGAAAATCAGGAGGCGTCCGTGCGGAAACTCATGCAGGAAGTATAGTCGGTGACAACAGTCAAAATAATGAAGTCGAACAGGTACAGAATGGAGAAATCCGGGGGGCTATCCCGGGACAATTTCAACAACAACAAAACTAACAAAACCAAAACCAACTGCAATATCCACAGTACCCTCAGTATCCGCCACCATATCAGCAGTATCCACCACCACCCTATCCACAGTACCCACAACCGCCATACCCCCAATACCCACCACAGTACCCACCACTACCATACCATCCACAACATCCATACCCACCACCTCAGAGACCCCCACGCCAACCAGTAGTCAGAGACGATGAGAAGGACGAAGATGAAGGACCCACCATGGGTGAACTCTCGGTCCCCAATTTCAGAGACCAGACATGGCCTATTTATGAAGGACCAGACCTCGCAGCCATAACAGTCAGCACCTCAGTCGTCCATCATCTACCCAAGTTCTCTGGAACCAAGGGAGAGTCTGCTACATCTCACCTGACACGTTATCACGGGTTATGCTTAAACCTGAAACCACACGGAACCGACGTCGAAATTTTCAAGCTGAAGGCGTTCTACTTCTCACTTACAGACGCTGCCGCAGATTGGTTTCTATCCTTGCCCCCCGATAGTATCTACAAATGGGACCAGATGCAAAAGCAATTTGTCAGCAAATATTATCCAGCTGGGCATGCAGCGCAAGTCCGGAAGCAGTTGCAAGAGCTCAAGCAAGGCCCAAATGAGACTATGTACGAGTATGTGGAGAAGTTCCTGGCCTTGGAAAAGAGTTGCTGCAACCTCGAGCTCCCAGAGAAAGTCATCGTCGAGTATATGCTAGATGGACTACGCAGGCTGGAAAGGAAGCTGTTGGAAGCCTCAGCGGGAGGTAATCTCATGAACCTGACGCCGGCCAGAGTAAAGCAGAAGATCATATCTCTGGCAGAAATTGAGCGGTTCCAGGATGAGTCAACAAAAGAAGACGAGTACGCCCGAACAAAGAACGTGTCAACAGTTGAGCACTCAATCAGAGCTATGGCCGCAGAAATGAAGGAAATGAGGGAGCTGATGAAGCATGTGGTCCGAAGGCAACCAGTCCAGGTCAAGCCATAAGAGTTCTGTACAGCTACAGATCACAAGACAGACGAGTGCCCGACCTTACAAGAAGACGTCCAGGCTGATATCAATGCAGTGGGCAACCAGCCAGGGCCAGTCAGACAGTATGGCGCAGTAGCGCCCAATCAAGGAACCAATGGACAGCCCTGGAGGAGCAACAACCAGCAGAATCAGGGGCAACTAGCACGCCAGAATATACCTCAGCAGACTCAGCAGCCCTACCAGCACCCACATCATCAGTTTCGGCAGAGTACACCTGGATAGTATCAGCAGAAAGGGCCGAACAACAATCAGCCGGGCCCGAGCAATCAAAATAAATCCCTGGAGGACATGATGAAGGAGTTGATGGCTAGCAATCAACAGATCAATACAACCTTGAACCAGTACATGGCCAAAACCGACGGGGCGATAACCGACCTACAGAAGCAGATATCCCAGATGGCCACAACAGTCTCAAGGCTCGAAGGCAACACGTGACGACTTCCCTCACAGACCATTCAGAATCCAAAGGGGAATGTCAGTGCTATAACATTGAGGAGTGCACGAAAAACAGCAGAACCAGCAGAGGATGAGCCCGAAGATGAGGCAGCCGAGCCTAGTACCTTCGTCCAGGACGAGACCAGACCAGACCTAGTCCCATCAGCTGAGGCCGATCGACCAGTTCAGGTACCCATTATCGAGAATTCTAATGTCCAGGTACCTTTACCTTTTCCTGTGCAGGTTCGAGCTCCGAAGAAGTATGTGATGGACAAGGAAGTGTGGGAACTATTCAGTAAGGTGGAAATCAACATCCCACTCCTTGAGGCCATCAGGCAGATCCCGAGGTACTCCAAGTTTCTGAAGGAGTTGTGCACAAACAGACGAAGAGGAACCCAGCCCGACCAAGAGCTCATGAGCAGGAATGTTTCAGCAGTAATTCAGCGCAAGGTGCCACCAAAATGCAAAGATCCAGGCACATACACGATCCCCTGCACGATCGGTAACATTAGACTAGAAAACTGCATGCTTGATCTTGGTGCTTCTATTAATGTTTTACCGTATTCTATATACTCCTGTTTGCGCATTGGTCCTCTAGAACCTGCAGGTCTTACCATACAGCTGGCGGACAGGTCATGCAAGCAACCCGAGGGCAAGATTGAGGACGTGCTAGTACAGGCGGGCGAGCTCGTATTCCCAGCAGACTTCTATGTGCTCAAGATGGAGCATTCTAGCCCGACAGACCATGCACCGATTCTACTCGGCAGACCATTCCTGAAGACCTCCAAGATGAAGATAGATTGCGACACTGGGACATTGACCATGGAGGTCGAGGATGAAAGGATCAGCTTTGACATCTTTAGAGCCATGAAGCATCCTACAGAGTACGAGGCGGTCCATGCCTTAGACACCTTGGACGACCTTGTCCAGGAGGTACACCTGGAGAGAAGGACCGACCCACTAGAGCAGGTGATTGAGGAGGCTGTATATTCACCAGAGGACTCATATGAGCATACAGAGGCCATCTTGGACGTGCTAGACCAGCTCGAGATTGCTCAGCCACTCACACCAAGGTATGAGGTCAATGCAGTTCGGTTATTCAAATCACAAGTGTGTTTGCCTTCTGTTGTGCAGGCACCTACAGTAGAACTGAAGCCTCTACCTAGTCACTTGAAGTATGCATTCTTAGGGGAGGACAGCACGCTGCCAGTCATCATTAAGAGTGGGCTCGAGGCAGATCAGGAGCGCAGGTTGATTGGAGTGCTGACCGAGCACAAACTGGCCATTGGATGGACACTAGCCGACATCAAGGGAATTAGCCCGGCAGTTTGTATGCATCGAATTTTGCTGGATGATGGCGCGAAGCCTTCGAGGGAGCCTCAACGCAGATTGAATCCTATTATGATGGAAGTGGTCCAGAAGGAGATTCAGAAGCTATTGGATGCTGATGTGATTTACCCGATCTCAGACAGTCAGTGGGTAAGTCCGGTACATGTTGTGCCGAAGAAGACATGGATCACAGTGGAGAAGAATGCCGAGGGCGAGATGGTCACGACACGAGTCAAGAATGGATGGCGCATGTGCATAGACTACAGGAAGCTGAATGCAGTTACGCGCAAGGATCACTTTCCTCTTCCATTCATTGACCAGATGCTCGACCGCTTGGCAGGTAAGCCTTATTTTTGTTTTCTAGATGGTTTTTCAGGCTATAACTAGATTCCCATAGCACCCGAGGATCAGGAGAAGATCACCTTCACATGTCCATTCGGTACGTTTGCTTTTCACCAGATGTCCTTTGGCTTGTGTAACGCACCCGGCACCTTTCAGCGGGTAGTTACTAGCATATTCTCTGACATGATTGGTTCGTTTATAGAGGTGTTTATGGATGACTTCACTGTGCATGGTGACACTTTTGATGCATGTCTAGATAATTTGAGCACGGTATTAGCACGTTGTGTTTCTATGAATTTGGTGCTCAATTATGAAAAGTGTCATTTTACGGTTACTCATGGAGTAGTACTCGGTCACATTGTCTCACATGAGGGTATAGAGGTAGACAAAGCGAAGATAGATTTGATTGTTACTCTGCCATATCCCTCTACAGTTCGTGATATTAAGTCATTTCTTGGGCATGCTGGTTTCTACCGTAGGTTCATAAAGGATTTCTCTAAAAAGGCGCTGCCTTTATCTAACCTCTTGCAGAAAGATGTTCCATTTGAGTTTACAGATCAGTGCAGGGCAGCATTTGATGAGCTGAAGGAGGCCCTCACCAGCACGCCCATCATTAGAGCTCCGAACTGGACACAGCCCTTTGAGATTATGTGTGACGCGAGTGATTATGCCGTAGGAGCAGTTCTTGGTCAGAGAGTGGACAAGAAGCCCGTAGTGATCTACTACGCTTCGAGGACACTGGACGTGGCCCAGAAGAACTATTCGACCACAGAAAAGGAGCTGCTAGCCGTGGTTTTTGCCTTGGAGAAATTCAGATCATATTTGCTTTGTACTAAAGTTGTTGTCTACTCTGACCATGCAGCTATTAGGTACTTGATGACGAAGAAGGAGGCAAAACCAAGGCTCATTAGGTGGATCCTGCTCCTACAGGAGTTTGACGTGGAGATCAGGGACAAGAAGGGCATAGAGAACACAGTGGCCGACCACTTGAGCCGTCTTGTCAGAGAGGAGGATGCCGGGTAGATTACCGAGACATTTCCAGATGAGCACTTGTATGCTATTTCGGGTAAGATGCCATGGTTCGCTCCTCTAGTGAATTACCTGGTCGGAGGTAAGTTCCCGCCCTCATATTCTAGGGCACAGTGTTTGAAACTGAAGCATGATGCTAAATACTATGTGTTGGATGATCCGTACTTGTGGAAAATAGGTGTAGATCAGATTCTTAGACGGTGCATCCCCGATGATGAGATTGCTTCAGTTATCAGAAGTTGCCATGAGTTAGAGTGTGGTGGCCATTTCGGCCCTAGGAGGACAGCCAGGAAGATTTTAGATAGTGGTTTCTTTTGGCCGCATGTTTTTAGAGATGCCTACGATCATTGTAAGAGATGTGATAGATGCCAGAGAGTAGGTAATATTTCGGCCAGACAGGAGATGCCACAGGTCCCCATACTAGTGAATGATGTGTTTGACATTTGGGGGATAGATTTTATGGGTCCTTTTCCTCCTTCTTGTGGATTTTCTTACATCTTAGTTGCAGTTGACTATGTGTCCAAGTGGGTAGAGGCCAAGGCCACTAGGTGTGATGATGCTAAAACCGTCGTAGACTTTTTGCGCACTAACATCTTTTGCAGGTACGGAGTACCTAAGGCCATTATCAGTGATCAGGGGACACACTTCTGCAACCGAATGATGGCATCCACACTGAAGCACTACCATGTTCACCACCGTACTTCCACAGCATATCACCCCCAGACGAATGGGCAAGCGGAGATCTCCAACCACGAAATTAAGGGAATTCTGGAGAAGATGGTAGGACCGACCAGGAAGGACTGGAGCCAGCGGCTAGATGAGGCACTATGGGCATACAGGACAGCTTATAAGACCCCGATCGGCACCTCGCCTTTTCGGTTGGTCTATGGGAAGGCGTGCCACTTACCAGTCGAGCTAGAGCACAAGGCATATTGGGCACTGAAGAAGTGCCATCCAGACTTACAGGCAGCCGGGTTAGACAGGAAATTGCAGTTGTGTGAGCTTGAGGAGCTGCGCCTCGAGGCTTATGAGAGCCAAACAGACTACAAGGCGCGGACCAAGCTCTACCACGACAAATTTATACTCAGGCGCTCATTTGAAGTCGGACAGAAGGGGCTCTTGTTCTCATCACGGTTACGACTCATGCCCGGGAAGTTGAGGTCCAGATGGACAGGACCTTACACGATCGCTCATGTTCACAATCACGGGGCACTGGAGTTGGAGAACCCAAAGGATGGCCATCGGTTCAAGGTCAATGGACAGAGAGTTAAGCACTACCAGGGAGAGATCGACACCACCTCGACCTTGCCGAGCCTCCTGACACTTAGAGGAGGTACTGTCGAGCCAACGCCGTTAAACAAAGGCGCTCGCAGGGAGGCAGCCCTGCACGGTTTGCATTTCTTTTACATTTCAGTTTATTTACTTATTATGTTTGTTTTGAGTCATCATTATCACATTGTACCTTGGGAAGGAATTGGTTTCATTTTGCAGGGATTAGACCTAGTCGGCCGGAATTTTACTTGCGAGCTACGCATTTTACCCTTGGAGCTACGCATTTTAGCCTCCGGACTCGATCCGAGTTCAGCCGACCACCGTCTACATCCCAGGGGAGTCTCGTTCTACCCTTTCCTTTTCGATTTATTGCATGCATTGTGAGTCTAGATTTAAGTCGTGCCGTGAGGTCACGGCTTATTTCAAAAGTGTGGGGTGGGAGAGTTAGTCATTGAGTCAGCACGTTTATTTACTGCACCCTGCACAGAGTCAGCACGTTTCCCATGATTTTTAAAATTTTTGTACATGATACTTCACTATTTCCTAGACTTGCAGTATTGGATAATGATTAGGTGAAATAGATAGAGCCGATTACATGCATGACTTTGGTGAAAATTGATTTGTGCGACTAACGTGTGATTTTAAAATTTTGCGTGCCTTTGTTAGTTGAGATAAACAGGGATGTGGAGTTGATAGAAATGCCCTAGAGAGACTTGACAGATCATTCAAAGACCAAACTCAGGATGTATGGTTATGTGGAGCTCGTGGAGGCTAGCACTCGAGGCAACATAGTACGAGTCTGCTCCGCCACTGCGGTACCCTTTGCGGTTGGTCGGGACGAGAATACTTCACACCGTCCAAGCTCTAGTCCAAGTAGCCGAGAAAATAGGCAAGCGACCCTTGACTTGACCCGTGTCAAAAGGACGAGGATGAGTGAGAGCAGGAAGGTTTCTAATCCGAGTAACCGAGAAAATAGACGAGCGACCCTCGGCTTGACTCGCGTCAAAAGGAGAAGGAACCACGGTTCGAGCAAGTCACAATCCGCACTTCAAGGCAACAAATCCACCACCATTGTGATAGTCCACACGTTTCTCATGTGAAAGCATCATTGAAATCCCAAATCAGATGACACTATTGCTGGCCGAAAAAAAGAAAAAAAACTCAACACTTTGAAGCTCGAATCAATCACGTGCAAGAAAAAGCGGCAAAGCATAACCATATAGCAGCGAGTTCGAGTCCGAGAATGAGGGTTCATGGGTCTAAACAGGGCTATCTCCAGATACATCCGAATTGATTTGCATCTCGACCCAAAGGTAACACGTATCTTTAACCCATGTTTTCGCACAAAGATATTAGTAACAAGCATGCATAACAGGCGAGATCTAGAGTAATTGATTCATGTCCATGTAGCACGTCTAGGATGACCGAAGCATTGTGGTGTTTACATTATTCGTTCCTCTTATGACCTAGTTCTTGTTCGGGACGAACAAGTTTAAGTGTGGGGTGGTTTGATGAGCCGTATTTATACGACTCATCGAGTCATTAATTCCCACCAATTCCTGCACTTTATTATACGAACAGTTACTTTTTAGTATTGTTTCGTGTTTCAGGTGATTTGGAAGCTCTAGGAGGAATCGCACTCAAAAGGCGGCTTTTGAAGCCTAAAACATCACAAGGAATTATGGACCGGCTTATCAGCATTTGACAAAGTTTGGCGCGGAAAGAAATGAAGATTGAAGCACTTTGGAGTTTTCAACAGCTCATTCCGCGGAGGGCTCAACAATAAGGGTGCGCGGACGTCTGAATAAATGTCAGTAATGCAAGAGACATCCGCGGGAGGGAAAATCAGGAGGCGTCCGTGCGGAAACTCCAATACCTGCCGACCGGCTGTTCGAGCATCCTTCCGAACATCTCCTTCCAGGCGGTTTATTGAGGCGGCTTAGAGGATTCGAGAAGCTTCTAGATTGCGTCTTCTCCAAGCAAGAAGATAGCTTAAAGATCAAGTAAGGAACGAGATTTGGAAATCTTTCCAAATCGATCGATTTTTTAGCGGAGTCCAAGGCCCATCCTACCCTATATATATAGAGGAGCAACGCAAGTCATCAATCATCACACAATACACAATTCAGCCGTGTGCTCTCCTCCTCACTTCAGCCCTGTGCCCTAATTCCAGCCGCCCATCTCCTCCTTGCACCACCAGCTCACGGCCGAAGCTCCTCCACACTCGTCCAAGCCCCAGACTCGGTTTTGTGAAGTGTTTTCCATCCTTTTTATTATTTGCATTGTTTCTCATGATCATGTGTAACTAAACTCTACGTTCGGATTAGGGTTTAATATATTGTGACTATGTTTTAGAGACTTGGTTCTTAATGCTATATTCTATGTTTTACTAATTCTCGTGCATGAATTCTATGAAATATTGCTAGACTAGACGTATACTTTGTCGTGAAACCTAGTTGCGCATATTTCTATATTAATCATCTATCTAATACTTTGTCGTTTGGATAGGTAGTACGACTAGGGCAATTAACACCTTTGTCGGGTTAATTAAACCTAGGGGAATTAGGTCGTGGCGTAACACCTTTGTCGGGTTACTTGGGAAGTCACCTTTGTCGGGACAACCACACTTAAAACATTGAATTAGAATATTAGAAGTCGATGATAAAACAAGTCACAATCAAACCCTAATCTGAATATTTCTCTCTGATATTTACAACCTTGCAATTTTCGTGATTTACAATTATTTCACTAACCTTTGCTCTCACCTTAGTTTCTTGTTTTTCTCTCTTTCAGAACAAAGTAGTAACCAATCTAGCTCCCTTGGGTTCGACCCTTGCTTGCCACTGTACTAACCCACAGTTCAGGTCAAGGAAATTATAAATTTAGATTTGCAGGTACGACGACAGCCTGTCAACGTGCTTTCCAACAACGGACCACACCACGACAGAAACAAGTCTGGGTTCAAAAGACAAACCAAACCGTTATGCATGGTGGCCTGCTACTCCTCAAGCTACACAGCGCAAGATAGTTGGCACTTCGACAGCGGATGTTCCACCCACATGACAGGTAACTCTCAATATCTTACCCATATTAGACCTGTTGAGCAGATGTGGTTTGTCACCTTCGGGGATGGTGGAAAGGGTCAGGTGATCGGCTGTGGGACATCGATGGTTTCGGATCTCCCTGCACTCAAGAACACCCTCCTTGTCAAAGGTCTGACAAGTAATCTTATCAGCATCAGTCAACTGTGCGACGATGGACACTATGTGTCATTCTCTAGCTACTCATGTCTTGTCCTAGACAAGAATGGTGATACACTGATGAAAGGAAAAAGGGATGCCAACAACTGCTACACTATTGGGATGGGTCTGACGAAATCAATGAACGACGAGAACCATGGCCAGCAACCGGTTGCTCTTACCTGTGCAAACACTCAACATAGATTTCTGCGAGGGGGGGGGGGGGGGGTGGATAAGACCTTGCACACAAGATCGGATTGGAGATGCGCACAAATCCATGTTGCCGGGTTCCCAGGAAACTGTTGAATCAGAAGGTGTCACAGTTACGGAAGGAGTTCGTACACTGCCCATAGAAATGTGCATGGAGCCGTACAAGAAAATATGAATGCTCACAGAAGATGATAACTCTGAGGCAGCATACCTTTGTCAGCCCCTATGGCAGGTCACGGATTGGAACACCCAGATCCCCAGTGGGTCTATGTGGTGTCAACCACTGAAAGCATCCAACGGTGGTAAGTCATAGTCGAATCTCCAGCTGAACAGTTGGACTGACCACCTAATAAAGAGAGTTGGAACAGAAGGTACAACGCGTGAAGACCAATTTTTATTGAATATTCTCGAAGATTTTCCTTCCGTTATTTGAAACGAGAGTTGACCAATTTGAGTAGTTGAAAAGGCTAAAGTATTATTGCTTTTGAAACACATCAGTTCGCAGTCTCTCTCGCTCAAACCCTAGAATGGCATCCAGTGTCTTCTCTCTCAACCACTCACACACTCAACGGTGATGGTGAACACAAGGAAGTCAGCAAAGTCCGGCGTCAAATCCGCTGAAAAGAAGAGGGAAGAAATGCAGTCCTCAAAAGCTCTGGTGGCGAAATCCAAAATTCCAAAATCGAAAGCTCTGACGGTGAAAAAGGCGTCACCTTTACGATCCGCCACCGAATCTTTGGCCGAAGCAAAGAAGGCTCCCGAAGGAGTCACCGCTGAAATTACTCAGCCAACCGCGGCTGACTCGTCTGTCTCATTAGATGCTGGTACATCTCAAGAATTCCGCCCCAATCTGAGGTATTTCCAACTGTTCCTTCAGTTTCTGCAAATACTCCTATTATTGAAAAGATTGTGGGGGTTGAGAAGGATGTTGAGTCGGTTGACGGTGATGAAGCCAGTAGGGCTGTTGGTGTTGAAACCAGTGGGGCGGTGCTTGGTGGTGATGATGGTAGAAATCTTGAGAGTGGTAGGGCTGTGGCGGTTGACAAAGCCGGTAGTGCGGTTATTGAAAAGGATTCTGTCAAGATTATGGAAGAAGAGGAACCCAGCAAGGCGGCTGGAGGCTCATGAACATGGAGGGAAAAGATCTTTGCCACAGGATACATTCCTCCAAAGGCTGGTCGTAGAAAGAAGACTAAGCGGGCTCATGACTCTCCCAGAAAATACCTAACTCAGATATATGCCACTAGAGGTCGGAAGATTGCAATGTCCGATGAAGAAACTGAGAAGTTTATTAAGTCCTCGGGGAAAAGAAATTTGGTGATCAATGATGCTGATCCATCTGAGAATCAAGGAAGAATCACTGAAGAAGGTTCCGGTATGCATGCTAAGGCTATGGCAGAGGAGATTAATCCGTCAGGGAAGACAGATGTGTTGAAAGAATCCATACCAGAAGAATCAGTCCCAGCATAAAAGGATGACGAGTTGGAGAAGTTGTACAAAGACATTGATGATGTCATGGAAGATCTGGAAAAGGAAAAGGATAGAGGAGTGACAAGTTCAGAGGAAGCTCAGCGTGATCAGGCTGTTGGGGCAAAAGAATCTGATGCCGAAAAAGCTACAAGTGGTTCAACTGTGGAACCATCTGTTCAAACTGAAGCTCAAACTGCACCAGCTCCAGAGGAAGGTCTGCGTAACCATGCTGTTGGAGAGTCTGCTGCTGAAAAAGTCACAAGTGTTCCAACTATAAAACAAAGTGTTCAGACTAAAGTTGAGACTGGAGTTGTTCCAGAGACAGTGATGTGTCAAGAGACAGTGGCAGTTCAAGATGATCGTCGTAGGGATCATTTGGAGGAAGATGGTTCATCCATTCGTAAGGATGCTTCTATGTCAGCAGCAAAAGGCGTTACTCTTTCAGAAGATGACCAAGGCAGTGTTCCCCTTGTAAATCTCAAACGGTCAACGAAGGGCAAGGAAAAGAAAAAGGTAGTCTTTGCTAAGACTACAAAGGAACCAGTTCAGAAGGTTGTTGAAGTCAGCAGTGGTGCAGGGGGAGCTGGCTCTTCCAAGAAAAGGAAGCGCGTTGCTGCAGTTCCCATCTCTGAAGATGCTGGGAGATGTGAAGTCCCAGCCCCTGAGTCTGAGACAATCCCAGTGGGTAAGGTCAAGAAAGGAGTGTGGTTTGTGACTAAAGAAGCTGTGTTGAAATGGGATTCAGTGCTGAAAAGGAAAATTATACCTGAGAGGCTGCTGGATGCATCCAGTTACAAAGGGAAGGAAGTGGTTGAGGTGCTTAAAGAGTCAGATCTGTTCTGGACGTTGGACAGATGCAAGCCGTTAAACGAACAGCTAATGCGTGAGGCCATGGCAAACCTGCCTCCAAAGTTTGGGGTCATTGGAGAGGCAGAGTATGGGGTCTTCTATGTTAGAGGAAGGAGGATCAAGATTGATCCTGAGCTGATCAATGTATACTTCTCCATGGACGACCCAGCTGTTGATGAAGAAGAATCAAGCTTTGAGAAGATAGTGAGCACCATGACTGCAGGCTCTGTTCGGTGGAGGCTTGAGTCAGTTGTGCATATATCGGATCTGTCTACGTTCTATTCAATGCTGTTTTTCATAGCTATCTTCAACTGGAGGCCGTCTACTCATCGCTCTACTGTCAACAAGGACATGGCCCAACTGATTTATCAGATAGGAAATAAGCTGAAGTTCAACCTGGGCAGAATAATGTTCAAACAGATTGCTGAACATGCTACATCGATGAGAACTCTGCACCAGATCTGCTTCTTGTCTCTGATTTATGAGCTGATCATCCATCAAGCTCCAGATTTGAAGGCCTCGCCTGACAATCTCACAAAGGCACCCAGCAAGTTCATCGTCGACCACAAGTTGTTCAAAGGGCGTCACGTGAACAAACTCAAGGAAGAGAACCAGAAAGGAAAGGGTGTTGCGGAGTCAAGTCGAGGGGGAGCCAGGATGGGCCGGGATGAGAGGAGTCAGCTGCTCAGGGACCTGAATGTAATCATTGAAGTGGGTAAGGAGCAACGCAGGCGGATCAACAAGCTTCCTCGTGCCCTCAGCTTTCCGAGTGACGATGAGTCCGAGACTACAGCTTCTGAGGATGATTCAATTGAAGAGACGTCTGCATGAAGGTCCTCTAAAAACTATCTCCCTGAACTATTTGTTTAAGACTTTCATACTTAGTGCTTGTTCTGGCACATTTTGATTGACTGTTCGAACTCGGATCGCACCCCTTGCCAGTTTGTGGCCAAAAGGGGGAGTATTTTGGAGGAGACAATTCTTGTTTCCCTCAAAGTTGTCTACTGTCTAGATAGTTAGATAGACTTAGTTATCTAGTAGATATGGTTTTGCCAAAATGCCAAGGGGGAGATTGATGTTCCCTTAAGTGGCATGTATTTGGCAAAACGTAGCTTCGACAGTTCGAGCAGGTGTTCAGGGGGAGTTCGAACATATCCTAGTACTCATGTACATCGTAGAGCTGACGCAAGGATATCTTCCGGAAGGATATTGGACAACAAAGATTTCGTCAAGTTGAAGTCGGCCAGCGACTTAATCGAGCATGAGATATTCGAATGAATATCTACATTGAAGGCGGCAAAACTCTCTTGGGCAAGAAGGCGACTTCGGATATTCTTCCAACCGATTCAAAAGATATACATCAAATATCTAGGAATATTTCCTAAATATTTGATGGGATTATCTTGTGCGAATTATGGTTTCGTCCAAGCATATAAATACAATGCTAGGGCGCCCTCATTCAGCATCTCTTTCAAAGATCAAATACACACGAGCATACCCTGCTGATTGGAGAAGAAGAAAGCGACCCCCGGTTGTGTTTTCTCATTGGAAATACATCGGTGCAAGTGCAGTCTACTCAAGTGCAACACAGACTGCCTGAAGCGTATCAACTGCCGCACACAACAAAGGTTAACAAGCTTTCGAGAGAAAGCATCCGAGCTTCTAGAGAAGGTCGAGAACGTTCAGACTGCAGGTTCTGAACGAAGGGGATCGAGGGGAATTGCGGTGAACCTCGGTTGCAAATCTGGGAGACGGAGTATTGAGGTTAGGCAATTACAAGGTGTAAGTGTAAGTCCCTGTGTAAACCCTATACTCGTAATAAAGATTTGCTGTCCCTTTTTCGGGTGTGGGAAACCCTCCAGAGTAGGCGGAGCCGAACTGGGTTATCAGTTTGTGAGTTCTACTGCTTTTGTCTGCTTGCTGAACTGTTGTGATACGAGTTCAAGATCTGTCGCAACTGAACCTTGAACTGTCAGCTGAACTGTTGTGCAAAGAGTTCAAGGTCAGTTGCAACAGTACCCTGGACACAAGCTTGAACAGGGGATATAATTTCAGATCAATTATGCAACGAGAGTTGACAATCGAGAGATATGAGTAGGATGCGAGTCAAAAATATTGAGAGATTGAGATTCGTGTGTATAAGGTATATCTTCCTCAAGTCAGAGAAGTAATCGAGAGGTGGAATTTGACTTGATAGATATACGGGCCGTAATCTAATCATCTAGGATAAGTATCTTGCATGGAATTGAACTCTTGGAGTCTATAAACACATATGAGTGAAGTAGCTACCTTGAATCCACCTTTAGCCTTGGTAGTGACATATTTCTCTAGAACCCTTGGATGGTTTATATTGTTTATCGAGTTTAACTTCACCAATCAAACCTTTCGCAATTAGAATAGATTTATCGAAACAAAATTGAATAGAGCTCATAAGTTTGAACTTGCTCCTTGGAAGACCCGGTACTTACCGGTCTTATAAATTGTTTTTGATCAAATATCTTGCATTCTCGATCACATAGATTGAAGTGCATACTATTACAACGCATCATGAGTTTTGCGGTTCAACCAACCATAAGATCGATTTGTGCCCTAGTTTACAGGACAAGGAACCTGGACATATCAATGCAGTGGGGGAATTTCAGAATTACAACGACCATGCACCCTAGCAACCTCAACAGCAATACTACCGTCCGCCGTATCGTCAACAGTAAGGAGGCTACAATCAGTATCACCAGAGAGGGAAGAATTACAACCAGGCAGGCCCTAGCAACCAAAGTTCCAGTAAGTCTCTAGAGGATTTAGTGAAGGAGCTGGCAGCTAGCACCCAGCAGATAGCCACCACTGTGCAACAAAATCAGGTTAAGACCAATGTGACTCTAGCAGAGACTTAGCCTAGACTGTTTCCAAACTAAAGAGAGATCCAGGAAGGTTACCATAGCAGATAATGCCAAATCCGAGAGAGAACATCAATACATTGGCAGTGGTAGACGAATCGGGTGTAGAAAATGAAGAAAATGAGTTGGAAATAGTGCTTACCGCACCTACAATAGACATTAGCTCGGCGCTAATGTCTGAAGCAGACACGGCCATAATGTCTAAGCGAGGCGCGGCCATAATTTCTACTACTGATGCGGCTGCCACGGATACATGTTCCAAAATTGACCCTTTTCCTTTGTTTTCTATGCAAGTAATAGCTCCTAAAGACCATATGATCGACAAGGATGAACTAGGAGGCAGATTGGAGGCGAGGCATGAGCAAAATGACCCAACGATGGAGTTCCCACTTGCTACGAGTCATGAGGCACCGCTTGGAAGGAGTAAGGACCCAGGTGCCTTCACAGTCACTTATGGTATCGGTGAGACTCAAATACATCACTGTTTAATTGTTTTGGGGGCTGCCATTAACGCTATGCCATACTCTTTATATTGTTCTTTGAAGATGGGACCATTAAAACCTCCTAAACCGTTGGTAGAGTTAGGAGATAAATCTTGTATTCGTCCAGTTGGTTTGCTAGAGGATCTAACCCTACATGTAGGTGACCTCGTTGTTCCTGCAGACTTTTATGTTTTGCAGATGGGAGATGCTACAAACGACGATCCTCCAGCACTTATTTTTGGACGTCCATTCCTCTTTGCCACTAAAACCAAGATTGACATGGAAACATGTTTGTTGTCACTTGCGTTTGGTGGCAAGACATCAGATTTTATATTTATGAGGATGATGACCGTCCATGCGCGAAGAAACCACCGGACATCGTGCACACACCATATCTTGGTGCCCTATCTTCTGACCTACCAGATGAGAAATGAAGGAGGCTTTTGAAGCCTAAAACATCACAAGGAATTATGGACCGGCTTATCAGCATTTGACGAAGTTTGGCGCGGAAAGAAATGAAGATCGAAGCACTTTGAAGTTTTCAACAGCTCATTCCATGGAGGGCTCAACAATAAGGGTACGCGGACGTCTGAATAAATGTCAGTAATGCAAGAGACGTCCGCGGGAGGGAAAATCAGGAGGCGTCCGTGTGGAAACTCCAATACCAGCCGACCGGCTGTTCGAGCATCCTTCCGAACATCTCCTTCCAGGCGGTTTATTGAGGCGGCTTAGAGGATTCCAGAAGCTTCTAGATTGCGTCTTCTCCAAGCAAGAAGATAGCTTAAAGATCAAGTAAGGAACGAGATTTGGAAATCTTTCCAAATCGATCGATTTTTTAGCGGAGTCCAAGGCCCATCCTACCCTATATATATAGAGGAGCAACGCAAGTCATCAATCATCACACAATACACAATTCAGCCGTGAGCTCTCCTCCTCACTTCAGCCGTGTGCCCTAATTCCAGCCGCCCATCTCCTCCTTGCACCACCAGCTCACGGCCGAAGCTCCTCCACACTCGTCCAAGCCCCAGACTCGGTTTTGTGAAGTGTTTTCCATCCTTTTTATTATTTGCATTGTTTCTCATGATCATGTGTAACTAAACTCTACGTTCGGATTAGGGTTTAATATATTGTGACTATGTTTTAGAGACTTGGTTCTTAATGCTATATTCTATGTTTTACTAATTCTCGTGCATGAATTTTATGAAATATTGCTAGACTAGACGTATACTTTGTCGTGAAACCTAGTTGCATATATTGCTATATTAATCATCTATCTAATACTTTGTCGTTTGGATAGGTAGTACGACTAGGGCAATTAACACCTTTGTCGGGTTAATTAAACCTAGGGGAATTAGGTCGTGGCGTAACACCTTTGTCGGGTTATTTGGGAAGTCACCTTTGTCGGGACAACCACACTTAAAACATTGAATTAGAATATTAGAAGTCGATGATAAAACAAGTCACAATCAAACCCTAATCTGAATATTTCTCTCTGATATTTACAACCTTGCAATTTTCGTGATTTACAATTATTTCACTAACCTTTGCTCTCACCTTAGTTTCTTGTTTTTCTCTCTTTCAGAACAAAGTAGTAACCAATCTAGCTCCCTTGGGTTCGACCCTTGCTTGCCACTATACTAACCCACAGTTCAGGTCAAGGAAATTATAAATTTAGATTTGCAGGTACGACGACAGCCTGTCAAATTTTGGCGCCGTTGCCGGGGAGCTACGCAAAGGTGAAATTTGTTCTCTTTTAATTTTTCGTTTATTTTTCTGTTTGCTTATTTCGAAATTTGCTATTCGGTGATTCCCTATTCAACTGTCTCGATTTCCGATTTCCATTCTTTCTCGATTTCCAATTTCTAGCTTTTAGAGGATCCTGTCACCAAGACTTACGAGTCTAAGGAGTGTGGGTTTTAAGTGAGACCGTTGTGACTCCTCCACTCTCCTGGGGATCCTTTGTTGCTAGTCTGTGCTTGCTATTTCGGTGTTTTCTATCTCGGTGCTTGCTATTTCTTGCAACATGTCTCATGCAGGAAGTATAGTCGGTGACAACAGTCAAAATAATGAAGTCGAACAGGTACAGAATGGAGAAATCCGGGGGGCTATCCCGGGACCATTTCAACAACAACAAAACCAACAAAACCAAAACCAACCGCAATATCCACAGTACCCTCAGTATCTGCCACCATATCAGCAGTATCCACCACCACCATATCCACAGTACCCACAACCGCCATACCCCCAATACCCACCACAGTACCCACCACTACCATACCATCCACAACATCCATACCCACCACCTCAGAGATCCTTACGCCAACAAGTAGTCAGAGACGATGAGGAGGACGAACATGAAGGACCCACTATGGGCGAACTCTCGGTCCCCAATTTCAGAGACCAGACATGGCCTATTTATGAAGGACCGGACCTCGCAGCCATAACAGTCAGCACCTCAGTCGTCCATCATCTACCCAAGTTCTCTGGAACCAAGGGAGAGTCTGCTACATCTCACCTGACACGTTATCACGGGTTATGCTTAAACCTGAAACCACACGGAACCGACGTCGAAATTTTCAAGCTGAAGGCGTTCTACTTCTCACTTACAGACGCTGCCGCAGATTGGTTTCTATCCTTGCCCCCCGATAGTATCTACACATGGGACCAGATGCAAAAGCAATTCGTCAGCAAATATTATCCAGCTGGGCGTGCAGTGCAAGTCCGGAAGCAGTTGCAAGAGCTCAAGCAAGGCCCAAATGAGACTATGTACGAGTATGTGGAGAAGTTCCTGGCCTTGGAAAAGAGTTGCTGCAACCTCGAGCTCCCAGAGAAAGTCATCGTCGAGTATATGCTAGATGGACTACGCAGGCTGGAAAGGAAGCTGTTGGAAGCCTCAGCTGGAGGTAATCTCATGAACCTGACGCCGGCCAGAGTAAAGCAGAAGATCATATCAGTGGCAGAAAGTGAGCGGTTCCAGGATGAGTCATCAAAAGAAGACGAGTACGCCCGAACAAAGAACGTGTCAACAGTTGAGCCCTCAATCAGTGCTATGGTCGTAGAAATGAAGGAAATGAGGGAGCTGATGAAGCATGTGGTCCGAAGGCAACCAGTCCAGGTCAAGCCATGTGAGTTCTGTACAGCTACAGATCACAAGACAGACGAGTGCCCGACTTTACAAGAAGACGTCCAGGCTGATATCAATGCAGTGGGCAATTATCAGAACTATGGCAACCAGCCAGGGCCAGTCAGACAGTATGGCGCAGCAGCGCCCAATCAAGGAACCAATGGACAGCCCTGGAGGAGCAACAACCAGTAGAATCAGGCGCAACTAGCACGACAGAATATACCTCAGCAGACTCAGCAGCCCTACCAGCACCCACATCATCAGTTTCGGCAGAGTACACCTAGACAGTATCAGCAGAAAGAGCCGAACAACAATCAGCCGAGCCCGAGCAATCAAAATAAATCCCTGGAGGACATGATGAAGGAGTTGATGGCTAGCAATCAACAGCTCAATACAACCTTGAACCAGTACATGGCCAAAACCGAAGGGGCCATAACCGACCTACAGAAGCAGATATCACAGATGGCCACAACAGTCTCAAGGCTCGAAGGCAACACGGGACGACTTCCCTCACAGACCATTCAGAATCCGAAGGGGAATGTCAGTGCTATAACATTGAGGAGTGCACGAAAAGTAGCAGAACCAGCAGAGGATGAGCCCGAAGTTGAGGCAGCCGAGCCTAGTACCTTCATCCAGGACGAGACCAGACCAGACCTAGTCCCATCAGCTGAGGCCGCTCGACCAGTTCAGGTACCCATTATCGAGAATTCTAATGTCCAGGTACCTTTACCTTTTCCTGTGCAGGTTCGAGCTCCGAAGAAGTATGTGATGGACAAGGAAGTGTGGGAACTATTCAGTAAGGTGGAAATCAACATCCCACTCCTTGAGGCCATCAGGCAGATCCCGAGGTACTCCAAGTTTCTGAAGGAGTTGTGCACAAACAGACGAAGAGGAACCCAGCCCGACCTTACAAGAAGACGTCCAGGCTGATATCAATGCAGTGGGCAATTATCAGAACTATGGCAACCAGCCAGGGCCAGTCAGACAGTTAGGCGCAGCAGCGCCCAATCAAGGAACCAATGGACAGCCCTGGAGGAGCAACAACCAGCAGAATCAGGCGCAACTAGCACGATAGAATATACCTCAGCAGACTCAGCAGCCCTACCAGCACCCACATCATCAGTTTCGGCAGAGTACACCTGGACAGTATCAGCAGAAAGGGCCGAACAACAATCAGCCAGGCCCGAGCAATCAAAATAAATCCCTGGAGGACATGATGAAGGAGTTGATGGCTAGCAATCAACAGATCAATACAACCTTGAACCAGTACATGGCCAAAACCGACGGGGCGATAACCGACCTACAGAAGCAGATATCCCAGATGGCCACAACAGTCTCAAGGCTCGAAGGCAACACGTGACGACTTCCCTCACAGACCATTCAGAATCCGAAGGGGAATGTCAGTGCTATAACATTGAGGAGTGCACGAAAAACAGCAGAACCAGCAGAGGATGAGCCCGAAGATGAGGCAGCCGAGCCTAGTACCTTCGTCCAGGACGAGACCAGACCAGACCTAGTCCCATCAGCTGAGGCCGCTCGACCAGTTCAGGTACCCATTATCGAGAATTCTAATGTCCAGGTAACTTTACCTTTTCCTGTGCAGGTTTGAGCTCCGAAGAAGTATGTGATGGACAAGGAAGTGTGGGAACTATTCAGTAAGGTGGAAATCAACATCCCACTCCTTGAGGCCATCAGGCAGATCCCGAGGTACTCCAAGTTTCTGAAGGAGTTGTGTACAAACAGATGAAGAGGAACCCAGCCCGACCAAGAGCTCATGAGCAGGAATATTTCAGCAGTAATTCAGCGCAAGGTGCCACCAAAATGCGGAGATCCAGGCACATACACCATCCCCTGCACGATCGGTAACATTAGACTAGAAAACTGCATGCTTGATCTTGGTGCTTCTATTAATGTTTTACCGTATTCTATATACTCCTGTTTGCGCATTGGTCCTCTAGAACCTGCAGGTCTTACCATACAGCTGGCGGACAGGTCATGCAAGCAACCCGAGGGCAAGATTGAGGACGTGCTAGTACAGGTGGGCGAGCTCGTATTCCCAGCAGACTTCTATGTGCTCAAGATGGAGCATTCTAGCCCGACAGACCATGCACCGATTCTACTCGGCAGACCATTCATGAAGACCTCCAAGATGAAGATAGATTGCGACACTGGGACATTGACCATGGAGGTCGAGGACGAAAGGATCAGCTTTGACATCTTCAGAGCCATGAAGCATCCTACAGAGTACGAGGCGGTCCATGCCTTAGACACCATGGACGACCTTGTCCAGGAGGTACACCCGAAGAGAAGGACCGACCCACTAGAGCAGGTGATTGAGGAGGTTGTATATTCACCAGAGGACTCATATGAGCATACAGAGGCCATCTTGGACGTGCTAGACCAGCTCGAGATTGCTCAGCCACTCACACCAAGGTATGAGGTTAATGCAGTTCGGTTATTCAAATCACAAGTGTGTTTGCCTTCTGTTGTGCAGGCACCTACAGTAGAACTGAAGCCTCTACCTAGTCACTTGAAGTATGCATTCTTAGGGGAGGACAGCACGTTGCCAGTCATCATTAAGAGTGGGCTCGAGGCAGATCAGGAGCGCAGGTTGATTGGAGTGCTGACCGAGCACAAACTAACCATTGGATGGACATTAGCCGACATGAAGGGAATTAGCCCGGTAGTTTGTATGCATCGGATTTTGCTGGATGATGGCGCGAAGCCTTCGAGGGAGCCTCAACGCAGATTGAATCCTATTATGATGGAGGTGGTCCAGAAGGAGATTCAGAAGCTATTGGATGCTGATGTGATTTACCTGATCTCAGACAGTCAGTGGGTAAGTCCGGTACATGTTGTGCCGAAGAAGACATGGATCACAGTGGAGAAGAATGCCGAGGGTGAGATGGTCACGACACGAGTCAAGAATGGATGGCGCATGTGCATAGACTACAGGAAGCTGAATGCAGTTACGCGCAAGGATCACTTTCCTCTTCCATTCATTGACCAGATGCTCGACCGCTTGGCAGGTAAGCCTTATTTTTGTTTTCTAGATGGTTTTTCAGGCTATAACTAGATTCGCATAGCACCCGAGGATCAGGAGAAGACGACCTTCACATGTCCATTCGGTACGTTTGCTTTTCGCCGGATGTCCTTTTGCTTGTGTAACGCACCCGGCACCTTTCAGCGGGTAGTTACTAGCATATTCTCTGACATGATAGGTTCGTTTATAGAGGTGTTTATGGATGACTTCACTGTGCATGGTGACACTTTTGATGCATGTCTAGATAATTTGAGCACGGTATTAGCACGTTGTGTTTCTATGAATTTGGTGCTCAATTATGAAAAGTGTCATTTTATGGTTACTCATGGAGTAGTACTCGGTCACATTGTCTCACATGAGGGTATAGAGGTAGACAAAGCGAAGATAGATTTGATTGTTACTCTGCCATATCCCTCTACAGTTCGTGATATTAAGTCATTTCTTGGGCATGCTGGTTTCTACCGTAGGTTCATAAAGGATTTCTCTAAAAAGGCGCTGCCTTTATCTAACCTCTTGCAGAAAGATGTTCCATTTGAGTTTACAGATCAGTGCAGGGCATCGTTTGACGAGCTGAAGGAGGCCCTCACCAGCACGCCCATCATTAGAGCTCCGAACTGGACACAGCCCTTTGAGATTATGTGTGACGCGAGTGATTATGCCGTAGGAGCAGTTCTTGGTCAGAGAGTGGACAAGAAGCCCGTAGTGATCTACTACACTTCGAGGACACTGGACGTGGCCCAGAAGAACTATTCGACCACAGAAAAGGAGCTGCTAGCCGTGGTTTTTGCCTTGGAGAAATTCAGATCATATTTGCTTTGTACTAAAGTTGTTGTCTACTCTGACCATGCAGCTATTAGGTACTTGATGACGAAGAAGGAGGCAAAACCAAGGCTCATTAGGTGGATCCTGCTCCTACAGGAGTTTGACATGGAGATCAGGGACAAGAAGGGCATAGAGAACACAGTGGCCGACCACTTGAGCCGTCTTGTCAGAGAGGAGGATGCCGGGCAGATTACCGAGACATTTCCAGATGAGCACTTGTATGCTATTTTGGGTAAGATGCCATGGTTCGCTCCTCTAGTGAACTACCTGGTCGGAGGTAAGTTCCCGCCCTCATATTCTAGGGCACAGTGTTTGAAACTGAAGCATGATGCTAAATACTATGTGTGGGATGATCCGTACTTGTGGAAAATAGGTGTAGATCAGATTCTTAGACGGTGCATCCCTGATGATGAGATTGCTTCAGTTATCAGTTTTTGCCATGAGTTAGAGTGTGGTGGCCATTTCGGCCCTAGGAGGACAGCTAGGAAGATTTTAGATAGTGGTTTCTTTTGGCCGCATGTTTTTAGAGATGCCTACGATCATTGTAAGAGATGTGATAGATGCCAGAGAGTAGGTAATATTTTGGCCAGACAGGAGATGCCACAGGTCCCCATACTAGTGAATGATGTGTTTGACATTTGGGGGATAGATTTTATGGGTCCTTTTCCTCCTTCTTGTGGATTTTCTTACATCTTAGTTGCAGTTGACTATGTGTCCAAGTGGGTAGAGGCCAAGGCCACTAGGTGTGATGATGCTAAAACCGTCGTAGACTTTTTGCGCACTAACATCTTTTGCAGGTACGGAGTACCTAAGGCCATTATCAGTGATCAGGGGACACACTTCTGCAACCGAATGATGGCATCCACACTGAAGCACTACCATGTTCACCACCGTACTTCCACAGCATATCACCCCCAGACGAATGGGCAAGCGGAGATCTCCAACCGCGAAATTAAGGGAATTCTGGAGAAGATGGTAGGACCGACCAGGAAGGACTGGAGCCAGCGGCTAGATGAGGCACTATGGGCATACAGGACAGCTTACAAGACCCCGATCGGCACCTCGCCTTTTTGGTTGGTCTATGGGAAGGCGTGCCACTTACCAGTCGAGCTAGAGCACAAGGCATATTGGGCACTGAAGAAGTGCAATCCAGACTTACAGGCAGCCGGGTTAGACAGGAAATTGCAGTTGTGTGAGCTTGAGGAGCTGCGCCTCGAGGCTTATGAGAGCCAAACAGACTACAAGGCGCGGACCAAGCTCTACCACGACAAATTTATACTCAGGCGCTCATTTGAAGTCGGACAGAAGGGGCTCTTGTTCTCATCACGGTTACGACTCATGCCCGGGAAGTTGAGGTCCAGATGGATAGGACCTTACACACGATCGCTCATGTTCACAATCACGGGGCACTGGAGTTGGAGAACCCAAAGGATGGCCATCGGTTCAAGGTCAATGGACAGAGAGTTAAGCACTACCAGGGAGAGATCGACACCACCACTGAGGAGATTGACCTTGCCGAGCCTCCTGACACTTAGAGAAGGTACTGTCGAGCCAACGACGTTAAACAAAGGCGCTCGCAGGGAGGCAGCCCTGCACGGTTTGCATTTCTTTTACATTTCAGTTTATTTACTTATTATGTTTGTTTTGAGTCATCATTATCACATTGTACCTTGGGAAGGAATTGGTTTCATTTTGCAGGGATTAGACCTAGTCGGCCGGAATTTTACTTGCGAGCTACGCATTTTACCCTTGGAGCTACGCATTTTAGCCTCCGGACTCGATCCGAGTTCAGCCGACCACCGTCTACATCCCAGGGGAGTCTCATTCTACCCTTTCCTTTTCGATTTATTGCATGCATTATGAGTCTAGATTTAAGTCGTTCCGTGAGGTCACGGCTTATTTCAAAAGTGTGGGGTGGGAGAGTCAGTCATTGAGTCAGCACGTTTATTTACTGCACCCTGCACAGAGTCAGCACGTTTCCCATGATTTTTAAAAATTTTGTACATGATACTTCACTATTTCCTAGACTTGCAGTATTGGATAATGATTAGGTGAAATAGATATAGCCGATTACATGCATGTCTTTGGTGAAAATTGATTTGTGCGTCTAACGTGTGATTTTAAAATTTTTGCGTGCCTTTGTTAGTTGAGATAAACAGGGATGTGGAGTTGATAGAAATGCCCTAGAGAGACTTGACAGATCATTCAAAGGCCGAACTCAGGATATATGGTTATGTGGAGCTCGTGGAGGCTAGCACTTCGAGGCAACATAGTACGAGTCTGCTCCGCCACTGCGGTACCCTTTGCGGTTGGTCGGGACGGGAATACTTCACACCGTCCAAGCTCTAGTCCAAGTAGCCGAGAAAATAGGCAAGCGACCCTTGACTTGACCCGTGTCAAAAGGACGAGGATGAGTGAGAGCAGGAAGGTTTCTAATCCGAGTAACCGGGAAAATAGACGAGCGACCCTCGGCTTGACTCGCGTCAAAAGGAGAAGGAACCACGGTTCGAGCAAGTCACAATCCACACTTCAAGGCAACAAATCCACCACCATTGTGATAGTCCACACGTTTCTCATGTGAAAGCATCATTGAAATCCCAAATCAGATGACACTATAGCTGGCCGAAAAAAAGAAAAAAAACTCAACACTTTGAAGCTCGAATCAATCACGTGCAAGAAAAAGCGGCAAAGCATAACCATATAGCAGCGAGTTCGAGTCCGAGAATGAGGGTTCATGGGTCTAAACAGGGCTATCTCAAGATACATCCGAATTGATTTGCATCTCGACCCAAAGGTAACACGTATCTTTAACCCATGTTTTCGCACAAAGATATTAGTAGCAAGCATGCATAACAGGCGAGATCTAGAGTAATCGATTCATGTCCATGTAGCACATCTAGGATGACCGAAGCATTGTGGTGTTTACATTATTCGTTCCTCTTATGACCTAGTTCTTGTTCGGGACGAACAAGTTTAAGTGTGGGGTGGTTTGATGAGCCGTATTTATACGACTCATCGAGTCATTAATTCCCACCAATTCCTGCACTTTATTATACGAATAGTTACTTTTTAGTATTGTTTCGTGTTTCAGGTGATTTGGAAGCTCTAGGAGGAATCGCACTCAAAAGGCGGCTTTTGAAGCCTAAAACATCACAAGGAATTATGGACCGGCTTATCAGCATTTGACAAAGTTTGGCGCAGAAAGAAATGAAGATCGAAGCACTTTGAAGTTTTCAACAGCTCATTCCGCGGAGGGCTCAACAATAAGGGTGCGCGGACGTCTGAATAAATGTCAGTAATGCAAGAGACGTCCGCGGGAGGGAAAATCAGGAGGCGTCCGTGCGGAAACTCCAATACCAGCCGACCGGCTGTTCGAGCATCCTTCCGAACATCTCCTTCCAGGCGGTTTATTGAGGCGGCTTAGAGGATTCCAGAAGCTTCTAGATTGCGTCTTCTCCAAGGAAGAAGATAGCTTAAAGATCAAGTAAGGAACGAGATTTGGTTCTTAATGCTATATTCTATGTTTTACTAATTCTCGTGCATGAATTCTATGAAATATTGCTAGACTAGACGTATACTTTGTCGTGAAATCTAGTTGCGCATATTTCTATATTAATCATCTATCTAATACTTTGTCGTTTGGATAGGTAGTACGACTAGGGCAATTAACACCTTTGTCGGGTTAATTAAACCTAGGGGAATTAGGTCGTGGCGTAACACCTTTGTCGGGTTACTTGGGAAGTCACCTTTTTCGGGACAACCACACTTAAAACATTGAATTAGAATATTAGAAGTCGATGATAAAACAAGTCACAATCAAACCCTAATCTGAATATTTCTCTCTGATATTTACAACCTTGCAATTTTCGTGATTTACAATTATTTCACTAACCTTTGCTCTCACCTTAGTTTCTTGTTTTTCTCTCTTTCAGAACAAAGTAGTAACCAATCTAGCTCCCTTGGGTTCGACCCTTGCTTGCCACTGTACTAACCCACAGTTCAGGTCAAGGAAATTATAAATTTAGATTTGCAGGTACGACGACAGCCTGTCAGGCAGCCTGACAAAATTTTTGTTTTTCTCATTTTTTTATTTTGTTTTATGTTTGTTTGAGCCTTGAGTCATGTTTTTCACGTTTTCTTTTGGGAAAAGTGACATTTTTCATGCAAAAAACAGGTGCAACTCAGTGCGGATCGCGTCTGCCCTCAACATTAGCTGGCCACGTCTTATGTTAACATGAAGGTAACGTCTTTATCAGACGCGGTGCGTAACGTCTGAAGAAGATGCAGTTAACCATTGACCAGCGTACCGACTCGTTTGACTAGAATTTATACCATCACGCGACGAAACGAGGGGAGTGTCTGTTCATTTTTATTCTCTATTTGTTTTTCCCAACGTTTGTGTGTCTTGCATTGTTTGTGTCTTTGAATTTAAGTCGCGACGTGAGGACACGGCTTGGTTCAAAAGTGTGGGGTGGGAGAGTCAGTCATTCTGTTGTGTTAGCATATTTATTTTTCTTGCACCTGCATAGTGTCTGCATGTTTCGTTTAAAAAAATTTGAAAGTATGAAATTTCTTTCTATTTCCGATATGCAGTATTGAATTTTGATGATGTGAAACAGACGATGCTGATTAGATGTGTTCCTCGTGAAATCTGAATTGTGCTTTTACATGTGAATTTAACCCATTACGTGTCCTTTTGAGTTGAGATAAACAGGGATGTGGAGTTGATAGATATGTCCTAGAGAGACTTGACGAAGCATTCAAAGGACCAAATTTCGAGTTATATGGTTATGTGAATTTTGTGCAGGCTAGCACTTCGAGACTTACTGGTTCAGAGTTTGCTGCGCCACTGCAGCGTTTATGTAGGTAGGCGGGACGGGAAAACAGACCGTCCTATCTCTAGTTCGAAGTAACTGGGAAATTTAGTGGAGGGCTCCCATCTTGACTCGCGTCAAAAAGATCGAGGATGGGAAAGAGCGGGAAAGTATTTCCATATGCTTGCGGGCGATTTGGACCTCCTTCAAAAGAAAGAAGAAAAGGACAAGCCATTCACACTAAAGGAGCAACGCTCAAGAAAAAAAATCAGCCACTTGTGAAGGTTTTTACAAAAGAAAAGTGAAGTACAACATTCTTACATCAAGAGCCAAAGGCCGAAGAAAGTCACTACAAAAGCTGTCCAACAAAAAAAACTCAAAAGCCTTGAAGCTCGAATGAATCACGTGCAAGAAAAAGAAATAAAGTGTAACCATATAACCAGAATTCGGGACAGCGAATGCGGATCATGGGTCTAAAGAGGACTATCTCCCTTTCATCCAAATTGATTTGAATTTCAGCTCAAAAGGTAACATGTATTAGTTAATTCTGTGTTAAGCATAATGATTTTAGTAGCGAGTGAGTTATGCATAGAAAAGGGAAATCTAGACTAGCAACGCATATTTATGTAGCATCTATCCAGGGCGTCGAAGAAATTGTGGTGTTATATTTATTTTCCTTTTATGACTTAGTTCTTGTTTGGGATGAACAAGTTTAAGTGTGGGGTGGTTTGATGAGTCATATTTATACGACTCGTCGAATCAACTAATCCCGTTTATTTCGACACTTTATTATGTGAACAATTACTTTTTAGTGTTGTTTTGCATTCCAGATGTTTTGGAAGCTCTAGGAGGAAACACGCATAAAAGATGGCTTTTCATGCCAAAAACATCTCAATGGCATATCATACCTTTGTACGCTCAACGGAGTGCTGGGAATGGACCGCTGATCAGAAAAATATGAGCCACATGCAGTTACGTAGCTGACTTAATTTCCTACAACTCTCTAGTTCACACTGAGAGCATCCGAGTCATTTGGATGGTCAAATCAATAGCCGAAGTCAGGACTCAGTGGGTACCACGTTTCGTAGAGACATTAGCTCGACGCTAATGTTTAAGTAAAGGCGGCCATAATGTTAAGGCGAAACGGGGTCTCTACTGTCAGCACACATTTTGATGACGTCTGCAAGCCTGAAACTTGGAAATTGAGCGCGAAAATAGACGTGGAAACCCTATTTGTTGCTATAAATAAGATCTTTGGGTTATTGTTTCAAGAACCAATCATTCTACGACGTTTGAAGACGGCTCTGGAGGAGAAGGTGAAACTTTCGACGAGAGAAGAGATTTTTCTACCTTTCACTATGTGTTTTCTTTCCATCATGTGTAGCTAAACTCGTTATTCAGTTTAGGGTTTCGTTCATTGTGACGTTTGTTTTGAGACTTTGTTCTTAATGTTATTTCATGTTTTACTAGTTCTTGTACTTATCTTATGAATTAACTTGTTAGATTAAGTGGAAGCTTTGTCGGAAAGCTTAATTGAGCAGTTAATCCATACCGTTAATATCTACTGGAAACTTTGTCGTAAAGGTAGATGATGAGTCGTATTTATACGACTCGTCGAATCAACTAATCCCATCTATTTCGACACTTTTTTATGCGAACAGTTACTTTTTAATGTTGTTTTGCATTTCAGGTGTTTCGGAAGCTTTGGAAGGAATATGCGCTTAAAGACGTCATTTTGATGCTAAAATCATCACATGGAGTTCATGGAGTCGAATCGAGAGCCAAAGTCAAGAATGACGAGCAGAGGAGGAAATACACCTCAGACCAGGTCGCGGACACAGGCAAGTTTAAGAGTGGCGTCCGCGGATGGTAATGTGTTCATTGTCCACGGCGCTAAAATGTACAGCGTCCGAGGCTGACGTCAGCAAATCGAGATTTAGAAGCCTGGCCCAAAACGAAATTAGAAACAAAACTTCTTATAAATTATGGTTTCTGATCTCAGAATCCATAATTCCCAGAATTGAAGAGACGGCTCGAGAGGAGATCAAGCTTTCAACAAGAGAGAAGAGAATTTCTATTTACTTTCATCCAAATATATTTGTGTTTATTTCCATGACAATGAGTAGCTAAATTTCTCTTTCGATTTAGGGTTTCGTACATTGTGAACACGTTCTGAGATATTCGTTCTTAATGCTATTTTATATTTCACTAGTTCTTGTGCTCATTCTTACGAATTAAATTGCTAGACTAAGTGGAAGCTTTGTCGCAAAGCTTAGTTGAACAACTAATTCTTACCGTTAATATTTACTGGATACTTTGTCGTAAAGGTAGATAGTAACACCTAAGCTAAATAATACCTTTGTCGGATTGTTTAATTTAGGAGAGAACTAGAAGTCTAACACCTTTGTCGGGTTAGGTTGTGGCGTATCACCTTTGCCGGGATACTTGGGTTGTTACCTTTGTCGGAACAACCACACTTTGAAATATAAAATTGATCATTAGATATCGATGATGAACGTGTCACAATAGAAACCCTAGACTGAATTTTCTCACTGATTGAAATCCCCGTTGTTTGTTTCACGTGTGTTTTACAATACTCACTCACAAAACCCCAATTTTCTTATTTTCAGAACGACTTCAACCACACCAGCTCTCTAGGGTTCGACCCCTACTTGCCGCTTTACTAAGTTTCTTGTAGGGAAAATTATAAATATAAATTTCAAGCTAGCAGCTAACGGGTTCAGCTGGAGAGACAACAACAATAACACGACAAAGGAGCCCAGCAGTCCCAGCAGCAGCAGCAGTATTATCGGCCTCCGTACCGTCAGCAGCAGGGTAACTACAATCATCAGAGCCAGTATCAGTAGTGAGGGCAGAACTTCAACCAGGCAGGCCCCAGCGATCAGAGTTCCAGTAGTCACTTGAAGATATAGTTAAAGAGCTGGCAGCTAGCACCCAGCGATTGGCCACCACTGTGCACCAAAATCGGGTGAAGACCGATGGGACTTTAGCAAAGCTGGGTAAGCAGATGTCCAACCTAGCCCAGACAGTTTCCGAGCTGAAGGGAGATTCAGGAAGGCTACCATCACAGACAGTGCAGAATCCGAGAGGGATTGTCAGCACATTGGCAGTAGTGGATGTGGACGCAACACTTAAGGAGTCTACTTATTGGGTGAACAGGATGCTCGAAGTAACAAAGGAGTCCGCCTCAGACCAGATCGCAGATGACGTGCATTTTAGCATCATTCGCGGTCCGCTAAAAGACACATCACCCGCGGCCCTAACACGTGAAGCACCCGCAGAGAGTCAGTTGGCCGCGGACGAAGAACACTTAAGCGGCGCGGACTATGAACATGTTACTGGTCCGCGGGTGGAACACTTAAAGTGTTCCCCATCCGCAACCTGGTCTGCCAAAAATACTAAAACTGACCCTGCTCCTTCGTTTTCTATGCAGGTGATTGCTCCTAAGGACCATACGATCGACGAGGATAAGCTAGGAGGCAGACTGGAGGAAGTAGATGAAATTAAGGAGCCAACGATGGAGCGCCCACTTGCTACGAGTCAAGAGGCACCGACTGGAAAATGTAAGGACCCAGGTGCCTTCACAGTCACCTGCGGTATTGGTGAGACTCTAATACATAATTGCTTAATCGATTTGGGTGTTGCTGTTAATGCTATGCCTTACTCCCTGTATTGCTCTTTGAGACTTGGTCCATTGAATTCGCCTAAGTTGTTGATAGAATTGGGCGATAAATCTTGTGTTTGTCCTATTGGTTTACTCGAGAACCTAACACTCCGAGTAGGAGACCTAGTTGTTCCTGCAGACTTCTATGTTTTGCAGATGGGAGATGATAGAGATGAGGACCCTCCAGCACTGGTTTTAGGACGACCATTCCTCTTCGCCACGAAAACCAAGATTGACATGGACACAGGCTTGTTGTCACTTGCGTTTGGTGGCAGGACAGCAGATTTTTATATCTATGAGGATGGGGACCACTCGAGCACGAAGAAGCCGCCAGACATAGTGAACACATCGTACCTTGGTGCCTTACTTCCAGACCCACCGGCCGAGACCAGTTGTGCAACTAGATCAGCACCTATGATCAAAGTGTCCTCGCAGACTGGGGAGGATGTGAAGGCAAATCCGCCTGATCGATGGAGAGGAGACACGAGCACATCAGTACACGATGAGTTTGGGCAGACTGAAGGAGCAACTGAGGCAAAATTTGACCTCAGACGTCCATGGGATCCTAACTTGTGATTCCTAAAGAGGTAACGTCAAGCCAACGACGTAAAACAAAGGCACTCGCAGGGAGGTAGCCCGGCAAATTTTTCATTCTTTTATTTCATTTTTCTGTTCGTTTGAGTCTTTATTCATGTTGTCACATTGTCTTTGGGAAAGGAGAGCATTTTTTATGCAAGAAACAGATGCAACTCAGAGCAGGTCGCGGACCACGTGCACATTATCCTCCGTGGATGGAGTTCAGTTTAAGTGTTGACCGCGGCGTTAAAATGAACGTGATCCGCCGTTGACCGTTGACCAGCGTTGACTAACTCGTTGACTAGAATTCTCATCTTCAAACGAGGGGAGTACCTGTTCACTTTGCTCTCTTCCTTTTCCTATATGTTTGTGTGTCTTGCATAGTTGTGTCTTTGAACTAAAGTCGTGCCGTGAGGACACGGCTTGGTTCAAAAGTGTGGAGTGGGAGAGTCAGTCTGTTGCGTCAGCACGTTTATTTTCCTTGCATATGCACTGTGTCAGCACGTTTCATTTTTAAAAAAATGTGAAAGCATGAAATCTCTCTTCTGTTCTTGAATATGCAGTATTGAATGTTGATGTGAAATGGATGAGCTGATTAAATGCACTTCTCTCGTGAAATTCGAATTATGCTTTTACTTGTGAATTTAACCCTTTACGTGTCCTTTGAGCTGAGATAAGCAGGGATGTGGAGTTGATAGAAATGTCCTAGAGGGACTTGACAAAGCACTCAAAGGATCGGATTTCTATTTATATGGTTATATGGATTTTGTGGAGGCTAGCACTTCGAGACGACATGGTTAAGAGTCTGCTCCGCCACTGTAGTCCTTATGCGGTCAGGTGGGACGGCAAAACAACACACCGTCCAATCTCTAGTCCGAGTAGCCGGGAAAATAAGCGAGCGACCCTCGACTTGACTCGCATCGATGAGTGAGAGAAGGAAGGTATTTCCATATGCTTGCGGGCGATTATTGGACCTTCGTCAAAGAAAAGGAATCACGGACGAGCAGTTCACAATCAGTAGCAAAAAGAAAAGAAAAAAAATCAGTCAATTGTGACGTTTTAAGCGCAACAAAAGTGAAGTACACCACCGCTATATAAAAAGCCAAGTCACTACAAAAACTTTCCCAAAAGAACTCAAGCACCTTGAAGCTCGAACAAATCACGTGCAAGAAAAAGCAATGAAGTATAACCATATGACTAGAGTCTGAAACAGAGAGTGCAGATCATGGGTCTAAAGAGGACTATCTCCCACTCATCCAAATTGGTTTGGATTTCAGCTCTGAGGTAACTTGTATCAAGTTAATTCCATAATTGAGCATGATGATTTGAGTAATGATTGAGCTATGCGTAGAAAAAGCAAGTCTAGACTAGCGACTCATATTCATGTGCATTTATTCAAGACATCGAAGAACGAGTGTGACGTCTTTTTGTTCCTTCTATGACTTAGTTCTTGTTCGGGATGAACAAGTTTAAGTGTGGGGTGGTTTGATGAGTCGTATTTATACGACTCGTTGAATCAACTAATCCCATCTATTTCGACACTTTCTTATCCGAATAGTAATTTTTTAGTGTTGTTTTGCATTTCAGGTGTTTCGGAAGCTCTAGAAGGAATATGCGCTTAAAGACGGCATTTTGATGCTAAAATCATCACATGGAGTTCATGGAGTCGAATCGAGAGCCAAAGTCAAGAATGACGAGCAGAGGAGGAAATGCACCTCAGACCAGGTCGCGGACACATGCAAGTTTAAGAGTGGCGTTCGTGGATGGTAATGTGTTCATTGTCCGCGGCGCTAAAATGTACAGCGTCCGCGGCTGACGTCAGCAAATCGAGATTTAGAAGCCTGGCCCAAAACAAAATTAGAAACAAAACTTCTTATAAATTAGGGTTTCTGATCTCACAATCCATAATTCCCAGAATTGAAGAGACGGCTCGAGAGGAGATCAAGCTTTCAACAAGAGAGAAGAGAATTTCTATTTACTTTCATCCAAAAATATTTGTGTTTATTTCCATGACAATGAGTAGCTAAATTTCTCTTTCGGTTTAGGGTTTCGTACATTGTGAACACGTTCTGAGATATTCGTTCTTAACGCTATTTTATATTTCACTAGTTCTTGTGCTCATTCTTACGAATTAAATTGCTAGACTAAGTGGAAGCTTTGTCGCAAAGCTTAGTTGAACAACTAATTCTTACCGTTAATATTTATTTGGATACTTTGTCGTAAAGGTAGATAGTAACACCTAAGCTAAATAATACCTTTGTCGGATTGTTTAATTTATGAGAGAACTAGAAGTCTAACACCTTTGTCGGGTTAGGTTGTGGCGTATCACCTTTGCCGGGATACTTGGGTTGTTACCTTTGTCGGAACAACCACACTTTGAAATATAAAATTGATCATTAGATATCGATGATGAACGTGTCACAATAGAAACCCTAGACTGAATTTTCTCGCTGATTGAAATCCCCGTTGTTCGTTTCACGCGTGTTTTACAATACTCACTCACAAAACCCCAATTTTCTTATTTTCAGAACGACTTCAACCACACCAGCTCTCTAGGGTTCGACCCCTACTTGCCGCTTTACTAAGTTTCTTGTAGGGAAAATTATAAATATAAATTTGAGACGTCAGACGACGCGTGTCAGTAGATCATAACACCTAGGCTAAATATTACTTTTGTCGGATTATTAAGTTTAGGGAAGATCAACTAGAAGTCTAACACCTTTGTCAGGTTAGATTGTGGTGTATCACTTTTTTTGGGATACTTAGGGTTGTTACCTTTGTCGGAAGAACCACACTTAGAAACATGAAATCAGATATTTAGAAGTCGATGATAAACATGTCACAATAGAAACCCTAAGCTGAATATTCTCTCTGATTGGAATCTATTCATTATTTTTCTCTCTTGCACTCATGAATACTCACAACCCCCCTTTTCTTATTTGTTTTCAGTTACAGCTTCAACAACACCAGCTCCCTTGGGTTCGACCCTGCTTGCCGCTCTACTAGCTCATAGCAGGAGAATTATTAATTTAAATTTGACGCATCAGACGACGCGCGTCAATCACCTACTCCATCACCGCATCTTCCAGAGACTTGCTGGAACTCTGATTGCTTGGGCCTGCGTGATTGTAGTGCCCTCTCTGTTGATACTAGTTCTGATTGTTGTAGCCTCCCTGTTGTTAACGGTATGGTGGGCGGTAGAACTGCTGCTGAGATTGTTAGGGTGCATGATTGTTGTAATTCTGAAATTGGCATTGACGTTGGCATGTGTATCCTCCTGTAGAGTCGTGCAAGCATTTGTCTTATGATTGGACGCACCACAAAACTCACAAGGCTTCACCTGAGCCGACTGCTTCATTATGAGCGTCTACATCATCTCTCTCATCTGCTTCAGCTCCTCAGTTACCTGGTTTGATGGTATCTCAGCCTTTGCAACGTTGCTGCTTCTGATGAACTCCTCTTGCCTGCTGGCCTCTTCTCTGAACCTAGCATTCTCTGCCACCTCCGCTATCAAATTGCGCACTCCAGCCGGTGATAGATTCATGATGGTCCCTCCAGCTGAAGCTTCTAGCAGCATCCTATCAAGTGACCTCAACCCATCAAGCATGTACTCTATCACTAACTTCTTAGGAAGTCCTAGGTTGCTGCAGCTCTGCTCCAAGGCATTAAATTTCTCCAAATAATCATACATCGAATCATTAGGCCCCTGTCTGAGATCTTGCAGCTGTCTATGAACCTGTCATGCCTTAGCTGCTGGGTAGTATTTTGCAAGAAATTGTCTCTGCATCTGGTCCCATGTCCTGATGCTACCTGAAGGAAGAGACAAAAACTAAGATTGAGCCATGTCAGTTAAAGAAAAATGAAAAGCCTTAAGTTTAAAATTCTCCACTGTGGCTCCATAGGGTCGGAGAGTCTGGCAGATGCCGTGGAAATCCTGCAGATGCCTGGTGGATGATTCCCCTTGCCGACCCAAAACTTTGGTAGGTACACTACCGCAGTCTTGATCTCGATTTCCTCATGTCTGGCCCCTCATTGATGCACCAAGGTATATTCTGAAAATTAGGAGTAGACAGCACCTTCATGGTAGGCTCGTAGTAGTATTCTTCATCGTCTTCCGGCCTCCCGTGAAGTGGCGGTTACGGTGGTTGTGGTGGAGGTGGCTGCCTCGCACCCGCACCATTCCTCGCATTCTGTGCAACATGAACTCTCTGATTTTGCTGAGCTCTCATGGCATTATTAACACGGTTGCGAGCACGGAAGAGTTGCTCCGGATCCTCATAGAATGAAGGCACGTTCTCAACAATCGGAGCGATCTCGTTGTTGTTGTCATCATCACCAATCTGGCTACATGCACGAGATATTGCAAACAAGTAGCGAAACACAAAAAATAACTAAATAAAATAGAAATAGAAAAAAAAAGAAACAGCTTCACCGAAGCGCAGCTCCCCGGCAACGGCGCCAAAATGTGACACGGGTCATCTGAAGCGTCAAATTTAATATTTATAAATCTCCTGCAACGACTAGCAACGGTAAGCAGGGTCGAACCCAAGGGATCCGGTGTTGCTAACGCTAATACTGAAAACAATTAAAAAGGGGGATTTGTGAACAATAATGAGTGTAAGGGAGAAAAGTAACAAAAGTCTTCCAATCAGAGAGACCATTCAGCTTAGGGTTTCTATTGTGACATGTTTATCATTGACTACTAATAATCGAATTTCAAGTTTCTAAGTGTGGTTACTCCGGTTTAGGTTATAACCCAAAGTATCCCGGGAAATGCGATACACCACAATCTAACCCGGAAATAGTGTTAGACTTCTAGTTCTCCTAAATCCAATAGTCCGGAAAAATTGTTATCGAATCTAGGTGTCACTACCTGTCTTTACGGGTAAGTATCAAACAAGTATTAACGATAGGGGCTGAATTGTTCGGCTAAGCTTTACCATGACAAGTATCCACTTAGCTTCACAATTCAATCCTTGAAATTAAGCACAAGAACTAGAGAAACAAGAAATTGCATTGAGAATAAAGTCTCAAAACATAGTCACAATATGCGAAACCTTAAACTGAATTAGGAATTTAGTTACACATAATTATGGAAAAACACATAATGAAAGTAAGAAAATCTTCTCTCTCGTCGAAAGCTTTCGTCTTTTCCAGAGCCGTCTTGGTCTTCGTAAAATATTTTCTTCCTTGAAACCCTAACCCAAAGATCTTATTTATAGCAAAAACTAGACTTTCGAAGTCTGTTTTTGGGCCAAAATTTCTAATTTTCGGACTTAGTGACATCATCAAACGCGTTGCTGACGTCAGCATCTCGTGGCTCACCGCGTCTCACCTTTACATTACCATCGTGTTCCTTCAGACATTAGCGCTAATGCTAATGTCTACATGTGGCGCGGTCCACACTGAGTCTGATTCTTCCTTTCTGCGCGCAGCTCTAACTTCGACTCTATATTTGACCTTTTATATGACCTCAACTGCTCTTGGTGTGAACTAGAGAGTTGTAGGGAATCAAGTCAGCTACGCAATGACGCATGGCTCATATTTTTCTGCTCAGCGGTCCGTTCCCAGCACTCCGTAGAATGCCCAAAGGTCTGATCTGCCATTGTGATGTTTTCGGCATAAAATGCCGTCTTTTATGCACGTTTCCTCCTAGAGCTTCCAAAAAACCTGAAATGCAAAACCACACTAAGAAGTAACTGTTCGCATAATAATGTGTCGTAATAGATGGGATTAGTTGATTCAACGAGTCGTATAAATATGACTCATCACCCACTCAAAATAGTAGTGTGAACGTGTTTGGCGGCTGTGCCACGTGGCTTCGCCACGTGCGTTTGATGGCTGAGATGGGTGGACAAGATCAAGCCTCACAGCCTCATTCTACCAAGCTGCCTCAACGGAGCGTGCCCTATATATATATATATATATATATATATAAGCGATCAAATGAGGCAAGGCTTGGTAGAATGAGGCAGGTGAGGCACGCGATCTCAGCCATCCATCAACCCCCCTGTGCATTGTGGGCGCGCCATGTGGCAAATAGAAAAACTCACTACCAACAGTAGTGTGAACGCAAATGACGCTGTGACACGTGGCAATGCCACTTGGCATGAGCCGTCAAACGCGTTCACACTACGAAGTAGTGGATTTTACTATTTGGATGTGGCGCGCCCCACAATGCACGGGGGGTTAGATGGACAGTCGAGATCGTGCCTCTCGTGCCTCATTCTACCGAAGCTTACCTCATTTGATCGCTTATATATATATATAGAGGAGCGTTCAAATGAGGCAGGGGTACCCAAGTGTGAGGCAGTGTGAGGCACGATCTCAGCCGTCCATAAACCCCCCGTGCTTTGTGGGTGCGCCACGTGGCACCCAAATAGTAAACCCACTCACAATAGTAAAAGCAGTGTGAGCGCGTTTGGCGGCTCGTGCCACGTGGCTTCGCCTCATGCGTCCAATCAACTCCACAGACGGCCGAGATCGTGCCTCACTGCCTCATTCTTATACCCCTCCCTCAACCGAACGAGGCAAGTGAGGCACGATCTGAGCCACACATATATATATATAGAGGAGCGATCAAATGAGGCACCAAAATTAGAATGAGGCAAGTGAGGCACGATCTGAGCCACACATCTAACCCCCCGTGCTTTGTGGGCCCACCACGTGTCCAAATAGTAAAACCCACTACTTTGTAGTGTGAACGCAAATGGCGGCTCAACTCACGTGGCTTCGCCACGTGTTACAATGAGTGACCCAGATCGTGCCTCACGTGCCTTATTCTACCAACCCTGCCTCAACCAAGTGCTCCCCTATATATATAGGGGAGCGTTCGGTTAAGGCAGCTTGGTAGAATGAGGCAGGTGAGGCACGATCTCGGCCTCTCCATTGTGACACGTGGTGAAGCCACGTGAGTTGAGCCACCAAATGCGTTCATACTACTGTTGGTAGTGGGTTTACTATTTGCCACATGGCGTGCCCACAATGCACGGGGGGTTGATGGACGGCTGAGATCGTGTCTCACCTGCCTCATTTTAACGCTCTTATATATATATATAGGAGCGATCAAATGAGGCACCAAAATTAGAATGAGGCAAGTGAGGGCGTGCTCAAGTGTTATGGGTGCTCAGAGTGTTATGTGTTACTTGAATCTCATCCGTAGGATGAGATTCATCAAACACTCTATGATGTGCCACGTGTCACAGCTGCCAATAGTAAATCCCACTACTTTTTGAAAGGTAGTGAGTTTTACTATTTGGACACGTGGCGCGTTCACAATGCACGGGGGGTTGAGATGTGTGACTGAGATTGAAGTAACACATAACAGTCTAAGAAGGGGTAGTATTTGAGCGCTTATATATATATATATATATATAAATAGTGGAGCGCTCAAATGTACCCTTCTTAGCATGTTACCTCTTACTCCAATCTAAGCCACACATCCAAACCCCTCGTGCTTTGTGGGTGCGCCCATTTGACGAACTATTCTTTTTCACCTCTAAATAGTATCAATGAAGAGAAGATCGAATATAGTGTCAAAACATTTATATTGACCGGTAAGTACCGGGTCGGACCCAAGGGAGCAAGCCAAGCACATGCGCTATTTAAGATTGTGTTTCCACTCGGCTATTCTAAACAAAAATGTATAAAGAGTGAATATATCTAATCCTATGTGGTTAGTAATTGGGGATAAACGTTAAGTAAGAGGAGTTTCGAGGGAATAATCCCCTCCTTGGCAATTTTCCAATGATCATGCAAACTAGAGTTTAAACAATCATGAGTTGATAGGTTTTGAACCTAGCTTAGACTAAGAATTAGACAAACCATGCATGTCCAATCCTAGTCAAGCCATCTTAAATAGGATCTCACTACTTAAAGAATATTGACCCCCTATATACATTTACTCTCATAAATGCACATGCACAAAGTTCTAGTTCACCTCTCACCATGCATTTAGTCTCATAAATGTAGGTTAAGTCCAATTTTACTACATCAAAACCATCCCTAAGCTTTCTCAAGACTTAGATCAAAGTTCTAACATAAACATGTCACTTAGGCATTTTATCAAACACTTAGAGGCATGTCTAACATGAAGATCATAGTAAAAATGGAATCAACTTCAATAAATCCAATAGATGTGTTTACAATGATCATTGAGTACCAAGGAGGTTCATAGAACCCTCAAAACACAAGATCCACTACTCACACATCATGTAAGACAACATGGTGTGAGTAGGGTTTTTACACAACAAGTAGAATAGAAGAGGGATAGAAATAGGATGATTAATCCTTGAACTCCCTTGATCTTCACTTCTCCTTGGTTGTATGATGATGGATGACCTTGATTGAGCCTCTTTTCCACTCTTCTTCTCCCCAAAAACCTCCACACTTGGTCCAAAACCCTTACTTTTCATTTATAGATCCGGCTGTAAAAACTGTCAAAATCTGAGATTTTTCATCCAGTCGATCGACTGGCTGAAGCTTGATGCCCAGTCGATCGACTGGGAAGTGCAAGTTTTGATGAGCTCCTGAAGTTCAATCGAGTCGGTCGACTGGACTTCTCAGTCGATCGACTGGGGCCTTTTTGGTTGTCTTCCCGTCCGAATTTGGCTTTGGCGTAAACTACAAAGTTGTAGCCCTTTGAAATACCTTTCTAACAAGCTAAAGATCAGCCAAATCGGACACCGGATGAGCCCTATAGGTCCAAAATAAGACGCAAAGGTCAATATGCTCGGTATTGGGCCCGAAACTCCATATTTTGCGCCGAAACTTCTGTTTTTCAACCAATCTTCATATATAGGCCTTGACCATGGGGGAAACTTGTTTTCTACCTAAAATGTAGAGATAGAGGTCAAATGACATCAAAATAATATCGGAAACGACCCAAAACTATAGTGAAGAATGATTATAAATGAGTCGAAAACTCGACTCATCAACACTCCACACTTAAGTTTTGTTCGTCCCGAACAAAGTATGAAAATATGTCAAGTTCATGCAAATGTCGAAATGCTAGTGGTGCTATGTTTTTCGTATATTTGCCTCACTAGATTTCACAAGGTCTCGATCATTATTTCTAAACATGTTATTGAAAGAAAAATGGAGCAAAAATGACAAGTATGTACAATCTAACTAGCTTCTTTTCGTAGGCGTTACGAATGCATTTAGCGTATGCATTAAGCCTTTAAACCCCTAGGCTACCCTAGTGGACGAGTTATAGTCTCGTGAGAGTTTTCAGAAAAGGGAGTACTCAGAAATCCCAAAATGCACCTATCCCATATGAATGAATTCAAGAGTGCTCAACCGAGGCTATGATTTCTCGAAACAAATTCCTCACCCCACGCTAGGTCCATTATCACAATATCATCAAAAGAACTTTTGAACCACTTTGAGTACCCTTGAGGTTGTGCATTCTAGGTCATCAATACTAGAGCTATCAATCGTCTCATCCAAAAGTCTACTCATTTTCAAGGCAATACAATAGAAGTTAAGTTCTTAGCTTTGCACAAAAATTGTCAATCGCTCACCTATGCTAGCTAGGGCTAGTCCATGGGTTTGCGACATGGAACTCATTCCCAAGTTTTAGGCGCTTAAGCCATAATCCATAAGGGAAGAGGAGTTCGACACTAAAGTTCTTTAATAAACAAGCATAGACCAAATGATAACTCCCGTGCAAACACACGGGTCATCCAAGAGTCATTCCAACTAGCACACAATGCAAATGATGAATCCCGCACAAGTGAAGAATGGAGGAAAACATAGAGTCAAGTTTTAAGTGCTTATTTTCTTTTTTTTTGAAACGGCCTTTGGCCTACAAATGCTTTCGAGGGGGGACTTACCTCCCTAACCCCCGGCATTTGTATATTTTGATCAAAACTTCTCTTGTACTTTGAGAAAGTTTTTAGTCGGGGCTTTGCCCTCTTTGACCGCAAACACCTTTTTTTTCCGATTGGGGCCTATTTTTGCCCTCTTTTGTTTTTGACTCCACACTTAAAACTTGACAATATGTTCAAAAAGTGTATGGAATGTGCGGGAATCAAACATAAGCATGGCACTAAATTAGAAAACTCAAGTCACCAAGGAGCTATCAAATGACCTAAGTTTTTCATGAAGATTTTAAAGGTGCTTGCTATAACTTGATCCAAGGTATTTCAACGAAAATATTTAGAGGATTGGATAGACGAAGGATAGCAATGATATTGGCTTTCAAGAATACACATTCAATGGACTAGGTCGGTTCTAAATTCAAGATCCAATAAATGTGGCAAATAGGCTAGATGTGATTTATAGGGATTTAGAATCGATAGTCACAAGCCTTTGTGGTTAAAAACACTCTCATGTTAGGGATAGCATACATGAATGCAAGTGTCCATTCTAAAATGATAAGCATGGCATAATATGAGTGAACTATGCGACTACCCACTCCACACTTAAAGCATAGCTTAGTCCCTAAGCGCAAACAATGAAGAAAATGAGATAAAGGGGCATAGGAACTCCCCTCGTTTGTAGATGTGCCCCATCAATAGAAAAGATGCCATTGTGCTAAACGTAATCATACATGGTGCAATTAACTTCCTTGATGACAAGAACACATGAGAGGTTAAAGGTAACAAGTGACATACAAGGTTATGCAACGCAAGTATGAGCAAGAGAGCATCACTAGTCACATGATAACATCATGGCATAAGTTTCATAGAATACAAGCAAGGAAAGTAATGTACATCCTCATAATGTGCACAAGGTATCTTAAGTGCCAAGAAAAAGTCAAACTAAAGTCACAGCATGGTATACAATTTAGTTCCACTCTAGTAAACACCAATAAAGCACATGAGCACTAAGGGCAACATCATTAAGCATAGAAAGATCAAGGGAAATTGGAGGGGTGTGGTAATGTGAAGTGGAATTGGAGTGAGTAGAACTCACTTTACACTTGAAATTTTACCCACTAATAACACATATCACACTCCACACTTTAGAGCCTTAGCTACTCAAAATCATGCCAAACATTTAAACATATAAAAGAGCAAGAATAAAACACTTACAAACCGGGTTACCTCCCGCGAGGGCCTAGTTTTTCCCGTCTTGGCAAAGACGTAGCAAAGCGCCCCATAGAATCACTCGTTGAGAAGTCCTTTGCTAGGATCCCTTCTCACGGGGCCTTGGACTTGATCGTGTCAATCCACCTTCAAATCCCATTTGAATTTCCTCCCATCAAGTCTACAATGGACTTTCCTTTGGGAGCATGACCCCTTCAAGTGTGAAGATCCCTTAAGAAATAAGGGGTCATGGGAGCTTTTTCCGATTAGCCTTTGAAAATAGGGCAAGAAGCTCCAAAACTTGTCTCGAGACGAAGTAGTGAAGAAAGGGTCTTCATAACTTGTCTCGAGAATGATGGGCATCCCTTCTTTTAATTTTTCAATCGGTCCCTTGGGTGCCCATCCCTCAATCCCCCTTTCTAAGCTTATTTTCTCTTGTATGCGAGGTTGTCCTTTAGTTTCTTCCATGTAGGCCTCAACAAAGTCTTTGTACCCTCGAAGTCCTTTTTTGCACCATAAGTTCTTCCTCTATCCTATCCTCAACAAGAAGGTTGGGATCACATTTAGGCTCTTCTATAGTGGGAGGGAGGAATTCTTCTTCATTGACCAAGGATGTTTCTTCTATGCATGAGGCATCATCGTTGAAGAATTCCTCATCGGAGAGCGTCAATGGGATGGTGAGCTCTTGTGTGTTCTCATCCAAATGATCTTGAGATGTGCTAGTAGTGAAGGATGCTTCACTTTTGCATTCCATCTCATCTTTGTTACAATATTATTCACCATCCTTATGATTGTAATAAGCTTCGGTGGCGGCCCTCCAAAATTCCTTCTCCGATTCCGATTCTTGATCCCCTTCTTGGTTTGGAGTATTTGATTCAAGGACTTCTTCTTCGGATACCTCCTTTTCCTCTTCCTAGTTCTCAAATTCAATGGCTTGTTGTGCCAACTCGGCTTGGAGCATATCCATATGAGCATGCATATCTTGATGGGCTTGCTTCACTTCCTTCAATTCTTGTCTCATTTCATCTTGGCTAGCAAGGAGTTTAGCAAACATGACTTCTATATTGGAGGGCTCACTTGAAGGTTGAGGAGGTTGAGGGTATAGATGGTAGGAGTCTTCAATTTCAAAACATTGACTATCATTCCAACTTTGAGTGTAGGTATGTGATGGATTCCAAGAATTTTCCCAATAGGCGTTTGATTGCTCCTCTTCTTGGTCATTCCCATCCAAATTATAATAACTAGTTTGATAGCCATGCTCTTGGTAATTCCAATACGGTTGCTCCTCCTCTTGATAGTATCCCTCATTAGAATAGACTTGTTGGTTGTAGTGATCCATCCTCGCAAAACAAGATTAACTTAAGTTAGTAAGGGATATGAGTAGAAAAAGAAGGATATACAAGTATATAAAAAAAATATTCACAAGAATAGTCGGAACTTCCACACAATCTAATCTAGGGATGTGCTAACTAGTTGCTCCCCGGCAACGGCGCCATTTGACGAACTAGTTGCTCCCCGGCAACGGCGCCATTTGACGAACTATTCTTTTTCACCTCTAAATAGTATCAATGAAGAGAGGATCGAATATAGTGTCAAAACATTTATATTGACCGGTAAGTACCGGGTCGGACCCAAGGGAGCAAGCCAAGCACATGCGCTATTTAAGATTGTGTTTCCACTCGGCTATTCTAAACAAAAATGTATAAAGAGTGAATATATCTAATCCTATGTGGTTAGTAATTGGGGATAAACGTTAAGTAAGAGGAGTTTCGAGGGAATAATCCCCTCCTTGGCAATTTTCCAATGATCATGCAAACTAGAGTTTAAACAATCATGAGTTGATAGGTTTTGAACCTAGCTTAGACTAAGAATTAGACAAACCATGCATGTCCAATCCTAGTCAAGCCATCTTAAATAGGATCTCACTACTTAAAGAATATTGACCCCCTATATACATTTACTCTCATAAATGCACATGCACAAAGTTCTAGTTCACCTCTCACCATGCATTTAGTCTCATAAATGTAGGTTAAGTCCAATTTTACTACATCAAAACCATCCCTAAGCTTTCTCAAGACTTAGATCAAAGTTCTAACATAAACATGTCACTTAGGCATTTTATCAAACACTTAGAGGCATGTCTAACATGAAGATCATAGTAAAAATGGAATCAACTTCAATAAATCCAATAGATGTGTTTACAATGATCATTGAGTACCAAGGAGGTTCATAGAACCCTCAAAACACAAGATCCACTACTCACACATCATGTAAGACAACATGGTGTGAGTAGGGTTTTTACACAACAAGTAGAATAGAAGAGGGATAGAAATAGGATGATTAATCCTTGAACTCCCTTGATCTTCACTTCTCCTTGGTTGTATGATGATGGATGACCTTGATTGAGCCTCTTTTCCACTCTTCTTCTCCCCAAAAACCTCCACACTTGGTCCAAAACCCTTACTTTTCATTTATAGATCCGGCTGTAAAAACTGTCAAAATCTGAGATTTTTCATCCAGTCGATCGACTGGCTGAAGCTTGATGCCCAGTCGATCGACTGGGAAGTGCAAGTTTTGATGAGCTCCTGAAGTTCAATCGAGTCGGTCGACTGGACTTCTCAGTCGATCGACTGGGGCCTTTTTGGTTGTCTTCCCGTCCGAATTTGGCTTTGGCGTAAACTACAAAGTTGTAGCCCTTTGAAATACCTTTCCAACAAGCTAAAGATCAGCCAAATCGGACACCGGATGAGCCCTATAGGTCCAAAATAAGACGCAAAGGTCAATATGCTCGGTATTGGGCCCGAAACTCCATATTTTGCGCCGAAACTTCTGTTTTTCAACCAATCTTCATATATAGGCCTTGACCATGGGGGAAACTTGTTTTCTACCTAAAATGTAGAGATAGAGGTCAAATGACATCAAAATAATATCGGAAACGACCCAAAACTATAGTGAAGAATGATAATAAATGAGTCGAAAACTCGACTCATCACACGTGTCTCACTACCAAAATCCTGCACTATTCAAAAAGTAAACAGTAAAACCCACTACCCAAAATCCACTATTCTGGCACTATTCCTGGCACTATCAACCAATCAGATTCGAGTAACACGATAACACTCTAAGAAATGGTAACATTTGAGCGCGCCCATATATATGTATATAGACGAGCGCTCAAATGTTACACCTCCAGCCAATCAAATTGCGCCACGTAACCCACTTTCACAAGCACATGCAAGTCACATGTCCAAAGCCTCCCATGCTTTTGAGGTGGCACCATTTGAGCCATTGGATGAAACTTGATGTTTGGCTCAAAATCAAGTAACACATAACACTATAACAAGGTGTAACACTTGAGCGCCCCCTATATATATATATAGTGGGCGTTCTTTTGAGGACACCTCTAGAAGTGAGGTCGTGGGGACAAATCTAAAACTATTAGATCAAATGATCCAAAGGTGCATAATGAGTCAAAAAGTGTTTTTTTGGAGTTATGCACTTTTGTCTTTTAGGTAAAAGAGAAAAGTGCAAAATGACAAACACTTTAACTTTTTGGATTTGTTATGCACCTTTGGATCATTTGATCAAATGGTCCAAATTTGTCCCTACACCCTCACCAAAAACACATGTCCTCAAAAGAACACCTCTATATATATAATAGCATTCAAATGAGGCACCCAAATTTGAATGAGGCAGTGAGGCACGATCTGAGCCACACATCTACCCCCTCCGTGTTTTGTGAGCGCGCCACGTGTCCCACTACCAAAAATCTATCAAAAGCAAAAAGCAAAAAATAAAAACTATTCCTGCACTATTCTCTATCACATCATCAAAATAAGTGGCTCACAACGTGCCTCACTGCCTCATTCTACCAACCTTGCCTCAATGGAGTGCTCCCCTATATATATATGATTCATTAAAATTCGTCGACACCGAAGGGGCTCGACCAGTCACACTTTCTTTACTCTTTTGCTATGAAGATGAGGAAACAGCCCACATAGTGGAACAAGATTCAGTGGAGGGAAGGAAAAGACAGTCGAGTCAAAAACGTTATGGTTTTCTATTTGTTTGTTTTAAAATGATACATTTGTGGGTTTTCCTGTTTCCCCGCCATTTCTTCCGGCGTTGTTTCTCCAGGTTCCTCGTTATTTTCACTATTAATATAAGCTTAGATCCTTCGCTACAAATCCACACACCCATTGAAAGGGACTTCATATCCCCCATTCTCTTCTTCCCCAGATCACCGGACAGAGCTGTCGAGCTCCAAACGAGTTTAGTTTCAAGCATATATATATATATATATACAGTAGATACCTTAATCAATAATAATACTCCGAAGCTTTTTGATTTGTTGAAAATGGCTGATAATGGAAAGAAGAAGAAGATGGCCGTGATTGGCGTATCTTCAATTTTTCTGGTTGCCATGGTCATTGCCGTCACGGTGGGCGTCTCTAGAAATGGCGGTGGCTCGTCTGGATTATCTGACTCGGGCTCTTCGAGCTCTGGCCCAGGGATTTCATCCTCCACCAAGGCCGTCCAAGCCCTATGCCAGCCTACCGAGTATAAACAAACATGTGAAGAGAGTTTATCAGGAGCCAACTCGAATGACCCCAAGGAATTGATCCGAACAGTGTTTGAGGCTGCGAAGAAGCAAATCTCTCTCGCTTTGCAGAACTCTTCAGCTCTGCAAAAGCTAGAGAAGGACCCGAGCGCCGCTAAGGCGCTCCAGGTCTGTGAAGATGTGTTAGATCTTCCTGTAGATGAATTGACCAAATCGTTTGATATGTTAGGCGAGTTTGATATATCTAAGGTAGATGACTACTTAGACGACATTCAGACATGGCTGAGCGGTTCAGTCACGTACCGACTCACATGTCTGGATGCGTTCGAGAACACGAGCAGCTCGTCCAATGAGACAATGGAGAAGGTACTGAAGACGTCCAATGAGACAATGGAGAAGGTACTGAAGACAGCTGCTGAGATAAACACTAATGCACTAACCATGGTGAACCAGATTGAGAACCTGCTCACAACCTTAAACATCCCGTGGATCACTAGCCGGAGGCTGTTCTCTGAGGGAGACAGCGACTTCCCAAGCTGGATCAATGCGGGCAAGCGTGGGCTGCTCGAGGCCCCGGTGAGCCAGGTGAACCGAGATGTTATTGTGGCTCAAGATGGATCAGGGAAGTATAAGACACTGAATGAGGCACTTGAGAATGTCCCCATTTGCAAAGATAACAGAACTTATGTAATTTATGTCAAGGCCGGAACTTATAAAGAACATGTGAAGATCGGAAAGAAGCTTACTCATATCATGATGATCGGTGACGGATCGCATTTTTTTTAAAGATTAAATTTGACTATGATAGGTAAGAAATGAACACTTTCAAACTCATGTCATAAGATGGGTTCAAGGGAGTTTGAACCGTCGAACAAATAATACTAACTATTTTTGAAAGATGAGATCAATGTTAAAAACATTTTTCTTTATGATGAAATGATGCAGCTGTTGTTGGAGTTGGATTCATCTGCAAGAATGTTGGGTTCGAGAACACTGCCGGATCCATCGGGGAGCAAGCCGTGGCCCTTGGTGTAGCCTCGGACACATCAGTCTTCTACCAATGCCAAATGGACGGATACCAAGACACACTCTACGCGCACACTCACTGCCAATTCTACCGTGACTGCACCATCACTGGCACGATCGACTTCATATTCGGAGACGGTGCAGCCGTGTTCCAAAACTGCATGAGACGAATCCGGAAACCGATGGATGACCAGTAGTGCATAGTAACAGCCCAAGGTAGGAGTGAGGAAGGGACTTGAACAGGCTTCGTCCTCCAAAACTGCACCATCACAGGAGCACCAGACTACATGGCCGTCAAGGACCAGTTCACGTCTTACCTCGGCCGCCCATGGAAGGCATATTCAAGAACCCTAATCATGCAATCGTAGATCGATAACATTATTGATCCAAAGGGATGGATGCCGTGGGCTGGAACGACTTTCGAAAACACTTGTTGGTTCGCTGAGTTCAATAACAGAGGATCGGGAGCGGCTACGACGGGTAGGGTGACTTGGCCGTGTATCAGGAAGGTTGAGAGTGCGAACCAAGCGGCCCAGTTCACGGCCGGAAAAGTAACTCCTATCAGACACTAAAGCAAAACCGATGAAGACAACTACGCAGCAGACGTAGCAAACTATACAATGATACGACCGACCACAGTACCAATTGTCCAACAATAATTAAAGACACACGCCCGAAAGTCACTACACAACTCCCCAGCTGCTTCCTGTAACAACTCCATGCCTGTCAGGCCCCAACAAATAAAGTAACTCTACTGCATGCTGCACATAAGCTCAGACCTTTCTTTCTTGATGGTTCTACACCAGTATTCTGTAGCTCATCAGCATCCTGCTAGGAAAGCATGGCAGCTCAATATAAGGCGTAATAAAGGACTTAGAAGCCAGGAAAAACCATCTAGCTGGGAACAGTCAGCTGCTCCACTTGGCCTTACGCCTATGGGAGTGAGAATACCATCTTTGACAGAAGGCAACTCACAAAAATGTGCACCCATATGTGAACAAACACCCCAAAAAACTGAAACCTACCAGTTGGGGATTAGTAGTCTTAATCAGACTACGCAGGTTTCGAACTGTTCGAGAATTCCCCAGTCCTCGACAATTCCAAACCAATGTTGTCATTTTCCTTGACAGGGCTGGTCAGCGGACCTGCCGTTCCTTGATGAGACTGATAGTTTGAATTTTGGTCTATCGTCAATTTTCCCCTTTATTGTTGGAAAAATTTCCTAATTTGCTCAAAACTTGAAATTTCATTCCTTTTCTACACAACTTCCAAATTACAGGACAGCGGTTTAAGCCTCGTTGTCATATTTAGCCAAAAACAATTATGACTCAGAGCTAACCTGGCATTTTAAATTAAAGTGATGTATCGAACAGCGGCTTAGGTCTAATAAGGCAAACACAGATCATTCTAACCGTTTGCCCTGAAATCGAATCCCTCAATCGAAATCGACAGCTGCTCCGTCATTGTCGCCGACCTCACCATCGTCGCCTTGATTCTCGCTCGGTGGCTGTCTCCCTTCAATCGTCGTTTGTCTGACTTTGTTCATAATTCAGTAAGTTGTGGATTGCATATGCAAAGTTTTGTTCTTTTTTAAGCTTCGTTCTTTAGATGCTCAGTTTTATTGCCGGAATTTCAAGTTTCCCTTAATCGAAATCGACAGCGGCTCAGTCATTGTCGCCAACCTCACCATCGTCGGCTTGATTATCGCTTGCTGGCTTAAATCCGTTCGTTTGTCTCACGTCGTTCATAATTCAGTAAGTTGCTCTCTTTATATGCACAGCTTCGTTCCTTTTTAAGGTTTGTTATTTAGATGCTCAGTCAGTTTGTTTTATTGCCAAAATTTCACTCATTCGTGTCATCTAGCCGAAATTTTGCTCTTATTCGTACTCTGGCGATTCTCCCCCTTTCCCCATAGGTTACTCCAATAAGAATCACTTTTATCGGAACCCTTTCTCTGCATAATCTTCATATTAGCTTGTTCCTAAAACAAACAAAAATGTATAGATTTGTAAGCCCCTGAAACTAGTATAACTTATTTGAAACTCAACCTGACATACTCTGATATAGTTTAAAGAAACTATTGAGCATTCATGGGACAATTGGTGATAGTGTCACTTGAAAGACAAGAGAAGAATGATGGTCACTCTGTATAGTTACTATAAACTTTCATATGAAGATTTGAATGGCTTAAGTATTGTAACTGGATCCTCACGGATCTAGAGTACAATACCCAGCGTTTCTCGAATCTGGGTTAGGAGGGTGAAGTGCTATATAGATTCAAGAAATTAGCATTGGTACTAATATAGAAAATTTGTTGTTTTTCAAATCTTTTAGCAATGGATAATGAAGAAACCGACGAAATGATTATGTCACCTATAGAACGATTTGAAATTCCATCATACGATGAGTACGATAGAGATAATATGGAAAATTTGATTAATGTTGGTGAGGAAGGGTACGTTGAAGTACCCATCGCCGGTCAAGGAGTTGATAAGTCTCTATGGAATTTCCCATCATTCAATGACGTCTCCCCTTTGATGAACCTTCTGGTTATTGACGATCACGGGTCTCATACTAGCAAATTCAACACAAAAGAGCTTCGTGAAGGGGGTATGTTTATGAGTAAGGAGTTGCTTATACATGCTTGTCGGAAATATCATATCAAACACCGTCGCGAGTATCGCACCATAAATTCGGATACAAAAAGAATGATTCTCGAATGTCGAGGGGGTAAGTATAAATGTGAATGGGAACTAAGAGCTTCAAAGAAGAAAAAGGAGGGCATGTGGAGAATCATCAAATACGAACATGACAAACACACGTGCGAGGTTGATATTGTCCGGATTGACAATGTCCATTTCAATAAACATTTTATTGCAATGGACATAAAAGACTTAATCCAAGAGGATTTGAGATACTCTCCTAAGCAAGTGATGAAGTTAATGGTTTCAAAGTATGGGTACAAGATAACTTACATCAAAGCTTGGAAGGCCCACCAAAAGGCCTTTGTCTATTTATTTGGTGAATGGGAAGGATCGTTTGAAAAATTACCGGCATACATGGAGATGCTTCAAGAGAGTAATCCTGGTACCATTGTTTACTGGGACAAATCGACGCTTGACAAAGGCAATGTCAGCGTGAATAGGGTATTTTGGGCCCTTTATCCAGCTATTGAAGGATTCAAGCATTGTCGTCCGGTCATTTCTATTGATGCAACACATTTGATCGGGAAATGGAAAGGGGTGTTAATGATTGCAGTGACTTTCGACGCAGAAAATGGGATCCTTCCTATTGCGTATGCATTAGTAGAGAGTGAAAACGTCGATAGTTGGAGCGTCACAGAACGACAAGGATTATGCATTATTTCTGATAGGCATAGTGGAATAATGCGAGTGATGAAAGAAGATGATTGGAAGCCACCGAAAACTTATCACTGTTAATGCATAAGGGATTTCGCTTCAAATTTAAAATAGAAAATAAATTGTATTGCCCATAGAGATTTGTTGAAGGACATTGCTAAGGAGAATCATCATATAAAGTTTCGGAGTCGCTTTAAAGATTTTAAAGAGTTGTTGAAGGACAAACCGGATGCGGTAAAGTGGTTGGAGAGATTTAATCCCGAATACTGGTCGCTATCTTATGATATTGGAGGTCGTAGATGGGGGTCAATGACGACTAACCAGTCTGAATCTTTTAACCATGTGCTTATGCCTATCACTGCTCTTGTCCACTTTACATTCAAACAGTCCAATTCTTATTTTATCGAGCAACGTGATCGAATGGTGGGTCACAACAATTACTTTGTTCCGAAGATTGAGACCTTGAACAATACAAATCTAGTGAAAGCCGCACATAATGAGGTTCAAATGTATGATCAGAGTAAAGGTATAGCTTCGGTTCTCACAAATTCGAAATCACGTGCACATGAAGTTTCTTTGGAAGGTAAGACGTGTGGTTGTGGTAAATGGCAATTGTTTCATTACCCGTGTGTCCACGACTTATCGGTTTGTGCACAAGAAGGGCTATCAATTCGTGATTGCGTTGCGTATGAGTTTACTATGCAAGCGTATGTGGACACTTGGGCTCAAACATTCAATCCACAACCGGATATGACACATTGGAACGCTTATGTCGGACCGAAGCATATTCCAAATAAGCAATTCAAAAGAGTAAAGAGAGGAAGAAATCCAACAAAGCGTAGACACAACGAAATGGATCAAAGGCGCGACCCAAGACCTGTGGACTTGCCATCTACTAGTGAGCAACTCCCTACAAAGCCGAAAAGAATCTTCAAATGTTCGATATGTGGTGTTGCCGGTCACACAAAGCGCTCTTGCACTTCGGTGCCTATAGTGAATTAGGAATTTATTAGGATTTCATCTTTTTGTATGTTATCTTGTAAAAAAACAATATGTAGCCTTGTAAATTATTTTCAATATAAAAAAAGGTTTACCTTACTCACTTGATATGAATCGTGATCAGTTATGCATATTGATATTTCATGTTACAGTTATTTGTTATCTTATGCATATTGATATTTCATGTTACAGTTATGCTACGTCGCACTCGTGATCAGTCGATGCATGATATGCTATCTCCATCATCTAGCTTGGGTGGAGAGGACACTTTGTTACCGGATGTGTCACATGTTCTCGAACCGGGTCCCATTGACAAGACATTGCTTTATAAACTGGACACTCATCGATCAAACCGTATTTGGGAAACATCGGTTAGTGAAATTATACATCTTGTTGTTCATTATTTCACATCATGTTGTTTATTATTTTACATAATTATACTAACCATGTGCCTATTTCAATTGTGCAGGACATAGAGTTATTAACCGTTCGTCATCGAGGGGTTAATTGGGAGGCAGATGAGCGCATCCTAGCTCTGCTTATTAAGGCCGGGTTTGGTCCTTGGTACCACACGCAGAATTATGAGGTCGATTGGTCTTTCATGACAGCTTTAGTGGAGAGGTGGCGGTCGGAGACGCATATATTTCACTTGCGCAATGGCGAGATGACTATCACTTTAGAGGACGTTGGCGTGTTGACTGGACTACCTATTGAGGGTCGAGCGGTGACTATAGACCACGAGGTCGACGATTATGCCCCTCTTTGCGAACAGTTATTGAGAGTAGTGCCGGAGCGCGGGAATAGAGATACCACAGTTCGACGAACTTGGTTCAGAGACCATTTGCATACCCTTCCAGCAGAGGCTACGGAGCTAGATATATAGAGATATACGAGGGCATACATTCTCCTTATGTTGGGGTCATCGCTAATGCCAGATTCGTCGGGCAGTGAGATATCCCTCCACTTTCTACCCCTATTGACAGACTTAGACTTTGTATCAAGCTACAGTTGGGGTGCTGCAGTATTGGCGTATCTATATCGTAGCTTCTGTAATGCGTGCGAGTCAAAAAGCACGCAGCTCAATGGGTGTGCCATTTTGCTTCAGCTATAGATCGAGGAAGCTTGCTGTTCCGGCTAAACCTACAGGTGCAGATATTGATCCTACGCGGCGAACAGCTTTAGGACACAAGTAAGTGTTTCATATTTGTTTCATTTTATCACTATCCATGTTTTAAATAGAATAATTTAATTGTTTATTTCAATTTTGCAGATGGAAGGTGCCCAAGTCATACCTGCACACATCTCATAATGTGTTGATGTTATTCCGTGATTTGTTGGACCGACAAGAAGCCAACGATGTCATATGGACTCCATACGACGATGAGATACTTGACACACTTCATCCTTCGTGCGTTGCTGGCAGGGATAGTTGGAGGGCTGAAGTTCCTCTCATTTGTTTTCATATAGCTGAGTGGCATTACCCGTCGCGAGTTCTCCGTCAATTTGGATTGAGTCAGCCAATTCCAGCATCGCCACTCGAGAGTCATAAACAGATGCATATGCACATCAGAAGAACTAATCAGCTTATAGATGAGGAAATGCAAGGATATATAGACATTTGGAATGATCGTGCTCAGAGGATTGTTGTCGGTGATCCATCCATAGACGTATCGTATCTGGGTGCGTACTACTCATGGTATCTATCTGTGACTCGCAAGCGCATACAACCACCAGTGGATACTCCGGAGCCTTATCGCCCATCTGGACCAGATCATTATGTAATGGTAAGTATTTATATTAGTTTTAGGTGCTTCAATTTATATAATATACTTCTAACTGGAAGTTAAATAATTATACAGGTCGCGTCACTAGTGCGAAATTGCAAGGCAATTTCTGGTTTCTTCTTTAAGACAACCGATATGGATACCAAGAGAGGACTGCATGGTATGTTTCATGCTACTCATGCCGACCTTTTGAAAATTGGAGAGGGTCGTGCTTTGGATGTTGATATCTCATTAATTCATATTGACAGTGGTATGTAATTTTTTTCCGAATCAATGTTTGTAGGCCTCTTATGTCTAAGTGTCCATTTTTATGTGAATGTAGATTCTGATGAAGATGTACGCATGCCGCAAGCTGCGGAGGAAGTTGGCCCTTCACAAGTGACTCAAGCAGATTCACAAAGAAGTCCAACACGGAGGTCTACACGCGTTAGAAGAACAACACAGCATTACACTCCGTTATAAAATCTCGATTATCATGTATTTTGAGATATAACGATGATGATGTAACTTTTTGAAAGTGATGGTTTATGTTTGATATTCTGTGGTGATGAATTGTATGTATTGTGACATTGGGCAGGGTTATTCTTTTACTGCTGATTTTCTGCAGGTTGATTGAGGTTCAGGTGAAAATGAGCTGTATATTCAGTCATTAAAAGGTCATACCACTGTCCAGGACAGCGTCTTAACCTAAAACATATAAACCGCCGTTACGAACAACGGCTAAGATCTTTGTACATATCAGGTCTCTAAGTTGTAAAATTACATTAAACCGCTGTGTATAACGGTGACTAAACCCTAAACCGCCATTATTGACAGCGACTTAGCCCTGTAAACATGTCAAGCCTCTGAGAAGCCTCTGAGTTGTAAAATTACATTAAACCGCTGTGTCTAACAGCGGCTTAGCCCTGTAAACATGTCAAGCCTCTGAGAAGCCTTTGAGTAGTTACACTACATTTAGCCGCTGTCCGCAACAGCGGCTAAGATTTAGACGCTGTTCGTCACAGAGGTTTATGCATACTCGACAAGTTCTGCCCAATCAGATTTTGATTTTGGTTTAAATGTGCCACTAGGACGAAACCGCTGTCCTGTAGAGCGGTTTACATTTAAGACGCTGATGGACCAAAATTATACGAATCATAAACACAGTAAAACCCCCTTAATTAGACACTTTGTCTATTTAACTTTTACTTGTTAGTTAAGATATATTTTTGCAGGGTAATTCAGAGCTTAGAGAGAATACACACTAAAGAGGAGCTTTTAAAGCAGAAAAGATGTTACGAGTCAATCCAAGGTTAAGATCATATGCCGACTGAAGAAATATCAAGGATCCTGACGTTGAATCACTCATAACAAATTAATCAGAAGAATCAGGAGAGGAATCAAGACAGCCCGGGGAAGAAACACACTGACAGTTTTGTGAAAAGACTGCACAAAACTGTACAAAACTCACACATGGGCAAAGTGACCGGCCACTTGAAGAAGAGGTGGCCAAAGCCACCCCTCCTCCTCCTCCACCACCGGCTACCGGCGGCTTTCCTCCACCATGACTGGCGGCTTTTGCTCCTCCACATGTGGCGGCTCCTCCTTGCTCCTCCTCTCCTTCCTCCGTGTGTTGGCCATCTCCTCCATCCATTTTCTCCTCCAATCACCATGGGACACTTGTGGCCATCTCCTCCTCCTCCCATGGCTATATAAGGAGGAGCTCCTCCCCTCATTTGTATAATCAATCCAAAAAATCAATATTCACTTCTCTCTCTAAGTTTTGTAATTGTAAGTTTGGCTTTGGAAATAAAGGATTGCTCCCTTGGCGCTTCAACGGTTGTAAGTATTATTTTTAGTATTTATTCAACTGTTTTATTTCCTTAGTTATAATGTAGCGCGATGAATAGTAGCTAAACACCTCATTCGGTAGAAGGGGTGGACTTGTATTATAAAATGTTTTAGAATATTAACTTAGCGTCTCTCCTTAGTATTCAAAACTTATTCTATGTGCCATATATTCGGTTAGAACGTCCAAGGTAGAGTGGATGCTTGGAATGGCAAAACTCTACAGCGGGGTTCGTAAACTTGTACAGATAAGTGGATGCTTGGAATGGCAAAGCTTATCTGAGAAGTTTGACTCATCTTAAACACCATTTGGTTGATCGGGAATGATTGATCAAATGGATGCACATAGGCTAATATAACCGGGAATGGAGTATTAGTCTAAATAGAATAAGTGCTCTACGTCCTTGGAATAGGCTAGGCAGTGTACGCAAATCGAGTGCTTGGAATGGCCTTGATACACCGTTTGAATACTTAGTAGAGTCACTAAAAGTCAATGATAAACAGGATATAATACAAGGCCCCTGAAACCGAATGCTTTCCTTTAATTGTAAAATTGTAATTTATTTTCCAGTCCTAAAACCAACCAACCAACCAATCAATTAGCTGGTAGCTTTAAAACCAACCAACCAACCTAAAACACGCTCTCTCGCTGGATAAACCCCCTCAAAGAACGACTATCCCACTGATTCCCTTGGGTTCGACCCCTACTTACCAAGTACTACCCAGTAGTATAGTTGCGAGTAGCGGACTATTATAAATTTATTTGCACAAATTGCTTTGACGACGAGCGATCTGTCAAATTGGCGCCGTTGCCGGGGAGTTGTGAATCGGAATAGTTGTTCTATTTTGTTTTTTTTCTTTTTCTTTTATCATGCAATTCACTAAAGCATACTACTAGGGAATGGAACCTTGGAACAACGAGGAGTTTTCCCCACCATCCTTCGAACTTGAAATCCGTGAGAAGATCAACAACTTGGAGCAATCCCGGGATGAAACATTGGATGAGTACTTATGGTACTTCGATTCCATTGTGACGAGCTGCCCGCACCATGGATTCACCAACTTTGATCTTCAAACAAAGTGTCTCTGTGGGATGTTGCCACATGAGTGGAAAGGGCTAAATGATGCAGCAGGAGGATCGTTGATGGGCATAACCGTGGATGATCTTTGGATATTAATCAATGATTTGGCCGCAAGGTCAAGACCAAGCCAAGATCAGGCCGAGCCACTCAAGGACGGTATAACGGAGCTGGCATCTAGCATCCAGCAGTTGGAAAACACAATGCAACAAATCAGAGCTAAAACTGAATTATGGGCGGCAGAAAAAGAGCTGGCAGCTAACACCCAACAATTGGCCGCAAACATGCAGCAATTGAGTGCCGCGATGCACCAATTCATGGCCGAAACCGATTCAGGAGCAACAGAAAGGACGGCTGAACCCGAGGAACCGACTGAGGATGAGGACCCGCAAATAACCAAAGAAGAACCACCCCAATCAGACCCGGTCCTTATCACCAATCCATCCGAGGAAATCACTGTCCTAATTACCGAACCAACAGAAATCCCGAACCTCACTGCTGAAGCGGCCGAAGAAATCAAGCCAGGCCCGGTCCTTACGCTCGGAGCACCCGAGGAAGTCCCGGACCTCATTGCCGGACTGTCTGAGAAAGACCTAGTCCTCACTGTCGGAGCACCTGAAACAGACCTAGTCCTCATGGTCGAAGTGCCTCAACTTAACCCTTCGCGTTTCATGCCGATCATAACCACCGAAGATCACATAATCAATGATGATGCGGTACAAGGGGAGTTGGAGGCAGAGCATGAGCCAAAAAAGCCGACAAAGGAAATCTCTGTCGTCACAAGCCAAGAAAAACCACCCAGGAACTCAATCATTCCAAGACAACCATTCGTAGCTACCACCAAGAAGAGGCCTCACATGGGAACATGCATGTGGTCGCCGATGTTTGAAGGCACAAAACCCAACTTCCAAACTCGCGAAAGTGCCAACTATTCAAACATGAAGAAGCGGCAAAGGCATGGGCCGAAAGAATGGAAACCCGGAAGGAGAAACAAGAAAGCACGACTCAATGGACCAGCAGCTATGGTCAAAGAAGCCTCACCCTCTCGGAGCAAAAGGACAACCGAGAAGAAATTCGACCTCAAGCACCCATGGGATCCCTACTTATGATCCAGGAATGAGGTATCGTCGAGCCAACGACGTTAAACAAAGGCACTGGTCGGGAGGTAACCCGACACTATCTTACTTTCTGTCATTTAATTTCTGTCATTTAGTTTTTGTCATTTAGTTTTTTTTTGCCTTGCATCATTCTCACCTCACCTGTATATATTTGCTTGCATGACTTTTGAACTAAGTCTTGCTGAAAGGCACGCCTTCGTTCAAAAGTGTGGGGTGAGAACCATCTGTGTACATAACATGTTTTTCTTTTTTAGTAGTATCTTTTTGAAAATATGAACTTGAGAATGTGAAAAGATAGACCAAAATTCACGCATTAACCTTGTGAAAATTCAATTGTTTAAAAACTTAGAATGTAACTTCTCATTTGTCCCTTTGTGCTGAGATAAACTAGGGATGTGGAGTTGATATAAACTGCCCTAGAGAGGCTTGGCAAGCAATCGAAGGATCGAATCTAACTATATGGTTTTCGAAGTCAGCGGAGGCTGCACTTCAGGTTTCAGTGAAGATTGAAGTCATCTCCGCCATGTAGTGTTTATGCAAAAGGCGAGGACGGGAATCAGACCGTCCTATCTCCGGTCAAAGTAGCCGAGAAAATAGATGAGCGACCCTCATCTTGACCCGCGCGAAACGATAGTCAAAGTAGCCGAGAAAATAGATGAGCGACCCTCACCTTGACCCGCGCGAAACGGCAAAAACAAGAGGAGCGGGGAGGTATTTCCATAGGCTTGCGGGCGATGATTGGACCTCCCAAAAGAAAGGCTTGAGAAAATGGACTTGCAAGCCACAAAAAGGCAAAAAGCTCGAAGAAGCAAATCAAGAGGCCAAAGGCCCAAAATTGTGAAGGTTTTAACCGAACAAAAAGTGAAGTACTCAAAGAGTCAAATCAAAGGCCAAAGGCCGATTCACTACAAAAAGCACTCCCTCGCCAAAAGAAAATAAAAAAGACCAAACCATTGAAGCCCGAACCGAATCACGTGCTAGAGAAAGCTACCAGAAAACCATATAGTACGAGATGATCCCGAGGTTGCAGTCCAGGAGCCTAAAAAGGCCTATCTCCCGAAACATCCAATATAAATTGCATCTCAACACGGAGGTACAAGTATTAAGTTTCTTCTATTTATTTACGCAGTTTAATTTAGTAATAAGTAGTAATGCATGAACTAGGATAAATCTAGTCCCACAGTCTCACTTTCATATTTTACTTAGATTGTGTGTACGCCCTTTAATAGCATTGTTCGGGACGAACAACTAAAAGTGTGGGGTGATCTGATGGACCAAAATTATACGAATCATAAACACAGTAAAACCCCCTTAATTAGACATTTTGTCTATTTAACTTTTACTTGTTAGTTCAGATATATTTTTGCAGGGTAATTCAGATCTTAGAGAGAATACACACTAAAGAGGAGCTTTTAAAGCAGAAAAGATGTTACGAGTCAATCCAAGGTCAAGATCATATGCCGACTGAAGAAATATCAAGGATCCTGACGTTGAATCACTCATAACAAATTAATCAGAAGAATCAGGAGAGGAATCAAGACAGCCCGGGGAAGAAACACACTGACAGTTTTGTGAAAAGACTGCACAAAACTGTACAAAACTCACACATGGGCAAAGTGACCGGCCACTTGAAGAAGAGGTGGCCAAAGCCACCCCTCCTCCTCCTCCACCACCGGCTACCGGCGGCTTTCCTCCACCATGACTGGCGGCTTTTGCTCCTCCACATGTGGCGGCTCCTCCTCTCCTTCCTCCATGTGTTGGCCATCTCCTCCATCCATTTTCTCCTCCAATCACCATGGGACACTTGTGGCCATCTCCTCCTCCTCCCATGGCTATATAAGGAGGAGCTCCTCCCCTCATTTGTATAATCAATCCAAAAAATCAATATTCACTTCTCTCTCTAAGTTTTGTAATTGTAAGTTTGGCTTTGGAAATAAAGGATTGCTCCCTTGGCGCTTCAACGGTTGTAAGTATTATTTTTAGTATTTATTCAACTGTTTTATTTCCTTAGTTATAATGTTTAGCGCGATGAATAGTAGCTAAACACCTCATTCGGTAGAAGGGGTGGACTTGTATTATAAAATGTTTTAGACTATTAACTTAGCGTCTCTCCTTAGTATTCAAAACTTATTCTATGTGCCATATATTCGGTTAGAACGTCCAAGGTAGAGTGGATGCTTGGAATGGCAAAACTCTACAGCGGGGTTCGTAAACTTGTACAGATAAGTGGATGCTTGGAATGGAAAAGCTTATCTGAGAAGTTTGACTCATTTTAAACACCATTTGGTTGATCGGGAATGATTGATCAAATGGATGCACATAGGCTAATATAACCTGGAATGAAGTATTAGTCTAACTAGAATAAGTGCTCTACGTCCTTGGAATAGGCTAGACAGTGTACGCAAATCGAGTGCTTGGAATGGCCTTGATACACCGTTTGAATACTTAGTAGAGTCACTAAAAGTCAATGATAAACAGGATATAATACAAGGCCCCTGAAACCGAATGCTTTCATTTAATTGTAAAATTGTAATTTATTTTCCAGTCCTAAAACCAACCAACCAACCAATCAATTAGCTGGTAGCTTTAAAACCAACCAACCAACCAACCTAAAACACGCTATCTCGCTAGATAAACCCCCTCAAAGAACGACTATCTCACTGATTCCCTTGGGTTCGACCCCTACTTACCAAGTACTACCCAGTAGTATAGTTGCGAGTAGCGGACTATTATAAATTTATTTGCACAAATTGCTTTGACGACGAGTGATCTGTCAGACGTCGTTGCCAACGGCGCCTTATAAAATGTGAGTAAATTGGAAATGTAATTTGGAAGTTGTGTAGAAAAAGAATGAAATTTCGATTTTTGAGCAAATTAGGAAATTTTTCTTATTGTTGCCTAGCCATTTGTTTCCAATCAAATTTTCGTTTTAGCTTGTCCACTTCATTTGTAATCGGAGCATGATCTGTCTTTATGAGATTTGGGTAAGTCAGTGGCCTGTTGTCCTCAATTGGAATGATTTGAAAGTCCATTGAAACATCTCGTGGGCTCTCCTTTTGAATTGCGTTTGGGCCATCCATAAAAAAAGTCTTCATATTCATTATCTCCCTCTTACACCAACGCATCTATCATTTGTGGGAGAAACCCTAGATGGACACGTGTTTGATAAGCCAGTGCGCATAACTGCCTTCCCTTTGTCTCTGTATCGTCTCTGATGCTCTCTGACATCCACTAAGTATAGATCTCGCATCTCACTATCATCATTCAACTGCACTCCATGTGTCAGATCAGTTTCGTGCACCGTCTGGAACTCTCGTGTGTGACCTCCATCATTATTGCGCACAGTGACAACTGACAGGCACCGGCTGTTATTCTTCCACCGCCTCTTGCTCGTCCATTCTTAATTTGATCAACATTACGTGGATGTATCGGAATCATCTCTCTTTCGCTCTCAATTGCCATAGGCGCCATTAATTCTGATAATTGAGCGAAGCTCAACTAGGCCTTCATAAAATAAACCTTTTCCTACCTTCATACTTGTTGTTTAAATCTCTTCCGTTGTAGAAGGGAACTTCTTCTGACATGTTGCCTTTTCATGTGTTAGCACTCCACACCACAGTAGGGACATATTTTGGGTAACTTTTCATATCTGAAAGTAATCCATATAGGCCACCTTGGTTTCCTCATCATGAATGTCCCTTTAAGCAAAGGAACATCAACGTTCACTTTGACCTTCACTCTCAAATATTCTCATTTAATTCCATCGATAACTGAGTAATGTGGTTGATCAGTAGCCATAATAACTTCTCCGATCTTGCTTGCTGATTGTTCATCACGAAAGTCAACGTAAGGTATATTGAACACCTGAACCCACACATTTGTAGTTCTGGAATTATACTCCTCTGACTGGGTTCCAATTTTCCATTCATCCATAAGTATCGCCATTCCTTTGTACGACCAAGGACCTCCATTAATGACTCTAGTTCCCAACTCCTTATCCGTAAACTTATTGACTATGACTGCTTGAGGGCATATGTTGTCGAAAGTGACCCTGTCCTCTTTTTCTTTCAGATTCCACGGTTTTCTGAACATATCTATCATCAGACCGGCCTTCATCTCCTCACCACTACTCACTTTGAACTAGTGAGCTATCATCAGACAAATACTAGTGATCTTTCATGATTGAGTTTCGCTTTGTTCCACCACTCTGTAACTTCAAACCATGGATAATCTCCGATCCGCCGAACTATCCTGTCGGCTTCCTTCTCCACATCATTTGCAACATCCGAAGCCATAGCTGTGTACTGATTAATATTGGAGCTCAAACATGGCAGAACAATCATGTATTTCTGGGTTGATCTGCATGTTTTGTTCTGCTCCGAGTAGAACGCTGCCATTTTGTTTTGCAGGCGCGAATCCGTTTTGAAGCAAGCATCATCGTTCTGTGTGGAGCGCAGCTGGATTCAAACGGTTTAATGGAACGGCTCCTTTTTATGTTTTGGGTCAGTTTGTAATTTAGTGAAAGCTTAGTTTGTATCTTATGTAAACTAGAGGGGTCGTGTTATTTTTTCTCGGGTGTATAAAAACGCAGCGTTGAGCTGTAAATCAATGAGAACGAGAAACACATTTCTCCGCCATTTCTTCCGGCGTTGTTTCTCCGGGTTCCGACGATCTTCCAATCGTCGTTATTTTCATGGTATCAGAGCAACTTTACCAGCATATTCTATACTAGTAGTAGTACCATTTGGCAATAGAACACTGTAGTTACTAGACACCTTTTGAATGTCAAACAAAAGATCAATATTGAATGTGAAATAATCAGTAGCCCCACTGTCTACGATCCATTCACATATATTACTATCAACCTTAGTTGAGAGAAGGCAAATACCAGCCATGTGAGTAGTGTCCTCAGATTCTTCACACTCATTCTTTTTCAGCAAGGCAATTAACTGATTGATCTGAGCACTACTAAGCTGAGGTGACTGATCTGTTTTCCCATGCTTTGAACTCTGCCTTGAAGACTCACCAGAATGCTTTTTTGTATGTTCAACAGTTACAACATTAGCAGCTCTACCAGCACCATTGCCTCTTCCACCAGTTCTTGGATTACCTTTGTACAGCTTATGCCCTGGTGGATAACCATTCAGTTTATAGGAATATTCCTTGGTATGTCCATGCAACTGACAATGTGTACAAAACATTCTGCCTTTGTTCTTTCCTTGTTTATCCTGATAACTGCTATAGAGAGCAGAGGATTCAACATGAGGACTTCTAGCAACTATCTGCTGGCTTTCAGCATTCAATGCCATACCATACACAACATCAAGGCTGGGAAGCTCTTTGAGAGCCAGAATGTGAGTCCTTATATGAGCATACTCTTCATTTAACCCCATAAGAAACTCAATCACCATGTCTTCCCCTCTTTCCTTAGCACCAGTTCTACAATAATTACAATCACCGTCTTCCTCACAGCCAGATCTCTTGCTCATAGCATCTATTTCTTTCCAGAAACCATTTAGTTTTTCAAAATAATTTGCTATATCATGATCACCTTGCCTGATATTACTTACGTCCTTCTTTAGATAAAACTTCCTAGACACATTGGAACCAGCATATCTATTGTGCAAAACACGCCAAGCACTAGCAACATCTTTAGCATGCAATATATGACTGACTACTTTCTTAGAAACAGAATTGAGTAACCAGGTCATAATCACATCGTTGCATCGCTTCCACTTAGCACTTAGAACAGGATCAGTAGGCTTAGGCTGTTTTCCTAACACAAAATCAAGTTTAGATCTTACCGACAACGCAATCTCCATTGATTTCTCCTAATTGACGAAATTCTGTGTTCCTTGAAGAACCTCGCTGACAAATGACGCACTGGTAATGTCATTGTTGTTGAAATGATACGGATCTTCTGCTGGAACAGCTTGATTCTCTGCCACAACATCACGAACAACCCTAGCCATTGCGGAATTGAAGAAAACTGGAAAGCACTCGAAATTCAACCAAATCTCAAGATTCAAAATCGAATCAACGATCGAAGAAGCAGATGGATCGAATCTGCTCTGATACCATGAAAATAACGAAGATCGGAAGATCGCCGGAACCAGGAGAAACAATGCCGGAAGAAATGGCGGGGAAATGTGTTTCTCGTTCTCATTGATTTACAGCTCAACGCTGCGTTTTTATACACCCGAGAAAAAACAACACGACCCCTCTAGTTTACATAAGATACAAACTAAGCTTTCACTAAATTACAAACTTACCCAAAACATAAAACGGAGCCGTTCCATTAAACCGTTTGAATCCAGCTGCTCTCCACACAGAACGACGACGCTTGCTTCAAAACGGATTCGCGCCTGCAAAACAAAAAGGTAGCGTTCTACTCGGAGCAGAACAAAACATGCAGATCAACCCAGAAATACATGATTGATCTGCCATGTTTGAGCTCCAATAAATAGGTGCATGAGAATTCGTTAACCATTAAAGTTTTCCATTTTTGGAAAGTAGTTCAATTTGGAGGGCAATGAGTGGCTCAATTTACTTGTATTATATTTGTGGATGAGAGATTGTTGAAAATCAAGAGATCGTTTTGAGCTGAAATTGGTGAGAAGAGTATATATGCGGTGAAACCTCTTACACTACGAATTTCGGACCAAATTAGCGATAACAAGAAAGTAACGTATGGTTATCGTAATTTAGAAATAAACATTAACTTAACGATAACGACACACGTTATCGCAATTTTGATCGACGTAAAAAAAATACGATAACGGAAAGGTAACGGCGTGCGTGTACCGTACGATAACAATACGTCGCGTTGTCGCAAATTTCACGTAAATAATTTGTGATAACTTTACAATAATCGTACGATAATATAATAGAGTTATCGTACATTTATCGTAAACATTTTGCGATGACTTTACGATAACTCTACGATAACAATATAAATTTTGTATTTTACATATTATATTCATTTTGATTTATTTTTAAATAATTAAATTAAATTTAAAACGAAATTAAATGATGAAATTTCTATTTTTCATTTCACAAAATGAATTGTTTTACAAATAATAATAAAATATTCAAAAATGTATACAAAAAATGTTATACAAAATTATGAATTTCTATGTTTTCTACTACACTAAGAGATGTAGTAAACCCCATTAAAAAGAACATCTCTAGCTAGAGATGTTAAGGGACCCGGCGCTAAGAACCAAGCTTGTGGAACTTCGAACCCTCTACTAAAGTGGCAGCAGACCCGGCATATTTCGGAAGCTTTGTTATGTTGTTCAGAACTATTATTTGCAATCCGACTTCGAAATCCACAGGTTGAGGTACGCGACCACCATATTCCCCACTAAGAGCATAGTGTGCTTCCTTCAGTTTGCGCTAACATGAAACACAAAGCATCCATCAATTAAAAGTATCTGTCATTCATCAGTTGAAAAAACATTAATAACGGGTTAGAACAGAACATCCATAAATGTACAAAATAGGTAAGAATCGATGTTAAGGGTGCGAATGAATATTTTCAGAATCAAATGACCAAACGCATGTTCGAGCGGGCTAAAGTCGTCCACACCGTTGGCTGTTCTCTTCCTGGCTTCATCCAACATACATGTTACATAAAGAATGTATGTTGGTAAAAAAATCAACGGACATTACTACTGTCAATAAAACCTGATGCATTAGAAGTGTAATTGTAAATAGTACTTCAAAAACAAAATGTCATTTGAATTAGAAAACATTACCAGACAGCAGTGTACACATACAAAGGTAAATCAGCACGGGTAATGGACATCATACGCAAACAAAGAATACATTTACCAATCAAAACGGACAAGAACTTAAAAGGAGTACAAGCAGTTAATCACGGCCGAACTGAAACCATATGCAGTACGAACTTGATGTGAGGGCAAACCCTAAAGTCGAAAAGCAAAACTAATACCAAAAAATTGGAACCCTAGTTTCAAAATGAAATCGAAAGGGAGTAGGTACCTCATACGGTACGTCCACTGCTCGTCACGGTTCGGAATAAGCTTCTGCTGCAGTTACGGATCTGGCGAAGCGGTTGGCGTTGATGGAAGAAGTATAATGGGAGAAGTCGAGCAGTGAAAAGGAAAGGAGATTGCTGAGTTTGATGAAAGCGATTACACGAATGTTTTTCGTCCCATGTTGCCAATGCCTGAAGAATCACAAATGATTAAATGAGAAACTTGAAGTATATATGTCATCATCCGAAAATACTGTGATTGCAAGTCTCAAATTTTACAATGTTAAACATTGAACAAATTGAATAACAGCAATGAACATATGAAGTTGCAAATAGCTCATAATGTAAAGGATAGCTAAAACATTTAAACAAACAAGTACCTAATCTGAACTACCTCAGTAATAAAGGTTTGAAAGAAGTAAAAACATAACACAGAAATTACCAAGCAGATTCATCAAACTGATACTATGGTCCTGATAAAAATCACCTCAGTACCTGATGCTTCATTATACCAAGTAGACGACGGTAGGTGACATAGTTCCACAAAATAAGTTACAAAAAAAATTGACACATAGAATACCAAACACAGAATACAGTATATAGATTTGGCAAAAGAAACAATTAACATAATCTACACGAAGCAATAACTTACAGACATATCTTGTATTGAATCGTTACCTTTAACTCTTCGAACCATTGGTCTTTAGCCCACTGCTCACACGTACTTATTGTCGTCCACCCCTCTACCCAGTGCTTAGCAATGCACTGCAACCCTATATTGATCCCATTTTTTGCTGGTTTGAAGCTATGACAAAATAAATATAAGCAGAGGCTTGTGACAGTTAGTAACCTGACTTGGGCATAAGATACTACTAACTAAATAAATTTGTTCAGCAAATGTCAGGTATTATTTTCAACACTTTCAAAAATTAGAAAATAGAAGAATTATTCCTGATAATGCAAGTATGAAAACAAATAACACCACAGGCCAAGCAAGAACAGGATCCCTATCCTCAGGCAAAAACTCATTCAAAATCCTCAATTTCCCAGATACCTTAGCACACGGCTTCCTCAGTTTTTGCACAACATAACAATCATCAGTCACAAAATTCTGCCTCAAAATATCAACACAACCTTTCCCCAGTTCAACAATCAACTCCCCCAAGCCTTCACAAACCCCTCCACTTGCTCCTTCAAGCTCTCTTCCACACCTGATCCACTTTCCTCCACCAACACCTCCCTCCTCCTCTCTTCCGGCTTCAAAGGCACCATCTCCCCGTCCACATCAGCCTTCACAAACCCCTCCACTAAGCTCACCAACTCCTCCTGCCACGTCTTCCCCGACATTCCAAAATAGAGATAAACGATTATGACCCTCCTTATCCCGAAAATCCCCAAATCTTCAAACCCTAATCGAAGCTGATTTCTGGTCTTTAACTTTTCCAACAAGCTTGATTTTCAAGCTTGCTTTTCCAGTTTCCACAAAACCGTAATCGACCACACCACTAAAATCAACGCAACCTAAATCCTAACACTTCTTCCCAAAAACAGCTTCCACCGATCAGAAGCCAAAAAAAGTAAAGACGGATGTTTTGGGAACGTCGAGGGTCAGTCGCTTCCATGGCTTCGTCGTCGATTTCAATTTTCGGACAACCTTGCTTAGTCATCGTCTGGAAATTTTCGCGAATGAAGAACGGGGGAGAAATGAATGTTTGGCGGATTGTTTTAGGGTTTTTTTTTTGCAATTAACCGTGTTATTGTGAATAAGGGGTAATTTACCAATCTGCATCATTTGTAATGCGACGACTCTGAGTGACAAATACAACAACAACAAGTTATCGTAATTAATGTCATCGTAAATGTGTCGTACTGATTGCCGTATTTTTTTTCCGTTGTCGTAAAATTTGTCGTTCCGTTATCGCGCAAAAAATACGATAACGTCCGTTATCGTAAAAAGTTAATCGCTAATTTGGTCCGAAATTTGTAGTGTTATAAGACTCCCAATCTAATTTTAGTGTTACTTTGAGACAATCTGTTTTATGTCCTTTTCCTTTTCAACATATATAACTCAAACTCATCGCACAGGGGTTTGATGTGTGTTTTGAATCTTCATTTTTTCCATATACCAAAACAAGTTTCTTAAAAAAGTTAGAATTTATTTTGTCTTGTTCATTTTATTTTGTGAGAGATTATGGGGAAGAAATTAGTCATCATGGGAGTTTCATCCGTACTATTGCTCGTGGCAATGGTCATGCCCGTATGCGTCGCTCACAACGGAGGCGCTTCGAAGGCTAATGACAACGAGGTACCAGCATCAATCGAGTCATCTCAGTCCGCCATTTGCCAAGGCTACTGGTCACAAGCAGTCATGCCACAACTTGGCCTCGGCTAAAATGGCCGCGCAGCCTGATAAAGAACTTATCAAGCTTGCAATCAAGGCCGCGATGGATCAGATCCCCGTGGCAATGAAAAACAAAACAAATGCTCGAGAAGCAATATAAGGGCAGTTTGAGGACGTTAGGAGCGTTTAAGTATTGCGACGATGCTTTTGACAATGCTAATGTCTACTTCCAAGTGACTTTGGAGAAGTTGAACACCATGGATTGGAGCAAGGTAGGCGAATCTGCCATGGACATCCAGACCATATCATCTCGGGCTGCTACACATATTTCACAATGTGCATAGACTCTTTTGAGGATGAATCGGCCTCCACGATCGAAGCCAAGAAAGACATGGAGAAGGTTGTCCTACCAGCACAAGAGCTTGCATACAAAGTTTTGGTGATGGTCAACCAAATAAATAAATCATAAGCACTACACCATTCTATTAATTACGCGTCAAAATTTGCTAGTCGTCGCTTAAATTTGTGTCGCATAAAAAATATAACCCAAAAACAATTGCTTCCCGTGTTGCGTATACTTACTTACGCGATAAACAATAATTACGTGACGTCTCTCCCATGCCTCGTTAACATGCTAACGTGACAATTATTAACGCAACGACGCAAAATACGCTGCTTTAATGGTTTATGCGACAAATGTTTATACGACGACCAATATGCGTTGCATTTTAGTGTGTACACAACAAATGTTTACGTGACGTTCTATCTTCTATGTATGCCATAAATAATGCTATACACGACACAAATTTATGTGACCTTTCAAAGTATGTCGCGTTATTGTTTACTCTTGACGACCTCATATTCTTCGCTCTTTGTTTAAATTTGAATTTTAGATATTATTATTTACGCGACGTATGGTTCCAATGTTTGACGCGTAAACGAACGAACAAATTAACATTAAAATTCAGTTATAGGCCCAACAATATGCAAATAGAACAAATTAGGTCTTCCTTCGACACAACCAGGGACGGAGTTAGCTGACGTAGTTTGGGCTTAAGCCCTACTTACTTTCGGCCCAAATTAAAAAAAAAAAAATTCTAATCTGCGTAAATATACGCAGTTACGCAGCCCAGCGAAAAGCGAAAAAGTTAAATTGTCGGGATTCAGGAAGCTTCGATGCACTGGGCCCTAGAAGACCTTGTCGCCGCAGACGGCAGATCGCAAAATTGACGAGAACAGCCTACCTCGTCGTCGTCAACTCGCAGCGCAGAACGGAAGAGAATAGCAGCAGGCAGCAGCCATCAGCATTCCGCAATCCGCACTCTCAAGTCTCAAACGCCTCACTCAGGCATCACAATTCACAAGTTTGATTCCTAAATTCTATATGAATGTGATTCCTAATTTCCTATGATTCATAGATTATAATTTATAGATATGATATGAATATGAGGATTCATAGAATGATAAGTGACTAAGTAACAGTGAATCACTGCTGGGCGCTGTTTTGATGCTACTGCTTCCTAGAATTTCAACATCTGCTGCTTTGAATTGCTGCTTCCTAGTTTGACATCAACATCATTCTTTTAAGTTTTGTTTGAATTTCAAGTTCAAACTTTGAATTGCTGCTGGCTGCTGCTTCTCTTAGTGTTTCAATCAAGTTCAAACTTTGAACTGCTACTGCTTCTCTTGGTGTTTCAATTAAGTTTATTAGATTAATATTTGATTGATGAATGATAATTCAATGAAAAGTGTCTACTTTAAGTCTTTAACAATGATAGAATATTTTATATTGGATTAATATTTGCTTGAACTGCTTCTTATACTGGTATATTATAGGTTTATCAAGTACAATGACGGACAAAAGTGCCAAGCGTTATAAAAGTGTTTTACATTGGTTAAAAAGTGATACTCCTTCAAATGTCGTTGAAAGTGAGCATCAAGAGAAGGATATTGTGAATGTTTCAGTGGAATCTGATAAACGAAGCTTAAGCCCCTCTTTATTGATTCCATCAGAAGAGGATCAGAATGAAAGAATGGAGGAGGATGAGGTTTATGATATTACTTCACTTGAAAGAGATCCTGGAAAACGCTAGCCGATATGCAAGTATCCTTCGAGTGATCGTGACTACGTTCGGAGAGCTTATGTTGTGTTCGGACCGAATCAACCTAATTTGAGTTGTTATCCGACTACTTATGGAGTTCAAGGTCGAAAGTTTAATCTTAAATGGTTCACTCTATGGTCTTGGCTTGAGTATTCTATTGAGAAAGACCGGGCATATTGCTTTCCTTGTTTCTTATTTGATTGTTATCCGTCGCGCCATCCACAATTCACACAGAATGGGTTCAATGGTTGGAGGAATGTGATGTGCAAGCAGAGTTCTGGCATTTTATCTCATATTGGAGGGATTAACTCTATTCATAATTCTTCTATGTACAAATGGGAAAATTTGAGAAATCCCACTAAGCACATCGAAAGAGTGATAAACACATTATCATCAAAAGAAGTAGCGGATAACCGACTTCGACTTACGGCTACTATAAAGGTTGTGAAGGTGTTAGCACGACAAGCATGTTCTTTCAGAGGTAATGATGAATCTACCAACTCACTTAATAGTGGCAATTTTGATGCGATATTGGATCTTCTAAAAGAAGCAAATGAAGACTATCTTAAAGTGTTGGACAATGCTCCAAAAAATGATACATATAGATCTCCAACAATTCAAAAGCAAATTGCAAATATTCTTGGTAACAAAGTTAGAGCAAAGATTCGTGAAGAAATTGGAGATTCTAAATTTTGTATTCTTATTGATGAAGCTGTTGATGTTGCAAATAAGGAGCAAATGACAATCATCCTTCGTTTTGTCGATTGCAAGGGAATTATCAGAGACAAATTTTTCAAAGTTATTAGTGTCGTTGACACTTGTTCTCAAACTTTAAAAGAAGATATATCTAAAGTCCTTTCCGAATATGATCTCAAAATAGAAGATATACGTGGCCAAGGCTATGACGGTGCAAGTAACATGCGTGGTCAATTTAATGGCTTGCAAGCCTTGTTATTAAGAGTATGCCCATATGCATATTATGTGCATTGCTTTGCTCACCGCTTGCAGTTGAGTCTAAATGCTGCAGCTAAAGACGTGGATGATGTGTGGCAATTCTTTTCAACTCTGACTATGATTGTGAATTTTGTTGATTCTTCAGCAAAAAGGCATTTAATGTAAAAGGCTTATAGAGCAGGAGAAATTGAAGATTTAGTGGCTATTGGTTCACTTGAAACAGGTTCAGGTATGAATCAGGCCTTTACTTTGCAAAGACCAGGGGCAACTCGTTGGGGTTCACATTTTTGTTCGATTTCAAGTTTAATCAACTTATTTGGAGCTACTCAGGCAACTGTTGATGATTTGTATAGGAATGGGTTAGGCAAGGTGCGAGCAGAAGCAAAAGGAATCGCTAAAGCATTGAAGAAATTCAGTTTTGTTTATTGCTTACTTGTGATGCATGATATTATGGAACTTACAGAGTTTCTTTCTCAAGCTTTTCAAAAGAAAGACATGGACATCGTGAATGCTGTGGAATTTCTTTCAAAAACAAAAGAAAAACTTCAAGTTATGAGAGATAATGGTTGGGATGATGTGATTGCGAAGGTTAAAGCATTCTGTTGTGAGCATGCTATTATTATGCCGGATATGTCTGCTCCGTACAAGAAAGTAGTGCGAGCCGACAATGAAATGAATATTACAAATGAGCACTATTTTCGAATTAATGTACTTTATGCTGTGATAGATCATAAGTTGGCGGAGCTGGAGAGTAGATTTCTAGAGAGCTCTATGAAACTTCTTATTCTTGGTGCTACGTTTCATCCCCGCAATCATTTTGCAGCATTTAAAAAGGAAGATGTGCTTCTACTTGCATCAAAATTTTATGCTTCAGACTTTTCAGCATATGATATGGTTGCTTTGAATATTGAGTGTGAATTCTTTCCCCCAAGTATTCAACGAGATTCACCATTTGCAAACATGACTTCTGTATCCGATGTTTGTCGGCTTTTGGCTGAAACGGGAAAATCATCATATTATCCCATGATCTACAGATTGATCTGTCTTGTTTTGACTCTACCGGTATCTACAGCAACTACAGAAAGAGCCTTTTCATCAATGAACATCATCAAGAGCAAACTAAGAAATAAGATGAATGATGATTTCTTGATGATCTTATGATCCTCTATGTTGAGAGGACATTTGCGGATTGTATTAGCGATGATAATGTAATTAGTGCATTTGAAATGAGTGGACCTCGCAGGGTAAAATTCAGCTAGTTGCACATTTTGTATAAATTATAGGATTTCGGTTTATGTCCCCCCTATAATATGTTATGCTCTTTTGATGTCTATAAAAAAGGCGTGAGGATGAGCCTCCCATTGGGTTCCAAACCTCCAAAAAAAAATTTAGCCCTATCTAGTTCTAAATCCTGGCTCCGTCCCTGGACACATAGCGTTCCAACTCATGTCGACCGTTATATATCCGCATGCAAATATCGGACATAATCCCTCCCCAACCATATTGAGACCGCACCACCTGCTTTCATATCTTCTTGTCTATCAATTTTCACTTAGAGGGTTCGGCTTAGGTTGCGAACTGGCAACACAACTCACATCAATGTCGATTAAGCAGATGATGCAAAGAGAAACGATTTGATTTAATTTCGGAGATTTAGCAATTGATTTGATCCTGGAGCATCAGCACTACATATCAGATTTGTATTCTTTTCTGATATACTAGCCATTGTATTTAATTCTTAGACATAGCTTCCATTTTTATTGTTTTTGTTAGTTTAAATCCATAATTTGATTAATTAAAGATTGGTTATGAGCAGGTCCATTTTTGTTAGTTGGGCATCAATTCGTTGTCAATACACATCTCAGTTTCATTGTTAAAGCTGCAATTCGACAAAACCAGCAGCAGGTATGTTTAAATAGCTAGCACTTAAATTGACTACAAGCTCTACAACAGTGAAAAATTGTGTGCAAGTTTGCTAGGTAATGTTGGACTTCATTGTCGAGTGCATAGAAAAATTTATGCTTGTTTGATAACGCTTCTGTTTGATTTCATTGTTGAGTGTTTATAACTTTTTTTTACTTCTTTGATAGTGACTGTTTCAAGTGTAAGCTGTGAATTAATATATATGCTTGAGCTTGTTTTGCTAATGTATCCTGACAACCTAGAGTGCTTTAAAACTTATGTTTATGCTGGCTTAATGCACAACAAGTGTGTTGATTTATAATATATATGTGCTAGTATGTCATTTTCCGCACTTGGTTTCATTGTCAAGTCTAGGCTGTGAGTTAATATATATGATTAAGCTTGTTTAGCTATTATATGTTTCCTTACACCCATGAGTACATGAAAACTGTTATCTGACAACGTCTATTTTTATCCTCCCGACGTGTCGATTTTGAAGAGGATCATCGTAGAGTCAAAAGAATTTATAGATTAACCGGTAAAGTACCGGGTCAAACCCAAAGGAGCAAGCCAAGCACATGCACTATGTAAGACCGTGTTTCCGTTCGGCTATTCTAAACCCAAAATGTATAAAAGGGTGTGTACATTCTAAATCCTATGTGGTAAGTGATTAGGGATAAAAGATAGATATGAGGTGTTTCGAGGGGTTACTCCCCTCGGCAATTTCCCAATGATCACATACACGATATTCAAACATTTCATGGTAGTCAAATAGTTTTGAACCTAGTTTAGACTAAGGTAGACCAACTCTTGTGTGAATATATTCCTAGTCAAACCTTCTTAACTCGAACCTCACTCCATCGAGATTTTTGGTTCATTCTATAACATTTATCATCCTTGAAACATCTCCCAAAGTGATAAATGCAATAGACATAAGCACTAGTTCACTTCAATTCCGTAGAAATGATCATATTCACTACATCCAAACTTTCCCTAAGGTCCATCGATACTTAGGTAGAGTTTTAAGATTGACATGTCACTTAAGCATTTCATCAAACACTTGGTAGCATGTTGATGTTCCCATGAATGGCATGTTGTTGGCAAAACGGCTTTAGACAGTTCAAGCAGGTGTTCAAGAAGAGTTCAATCACTGTCTTGAACTGCAGTACAGCGTACAGTAGACGCAGGAAGATTTCCGTATTCAGAAGATCGACGAGATTATTTGATTGGGATCAATTGACGAGTCATCATTAAAGATCAGATATTCAAATGAATATCTTCAGCTTGGATTCGAGAATATTGGATGGCTTGGCACGAAAGTAATCTCCAAAGATTGGATATGGAAGATATTGAATATCTATCAAATATTTAGGAGTATCTCTGAAATATTTGACAAGAATATTTCGATCCGAAGTCGGCCAGCGAGGAATTCGTAGATACAGATATTCAAACGAATATCTCCTAATTGGATTGAAGATTGGACTGGCTGACTTGGCGTGGAAGAAATCTGAATCTTCCCTAAGATTGGATCAAAGATACACATCAAATATTTAGGAATATTTCCTAAAATATTTGATGATGTGATCTGCAACAGATTTGGACATTCGCCTTTACATATAAATACATGGCTAGGGCAACCAGATCTGTGTCGCTTCCAGAGAGAAAAGAAAAACACGAGAGTTCGTGAGATTGGAGGAGAAGCGGCCGCCGGCTGACTATTCCACACCGGAATATCAACGGGGAAGTAACAGTCTGTTCAATGTGCTGTTCAGACTATTCTTGAAGGACAACAAAGCGCACACACACACGGTAATCAAGCTACGTCTTTGAGAGAAGGCGACTGGACTTCCGAGAAGACCAAGACTAGGCCGAGAGGAAAGTCTCGTCCTACCCATAGGGGATCGAGGGGAGCTGCGGTGAACCGAGATTGCAAATTCGAGAGACGGAGTGTTAGAGGCTAGGCTATTACAAACAAGGCGTTGTGTAAGTGTAAGTCCATGAATAGCTCTAAACTCGTAATAAGATTTGTGTCCCTTTTCGGGTGTGGGAAACCCCCCAGAGTAGGCGAGGCCGAACTGGATTATCATATCGTGTGTGCTCCTATTTGTTCTGTTTTCGGTACTGTCTGCTAAGGTGTTCTAGTCTCTGTTTGAACACAACCTGAAACTGTCCAACAAGTGTTCGAGACGTAGTTCGAACACCATGTGAAACTCGTCTTGACTAAGACAAGTAGATTTCACATGTCTTATATGAAGAGCTTAGTGAACATGAATTTAACACCATTCAATGGGATAGATTAATAATTTGCTTAATGACAAACTTCAATGAATCAAACATTCAATCCTAGTCAAGCATCCATATCCTAAGGTTCACTTTCATGATTGAGATATGGATCATTTTCTCCATCGTAGAACTATTCCCTAGCTCTCTCAAGTCATAGGTTCAAGTTTTAGTCTAAGTTGTCACTTAGGCATTTTAACAAACACCTAGAGTGCATAACATTCATAACACAAGAGAAAATGAAATCAACAATCATTCATATGAATATCAATGTATATTTGTGATCAAAGAGTACCAAGGAGAGTCATAAGACCCTCAAAACACAAGATCACTACTTACACATCATGTAAGACAACATGGTGTGAGTAGGGTTTATAGAACACAACAAGTAGGATGGGAAAAGATGTAGAGGAAGGAGGATGGTTAGTCCTAGAATCTCCCTTTAGTTTCTCTTCTTCCCCTTAGTTGGATCTTTTGATGATTGATGACCTTGGATGAGCCTCTTTTCCAATCTTCTCCTCCCCAAAAACCTCCACCCAGGTCAAAAACCTCCACCCAGGTCAAAAACCTCCACCCTAGGTCAAAAACCCCTTTTTCTATTTATAGCCCCGAAACTAAAATTTTGTGTTTTTAGCCCAACCGGTCGCCTGAGACTTGAGCCGGTTGGCTGGCTGAGCTCTTGGGCAGCCAATCTGAGTTTTTTTATCCAGCCGGTCGGCTGGCTGACACTTCCCTGGGCTTTTTGGTGGTCTTCCTGTCCGAATTTGGTCTTGGCGTCAACTAGAAAGTGGTAGCCCTCTGAGTTAGCTTTCCAACAAGGTTTGCATCAACCAATTTAAACACTGTATGCGATCTGGGCATTCAAAATAAGGCGGAATGGTCAATCTACCCTTTTTTTTGCTCTAAATCTTCAGTTATTTCCTATTTTTTCTATTTGGGCTTCCACCTTGGGAGATACTTGTTTTCTACCTGAAATGTAGAGATAGAGGTCAAATGATATCAAAATAATGTTAGAAACGACCCAAAACTATAGTGAAGAATGGCCATAAATCAGTCGAAAACTCGACTGATCATTATCCATAATTGTTTTTTTGTGCCTCTGCTTGTTCAACTCTTGTTTTATGGACCACAAGTGTGTTAGTGTAAAAAATATGTGCTAGCTAGTGTGTGAGTTGTTTAACTTGGTTCCATTGTTAAACTGTATAAATAATTTTTCCTGTTTTATTAAAAAAATATCTAACACATGTATATTGTTGTTTGTTATACAACAAATCATTGATAAAAGTTGAATGAAGCTGCACAGATACGATCCACGCTATTTTGATGGGATTAATAATTTCATAGACTTTGTGAGACCAAACAGGCCCGAGACCACGCATTTGTTTCTCTGTACACGTTCCAGATTGCATCATAGAAAGCTCTCATTGGATAAAATGTATGCACATTTGATTTAGAATGGTATGATGATGGATTACACTACTTGGACATCAAATGGTGAAGTTCGCACTGATCCTTCAATATACATGTTAAGGCAACAATACATTATGAAGAAGAGTTAGGGAAACATGTCTCTCAATACTAGTTGTGATACTTTTCCGACGAATCCTACAATGGATATTCTTAATGATGCTTTCCCTTTTCGAGACATGTATCATATGACAGATGTCATCACCGACATTGGTTAAGGATGCTTATGAGAAGTATTCTCAGGTTCTTTCCGAATCTTAAACACCCATATTTGCTGGTAGCAATAAGAGTGTGTTAGACACCGTATTGAAGTGATGCAAATGTTTACCACAAATGCATACATGCTATTCACAATGTTATGTCAACGGTGTTAAGTTCGTGGTATGGAAACGTGATCGGAAGCTGAAAACTCAGAATTCTAGAAGGATGGTTGAATCAAAAGACATGACATACTACGGTATGTCGAGAATGTGATTGAATTAAAGTATGCTGATGGACTGCCTATAGTTTTGTTTCAATGTAGGTGGTTTAACACTGATCCAAAGGAACGGGGAAGCACTACGAAGGATCATGGCCTTTTATCAGTTGACACGTCTACGAGTTGGTACGAAGATGAACCATTTTGTTAGCATCAACGGTAAGACAAGTATTTTATTTGGATGATCCAAAGGCAGGTGAGCCTTGGAAGGTTGTTAATGTAGTCACACAAAACGGTATATATAGTGAAAGTTCCTTTGCGAGAGACGAAAGTGGTTTAATGTTGTCTCATGTGGCTGAACCGTATCAAGAAGATGTGCCCGCTACTATCATCTTAGGCCATACACCTATTAGTGACATAGACATTGATTTAGGCTCTCTTCCACGGGAACTTCCACATCAGCAAATGATGGCTAATGAAGTGATTGAAGTTGATGATTCAAGTGACAACCTCAAATGAATACGACACTAGTGAAGGTGAAAATGAAGGAATGTATGGCGTGATTCAGAGGATGGAGGAATGTATGGATCAAGTGAAGGTGAAGAAGATGAATACGACACAAGTGAAGGTGAAAATGAAGATGACTTGGGAAACAGTGAAGGTGAAGGTGAAGATGACCCTAGCGAAGAAACAATAACTCTCTACTCACTTGAATGATTGTTATCACTTTGAATGTTTATGTGATCAAAGACAAATGTTTGAATGATTGTAACTGGTTGAGCAATTTTGGACATGGATGTGTTTTTTGGCTTTTGAATGGATGTGTTCCAGTGGGTCAATATGCTATTTCATGCTATCAAAATCCTTAATGGATGTTTAAGTAACATACTTTTAGTTACTATGTCGCCTAAGTGACATGCTCTCAATATCTGATGTTTCATGCTGTCAAATGTTGTTGAAGTCCGAACTTGAACTTATGACTTATTTACTTTTTAGAAAACTAACTGCTACTTGTTTTATGTGTCTTGGTAAACATTAACATGTGGCAAGTATTTTGGATGTTGCAAGGGTTAAACATTGAATTGTACCCTTTTTGATGGCAATGAACGGTCGGCTTTTAAAATTTTGTGTTGAGAACATTTTGTCAAAAGTACAGTACATGTCAATTTATATGACACGAGTCTCTTATATAACACAAATCTTTTGCCTTTAAGCGACAACCAATCACCATTTATGCGGCACAGTGTTCTTATATAGCACATCCTTAGACCTTTTAAGTGACATAGTTGCTACCCTTATGCGACATGACTTTCTTGTACATCACAAAGCTATAGCTTTCAAGCGACATCAAATCCTCCAATATGCGACATAGATCTCACACAACTTTATACCTTTTAAGCGACACAAAATGTCAGTTAATGCGAACATAAGCCTTTATAGCTATAATATCTATGCCCTATAAAACTTCTTACGCGACACTACGGACTTTAGCTGACGCACGTGGCATAGATCTCATGAGACGACTTGTGCTCATACGACAAATTATATGCCTATAGCCTAAAAGGTTTTATGCGCACGCCGTCCATCATTTTAAGTGACGGATGTCGCTTACGACTAACGTGAAAAACATTTACAATGTCGCTTAAACGGTTCCACTTTAAAGCAACATAATTAAACAGAGACGTCGCGTAAAATGTCATGTCGCAAGGATTACGCGACGTTACTAAAGCGACATGTTGTTTGTCACATTGGTCTTAAGCGACAAAATTCTACATTAAGCGATGATTTTTTGTTGTTGCCGCTTAAATACAAATCTGAGGTAGTGAAGCAAAGGAAATTTGTGGCTGACTGGCCCTAGTCACTGCTAAAAAGTAGAATTTTTAGTATTAGACTATAAATAGAGAACTCGGTTTTAATAGAAAAAATATCCAAATTTAGAGAGAAAAATGACCAATAATTGAAGGAAGGATCATCCATGGAAGATTGAAGATCATAAGAGTTGAGGGAGGCCTTCTGCACTAGTTTTTTCTAATTTTCTTTTTTATTTTCATTTTCCTTGTAATCAACACTAGAGAAATTATGAAATTAAATAAATTTAAATAAGGTAGTGGTTAAGTTGGTTCTTGGTTGAACACTCGTCTTGTAATAGCAAGTATAGGGTTCGAACCCCACCGTGGCATATTCCCTTCCATAATTTTGTGAAATTTTCCTAGTTCCACATATGGTGTAGACATTTCTCCACCCTTCGTGGATGTTTTTCTATTCTCTTTCCTCGTCCCTTGTGGACTTCTGCAGGTGCTATGGTCTTTCCCTCGCAGAGGCGTGCGCTTAGGCACCATGAAGGGGTATGTCGACTCGAGAAAGTTTAAGCTAGAGGTGCCGAATGGCATGTGTAGGAGAAATATCAGTTGGAAGATTGATGGAAGCCACACAAATCCATATGTACAAGGAAATCCTGGATGTTGATAATTGATGTAAGTTTGCAGTGGTTTTTCAATAGTAGCTAAATCATTGCAAATGGGTATTTGTTTTTCCCCGATTTTTCAATGAAGAGAAACCACCGCATAAAAATGTCACCGGAAAACCATTGTAAAGTTATCGCAACTTTGATTTTTGTTGTGGTAATTATCACTGCATAATTCACATTGCAAATTACCTTGCAAAACTGCTGAAAAAACCGCTGAAAATGTTAAAACCGCTGCATCCCCACTGTATTACCATCGCATTAGTTTTCATCGGTAATAAACTTTTGCATAATTCCTCTGCATAAATGAGCCACATTTGTAGTGTGTGCTTCAATGAATGATTGAAGTTCAATTCCGGGGTTGGTGCATGTGCATGGCCTGTACTTCAAATAATTTAGAAATATAAATGTTCCCGAGATGTATCTGATGTATTTCTTGATATGTTGGATGTAACCCACAACAAAAAAGAACACTACTCATGTTTGTCTATGAACATTAATAGTGGGTAGCTCCTTTTTTATGAGGTTCTGCGGATCCTATTTGTATCCAAACTTATGGATGTGCAAGGATGTACACGTTTGCTATGTTGATTTGGAGATTTGATTAAATATAACTACATGTCTTAGTGTATGCATGCAAGGCGTTTGCTAAAATGCTTCAATGTATGAACACAAAAGTTTAATACCAATAGACTTGAAGGGTGAGGTAGAAAACTCGACTAACTATTGAATTAACTATAAGTAGTGACCACGACGGTGACCTATTATCTTATTGGGGAAGGTGACATTATGTGCTTGAAAGACTAGGATCTTATAATAAACACTTTCATCATTTTAGTTAGAATAGATGAATGGAAACATCATCTTATATAGTGCATGTGCTTAGCTTGCTTTCTCAACGACCCGACATTTATCGATCTTTAAATGTTTTGACTACATTCGATCCTTCTTGCTGACACAACGAGAGGTTAAAAAAGATCTTGTCAAATGGCGCCATTATCGGGGAGAAACACATTAGCACAGTACTAGCATAGATTGTGTGGAAGTTACGACTATTCTAGTCAATATTTTTCCTTTTTACATACTTTACACTCATTTCTCTTGCTATCTTTTGCTCATCCTCTTTTACGAGGAAGGATTCATACAACCAATAAGTCATGTACAAAAGAGATTATAATCAAGAGGAGGAACAACCAAATGCCTATCGGGAAGAAGACTGCTATCCTACACATTATAACACTCCAAATTATAATGAAAGCCAATGCTTAATTGTAGAAGACTCCTCCCCTCCATATCCACCAAATCCTTAATCTAACGGTGGACTTTGTATTAGGGAAATGCTAATACAAAGTACACATGGATGAACTCGTTGCTTGAAACCAAGTGTTGTAAAGCACATTGGCGCAACAAGAAACGGAGAATTGGAACATGGATGGAGAAGAAGATGTTTCCTAGGAAGACGTCATTGAATCAAGTCAATTGTTAAGTTGCTCTTTTGAAAAGTTTGGGAAAGTACAATGGCGCAAAGTTCACACTTAAAGTCTACGTGTGGTGCGCTTATATGTTTTTCTAGCACGACTTCAATACACTTTATCTGGTTGCACTCGGGCATAAAATGCTTCTTGCACGCAATACACACGAGTTTAGCCTCGTTTGGCATGCTGCTTAGTTCTTTTTCACCTCTTATCGCTAATGCACAAATATTTCCTTTTGGGTTAGGCCATGTTTGCAACGGTAGCTTCTCCGGGTAATACTTCTGCTTGAAAACAACAGTAGCTACCTGGGACATATGCCTTGATAATTCAGCTAGGGCACCCTCGACTCGAATAAGTAATACTACACCTAGATGTTACTATTCATCATTATGGAAAAGTTTCCAATAAGTATTAATTGAATGCACAACTAAGCTTTACAGTAAAGTTTCCACTTGATCTGACAATTGAAGTCGTGCGATTAAGAACAAAAACTAGTAGCAAAAATAAAATAAGCATAAAAAAGAGTCTCAAAACTTATTGTCATAAGGTTGAACCCTAGACAAAAATATAATTTTAGCTACTCATATACATTGGAATTCAATACAAGAGTAATGACGAACAATGAAGACAATATAAATTTCTTAGTCTCTGAAAAGCATCACAATCTTGTTCTCTTTCATTCTTCAGATCTCAGTAATCGTCTCTCTGATGATTGGAATTCCGCTCTTAGCCTAAGATTTTCCTCACCCGGTCCAAAATCTGATTTTGGGTTCTACATCGCTATTAACGACGTTAGTGATATTGCCTACTAACGTCACCCGCGTGCAGATAACACATTAGATGCCACGCTCTGCACTCACTTAAGCAGGCGCGCGTGACACACTAACAGTAATGCCTGCGAACGATGCACAATGATTATGTTCCTATCTTCTGTGCGGCAGTCTCAACTTTGACTCTAAATTTGACCTTCTAAATGATCCCGTCTGCTCTTGATGTGAACTAAAGAGTTGTAGTGCTTTGGGTCAGCTACACAACGACATATAGATCATATACATCTAAACTCTCGGTAACTCTCAACACTCCTTCAAAGCATCAAAAGTCTGATATGCATTGTGGTATTTTGACACCGAAATGTTGCCTTTTATCATTTTTACCATCTAGAGCTTCAAGCACACCTGAAATGAAAAAACCATAATAAAAAGTAAATGTTCGTATACAAAAGTTTTGAAATAAATGGGATTAGTTAGTTCAACGAGTCGTATAAATACACCTTATCAGGCGTCTCTTCTATTGGCGGGGTACATCTACAAGCGAGGGAAGTTTCTATGCGCATTTGTGTAATTTTCTATAATGTTTGCGCTTAGGAATTAAGCTAGATCTTAAGTGTGTAGTAGGTAGGCACATAGACCACTCATTTTATGTCATACACGTCATTTTTGGATGAAAAATTCTACTTGTGCACTTTAGCCCTATTTCATGAGTATTTTTACTATCAAAAGGTTGTGATCAAGGTTGTCAGAATCGAGTTTTTACCTTGACTCGTTTTGTCTAGGTAGAATCGAATCGTAGAATCGACTCGTAAACTCGCCGAGTTTACCTGAAATTAAAATAATATTAAATATATATACATAAATATGCTATGTTCTAATTTCTTAATAAAAGAGCACTTGTCTTCATCTCATCCTTTCAAAAAAAAACAAATGGAACATACTAGAAAAATATATTTTCACAATGATATATAGCTTAAAAACACCAAGGTTTGGCACCTGCTGCTAAGTAGAATTTCATAAACACACACAGATACAAACCAATTTCAAACCAAATCGCTGCTGCTACTGCTACTTGTCAGCTAATGTACTAATCTATACAAAAAAACTTACTTATCATATCATAGTAGCGCCTCCAAGCCTCCAAGCCTCGCAATTGAATTTTTATTTCGAAATCTGCCTTCCAACTTGCGTAATTTCGTCAATGAGTTGAGAAGAAATCTTTTTTTTAATTTGAGCTTAAGATTTCATATTCATCAAAACTTGGAGTCTTACAATTTGAAATAATTAACGGAACTTAAACCAAAACAGAGTAAACCAAGCAGTCAAATCCACCTCAAAAGCCAAGCTTGGTACGACGCCAGTGCCTGCGCTTGGCATTGTACCTGATGGTGTTGTCGGTCCTCATCCGGATCCAGTGTGGAATCGGCCTGTTCGGCCTCATCTTCTTCGCCAACTTCTTCTTGATTATGAACGTCTTGTGCGACGGCATCTTGGCGGAGATTGGATGATATTCGGGCCGGCGGCGATTACTGCAGATGACAAAAGCACCAGACACTCGTCCTTGCTGCAGAAGAGAAGAAATCGACACTCGAAGAGACGGAGATTTTGTCGCCAGTTTTTTAATAGAATTTCTTTTGTTTTTTATTGGGCCTGGTAAGTTAAAAGAAGCCCACGCATAAAATCGTACGAGTTTAACCAATTTTATCGATTTTAACCCGTGTAAAATCGGGTAAAATCGTTTTCTCCTCCGATTTTGACAAAAAATGATTCCAGCTGCGATTTAACACGAAATGGACATTTAGAATCGTAAAATCGTACGATTTTACGAGTTAAAACGCGATTTTAACAACATTGGTTGTGATCATCATTTTTTGACTTCCATAAGTCACAACTAGCTTACAATTTTACTTGATATAGAGTCAAATCTAGCCTGATCTAATGAATACGCATTCTCATGAATAAATATTTTAGCTATATTTTGCCTGTCTAACCATCAAGGCATTTTTATTGCTTAGTTTTAGCAATCAGTTTTCAAAAAAACTTTGTGAAAAATGTAAACTCTTAATTTGATTTTAGATGACTTTAGTTTTCTTATTTATTGCCTTGCGCTTATGGTTCGTTCTCGAATATTTTATACTCACTTTGGATATATTGTCAAGTTTTTTAAGTGTGGAGTTAAAGAAGGAGAAAGCTAGACCCCGACAAAATGTTTGACGTAGTCAAAGAGTGTAGAAAATGAACTCCAACTAAAAATGCATCTAAAACAAGATGCTTTGCTCTTAAAAGGTACAAATGTCAGGGGTTAGGAAGAAAAGTTCCACCCTCAAACGCATTTGTAGGATAAAGGCCATTTAAAATATAAAAAATTAAAGCTCAACTTTGTATCTCTCCATCATTCTATATTTGTCTGAGGTCACCATTTGCATTGTCTACTAGTTGGTTAAACTTTGCAAAGATCCTTTTACTTTGTTTGGTTTATGCTTGGTTTTAAAAACTCTTGGATTATGTTTGTCTTTGATGCCCTTGTGCTTATACGTAAGCATTCTTTAGGAATAAAATTAAATGAGCAATAACACATTTTGACTTAGCTTTTCGCCTTTTGTTTCTCTTTGACATGTGCTTATGTTTGTTCGTGACGAACAAAGTCTAAGTGTGGAGTGTTAATTGGTCAAAGTCACACCCTCTTATTTGCTCCACTCATAATAGATTTTAGTTAATTTCTTGATTATTTCGATGTCATTGAATGCATTTCCTAGCTATTGGTTCATAATATTCACTTCATTCACATCAAAAGCTCGAAAAATAAAAATGGGGAGGAAGGTCTTAATTTCGGGCCAAAACAAGCAAAACACCAAAAATAGGTCGCCCGAATAATCTTGTTTATGGTTAATTTTATTCACTTCATTGATATACTCTCTGGTGCCCCAACACTCATGCTAGCAGATCACAAGCTTTTCAAGGGAAGACATGTAATTGACCTAAAGGGGAAGGTTCCTGAATGAAGCGAAAGGATGTTCCAGAGTCGTCTGTTCGAAGGTCTGGAACATTTTCGAGGATGTTTGCTAGTGAAAGAGAGAAGATCCGGTGCAAACCGGAAGATATGATGGAGACCATACAGAAGCAAAAGAAGGAGATAAACAGCTTGGTACGAGCACTGAGATATCTTAGTGATTATGAGGTGGAGGAGCCTAAAGACAGCACTGATACGGAGTCGTCAGCATGAAGGTTTAAAACTCCACTTACTATGTTATGAAATTTCATTGCTACATTCGTACTGTTTAGTTTTGTTTCGTACTTCTGTTACGTTGAACTATTATTTTGAACCCTCCTTGCCAATTTCGTCGCAAAAAGGGGGAGTAATTTTGAGGGCCGACTTGTTCCTCTCAATCTTACTGAAAACGGTCTATGAAGTCTACTAAGCTAGATGGGAAAGTTTTGCCAAAAATGCCAAGAAGGAGATTGTTAATTCCTGCTTGGCTTGGAGTTTGGCAAAAAGACTTCAGAAATGTTCAATCAAAAAGCCAAGGAGCTGTTCAAGCAACGTTGGAATTGAAGAGCTGCACGGAACTGACTACACGAAGTTTCCTAATTACGGAGTTCCCAAATATCGAAGTTTCCAAGATGTGGAATTTAGCTAACGAGAAGATCCAAGAGATATATTCAGGAGCATATTATCAAATATCGTGCAAGATTATCAAGAAACCGATTTTATCAAGAAAAGATTGTTGGAGGATTTTCAAGATTGAAGTAGGTTATCTAAAGAATATTTAGAAATATTTCCTAAATATTTGATTGAGTATCTTAACCGAAAAAGGAAGCAGTCGAGGACTAAAAATACAAGGAGAGGGCTTCTTATTCATTCATTTGATTTGGAGAAGTTATTTACGATACACATTCATGCCGAAAAGGAGGAGGACGATCGACCGACTAGCTTTTTACACTAAAAATTTAACGACACTAGGATAGACTGTTCAGTGTGCTGATCAGTACTATCCGTGGAACACGTATCGCTGCACACACCGTGCTGTAATCACACATTTGGGAGAAAGCATCAGAGATTTGGGAGAGGTTCTAGTAAAGGTTGAGAGCAGGAAGATGAGAGGGAGTCTCGAATCTAGGGGAGCTTTGGTCGCACGTCTTTGAAAATGTTAGTGGTTAGTGATGACTCGAATTCTCGACTATAATTCCTCTACTTTTATTAGATGGTTTGATCCGTTCCGAGTCTCTTTCGATGCCATTTAACCCTCTTGGTTGCCATTTCAGGTTAGAAACTGACTTTACGGTCCCGGGCTCAAAACATCAAGTTTTGGCAAAAAGTAGAAGTTTCGACGCAAAATATGGAGTTTCGGGCAAAACAGGGCAGACCGACCTTTGCAGTGTATTTTTCATGCACAGATCACATACGGTGTCCCAATGAGTTGATCTTTGGCTTGTTGGAAAGGTAACTCAAAGGGCTACAACTCTTCAGTTGACTCTAAGATCAAATTCAGAAATTAAGACTGCAAAAAAGCCTCCAGAAGCTGGATGCCTCTACAAGCTCGCCCGAGCTCCACCAAGCTATCCTGAGGTCTGCGCCTGACAAATGCCACTACCGAATTAAGCTCGCCCGAGCTCAGTGGAGCTTGCCCTGGGCTTCCATACATCTTCTCATATGCTCAAGCGAAGGAGTGCCCGAGCTCCAAAAGGCTCGACCGAGCCTCTCCCCTTGAAGTCAAACTGCGCTCACCTGAGAATTAATAGGCTCGCCCGAGCCTCGTCCGATCCTTGTGCCTCTGAACAAATCCGCTCGTCCGAGCCTTGATCCTTCCTCAGCCATTACACCATGGAGCTTGACCGAGCTCGTGCTAGCTCGCCTGAGTGCTTATGAAAAGACTGGATTTTTAATCTCCGGCTATAAATATAAAGGCTGAGTTTTGGCACAAAATTGAGGGTTTTGGAGAGAAGACAAGGTGTTTGAAGATCATCAATCAAGTTTGGAGCTACTCTAAGGATAGAAGGGAGACTTTCACCCTAGTTTCTTCATCTTCTTTGTTTTTACTTCATCATCCTTGTAAAAATTACTTTTGATTATTATTGAATCATGACTTGTGAGTGGTCCCTTCTAGTTTCTAGGGGTCCTATGGACCTCCTTGGTGTTTGAACTCTACCTTTTATTGAGTATATGCTTGAATGAAGCTCTTGTCATGGTTGTAAATCTACTTCGATCAAATGTCAACTCTATGCCCTCTAAGTATTTGATAAAATGTCTAGGTGGTTGAGAAACATGAACTTGAAGTTGAGTATTCGAGAGAATAAGACTAAGAGTTCTAGAATGCAAGTAGATTCACCCTTGCTAGATGACGATTACTAGCGAGACTCATCGTAGCATCGAGTTAGGCTTGGTCTTCACCGCGCTTGGATATTGATCATTCAACTAGCGTTGATGATTGAGAAACTTGAGTTGGACGTGAGCTAAAAACATCGAGAGATTGAAGCTCACGTGCAAGGTTCCTCTTCCTTAAATCAAATAAAAACATCGAGAGATTGAATTTGATTTAATAGTCGCACGCCTTAATCTAACCATCACATTGCTTGTTACTGCATGAAATTGTGCCTTTCAAGAGTCTAGTACACCAAGGAGGGACGTAGTATAACAATCGCATAGGGAATAGACTTATTGGAGTAAAATCAAATAGTGATCTAAGCTTTACACATGCTCCTTGGACGACCCGGTACTTACCGGTCTTATAAATTGTTTTTGACTAAATATCTTTCTTTCGAATTACATACATTTGAAGTGCATATTATTACAACATTCAAAATGGCGCCGTTGGCGGGGAGCAACGAATTAACTTAAGGAACTAAAGTAGATTTTACGAGATTTGGACTATTCCACTTGGTCTTTTTGCTATATTACTTGTGTTTCATTTGTGGCTTAACGGATTCCTTTATCTTTGTTCTTGTAGGCTTCAGTTGAATGCAAGCGAGGTCCAAAGGCAAGGAAAAAGTGAACCCCGGATTTGATCAAGCTTTGAAACATTTTTTGGATCAAGAGAAAGCCAAAGGTCAAGGCTCTCGCAACAAAAGGCAACCTCGTAAGCGAAGACCACCACCAATGGAAAACAATCCTCCTCCCAATGGGGAGAAACTCTTGAAGGACTATTCTACTCCAAGCCTAGCCAGTTTTCAATCGCCAATAGCTCCACTGGGAGTTGATGCTCCTCAATTTGAACTTAAGCTGGCATTGATAAATATGGTGGGCAACAATGCATTCACCGGGATAGGAAATCCCAATGCTCACTTGACTTCTTTCCTCGAGCTATGTGAGACCTTCAAGTTCAACAACGTGCCGAAGGAAGCCTGAAAAGCGTATTTTTAACCCTTTATAGTTGTCAAGTTATATGTTTTAGGGGTCAAGTTGCAATCAAACAAAATCTATAAACCTTGGTAAGCCAAGGGTCGATCCAAGGAACAACGAGTGTGAGTACTAGCTAACGAGTGACCTATTTAGCTATTCCGAATGATTAAAGGTTCCGGTGTGATGAAAATTGCAGAAATTAAATATAGAAAATAAAAAGGTTTTGCTTGATCAAAGAAAGAATCCCAGGATCAAACTTCATCCGTGCCAACCCCACTAATCATGCAATCATATCACGTAAATTCATCAAGCTATCGAATATGGAAATAAACCGAAATAACACTAGACAAGCCGCCCATCCACGGATCATTGTCTAGATTAATCTCAATTGTTGACCGCCGCCGCCCATCAACGGATTAGCAACGATCTCGATTATTAAACTTAGGATTTTTCAGACGAAAGTCAACTTTCCTATTAATTCATGTACTACTATTGTAGCTACCATGACCTAATATCAATTTCATGCAATCCGGTTAATACCTAGGACCCATTTATCTTTTGGTAATTAACCTAAATACGTTCTAGCATGCAAACATCACATTCAATGTAAAACTTGCAAGAACGATAAAATTAAGCACAATGAAATTGAATATTCGAATCGCATTAATAGAAAACATTTAATTGATCACATGAAGAGTTGGGTAAATAGCATGGAATCCGTAGGATCCCAGAATAAAGAAGACTACTCACGAATAGTGTATTAATAGATATTAAGGACGAGATAACTGTAGCGACGATGTAGCTCGTTGAATCCTCTATCTCTCGAGATGTTCTCCGTCTTCTCTTCCAAGTTAGGGTTTTCTTCTGTCAATAAAAGCGCGTCTCTTCAATCTGGTCGAATTTCCTTTTATAGCTTGCCCAAAAAGGTCAAAAGCCCAAAAACAATTTTTGGAAATAAGTTGATAATTCTGCTCCCGAAGGTACCGTGACACTCGTGACATTCGAACATGTCACGGCATGTTACGGCATGGCCAAAAGTCACTGAGCTGAAGAGGTGCCGTGAAACCCGTGACATTTGAACATGTCACGGCATGTCACTGCCTAGGCGAAAACACACTGAGCCATATGGGTTCTGTGACACCCGTGACACATAGACATATCACGGTAGTCACGGACATGTCACGGCCTAGGCGAAAACACACTGAGCCATATGGGTGCCGTGACACCCATGACACATAGACATATCACGGTAGTCACGGCCCTGTCTGAGATTACTCGATTCCTTCTGTGTAAAAACCCTACCGTGACACCCGTGACACTAATGAGATGTCACAGCCCACTGTTGGTGCAGAGCTCTTTTTTGACCTTTTTTCGTCAATCTTTTCGTTCTTTCAGTACTCCGAGTCCAAGGAGCGATGATATGTCTTTTTGTCCAGAAATACTAGAGAAAGACATCAAATAGGGACAATTTACTGGGAGAACAAGTGCAATCCTTCATCGAATGTAATGAATAATTAGTGAAATATCGACTGATCAAAACACTCCACACTTAGGATTTGTTCGTCCCGAACAAATGACAAACAGACGGCAGAATAAATACTCAAGTGAATGTACTACTCAGCCACCAAACGCTTATAAGCTACCCACTCGAGTGTCATGTGAGCAACTCTAACTAAAATGAAAACAAAAAGATAACTCACTGTCGTAGAGGACACGAATGCATTTAGCATATGCATCAAGCCTTTAAACCCCTAGGCTGCCCCTAGTAGGACGAGTATAGTCTCGTGAAGGTTTTCAGGAGTGGGACTACCTACAAATCCCCTGTACAACTAAGTAACGTGTATGCATGAAATGATGCTCAACGAGTCACAGTAAAGTCATGTCATACCTCAGATTCATCGTGTTACCTCGACTTCAAGTCAAACATCTTCATCAAAGTTGTCAAACAATCATAGATTAAACGAGTCATGCATTCAATCAGTCAATACACACAGCTAGCAATCGACTAATCATATGTTTTAAATAGTTCTATAGCAATGTATAAAGAACACGAATAGTTACACAAAACATGCTCGCCATTCACCTATGCTATATATGGATAGTCCACGGGTTCTTGGCGCAAAGCTCATTCGCAAAGCTCATTCTCACCTATGCTCATTCTCAAAGTGAGAAAAGTGACTTTTCTCACTTTGCCCTTGGTATTTTTTCCTCTTTTTTTTCTGCAAAAACAATTATGCTTAGGGTCAATTTTTGACCCTCTTTGAAAATTCAGAACTTTGTTCTTGACTTTTTTTTCTAACTCCACACTTAAAACTTGACATAGTGTATGAATAAAGGCGGGTGCATGCAAATCACAACATGTATAGAGAAACACATACTAGTACTAAGGTCACCAAGAAAAATAGATGCAATATAAGTTTTTGACATTTTTATACCGGTGCCTACTAATATCAAGTCTCATACATGCTTCAAGAAATATATAAAACACGTGATAGGCAAAGGCTAGCAATGATATTGACACGAGAGAATACACACACGAATACGCAACAACTGACAAAACGACAAAAAACATGAATGCGCAACAACTGACAAAATGACAAAAAGTCATGAAAAGTATATGCATGAAGAACTAATCAGTATCATCGTCAGCAGCAAATAACTCCTCTGTATCCTCGGAGTCTCCAGGACCGGTGGGGTAAGAAGGGCCAGCCTCAGCGTCATTACAAGTAGGGGGTGCATGGGACGAAGGGCTAAGGTTCACTGCCATTGTAAAGTCTGCTTCGAACGGCTCTGGGGCAAATGACATATAGGACGCCGGAGGTGGATAGTCTGTGAGGCCCTGATGCCTATAGAACACTATCCTGGCGTCCTGTGACCACTGCTGTGCCCTGCTGACCTGCTATCGGGAATCTGAGTATTCGGCCTGGAGCTGGGTATGGGAGGTGGAATGCTGGCTCTGCGTAGCTAGTATCGGACACAAACTTGCCAAAATCTGGCGCTGGTAATCTAGAATCTGGCTTTGGGACTCGGTGATCCAGTGCTGGGAAGCCTCTAAGCGTGCGATACGCTCCTCGAATGTCAAAGGGGGCTGGCCAACAGTAGGTGGCTATGGAAAAGGGGCCTGGGAAGCCACCGGAGGCTCCTGTGCCTCTGGCATATCAACATCCTTGGGCTGAGGGCCACCGTCTCTAGCGCGCTCGAGGGTTATCAGTTTGCGTTTGACTCGGCTGCGCTTCTTCCCGTGGGGAGCTCGTCTCTGTGTTGCCCCTCGCGGTCTTGGTCGATCATCTTATCAGTATTCAGGGTTGAAGTGACCGTTTTGAGCTGGCTGAAATCCCATCCCTGGGACGCAGCGAGAATGGTGACAAATAAACCACCGCCTAAAGCAATGTTCTTGTCTCGAACTGAGCCCCAAAATACCATTTGGCCGGTGAGAATCTAGAAGAAATCAACTGGGCGGCGTCGTTGCATCGAGATCATGACACACGAAATAGCAGTCGAAATCAGATATGGCTTTTTAGAACTAATATCGATCCTCCGCACCAGAAAATATCCATGCCAAAGAGGTTATGAAGAGGATAGTAACTAACAACTAGTGGAAGAATTCGAATTGGAGATCAGAAGGGGGACCTTTTGGTGAATGGTGCTTACTTCACTCCGTCAGGGGTTGGTGCTGGAGCTGGCTATGCAAGAGCCTCAAGTTTGAGTGCCAAATCATCTTCTATGATCGACTCCATAACCTCCTGTGCTGGCGCCTTGTCCCGATGAGCAAAACCCAAAGCTGTTAATAATACGAATTATGGACATAAAAGAGACGACAATTTCCTATCTTGTGATTTATTTCTTACTGTGTGGCTAAAACTGTTTGAAGAATTCAAAAAAGAAGAAGATCCTCATCAGTGTATTGACCACAAAAACCCTCTAAAGGGAATCGCAATAATGTACAGACTTCAGCCTCTTACATTCGGTGATCTCGACCACCCAACTTGAACACCCAACCCGTAGCTTGGTCTGGTTCCCCCATAAATAAAAATGTAGCTAGAAATTGCCTTAAGACGGGATAATAAGTCAGAGCCGGGCGTGTAAACAGAATATCAAGGCCAGAGGCCACACATAATTCACGGCAAGTATCCAACAAATGGAAGGACTGTAGTGTTCCAATATCAGGGACTACTGTGGATTTTACCTTCTTCATTGGGATGATGTTGTCGTACCGGTTGGCTGCTGCCCCAGCGAGGATAGGGCGACGATCGTGGAAGGTCCTTTGACGAGGGGGTTGCCGGACCGGCGAATTAGCACCCTAGCCGGCCTGTGCTGCTGGTGGTGGAGCATTCTGAGCTTTCCAAGTTGACGAGGCGGTTGTAGATTGTGTTGATTTACGAGCCATTGAGATGGGGGGGTTTGGGGAACACGGATCCGGCTGAGTTTGGGGTTTTAGGGTTTTGGAAAAGACTGTGGAGGCGAGCTGGTGGTGGGGTGATGGAGTAGAGCGGATGGACTGGGGAGTGCGGTCAGTGGTTGGATGGAGATGGGCGGACGGTTGGGGCGGCTTGGGTGCTACTGTCGTCGGAGAGGGGCGGCGGTCGTATTTGAATTTGTGAAGTCCCGATTTGACCTAATTTTTTTCAGAACATTCGATCCTGCCGTGACTACCGTGACATCCGAGAGTGTCACGGTAGTCACGACACCCCTGAAAACCTTCTGCCTTTAAACCCTGCCGTGACAGCCGTGACATATCCATTATGTCACGGGTGTCACATCACCCCTAAAAGTCACTGCCATTTATCCCAGCCGTGATTGCCGTGACATGTCCATTGTGTTACGGCTGTCATGGCACTTGTAATTCCCAGCTTAAAATTTTTTTGCTCGTCCTCAAACCGTTTTCTGTCTGAAATTGGTGCACTCCACACTTGGATTCCTATAAAGATCACATGCAAAGCACAAAATGCAAAATGCAACTAACTAATACTTACAGCACGGGTTACTCCCTGAAGAGGCCTAGTTTAACGTCTTGGCGAGACATAGCTAGGGTGGTAGGACTAGAAGCATTCTCGTGAAGTCCCTTGCTGAGAAGTTGATTATCGGCTATGCCTTCTGGAGGTGCCAGATGCTTTAGTACGTGATAGTGCTTGAGGCGTTGCCCATTCACCACCATAGATTTTTCTCCCTCTATGCTGAGCTCCACGTGGCCGTCTGGATAAACTCATTCCACATTATACGGACTCCATTTTGTGCACAACTTGCTAGGGAATAATCTCAGGCAGGAGATGTAGAGAAGAACTCGCTCGCCTTCATTGAATTCTCTGCGCACTATTCGCTTATCATGCCACTTTTTCATCCTCTCCTTATAAATACTAGAATTATCGTAGGAGTCAAATCTAATCTCGTCCAGCTCGTTTAGCTGCAGCCGTCTCTTTTTCCCAGATGCCTTCATATTCATGTTTAGCTCCCTGATTGCCCATAACGCTTTGTACTCGAGCTCAACCGGTAGATGGTAGGTTTTTCCATAGATAAGCATGAAAGGACTCATACCGATAGAAGTTTTGAATGCAGTCCTATATGCCCAGTGCCCACAACGCATCATGTAGCTTGGACGCCCAATCCTTCCTGTGGCTCGAAACTGTCTTCCCAAATATACTCTGGATCTCTTGGTTAGAGATCTCTACCTGCCCACTCATCTGAGAGTGATATGGAGTGCCAACCTTGTGATAGACATCGTATTTCTTCAGTAAGGTTTCGAAATTTCTTTCTTTGAAGTGGGAGCCTCCATCACTAACAACCGTTCGGGGGACTCCAAACCGAGGAAATATAACCTTCTACAACATTTTTATCATTACCTTGGTGTCGCAAGTAGGAGCAGCCACTGCTTCAATCCACTTGGAAACATAGCCGACTGTGAAATTATATCCCCTGTTCAAGCTTGTGTCCAGGGTACTGTTGCGACAGACCTTGAACTCTTTGCACAACAGTTCAGCTGACAGTTCAAGGTTCAGTTGCGACAGATCTTGAACTCGTATCACAACAGTTCAGCAAACAGACAAAAGCAGTAGAACTCACAGACTGATAACCCAGTTCTTCTCCGCCTACTCTGGGGGGTTTCCCACACCCGAAAAAGGGACAGCAAATCTTTATTACGAGTATAGGGCTTACACAGGGACTTACACTTACACCTTGTAATTGCCTAACCTCAATACCCCGTCTCTCAGATTTGCAACCGAGGTTCACCGCAATTCCCCTCGATCCCCTTCGTTCAGACCTTCTGTCCGAACGTTCTCAATCTTCTCCTCGAAGCTCGGATGCTTTCTCTCGAAAGCTTGTTCACCTTTGTTGTGTGCGGCAGTTGATACGCTTCAGGCAGTCTGAGTTGCACTTGAGCAGACTGCACTTGCACCGATGTATTTCCAATAAGAAAACACAACCGGCCGTTGCTTTCTTCTTCTCCAATCAGCAGGGTATGCTCGTGTGTATTTGATCTTTGAAAGCGATGCAAAATAAGGGCGCCCTAGCATTGTATTTATATGCTTGGATGAAACCCTAATTCGCACAAGATAATCCCATCAAATATTTAGGAAATATTCCTAGATATTTGATGTATATCTTTTGAATCGGTTGGAAGAATATACGAAGTCGTCTTCTTGCCCAAGTGTGTTTTGCCGCCTTCAATGTAGATATTCATTCGAATATCTCATGCTCGATTAAGTCGCTGGCCGACTTCAACTAGACGAAGTCTTCGCTGTCCAATATACTTCTAGGAAATATCCTTGTGTATGAGTACTAGGATATGTTCAAACTCCCCCTGAACACCTGCTCGAACTGTCTAAGCTACGTTTTGCCAAATACATGCCACTTAAGGGAACATCAATCTCCCCCTTGGCATTTTGGCAAAACCAAATCTACTAGATAACTAAGTCTATCTAACTATCTAGACAGTAGACAACTTTGAGGGAAACAAGAATTGTCTCCTCCAAAATACTCCCCCTTTTTGCCACAAACTGGCAAGGGGTGCGATCCGAGTTCGAACAGTCAATCAAAATGTGCCAGAACAAGCACTAAGTAAGAAAGTTTTAAACAAATAGTTCATGGAGATAGTGTTTTTTAGAGGACCTTCATTTAGACGACCCGTCATCAATGGCATCCTCAGAATTAGCATCATCAGATTCATCCTCACTTGGGTAGCTGAGGGCACGAGCGAGCTTGTTGATCCGCATGCGTTGCTCCTTATCCACTTCGATGATGACATTCAGGTCCCTGAGAAGCTGACTCCTCTCATCCCGGCCCATCCTGGCTCCCCCTCGACTCGACTCCGCAACACCCTTTCCTGTCTGGTTCTCCTCCTTGAGATCATTCACGTGACGCCCTTTGAACAACTTGTGGTCGACGATGAACTTGCTGGGTGCCTTTGTGAGATGGTCAGGCGAGGCCTTCAAATCTGGAGCTTGATGGATGATCAGCTCATAAATGAGAGACGAGAAGCAGATCTGGTGCAGAGTTCTCATTGATGTAGCATGTTCAGCAATCTGTTTGAACATTATTCTGCTCAGGTTGAACTTCAGCTTATTCCCTATCTGATAAGTCAGTTGGGCCATGTCCTTGTTGACAGTAGAGCGATGAGTAGACGGCCTCCATTTGAAGACAGCTATGAAAAATAGCATTGAATAGAACGTAGACATATCCGCTGTATGCACAACTGACTCAGGCCTCCACCGAACAGAGCCTGCAGTGATGGTGCTCACTATCTTCTCAAAGCTTGATTATTCTTCATCAACAGCTGGGTCGTCCATGGAGACGTATACATTGATCAGCTCAGGATCAATCTTGATCCTCCTTCCTCTAACATAGAAGACCCCATACTCTGCCTCTCCAATGACCCCAAACTTTGGGGGCAAGTTTGCCATGGCCTCACGCACCAGCTGTTCGTTGAACGGCTTGCATCTGTTTAACGTCCAGAACAGATCAGACTCTTTAAGCACCTCAACCACTTACTTCCCTTTGTAACTGGATGCATCCAGCAGCCTCTCAGGTATGATTTTCCTTTTCAGCACGCAATCCCATTTCAACGCAGCGTCTTTATTAACGAACCGCACTCCTTTCTTGACCTTACCCACTGGAACAGTCTCAGACTCAGGAGCTGGGACTTCACATCTCCCAGCATCTTCAGAGACGTGAACCGCAGCAATACGCTTCCTTTTCTTTGAAGAGCCGGCTCCCCTGCACCACTGCTGACCTCAGCAACCTTCTGGACTGATCCCTTTGCAGACTTTGCAAAGTCTACCTTCTTCTTCTCCGTCTTTGTCCTTTTGAGATTGACAAGAGGAACAAGGTCCTGGTCATCCTACGAAAGAGTAGTTTCCTTTGACACTGGCTTTGCTGACACCCTATGAACTGATGTACCATCCTTCTCCATATGATCATTACGAAGATCACCTTGAGTGACTGCTGGTACAGCCACTGTCTCCTTAGGCAAAACTTCCTCTGGAGCTGGTGCAGTTTGAGCTTTAGTCTGAACAGATGGTTCCATAGTTGAACCACTTGTAGCTTTCTCTGCAACTCTTCCAGTCTCAACACCAGACTGAACACTCGGTTCCACAGTTGGAACACTTGTAGCTTTTTCTGCATCAGATTCTTTTGCCCCAACAGCCTGATCACGCTGAGCTTCCTCTGGACTTGCCACTTCCTGATCCTTCTCCTTTTCCAGGTCTTTCATGACATCATCAATGTCTTTGAACATCTTTTGCAACTCCTCATCCTTTTCTGCTGAGTCTGATTCTTCTGGTATGGATTCTTTCAACACATCTGTCTTCCCTGATGGATTAATCTCCTCTGCCACAGTCTCAGCATGCATACCGTAACCTTCTTCAGTGATTCCTCCTTGATTCTCAGACGGCTCAACATCATTAATCACCAAATTTCTCTTGCCCGAGGACTCAATGAACTTCTCTATTTCTTCATCGGACATTGCAATCTTCCGACCTCGAGTGGCATATATCTGAGCTAGATATTTGCTGGGAGAGTCACGAGCCCGCTTAATCTTCTTCCTGCAACCTGCCGTTCGAGGAATGTATCCTGTGGCAAAGATCTTTTCCCTCCATGTTCCTGACCCTCCAGCCACCTTGCTGGGTTCCTCTTCTTCCATAATCTTGACAGAATCCTTTTCAATAACCGCACGACCGGCTTTGTCAACCGCAACAGCCCTACCACTCTCAAGATTTCTACCATCATCACCACCAAGCACCGCCCTACTGGTTTCAACACCAACAGCCCTACTGGCTTCATCACCGTCAACCGACTCAACATCCTTCTCAACCCCCACAATCTTTTCAATAATAGGAATATTTGCAGAAACTGAAGGAACAGTTGGAAATACCTCAGATTGGGGATGGACTTCTTGAGATGTACCAACATCTAATGAGACAGACGAGTCAACCGAGGTTGACTGAGGGATTTCAGCGGTTACTCCTTCGGCAGATTTCTTTGCTTTGCCCAAGGAATCGGCGTCAGATCGTAAAGGCGACGCCTTTTTCACCGTCAGAGCTTTCGATTTCTAAATTTTGGATTTCGCCGCCAGAGCTTTTGAGGACTGCATGCCTTCCCTCTTCTCTTCAGCGGATTTGATGCCGGACTTCGCTGACTTTCTTGTGTTCACCATTGTCGTTGAGTGTGTGAGCGGTTGAGAGAGAAGTCACTGGATGCCGTTCTAGGGTTTGAGCGAGAGAGGGAGAGTAGGCTGCGAACTGTTGTGTTTCAAAAAAAATTAATACTTTAGCCTTTTCAACTTCCCAAATTGGTGAACTCTCGTTTCAAATAACGGCAGGAAAATCTTCGAGAATATTCAAAAAAATTGGTCTTCACACGCTGTGCCTTCTGTTCCAGCTCCCTTCATTAGGTGGTCAGTCCGACTGTTCAGCTGGAGTTTCGACTATGACTGACCACCGTTGGATGCTTTCAGTGGTTGACACCACATAGACCCACTGAGGGTCTGGGTGTTCCACTCCATGTCCTGCCATGAGGGGTGACCAAGATCTTGGTATGCCTCAGAGTTGTCATCTTCTGGTGCCCTCCATATTCATATTTTCTTGTTCGGCTCCAGGCATATTTCTATGGGCATGGAACGAACTCCTTCCGTAACTGTGACACCTTCTATTTCAACAGTTTCCTGGGACAGTTGTCAACATGGATTTGTGCGCATCTCCAACAGGATCTTGTGTGCAAGGTATTGTCCACTCCCCCTCGCAGAAATCGATGGTTGACGTTTGCATAAGTTAGAGTAACCAGTTGCTGGCCATGGTTCTCGACGTCCATTGATCCCATCAGACCCATCCCAATGGTGTAGCAGTTGTCGGCATCCCTTTTTCCTTTCATCAGTGTATCACCATTCTTGTCTAGGACAAGACATGAGTAGCTAGAGAATGACACATAATGTCCATCGTCGCACATTTGATTGATGCTGATAAGATTCCTTGTCAGACCTTCGACAAGGAGGGTGTTCTTGAGTGCAGGGAGATCCGGAACCATCAATGTCCCACAGCCGGTCACCTGACCCTTTCCACCATCCCCGAAGGTGACAAACCACATCTGCTCAACTGGTCTAATATGGGTAAGATATTGAGAGTTACCTCTCATGTGGGCGGAGCATCCGCTGTCGAAGTGCCAACTATCTTGCGCTATGTAGCTTGAGGAGTAGCAGGCCACCATGCAAACGGTTTGGTCTGCCTTTTGAACCCAGACTTGTTTCTGTCGCGATATGGTCTATTGTTGGAAAGCACGTCGTTCAGCAAGAAACAGGCAACACTTTAGTTTGATGTGTCCCATCTGGTTGCAGTACCAGCAAGTGCGCCACTCTTTCCTTTGAGTTGAAGCAGAGCTGAAGTGCACCGTACGAGCCCTTCTTTGACCACCATTGGGTTGTTCTTGGGACAAATCTACTTTCTGTCTGGGGTGCTGTCTCACCTTCTGTTCTGGCTTCTGTTCAGATGCGGGTCTTGTTTTAACAAACGTTGTACCTTTTGAGGTGCCTTCTCTTGTGAACCCCAATCCTCTATGTCCAGACTCCATTCTCTGAGATCCGAGAATATCATTTAAGGCTTTAGTGCCAGAGTTAAGTATTCTTACCGACTGTTTGAGGTGATTGAGTTCCTCCTTAGTGTCAGAGTGATCCATCTTTTCAGATTCTAGCTGAAGTTCTAGCTGTTCTACCTTTCTCAGTTGGAACACCTCTTTGCGCTTCAGATCTGTGATGGTTTTTCTTAGACCCGCCATGCTTACAGGATGAGTGTCACGATCCTTCTCCATTTCGACTTTCAGTGAGGAGACAGTACCCAGGAGTTCTGTTTTCTGAGCAAGAAGATCCACTCTTTCCTGTTTCATCTCAGCCAGTTGAGAATTCAGTGAGTGAATTGTACCTTCCAGTTCCACCTTCAGTGTAAGCAGTATCTCGACCTCCTGCCATACATTGTCCTTTTCCATAGTGACGCTTGCAACTGTGTCATTCAGCTTCTTGTTGATCTTGATCAGAAGCAACCACTTCTCATACAGATCTTTATATGTCTGAGCCAGAGTATCCTGCGTGAGTTCTTCATTGTCACTGTCCGAGAGGTCTTCACTTGGGAGTTCCAACTGAGATGGAACAGTTTCACTGGTGTTGCTGCACTCATCCAGAGTTCTGACGAAGGCCACAAAGTTGGTGGTTTCACCTTCTTTTTATTTTTCTTCGTCTGACTCACTGTCGCTGAAGCTAGCGACCATTGCCTTCTTCTTCATGAGAGTGTTTGCACATTGTGAAGCAATATGACCAAAACCCTTGCATTCATGACACTGAATCTCTTCTTTTCCTTTGTCAGACGAGTCTTGCCTCGAATCACTGGACCTTGGCCTGCCGGATTTCCAGTTTCGGTAACCAGTTGATGAAGACTGACCTTGTTCTGGACTACGTCTTTTGATTTTCCGCACCATTCTTCCAAAGTTTTGTGCCATCATAGCCAGTTGCTCAGTGGTGCAGCCAGCGTCCAGTTTGTCTTCCGTCATGTCTGCTTTGAGGGCGATTCCTTTCACTTCTTCGGTTTGGAAGTCATGATTGATCTCGTAAGTTCTGAGATAACCCATTAGCTCGTCCAGCTTCAGTTTGGTGATGTCATGCATTTCCTCAATGGCCGTGACTTTCATGGCAAATCTTGGAGGGAGTGATCTCAGGACCTTACTGGCCAATCTTTCTTCATCGATGGGTTTCCCTAGTGCTGACGCCTTGTTGGACAGTTCCAGAACTCTGGTGTTGTACTCAGTGATGGTTTCACTCTCCTTCATCTTCATCTCTTCGAACCTGGTTGTGACAGCCTGCATGCGAGAGTTGCGAACTTTGTCTGTACCTTCAAAGGCAGTTTGGAGGATGTCCCATTTTTCCTTGGCCACTTCACAGTTGATGATTAGCTTCATGACGTTTTTATCTACTGCCGAAAAGATTGCGTTCATAGCCTTTGAGTTTCCCATAGAAGCTTTGTCCTCCTCTTCTGTCCACAGAGCTTCTGGTTTTGCGATCGGTTCTCCAGTGAGATTGTTCATCATGGGTTCCGTCCAACCTTTCAAAACAGCCTTCCATGCTTTTTCATCTAGAGATTTCAGAAAGGATCTCATCACGGGCTTCTAGGTGGCATAGTTCGATCCTTCGAGTAGCGGGGGTCTGGTGATGCTTTGTCCTTCTTTTAGAGTCATCTTGAACAGTTTAGGATCCCACTCAGTGTGTCGAGTGTCGGCTCTGATACCAATTGAAATTATATCCCCTGTTCAAGCTTGTGTTCAGGGTACTGTTGTGACAGACCTTGAACTCTTTGCACAACAGTTCAGCTGACAGTTCAAGGTTCAGTTGCGACAGATCTTGAACTCGTATCACAACAGTTCAGCAAACAGACAAAAGCAGTAGAACTCACAGACTGATAACCCAGTTTGGCTCCGCCTACTCTGGGGGGTTTCCCACACCCGAAAAAGGGACAGCAAATCTTTATTACGAGTATAGGGCTTACACAGGGACTTACACTTACACCTTGTAATTGCCTAACCTCAATACTCCGTCTCTCAGATTTGCAATCGAGGTTCACCGCAATTCCCCTCGATCCCCTTCGTTCAGACCTTCTGTTCAAACGTTCTCGATCTTCTCCTCGAAGCTCGGATGCTTTCTCTCAAAAGCTTGTTCACCTTTGTTGTGTGCGGCAGTTGATACGCTTCAGGCAGTCTGAGTTGCACTTGAGTAGACTGCACTTGCACCGATGTATTTCCAATGAGAAAACACAACCGGCCGTCGCTTTCTTCTTCTCCAATCAGCAGGGTATGCTCGTGTGTATTTGATCTTTGAAAGAGATGCAAAATAAGGGCGCCCTAGCATTGTATTTATATGCTTGGACGAAACCCTAATTCGCACAAGATAATCCCATCAAATATTTAGGAAATATTCCTAGATATTTGATGTATATCTTTTGAATCGGTTGGAAGAATATACGAAGTCGTCTTCTTGCCCAAGTGTGTTTTGCCGCCTTCAATGTAGATATTCATTCGAATATCTCATGCTCGATTAAGTCACTGGCAGACTTCAACTTGACGAAGTCTTCGCTGTCCAATATACTTCCGGGAAATATCCTTGCGTTTGATCCACGCTGTGTATGAGTACTAGGATATGTTTGAACTCCCTGCTCGAACTGTCTAAGCTACGTTTTGCCAAATACATGCCACTTAAGGGAACATCAGACTGCTACCAAGATGTACTGATTACGGTAAGAAGGTGGGAATGGTCCCATGAAATCGATCCCCCATACGTCAAATAACTCCACTACAAGAATGCCCTGTTGGGGCACTCCTGCTGCTTAGAAATATTTCCCTTTCTCTGGCATTGATCACAAGCTTTGACAAACTCGTGGGCATCCTTCAATAGAGTAGGCTAGTAGAACCCGGACTGTAGGACCTTCGCAGCTGTTTTCGAACCAGCCCCATGTCCACCATACTAGATGAATGCCAACGTTCTAGGATCCATTTTATCTGGTCTTCGTCAACACAAGTCGTGTAGAGGCCGTCATCACATAATTTATAGAGAAAAGGGTCATCCCAGAAGTATCTTTTAACGTCAGATAGGAATTTTTGCTTCTGGTTGTGTGACATGTCAGGAGGAAGAATACCGCAGGCCAAGTAATGGACGAAATCTGCGTACCATGGGACAATGTCCACGTTTACACTCATGAGCTGCTCGCCTGCTAGAGAGTCAGTCATCGGGAGTTTGTCCTCTTCGCGGTCGAGTTCTCCTAGCTCGAAGCATGACAAGTGATCCGCAACCAGATTTTCCGCTCCCTTCTTGTCTCTAATCTCAACATCGAATTCTTGAAGGAGGAGAACCCATCGAATCAGTCTAGGCTTCGAATCCTTCTTAGATAGCAAATACTTGATTGCATTGTGGTCAGTGTACACTATGGTCTTTGAGCCTATAAGATACTGCCTGAACTTCTCAAAAGCATAAACGATGGCCAACATCTCCTTCTCTGTCGTAGTGTAATTTACTGATGCGCCAGCTAGGACCTTACTTGCGTAATAAATCACGCAGAGCTTCTTGTCGATACGCTGCCCTAAAACTGCTCCCACTGCGAAATCACTAGCATCACACATTAGTTCAAATGGTAGCTCCCAGTTAGGGGGCTGCATGACAGGAGCAGAAATAAGAGCAGATTTCAGAGTGTGGAAAGCGTTAAAACATGATTCATTGAAATTGAACTCAACTTCCTAGTAAAGTAGATCAGTGAGCGGCTTGGCTATCTTCGAGAAATCCTTTATGAAACGCCGATGAAATCCTGCATGCCCTAGAAAGCTTCTGATTCCTTTCACATCTTTCGGAGGGGGCAACTTTTTAATCACCTCAACCTTTGCGCGATCGACCTATATGCCTCGGTTGGAGACTAGGTGTCCTAACACAATACCTTCCTACACCATAAAGTGACACTTCTCCCAGTTTAAAACCAGGTTGGTATCAACACAACGGCGAAGAACATTAGTAAGGTTAGAGAGGCATGAGTCGAATGAAGATCCATACACCGAAAAATCATCCATAAATACTTCCATGGTGTTTTCTATAAAATCAGAAAAAATGGCCATCATACAACGTTGAAAAGTAGCTGGTGCATTGCAAAGACCGAAACGAGTGCGTCTACAAGCAAATGTGCCAAAAGGGCAAGTGAAAGTAGTCTTCTCCTGGTCCTCGGGGTGTATATGGATCTGGAAAAACTCACTATAACCGTCGAGGTAGTAGAAAAACTTATGCTTCGCAAGACGTTCTAACATTTGATTAATAAAAGGCAAAGGAAAGTGATCATTACGAGTAGCCTTATTAAACTTCCTATAGTCTATGCACATACGCCAACCAGTCACAATACGAGTAGGAATCAAATCGTTATTCTCATTACGAACGACAGTCAAACCTCCCTTCTTAGGGACAACATGCACATGACTCACCCACTCACTATCAACAATAGAATAATAATGCCATCATCACAATAACTTCAGAATTTCCTTCTTCACTACATCATTTAGCTTAGGATTTAGACGTCTTAGGGCATCCCTAGTAGGCCTAGCATCGCCCTCTAGATGGATTCTATGCATGCACATATCTGGGCTAATCCCTTTAATATCGTCTATCGAATAACCTAGGGCTGGCCTATGCTCTCTCAGGACATTGAGCAATCTCTGAGTCTCTACATCAGTCAAGGATGCATTCACAATCACCGGGTAGGCTGAGTTAGGGCCAAGAAATTCATACATGAGACTTGCAGGTAGAGGTTTCAGCTCTACCTTGCAAGGTTCCTTACCTACGTTAGTGGACTGTTCAGTTTTAGCTGCTCCCTCAGTGCTCACTGTGCATATATCCATCGGTATTGGGTAGCCTGGTACAACTCTGTAAGACTCAATAGAGGTCAGTGTAATAGGGTCGTCAATGTCAGTAGAGTCTAATACATCACAGTCAGCTAAAAGACTAGGACTCTTGCACATATCAGGCAAATAAAAGACGACTCTTTCACTGCCTACTCTCAAAGCTATAAACCCTCTATCAATGTCAATAATTACCTTAGCCGTGTAAAGAAGTGGTCTGCCATGTATAATGGGGATGTCTATGTCCTCTGAAATCACTAGCACAATCAAATCAGCAGGGATGTACATATTCTTCACCTTGACGGGTGCATCCTTTAGAATCCCTCTCGGGAGTCTACAAGAACGATCCGCAAGACAAATAGTAACGTTAGTAGGACAAAAATCACCCAAATTCAGTTTAGCTTACAAAGAATATGGCATGATACACACACTAGCACCAAAATCACATAAAGCATGATGAATAGTAATTCCACCGATATCACTCCCTGAGTCATTAAGTTTGGGCAGCATGGGCTGGTGCATGACAGCACTACACTCCTCATTCAGGGCCACTGTCTCGATTCCGTCAATTTTCCTTTTCCCATTCAGAATCTCCTTCATGAATTTGGCATAAGTCGAAATCTGGGTGATTGCGTCGGTGAGGGGCATAGTGATGTAGAGAGTGCGGATCTTATCCATGAACTGCTGGAATTCTTTATCCCTCCTTGTAGCCACTAGCCACTGAGGGAATTGAACCGGAGGTCTATAGGGGGCTAGTTCTAGTGTCTGCGCAGAATTTTCACTTCGATTTTCAGCCTCTTTCAGCATTTCCTCTTTAGCAGACGTAGAATCAAGTGCTAATTTTTCAGCAGGGGGCGAATGTCTTGATCATGCACCATCTCAATCTGTTTCCCTCCTCAAAGTGTGATGGCATTCACTGATGCCCTAGGATTCAGATCTGGTTTCGACGGGGTTTTCCCATGTTCCCTAGTCGCTGAGTTTGCTTGCTGAGCCGCCTGAGTCTCCAACATTCTATTTTGAATAGCGAGCAGCTCTACAGTCCTTGGCAAGTCTCTTACCTCAGCAGAGGGTATCTCAGAGGCCTTCCACTATTCCTTAGTTATCTTTTGCTGATCGGCTATGAAGCTAGCTGGCATGGTTTCTATGTTTGACGAAGAACCTGAGTCCTGATCTCGCTGTGGCTGATCTCTATTGTTGTAGCTCCCTGAATTCTGATTTTGCTCCTGCTGTGGCTGGTTGTTATACTGGTTCCTGGGCTGGCACGGTGCATTCCTTTGCTGTTGTCTGTATGGGAAGCCTGGCGGTGCCTGATTCTGTGGCTTATAGGAGAGGTTGGGATCATTCCTGTTCAGGTTATCCCACCAGTTCATGCCTGATCTGGAGGCAAAACCGCTTCCTTGATTGCTTTGCCCAACATAATTGGCATCCTCTTGGTTTCCACCGTTATTGTCTTGTCCCATCACCGGACAGCTATCTGCAAAATGAGAAGGTGAACCACATATCTGACAGTAGACAGCCACATTAGCAACAATCGATGACTTCATAGCGGAATCTATCTTCAGGCGTTTTATTTCAGTTGCGAGCATCTTCACTGTGTTGGGCAACTCAACAATGTCATTGGTGCCATCAGCGTGACAGAGATCTTGCACACCCTTTCTGTCCTTGGGATTACTTCGATCACTCATCCGGAGGTGATAGTCTTGAGCCGCTTTCTCTATAATATCATAGGTCTCTTCTAGCGGGACTCCATTTAGTCCTCCACGAACTACTTGATTTATCAAGGTGCGCATCCCCTGGTTGATTCCCTGATAGAAAGTGTCAATAATCTGCCATAACTCTAGGTTGTGACGGGGGCACAATCTCATCAGCTCTTTGTACCTCTCCCAAGTCTCGTAGAGAGTCTCACCATCCATAGGTCGGAACGAGATGATCTTGTTCCTAAATGTGCTATCTTTGATGGTGGGAAGTATTGCTGTAGAAAGGCTTCGGCCAATTTGCCCCATGTAGTGAAAGTGCCCTCTGCATGACTGTCAAGCCACATACTAGCCTTATCAGTGAGTGAGAAAGGGAATAGCCTTAGGTAGTAGGATTCTGGAGGAACACCATTGGTCTTCACTGTGTTGCACATCTGGACAAACCGCTTTAGGTGCTGATGAGGGTCTTCATTCATCCTCCCTGAAAACTGGTTATTCTATACCATCTGAATGAGCCCGGTTTTGATCTCCCAGTTTTTGTTGTCTACACCAAGCGGTGCAACATCAGATTGGAATCCTGAAACACGTGGGGCGGTGAAGTCTCCAAGATTCCCACGAGCTGGCTGCTGTATGCGACGCTGCTGGTCATCTTCGACCAGCCCATTCAGCAATGCTGGATTTTGATTCATCCCAAGTGCTGTGAAATTGTGATTCTGTGCTCGGAGTTGTCGAGCTTCGTTTTGGACCTTGCAAAGAGTTCTTCGTTGGTCCGGAGTGTCCCCGTCTGATACCTGAACCTGCTTCTTTTATCGGGGTGTTTTCTTGGGCATGAACTAGTTAGTACCTGTAAGAGCCAAGAATCACCGCGAGTGAAGAAATTCAGAAAAGGTCAAGTAACGAACAAGGTGGAATAGTCTAAACTACACACGTTAAATCTAATATCACACTAAACACTATACCCCAGTAACGGCGCCATTTTGACAAGTGTATTTTTAACCCTTTATAGTTGTCAAGTTATATGTTTTAGGGGTCAAGTTGCAGTCAAACAAAATTTATAAACCTTGGTAAGCCAATGGTTGATTCAAGGAACAACGAGTGTCAGTACTAGCTAACGAGTGACCTATTTAGCTATTCCGAACGATTAAAGGTTCCGGTGTGATGAAAACTGTAGAAATTAAATATAGAAAATAAAAAGGTTTTGCTTGATCAGAGAAAGAATCCCAGGATCAAACTTCACCTGTGCCAACCCCACTAATCATGCAATCATATCACGTAAATTCATCATGCTATCGAATATGGAAATAAACCGAAATAACACTAGACAAGCCACCCATCCACGGATCATTGTCTAGATTAATCTCAATCGTTGAACGCCGCCCATCCACGGATTATCAACGATGTCGATTATTAAACTAAGGGTTTTTTAGATGAAAGTCAACTTTCCTATTAATTCATGTACTACAATTGTAGCTACCATGACCTAATAACAATTTCATGCAATCCGGTTAATACCTAGGACGCATTCATCTTTTGGTAATTAACCTAAATACGCTCTAGCATGCAAACATCCCATTCAATGTAAAACTTGCATGAACGATAAAATTAAGCACAATGAAATTGAATATTCGAATCGCATTAATGAAAAACGTTTAATTGATCACATGAAGAGTTGGGTACATAGCAAGGGATCCGTAGGATCCCAGAAAAAAGAAGACTACTCACTATTCATGGTAAGTTAACCACGAATAGTGTGTTAATAAAAATTAAGGACGAGATAACCGTAGCAACGATGTAGCTCGTTGAATCTTCAATCTCTCGCGATGTTCTCCATCTTCTCTCCCAAGTTAGGGTTTTGTTCTCTCAATGAAAGCGTGTCTCTTCAATCTGGTCGAATTTCATTTTATAGCTTGCCCAAAAAGGCCAAAAGCCCAAAACCGATTTTTGGAAATAAGTTGATAGTTCTGCTCCCGAAGGTTCCGTGACACCCGTAACATTCAAACATATCATGACATGTTACGGCATGGCCAAAAGTCACTGAGCTGAAGAGGTGCCGTGACATCCGTGACATTCGAACATGTCACGGCATGTCACGGCCTAGGCGAAAACACACTGAGCCATATGGGTGTCGTGACACCCGTGACACATAGACATATCACGGTAGTCACGACCCTGTCTGAGATTACTCGATTCCGTCTGTGTAAAAATCCTACCGTGACACTCGTGACACTAATGAGATGTCATGGCTGTCATGGCCAATTGTTGGTGCAGAGGTCTTTTTCAGCTATTTTTGTCGATCTTTTCGTTCTTTCAGTACTTCGAGTCCAAGGAGCGATGATATGTCTTTTTATCCTAAAATACTAGAGAAAGACATCAAATAGGGAAAATTTGCTGGGAGAACAAGTGCTATCCGTCATCGAATGTAGTGAATAATTAGTCAAAATATCGACTGATCAAAGCCATATACCTTAGGCTCTTCCCTTTCTCTCTAATGGGGGAAGGCCAAGGATTGGCTATGGAACCATGAAGGTAATACTTTCACAACGTTGGACGAGCTAGCCCAAGCCTTCCTTCTACAATACTTTCCACCGGCAAAGAGCATAAGGCTTAAGTATGTCATCAACTCATTTAGACAAGGGGAAGATGAAACATTTCATGAGGCATGGGAAAGATTCAAGGAACTCTAAAGAGAATGCCCCTATCACAACATAGACAAACCGATCCTCATCCAAATTTTCTATCAAGGCCTGGACGCCAAAGCAAAGAGGCAAATGGATCAAGCCGCGGGAGGGGCATTCATGGAGCTTCACCCTACCTATGGAGGATCAATTATTGATAAAATTTTGAGGAATTCCCACCTATGGGGGAGTGAGAGGAGCTTCCCTCCCAAGAGGCAAGGCAAGACAAGAGAATTAGATGAAGTGGACTTCAGAGAGGATGTTCGTGCCCTCAACAAGAAGATAGACGCTCTAGCCATTTCCCTTAGTGTGCTCCATGTGAAACAATCTCAAAAGAAACCTCGAGTATGTGCCATTTGCACAAGCCCCTCTCATAAAGAGGATGATTGCCCTCACACCTTCCATCAAGAAGAGACTGATCGCTCGATAATATAGCGGAAATATTCAAATAGAATTCGAACACTATTGCTAGTCACGATTAATCAAAATATTTGTAAAGACTTGGGGAATCCGAGGTGGAACCCAAAGGATAGGTGATTAAACAAATAATGCTAAAGATGTAATTAGGTTGTCTATGGTGGGTGGGGGGGGTTTGTTCCTCTAAGAGGGATGATAACAGAATTTTACTATCCAAAGTAGAGATTTGATCAACAAAAAGGGTTAACAATCAATTAAAAGATGACTAGGGATCTATTTCTCCACCTAAACAAATATTGTGACGGTAAAATGGGACGCTATTGATGAAATCACATGCACAAACTTAGAATTTAGCTATTGCAACGTTAATACCAAGTTCAACTCACTCTTCAACTTAGTACAAAAGGGTTGCATCTCGCATAGCACCTCACACTCATGCTTTATTGGCACTATAAAATATGAATGTCTAGTCTCACACTCACGCTTTATTGACTAGATAATCATACTCTTGTTAGGTTCAAGCCATTCTCATTAAGATTAGAGTGTCGCCATGTAATACAAAAACCCTAATGCTTCTTCATTTAGTTCATTTGAAATCATGGTTTTCAACGCAAGTTACATCAATCATGAAATCAAGCAGAATTCCTATTGAGGCCTTGTCACAAACATGTCTAGGCAATTCGAAACATTAAGTTCAAATGAAGAAGAATCATGTGCAAATCATTCATCAATAGCATCCATAGTATTTACAATGTCACAAACATGTATAGGGGATCCATAAACCCCCAACCAAGGTCACTACTCACTCATGGTGTGTTTACAAGCATCAACAACAATAAAAGTGCAGAAAAACATGTTTAAAAGTGAGTTTAGGAATCTAGAACCAATATGGAGAACTAAGAACAATAGATGATCCGCTCTTCGTGTTGTTGATGACTCTCAAATTTCTGGCTTCTTCTCCAAGTAAACTGCTCCCAAAGTTCCAGAAAAATCCGAGAGTGTGGGCTCAAAAACCCTAAGTTTCTATTTATAGCCCAGCAGTAAAAATCCAGTCTTTACGACTTCATGCGAGCGCATAGATGGACCATGCGAACGCATGGCTTTACAAATTTGGTCATATGCGAGCATGGGCTTGAAGCGTGCGTTCGCATGTGAATTTCATGTGTCTGGTCTGGTTCATGCGTTCGCATGAAATGGTCTGTGCGAACGCGTGGTCCCTTGTGGGCGAACGCACGATTTCTTTATGCGTCTAGTCTGTAATGTGCGATCGCACAAGGTAGACTGTGCGAGCGCATGAGTGGTGTTGTGCGACCGCATGAGATTTCCATGCTTCTGGACTGATCCATGCGAACGCACAGATTGAGCTGTGCGAGCGCATGACTTTGGGGGATTTTGTGCTCCGGCTTCCAATTTGCGCTTTCTCGCTCCAAAATGCTCGGTTTTGTTCCAAAATCACTACCCACTTGTGTTCTCAGCTTAAACTCTGTAATTTGCCTGAAATGATCCACAAAGCATCAAATAGCAAGTGAAATCGTAATAAAACAATCGAAACAATAAGCATAGAGGTCGCCTAAAATACATATATTTTAGCGCTATCAAATCACCCCACACTTAACGTTTGATCGTCCCGAGAAAACTAATCATAGAGATCAACAACAATAATGCATTTTGCTCACTCATGATCGGTTGAAAGAAACTCCATATGGTCACGAAAACTAACTAAAAACACTAAGGAACAAATCTTACTTTTAACTAACCACTTTCGTAGGTAACACGAGTGCATTTAGCGAATGCACCAAGCCTTTAAACCCCTAGGCACCCTAGTGGAGGAGTTGTAGTCTCCTGAGAGTTTTCAGACACGGGAATACTCACAAATCCCACAAAGAGAACAACCATCCAATTTGGCATTTTAAGTTCACAATTGTCAAAGTAATAGGCAAGGTGTTTTCCATGAAGTTCATAATGTATTCAACTAGATATGTGCATTTCAATCACTACATGAAACCTCTTCAAATCCTTGTGGAAATTCATGAATTAGGACATTCAAGCAAATCAAAACAAAGACTAATAAATCTTTAATCAAGGATTCTAGTCATTTTCTATATCAGTGACTTCAAGAAAACAATCTAATAGTCGCAAAGAAATCTTGTTGGATCACTCACCAATGCTATCAAGGAGGCTAGTACATTGGCTCGTGAGCTTTGAACTCATTCTCAAGCCTAGGACGCAAAGGTCACTTAGTCATAAAAGAAGAGGAGTCCCAACATTACAATTTTTGTAAATACTTGCAAGTCATATCATGCCTAAGTATAAAAGAATACGAGGTTCGTCCCTTTGTGAATTCTCGCTAGGAAGTATCAATTGTCTCATTGGTTTTCATGCTAGAGAATGGTGGAATAGCCGATTGTCAAGTCTAAGTGCTTCTTATTTTTCTTTTTTTCTTTTTTTTCAAACGGCCTTTGGCCTCCAAATGCTTTCGAGGGAGAACTTTTCTTCCTAACCCCCGGCATTTGAAACATTTTTGAAGCAAAACTTCTCGTGATCATCGAGAGAGTTTTTAGTCGGGGCTTTGCCCTCTTTGACCATGTAATATGTTTTTTTTGAATGGGGCCTATTTTTATTTTGCCCTCTTTTGACTCCACACTTAGAACTTTGACAAAGGACTAAGTGTTAAAAATGGAGCATGACAAACCAACAAGACAAATCCACAAGATAAGCAAGGTCACTAAGGTCACCTAAAGGCAATCATGGCATGCAAGGGTTTTAAAATTATATATTTTTTCGATTTTATGCTTTTAAAGATCAACTCTCTAGTCTCAACGAGAAAAAGCTTAGAATAAAAGATAAAGAAGTGCTAGTAGATGCTTTGATCCTCAAGAATGAAAGTCAACAATCCAATCCATTAGTCATTTAAAGGATCAATCAAGTGAAATCATGCATGACTAGTTGAATTTAGAGATGAAGTTTTTCGAAAATGTAGCCTTGCCTATACTTTTTGTTTTCATTAATATTTCAAAATATTGGATGAATTGTACAGTAGTGTGAGTGCTTTCTCTTAAACATACAAGTTGATTGGATTCCAAACATGAAAGCACGTCAAGCAAGCACAAACATCTCGTGTAATCGAAACATAGGCCACCCCACACTTAGCAATTGCTTAGTCCCTAAGCAATGAATAGAATGAAAGGCAAAGAGAAGGTCAAGAAAAGCTTCTCTCGTTTGGAGGTAGCCATTACACATTAAAGATGTTGCGATGCGCGCCTAATTCTTGGGCGACTGATCTTGCACAAAAGATTCGAGTAATGATTCCCCTTTTGCTTTTATAAGACACGAAACTAAGAATGAGAGTGTTAATCGCACAAGGTAGAGAAATCATCATCGTAAACACGTCAACATCATGCAAGTCAACTCAAAAAGTTTATCAAAAGACCGCATCAGAAGGGCATGTGAACGCATGCATGGGTCTGTGCGAACGCACAAATGCGGGCAGTGGCATGGAATTTTCATGCGAGCGCATAGAGCTATGCGAGCTCGGACAAAAATGAAAATGAAGGCCTGGCATGCGAACGCATGAATGAGGTTATGCGAACGCATGGATCTGGACAGTCGCATGGAATTTTTGTGCGAGCGCATGGATTCTATGCGATCTCAACGATATGAAGAAAAAGGCTAATTGTGCGAACGCATGAATGAAACTATGCGAACGCATGGAGTTACGGACAAAAATTTCTATGCCAATCTCAAATCGTTCATCGACACTCATGCACAAAATTTCGAAACCCCACCCTTATGTCCTATCAAGGCATCAAATTTACCAAGCACATCATTCTAAAAGCTATCCATTCACGCATCAATCATTCAATTATGGGCATTCACACATGCATAAGGCTTAAATCCTCAAAGTAAATAGAAATCCAATCAAAATGAACATCTTGAAAATCATGGGAAAGACACTCACAAGCCTAGTTTAACGTCTTGGCTAAGACGAAGCTGATTCTCCGTTTAGGGAATAAGAAGCACGCTTGAGGAGTCTTTTGCTAAGATCCCTCCTTAAGCGGATATGTTGAGAAGTGGAGGAGTCAATTCGGGTTCTTCGAAGAGTTGCAAGCAACTTGCTTCATTGCTCTTGACCAAAGTGATGCTTGCTTTTCATCTTTTGCCGTTTTGGCATTTGCTTTTCTTTTCACCCTGTCATAGCATGAGGGCAATTTATAGTGACCAAGAGGTGGGTCCTCATCGGGATCAATCGTCTTGTACAAATCCTTCTTGGTTACCCTCTTGGCCTCAACATTCTCGGCCCCACCACTCTCTTGCTCATCCAACTCACAAGGCTCTTTTATAGCCACTTGCCCGCTCATAGGCCTCTCTATCTTAATCTTTTCTCCCCCTATCTTCAAGGTCAACTTACCCTTCCCCAGATCGACTTTAAAACCAGTAGTGGCCAAGAAAAGGCGCCCAAAAATAAGAGAATGGTTGCCATTATCCCCCATGTTCATTACTACGAAATCACAAGGTATGTAGAACTTGTCTACCTTAATAGGAACATTTTCGATTAATCCCTTGGGCTTCCTTGAGGTTCCATCGGCGAGTTTCATTACCATCTTGGTAGCTTTCATTCCTCCTAGCCCAAGCTTGTAATAGGTCGCTAGAGGCATGACACTCACACTAGCGCCAAGGTCGGCTAGTGGGTGCTAAAAACTCATGGTGCCAATGGAGCATGGGATGGTGAATTGGTCGGGGTCTTTCACCTTGAGGGGATTTCCTTTGAGAAGAGGGCGCTACACTCATGGTTAAGAAGATGGGCTTCGTCCTCCTTGATCTTCCTCTTGTTAGACAAGATTTCCTTCAAGAATTTACTGTATATCGGGGCCTTACGTATGAGATCCACAAATGGCATGTGAACATATAACTTTTTGAGGATGTCCATGAATTTTCCGAACTCCTTGTCTAACTTTGTAGTTTTCACTAGCCTTTAAGGGAAGGGTACCATTGGTACATAATACCTCATCAAAGCCGGTTCTTTCTCCTTTTTCTCTTCTTTTGGAGGAGCTTAAAGTTCAACTTCAGAATTTTCATGGGCAACTTCCGCTTCTATTTCCTTTTCATTATGGCTAACTTTTCCTTGAGGAGTAGGAAGGATTCGTCCACTCTTCAATGTGATGGCATTGACAATCATGAGAGGTGGCTCTTTATCTTCAAGAAAAATGGCATTACAATGCTCGGTCGAATTTACATCCGGTTGAGAAGGGAGCTTCCCAATTTGCTTTAAATGAGCCATTTCTTTAGTAAGCATTTTGTTCTCAGCCACTAGTTGCTCCATCTTCTTGTTGTTCTCCTTTTGACTTTCCATCATTTGTGCCATCATAGCCATCATAGGATTATCTTGAGTGTTGGAAGAAGCTTGCCCTTGTTGATGAAAATTCCCTTGATCATTCATAGGAGATTTGGCTTGATAAGGCCTTTGATAATTCCCTTGAGAGTATTGAGAGTTTTGGTTGGAATTTTGTCCTTGATTAGAATAAGAATTCTGCCTTTGTCTTTGGTAGTTCCCTTGGTAATTATTTTGCCCTTGAGGCTTAGGAGGGAAATTGGAGTCATTGGACATTCTCCTTTGAGGAGGCTCATAATTTCTTGTAATAGGACTAGAATTGTGAGCATAATTTCTTTGTTGGATGACATAATGTGCTTCTTCATATCCATCATCATCATCTTCATATCTCCCATCGGGTCAAGCTTTTGTCGAGTGCCTCGTACTAGAGCATATAAAACAAGGTTGTTGGACCTAATTCCTTTCTTTGTCGTTCTTTGGCTTAGACACCTCCAAAGAATTAACCATAGTTATCATGACTTCCATTTTCTTGACCAAGTTGCCAAATTGGTCTTTGGTCACATAATTCAATGAATATTCTCTAGACTTAGCCATTTTCCTGTGATCGACCCCTTGGTATCTATCGGAATTCGTAGCGATCTTATCTATGACTATAAACCCTTGGCTTGCAGGTAAATCCATGATTGCACCGCCACTAGCCGTGTCCATTTGGCTCTTGGCCTCTTTGCTCATGCCTAGATAGAAGTATCTCATAAGATCCGCTCTTCGAAAATTGTGGTGAGGACATTCCCTCAAGTAATGCTTGAACCGATCATAGGCTTGATGAAATAGCTCATTGTCCCTTTGAGAGAACGTCAATATAAAATCTGTAAATTTCTTTGTCCTTGATGGTGGAAAGAATTTAGAGAGAAAAGCATTAGCTAGCTCGTTCCACGTCCGAAAAGATCCCGGCTCTTGGTTTTGCAACCATTCCTTCGCATCTCCGTATAGTGAAGACGGGAAGAGCTTTAAATAGACATATTCCACGGGCACATCCCTTGGCTTATAAGTGCGGCAGTATTCTTGGAAGTTAGCCAAATGGGTGGAAGGATTCCCCACTCTGTGGCATTGATCATGGGTTACCATATGGACTAAGGAGGATTTCACATCAAAATCAAATGCATCCTCATCCGGTGGAACAATAGCCGAGCCATTCCCTTCAAGAGTATGGGTCATATAATCTCCAACGGGTCTCTCATCATCCTCTTCATCACATCTATAATTTCTGACATTCCTTTGAGGAGCGGGAGGATTCCGTATAGGATTTTGATCATCAAAGTTGTTCTGTCTAGCACGATGATTTTCTGCCTCAACTTCCATTCTATAGTTCCGGTTATTCCCTTGAGGAGCGAGAGGGTTCTCTATTTCATCATCCATTCTAAATTCCGGTGGTTGAGGTCTTGGGTCTTGGAAAACCAGAGGAATAATAGGAGCAAGAGGTGGAGGATTTTTCCGAGGTCTCCCTCTTCCTCTCTTAACGGTTGGGTGAGAAGGGTGAGAAGCACTTGACGTCGATCCAATCACTACGTGTTTTTGCCCCTTAAATCTTGTGTTCATTCAAAAGCCTGCAAGAACAAAGAAAATTCTTAGCAATGAAAGGCAAGAGAAATAAACACAATTTAAGCTCAAACAAGCAATAACTATCAAGTAAATAAAAGTAGACAAACTAAACAATCTATTAGCACCTAGTTAATTAATCTATCCCCGGCAACGGCGCCATTTGATCACTCGATAATATAGCGGAAATATTCAAATAGAATTCAAACACTATTGCTAGTCACGATTAATCAAAACATTTGTAAAGACTCGGGGAATCCGAAGTCGAACCCAAAGGATAGGGGATTAAACAAATAATGCTAAAGATGTAATTAGGTTGTCCATGGTGGGGGAGGGGGGGAGGGGTTGTTCCTCTAAGAGGGATGATAGCAGAATTTTACTATCCAAAGTAGCGGTTTGATCAACAAAAAGGGTTAACAATCAATTAAAAGATGACTAGGGATCTATTTCTCCACCTAAACAATTATTGTGACGGTAAAATGGGACGCTGTTGATGAAATGACATGCACAAACTTAGAATTTAGCTATTGCAACGTTAATACCAAGTTCAACTCACGCTTCAACTTAGTACAAAGAGGTTGCATCTCGCAAAGCACCTCACACTCACGCTTTATTGGCAATATAGAATATGAATGTCTAGTCTCACACTCACGCTTTATTGACTAGATAATCATACTCTTGTTAGGTTCAAGCCATTCTCATTAAGATTAGAGTGTCGCCATGTAACACAAAAACCCTAATGCTTCTTCATTTAGTTCATTTGAAATCATGGTTTTCAACGCAAGTTACATCAATCATGAAATCAAGCAGAATTCCTATTGAGGACTTGTCACAAACATGTCTAGGCAATTCGAAACATTAAGTTCAAATGAAGAAGATTCATGTGCAAATCATTCATCAATAGCATCCATAGTATTTAAAATGTCACAAACATGTCTAGGGGATCCATAGACCCCCAACCAAGGTCACTACTCACTCATGGTGAGTTTACAAGCATCAACAACAATAAAAGTGCAGAAACACATGTTTAAAAGCGAGTTTAGGAATCTAGAACCAATATGGAGAACTAAGAACAATAGATGATCCGCTCTTCGTGTTGTTGATGACTTTCAAATTTCTGGCTTTTTCTCCAAGTAAACTGCTCCCAAAGTTCCAAAAAATCCAAGAGTGTGGGCTAAAAAACCCTAAGTTTCTATTTATAGCCCAGCAGTAAAAATCCAGTCTTTACGACTTCATGCGAGCGCATAGATGGACCATGCGAATGCATGGCTTTACCAATTTGGTCATATGCGAGCATGGGCTTGAAGCGTGCGTTCGCATGTGAATTTTATGCATCTAGTCTGGTTCATGCGTTCGCATGAAATGGTCTGTGCGAACGCATTATCCCTTGTGGGCGAACGCACGGGTTCTTCATGCGTCTGGTCTGTATTGTGCGATCGCACGAGGTAGACTGTGTGAGCGCATGAGTGGTGTTGTGCGACCGCATGAGATTTCCATGCTTCTGGACTGATCCATGCGAACACACAGATTGAGCTGTGCGAGCGCATGACTTTGGGGGAGTTTGTGCTCCGGCTTCCAATTTGCGCTTTCTCGCTCCAAAATGCTCGGTTTTGCTCCAAAATCACTGCCCACTTGTGTTCTCAGCTTAAACTCTGTAATTTGCCTGAAATGATCCACAATGCATCAAATAGAAAGTGAAATCGTAATAAAACGATCGAAACAATAAGCATAGAGGTCGCCTAAAATGCATATATTTTAGCGCTATCATAGACACAAGATGACGAGGAAGTTAATTTCTTACAAATAAATCAAGTGAACTACGGGAGAGACCGGGATCACCCCAATTTTTCATACAAGACAACTGAACCAATCAAGGATGACTCAAATTGGCGCCAAGAGAGCAATAGTCCCCCGGTTTCACCCCAAAGAACCAAGATTATCAAAGGCATAATCACGGCTATCAAAAGCAAACATATCAAGGACAATCTAGCCAACCTCAACAACAAACTAAAACCCAACAACCGCCTATGGAAGACCCCCTTATGACTCAATTGCTAGCTACACTTATTGTGGGTCAAAACTAGGGGATTGAATATCGAAACAAACTAGCTCAAGAACAGTTCAAATTGAGTCAAGATCAAATCAAAATGGCTAAAGATCAAGTCAACGCTACACAAGAAAATATGCTCATGTTCCAATCAATCAACGCTCAATGAAATGTCCACTCACCACAAGATGTTGGAGACCCAAATTGCCCAACAAGCTAGTTCCTCCACGAGATATCAAGGAAAATTGCCCTCTAGGCCGGATTATCACCAAACCGAGCATTGTAATGCCATCTTTATTGAAGGTGAAGAGTCATCTCCCATGCACATCAATGCCATCACACTCAAGAGTGGGAAAGTGTATGAATCCCCCAAGCCCAAGCCCAAGCCAAACGCCACTAACCACCAAATGCCCAAGATGAATGAAGGGGACAAGGGAAAGGATGAGGTAGAGATTCCCAAACTAGAAGAAGAAACTCCAAAGGCCACCTACAAAGAACCCCCACCGTTTGTTCCACCTTTGCCATTCCCTCAAAGGCAAGTGAAAACTACAAAGTTAGACAAAGAGTTTGGAAAGTTTGTGGATATCCTTAAAAAGCTATTTGTTCACATGCCATTCGTGGAGCTCATAAGTGATGTAGACAGATTAACGAAACATCAGGGTTGTGGCGAAATAGCAGGATTGGAGTTGTCGGTGTCAGATTTTAGCCCATAATACCTTACTTTGAGTAGATTGGCGTGACGATCAGGAGTCGTTTCCTATTTTATTTTGAATTTTTAATGTTTTTAGAAATTTTCAGTTTTTAGTAATTTTCGTATTAGGGCTTCGTTTTATTTTCCTATTTAAGTAAACTCATGTAATCTTCATTAGCAGCTTTTGTTTGAATAAAAAAACTAGGGTTTTCCCTAATTTCGGCTTTCTCTACGTTTGCTCTGCATTATATTGGTATCAGACTACGGTGGTCCTGCGCGATGGCTCGAGGTAGACCAAGAGGAGGTGCTGCTGCTGCGGATCGTGATATCGAGGATTTCAGAGTTCGTGAGACTGCTGACCTACGCCGACAGGTTGACTATCTAACTTGCCGTTTGGGCAAACTTGAGGCCCGTCGTGCCGATGCAGAGGTCGTGGCTGAGGATAACCCGTTCGTGGGTGAGGCCAATAATTGCGTGACCGATGGTCGGAGCTTGGGTTCAAGGTTGATATTCCTAACTTTGATGGAGGCCTCAAGGCCGAGGAGTTGATTGATTGGCTTTCTAAGGTGGAGGAGATCCTTGATTTTAAGGACGTATGTGATGATCACCGCATGTCGTTGGTGACTTTTCACTTGCGTGGTAGAGCACAAGCGTGGTGGCAACTGGTGAAGAAGAGTCGTGTTCGTGAGGGTAAGGCTAAGATCGCGACTTGGTAGAAGTTTGTGAAACATATTCGCCAGGCCTTTTTACCTTACACCTTTGACCGCGAGCTAAATCAATGGTTTCAGAACCTGCGTCAGGGTGTTCTTTCAGTGAATGAATACATCACTGATTGTTTTCAATTGCTGGCTCCCACGGATGTGCGTGAATCCCCGCTTCAGTTGGTTTTCTGTTACATTGGTGGGTTGAAACTTCAGCTGCAGGATGTTCTGAACATGTTTGATTCCACCACAGTGTCTGAAGCACACCAGCGTGCCTTGCAGGTTGAGAAGCAGTTGGCAAGACGAGGGCCAGGTGGTTTTCATTAATCACCAAGTGCAGGTGCCATACCCACGGCTCCTGCCACCCATGGGCCTGCGACCCCGGTGGGGCGACCTGCTAGCCACCCTGCCCAGACTCGGTCTGGAGGTGGTATTCGTTGTCGAGTGCCCTAAAGTTTTGGGTTCCCGTGGACTGTTTACGCATGATGCTCTCGAGGATGTACCTGTTCCAGAAGGGGATCCTGTTTTTGATGTGTATGGTGATGACGTAGTTGAGGAGGAGGTTGTTTCCGGTGACGTGGGTCCATTGTTGATGTTACGATGCACGTTCCTGACCCCACGTGCCCCTGACCATTCCGAATGGCTGCGTTCCAATGTATTACAATCTTCTTGTACGATTGGCGGGAAGGTTTGTACCTTCATCATTGATGCTGGCAGTTGCGAGAATGTGATCTCTGAGGTGGCGGTGTCGAAGCTTGCCCTTACCAGTAAACCCCAACCTAAGCCATACAAGCTGGCTTGGTGACGGAGCGCACCACACCGTCGTTAATGTGCGATGGCTCTGTGTAAAAATAAATTTATAAGTCCGCTACTCGTACTCTACTATTGGGTAGTAAAGCGGTAAGTAGGGGTCGAACCCAAGGGAATTAGTGGATAGTTGTTCTTTCGAAAATGGAAAGTAAGACAGTTGGGGGTTGGTTGTGATTTTAGTACTGAAAAGTAAGTGGGTTAGTTGTGATTTTAGTACTGAAAAGTAAATGACTGAAAGTAAAGAAAGTAAATACGGGACTGAAAGTAAATACTGAAAAGTAAAGTGCTTGAAGGACAAGACTTGCGGAAAGTAAATGCTTGAAGGACAAGACTTGCTGAAAGTAAATGCTTGAAGGACAAGACTTGCGGAAAGTAAATGTTTGAAGGACAAGACTTGCGGAAAGTAAATGCTTGAAGGACAAGACTTGCGGAAAGTAAGCAGTTGATATGGGACTGAAAGTAAAGTGACAGGTGATGTTTTAATTAAAGGAAAGGATTCGGTTTTAGGGGTCTTGTATCATAAACCTGTTTATCATTGACCTCTAATGATCATACTAAGTGTTCAAAGATGTATCAAGGCTATTTCTAGCACATGACTTGCCACATCGTTTAGAACACTTGTTCTATTTGGGCTAATTCCTCCTTTCGAAGTATCTTAGCTTATGTGCATCCATTTGATCAATCATTTCCGATCAACCAAATGGTGTTTTAAAGAGGTTGAACTCCACAGTTAAGCTGTGCTCTTTCGAGCCTCCACTTAACCACGAAGGTTCACGAACCCATGGAAGAGCTTTGCTCTTTCGAGCATCCACTCAACCAATAGTGTTCTGACCTAATATATGGCACATAGAACAAGTTTTGAACACAAAGAGGCACTAAGAGAAGGGTCCACAACATTTTATGATATAAGCATATACCTTCAACCGAATGATGGGTTTAGCTACGAATATCCGTAGAGGTGGATATCATAGCTAAGTGCTTAGTAAAGTAAAGGTTTTGAAAGACAGGAAAGTAAAGGTTTTTGAAAATCAAGACAAGGAAAGTAAAGGGGAGAATACTCAAGAACCAACAGGAGTAAACTCAAGAACAATGAAAAGTAAAGGAAATGCTTGAGTACTTCAAGAACCAACAAGAGTACTCAAGAACAAACTTGGAGCTTCAATATCAAAGTGCCAGGAGTTCCTTCTCGGTGGTGGAGTAGTTTCGTTGGGCAGAATCTAGGGTTCGTGAGGCGTAGTTGATCACACCTGCCTTCTTATCAATCTTTTGGCCGAGAACTGCTCCCACAGCAAAGTCGCTCGCGTCGCACATGATTTCGAATGGGAGTTCCCAATTTGGCGTTTGGATGATAGGTGTGCTAGTGAGGGCTTTCTTTAGATCATCAAAGGCCTCCTTGCATGCATTGGTGAATTCAAAAGGAACTTCTTTTTGGAGAAGACTGGATAGAGGCAATGCCTTTTTGGAGAAGTCTTTAATGAATCGTCGGTAGAATCCTGCATGGCCAAGGAATGATTGGATGTCTCGGACCGTGGATGGGTATGGTAGAGTCATGATCAGGTCGATCTTTGCTTTGTCCACTTCCATGCCTTCTTGTGAGATGATATGTCCCAAGACTATTCCATGTGTTACCATGAAGTGGCACTTCTCATAATTGAGCACTAAGTTCATGGACACACATCGTGCCAAAACTATGCTCAAATTGCTTAAGCAAGCGTCGAATGTGTCTCCATAGATGGTGAAGTCGTCCATGAAGACTTCAATGAATTCTCCTATCATGTCTGAAAAGATGCTGGTCACTACCCTTTGAAAAGTCCCCGGGGCATTGCATAGGCCGAACGACATCCTTCTGAAGGCGAATGTACCAAATGGGTAGGTGAATGTAGTCTTCTCTTGGTCCTCAGGCGCTATGGGGATCTGGTTGTAGCCTGAGAACCCATCTAGGAAGCAAAAATATGGTTTGCCCGCCAGTCGGTCTAGCATTTGATCGATGAATGGTAGAGGGAAATGGTCTTTTCTTGTGACGGCGTTCAATTTTCTGTAGTCGATGCACATTCTCCAGCCGTTCTTGACCCTTGTTGTCACCATTTTTCCTTCGACATCTTCCTCGACCGTGATCCCACTTTTCTTCGGGACTACGTGGACAGGACTCGCCCATTGGCTATCCGATATGGGATAGATAACGTCCGCATCTAGTAGCTTTTGTATTTCCTTTTGGACGATCTCCATCATGATTGGGTTGAGTCGTCGTTGAGGCTCTCTTTATGGCTTTGCTCCATCCTCAAGTAGAATACGGTGCATGTATACAGCCGGGCTGACTCCTCTTAAGTCGGCTAGAGTCCATCCAATAGCCAACTTGTGTTGTTTCAGCACTTTTATCAAACTTCGTTCCTGGCCTGCTTCCAAGCCACTCTTGCTGATCACTGGAAGTGTGTTATTATCCCCTAGGAAGGCGTACTTCAGATGCCCGGCAGGGGCTTCAATTCTATTTTGGGAGCTTGCATCACTGAGGGCAGAAAAGTATTTGATTTGAATAATTTTACCTCGTTGACTTCATATTCTGGTGTGAGAGGCTCCGAGATTGTTAAGTGGGCCACCGTTTCATTCAAGCTTTCGGTCAATTCGTAAGAGCTTTCGGCTCCATTGAGTATGACTTCTAAGGGATCTGCTCTTGGTTCTGGCTGAATTTCTTGGACCAGGTCATCCAAAGTATCAAGAGCGTGTACTTCCTTGAATTCCATGGGGTGCTTCATTGCTCGAAATATGTCGAAGCTGAAGACTTCTCCTTCTACCTCCATTAAGAGCATTCCACTTCCACAGTCTATCTTCATTTGTGATGTTTTGAGAAATGGACGGCCGAGAAGGATGGGTGCATGGTCTGTAGGTCCGCCATTCTCCATTTTTAAGACGTAGAAGTCTGCTGGAAACAACAATCCGCCTACTTGAACCAGGACGTCTTCTATTTTGCCCTCGGGCTGTTTGCACGACCGATCTACCAGTTGAATAGTGAGACCAGTGGGTTCGAGCGGTCCAATCCTAAGGCATGAGTAGATAGAGAAGGGAAGAACGTTGATTGATGCTCCAAGGTCTAGCATGCAGTTCTCGATCCGGATGTTGCCAATTGTGCATGGAATGGTTTAAGTTCCCGGATCACCACATTTGGGGGGCTCTTTTCATTGTATGACGGTCGACACGTTCCTACTCATCAGCTCTTGATCATATCTAGTACTCCTCCTCCAGTTGGTGCAAAGTTCTTTTAAAAACTTAGCATATCGAGGAATTTGCTTGATGGCTTCCAAGAGGGGGATGTTGATTTTGACTTTGCTGAACAACTCAAACACGTCCTCATCCATGACATGTTGTTTTTGCACACGAGCAGGTACTGGAAATGGAAGTGTTGCGCTGATTTTGGGGGTTTCGGTTTGGGGTACCGGGCGCTCCTCGTGCTCTTCGGATACTGGAACCGGGCTGGCCGCTGGTACCGGGCCAGGCCTGTGTTCTTCGGACACGTTCCCTTCTTATTCAGTTGCGTCCCGCTCTTCCTCGGATGCGTCCTCATTTTTCTTGGCAGCGTCTTGCTCCATGGGTTTGATGGCAAGTTTTCTCCCACTCCTAAGGGTTACGGCATTGACATTTCCCTTCAGGTTTTGAATTGTTTGTGAAGGAAGTCTGCCAGGTTCATTAGTGAGCGTGGACATTGCGGTGGCGAGCTGGGACATTTGTTTGGTCAAATCTGAAATTGCCCCGTCAGTTTTCGCCTGGAATTGGTGTAGCGAAGTACCCAATTGATTCACGCTTCCTGTGAGTTCCTTCATTGTGTCTTCATGTGATTTGTTTGGTCCTTGCTGATTGCTCGAGTTGGCTTGGTACTGATTTTGTCCCTTCTGTTGATATTGTCTTGTCGGGTACTGGTTTGGTCCTCTTTGCTGATATTGGCCTGCTGATGGAGCGTTCTGGTTGTACTGCCGGTGGGGAGGTTGGTAGAATGACTGAGCTAATTGCGGTGCGGCTTGTTGTGTCTCCCTCGGAGGATGGTTGTCGTTTCGCCATCTTGGATTGGTCGCTTGATTATACTGCCGGTTCGGTCTGGCTCTTTCATTGTTGTTGTTGTTGTTGTATCCTTGGTATCCTACCACTACATTCACTTCTTCCGGTTCCTCTACTATTAATGTTGGGCATGCGTCGGTCTTGTGGTCCGTAGAACTGCAGAATTCGCAAGGCTTTACTGGAACTGGCTGCCTTCATAGGATCTGAACCATCATTTCCTTCATTTGTTTCATCTCCTCTGGCATAGAGTTCATCGGTGTTTCTTCAGTCTTTGTCACATTCTTTGTTCGGGAAAATTCTTCCTGCCGAGTTGTCACTTCTCTGAATCGGGCATTTTCAGCAACGTCGGTGATGAGATTCCTTATGCCACTCAGTGATAGATTCATCATGGATCCTCCAGCTGAGGCATCCAGGAGCATTTTGTCTAAGGGTCTTAATCCATCAATGAGGTACTCGATGATGATTTTCTCGTGTAGTCCAAGGGTGCAGCAGCTTCTCTCCAGGCGGCTGAATTTTTCCAGGTAGTCGTACATGGTTTCATTGGGCCCTTGCTTGATGTCTTGCAGTTGCCTCCTCACTTGCATTGCTCTTCCTGCGGGGTAGTATTTGTCTAGGAATTTCTTCTGCATCTGAGCCCATGTTCTGATTCTACCGGAAGGCAATGAAAGGAACCAGTCGTTTGCCGAGTCAATGAGGGAAAAGTAGAACGCCTTTAACTTGAAGTCGTCTACGTTCACGCCATTGGGTTTTAGATTTTGGCAAATGCTGTGTAAGCGTTGGAGATGAGTCGTTGCTGATTCTCCACGAGTTCCTGAGAACTTGGGCAAGTTGTGGACCACTGATGTGTTGATGGCAATGTTTTCCAGTTCAGGGCCTTCGTAGATGCACCACGGCTGATTTCTGAAATCCGGTGCCGACGGTTCTTCCATGGTAGGTTCGTGATAGTTGTTATCCCTATAGTAGTCATCAAAGACGGGTTCTCGTCTTGGCTCTTGTCGATATTGCAAGGGTGGTGGGTGCCTAGGGGGTTGTTGTGCTGGACCAGCTTCATTTCGGTCCTCGGGCGGGCCTTGGATTCTCCGGATGGCCTCCCTATCACGAGCTCTTCGGTTTCGGATGAGTTGCTCTGGATTCTCGAGAATTGGAAATGGAGGCAGCGCCTCATTATTTCGATCGAACAGATTCACCTCGTCGTTATCTTGATAGTCATGGTGGCTTCCTTCGCGAGACATGGTTATGCAGAAGCGAGTGTGAAATTTAAGAGAAGAAAAAAAAGAAAGAACAATTATCCTATTGTTAACTCTAATTCCCCGGCAACGGCGCCAATTTTGACGGAGCGCACCACCTCGTCGTTAATGTGCGATGGCTCTGTGCAAAAATAAATTTATAAGTCCGCTACTCGTACTCTACTATTGGGTAGTAAAGCGGTAAGTAGGGGTCGAACCCAAGGGAATTAGTGGATAGTTGTTTTTTCGAAAATGGAAAGTAAGACAGTTGGGGGTTGGTTGTGATTTTAGTACTGAAAAGTAAGTGGGTTGGTTGTGATTTTAGTACTGAAAAGTAAATGACTGAAAGTAAAGAAAGTAAATATGGGACTGAAAGTAAATACTGAAAAGTAAAGTGCTTGAAGGACAAGACTTGCGGAAAGTAAATGCTTGAAGGACAAGACTTGCTGAAAGTAAATGCTTGAATGACAAGACTTGCGGAAAGTAAATGCTTGAAGGACAAGACTTGCGGAAAGTAAATGCTTGAAGGACAAGACTTGCGGAAAGTAAGCAGTTGATATGGGACTGAAAGTAAAGTGACAGGTGATGTTTTAATTAAAGGAAAGGATTCGGTTTTAGGGGTCTTGTATCATAAATCTGTTTATCATTGACCTCTAATGATCATACTAAGTGTTCAAAGATGTATCAAGGCTATTTCTAGCACACGACTTGCCACATCGTTTAGAACACTTGTTCTATTTGGGCTAATTCCTCCTTTCGAAGTATCTTAGCTTATGTGCATCCATTCGATCAATCAATTCCGATCAACCAAATGGTGTTTTAAAGAGGTTGAACTCCACAATTAAGCTGTGCTCTTTCGAGCCTCCACTTAACCACGAAGGTTCACGAACCCATGGAAGAGCTTTGCTCTTTCGAGCATCCACTCAACCAATAGTGTTCTGACCTAATATATGGCACATAGAACAAGTTTTGAACACAAAGAGGCACTAAGAGAAGGGTCGAAAACATTTTATGATACAAGCACATCCCTTCAACTGAATGAAGGGTTTAGCTACGAATATCCATAGAGGTGGATATCATAGCTAAGTGCTTAGTAAAGGTTTTGAAAGACAGGAAAGTAAAGGTTTTTGGAAATCAAGACAAGGAAAGTAAATGGGAGAATACTCAAGAACCAACAGGAGTAAACTCAAGAACAACGAAAAGTAAAGGAAATGCTTGAGTACTTCAAGAACCGACAAGAGTACTCAAGAACAAACTTGGAGCTTCAATATCAAAGTGGTGTGTTTACATGGATTGTGCCCAAACTCTAGAGAGATAAGTAACATTTGACTATGGACTAAGGACTAGAACTTGGGACACTTTTCAAATGAAGGGATGATGAGGTATTTATAGGCAAGGGGAAGAGGGGAGGATGCAACACATGGCAAGAGGGGAGTGGAGGAGAGCATAGTCGCCGGCCACGAGGTGGCAAGGCTCAAAAGCCGCCGGACATGTGGCTTCTCCACATGCAAAGCCGTCGGCCTAGGTGGAGGGGAGGAGAGTGTGAGTGGAATGAGATCTTTTGCTCCAAAAGCCATCGGTTACATCTCAACTCCGGTTAGACTTTGGTTGCCCTTTGGTTGCTTCTTAGTTGCTTCTTAGTTGACATCAAAAGGTGAGGAACTTAGACTTGGCATTTCACTTGTGTTCTTGATCTTTGTTGGAATAAGTCATTGGGACTTAGTTGTGGCTTGATCGGAGTATTGTCGGAGTATGGCCAGTTCTGACTTGTAATCCACTTTTAGCGTTAAGAACTCCATTTTAGCTCGTTTCATCTTTACTCCTTGGAATAGCCTGTAGAACAAAAGTGAAACTAACAAGTAAAAGTTGTCAAGATAAAGCGTCTAATTTGGTGGGTTTAACTGTCTTAACGAATCATATAAATATGGTCTATCAGATCACCCCACACTTTTAGTTGTTCGTCCCGAACAATGCTATTTAAGAGATGCACACACAATCCAAGTAAAAACTTCAAATAGGAAAGTGAGAATATGGAACTAGATTTATCCTATTCATGCATTACTTACTTATTACCAAACTAAACCGTGTAAATACTTAGAAGAAACTTGATACTTGTACCTTCAAGCTGAGATGCAATTTAATTTGTATGTTTCGGGAGATAGCCCTTTTCAGGCTCCTGGACTGCATTCTCTGGACCGACTCGCACTATATGGTTAACTTGTCGCTTTCTCTAGCACATGATTCGGTTCGGGTTTCTATGAGTTGAGCACTTTGATTTCCTTTTGGTGAGGGACAGCTTCTGAAGTGAATTGGCCTTTGGCCTTTGATGTTGAATTGGAGTTTCTTCACTTTTGTTTCGGTTAAAACCTTCACAATTTTGGCTTTCGGCCTTTGATTAGCTTCTTCGAGCTTTTGCTTCTTTGTGACTTGCTTGTCCATTTTCTCAACCTTCTTGGGAGGTCCAATCATCGCCCGAGAGCATATGGAAATACCTCCCCGCTCTTTCTCATCCTCGCCGTTTCGCGCGGGTCAAGATGAGGGTCGCTCATCTATTTTTTCGGCTACTCGGGCTAGATATAGGACGGTTTGATTCCAGTCCCGCCTCTTTGCATAAACGCTGCACGGCGGAGATGACTCTGATCTTCTTTGAAACCCGAAGTGCAGCCTCCACAGACTTCGTAAACCATATAGTGAAATTCAGTCATTCGAGTGCTTGCCAAGCCTCTCTAGGGCATTTTATGTCAACTCCACATCCCCTGTATGTCTCAGCACAAATGGACAAATTAGAAGTTACATCCTAAGTTTTTATACAGTTGAATTTTCACAAGGTAATTGCATGAATTTAGATCTATCTTTTTCACATTCTCAAGTTCATATTTTCAAAAATATAATATTAAGGGAAAAGGAAAAGAAAAAGCATGTTAATTAACTATGTACAAAAGCGGTTCTCACCCCACACTTTTGAACGAAGGCGTGCCTCACAACATGACTCAGTTCAAAAGTTATGCTAGCAAATATATACAGGAAAGGTGAGAATGATTTAAGGCAAAAAACTAAATGACAGGAATTAAATGACTGAAAGTAAGATAGGTGTCGGGTTACCTCCCAACCAGTGCATTTGTTTAACGTCGTTAGCTCGACAGTACCTCATTCCTGGATCATAAGGTGGGATCCCATGGGTAGCTCAGGTCGTAGTGTTGTGGTGTCAAGTTGACCTCGCCATGGTAGTGTTTGACTCGCTGTCCATTAACATTGAATCGGCTCCCATTCTCCATGCTTTCCAACTCAAGCATCCCATGGTTGAATACCTTAGTCACAGTATAAGGGTCGGTCCATCTTGATTTTAGTTTGCCAGGCATCAACTTCAATCGTGAGGAGAAGAGTAGTACTTGTTGTCCTTCCTCAAATGAGCATCGGAGGATGAATTTGTCATGATACAATTTGGTCCACGCTTTGTAGTCCGTTTGCCCTTCACAGGCCTCAAGCCGCAACTCCTCAAGCTCACATAGATTAAGCTTCCTATCCTGTCCGGCAGCCTTTAAATCCAGATTGCAATGCTTGAGCGCCCAATAGGCTTTATGTTCTAATTCCACTGGAAGGTGGCATGCCTTCCCATAAACAAGCCAAAAGGGGAAGGTTCCAATTCGCGTCTTGTATGCCGTCCGATAAGCCCAAAGAGCTTCATCTAGCCTCTGACTCCAATCTTTCCTACCCGGCTTCACCATTTTTTCTAGAATACCTTTGATTTCGCGGTTGGAGATCTCTGCTTGACCATTGGTTTGGGGATGATATGTCGTGGACGTTCGGTGGTGGACATGGTAGCGCTTTAAGGTGGCAGCCATCATGCGGTTGCAGAAATGAGTTCCTTGGTCGCTGATTATGGCCTTGGGCACCCCGTATCTACAAAACAGGTTAGTGCGCAAAAAATATATGACAGTTTTTGCATCGTCGCATTTTGTGGCCTTAGCTTCTACCCATTTAGATACATAATCTACAGCAACTAAAAATTAAGTATACCCGCATGAAACTGGGAATGGTCCCATAAAATCAATACCCCAAATGTCGAAAACATCGTTGACTAATATGGGTACTTGAGGCATCTCATTTTTAGCTGACACATTTCCTACTCTTTGACACCTATCGCATTTTTTACACTTCTCATAGGCATCTCTAAATATACTTGGCCAAAAGAAGCCGCTATTTATGATTTTCCTAGCGGTTCTCCTAGGCCCGAAGTGTCCTCCACATGCAAACTCATGGCAAAAGCTAATAACAGAAGCTATTTCATTATCGGGGATGCATCTCCTAAGTATTTGATCTGCTCCTATTTTCCATAAATAAGGATCATCCCATAAGTAGTGTCTAGCATCATGCCTAAGTTTCATGCATTGTGCTTTAGTAAAAGAAGGAGGAAATGTACCTCCTACAAGGTAGTTGACGATTGAGGCATACCACGGCACCTTGGTTTAGACTGCATAGAGGTGCTCGTCTGGAAATGATTCGGTTATGTGCCCCTCTTCTTCCTTTCGGACAATCCTGCTTAGGTGGTCGGCCACAGTATTCTCGATCCCCTTTTTGTCCCTTATTTCCACATCGAATTCTTGCATTAGTAATATCCACCGAATGAGCCTTAGCTTGGCCTCCTTCTTCTTCATCAGGTAACGGATGGCAGCATGGTCAGAATAAACTATCACTTTTGCTCCAAGCAAATAGGATTTGAATTTTTCCAGAGCAAATACCACTGCCAGGAGTTCCTTCTTTGTGGTCGAGTAGTTTCGTTGGGCAGAATCTAGGGTTCGTGAGGCGTAGTAGATCACACCTGCCTTCTTATCAACCTTTTGGCCGAGAACTGCTCCCACAGCAAAGTCACTCGCGTCGCACATGATTTCGAATGGGAGTTTCCAATTTGGCGTTTGGATGATAGGTGTGCTAGTGAGGGCTTTCTTTAGATCATCAAAGGCCTCCTTGCATGCATTGGTGAATTCAAAAGGAACTTCTTTTTGGAGAAGACTGGATAGAGGCAACGCCTTTTTGGAGAAGTCTTTAATGAATTGTCGGTAGAATCCTGCATGGCCAAGGAATTATTGGATGTCTCGGACCGTGGATGGGTATGGTAGAGTCATGATCAGGTTGATCTTTGCTTTGTCCACTTCCATGCCTTCTTGTGAGACGATATGTCCCAAGACTATTCCATGTGTTACCATGAAGTGGCACTTCTCGTAATTGAGCACTAAGTTCATGGACACACATCGTGCCAAAACTGTGCTCAAATTGCTTAAGCAAGCGTCGAATGTGTCTCCATAGATGGTGAAGTCGTCCATGAAGACTTCAATGAATTCTCCTATCATGTCTGAAAAGATGCTGGTCACTACCCTTTGAAAAGTCCCCGGGGCATTGCATAGGCCGAACGACATCCTTCTGAAGGCGAATGTACCAAATGGGTAGGTGAATGTAGTCTTCTCTTGGTCCTCAGGCGCTATGGGGATCTGGTTGTAGCCTGAGAACCCATCCAGGAAGCAAAAATATGGTTTGCCCGCCAGTCGGTCTAGCATTTGATCGATGAATGGTAGAGGGAAATGGTCTTTTCTTGTGACGGCGTTCAATTTTCTGTAGTGGATGCACATTCTCCAGCCGTTCTTGACCCTTGTTGTCACCATTTTTCCTTCGACATCTTCCTCGACCGTGATCCCACTTTTCTTCGGGACTACGTGGACAGGACTCGCCCATTGGCTATCCGATATGGGATAGATAACGTTCGCATCTAGTAGCTTTTGTATTTCCTTTTGGACAATCTCCATCATGATTGGGTTGAGTCGTCGTTGAGGCTCTCTTTATGGCTTTGCTCCATCCTCAAGTAGAATACGGTGCATGCATACAGCCGGGCTGACTCCTCTTAAGTCGGCTAGAGTCCATCCAATAGCCAACTTGTGTTGTTTCAGCACTTTTATCAAACTTCGTTCCTGGCCTGCTTCCAAGCCACTCTTGATGATCACTGGAAGTGTGTTATTATCCCCTAGGAAGGCGTACTTCAGATGCCCGGCAGGGGCTTCAATTCTATTTTGGGAGCTTGCATCACTGAGGGCAGAAAAGTATTTGATTTGAATAATTTTACCTCGTTGACTTCATATTCTGGTGTGAGAGGCTCCGAGATTGTTAAGTGGGCCACCGTTTCATTCAAGCTTTCGGTCAATTCGTAAGAGCTTTCGGCTCCATTGAGTATGACTTCTAAGGGGTCTGCTCTTGGTTCTGGCTGAATTTCTTGGACCAGGTCGTCCAAAGTATCAAGAGCGTGTACTTCCTTGAATTCCATGGGGTGCTTCATTGCTCGAAATATGTCGAAGCTGAAGACTTCTCCTTCTACCTCCATTAAGAGCATTCCACAGTCTATCTTCATTTTTGATGTTTCGAGAAATGTTCGGCCGAGAAGGATGGGTGCATGGTCTGTAGGTCTGCCATTCTCCATTTTTAAGACGTAGAAGTCTGCTAGAAAACACCAATTCGCCTACTTGAACCAGGACGTCTTCTATTTTGCCCTCGGGCTATTTGCACGTGCGATCTGCCTGTTGAATAGTGAGACCAGTGGGTTCAAGCGGTCCAATCCTAAGGCATGAGTAGATAGAGAAGGGAAGAACGTTGATTGATGCTCAAGGGTCTAGCATGCAGTTCTCGATCCGGATGTTGCCAATTGTGCATGGAATGGTGTAAGTTCCCGGATCACCACATTTGGGGGGCACTTTTCATTATATGACGGCCGACACGTTCCTACTCATCAGCTCTTGATCATATCTAGTACTCCTCCTCCGGTTGGTGCAAAGTTCTTTTAAAAACTTAGCATATCGAGGAATTTGCTTGATGGCTTCCAAGAGGGGGATGTTGATTTCGACTTTGCTGAATAACTGAAACACGTCCTCATCCATGACATGTTGTTTTTGCACACAAGCAGGTACTGGAAATGGAAGTGTTGCGCTGATTTTGGGGGGTTTTGGTTTTGGGTACCGGGCGCTCCTCGTGCTCTTCGGATACTGGAACCGGGCTGGTCGCTGGTACCGGGCTAGGCATGCGTTCTTTGGACGCGTTCCCTTCTTCTTCAGTTGCGTCCCGCTCTTCCTCGAATGCGTCCTCATTTTTCTCGGTATCGTCTTGCTCCATGGGTTTGATGGCAAGTTTTCTCCCACTCCTAAGGGTTACGGCATTGACATTTCCCTTCGGGTTTTGAATTGTTTGTGAAGGAAGTCTGCCAGGTTCATTAGTGAGCGTGGACATTGCGGTGGCGAGCTGGGACATTTGTTTGGTCAAATCTGAAATTGCTCCGTCAGTTTTCGCCTGGAATTGGTGTAGCGAAGTACCCAATTGATTCACGCTTCCTGCGAGTTCCTTCATTGTGTCTTCAAGTGATTTGTTTGGTCCTTGCTGATTGCTCGAGTTGGCTTGGTACTGATTTTGTCCCTTCTGTTGATATTGTCCTGTCGGGTACTGGTTTGGTCCTCTTTGCTGATATTGGCCTGCTGATGGAGCGTTCTGGTTGTACTGCCGGTGGGGAGGTTGGTAGAATGACTGAGCTAATTGCGATGTGGCTTGTTGTGTCTCCCTCGGAGGATGGTTGTCGTTTCGCCAGCTTGGATTGGTCGCTTGATTATACTGTCGGTTTGGTTCGGCTCTGTCGTTGCTATTGTTGTTGTTGTTTCCTTGGTATCCTACCACTGCATTCACTTCTTCCGGTTCCTCTACTATTAATGTTGGGCATGCGTCGGTCTTGTGGTATGTAGAACTGCAGAATTCGCAAGAGTTTACTGGAACTGGCTGCCTTCGTAGGATCAGAACCATCATTTCCTTCATTTGTTTCATGTCCTCTGGCATAGAGTTCATCGGTGTTTCTTCAGCCTTTGCCACATTCTTTGTTCGGGAAAATTTTTCCCGCCGAGTTGTCACTTCTCTGAATCGGGCATTTTCAGCAACGTCGGTGATGAGATTCCTTATGTCACTCAGTGATAGATTCATCATGGATCCTCCTGCTGAGGAATCCAAGAGCATTTTGTCTAAGGGTCTTAATCCATCAATGAGGTACTCGATGATGAGTTTCTCGGGTAGTCCAAGGGTGCAACAGCTTCTCTCTAGGCGGTTGAATTTTTCCAGGTAGTCGTACATGGTTTCATTGGGCCCTTTTTTGATGTCTTGCAGTTGCCTCCTCACTTGCATTGCTCTTCCTGCTGGGTAGTATTTGTCCAGGAATTTCTTCTGCATCTGAGCCCGTGTTCTGATGCTACCGGAAGGCAATGAAAGGAACCTGTCGTTTGCCGAGTCAATGAGGGAAAAGTAGAACGCCTTTAACTTGAAGTCGTCTACGTTCACGCCATTGGGTTTTAGATTTTGGCAAATGCCGTGTAAGCGTTGGAGATGAGTCGTTGCTGATTCTCCACGAGTTCCTGAGAACTTGGGCAAGTTGTGGACCACTGATGTGTAGATGGCAATGTTTTCCAGTTCAGGGCCCTCGTAGATGCACCACGGCTGATTTCTGAAATCCGGTGCCGACAGTTCTCCCATTGTAGGTTAGTGATAGTTGTTATCCCCATAGTAGTCATCAAAGACGGGTTCTCCTCTTATCTCTTGTCGATATTGCGGGGGTGGTGGGTGCCTAGGGGGTTGTTGTGCTGGACCAGCTTCATTTCGGTCCTCGGGCGGGCCTTGGTTTCTCCGGATGGCCTCCCTATCACGAGCTCTTCGGTTTCGGATGAGTTGCTCTAGATTCTCGAGAATTGGAAATGGTGGCAGCGCCTCATTATTTCGATCGAACAGATTCACCTCGTCGTTATCTTGATAGTCATGGATGCTTCCTTTGCGAGACATAGTTATGCAGAAGCGAGTGTGAAATTTAAGAGAAGAAGAAAAAAGAAAGAACAATTATCCTATTGTTAACTCTAATTCCCCGGCAACGGTGCCAATTTTGACCGAGCGCACCACACCGTCGTTAATGTGCGATGGCTCTGTGCAAAAATAAATTTATAAGTCCGCTACTCGTACTCTACTATTGTGTAGTAAAGCGGTAAGTAGGGGTCGAACCCAAGGGAATTAGTGGATAGTTGTTCTTTCGAAAATGGAAAGTAAGACAGTTGGGGATTGGTTGTGATTTTAGTACTGAAAAGTAAGTGGGTTGGTTGTGATTTTAGTACTGAAAAGTAAATTACTGAAAGTAAAGGAAGTAAATACGGGACTGAAAGTAAATACTGAAAAGTAAAGTGCTTGAAGGACAAGACTTGCGGAAAGTAAATGCTTGAAGGACAAGACTTGCTGAAAGTAAATACTTGAAGGACAAGACTTGCGGAAAGTAAATGCTTGAAGGACAAGACTTGCGGAAAGTAAATGCTTGAAGGATAAGACTTGCGGAAAGTAAGCAGTTGATATGGGACTGAAAGTAAAGTGACAGGTGATGTTTTAATTAAAGGAAAGGATTCGGTTTTAGGGGTCTTGTATCATAAATCTATTTATCATTGACCTCTAATGATCATACTAAGTGTTCAAAGATGTATCAAGGCTATTTCTAGCACATGACTTGCCACATCGTTTAGAACACTTGTTCTATTTGGGCTAATTCCTCCTTTCAAAGTATCTTAGCTTATGTGCATCCATTTGATCAATCATTTCCGATCAACCAAATGGTGTTTTAAAGAGGTTGAACTCCACAGTTAAGCTGTGCTCTTTCGAGCCTCCACTTAACCACGAAGGTTCACGAACCCATGGAAGAGCTTTGCTCTTTCGAGCATCCACTTAACCAATAGTAATCTGACCTAATATATGGCACATAGAACAAGTTTTGAACACAAAGAGGCACTAAGAAAGGGTCTAAAACATTTTATGATACAAGCACATCCCTTCAACCGAATGAAGGGTTTAGCTACGAATATCCATAGAGGTGGATATCATAGCTAAGTGCTTAGTAAAGTAAAGGTTTTGAAAGATAGGAAAGTAAAGGTTTTTGGAAATCAAGACAAGGAAAGTAAAGGGGAGAATACTCAAGAACCAACAGGAGTAAACTCAAGAACAACGAAAAGTAAAGGAAATGCTTGAGTACTTCAAGAACCGACAAGAGTACTCAAGAACAAACTTGGAGCTTCATTATCAAGGTGGTGTGTTTACATGGATTGTGCCCAAACTCTAGAGAGATAAGTAACAAGTGACTATGGACTAAGGACTAGAACTTGGGACACTTTTCAAATGAAGGGATGATTAGGTATTTATAGGCAAGGGGAAGAGGGGAGGATGCAACACATGGCAAGAGGGGAGTGGAGGAGAGCATAGCCGCCGGCCATGAGGTGGCAAGGCTCAAAAGCCACCGGTCATGTGGCTTCTCCACATGCAAAGCCGCCGGCCTAGGTGGAGGGGAGGAGAGTGTGAGTAGAATGAGATCTTTTGCTCCAAAAGCCATCGGTTACATCTCAACTCCGGTTAGACTTTGGTTGCCCTTTGGTTGCTTTTTAGTTGCTTCTTAGTTGACATCAAAAGGTGAGGAACTTAGACTTGGCATTTCACTTGTGTTTTGATCTTTGTTGGAATAAGTCATTAGGACTTAGTTGTGGCTTGATCGAAGTATTGTCGGAGTATGGCCAGTTCTGACTCGTAATCCACTTTTAGCGTTAAGAACTCCATTTTAGCTCGTTTCATCTTTACTCCTTGGAATAGCCTGTAAAACAAAAGTGAAACTAACAAGTAAAAGTTGTCAAGATAAAGCGTCTAATTTGGTGGGTTTAACTTTCTTAACGAATCATATAAATATGGTCCATCACTTGGCTCAGTGAAGGTACTGATATTACTATTACTAAACATGTATTAGTGTCCTTTTCCATTGGAGTGACATACAGCGATTAGACTTATTGTGATGTTGTTTTCATGGACGTCTGTCATCTACTGTTAGGCCGCCCTTGGCAGTTTGATCGCTCTGTTGTACTTGATGGTAGAACTAACACCTACTCGTTTCTTTTCCGGGGTAAAAAGATTGTGCTAGTCCCATCTAAGTCGCGGGTTGCTTTCTCTATTGGTAGCCCGCCTTCGACTAATCTTTTATCTCGAGTCCCGTTTCAAGCTGCGATGCAAGAATCTAGGGTGGTGTATGGTGTTGTTCCCCGCGAGCCTTCAGAGTTATTGACCCTGCCTAGCCATGTTCGTACTTCGGATGTGGTCAATGTTCAGCTTTTAATTCTGTTTCAAGGTACGTCTTCTGATACGGAGATGGTTTCGGATTCGAGGACGAATCTTCTCGACCCGGGAGGGGATGATGTAGACAGATTAACAAAACATCAGGATTGTGGCGAAATAGCTGGATTGGAGTTTCCGGTGTCAGATTTCAGCCCATAATACCTTATTTTTAGCAGAACGGCGTGTCAGATTTCAGCCCATAATATCTTATTTCAGCCCCTATTTTATTTTGAATTTTTAATGTTTTTAGAAATTTTTGGTTTTTAGTAATTTTCGTATTAGGGCTTCGTTTTATTTTCCTATTTAAGTAAACTCATGTAATCTTCATTAGTAGCTTTTGTTTGAATAAAAATAAACTAGGGTTTTCCCTAATCCGGCTTTCTCTGCGTTTGCTTTGCATTAATAAGTAAGGCCCCATGATACAATAAATTCTTGAAGGAGATCTTGTCTAACAAAAGGAAGATCGAGGAGGATGATTCCTTCCCTCTCCACCATGAGTGTAGCGCCCTCTTCTAAAAGAAAATACCGCTCAAGATGAATGACCCCGGCTGATTCACCATCCCATGCTCTATTGGCGCCATGAGATTTGAACACCCATTAGCCGACCTTGGTGCTAGTGTAAGTGTCATGCGTCTAGCTACCTATCATAAGCTTGGGTTAGAGGGAATGAAAGCTACCAAGATGGCATTGCAACTTGCCGATGGAACTACAAGACACCCAATAGGAGTAATTAAAAATGTTCCAATCAAGGTAGACAAGTTCTACGTACCTTGCGACTTCATAGTAATGGACATGGGGGAGGGATAATTGTAACGCTTCTCTTATTCTTGGGCGTCCTTTCTTGGCCACCACCGGTTTTAAAATTGATATGGGAAATGGGAGGTTGACATTGAAGATTGGTGGAGAAAAGGTGAGGATAGAGAGGCCTAGGAGCGAACAAGTGGCTATACTTGAAACTTGTGTTTTGAAAGAGCAAGAGTGCATTGGAGCTGAAAATGTTGAGGCCAAGAAAGTAACTAAGAAGGAGTTGCACAAGATGGTTGATCGCGATGAAGACCCTTCCCTTGATCACTACGAGTTGCCCTCATGCAATGATGGGATAAAAATTAAGAAAATCCAATGCTAAAACATCGAGGGATGAGAAGCAAACATCACTTTGGAAAAGAGCTATTAAGCAAGTTGCTTGAAACTCTTGAAAGAATCCGGATTGATACCTCTACTTCTTAACATATCCGCTTGAGGTGGGATCTTAGCACAAGACTCCTCAACTGTGCTTCTTATTTACTAAGAGGGGAATCGGCTCGGTCTTTGCCAAGACGTTAAACTAGGCCCTCAGGGAGGTACCCCAGTTTGTGAGTTGTCCATCTATGCACAAGTAATTTCAAATATGTATGGCATGCATGTTTTTCTTGGTTGTTAAGTCCCCTTTGCGCGCAATTTTGGATGATAAATGCTATTTCCATGTTATGCTCTTGATCTATCTTTGGTTGTATGCTACATTTCTATGATATTGAAGGTGTTTTACCATTTATGCGTGTACACTCTACATGATATGTATACATGTTCTTCTCATGCCAAATTCACCTTCTTTATCTACATATTCAACCAAAAGACTACTTCTCATTCCCAAGAGCTATATTATTGGATTTTTGAACTGTTCTTCAAACGAGGGGAGTTCCTATGCTCCTTTGCCTTTATTTTATCATTCCTTGCACTTAGTGACTAAGCTTGAATTAAGTGTGGAGTGAGTTTAATGAGTTTATGCGCATAGTTTACATGATCACATGCTTTCATGCCATACATATTATTTTTAGATGGACACTTGCATCTTTTGCACCTTATCCCTAGCATGAGAGTGCTTTTAACCAAATAGGCTTGTGATTATCAATTCTAAATACCTATAAATCACATCTAGCTTACTCGTCACAATTATTGGATCTTGAACTTAGAACCGACCTAGTCCTGTGAATGTGCATGCTTGTGAATCAATATCATTGCTATCCCTTGTCTATCTAATTTTCTAAGTATTTTCGTTGAAATACCTTGGATTAAGTTTTAGTAAGCACTTTTACAAATAAAAAAATTCATGAAAAACTTAAACCCTTTGAATGCTCCTTGGTGACTTGAGTTTCTCTAATATGGTGCCTTGTTCATGTTTGCATCTGGAACCACCTGAAGGCATTGATGATAACCTACTTCTCGGGAAGGGATCTCAGCAAGGGACTTTCGGAGAATGCTTCTAGTTCTATCTCCCTAGCTATTTCTCGCCAAAACGTTAAACTAGGCCTCTTCGGGGAGTAACCCGCGATGTAAGTATTAGTTAGTTGCGTTTTTCACTTGCATTGTGTGCTTTGTGTGTGGACATTTCAGGATTCTAAGTGTGGAGTGTACCGCTAGCCCCTTCACGATTTTTGATGCAGACCTATCGCTTGTGCAGCTATATGTTTTTGTTTATTTATGCTAGCTCATGAGTCACGTTTCACTCCACGGGCATCGCTTAATCTCTATGGATATCGAGCTATCACACACGAGGGAAGTTCCTATGCACCTTTTCGTATCTTTTATTTCTTTGCTTAGAGACTAAGCTCATTTTTAAGTGTGGAATGGGTAGCGCATAGTCACATACATCGCATATCACACATTCACTCTTCCATATGCTCAACTGTCTATGTATTGCGATTGAAATCCTTGTTTTTCTACGATACTTCTTGATTGATTGTCATTCTTTTGGACTATGACTTGAAATAGTTTTATTCGTGTGTGTATTCTCTCATATCAGTATCATTGCTAGCCTTTGTCTATCATGTGTTTTACGTTTTTCTTGAAGCATGTTTGAGACTTAAAATTAGTAGGCACTGGTTCAAAATATCTAAAAACTTAAATCGCATCTCTTTTTCTAGGTGACCTTAGTACTAGTATGTGTTTCTCTAGTATGTGTTTTTCTATACTTGTTATGATTTGCATGCACCCGCCTTTATTCATACACTATATCAAGTTTAAATTGTGGAGTTAAATAGTCAAAAGAGGGGCGAAAAATAGGCCCCCAATCAAGAACAAAGTTCTGAAATTTCAAAAGAGGGTGAAAAATTGACCCCAAGCATAGTTGTTTTTGAGAAAAAACAGAAAAATAATACCAAGGGCAAAGTGAGAAAAGTCACCCCTTGTGTATGAAAAAAAATGAAATTTCTGCCCCCTTTTGCTTGATGTAGTGTATTTCCACCGTTTCATTGCGTGCAATCATGACTTGTCTTAAGAATTCATGTACTAGAAACTAAGGGACGATCCTCGTGCTTGCACTGAAATTTTTATGTGATTTTTGTACTATTTAACAGAAAATTCTCAAGCTAGTCTCCTCTTCTCTTACGGGTCATTGCCTAGTCCTTGACACTTGAGAATGGGCTTTGCGCCAAGAGCCCGTGGACTATCCCTAGATAACATAGGTGAATGGAAAGCATGTTTTGTGTAACTATTCATGCTCATATTACATATGATGAGTTGCTTGCTATAGAACTATTTAGAACATATGATGAGTCGCTTGCTAGCCGGGTGTACTGACCGTTTGAATGCATAACTCATTTGATCTATGATTGGCTGACAACTTTGATAAAGATGTTTGACTTGAACTCGAGGTAACACGATGAACCCAATGTATGACATGACTTTACTGTGACTCGTTGAGCATCATTTCATGCGTACACGTTAGTTATACGGGGGATTTGTAGGTAGTCCCATTCCAGAAATCCTTTACGAGACTATACTCGTCCTACTGGGCAGCCTAGAGGTTTAAAGGCTTGATGCATCTGCTAAATGCATTCGTGTCCTCTACGACAGTAAGTTATGATTTTCATTTTAGCTAGGATTGATCACATGACACTTGAGTGAGTAGCTTAGAAACTTATGGTTGTTGAGCATTACATTCAGTCATGTATTTATTCTTCCATTCGTTTGACATTTGTCCGAGACAAACAAATCCTAACTGTGGAGTGTTTTGATTAGTCAATATTTTGACTAGTTATATGCTCCATTCGATGAAGGATAACACTTGTTCTCCCGACAAATTGTCATCATTTGATCCTTTTCTCCTAGTATTTCAGGTCAATCGACACAATGAGCATTTTGGAATCCATCTGAAGAAAATCAAGTTGAAATATGCGGAAAAGCACACAAGGGAAGCTAGCCGACCAGCTAGAAAATTGGTCCAGAACCAGCTGACCGGCTGGAGTTGAAGTCGGCAAAGACGCTCGCCCGAGCTCTGTTTAGCTAGCCCGAGCCTGCACATGACCCAGACACACTGCTGAAATCTGCTCGCCCGTGCTCCCTTGAGCTCGCCCGAGCTCCGTGGCTTTGAATCATGATCGATGAACTTAAGAAATCCAAGCCCGAGCTTGGCATGGCTCGACCGAGCCTGGATCACTTGAATGAAACATGCCGCATTTCGCACGACCGAGCTTGGTAAAGCTCACCTAGATCACTCGGTCATCATCTCATTGAAAGAGAAGCCGAGCTTGAGAAGGCTCGCCCGAGCCACGTCGCCCTGCGTCCAAACTGCCAAATCTTTCTCGCCCGAGCCAGTTTGGTCTCATCATCATGACGCCTTGACGCTCGCCCGAGCATAATCGTTAAAGTCAGAATTTTTACTTATTTCCAAAAATTGTTTTTGGAATGTTTTGGGGCTTTTGGCCTTTTTGGGTGAATAAAAAGAAACGAAATCGAGCGAGCAGTGGGTGTGCGACATTGACGAGAGCTTAGAGCTTGATTTGGAGAGAAAACCCTAACTTGGAGATGAAGACAGAGCACCACATCGCGAGAGATTGAGGATTCAACGAGCTACATCGTCTACACGGTTTCCTCATCCTTAATTTCTTTTTATATTCTTTTTTTTTGTTAACTTACCATGAATAGTGAGTAGTCTTCTTTATTCTAGGATTCGTACTCTCCGTGTGATCAATTGAACGTTTTTCATTAATTCAATTCGAATATTCAATTTAATTATGCTTAATTTTATCGTTCTTGCAAGTTTTACTTTGAATGGGATGTTTGCATGCTAGAACGTATTTAGGTTAATTACCAAAAGATGAATGGGTCCTAGGTATCAACTAGATCATATGAAATTTATATTAGGTCATGGTAGCTACAATGGTAGTACATCAATTAATAGGAAAGTTGACTTTTGTCTGAAAAAAACCCTAAGCTTAACTAATCGAAATGGGCGGCGTTCATCGATTGAGATTAATCTAGACAATGATCCGTGGATGGGCAGCTTGTCTAGTGTTATTTTGGTTTATTTCCATATTCGATAGCATAATGAATTTACGTGATATTGTTTCATGATTTGTGGGTTGGCACAGGTGAAGTTTGATCATGAGATTTTTTCTCTGATAAAGCCAAATCTTTTTATTTTTTGCATTTAATTTCTGCGATTTGTTTCACACCAAAGCCTTCAATCGTTCGGAATAGCTAAATAGGTCACTTGTTAGCTAGTATTCACACACGTTGTTCCTTGGATCGACCCTTGGCCTACCAAGGTTTATAAATTGATTTTTACTACAATTTGACCCCTAAAACATATAACTTGATAACTATAAAGCGTTAAAAATACGCTTGTCAAAATGGCGCCGTTGCCGGGGAGTTAGAAAGAGGGGCAAAAAATAGGCCCCCAATCAAGAACAGAGTTCTCAAATTTCAAAAGAGAAAGAAAAATTGACCCCAAGCATAGTAGTTTTTGAAAATAAAACAAAAAATAATACCAAGGGCAAAGTGTGAAAAGTCACCCCTTGTATATGAAAAATATGAAATTTCTGCCCTCTTTTGCTTGATGTAGTGTATTTCCACCTTTTCATTGCGTACAATCATGATTTGTTTTGAGAATTCATGTACTAGAAACTAAGGGACGATCCTCGTGCTTGTACTAAAATTTTGATATGATTTTCGTACTATTTTACAAAAAATACTCAAGTCAGGCTCCTCTTCTCTTACGGGTCATTGCCTAGTCCTTAGCACTTGAGAATGAGCTTTTCGCCAAGAGCCCGTGGACTATCCCTAGATAGCATAGGTGAATGGCGAGCATGTTTTGAGTAACTATTCATGCTCATATTACGTTGCTATAGAACTATTTAGAACATATGATGAGTCGCTTGCTAGCCGTGTGTATTGACTGTTTGAATGCATAACTCGTTTGATCTATGATTGTCTGACAACTTTGATGAAGATATTTGACTTGAACTCGACTTAACACGATGAATCCGAGGTATGACATGACTTTACTGTGACTCGTTGAGCATCATTTCATGCATACACGTTAGTTAGTTAGTTATACGGGTGATTTGTAGGTAGTCACATTGCTGAAAACCTTCACGAGACTATACTCGTCCTACTGAGAAACCTTGAGGTTTAAAGGCTTGATGCATACGCTAAATGCATTCGTGTCCTCTACGATAGTGAGTTATGATTTTCATTTTAGCTAGGATTGATCACATGACACTTGAGTGGGTAGCTTAGAAACTTATGGTTGTTGAGCATTACATTCACTCATGTATTTACTCTGCCATTTGTTTGACATTTGTCCGAGATGAACAAATCCTAAGTGTGGAGTGTTTTGAGCAGTCAATATTTTGACTAGTTATTTGCTCCATACGATGAAAAATAACACTTGTTCTCCCGGTAAATTATCATCATTTGATCCTTTTCTCCTAGTGTTTCAGGTCAATCGACGCAATGAGCGCTTTGGATTCCATCCGAAGCAAATCAACGCGAAATATCCAGAAAAGCACACAAGGAAAGCCAGTCAACCGGCTGGAAAATTGGTCCAGAACCAACTGACCAGCTGGAGTTGAAGTTGGCAAAGACGCTCACCAGAGCTCCGTTTAGCTCGCCCGAGCAACATGACCCGAGGACACTGCCAGAATTCGCTCGCCTGATCGGTCGAATTCTTGACCTATTATTCACTTCATTCGATGATGGATTAGGTTTGTTTTCCGGACATTTTGTTATCATTTAACCTCTTTTCTAGTGTTTCAGGTCATATATCATATTCCTAATATGTTTGGATTGATCTAAAGCAAAACAAAGCATTTAGAAGAGATTTGGGTAAAAACAGGGCAGATTGACCTTTCCGACTTGTTTTGCCTGCACAGATCGCATATGGTGTCCAAATTAGTTGATTCAAAGCTTGGTGGAAAGCTAATTCAAAGGGCTACAACTTTTTAATTTACTCCAAGATCAAATTCGGAGGTTACGACTATGAAAAATCCACCCGACATCTCTGCCATTTTTCAAGGCCGTGACTGCCGTGACAAAAACACAACGTCACGGTAGTCACGGCCCCCTTATGTCCCAGAGCACTTTTGGAGCATGCCGACCATTCCGTGACATGTCTAAATGTCACGGTAGTCACGGCCTCGTCGAAGACAATTTCCAAAATTGATTTTTAGGCTTTTTGGACAGATTTTTGGACTTATTTCCTAATTTCGGTTTTAGGCTTTTTGGCCTTTTGGAAAGCTATAAAGAGGGCAGAGGGTGGACGAATTGAGAAGTGCTTATTTTGGAGAAGAATAAACCCTAACTTGGGAAGAGACATGGAGTTCATCACGAGAATTCAAGGAGTAAACGAGCACCCGCGTCTTTACGGTTTCCTCGTCCTTAATTTCTTTATACACTGTTTTTGGTAGATTTACCATGAATAGTGAGTAGTCTCTTTATTCTAGGATCCTACGGATCCCGTGCATTGTACCCAACTCTTCATGTGATCATGTGAATGTTTTTCATTAATGCGAATCAAATATTCAATTTCATCATGCTTAATTTATCGTTCTTGCAAGTATTTACATTGAATGAGATGTTTGCATGCTAGAACGAATTTAGGTTATATACCGAAAGATGGATGAGTCCTAGGGATTAACCGGATTGTATGAAACTGTATGAAAACCTTTAGTTTAATAAATCGAGATCGTTGATAATCCGTGGATGGGCGGCGTTCAACGATTGAGATTAATCTAGATAATGATTCGTTGATGGGCGGCTTATCTAGTGTTATTTTGGTTTATTTCGATATTCGATAGCATGATGAATTACATGATAATGATCGCATGATTAGTGGGGTTAGCACGGGTGAAGTATGGTCCTGGAATTCTTTCTCTGATAAGTACAAACATTTATTTTACTGCATTTAATTTCTGCTGCTTGTTTCACATCACCAAACCCTTTAATAATTTGGAATAGCTAAATAGGTCACTAGTTAGCTAGTATTCACGCACACTGTTCCTTGGATCGATCCTCGGCTTACCAAGGTTTATAAATTTTGTTTGACTGCAATTTGACCCCTAAAACTCATAATTTGACAACTATAAAGGGTTAAAAATACGCTTGTCAAAATGGCGCCGTTGCCGGAGAGCAGCGCTTAGTGAGATATTAGATTTAACGAGTGTAATTTAGACTATTCCATTTTTTTATACCTCATTGTACATACTCTATATACTTCTGATCTTCATTAATCACTTTTATTTTGAATGTTGCGAGGATGTTCTCTTTTGGTCATCAAGACGCCTACCCAAGGGAAGAACCTTATTGTCAGACATATTTATACGATACAAATTGGGAAGGAAATCAAAATCAGTTCTATGATCGACCTTGTTATCAAGATGACCACTATTATGAGAGTTACCAGGATCAGTCGCAGCAGCAACAACATCAGCTTTATGATCAACATTATTATTAAGATGATCCTTATTATGAGAGTTACCAGAATCAGTCGCAGCAGCAAAAGTCTCAGAACACTGGTGAATCATTGCGTATAGAAGCCATGCTAGCTAGCTTCATAGCCGACCAGCGAAAGATGTCTGAGGATCAGTGATGAGGACATTGCAGCGAAAGATGTCTGAAGATCACTTAGAGCAGCAAGCCATTGCAGCCACCAACGCATGCAGAGATGAGGACATCGATATGGTAATGGCCAGTCGTCAAGAGGTTCAAGTCTATGAAGCACATTCATCTTCAGTTTTATTTCCAATCCATGTGGAAGATGATCAGGAAGAGAGAATGCTCTCTATACCAGAACAACCTGTTTGTGAGGATGGTTATGAGGCATTTAGAATAGTTGCCAAGACTTACACTAAGTTGGAGGATGATGAGTTCTGCACTGGTGACGTCTCAGAATATGAAGATACATCTCCCTCCACTACGAGTGCTTCAAAAAGTCATTTAGCTGAACACACAGAAGAGACCATCATTACACCAGTTCCTCTAGGCGCTGATGAGCTATCAAAGGATTATAGGTACAAAGACTTTGTTGATGTGTACCTCAGCTCGATTACAGAGGATCCTCGCATACATATGAATGTGATAGTGAAGGGAAATTTTGAAGTATGGGAACGTGAGTTCCTAGCTAAAGAGTATACAGGAAGTGTTCTTGCTGGAGCTAGCTCTGAAGATATATATCTTGATACACCGCCTCCAGACAAGTTTTGACAGTTCTTGCCTTACGTCTTGAAACAGTTACTAGGGAGTTTCTACAGTCCCTTGATTCTTAAGGGTCTCAATTTTTTGAAGGGACTGCATGCTCTACTCAACGTTCATGTCATACTAGATGGATGTAAATTTCAATGGGATTTTAAGGTGGATTGACACTATCTCCCTTGATGAGTCTCGCCAAGACGTTAAACTAGGCCTCTTCGGGGAGTAACCCGCACTGTAAGTATTAGTTAGTTGCATTTTGTATTTTGTGCTTTGCGTGTTTTCTATGACGGATCGAAGTGTGGAGTGCACAAATTTCAGGCAGGAAACGGTTTCGGGACGTAGATGAATGTTTTAAACTGGAATCAGGGGTGTCGTGACCCGCCGTGACCAATGGACATGTCACGGGCACCACGTTAGGGTAAAGCCACAGGTTTCTTTCAGAGGTGTTGTGACCTACCGTATCACAATGGATAAGTCATGGTAGGTAATTTTAGCAAAAGTCGTAGAGGGGGCCGTGATCTACCGTAACCTAGTCGGACGACACGGCAGTCACTCCAGGTTCACCTTTTGCAAAATCTGTTTCTTCACGATTATCGTTGCTAACCTATCACTTGTGCAGTTATGTGTTTTTATCTATATATCTACCAGCTCACGAGTTATGTTTCACTCCCTGGGCATCGCTTAATCTCTATGGATATTGAGCTATCACATACGAGTGAAGTTCCTATGCGCCTTTTTCTTGTCTTTTATTTCTTCGCTTAGGGACTAAGCTCATTTTTTAAGTGTGGAGTGGGTAGCGCATAGTCACACGCATCGCATATCATGTTCACTCTTGCATATGCTCAACTGTCTATGTATTGCGATTGAAATCCTCATTTTCTACGACACTCCTTGCCTGATTGTCATTCTTTTGGATTCGAAATCTAGGACTTGAAATAGTTTTAATCGTGTGTGTATTCTCTTGAGTCAGTATCATTGCTAGCCTTTGCATATCACATGTTCTACGTATTTCTTGAAGCATGTTTGAGACATCATATTAGTAGGCACCGGTTCAAAATGCCAAAAACTTAAATATGCATCTCTTTTTCTAGGTGACCTTAGTACTAGTATGTGTTTCTCTATACACGTTGTGATTTGCATGCACCCGCCTCTATTTATACACTATGTCACGTTTTAAATGTGAAGTTCGAAAAAAAGCAATATATTTTCGATCAAGAACGAAGTTCTGAAGTTTCAAAATAGGGTGAAAAGTCGTTCCCCAAGCATAGTTGTTTTTTAGAAAAAGAAAATACCAAGGGAAAAGTGAGAAAAGTCACCCCTTGTGTGTGAAAAAAGAAACAGAAAAATAATACCAAGGGTAAAGTGAGAAAAGTCACCCCTTGTGTATGAAAAAAATGAAATTTCTGCCCCCTTTTGCTTGATGTAGTGTAATTGTATCTTCTCATTGCGTGCAATCATGACTTGTCTTGAGAATTCATGTACTAGAAACTAAGGGACGATCCTCGTGCTTGCACAGAAATTTTGATGTGATTTTCGTACTAATTTTCAGAAAAATTCTTTAGCCAGGCTCTTCTTCTCTTACAGGTCATTGCTTAGTCCTTGGCACTTGAGAATGAACTTTGCGCCAAGAACCCGTGGACTATCCCTAGATAGCATAGGTGAATGGCGAGCATGTTTTGTGTAACTATTCTTGCTCTTATTTCATTGCTATAGAACTATTTAGAACATGTTATGAGTCGCTTGCTAGTCGTGTGTACTGACTATTTGAATGCATAACTTGTTTAATCTATGATTGTCTGACAACTTTGATGAAGATGTATGACTTGAAGTTGAGGTAACACAATGAATCCGAGGTATGACATGACTTTACTATGACTCGTTAAGCATCATTCATGCATACACGTTAGTTAGTTGTACAGGGGATTTGTAGGTAGTCACATTCCTGAAAACCTTCACGAGACTATACTCGTCCTACTAGGGAAGCCTAGGGGTTGAAAGGCTTGATGCACACGATAAATGCATACGTGTCCTCTACGACAGTGAGTTATCTTTTTATTTTTATTTTAGTTAGGATTGATCACATGATACTTGAGTGGGTAACTATTCTGCAATTTATCGACTTGTGCTTAATGTTTGTTCGGGAGGAACAAATCCTAAGTGTGGAGTGTTTTGATCGGTCGAATTCTTCACCAATTATTCACTTCATTCGATGATGGATTAGGTTTGTTCTCCAGACATTTTGTTATCATTTAACCTTTTTTTCTAGTGTTTCAGGTCATATATCACATTCCTAATACTTTTGGATTGATCTGAAACAAAACAAAGCATTTAGAAGAGATTTGGGTAAAAATAGGGCAGATTGTCCTTTCCGACTTGTTTTGCACGCACAGATCGCATATGGTGTCCAAATTGGTTGATTCAAAGCTTGTTGGAAAGGTAATTCAAAGAGCTACAACTTTGTAGTTTACGCCAAGATCAAATTTGGAGGTTACGACCATGAAAATCCATCCGAAGTCTCTGTCATTTTTCATGGCCGTGACAGCCGTGACAAAAACACAACGTCACGGTAGTCACGGCCCCCTTATGTCCCCGAGCACTTTTGGAGCATGCCGAGCATGCCGTGACATGTCTAAATGTCATGGTAGTCACGGCCCCGTCGATGACAATTTCCAAAATCGATTTTTGGGCTTTTGGATAGATTTTTGGACTTATTTCCTAATTTCGGTTTTAGGCTTTTTGGCCTTTTGGAAAGCTATAAAGAGGGCAGAGGGTGGACGAATTGAGAAGTGCTTATTTTGGAGAAGAATAAACCCTAACTTGGGAAGAGACAAGGAGTTCATCACGAGAATTCAAGGAGTAAACGAGCACCCCGCGTCTTTATGGTTTCCTCGTCCTTAATTTCTTTATACACTATTTTTGGTAGATTTACAATGAATAGTGAGTAGTCTCTTTATTCTGGGATCCTACGGATCCCGTGCATTGTACTCAACTCTTCATGTGATCATGTGAATGTTTTTCATTAATGCAAATCGAATATTCAATTTCATCGTGCTTAATTTATCGTTCTTGCAAGTATTTACATTGAATGTGATGTTTGCATGGTAGAACGAATTTAGGTTATCTACCGAAAGATGGATGAGTCCTAGGGATTAATTGGATTGTATGAAATTGTATGAAAACCTTTAGTTTAATAAATCGAGATCGTTTATAATCCGTGGATGGGCGGTTTATCTAGTGTTATTTTGGTTTATTTTGATATTTGATAGCATGATGAATTACATGATAATGATTGCATGATTAGTGGGGTTAGCACGGGTGAAGTATGGTCCTGCAATTCTTTCTCTGATAAGTACAAACATTTATTTTACTGCATTTAATTTCTGCTACTTGTTTCAACACACCAAAATCTTTAATAACTCGGAATAGCTAAATAGGTCACCAGTTAGGTAGTATTCACGCACACTGTTCCTTGGATCGACCCTTGGCTTACCAAGGTTTATAAGTTTTGTTTGACTACAATTTGACACCTAAAACTCATAATTTGACAACTATAAAGGGGTAAAAATATGCTTGTCATCGCTCGAGCTCCCTTGAGCTCGCTCGAGCTACGTGGCTTTGAATCATGATCGAACGGACTTAAGAAATCCAAGCCCGAGCTTGGCATGGCTCGACCGAGCCTGAATCACTTGAATGAAACCTGCCGCATTTCGCTCGACCGAGCTCAGCAAAGCTCGCCCGGATCACTCGGCCATCGTCTCATGGAAAGAGAAGCCGAGCTTGAGAAGGCTCGCCCGAGCCTCGTCCCCATGTGTCCAAACTGCCAAATCTTACTGATAGACCATAATTATACGAATCATAAACATAGTTAAACCCACTAAATTAGACTGTTTGTCTATTTAACTTTTGCTTGTTAGTTCCGATATTTATCTACAGGGTATTTTTGAGCCTATAGAGAATACACGCCAAGGAGGAGTTTTTACGCTGAAAATATATTACGAGTCATTCCAAGGTCACGATCAGATGCTGACTTCAAGATCCTGACATGGAATCACTCAAAACAAATCCAACCAAAGGGCAACCAAAGTCAGTCCGGAGCTAAAATGGACCAATGGTTTTGTGAAAACTTTACAAAACCACACAAAACCTCCTCCACACCCTCCATGACCGGCGGCTTTGGAAGCCAAAGCCTCCTCCCATGACCTCCAACCGGCGGCTTTCAAGCCTCCATGAGATGATGCCAAGTGCTCTCATCCTCACCACACATCCGATTGCTTTTCCTATTTTATCCATTTTATATGATAATTGTCTCATTAATTCATTAGTTGATTCTGGTAAGGATGCAGTAGATGATCTTCCTGGTTCGTATTTTGATCTAGGTTGATCATAATATCTTTTATCTCTTGTTAAATCAATGGTCCAATTTTCTTCATCTGGAAATAATTCACAGAATTCATTTTTCTCAATATTTCCAATATCTGTGAATACTTCATCTAATTCAATGTATTCTTGTTTAGCATATTCTATACTGTGTACTGAATTACTTATTGCATATGCAACCATGTAGGTTACTGAAAATGCCTTATCTCCTTTGTTCATTAAATCTTTGTTTTCAAATTCATGTATAAAACTAAGTGTCTTGTCTATGTTTAGCGTATTTAAATTAATCCTATATTTTGGGTAAACCGAAAACATAAATTTGCCATATGCTAGGTTTCCTTTGGCTGCGCCTATAACGCAGAGCTTCCTGTTGTTAATTCTATTATCGATTAATGCCATTTTAATAGGTGTGTCTATTGCATTCTGGAAGTGTGCTAAAAGTATTATTTTAACCGCTCCTAGAGTATCAGGTATATCAACTGGTTTTGATTTCCATAATTCTTTTATTTTATCTCCTGATGGTTTAGGTAATTTATTTAAAAACATATCTTTATAAGTGGGCATATTTGTTTCATTTAATTTATAGTAGTACTTTTCATATTCACATGCAAAAGTGCTGAAAAAACACATGTCACATATGATCATGTTATCTAAATGCCATTTAGCTTGGTTTTCTTCTGCTTTTCTTACTTCTCCTTGATGATTTACCTCTTCTCTTCCAATAAATTCAGCGTAAATTAGTCTTATAAAATGTTTTAGTAAAATACTTCCTGTAGTAGCACCTGTTTCTATTACTTTTTTATTATCTTCTGTAAGTCCTTGATACCATCCTTTAACATTTCCAGATAGCTTATGTAGAATAAATGATTTAGCTGCTCCTATATTATCTTTAAGTCCATTATTACTTTGTATAATTACGTCAATTGCGTTTCCCCAATCATCCAGTATTCTAGTTCTGTTTTTACAACAATCTAAATTTAGAACATCATATCTAATTTTTGTAGTATCTTTAGGTTGATATTCATTTGGTATGGTTCTTGTTGAAGGTATCCTAGTATTTTTATAATCTTTATAGGGTTGTTTTCTATAATTATAATTTCTTTCTCTATTATCGTACCTATGTCTACTTTCTTCATATGTCGTATCATATGCATCATACATTTCTTCATCTCCATGATGAGGCACTACTTGCCAATTACTTGGTCCTCCTTGATCCATAAATATTTCTCTACTTGGCATTTGAGATTCTTTATAATTAATTCTGATTTTTGGTGATTCGGGTTCTTCTTCATCCGTTGAAGAATATTCGTGTATAATATTTTCTTCCGTTTCATTTTTTAATAGTGTTTCTTGCGTTAATTCATTATCTGTTAAGCTTAATAGTTTGATACATTTATCCATATTTATTCCTGCATCGAATTCTTTTTCTAATTCAGTTCTTATAGATAATTTATCTTTTTTAACTGATGTTTCTCTCGTTTCAATGATCATAACTTGATTTTGTAGCAGTTCCGATTCTATGCCGGCTTGCGTACTAACTGTTGACCTAACTGTTTTGGGTGAGAAAAAAAATTCTTTTAATAATGCTCTTAATTTTCATTGTTAGTTATTTGTTTTGTTTTATCTTTTTCATTACTATCTTCAAACGGTTTTCCCCATGGTAGACTAGGTGGTGGTTGAAAGTCTGAAAAATCTAGTCCTGAGCTTTTTATTGGAATATTATTTATTTTTATTTTTAAAATTTGTCTTTGTATTTTGTGCAATCCATTGACAAACAAATAAACAATTATGACACTCTTATCTGTAGACAGTTAGATTCAACAAATAGAAACTACGAATCAATTGTAGAATTAAGCTTAGACTTAGTAACCACTTACAAAAAATATAGAAGAGATTTCTTATCTCTAAATTAGGTTTTATCTACTCTTTCTACCTAATACTAAAAGAAAGATCGACAAAAATGGTATCAGAGCGGGACCCACATGAATAGTAATTTTGACTTTTACTATTTATCAGAATAAAATACGATCAAAAATTTAAACCATGGATATTAAAATTAACTGGATCATTAATTTGTATCAGAGCATTTATGCCTTAGTTGATGCTAAGTGCTCTCATCCTCACCACACATCTCCTCCTCCCATGGCTATAAATAGAGCCCTCCCCTCTCATTTTTAATAGTCCACAATCATCCCATTCACAAAACACTTATCTCTCTACATTTTGGTACTTTTGTAAGATTTGGTTTTAAATCTATAATACTCTTGTTGGTTCTTGAGTATTGTAGTTAGTTCTTGAGTACTCTTGTCGGTTCTTGTAGTACTCAAGCTTTACTTTTCTATTCTCGAGTACTCTTGTCGGTTCTTGAAGTACTCACCCCTTTCCTTTACTTACTGTTTCAAAAACTGTAAGTACTTAGCTATGGTATCCACCTATATGGATATTCGTAGCTAAACTCTTCATTCGGTTGAAGGGGTGTACTTGTATCGTAAAATGTTTTAGGCCATATTTTAGTGCCTCTTCTTTGTATTCAAAACTTGTTCTATGTGCCATATATTAGGTTAGAACTTCCAAGGTTGAGTGGATGCTTGGAATGGCAAAGCTCTTCCGTGGGGTTCGTAAACATACTCGGATAAGTGGATGCTTGGAATGGCAAAGCTTATCTAAGGAGTTTGACCTCTCTAAAACACCATTTGGTTGGTCAGGAATGACTGGTCAAATGGATGCACACAGGCTAATATACCTTGGAATGGGGTATTAGTCTAAGTAGAACAAGTGCTCTACGACCTTGGAATGGGTTAGACATTGTGGCAAATCGAGTGCTTGGAATGGCCTTGATACAGTTTTGAATACTTAGAAGGATCACTAAAGGTCAATGATAAACAGGCTATGATACAAGGCCCCCAAAACGGAATGCTTTCCTTAGATTTAAACACCACCTGCATTTACTTCCTTAGTATAAACTGCTCTATCAACTGCTCACCTTCCGGAGGACTTTCCAATCACGCAACAACCGCTGTAAGTCTTCTCTTTTATTTTCAGTATTTACTTTTCTGTCATTTACTTTTCTGCACTAAAAACCAAAACCAACAAAAAAACACTTACTTTTCCGCACTAAAACCTCAATCAACCTAAAACACGTTCCCTCCCTGTACGATCCCTCAAAGAACAACTTATCCCCCTAATTCCCTTGGGTTCGACCCCTACTTACCACTTGCTACCCAGTAGTAAAGTCACGAGTAGCGGACTTATAAATTTATTCTTGACGTTTGCACACGACGACTGTGCGTCCGACAAAATTGGCGCCGTTGCCGGGGAATTAGCTATCGGATTAGTTGTTCTTTCCTTTCCCTTCTCGTTTCTTCATCACGCTACACACTATGTATGCATGGACAACGCTACGTCTCCACCAATTCGGAGGTACCATTGAAGAGGACCCTGTGATACATTGCCAACATGTTCACCACATCTGCCGCCACATGAAACCTGAGAATGAGACGTTAGAGGAGTTTAAGCTGAGATGCTTCAAATTTTCTTTAACAGACTCCGCACTAGATTGGTATTACTCATGTGCAGAGGATAAAGGTGATTATAGGGATCTACAAACCCAATTCCTAGAAGAGTTTTGCCCGCCATCTCTTCGACTTGAAACCCGCGAGAAGATTCTCAATCTTGAGCAATTCCGGGACGAAACTTTTGGATGAGTACTTGGCGTACTTTGCCTCCATTGTGGCGAGCTGCCCGCACCATGGATTCACCAGATTCAATCTTATTCAAAGGTTTCTCGGTGGAATGATGCCACTTGAGCGGAAAAGACTTGATGATGTAGCGGGATGTTCACTCATGAAGTTAACCGTGACTGAAGCCTGGCACCTCATAAATGATTTGGCAAAGAACACAAAACAGGGTCAGTGGCACCAAACTGACGATAAGGCACCAACGATGGAAGTGGACTCAGTGCAGAACGAGCCCGACACCACACCCATTATGAGCTTGCTCGCTACAAAACCGAGAGAAGACATCAGTACAAGGGCAGTAATGGATGTGGAGGCGACTCTAAAGGAGCCAATATTGGAGCCCACGGAGCCGACAAAGGATGAGGACTCTCGGATGACCGAAGAAGAACTGCCCAAATCTGGCCCGGTCCTCATCACCAATCTGCCCGAGGAAGTCCCGGCCCTACTTGACGAGCCAAATGAAGTTCCGGACCTCACTGCCGAACTAACCGAGAAAATCACGGCAGGCGCGGTCCTCACTGAAGTGCTGCTCGAGAAAGACCTGGCCCTTGTGGTGGAAGTCCCCCAACTTGTCCCCTCAGTTTGTATGCGGACCACAGCCTTTGAAGATGAAGTGATCGATGATGATGCAGTGCTAGGCGAGTTGGAGGAGAAGCATGAGCCAAAACAATCAACGCAGGAGCTCACACTCGTCACAAGCCAAGAAGAGCCTCCTGAAAGGTGTAAGGACCAAGGACGGCCAATCATCTCTGCCACAAAGAAGAGGGTTAGCCAGGGCGCATGCTTGAGGTCGCTTGGCAAAAGACTGAACTTCCAAAACTGCAAAGATGCCAACCGGTCAAACATGAAGAAACGGCCAAGACATGGGCCAATTGAATGGAAACCCGGAAGGAGTAACAAGCGAGCACGACTCATTGGACCAGCAGCTATGGTCAATGAAACCTCACCCTCTCGGAGCAAAAGGGCAGCCAAGAAGAAATATGACCTGAGCCACCCATGGGATCCAAACCAGTGATCCCCATGCGTCGAGCCAACGACGTTAAACAAAGGCACTGGTCGGGAGGTAACCCGACACCTATCTTACTTTCAGTCTTTTATTTTTCTGTCATTTAGTTTTTACCAATAAGTCGCTCTCACCCACTTGGTGCATAGAAGAAATGACTATTCAGGAATCGGACTTGGGTGCAACATTAAGCTAGTCAGGCCTACGCCAAGAGTTCAAGGCCCCATCCGAACTCCCTCGACTATCCAGCCTCATGCCATGTCGTTCGCTTGACACTTTAAAGGGAGTTCTGTTCTTCCCTTTTCCTTAATGTCATTTCCTTCTCGTATAATATCTGCTTGCATGGCTTTTGAACTAAGTTGTGCTGAAAGGCACGCCTTCGTTCAAAAGTGTGGGGTGAGATCCACCTTTGTAAATAAATAACATGTTTTTCCTTTTCCCTTAATAATTATCTTTTTGAAAATATGAACTTAAGAATGTGAAAAAGATAGATCATAATTCATGCATTAACCTTGTGAAAATTCAACAGTTTGAAAACTTAGAATGTAACTTCTCATTTGTCCTCTTGTGCTGAGATAAACTAGGGATGTGGAGTTGACATAAACTGCCCTAGAGAGGCTTGGCAAGCACTCGAAGGATCGAATCTAATTATATGGTTTTCGAAGTCAGTGGAGGCTGCACTTCGGGTTTCAGTGAAGATTGAAGTCATCTCCGCCATGCAGTGTTTATGCAAAAAGAAAAAAAGGCGAGGACGGGAATCAGACCGTCCTATCTCTAGTCAAAGTAGCCGAGAAAATAGATGAGCGACCCTCATCTTGACCCGCGCGAAACGGCAAGGATGAGAGGAGCGGGGAGGTATTTCCATATGCTCGCGGGTGATGATTGAACCTCCCAAAAAGGCTTGAGAAAATGGACTAGCAAGCCAAAAAAAGGCAAAAGCTTGAAGAAGCAAATCAAGAGGCCAAAGGCCCAAAATTGTGAAGGTTTTAACCGAACAAAAAGTCAAGTACTCAAAGAGTCAAATCAAAGGCCAAAGGCCGATTCACTACAAAAGATGTCCCTCGCCAAAAGAAAATCAAAGACAAAACCATTGAAACCCGAACCGAATCACGTGCTAGAGAAAGCTACAAGGAAACCATTTAGTGCGAGACGGTCCCGAGGATGCAGTCCAGGAGCCTAAAAAGGGCTATCTCCTGAAACATCCAAAATCATTTGCATCTCAGCACGGAGGTACAAGTATCAAGTTTCTTCTATTTATTTACACGGTTTAGTTTGGTAATAAGTAGTAATGCATGAATTAGGATAAATCGAGTCCCACAGTACAACTTTTATATTTTAAAAGCTTACTTAGTGTGCCGCCCTTTAATAGCATTGTTCTGGACGAACAACTAAAAGTGTGGGGTGATCTGATGGACCACAATTATACGAATCATAAGCACAGTTAAACCCACTAAATTAGACTGTTTGTCTATTTAACTTTTGCTTGTTAGTTCCAATATTTATCTACAGGGTATTTTGGAGCCTAGAGAGAATACACGCCAAGGAGGAGTTTTTACGCTGAAAATATATTACGAGTCATTCCAAGGTCACGATCAGATGCTGACTGAAGAAATCTCAAGATCCTGACATGGAATCACTCAAAACAAATCCAACCGAAGGGCAACCAAAGTCAGTCCGGAGCTGAAATGGACCAATGGTTTTGTGAAAACTTCACAAAACCACACAAAACCTCCTCCACACCCTCCATGACCGGCGGCTTTGGAAGCCAAAGCCTCCTCCCATGACCTCCAACCGGCGGCTTTCAAGCCTCCATGAGATGATGCCAAGTGCTCTCATCCTCACCACACATCTCCTCCTCCCATGGCTATAAATAGAGCCCTCCCCTCTCATTTGTAATCATCCACAATCATCCCATTCACAAAACACTTATCTCTCTACATTTTGGTACTTTTGTAAGCTTTGGTTTTAAATCAATAATACTCTTGTTGGTTCTTGAGTATTGTAGTTAGTTCTTGAGTACTCTTGTCGGTTCTTGTAGTACTCAAGCTTTACTTTTCTATTCTCGAGTACTCTTGTCGGTTCTTGAAGTACTCACCCCTTTCCTTTACTTACTGTCTTTTAAAAACTGTAAGCACTTAGCTATGGTATCCACCTCTATGGATATTTGTAGCTAAACTCTTCATTCGGTTGAAGGGGTGTACTTGTATCACAAAATGTTTTAGGCCATATTTTAGTGCCTCTTCTTTGTATTCAAAACTTGTTCTATGTGCCATATATTAGGTTAGAACTTCCAAGGTTGAGTGGATGCTTGGAATGGCAAAGCTCTTCCGTGGGGTTCGTAAACATACTCGGATAAGTGGATGCTTGGAATGGCAAAGCTTATCTGAGGAGTTTGACCTCTCTAAAACACCATTTGGTTGGTCGGGAATGACTGGTCAAATGGATGCACACAGGCTAATATACCTTGGAATGGGGTATTAGTCTAAGTAGAACAAGTGCTCTACGACCTTGGAATGGGCTAGACAGTGTGGCAAATCGAGTGATTGGAATGGCCTTGATACACGTTTGAATACTTAGAAGGATCACTAAAGGTCAATGATAAACATGCTATGATACAAGGCCCCCAAAACCGAATGCTTTCCTTAGATTTAAACACCACCTGCATTTACTTCCTTAGTATAAACTTCTCTATCAACTGCTCACCTTCCGGAGGACTTGCCAATCACGCAACAACCGCTATAAGTCTTCTCTTTTATTTTCAGTATTTACTTTTCTGTCATTTACTTTTCCGCACTAAAAACCAAAACCAACAAAAAAAACACATACTTTTCCGCAATAAAACCTCAATAAACCTAAAACACGTTCCCTCCCTGTACGATCCCTCAAAGAAAAACTTATCCCCCTAATTCCCTTGGGTTCGACCCCTACTTACCACTTGCTACCCAGTAGTGAAGTCGCGAGTAGCGGACTTATAAATTTATTCTTGACGTTTGCACACGACGACTGTGCGTCCGTCACTTACTCACCCGAGCTTGGCCACGCTCGCCCTAGCCATTTTGGCCTCATCATTACGACGCCTTGAAGCTCGTCCGAGCTCGGAGACGCTCTCCCGAGCGTAATCATTTAAGTCAGAATTTTTACTTATTTCCAAAAATCATTTTTGTAATGTTTTTGGGCTTTTAGCCTTTTTGGGTGAATAAAAAGAAGGGAAATCGAGCGAGCAGTGGGTGTGCAACATTGACGAGAGCTTAGAACTTGATTTGGAGAGAAAACCCAAACTTGGAGAAGAAGTCAGGGCACCACATCGCGAGAGATTGAGGATTCAACGAGCTACATCGTCTACACGATTTCCTCGTTCCCAATTTCTTTTTCTTCATCAGTTTTGGTTAACTTACCATGAATAGTGAGTAGTCTTCTTTATTCTTGGATCCTAAGGATCCTGTGCCATGTACCCAACTCTTTGTGTGATCAATTGAATATTTTTCATTAATGCAATTCAAATATTCAATTTCATTGTGCTTAATTTTATCATTCTTGCAAGTTTCACATTGAGTGGGATGGTTGCATGCTAGAACATATTTAGGTTAATTACCAAAAGATGAATATGGGTCCTAGGTATCAACCAGATCATATGAAATCAATATTAGGTCATGGTAGCTACAATGGTAGTATATGAATTAATAGGAAAGTTGACTTTTGTCTGAAAAACCCTAAGCTTAACTAATCGAAATCATTGATAATCCGTGGATGGGCGGCGTTCAACGATTGAGATTAATCTAGACAATGATCCGTGGATGGGCGGCTTGTTTAATGTTATTTTGGTTTTTTTCCATATTCGATAGCTTGATTAATTTACGTGATATTGTTCATGATTTGCGGGTTGGCACGGTTGAAGTGTGATCCTGGGATTCTTTCTCTGATCAAGCCAAAACCTTTTTCTTTTCTGCATTTAATTTTTGTGATTTGTTTCACACCAAAACCTTTAATCATTCGGAATAGCTAAATATGTCACTTGTTAGCTGGTATTCACACACGTTGTTCCTTGGATCGACCCTTGGCTTACCAAGGTTTATAAATTGTTTTTGACTACAATATGACCCCTAAAACATATAACTTGACAACTATAAAGGGTTAAAAATACGTTTGTCAGTCACCATACTGCTCCCACTCAAATCTATGTGATATACGTAGCTAGTGTTTTGCATATAGACTTGAGTGTCTCCACCTATGTCCCACATTCCTCCACATACTTGGCCCAGCAGCACCATGGGCTCAGATACCAGTTGTTAGGATCGCTTAAGCAGCGATGCTGAGAAAAAACAAATAAAGAACGATTCAAGTACACCAATATTTGTTACCCAGCTCCTCACTACACTGTGACTATGTGTGGCGGCACTACTGACGGAGCCCACTGCACTGTCCTTAAGGTGCAATGTTCTCTGTGCAAAATAAATTTATATTTTCTGCTACTCGCAACTACACTACTGGGTAGTAAGTGGTAAGTAGGGGTCGAATCCAAGGGAATTAGAGGCATAACTGTTCTTTAGGGGATCGTATGGCGAGTGATTTTAGGTCGATTGCGGACTTACTGCTAATTACTAAGCTACTGTTTTTGGTTTTTTTGGTTTTTTATGCGGAAAAGTAAATACAAAAAATAAATACAAAAATTAAAATACTAAAAGTAATAGAGTTAAGGGAAGAAGACTTACAGTGGGTGATGCGTGATTGCGATTCCTCCGGTAGATGAGCGATTGATGGTTGTAGTTGATAGAGCAGTTTACAAAAGTAAATACAAGGGGTTTTTTGTAATTCAAGGGAAAGTATTCGGTTTCAGATACCTTGTATTATAACATGTTTATTAATAACCGTTAGTAACCTTTGTAAGTATTCAAAGATGAATCGAGGCCCTTTCGCAGCGCAAGACTTGCAACATCGTTTAAAGCAACACTTGTTCTACTTCAGACTAATTCCTCATTTCAAAGTATCTTAGCCTTTTGTGCATCCACCTGATCTCTCAGTTACGATCGACCAAGTGGTGTTTTAGATAAGTCGAACTCCTCGATAAGTTTTGCTTGTTACAGCTTCCACTTACCGAGTATGATCACGAATTTCCACGGAAGAGCTTTGCTTGTTACAGCTTCCACTCAACCTTGGAAACTCTGACTATATATGACACATAGAACAAGTTTTGAATATACAAATAAATGAAACTAAAAGAAATTAAAACATTATATAATACAAGAAAATACCTTCGACCGAATGAGGAGTTTAGCTACGAATATCCATGGAAAAGGACATCATAACTAAATACTCGGGGGTTTTGAAAACAGTAAGAGGGAAAGGGGTGGAATACTCAAGAACCAACAGGAGTATTCCTAATTTCCTACTGAATACTCAAGAACCAACAGGAGTATTCTCTACAGTATTATAATACTCAAGAACCAACAGGAGTATTATAATTTCAAAGCGTATAATACTTAAGAACAAACAGGAGTATTATTTCAAAATCAAACCAAACTTACAAAGTAACTTAGAGAGAGAAGTGTTTTTACAATTTTTGGATGATTTACAAATGAGGTTTGGCTTGGTATTTATAGCCAAACTTGAGAGAAATGGAGGGTGGAGATGGGAGGCAAGTGTTTTTCATCCAAGGGAGGAGAAGGGAGGAGGAAGGAGGAGGTGACACATGGGGGGAGCCAAAAGTCGCCGGTCATGGCAAGGCAAGGGGGAGGAAGCCACCGGTGGCCGGTCACCATGGGGAGAGGCTTCCTCCTTTGGCCACCTCCAAGCAAGGTGGCCGGTCTCCTTGGTCCATGGGTGCATTTTGACAGTTTTGTGCAGTCTTTTCACAAAACTATCAGTCCAATTTCGCCCCGTCTGACTTTGATTGTTCCTCGGTTGAATTTAATTTGAGTAATTCATACGTCAGGATCTTGAGATTTCTTCGTTCGGCGTCTGATCTTGACCTTGGATTGACTCTTAATATCTTTTCAGCGTAAAATCCTCTCCTTAGCGTGTTTTCTCTTTAGTCTCTAAAATGCCCTGTAGAAATAAATCGGGACTAACAAGCAGAAGTTAAATAGACCAACAGTCTAATTTGGTGGGTTTTACTGTGTTTTTGATTCGTATAATTATGGTCCATCAGATCACCCCACACTTTTAGTTGTTCGTCCCGAACAATGCTATTAAAGGGCAGTACTCTAAGTTTGGTTTTAAAATATGAAAATTAGACTGTGGGACTCGATTTATCTTAATTCATGCATTACTTACTTATTACCAAATTGAACTGTATAAATAAATAGAAGAAACTTGATACGTGTACCTCCGTGCTGAGATGCAAATTATTCTGGATGTTTTGCGAGATAGCCCTTTTTAGGCTCCTGGACTGCAACTTCGGGATCGTCTCTTACTATATGGTTTCCTTGTAGCTTTCTCTAGCACGTGATTCGATTCGGGTTTCACTGGTTTGAGTACTTTGATTTTCTTTTGGCGAGGGACTGCTTTTTGTAGTGAATCGGCCTTTGGCCTTTGATTTGACTCTTTGAGTACTTCACTTTTTTGTTCGGTTAAAACCTTCACAATTTTGGGCATTTGGCCTCTTGATTTGCTCTTTAAGCTTTTCGCCTTTTTGTGGCTTGCTAGTCCATTTTCTCAAGCCTTTTTGGGAGGTCCAATCATCGCCCGCAAGCCTATGGAAATACCTCCTCGCTCCTCATATCGTTGTTGTTTCGCGCGGGTCAAGATGAGGGTCGCTCATCTATTTTCTCGGCTACTTTGACTAGAGAGAGGGCGGTCTGATTCCCGTCCTCGCCTTTTTTCTTTTTGCATAAACACTGCATGGCGGAGATGACTTCAATCTTCACTGAAACCCGAAGTGCAGCCTCCACTGACTTCGAAAACCATATAGTTTGATTCGATCCTTCGATTGCTTGCCAAGCCTTTCTAGGGCATTTCTATCAACTCCACATCCCTAGTTTATCTCAGCACAAAGGGACAAATGAGAAGTTACGTTCTAAGTTTTTATACAGTTGAATTTTCAGAAGGTAAAAGCATGAATTTCGGTCTATCTTTTTCACATTCTTAAGTTCATATTTTCAAAAAGATATATTAAAAAAAAGAAAAACATGTTATTTATTTATTTACACATGCGGATCTCACCCCACACTTTTGAACGAAGTCGTGCCTTTCAGCACTACTTAGTTCAAAAGCCATGCAAGCAGATGTTATACGAGAAGGAAATGACTTAAGGAAAGGTAAGATCAGAACTCCCTTATTGTGTCGAATGGCATGAGGCTGGATAATCGAGGGAGTTCGGCTGGGGCCTTGAACTCTCAGCGCAGGCCCGGTAGTTCACGGAAGCTGCCTGGCTGATCCGATCGTGCTCCAAAAACCAATTCCTAAATAGTCAAATCTTCTATGCACCAAGTGGGTGAGAGAGGCTTATTGAAAAAGTAAAATACAGAAAATAAAAGACAGAAAATTGAAGTGCGGAGAGTAAGATAGTGTCGGGTTACCTCCCGACCAGTGCACTTGTTTAACGTCGTTGGCTCGACAGTACCTTATTCCTGGATCACTGGTTGGGATCCCATGGGTGGCTTAGGTCGAATTTTGCCACCGTTCCTGTGTTGGTTTTTGTCTTGCCTTTTCCCGATTTCTTGCGAGATGATGTGCTTGGGTCTAGTTCCCCTTGTTCTGATGGTGTCGCCTTCCAACGTCTCTGAGAAGGTGAGGGACCTTTGACCACTAGCTTTTTGAACTGGGTTTTCTGGTGTTTAGGGTTGCCTTGTCCAGTCATGGCGAAAACATGCTCCATCGAGGAGTCGTTCTGCTCAGGCCCTTTTCCCATCCTCTTTTCAGCCTCTTCATGGATCACATAGTTTTTTAGCGATTTGTCTATTGATCAAGGGGAAAAGTCGGGAAGCTTGCATCTGAAGGCTCGGTTCTGCCTCGTCGTGTCTGTTTGTGAGGAACTGGTCATAGATGGTTTCGGCTGCCTGGGTGATGATAGCTGGGTATGGCTTTGGCAGCATGTCGGTGGTATTCTGGACTTCTTCCATTGCTGACACTTCCTCGTTGCTCCCGACACTTTCTATATCCCAGTCTTCTGATGGCTCGGGAGTTTCTTCTGATGGCTCGGGAGTTTCTTCTCTTTCTGTCTGCATTTCTCCGTCAGCCTCGGGTATTCGTTTTGTGGCTGCGGTCATGTCATTTATGAGGTACCACATGTCTACAATGGTTAAGTTCCTGGCTGATCTCCTCATTGCTTCGTTAATCCTTGCTAGATCATCGTCCTTCATCCCACGAATAAATTTTTGAAGCAGAATTTTCTTCTTGAATCCATGGTGCGGGCAGTTTGAGACGATGGTGTCAAAGCTCGTGTAGTATTCGTCCAAAGTCTCATCCTGGGATTGTTGCAGGCACATGATCTTCTCACAGGTTTGTTATCGTAAGGATGGAGGGGAAAATTCTCTCAGGAATGGAATGCAGAGGTCCACAAAATGTACTGCACTGCTAGCGGTTGACGTGTAATACCAGATCGTTGCGAAATCAGTTAGAGAGAATTTGAAGCATTTAAGCTTAATTTCCTCTAACATTTCATTTGCAGGTTTAATGAGGTGGCAGACGTGGTGAAAGTTTCGGCAGTGTTGTACTGGGTCTTCTCCATCCGTACCTCCGAACAGTGGCAGAAGTCGTGTTGTCCATGCATATGAAGGGGGTTGCGTCATGAGGACATGGGAGGGAAAGAACAACTAATCTGATGGCTAATTCCCCGGCAACGGCACCAATTTTAACGGAGCCCACTGCACTGTCGTTAAGGTGCAATGTTCTCTGTGCAAAATAAATTTATATTTTCCGCTACTCGCAACTACACTACTGGGTAGTAAGTGGTAAGTAGGGGTCGAACCCAAGGGAATTAGAGGGATAACTGTTCTTTAGGAGATCGTATGGCGAGTGATTTTAGGTCGATTGCGGACTTACTGCTAATTACTAAGCTACTGTTTTTTTGGTTTTTTATGCGGAAAAGTAAATACAGAAATTAAAATACTAAAAGTAAAAGAGTTAAGGGAAGAAGACTTACAGTGGGTGATGCGTGATTGCGATTCCTCCGGTAGATGAGCGGTTGATGGTTGTAGTTGATCGAGCAGTTTACAAAAGTAAATACAAGGGGTTTTTTGTAATTCAAGGGAAAGTATTCGGTTTCAGGTACCTTGTATTATAACATGTTTATTAATAACCGTTAGTAACCTTTCTAAGTATTCAAAGATGAATCGAGGCCCTTTCGCAGCGCAAGACTTGCAACATCGTTTAAAGCAACACTTGTTCTACTTCAGACTAATTCCTCCTTTCGAAGTATCTTAGCCTTTTGTGCATCCACCTGATCTCTCAGTTACGATCGACCAAGTGGTGTTTTAGATAAGTCGAACTCCTCGATAAGTTTTGCTTGTTACAGCTTCCACTTACCGAGTATGATCACGAATTCCCAAGGAAGAGCTTTGCTTGTTACAGCTTCCACTCAACCTTGGAAACTCTGACTATATATGGCACATAGAACAAGTTTTGAATACAAAGAAATGAAACTAAAAGAAATTAAAACATTATATAATACAAGAAAATACCTTCGACCGAATGAGGAGTTTAGCTACGAATATCCATGGAAAAGGACATCATAACTAAATACTCGGGGGTTTTTGAAAACAGTAAGAGGGAAAGGGGTGGAATACTCAAGAACCAACAGGAGTATTCTCTACAGTATTATAATACTCAAGAACCAACAAGAGTATTATAATTTCAAAGCGTATAATACTCAAGAACAAACAGGAGTATTATTTCAAAATCAAACCAAACTTACATAGTAACTTAGAGAGAGAAGTGTTTTTACAATTTTTGGATGATTTACAAATGAGGTTTGGCTTGGTATTTATAGCCAAACTTGAGAGAAATGGAGGGTGGAGATGGGAGGCAAGTGTTTTTCATCCAAGGGAGGAGAAGGGAGGAGGAAGGAGGAGGTGACACATGGGGGGAGCCAAAAGTCGCCGGTCATGGCAAGGCAAGGGGGAGGAAGCCACCGGTGGCCGGTCACCATGGGGAGAGGCTTCCTCCTTTGGCCACCTCCAAGCAAGGTGGCCGGTCTCCTTGGTCCATGGGTGCATTTTGACAGTTTTGTGCAGTCTTTTCACAAAACTATCAGTCCAATTTCGCCCCGTCTGACTTTGATTGTTCCTCGGTTGAATTTAATTTGAGTAATTCCTACGTCAGGATCTTGAGATTTCTTCATTCGGCGTCTGATCTTGACCTTGGATTGACTCTTAATATCTTTTCAGCGTAAAATCCTCTCCTTAGCGTGTTTTCTCTTTAGTCTCTAAAATGCCATGTAGAAATAAATCGGGACTAACAAGCAGAAGTTAAATAGACCAACAGTCTAATTTGGTGGGTTTTACTGTGTTTTTGATTCGTATAATTATGGTCCATCAACTACCAAGCTAAAGTTTTCACTATAAGAAGTTAGATACAATTAAAATAATCAACGTATGTATAAATACGGTAACCATCTAAACCTTAATTTTCTAATTAGGAAATAGAAACCATAAGCCTTTATTGCTAAAATTATGGACTTCCTAAACTGCACAAGCCCAATAATCTAATCAGACTCCACAACCCAACAGATATATGCATGTAAGGATAAGATGATATGAATACAGTGGATGGTGATTTAGGGAGTAAGATGGCTTATGAAAGGTATAACAGTCTTGTAAGCGAAGCTCAGACTCCTCTATACTGTGACAAAACTGTTCTTCAAACTATTTTGAGGGCAATGTAAATGAAATTTGAGTGTCAATTTTCGGACAGTGGGTTTAATAAATTTCTAAAGATCACCAAAGAAATTGTTCCTCCCGATAACAACTATCTTGGTTCCTATAAAGATGTGAAAAAAGTCTTGAAGAATATGAGGTTGGGTTATGAGACCATACATGCTTGCGAGCATGGATGCATATGTACTAGAAAGAGTACAAGGATCTTCTTAGTTGCCCCCCGTGGGGCGAGGCAAGATACGCGCATCGTGGAAGTAAAAGCAAGGTTCCAAAGAAGACGGTTAAGTACTTCCCTTTGACGCCAAGATTGCACTGCCTCTATATGTCATCACATATTGCAGGCCGAATGCGGTGGCACTCTGAAAGAATGGTTAGTAACCAAATTACATTAGACATGCTGCAGATGGTGAATCGTGGCAAATATTTGACAAGGAATTTCCAGATTTCGCAAATGAGATATGGATTGTTCGACGTTGATTAGTAACCACTACTACAGAAGAGAGATTAGGCAACGGTTCAGACGTAGCTTATGCAACGGTTTCTCATCCCTTCGGAGCTTCGAGCCTCTCTAATAGCACTTGGCCTATTGTTGTTATTCCTTATAGTTTACCACCCCTTATATGTATGAAAAAGGAGTTGGACATACTACATATGTTGATACCGGGACCCAAGTCTACTCGTATGTTCTTTTATTCCACAATGTGTTTTGTAATATTTTAGGCGTATGTGCTTTAATGCGATAATTATTTGTTTCAAATTCTAAGCGGAAGTTCTTTTAAACGACAGTAAGGTGTTTAAATTTATAAGTTTATGTAGTTTTATACGACACTAAGATGTTAAGGTTTTAAGGGTATGAAATATTAGGCGACTAATTTGGAAAGTAACCACAGCAAATCCTATATCCATGGTTGGAAAATATGTTCGGTCTATGGAATTAATAAAAAAACAATGTCTCATAAGAGTTAAACTTAACGCAACAAGTGTTCTGGTAGAATGTCACACGGACATTACGCTACTTGGATTTCGCGACATATTTTACGCGAAGCACCACGATTCACATAAATTATATGCGACTTATTTACGACTTTACAAGAAAAAAAAATGTCTTAAGCTGAAATCACACTTATAAGAATAATGTAAATTAGATAATCACTATTTAACCACATTTACTCTTCGATTTCTGCTCACAACTCTTCCCACTTTCAACTATCTCTCATCCACACAAAAAAAATGTAAGAAAATTAAGCATCTCATTTTGTCAACAAATCAAACTACCTTCCAAAAAGGCAAGGCTTTAACGGTCAACGAACTCCTTATGCACCTGGTGCAATACTAAATTGAACTGATTTAACATGGAAAGAACAAAACAGAATATTACAAATAATCACACACTTTTTGTTGAAGTTTCTTGAATTTTCTTTTTCTGGCATTTTACAATTGTTTTCTTAAAATTTTCAACAATCAAACAGAACGTGAAATTTGTAGGGCATATATTAGTAGAATTGTCATTTGCTTATGAGCGCTTTATTTTGTTAACCAACACCAAAACTTTGTCTGTAAGCTCTTTTGCGGGTTGGACAACCTTCTCCATTTCTTTCTTGGCCTGGATTGTGGAGGCCGATTCGTCCTCGAAAGAGTCTATGCACATTGTGAAAGATGTGTAGGAGCCCGAGATGGCGGTCTGGATGTCCATGGCAGATTCACCTACCTTGCTCCAATCCAAGGCGTTCAATTTGTTCAAAGTCTCTTGGAGGTCGAACTTAGCATTGTCAAAAGCCTCGTCGCAATACTGCAATGCTCCATAAGTCCTCGGACTGTCCTTATATTTCTTCTCGAGCGCTTTCTTGTTTTTTGTTGCCACAGGGATGTAATCCATCGCTGCTTTGATTGCAAGCTTGATAAGTTCTTTATTAGGCTGGGCGGTCATTTTCGCTGAGGCCAAGGTGTCACATGAATGCTTGTGACCAGTAGCCTTGCAAATGGCGGACTGAGCTGACTTGATGCCTCCCTTGTGAGCAACGCACACGGGCACGACCATTGCCACGAGCAATAGTACAGATGAAACTCCGATGATGACTACTTTCTTCCCCATAATCTCTCACAAAATAATGAAGAAAACAAAAATTAAATACTGATTTGTTTTAAGAAACTTGTTTTGGTATTTGGATGGATGGAAAAAATAAAGATTCAGTTCAAAACAAACAACGCTATATCTTAAAGCCGGACAGTTAGTCTCTCGTTGTTTGTTTGATATCAAACCCTGGTGCTATGAGTTTGAGTTATATATGCTGAAAAACACATGCCAATGAAACAGATTGCGCCAAACTTAGTTACACTAAACATAGAATCGGGAGGCTTAGAGGTTGAGAGTCTTCTTTCGTATCCGAATTTTAAGTTCTATGGCAAACTTAGTCATCCCTAAATTCAAAATACCCATGCAATGCATGGGCTAATTCAGGGCAGCAATGAGAAAGATAAACGAGACCAGTTTCTTAAAAAAGTCCACAAAATTTCAGGATGATAGAATTATTTAGATGCCTGAAAATAGAATATATATATGTTGAATTTGTTGATGGTCCAGAAGATATATTAGAATTTAATATTTTGATAGATTATTATCAGAAGAAGAAAGGAGCGTTCAGCTCAGTTCAGTTGAGAATTTATCTTTATTTAGAAAACTTGAGAAATCCATTTGTACCTTTCAAAGTGCATGATCAAGTCGTTGCGATACTGAAAAATGTTTCATTAGCAAAATCAAATTTCCCGACTTGGAGTTTCCATTAAGGCCTGCTCTTTTGATTTGAAAAGTCGATGAATTAAACATAATTCAGGTGAATAACTAAGTAAACTTGGAGTGGCCGAAGAACATGCTCTAAGGTGCTAAATTTATAAATTGTGTTACTTGATAAATTCTTGTTTTAACCTCTCAATGCATCAAGCAAAAAGGATCGAATGTAGGCATAACATTTATAAATCGGTAAGTACTGGATCATCTAAGGAGCAAGTTTATCATATACATTATATAAGATGATATTTCCGTTCAACCATTCTAACTAAAATGATGAGGGTTTGTATTCTAAGACATAATGTGATCTGAAATGTAGAAGGATTTAACCAATGCAAGAAGGTGTTCACTAGTTAGCAAAAATGTACCATTCATTGATCAATGAGCAAACATGCATGATATGTCAAATAAGAAATGGGGATAGGCTACGTATGTACCCTAGCAAAGACCAACTTTCTTTGCACCTCTAATCCTCAAACATACATCTTAACTATGAGTCCCTACTCTCGAGGTGCATACTCGAATGATTCTACCTCGTCTAATTACAAACTTTTGCTGCGCAATTACACGAGATAGACATCCTTTAGTCCTAGTCTTTCAAGCAGATACTGCCAACTTTCCGAATAAGATAATAGGCCACCGTTGTGGTCACTACTTATAGTTAATTCAATAGTTAGTCAAGTTTTCTACCTCACCCTTCCAGTCTATTGGTATTACACTTAGCATTCTTGCATTGAGACATTTTATCAAATATTTTGGATGCATAAACTAAGACATGTGGTCATATATATTGAACCAAATCTCCAAATCAACGTAGCAAACATGTGTTATCATTGCACAACCATAAGTTAGGGTACAAATAGGATCCATGGAACAGTAAAATAAAGGAGCTACCCACTATTCATGTTCATAGACTAACAATGAGTAGTGTAGAGTACAAGGAAAATGAAAATATAAAAGAAAAGTGGAGAAAACTAGTACAGACGGCCTCAATCAACTCTTACGATCTTCAATCTTCCATGGATGATCCTTTAATTCTTGGGTCAATTTTCTCTCTAAACCAGATCTTTTTTTCTAACACAATTGAGTTCTCTATTTACAATCTGAAATTATGTTGTCTGTTAAAAATATGTATCCCACGGGTGTTGTAACAGTCACGAGAGCACCTCAGCAGCAAACAAACTAAAGGTAAACCCGGCACACACGATGTACTACCCAGTTCGGCAACAAGCCTACTCTTGGGGCCTCCCAAGCCCTAAAGGAATTGTACTTCTTTAATGTAGAGTTTAGGGTTACAACGAACTTACGCTTACAATACTCCTTAAAACCATCTACCTGAACGTTGTAATATTATGCAGTTTAAATGTATGTAATTCGAACGCAAGATATTTAGTCAAAAACAATTTATAAGACCAGTAAGTACCGGTCGTCCAAGGAGCAAGTGTAACCTAAGATCACTATTCGATTTTACTCCAATAAGTCTATTCCCTTTGCGATTATCAATAACTAAGTGAAAGCAATGAAATGAAAAAGGTGTTTTCAAGGGTTTAAAAAGCGTTCCTAGGGTACTACGTCCCTGTTTGGTGTACTAGACTCATGATAGACACAATTTCATGCAATTACGAGCAATGTAATGGTTAGATTAAGGCGTGCGACTATTAAATCAAATTCAATCTCTCGATGTTTTTATTTGATTTAAGGAAGAGGCACCTCGCACGTGAGCTTCAATCTCTCGATGTTTTTAGCTCACGTACAACTCAAGTTTCTCAATCATCAACGCTATTTGAATGTGAAATTATATCCCCTGTTCAAGCTTGTGTCCAAGATACAGTTGCGACAGACCTTGAACTCTTTTCACAACAATTCATCAGACAGTTCAAGGCACAGTTGCGACAGACCTTGAACTCGTATCACAACAGTTCAGACAACAGAACGAAAGTAGAAGGACGCACAGAATGATAACCCAGTTCGGCCACGCCTACTCTGGGGGTTTCCCACACCCTAGAAGGGACAGCAAATCTTTATTACGAGTTAGAGCTACAAGTGGACTTACGCTTACACCTTGTAATCGCCTAGCCTCTAACACTACGTCTCTCTAATTTGCAACCGAGGTTTACAGCAGTTAACCTCGATCCCCTTCGTTCGAACCTGCAGTCTGAACGTTCTCGACCTTCTCCTGAAGCTCGGATGCTTTCTCTCGAAAGCTTGTTCACCTTTGTTGTGTACGGCAGTTTGATCGCTTCTAGGCAGTCTCAGTTGCACTTGATAAGACTGCTCTTGCACCGTTGAGTTTCCGGTGAGGAAACACAACTGGCCGTCGCTTTCTTCTTCTCCAATCGGTAGGGTTTGATCGTGTATATTTTGATCTTGAAAGCGATGCAGAATAAAGGCGCCCTAGCATTGTATTTATATGCTAGGACGAAACCCTAATTTGCACAAGATAATCCCATCAAATATTTAGGAGATATTCCCAGATATTTGATGTATATCTTTCTCAAATCGGTTGGAAGAATATACGAAGTCTTCTTGCCCAAGTAAGCAGCGCCGCCTTCAATGTTGATATTCATTTGAATATCTTATGCTCGAATAAGTCGATGGCCGACTTAACTTGGCGATATCTTCGCTGTCCAATATCCTTCCAAAAAATATCCATGCGTCTGCTCCACGCTGTATATGAGTACTAGGATATGTTCGAACTCCCCCTGAACTCCTGCTCGAACTGTCTAAGCTACGTTTTGCCAAATACATGCCACTCAAGGGAACATCAATCTCCCCCTTGGCATTTTGGCAAAACTAGATCTACTAGATAACTAAGTCTATCTAACTATCTAGACAATAGACAACTTTGAGGGAAACAAAAATTGTCTCCTAAAAAATACTCCCCCTTTTTGCCACAAACTGGCAAGGGGTGCGATCCGAGTTCGAACAGCCAATCAAAATGTGCCAGAACAAGCACTAAGTACGAAAGATTTAAACAAAAAATCCGGGGAGATAGTTTTTTAGAGGACCTTCATGCAGACGACCCATCATCAGTGGCATCCTCAGAATCAGCATCATCAGATTCATCATCACTTGGGTAGCTGAGGGCACGAACGAGCTTGTTGATGCGCTTGCGTTGCTCCTTGTCCACTTCGATGATGACATTCAGGTCATTGAGCTGGCTCCTCTCATCCCGGCCCATCCTGGATCCCCCTCGACTCGACTCCGCAACACCCTTTCCTTTCTGGTTCCCCTCCTTGAGATCGTTCACGTGACGCCCTTTAAACAACTTGTGGTCAACGATGAACTTGCTGGGTGCCTTTGTGAGATGGTCAGGCGAGGCCTTCAAATCTGGAGCTTGATGGATGATCAGCTCATATATCAGAGAAGGGAAGCAAATCTGGTGCAGAGTTCTCTGCGAAGTAGCATGTTCAGCAATTTGTTTGAACATCACTCTGCCCAGGTTGAACTTCAGCTTATTCCCTATCTGATAAATCAGTTGGGCCATGTCCTTATTGACAGTAGAGCGATGAGTAGACGGCCTCCAGTTGAAGACAGCAATGAAAAACAGCATCGAATAGAACGTAGACAGATCCGCTGTATTCACAACTAACTCAGGCCTCCACCGAACAGAGCCTGCAGTGATGGTGCTCACTATCTTTACAAAGCTAGATTCCTCTTCATCAACAGCTGGGTCGTTCATGGAGAAGTATACATTGATCAGCTCAGGATCAATCTTGATCCTTCTTCCTCTAACATAGAAGACCCCATAATCTGTTTCTCCAATAACCCCAAACCCAGGAGGAAGGTTTACCATGGCTTCACGTACCAATTGCTCGTTGAACGGCTTGCATCTGTCCAGCGTCCAGAACAGATTAGATTCCTTGAGCACCTCAATCACTTCCTTTCCCTTGTATCGGGACTCATCTAGCAACCTCTCAGGAATGATTTTCCCTTTCAGCACACAACTCCATTTCAACACAGCGTCTTTATTAACGAACCACACTCCTTTCTTGACCTTACCCACTGGAACAGTCTCAGACTCAGGGGCTGGGACTTTGCATCTCCCAGCATCCTCAGAGACAGGAACCGCAGCATCGCGCTTCTTTTTCTTGGAAGAGCCGACTCCCCCTGCACCAATGCTGACCTCAGTAACCTTCTGAACTGATCCCTTTGTAGATTTTGCAAAATCTACCTTCTTCTTTTCCTTGTCCTTCTTTGTCCTTTTGAGATTGACAAGAGGAACACTGTCTTGGTCATCTTCTGAAAGAGTAGCATCCTTCGACACTTGCTTCGCAGTGTCCTCACGAACTGATGCACCATCCTTCTCCATATGATCATCTTGAGAAACAACTACAGGTACAGCCACACCAACTTCCTCTGGAGCTATTCCAATCTCAACTTCAGTCTGAACAGATGGTTCCACAGTTGGAACGCTTGTAGCTTTCTCTGCAACTCTTCCAGTCTCAACACCAGACTGAACACTCGGTTCCACAGTTGGAACACTTGAAGCTTTCTCTGCAACAGACTCTTCTGCCCCAACGGCCTGATCACGTGGAACTTCCTTCGAACTTGCCACTCCTTGATCCTTTTCGTTTTCCAGATCTTCCATGACATCATCAATGTCTTTGTACATCTTCTCCAACTCCTCATCCTTTTCTGCTGGGTCCGATTCTTCTGGCATGGATTCTTTCAACACATCTGTCTTCCCTGATGGATTAATCTCCTCTGACACAGTCTCAGCATGCTTACCGGAACGTTCATTAATGACTCCTTCTTGATTCTTAGACGGCTCAGCATCATTAATCACCAAATTTCTCTTCCCCGAGGTCTCAATGAACTTCTCTGATTCTTCATCGGACATTGCAATCTTCCGACCTCTAGTGGCATATATCTGAGCTAGATATATTCTGGGAGAGTCACGAGCCCACTTAATCTTCTTCTTGTGACCAGCCTTTGGAGGTACGTATCCGGTGGCAAAAATCTTCTCCCTCCATGATGTTGAGCCACCAACCGCTTTGCTGGGCTCGCCGCTTTCCACAATCTTGTCAGGATTGTTTTCAGTAACAGAACTACCGGCCTTGTCGCCAACAATCGCCTTATCACTAATAGCAACACTACTAGTACCATCACCAATAACAGCCCTACTGGCTTCATCACATTCAACAGACTTACCCTCCTTCTCGACACCCACATTCAGATCTTCCTTCAAAGAATTTTCAACAAACGGAGTATTTGCAGAATCTGAACGAACAGTTAGAAATACCTCAGATTGGGGACGGACTTCTTGAGATGTACCAGCATCAACTGAGACGGACGAGTCCACCGTGGTCGACTGAGGGATCTTCTTTGCTTCGGCCAAAGATTCAGTGTCGGAGCGTAAAGGTGACACCTTTTTCACCTTCGAAGCTTTTGATTTCGGGATTTGGGGTTTCGCCGCAAGAGCTTTTGAGGACTGCATGCTTTCCGTCTTCTTTTCAGTGGATTTGACGCCGGACTTAGATGATTTCCTGGTGTTCACCATCGCTGTTGAATAGATGAGCGGTTGAGAGAGAAGTCGCTGAGAGTCGTTCTAGGGTTTGGGCGAGAGAGGGAGTAGACTGCGAACTGATTTGTGTTTCAAAAGAAATACTCTAGCCTTTTCAACTTCCCAAATCTGTCAACTCCCGTTTCAAATAACGGCATAAAAAATCTTCGAGAATATTCAAAAAAATTGGTCTTCACGTGCTACACCTTCTGTTCCAGCTCCCTTCCTTAGGTGGTCAGTCCAACAGTTTAGCTGGAGATTCGACTTTGACTGACCACCGTCGGATGCATTCAGTGGTTGACACCACATAGACCCACTGGGGATCTGGGTGTTCCACTCCGTAACCTGCCATAGGGGTTGACAGAGGTCTTGGTATGCCTCAGAGTTATCATCTTCAGGTGCCCTTCATATTCATATTTTCTTGTTTGGCTCCAGGCATATTTCTGTGGGCATTGTACGAACTCCTTCCGTAACTGTGACACCTTCTGATTCAACAGTTTCCTGGGACAGTTGTCAACATGGTGATGAGTCGAATTCTCGACTCATTTACATACCCATTTACAAAGAGTTTTGATCCATTCCCGATGCTATCTCGATGCCATTTGACTCTTTTCCTTGCGTTTCAGGCTTGGAACAACCATACATGGAGCTCAGGACCTTAGCACGAAGGAACGAAGAAAAATCGAAGTTTTGAGCAATTTTTGTCTCAAAGGAGCTCCAGTCGACCGACTGGGAAAACTCCCCTGCGCCAGTCGGTCGAGAAGATCGACTATCAGATGGCCTCCTCAGGCGCGTCAATCGAGTCGGTCGACTCGATCAGCCAGGCGACCGACTGAGAAACTGCTTAGAGAGCTCAAGTCCTCCAGTCGCCCGACTGAGGAACCTTCTTCACGCTAGTCGGTCGAGAAAACCAACTCTCAGATGGGCCTGCCATACCACTTTATCGAGTCTGTCGACTCGCAACCCAGTCGACCGACTGAGAGTCCACTTCATCAAGGTGCACTTCAACGTCAGTCGACCGACTGGGAGAACCAGCTCACGCCAGTCGATCGACTGAGCTACAGTACCGGAAAACCCTAGCTTTGTCTATAAATAGAAACTTTTGGAGGACTTTTGGAGGACTTTTGGCACGGTTTTGGAGAAGGATTGAGCACGAAATTCGAGGAGATTGAGTGAAGGAGAAGAAGACCAACATCCTTGAATCTCTAATTTGGTTTTAGATTCCTAAACCCCATCTTCTCTACATGTTTTTGTGCTCATCCATGATTGTTTTTGATTGTAACCTCACTATGAGTGAGTAGTGACCTTGATTGGGGATCTATGAATCCCCTAAACATGTTTGTGACATTATAAACATTATGGATGCTATTGATGAATGATTTGCACATGATTTTTCTTCATTTGAACTTAATGATTAGAGTTGCCCATAAGGTGTTTGTGAAAATGCCTCAATGAGAAACTTTGCTTGATTTCGTGTTTGAAGTAACTTGCATTGAAGAGCATGATTTCTAATGACCTAAATGAAGAAGCATTAGGATTTTGTGTTACTTGGATGACACTCTTAACCTAATGAGAATGGCTTGAACTTAACAAGAGTTTGATTGTCTAGTCAATAAAGCGTGAGTGTGAGACTAGATAATTAGATTCTATAATGCCAATAGAGCGTGAGTGTGAGGCATTATGCGAGATGCAACCTCTTTATACTAAGTTGGAGCGTGAGTTGAATTTAGCGTTAATGTTGCATGGCTAGATTCTAAATATGTGCATGTGATTTCATCAATGGTGTCCTAGTTTACCGTCACAATAATTGTTTAGGTGGAGGATTAGATCCCTAGTCATCCTTTATTGATTGTTAAACTCGTTCGTTGTTCACATCTCTCTTTGGATAGTACAATTTGGCTATCACCCTCTTAAGAGGAAATCCCCCCCCCCCCCCCCCCGAAAACCTTAGACAATCTAGCTTTAATCTATGGCATTATTAGTTTAATCACCTATCTCTTGGGTACGACCTTGGGTTTCCCGAGTCAAATATAAATGTTTTGATTTAACGTGACTTAGCATAAGTATTTGAATTCTTATTTGAATATTTACACTATATTATCGAGCGATCAAATGGCGCCGTTGCCGGGGATATGTTAACTAACTATCGTGCTATTAGATTATCTAGTTTTGTTTGCTTTTCCCTACTTGGTAGCCATTGCTTGTGTTGATCTTGATTGTGTTTATTTCCCTTGCCGATCATTACTAAGAATTCCTTTTGTTCTTGTAGGCTTTTGAATGAACACAAGATTCGGAGGAAAGAAACACGTAGCAACCGGCTCTTCTTCAAATACTTCTCACCCAACCGCTACGAGAGGGAGAGGGAGAGGTAGACCTCGCAAAAGTCCTTCACCCCTTGCCCCTATCGCTCCTATTGTTCCACCGGCTTTCCAAGGGCCTAGACCTCGCCCACCTCCTCTTTTAAACCCGGCACTTTACTTGCCGCCAGGATTTGTAATGGAAAACGAAGATGAGAACCGCCCGGTTCTCCAAGGAGATAACCGTGATCATCGGATTGATGGGGATGAGATGGAAAATCTTCCCGCTAGGCATAATGATGATATTGATGACCGAAATCCTCCCGCTCCTCAAAGAAACCACAGAAATTGGAGGTATGACGATGAGAATGATGAAAGGCCCGTGGGAGATTACATGACTCCCACCCTCGAGGGAAATGGCTCGGTTATTCTACCTCCCGATGAGGATGCCTTCGATTTCGACATTAAATCATCTCTAGTGCACATGGTTACGAATGATCAATTTCAAGGGGCCGGGAATCCCTCCAATCATCTAACCAACTTTCAAGAATACTGTCGGACATATAAACCAAGGAATGTGCCGGTTGAGTACGTATATCTTAAGCTCTTTCCTTCGTCGCTATATGGAGATGCCAAGGAATGGCTACAAAATCATGAACCGGGGACGTTTCGTACTTGGGACCATTTGGCTACCTCTTTTCTAAACAAGTTTTACCCTCCATCTAGAACAAAAAAGTTTACAGACTTTATCCTTACGTTCTCTCAAAGGGACAACGAGATCTTCCACCAAGCTTATGATAGGTTTAAACATTACTTGAGGGAATGCCCTCACCATAATTTTAGAAGGGACGATCTAATGAGATACTTCTACTTGGGGATGAATAAGGAAGCTAAGAACCAAATGGACACGGCTAGTGGAGGCGCTATAATGGAGTTACCGGCTAACCAAGGTTTTAAGGTTGTGGACAAAATAGCTTCAAACTCGGATAAATACCAAGGAGTAGACCACGAAAAGATGGCCAAGTCAAGAGATGACTCCTCAAATTCTGCATTGAGGTCCGAAATAGCCGAATTGACAAAGAAAGTAGAAAATATGGTGTGTCAAGCGAACTCCGTTGAGGCAACAAAGGCTAAAGCTGAAAAAGAAAGAGTCTCGGCGCACCAATCATGCTTCTTGTGTTTTAGTACAAGACACTCTACCAAAAATTGTCCCGAAGGGAAATATGAAGAAGATGATGATGGCTATGAGGAGGCACATTTTGTCAACCAACAAAGAAACTACAATCAAAATGCGAGTCCCACCGCTAGAACTTATGAGCATCCACAAAAGAGAATGTCTAATGATTCTAACTTCACCTCAAGGCCTCAAGGGCAAAATTCTCACTCAAATCAAGGAAATTATCAAAGCAATTATCAAGGGAATAATCAAAGGCAAGGGTATGGTTCTAGCTCTAATCAAAATCAAAGACAAAACTCATATTCGAACCAAGGGCAGAATTCCTACTCAAATCAAGGCCAAGGCTCGAATCAAAATTCTCAATATTCTCAAGGAAACTACCAAAGGCCCTATCAAGCCAAGTCCAACATGAATGATCAAGGGAACTCTTCTTCTAGCACTCAAGATAACACTATGATGTCTATGATGGCTCAAATGCTAGAAGGTCAAAAAGAGACCAATAAGAGAATGGAGCAATTGGAAGCCCATAACAAGATGCTTGACAATCAAGTGGCTCAACAAGCCGTAGCATTGAAGCAAATGGGGAAACTTCCCTCTCAACCGGACGTTAATTCCATAGAACATGTTGAGGCCATCACATTGAAGAGCGGGAAAGTTCTACCTACCCCTCAAGGGAAATCTAGCCCCGATGGCAAGAAGAAGGAGATCTCGCCAGGAGTGGGATTGGCTCCGGGCTACAGTCATGTCCATGGTCAGAGGTCCTGGAGGCCCTGTTGTTTCTCCAGCTGCTCCAGAGTTTTCCATTCCTCGTGGCGCCTCCGCCCTGCCTACCACGCCAGCTTCTAGAGTCGAGGAGGCAAGCACACCACTCACTGTGGGCACGATTGTGATTGAGGACCCCATTCGAGGGGAGAGTTCGCACTACACTGGTGCCACGATTCCGAACGAGGAAGGTGTTGGAGATTCTGCCAGAGCATCCAGCCCAGGAGATGATGAGGCTACATCTTGAGTTTCTACTGCATGCTGCTCTACCTTTTGTCTCTACTTTCTTGTCTTGATCATGTACTTGGATGATAAGTCGCCTTTTGGCGCAATTTTGGATGATGTTTGACATATTGAGTGATATGCCCTTTACTTGCTTTTGGTTGTATGCTACATTCGTTATGATATTGAAGGTGTTTACCATTTGTGCTATTCACTCTACAGGATGTGCACCCCTATTATTCTCATGTTCAAAATTCATCTTCTTTGCCTACATTTGCAACCAAAAGGGCATTTATCACTCACATGAGTTTTATCAACCGTGCTTCAAACGAGGGGAGTTCCTATGTGCCCTTACCTTTGTTTTATGATTCTTTGCGCTTAGGGACTAAGCTTGAGTCAAGTGTGGAGTGGTTTGTGCGCATAGTTCACATGATTGCATGCTTTACATATCATTTTTGATGGACACTTGCATCTTTTGCACCTTATCCCTACATGAGAGAGTTTTAACCACATAGGCTTGTGACTATCAATTCTGATTCCTATAAATCACACCTAGCCTATTTGCTACATTTATCGGATTTTGAACTTAGAACCGACCTAGTCCATTGAATGTGTATTCTTGAAAACCAATATCATTGCTATCTCTCGTCTATCTAATTCTCTAAGTATTTTCGTTGAAATACCTTGGATCAAGCTATAGCAAGCACTTTTAAAACTCTTCGTGAAAAACCTAAATCTCTTGATTATTCCTTGGTGACTTGAGTCCTCTAACACGGTGCCTTGCTTATGTTTGTCCCCCGCACATTCCATACACTCTTTGAACATATTGTCAAGTTTTAAGTGTGGAGTCAAAAAAAAATTGATTTTTCTGCTCCGCCTCTGCGGTACTTATGCGGTTAGGTGGGACGGTGGCATACATAGTCCAATCTCTAGTCCGAGTAGCCGGGAAAATAGACGAGCAACCCTCGCCTTGACTCGCGACAAAAGGACGAGGATGAGTGAGAGCAGTTTTTGAAAAAAAAAGAAGCACTTAAAAATTGACTCTATGTTCTTCCATCATTATTCACTTGTGCGGGTGCATCATTTGTTTTGTGTGCTAGTTGGAGTGACTTTTGGACGACCCATGTGCTTGCACGGGAGTATTCATTTGGTTTATGACTTGTTTGTTAAGAACTCTCGTGTCGAATTCCTCTTCCCTTATGGATTACGGCTTAAGCGCCTAAAACTTGGGAACGAGTTTCATGTCGCAAGCCCGTGGACTAGCCCTAGCTAGCATAGGCAAGCGATTGACATTTTTTGTGCAAAACTAAAAGCTCAACTTCTATTGTATTACCTTGAAAATGAATAGAAATTTGGATGAGACGATTGATAGCTCTAGTAATGATAACCTTGAATGCACAACCTTAATGGTACTCAAAGTGGTTCAAAAGTCCTTTTGATGGTATTGTGATGATAGTCCTAGCGTGGGGTGAGGAATTTGTTTTGAGAAATCATAGCTTTGGTTAAACACTCTTGAATTCAATTCTCATGGGATAAGTGCACTTGGGATTTGTGAGTATTCCCTTTTCTGAAAACTCTCACGAGACTATAACTCGTCCAATAGGGTAGCCTAGGGGTTTAAAGGCTTAATGCATATGCTAAATGCATTCGTCACACCTACGAAAAGGAGTTAGGTTGTATATATGTGTTAGAGTAGTTAGAAATAAAGTTTACCCGTTGTTTCTCTTTGGCTTATTCTTATTGTTTGCTCGGGACGATCAAACTCTAAGTGTGGAGTGTTTTGATGAGTCGAATTCTCGACTCATTTACATACCCATTTACAAAGAGTTTTGATCCATTCCCGATGCTATCTCGATGCCATTTGACTCTTTTCCTTGCATTTCAGGCTTGGAACAACCATACATGGAGCTCAGGACCTTAGCAAGAAGAAACGAAGAAAAATCGAAGTTTTGAGCAATTTTTGTCTCAAAGGAGCTCCAGTCGACCGACTGGGAAAACTCCCCTGCGCCAGTCGGTCGAGAAGATCGACTATCAGATGGCCTCCTCAGGCGCGTCAATCGAGTCGGTCGACTCAATCAGCCAGTCGACCGACTGAGAAACTGCTTAGAGAGCTCAAGTCCTCCAGTCGCCCGACTGAGGAACCTTCTTCACGCCAGTCGATCGAGAAAACCAACTCTCAGATGGGCCTGCCATACCACTTTATCGAGTCGGTCGACTCGCAACCCAGTCGACCGAATGAGAGTCCACTTCATCAAGGCGCACTTCAACGTCAGTCGACCGACTGGGAGAACCAGCTCACGCCAGTCGACCGACTGAGCTACAGTACCGGAAAACCCTAGCTTTGTCTATAAATAGAAACTTTTGGAGAACTTTTGGAGGACTTTTGGCACGGATTTGGAGAAGGATTGAGCACGAAATTCGAGGAGATTGAGTGAAGGAGAAGAAGACCAACATCCTTGAATCTCTAAATTGGTTTTAGATTCCTAAACCCGATCTTCTCTACATGTTTTTGTGCTCATCCATGATTGTTTTTGATTGTAACCTCACTATGAGTGAGTAGTGACCTTGATTGGGGATCTATGAATCCCCTAAACATGTTTGTGACATTATAAACATTATGGATGCTATTGATGAATGATTTGCACATGATTTTTCTTCATTTGAACTTAATGATTAGAGTTGCCCATAAGGTGTTTGTTAAAATGCCTCAATGAGAAACTTTGCTTGATTTCGTGTTTGAAGTAACTTGCGTTGAAGAGCATGATTTCTAATGACCTAAATGAAGAAGCATTAGGATTTTGTGTTACTTGGATGACACTCTTAACCTAATGAGAATGGCTTGAACTTAACAAGAGTTTGATTGTCTAGTCAATAAAGCGTGAGTGTGAGACTAGATAATTAGATTCTATAATGCCAATAGAGCGTGAGTGTGAGGCATTATGCGAGATGCAACCTCTTTATACTAAGTTGGAGCGTGAGTTGAATTTAGCGTTAATGTTGCATGGCTAGATTCTAAATATGTGCATGTGATTTCATCAATGGTGTCCTAGTTTACCGTCACAATAATTGTTTAGGTGGAGGATTAGATCCCTAGTCATCCTTTATTGATTGTTAAACTCTTTCGTTGTTCACATCTCTCTTTGGATAGTACAATTTGGCTATCACCCTCTTAAGAGGAAATCCCCCCCCCCCCGAAAACCTTAGACAATCTAGCTTTAATCTATGGCATTATTAGTTTAATCACCTATCTCTTGGGTACGACCTTGGGTTTCCCGAGTCAAATATAAATGTTTTGATTTAACGTGACTTAGCACAAGTATTTGAATTCTTATTTGAATATTTACACTATATTATCGAGCTATCACATGGATTTGTGCGCTTCTCCAATCAGGCCTTGTGTGCAAGGTCTTATCCACTCCCCCTCGCAGCAATCTATGTTGAGTGTTTGCACAGGCAAGAGCAACCGATTGCTTGCCATGGTGCTCGTCGGTCATCGATCCCATCAGACCCATCCCAATGGTGTAGCAGTTGTTGGCATCCCTTCTTCCTTTCATCAGTGTATCACCATTCTTGTCTAGGACAAGGCATGAGTAGCTAGAGAATGACACATAATGTCCATCGTCGCACAGTTGACTGATGCTGATAAGATTCCTTGTCAGACCTTTGACAAGGAGGGTGTTCTTGAGTGCAGGGAGATCCGGAACCATCAATGTCCCACAGCCGATCACCTGACCCTTTCAACCATCCCCGAAGGAGACAAACCATATCTGCTGAACAGGTCTAATATGGGTAAGATATTGAGAGTTACCTGTCATGTGGGTGGAGCATCCGCTGTCGAGGTGCCAACTATCTTGCGCTGTGTAGCTTGAGGAGTAGCTGGCCACCATGCAAACGGTTTAGTCTGCCTTTTGAACCCAGACTTGTTTCTGTCGCAGTATGGTCCGTTGTTGGAAAGCACGTCGTTCAGTAAGAAACAGGCGACACTTCAGTTTGATGTGTCCCATCTGGTTACAGTACCAGCAAGTGCGCCACTCTCTCCTTTGCTTTACTGGTGAGGAATCACGGCGTTGGACGGGTGTTCCACAAGTCTTTCCATCATTTGGTGTGCTAAGAGACTTCCTGTGATCGGCTAGGTTCTTTCCTCTAGACTGTTTCACCTTCTGTTCTGGCCGCTGATCCGTCACCTGTTGTGCTTTAACGAGGGTAGTGCCTTTTGAAGTGCCTTCTTCCGTAAACCCCAACCCTCGATGTCCAGACTCCATCCTCCGAGACCTAAGAATATCATTTAAGTCTTTAGTGCCAGAGTTGAGAATTCTTACTGACAGTTTGAGGTGATTGAGCTCCTTCTCAGTGTCTGCATGATCCATTCTTTCAGATTCAAGCTGGAGTTCCAGCTGTTCGACCCTCCTGAGTTGGAACACCTCCTTGCGCTTCAAATCTGTGATGGTTTTCCTCAGACCTGCCATGCCGACTGGATGAGTCTCCCGATCTTTCTCCATGTCGAGTTTCAATGTGGATACTGTACCCAAGAGCTCTGTTCTCTGAGCCAGAAGACACAATCTTTCTTATTTCATTTCAGCCAGTTGAGTGTTCTGTGAGTCTACTGTGCCTTCGAGTTCCACCTTTTGTGTAAGCAGTATTTCGACCTCCTGCCAGACCTTGTCCTTTTCTATAGTGGCGCTTGCTACTGTGTCATTCAGCTTCTTGTTAACCTTGATCAGTATCAGCCATTTCTCGTACAGATCTTTATATGTCTCAGCCAGAGACTCCTGCGTGAGTTCTTCATCGTCACTGTCTGAGAGGTCTTCAACCGGGAGTTCCAACTGAGGTGGTACTCCTTCACCGGAATTGCTGCATCTCCAAGAGTAGTAACAAAAGCCACAAAATTAGTGGTTTCACCTTTTTCTTCATCTGACTCACTATCGCTGAAGCTAGCGACCATTGCCTTCTTCTTCATGAGGGTATTCACACATTGGGAGGCAATATGTCCGAACCCCTTGCATTCATGGCACTGAATTTCTTCCTTTCCGTTGTCAGAAGAGTCTTGTCTCATGTCTCTGGATCTTGATCTGTCGGGTTTCTAGTTTCGGAAGCTATTTGATGAAGGCTGGCCCTGTTTTGGTCCACGTCTGTTGATTTTCTGCACTATTCTGCCAAAATTCTAAGCCATCATAGCCAGTTGTTCAGTAGTGCAGCCACCATACAGTTTGTCTTCAGACATGTCCGCTTTTAGGGCGATTCCCTTCACTTCCCCAGTTTGAAAATCATGATTGATCTCGTAGGTCCTGAGAGAACCCATCAGCTCGTCCAGTTTTAGTTTGGTAATGTCATGCATTTCCTCAATGGCTGTGACCTTCATGGCAAATCTCGGAGGGAGTGATCTGAGGACTTTGCTGGCAAATCTTTCTTCATCAATGGGTTTCCCTAGTACAGACGCCTCGTTGGACAGTTCCAGAACTCTGGTGTTGTACTCAGTGATGGTTTCACTTTCCTTCATTTTCATTTCTTCAAACCTGGTTGTGACAGCCTGCATGCGTGAGTTGCAAACCTTGTCCGTTCCTTCAAAGGCTGTTCGGAGGATGTCCCATGCTTCCTTGGCCACTTCACAGTTGATGATGACCTTCATGACGTTTTCATCTACGACGAAAAAAATTGCGTTCATAGCCTTTGAGTTTCTCATAGATGCTTTGTCCTCCTCTTCTGTCCACAGTGCTTCTGGTTTTGAGATCGGTTCTCCAGTGAGATTGTTCATCATGGGTTTCGTCCAATCTTTCAAAACAGCCTTCCACGCTTTTTCGTCTAGCGATTTTAGAAAGGATCTCATCACGGGCTGCCAGGTGGCATAGTTCGATCCTTCGAGTAGCGGGGGTCTGGTGATGCTTTGTCCTTCCTTCAGAGTCATCTTGAACAGTTCAGGATCCCACTCAGTGTGTCGAGTGTCGGCTCTGATACCAATTGAAATTATATCCCCTGTTCAAGCTTGTGTCCAAGATACAGTTGCGACAGACCTTGAACTCTTTTCAAAACAATTCAGCAGACAGTTCAAGGCACAGTTGCGACAGACCTTGAACTCATATCACAATAGTTCAGACAACAGAACGAAAGTAGAAGGATGCACAGAATGATAACCCAGTTCGGCCACGCCTACTCTGGGGGGTTTCCCACACCCTAGAAGGGACAGCAAATCTTTATTACGAGTTAGAGCTACAAGTGGACTTACGCTTACACCTTGTAATCGCCTAGCCTCTAACACTACGTCTCTCAGATTTGCAACCGAGGTTTACAGCAGTTAACCTAGATCCCCTTCGTCCGAACCTGCAGTCCGAACGTTCTCGACCTTCTCCTGAAGCTCGGATGCTTTCTCTCGAAAGCTTGTTCACCTTTGTTGTGTGCGGCAGTTTGATCGCTTCCAGGCAGTCTCAGTTGCACTTGATAAGACTGCTCTTGCACCGATGAGTTTCCAGTGAGGAAACACAACCGGCCGTCGCTTTCTTCTTCTCCAATCGGTAGGGTTTGATTGTGTATATTTTGATCTTGAAAGCGATGCAGAATAAGGGCGCTCTAGCATTGTATTTATATGCTAGGACAAAACCCTAATTTGCACAAGAAAATCCCATCAAATATTTAGGAGATATTCCTAGATATTTGATGTATATCTTTCTCAAATCGGTTGGAAGAATATACGAAGTCTTCTTGCCCAAGTAAGCAGCGCCGCCTTCAATGTTGATATTCATTTGAATTTCTTATGCTCAAATAAGTCGCTGGCCGACTTAACTTGGCGATATCTTCGCTGTCCAATATCCTTCCGGAAAATATCCTTGCATCAGCTCCACGCTGTATATAAGTACTAGGATATGTTCGAACTCCCCCTGAACTCCTGCTCGAACTGTCTAAGCTACGTTTTGCCAAATACATGCCACTCAAGGGAACATCAGAATGATCAATATCCAAGAGCGGTGAAGACCAAGCCTATCTCGATGCTAGGATGAGTCACGCTATTGATCGTCACCTAGCAAGGGTGAATCTACTAGCATTCTAGAACTCTTAGTCTGATTCTCTCCAATACTCAACTTCAAGTTCATGTTTCTAAACCACCTAGATATTTTATCAAACACTTAGAGGGCATAGAGTTGACATTTGATCAAAGTTGATTTACAACCATGACAAGAGCTTCTTTCAAGCATATATTCAATAGAAGGTAGAGTTCATACACCAAGGAGGTCCATAGGACCCCTAGAAACTAGAAGGGACTACTCACAAGTTATGATTCAATAATGATCAAAAGTAGTTTTTACAAGGATGATGAAGTAAAAACAAAGAAGGTGAAGAAACTAGGGTAAAAGTCTCCCTTCTATCCTTATAGTAGCTCCAAACTTGATTGATGATCTTCAAACACCTTGTCTTCTCTCCAAAAACCCTCAATTTAGTGCCAAAACTCAGCCTTTCTATTTATAGCCGGAGATTAAAAATCCAGTCTTTTCCTAAGCACTCGGGTGAGCTTGCTCTAGCTCGCTCGAGCTCCATGGTGTAATGGCTGAGGAAGGATCAAGGCTCAGACAGGTGATGTTGTGCTCGGGTGAGAGGATTTGTTCAGAGGCACAAGGATCGGACAAGGCTCGGGTGAGCCTATTAATGCTCGGGTGAGCGCAGTTTGACTTCAAGGGGAGAGGCTCGGTCGAGCCTTTTGGAGCTCGGGCACTCCTTCGCTTGAGCATATGAGAAGATGTATGGAAGCCCCGTGCGAGCTCCACTGAGATCGGGCGAGCTTAATTCGGCAGTGGCATTGGTCAGGCGCAGAGCTCGGGAGAGCTTGGTGGAGCTCGGGCGAACTTGTAGAGGCATCCAGCTTTTGGAGGATTTGTTGCAGTCTTAACCTCCGAATTTGGTCTTGGCGTCAACTGGAGAGTTGTAGCCCTTTGAGTTACCTTTCCGACAAGCCAAAGATCAACTCATTTGGACCTCGTATGCGATCTGTGCATGCAAATTACGCCGCAAAGGTCGGTCAACCTTATTTTTCCCGAAACTCCATATTCTGCGCCGAAACTTCAACTTTTTGCCAAAACTTGATGTTTTGTAGCCCGGGACTGTAAGGTCGGTTTCTAAATGTCATCGAAAGAGACTCGGAATGGATCAACACATCTAATAAAAGTAGAGGAATTATAGTCGAGAATTTGACTCATAAAAAAATACTCCACACTTAGAGTTTGATCATCCCGAGCAAACCAAAGAGAAGAAAATGGCGAAAAGCTAGGTCATTATATTTTGTCTCCCATTTGCTGTCTACATCCATTTATTAAAGACTCAAACTTTTATTCCCACCTACTCTAACACATATGTACAACCTAACTCCTTTTCGTAGGTGTTACGAGTGCAATTAGCATATGCACGAAGCCTTTAAACCCCTAGGCTACCCTAGTGGACGAGTTATAGTCTCGTAAGAGTTTTCAGAAAAGGGACAACTCACAAATCCCACATGCACCTATCCCATGAGAATGAATTCAAGAGTTCTTAACCGAGGCGAGGATTTCTCAAAACAAATCCTTCACCCCAAACTAGGACTACCACCACATTATCATCAAAAGAAATTTTGAACCATTTGAGTACCCATGAGGTTGTGCATTCAAGATCATCAATACTAGAGCTATCAAATGACTAATCCAATGATCTACTCAATTTCAAGGCAATACAATAGAAGCAAAGTTATTAGGTTGCACAAAAGAGTGTCAATCGCTTACCTATGCTAGCTAGGGCTAGTCCATTGGCTCACGACATGAAACTCATTCCCAAGTTTTAGGCGCTTAAGCCATAACCCATAAGGGAAGAGGAGCTCGACACTAGAGTTCTTATAAAACAAGCATAGACCAAATGATAGTTCCCGTGCAAGCACAATGAGTGTCCAAAAGTTAATCCAACTAGCACACTATGCAAATGATGAATCTCGCACAATTGGAGAATGGAGGAAAAACAAAGAGTCAAGTTTTAAGTGCTTTTTATTCACATATTTTTTTTCTGAAATGGCCTTTGGCCTACAAATGCTTTCGAGGGGGAACTTTTCATCCTAACCCCCGGCATTTGTATCGTTTGAAACAAAACTTCTCTTGTACTTCGAGAAAGTTTTTAGTCGGGGCTTTGCTCTTTTTGACCAGAAAAACTTTTGTCGGAGCCTATTTTTTGCCCCCTTTTGACTCCACACTTAAAACTTGACCATATGTTAAAAAGTGTATGGAATGTGCGGGAAAAAACATGAACAATGCAACATATTAGAGAAACTCAAGTCACCAAGGAGCATTCAAAGGGTTTAAGTTTTTCGTGAATTTTTTTATTTTTAAAAGTGCTTGCTAAAACTTAATCCAATGTATTTCAACTAAAATACTTAGAAAATTAGATAGACAAGGGATAGCAATGATATTGATTCACAAGAATGCACATTCATATGACTAGGTCGGTTCTAAGTTCAAGATCCAATAATTGTGACAAGTAGGCTAGATGTGATTTATAGGTATTTAGAATTAAAAATAACAAGCCTATTTGGTTAAAAACACTCTCATGTTAGGGATAAGGTGCAAAAGATGCAAGTGTCCATCTAAAAATGAAATGTATGGCATGAAAGCATGTGAGCATGTAAACTATGCACATAAACTCCCTAAACTTACTCCACACTTAATTCAAGCTTAGTCCCTAAGCGCAAGGAATGATAAAATAAAGGCAAAAGTGCATAGGAACTCTCCTCGTTTGAAGAACAGTTCAAAAATCCAATAATATAGCTCTTGGGAATGGGAAGTAGTCTTTTGGTTGAATATGTAGATAAAGAAGGTGAATTTGGCATGAGAAGAACGTGTATACATATCATGTAGAGTGTACACGCATAAATGGGAAAACACCTTCAATATCATAGAAATGTAGCATACAACCAGGATAGATCAAGGGCATAACATGGAAATAGCATTTATCATCCAAAATTTCGCCAAAAGGCGACATAACAACCAAGAAAAACATGCATGCCAAACATATTTGAAATTACTTGTGCATAGATGGACAACTCACAAACCGGGGTACCTCCCGTGCGGGCTTAGTTTGACGTCTTGGCAAAGACCGAGCCGATTCTCCTTTTAGTAAATATGAAGCACATTTGAGGAGTCTTGTGCTAAGATCCCACCTCAAGCGGATATGTTAAGAAGTATAGGAATCAATCCAGATTCTTTGAAGAGTTGCAAGCAACTTCCTTAATAGCTCTTTTCCAAAGTGATGTTTGCTTCTCATCCCTCGATGTTTTAGCTTTGGTTTTTCTTTTTATCCCATTATTGCATGAGGGCAACTCGTAGTGATCAAGGGAAGGGTCTTCATCGCGATCAACCATCTTGTGCAACTCCTTCTTAGTTACTTTCTTCGCCTCAACATTTTTGGCTCCGACACTCTCTTGCTATTTCAAATCACAAGTTTCAAGTATAGCCACTTGTTCGCTCCTAGGCCTCTCTATCCTCACCTTTTCTCCACCAATCTTCAATGTCAACTTACCATTTCCCATATAAATTTTAAAACCGCCGATGGCCAAGAAAGAATGCCCAAGAATAAGAGAAGCGTTACAATTATCCCCCATGTCCATTATTACGAAGTCGCAAGGTATGTAGAACTTGTCTACCTTGATTGGAACATTTTCAATTACTCCTTTGGGGTGTCTTGTGGTTCCATCGGCAAGTTGCAATGCCATCTTGGTAGCTTTCATTCCCTCTAACCCAAGCTTATGATAGGTAGCTAGAGGCATGACACTTACACTAGCACCAATGTCGGCTAATGGGTGTTCAAAGCTCATGGCGCCAATAAAGCATGGGATGGTGAATCGGTCAAGATCCTTCATCTTGAGCGGTAATTTCTTTGAGAAGAGGGCGCTACACTCATGGTTGAGAGGGTGGGAATCATCCTCCTCGATCTTCCTTTTGTTAGACGAGATCTCCTTCAAGAATTTATTGTATCGTGGGGCCTTACTTATGAGCTCCACGAATGGCATGTGAACAAATAGCTTTTTAAGGATATCCACAAACTTTCCAAACTCTTTGTCTAACTTTGTAGTTTTCACTTGCCTTCGAGGGAATGTCAAAGGTGGAACATACTGACAACGTCTATTTTTACCCTCCCGACGTGTCGATTTAGAAGAGGGTCGTTGTAGAGGTCAAAAACAATTTATAATAACCGTAGGGTACCGGGTCGAACCCAAATAAGCAAGCTAAGCACATGCACTATGTAAGATTTGTGTTTCCGTTCGGCTATTCTAAACCAAAAATGTATAAAGGGGTTTGTATATTCTAAATCCTATGTGGCGAGTAATTAGAGATAAAAGATAAGTAAGAGGTGTTTTGAGGGGTTACTCCCCTCCTTGGTATTTTCTCAATGATCACATACACGATATTCAAACATTTCATGGTAGTCAAATAGCAATGAACCTAGTTTAGACTAGGATAGACCAACCGTCACTTGAATCTATTCCTAGCCAAACTTTCTTATATCTCGAACCTCTCGGCTCATTCCATGGCAATAAATACCATGAACTCGAGGACAAGTTCACTTCCCACCCATGCATTGTAGAAAACCTAGCTTAGACTAAGGTAGACCAATGTTTATGTTAATCTAGTCTTAGCCAAGCTCTCTTATAGCTCGAACCTCACTTGCTAGAGATAATTGGTTCATTCCATAGCACCATTATCCTTGGAATCTCTTCCTAAGGTAATAACTACTATGAACTCGACTCCTAGTTAACCACAAATGCATACATTAGATAGGATCATGTTCTCTATTATCCAAACTAGATTCAACATGTTACTTAGGCATTTTGACAAACACTTAGGAACATGTCATATATGAAGTGCATAGAGAACATGAATTTGACACCATTATATGGGATTAATTGATGATTTGCTCAATGACTAACTCCGATAATTCAAACATTCAATCCTTAGTCGAGCATCTATATCCTAAGGTTCATTTACATGATTCAAGATATAGATCATTTTCTCCATTCTAGAACTATTCCCAAGGGTTTCCAAGTCCTAGGTTCAAGTTTTAGTCCAAATTGTCACTTAGGCATTTTATCAAACACCTAGAGTGTATAACATTCATAACACAAGAGAAAATGAAATCAACAATCATCCATATGAATATCAATATATAAATGTGATCAAAGAGTACCAAGGAGAGTGATAAGATCGATCCTCAAAACACAAGATCCACTACTCACACATCATGTAAGACAACATGGTGTGAGTAGGGTTTATAGCACAACAAGGAGAATGGAAAAGATGTAGAAGAAGGAGGATGGTTAATCCTTGAACTCCCTTTTGATTTTCTCTTCTTCTCCTTAGTTGGATCCTTCGATGATTGATGACCTTGGATGAGCCTCTTTTCCAATCTTCTTTTCCCCAAAAACCTCCACACTTGGTCCAAAACCTTTGCTTTCTATTTATAGATTTGGCTGAAATCTGGACCTCAACTCTGAGTTTTTCATCCAGTCGGTCAACTGGCTGAAGCTTGATGCCCAGTTGGTTGACTGGATGGGTGAAATGTGAAGAGATCCTGAAGTTTAATCAACTCGACCGACTGGAGTCTCAGTCGACCGACTGGGGATTTTTTGGTGGTCTTCCTATCCAAATTTGGTCTTGGCTTCAACTAGAGAGTTGTAGCCCTTTGAAATACCTTTCCAACAACTAAAGATCAGCCAAATCTGACATCGGATGCGATCTGGACGTCGAAAACACGTTGCAAAGGTCAATATGCTCGGTATTGCCCCGAAACTCCTTGTTTTGCGCCGAAACTTCTGTTTTTCAACCAATCTTCATATATAGGCCTTGACCATGGGGGAAACTTGTTTTCTACCTAAAATGTAGAGACAGAGGTCAAATGACATTGTGAAGAATGACCATAAATGAGTCGTTCACGATATGAAACTCATTTCCAAGTTTTAGGCGCTTAAGCCATAATCCATAAGGGAAGAGGAGTTCGACACTAGAGTTGCTTAATAAACAAGCATAGACCAAATGATAGCTCCCATGCAAGCACATGGATCGTCCAAGAGTCGTTCCAACTAGCACACAATGCAAATGAATGAATCCGCACAAATGAAGAATGATGGAAGAACATAGAGTCAAGTTTTAAGTGCTTATTTTCTTTTCTTCTTTTTTTCTTTTCAAATGGCCTTTGGCCTACAAATGCTTTCGAGGGGGAACTTTTCTTCCTAACCCCCGGCATTTGTATGTTTGAGATCAAAACTTCTCTAGTACTCGAGAAAATTTTTAGTCGGGGCTTTGCCCTCTTTTGACCATGAAAATGAAGCATTTTTTTGTTGGGGCCTATTTTTTTTTGCCCTCTTTTGTTTTTGACTCCACACTTAAAACTTGACAATATGTTCAAGGAATGTATGGAATGCGCAGGAAACAATCATAAGCATGGCACTAAATTAGAAAACTCAAGTCACCAAGGAGCATACAAGAGGTCTAAGTTTTTTTTGTGAAAATTTTAAAAAGTGCTTGCTAAAACTTAATCCATGGTATTTCAACGAAAATACTTAGAAAATGATATAGACAACTGATAGCAATGATATTGATTCACAAGGATGCACATTCATAGGACTAGGTCGGTTCTAAGTTCAAGATCTAATAAAAATGAAAAGTAGGCTAGATGTGATCTATAGGGATTAAGATTTGATAGTCGCAAGCCTATATGGTTGAAAACACTCTCATGTTAGGGATAAGATACATGAATGCAAGTGTCCATTCGAAAATGATAAGCATGGCATAATATGAGTGAATTATGCGACTACCCACTCCACACTTAAAGCATAGCTTAGTCCTTAAGCGCAAACAATGAAAAAAATGAGATAAAGGCGCATAGGAACTCCCCTCGTTTGTAGATGTGCCACATCGATAGAAGAGACGTCATTGTGCTAAACGTGATCGAACATGATGCAAATAACTTCCTTGATGACAAGAACACATGAGAGGTTAAAAGCAACAAGTGACATACAAGGTTATGCAAAACTCAAGTATGAGCAAGATAGCATCACAAGTCACATAATAACATCATGGCATAACTTTCATAGAATACAAGCAAGGAAAGTGATCTACATCCTCCATAATGTGCACAAGGTATCTTAAGTGCCAATGATGGACCATAATTGTATGAATCATAAACACAGTTAAACCCACCAAATTAGACTCTTTGTTTATTTAACTTTTGTTTGTTACTTCTGATATTTATCTACAGGGTATTTTGGAGTCTAGAGAAAATATAGGCTAAGGAAGAGTTTTAAAGCTGAATAAGAATTACGAGTCATTCCAGGTCACGACCAAATTATGACTTTCAAGAACCTGACGTGGAATCACTCAAAACAAGTCCAACCGAAGAGCAACCAGAGTCAGTTCACGGCTGAAAGGACCCAATGGCTTTTTGAAAAAGTCACAAAATCACACAAACTCTCCTCTTCTCCTCACATGGCCGGCGGCTTTTTGCCATGGGAAGTCACATGGGGCGGCTACAAGCTCCTCCACTCCATTGCATGCCATGTGTTTGAGATCTAGATCCTTCCCGATGGCTTTTGTGAGCTCCTCCCATTTTGTGCCATGTGTCTTCTTCTCTTCCACATCTCCTCCTCTTCATGGCCTATAAATAGAGCTCCCCCTTCTCCTTGTAAAGCATCCCAAAATGTGGAGAGCTCCTCTCTCTACAAATTCAAAAATCACAAATCACTTATCTCTCTAGATTAAGAGCACAATCATGTAAACACTTTACTTTGGAATCAAAGCTTTAGCACTTTCAATGGTTTTTGTAAGTACTCTTTGCTTTACTTTACTGTCTTTTCAATTCAGCAACTTTACTTTCATGTCTTTACTTTCGAAAAATTTACTTTACTGTCTTTCAAAAACCTTTACTTTTCAATGCACTTAGCTATGATGTCCTGTTCCATGAATAGTCGTACCTAAACCCTTCATTCGGTTGAAGGGGTGTACTTGTATCATACAATGTTTTAGACCCTTCGCTTAGTGCCTCTCTGTGTTCAAAACTTGTTCTATGTGCCACATATTAGGTTAGAACTTCCAAGGTTGAGTGGATGCTTTAACGGGCAAAGCTCTTCTGTGGGGTTCGTGAACATACTCGGGTAAGTGGTTGCTTTAAGGCAAAGCTTATCTGAGGAGTTCGACCTCTTTTAAAAACCATTTGGTTGATCGTAACTGAAGATCAAATGGATGCACATAAGGCTAAGATACTTCGAAAGGAGGAATTAGTCTAAATAGAACAAGTGTTCTAAATGATGTGGCAAGTCTTGTGCTAGAAATAGCCTCGATTCATCTTTGAACACTTAGTATGATCATTAGAGGTCAATGATAAACAAGCTATGATACAAGGCCCCTGAAACCGAATCCTTTCCTTCCATTAAAATATCAACTATTTACTTTCTGTATAAACCACTCAAACCCAACCCCAATCGCACTTTAATTTATGTGTAAGCTTCATTAAAGAACAATTAATCCACACTGACTCTCTTGGGTTCGACCCTTACTTACCACTTTCTACCCAATAGTGAAGTCGCGAGTAGCGGACTTATAAATTTATTTGTACATTTGCTCTGACGACAAGCATCTGTCAAATTGGCGCCGTTGTCGGGGAGTTAGCTTCCGATTAGTTTTTCTTTTCTTTTCTTTCTCTCTCTCGATTCTCGAAATCACTTCTACGCAACCATGTCTCGTGAAGAAAGCCACCATGACTACCAGGATGATGACGAGATGAATCTGTTCGATCGAAATAATGGAGCGCCGCCTCAATTTGTTGACGATCCGGAACAACTCATGCAAAACCATAGAGCTCGTAATAGGGAGGCCATCCAAAGAAACCAAGGACCACCTGAGGACCGAAATGGAGCTGGTCCAGTACAGCCCCCTAGATATCCCCCACCCCCGCAATATCAACAAGAGCCAAGACGAGAACCAATCTTCGATGATTACTATGGGGATAACAACTACCGCGAGCCTACTATGGACGAACTCAATGCCCCAGATTTTAGAAATCAGCCGTGGTGCATATACGAGGGCCCTGAACAAGAAAACATTGCCGTCGACATGTCCGTGGTCCACAATTTGCCAAAATTCTCAGGAGCTCATGGAGAATCTGCAACAACTCATCTCCAACGCTTACATGGCATTTGCCAAAATCTAAAGCCCAATCGAGTAAATATAGACAACTTCAAGTTGAAGGCATTCTATTTTTCACTCATTGACTCGGCAAACGACTGGTTCCTTTCATTGCCTTCGGGAAGCATCAGAACATGGGCTCAGATGCAAAGGAAATTTCTAGACAAATACTACCCAGCAGGAAAAGCGATGCAAGTAAGGAGGCAGCTGCAGAACATAAAGCAAGGGCCCAACAAGTCAATGTTCGACTACCTCGAGAAATTCAACCGATTGGAGCAACGCTGCTGCAATCTTGGATTACCCGAGAAACTCATCATCGAGTACATGCTTGACAGATTGAACCACTTGGACAAAATTCTTCTGGATGCCTCGGCTGGAGGGTCATTGGCGAGCCTACCATTAAGCGGCATAAGGCGACTAGTCATGAAATTTGCTGAAAATGCCCGATTCAGAGAGGAGACCACTCGGCTGGATGAGTTTACCCAAACCAAGAACGTGGCAAAGGTCGAGACACCGGTAAACTCAATGACCGAACAAATGGAACAGATGAAGGAAATGATGATGCAAATCCTACAAAAACAGACAGTTCAAGTAAGACCTTGCGAGTTTTGTGGCTCTACGGACCACAAAACTGATGCATGCCCAACTTTGATCGAAGAGGACCCGGTAGAGGCCAATGCAGTAGAAGGATATCAAGGGTACAATAACAACAACAACCACGCCGGTCCAAGCCAGCAGTATGGTCAAGCAACCAACCCGAGCTGGAAAAACGAGAACCACCCTCCAAGGATGACACAACAAGCCGCACTTCAACCAGCTCAGTCATTCTACCAACCGCCCCACAAGCAGTACAACCAGAACGCCCCACCAGCTGACCAATACCAACAAAGGGGACCAAACCAGTACCCGACGAGCCAATATCAATAGAAGGGACCAAATCAGTACCAACACCAAGGACCGGGAGTCTATCAGAACAGGCCGAGCAATAACCAGCCCGGATCGAGTCAGCCAAGTACAAGCCGGTCGCTTGAGGACATCATGAAAGAGCTAGCTGCCGGCCAAGTGCGAACGAACGCTAATTTACAGCAATATCAGGCCGAGGCAAGAGGGGAAATGGCAGAAATTAAGAAGCAGTTGACTCAACTAACCACAGCGGTATCCGCGCTCACTAATGAACCCGGCAGACTCCCTTCACAAACAGTTCAAAACCCGAAGGGAAATGTGAATGCCGTGACTCTTAGGAGTGGAAAAAAGCTAGTCGTTGCACCCATGGAACGAGAGGAAGACGAAAGCCCGGAGTTGCCCGAGGAAATCAAGGACGCACCAGAGGAAGAAGAAAACACGCCTGAGGAACGCAGGCCAGGCCCGGTACCAGCAACCAGCCCAGTGCCCATAACTGAGACCTCCAAAATCAGCACAGCACTTCCATTTCTAGTACCAGCCCGTGTGCCAAAACAACATGTCATGGATGAGGACGTGTTTGAGTTGTTCAGCAAAGTCGAAATCAACATCCCCCTCTTGGAAGCCATCAAGAAAATTCCTCGATATGCTAAGTTTTTAAAAGAGCTTTGCACCAACCGGAGGAGGAGTACAAGATATGATCAAGAGCGGATGAGTAGAAACGTGTCGGCTGTCATACAACGAAAGGTGCCCCCCAAATGTGGTGATCCGGGAACCTACACCATTCCATGCACAATTGGCAACATCCGGATCGAGAACTGCATGCAAGATCTTGGAGCATCAATCAACGTCCTTCCCTTCTCTATCTACTCATGCCTCAGAATTGGACCGCTCGAACCCACCAGCCTCACTATTCAACTGGCAGATCGATCATGCAAACAACCCGAAGGCAAAATAGAAGACGTCCTGGTTCAAGTAGGCAAATTGGTGTTTCCAGCAGACTTCTACGTCTTAAAAATGGAGAATGGCGGACCAACAGACCATGCACCCATCCTTCTCGGCCGTCCATTTCTCAAAACATCAAAAATGAAAATAGACTGCGGAAGTGCCATGCTCTCAATGGAAGTAGAAGGAGAGATCTTCAGCTTGGACATATTCAAAACAATGAAGAATCCCATGGAGTTCGAGGAAGTGCACACTCTCGACACTTTGGACGACCTGATCCAAGAAGTTCAATCAGAACCAAGAGCAGATCCCTTAGAAGCCATACTCAATGGAGCCGAAAGCTCATACGAATTGACCGAAGGCTTACAAGAAACGCTGGCCCACTTAACAATCTAGGAGCCTCTCACACCAGGATATGAAGTCAACGAGGTAAAATTATTCAAATCCAATACTTTTTTACCCTCAGTAATGCAAGCTCCCAAAATAGAATTGAAGCCCCTGCCCGAGCATCTGAAGTATGCTTTCCTTGGGGATAATAACACACTCCCGGTAATCATCAAGAGCGGCTTGGAAGCAGGCCAGGAACGTAGTTTGATAAAAGTACTGAGACAGCACAAGTTGGGTATTGGATGGACTCTAGCCGACTTGAGAGGAGTTAGCCCAGCGGTATGTATGCACCGTATTCTACTCGAGGATGGAGCTAAGCCATCAAGAGAACCTCAACGACGACTCAACCCAATCATGATGGAAATCGTCCAGAAGGAAATTCAGAAGCTACTAGATGCGGACGTTATCTATCCTATCTCGGATAGCCAATGGGTGAGTCCTGTTCATGTGGTCCCAAAGAAAAGTGGGATCACGGTCGAGGAAGATGCCGAAGGAAAAATGGTGACTACAAGGGTCAAGAACGGCTGGAGAATGTGCATCGACTACAGAAAATTGAACGCCGTCACAAGAAAAGACCATTTCCCTCTGCCATTCATCGATCAAATGCTAGACTTACTGGCGGGCAAACCATATTTTTGCTTCCTAGACGGGTTCTTAGGCTACAACCAGATCCCCATAGCACCGGAGGACCAAGAGAAGACTACCTTCACCTGCCCATTCGGCACATTCGCCTTCAGAAAGATGTCGTTCGGTCTATGCAATGCCCCGGGGACTTTTCAAAGGGTGGTAACCAGCACTTTCTCAGACATGATTGGAGAATTCATCGAGGTCTTCATGGACGACTTCACCATCTATGGAGACACATTTGACGCATGCCTAAGCAATTTGAGCACGGTTTTGGCATGATGTGTGTCCATGAACTTAGTGCTCAATTACGAGAAATGCTACTTCATGGTAACACACGGAATAGTCTTGGGACATATCGTCTCACAAGAAGGCATGGAAGTGGACAAAGCAAAGATCGACCTGATCATGACCCTACCATATCCATCCACAGTCCGAGACATCCAATCATTCCTTGGCCATGCAGGATTCTACCGACGATTCATCAAAGACTTCTCCAAAACGGCAATGCCTCTAACTACTCTTCTCCAAAAAGAAGTCCCTTTTGAATTCACTAATGCATGCAAGGAGGCCTTTGATAAACTGAAGAAAGCCCTCACTAGCACACCCATCATTCAAACTCTGGATTGGGGAAAACCATTTGAAATCATGTGCGACGCGAGCGATTTTGCTATGGGAGCAGTTCTCAGCCAAAAATTTGATAAGAAGGCGGTCGTAATCTACTACGCCTCAAGGACCCTAGATTCAGCCCAACGAAACTACTCCACCACCGAAAAGGAGCTCCTAGTTGTGGTGTTTGCTCTAGAGAAGTTTAGATCCTATTTACTTGGAGCAAAAGTGATAGTCTTCTCTGACAATGCTGCCATCCGGTACTTAATGAAGAAGAAGAAGGCCAAGCCAAGGCTCATACGGTGGATCTTGCTACTGCAAGAGTTTGATGTGGAGATAAGGGACAAAAAGGGGATTGAGAATACTGTGGCCGACCATCTAAGCAGGATTGTCCGAGAGGAGGAAGAAGGGCACATAACCGAGTCATTTCCAGACGAGCACCTCTATGCAGTCTCAACCAAAGTGCCGTGGTATGCCTCGATCGTCAACTACCTTGTAGGAGGTACATTTCCTCCTTTTACTAAAGCACAATGCATGAAACTTAGGCATGATGCTAGACATTACTTATGGGATGATCCTTACCTGTGGAAAATAGGAGCAGATCAAATACTTAGGAGATGCATCCCCGATAATGAAATAGCTTCTGTTATTAGCTTTTGCCATGAGTTTGCATGTGGAGGACACTTCGGGCCTAGAAGAACCGCTAGGAAAATCCTAGATAGCGGCTTCTTTTGGCCGAGTTTATTTAGAGATGCATATGAGAAGTGTAAAAAGTGCGATAGGTGTCAAAGAGTAGGAAATGTGTCAGCTAGAAATGAGATGCCTCAAGTACCCATATTAGTCAACGATGTTTTCGACATTTGGGGTAATATTTTATGGGACCATTCCTAGTTTCATGCGGTTATACTTACATTCTTGTTGCTGTAGATTATGTATCAAAATGGGTAGAAGCTAAGGCCACAAGGTGCGACGATGCAAAGACTGTCATAGATTTTTTGCGCACTAACCTGTTTTGTAGATACGGGGTCCCCAAGGCCATAATCAGCGACCAAGGAACTCATTTCTGCAATCGCATGATGGCTGCCACCTTGAAGCACTACCATGTCCACCACCGGACATCCACGGCATATCATCCCCAAACCAATGGTCAAGCGGAGATCTCCAACCGCGAAATCAAGGGTATTCTAGAAAAAATGGTGAAGCCGGGCAGAAAAGATTGGAGTCAGAGGCTAGATGAAGCTCTTTAGGCTTATCGGACAGCATACAAGACACCAATTGGAACCTCCCCCTTTCGGCTTGTTTATGGGAAGGCATGCCACCTTCCGGTGGAATTAGAACATAAAGCCTATTGGGCGCTCAAGCATTGCAATCCGGATTTAAAGGCTGCCGGACTGGATAGGAAACTTAATCTGTGTGAACTTGAGGAGTTGCGGCTTAAGGCCTATGAAGGGCAAACGGACTACAAAGCGCGGACCAAAATGTATCATGACAAATTCTTCCTCCGGCGCTCATTAGAGGAAGGACAACAAGTGCTGGTCTACTCCTCGCGATTGAAATTGATGCCAAGGAAGCTTAAATCTAGATGGACCGGCCCCTTCACAATAACTAAGGTATTCAATCATGGGTCAGTTGAGCTGGAAAGCCCGGACAATGGAAGAAGATTCACGGTGAATGGGCAGCGAGTCAAACATTATCACAGCGAGGTCGACTTAACTGCGCAGAAATATGACCTGAGCCGCCCATGGGATCCAAACCTGTGATCCCCATGCGTCGAGCCAACGACGTTAAACAAAGGCACTGGTCGGGAGGTAACCCGGCATCCATCTTACTTTCAGTCATTTAATTTCTGTCATTTAGTTTTTTGCCTTAAAACATTCTCACCTTTCCTGTATATATTTGCTTGCATAAACTTTTGAACTAAGTCTTGCTGAAAGGCACGCCTTTGTTCAAAAGTGTGGGGTGAGAACTGCATATGTACATAGTAAACATGTTTTTCTTTTTCCTTTTCCCTTAATATTATCTTTTTGAAAATATGAACTTGAGAATGTGAAAAAGATAGATCAAAATTCATGCATTTACCTTGTGAAAATTCAACTGTTTAAAAACTTAGAATGTAACTTCTCATCTGTCCCTTTGTGCTGAGATAAACAGGGGATGTGCAGTTGATAGAAAATGCCCTAGAGAGGCTTGGCAAGCAATCGAAGGATCGAATCTAACTATATGGTTTTCAAAGTCAGTGGAGGCTGCACTTCGGGTTTCAGTTGAATCAGAGTCATCTCTGCCATGCAGCGTTTATGCAGAAAAAAGGCAGGACGGGAATCAAACCGTCCTATCTTTAGTCCTAGTAGTCGGGACAACAAATGAGCGACCCTCATTTTGACCCGCGCGAAACGGCGAGGATGAGAGAGAGAGGGGAGGTATTTCCATATGCTCGTGGGCAATGATTGGACCTCCCAAAAAGGCTTGAGAAAATGGACTAGCAAGCCACAAAAAGGAAAAAGCTCAAAGAAGCTAATAAAAGGCCAAAGGCCAAAGTTGTGAAGGTTTTAACCGAACAAAAGTGAAGTACTCAAAGAGTCAAATCAAAGGCCAAAGGCCGATTCACTACAAAAAAAAGCTGTCCCTCGCCAAAAAGAAATCAAAAAGGCTCAACTCAGTGAAACCCGAACCGAATCACGTGCTAGAGAAAGCTACAAGGAAACCATATAGTGCGAGTCGATCCCGAGAATGCAGTCCAGGAGCCTAAAAAGGGCTATCTCCCAAAACATCCGAATTAATTTTCATCTCGGCGTGAAGGTACAAGTATCAATTTTCTTCTAAGTATTTACACGGTTTAGTTTGGTAATAAGTAAGTAATGCATGAATTGGATAAATCTAGTTCATATTCTCACCTTCATATTTAAAGTTTTTTGGATTGTGTGTGCCACTGATGGACCACAATTATATGAATCAAAAACACAGTAAAACCCACCAAATTAGACTGTTTGTCTATTTAACTTCTGGTTGTTAGTGCCGAAATACTTTTACAGGACATTTTGGAGTCTAGAGAGAAAACACGCTAAGGAGAGGATTTTACGCTGAAAAGATAACAAGAGTCAGTCCGAGGTCAAGATCAGACGCTGAACGAAGAAATCTCAAGATTCTGACCAAGGATTACTCAAATTAAATCCAACCGAGGAATAATCAAAGTCAGACCGGAGAGGAATTGAATTGATAGTTTTGTAAAGACTGTACAAAACTGTCAAAACTCATCCATTTCCTCCTCCATGACCGGCGGCTAGATGAGAGATGATGAGTCATGGGTGGCCTCCTCCCTTTCTCCTCCTTGGATGACTTGAAGACCTTGGCAAGAGGTGGCCAAGGGAAAGAAACCTCCCCCTTTTCTTCCCCCCAACCGGCGGCTCTTTGGAGTCCACAAGGTGGTGCCACGTGGTGTCTCCTCCACCACATCCTCCTTGCCTCCTCCTCCACCCTTGATGTAAAAACACTTGCCTCCATCCAAGCCCTCCATTGCTCCTCCCCATTTCCTATAAATTGAGGCTTCACCTCTTCACAAATCATCACCACCACACTTCACAACTTATCTCTCTAGAAATTGTAATACTTTGTAAGTTTAGTTTTGATCAATAAAGTTACGATACTTTGCTATGCGCCACTCTTCCATGGATAGGCGTAGCTAAACTCCTCATTCGGCGGAAGGTACAATCTTGTATTATTTAATGTTTAATTAGTTTAGTTTATTTTCTCTGTATTCAATGCTTGTTCTATGTGCCATATATAAAAGTTAGAATGTTTAAGGTCGAGTAAACCATTTGGAAATGTGACCATAAGGGTCCAAATTCGTAAGCTCTTCCTTAAATATTCGTGATCACACTCGGGTAAGTGGACCATTTGGGAACTGGACCAAAGGGACCAAATGGAGAAACTTATCTGAAGAGGTCGACTATCCTAAAAACCATTTGGAAACTGGACCAAAGGGACCAATTGGATGCACACAGACTAGTACGCTTTAATCAGTGCTCAGACTTGTCTAATTAGAACAAGTAGCCGATGTTGCAAGTCTTGTGCTGTAACTAGCCTCGATTCATCGTTTGAATACTTAGAAGGTTTACTAAATTAATATACATGTTATAATACAAGAACACCTGAAACCGAATACTTTACTCACAACTGTTAAAAACCCCCCCTTGTACTTACTTTTGAACTGCTCAATCAACCGCAACCATCAACCACTCATATACCGGAGGAATCAACAATCACGCATCACCCACTGTAAGTCCCTCTTTGTAATTAATCATTTAATTTCTGTAATTTACTTTCCGCACAAAAAACCAAAAAACCAAAAACAGTAGCTTAGTTAATCACGCTAAAAGCTCAATCAACGTAAAACACGTCCATCGCTAGTATTGTTTTAAAGGAACAACCAATCCCCCTAATTCCCTTGGGTTCGACCCGTACTTACCACGTACTACCTAAAAAATAGTTAAGTCACGAGTGCGGTCTTATAAATTTATTTGTGCAACATTGCCTCACGACAAGGCAGTGTCTGTCAAATTGGCGCCGTTGCCGGGGAATTAGCAAATGGGTAGTTGTTCTTTTTTCTATACATAATCCGCCATGTCTTCCTACTGCGAAAACGAGCCGTGGAAATATGATGAGTTTTTCTGGCTACTCCGCGAAGAGATCATCAACATTAAGCAATCCCAGGACCAAACTTTGGACGAGTACTTGGAGTACTTTGACTCCCTTGTGGAGAACGGCCCGCACCATGGATTCACCAGAATCAATCTTCTTCAAAGGTTTCTCGGTGGAATGAGGCCACTTGAGCGGAAAAGATTTAATGATGTAGCAGGATGTTCACTCAGGAAGTTAACCGTGGGTGAAGCCTGGCGCCTCATAAATGATTTGGCAAAGAACACAAAACAGGGTCAGTGGCACCAAACTGACAATAAGGCACCAACGATGGAAGTGGACTCAGTTCAGAACGAGCCCGACACCACACCCATTGTAAGCTTGCCCGCAACAAAACTGAGAGAAGACATCAGTACAAGGGCAGTAATGGATATGGAGGCGGAGCTAAAGGAACCAACACTGGAGCCCACAAAGCTAACAGAGGATGAGGACGCATGGATAACTGGAAAGGAGCCTACATGGGATCTCACTCCCGAACCATCCAAAGTAATGGACGAATCAGATACAGAAAGCATCAAGGAGGAAGAATTAGAAGCTAGCATCCAGCAAATGAGTGCCCCAATACACCAAGACGAGGTCGAAGACGAGGAATTCTGGGCGGCTGCACAACTGATCTGGGACCGCATCACCAAACCGAACCTCATCACCAAACTACCCGAGGAAGTCCCGGCTCTACTTGACGAGCCAAATGAAGTCCCGGACTTCACTACCAACCCAGCCGAGCCATGCCCGGACCTCACTGCCGAACTCACCGAAAAAATCACGGCAGGCCCGGCCCTCACTGAAGAACTGCTCGAGAAAGACCTGGCCCTTGTGGTGGAAGTCCCCCAACTTGACCCCTCGGTTTGTATACGGATCACAGCCCCTGAAGATAAAGTGATCAATGAGGAGGTGCAAGGCAAGTTGGAAGCGGGACAAAGGCAAGAAAAGCCAAAGATGGAGCACTCACTCATCATGAGCCAAGAAAAGCCGGCTGAAAACTCACTCGTTCTAGGATGGCCAATCATCTCTGCCACAAAGAAGCGACAAAGACATGGCCCGGTGCAATGGAAGCCCGGAAGGAGGAACAAGAGAGCTCGACTTGATGAACCAGCTAATATGATCAAGGAATCCTCGCCCTCTCGAGGATATGTAAAGAAGAAACCTCCGGATCAAGGGAGAGCAAAACTGAGCCCGTTGCCATATGTGTTCTTTGGGCAAATCAAAAGGGCAGCTGTGAAGAAGTTCGACCTCAAGCAACCATGGGATCCAAACACATCTGCTCGCAAGAATTCGGGAAAAGGCAAGGCAAAAACCAACACAGGAACGGCGGCAAAGTTCGACTTGAGCCACCCATGGGACCCAAACCAGTAATCCACAACGAGGTACTGTCGAGCCAACGACGTTAAACAAGTGCACTGGTCGGGAGGTAACCCGACACTATCTTACTTACTGTCATTTTAATTTTCAATAAGCGCTCTCACCCACTTTTTGTCTAGAAGGAATGTCTTACATGTAGGAATAAAGTTTTTGGAGCAAGACCGGATCAGCCAGGCAGCTTCCGTGAATTTACCGGGCCTGCGCTGAGAGTTCGAGGCCCCAGCTGAACTCCCTCGATTATCCAGCCTCGTGCCATGTCGTTCACTCGACACCTTAAAGGGAGTTTTGTTCTTCTTTTTCCTTAATGTCATTTCCTTCTCCTGTATATATTGCATGACTTTTGAACTAAGGCTTGCCTTCGTTCAAAAGTGTGGGGTGAGAACCAACTGCATGTTTTTCTTTTTTTTAGTATCTTTTTGAAAATATGAACTTAAGAATGTGAAAAAGATAAGTCATAATTCATGCATTAACCTTGTGAAAATTCAACTGTCTAAAAACTTAGGATGTAATTTTTCATTTTTCCCTTTGTGCTAAGATAACCAGAGATGTGGAGTTGATAGAAATGCCCTCGAAGGACTTGGCAAGCATTCGAAGGATCGAATCAAACTATATGGTTTTCGAAGTCAGTGGAGGCTGCACTTCTGGTTTCAGTGAATAATTGAAGTCAACTCCGCCAGGAAGCATCTATGCAATAGGGAGGACGGGAATCAGACCGTCCTCTCTCTAGTCAAAATCACCGAGAAAATAGATGAGCGACCCTCATCTTGACCCGCGCAAAACGACGAAGACGAGAGGAGCGGGGAGGTATTTCCATATGCTCGCGGGCGATGATTGGACCTCCCAAAAAGGCGAAAAAATGGACTTGCAATCACAAAGAAGCAAAAGCTCGAAGAAGCAAATCAAGTGGCCTAGAGCCCAATATTGTGAAGGTTTTAACCGACAAAAAAGTGAAGTTCTCAAAAGTCAAATCCAAGGCCAAAAGCCAAAGACCAATTCACTACAAAAAGCAGTCCATCGCCAAAAAGAAAGAAATCAAAAAGGCTCAACTCACTGAAACCCGAATCGAATCACGTGCTAGAGAAAGCTACAAGAAAACCATATAGTGCGAGACAATCCCGAGGATGCCAGCCTGGACCTGAAAAGAGCTATCTCCCGAGACATCCAATATAATTTGCATCTCGGCACGGAGGTACAAGTATCAAATTACTCCTTGATGGACCAAAGTTATACGAGTCAGAAACACAGTAAAACCCCCTTATTTAGACTGTTTGTGTATCTAACTTCTACGTGTTAGTCCCGATATATTTCCACAGGGCATTTTAGAGACTGAAGTGAAAACATGCTAAGGAGAGGATTTTAAGCTGAAAAGATAACAAGATTCAATCCAAGGTCAAGATCATATGCCGACTGAAGAGATATCAAGGATCCTGACGTTGAATTGACCAGAACAAATTAATCAGAGGAATCAGGAGTAGAGTCAAGACAGCCCGGGGAAGAAACACATTTACAGTTTTGTGAAAAGACTGCACAAAACTGTACAAAATCACACATTGGGCAAAGATGACCGGCCACCATTCAAGGAGGTGGGCAAGGGAGGAGCTCCTCCCCCTTGGGTGACCGGCAACCGGCGGCGCCACCCTCCTCCACCAAAAGCCGCCGGCTCCTCCTCCTTGCGCCACTTGTCTCCTCCACAAGCTCCTCCTTCTCCTCCCTAGGATCAAAAGACATGTGCTTCCATCTCATCCATCCATTTCTCCTCCCTTTGGCTATAAATACCAAGCCAAACCTCATTTGCAAAACACACCAAAATCTCATTTCACTTCTCTCTCTAGAAGTTGTAATATTTGTAACGTTGTAATCTTGCTTTGGAAATAAAGGATAGCTCCCTTGGCGCTTCAACGGTTGTAAGTATCTCTTAGTATTTATTTATTTAACTGTTGTCTTTAATTCCTTAGTATAATGTTTAGCGCGATGAATAGTAGCTAAACTTGTAGTTCGGTCTAAGGGGCGCACTTGTATTATAAAATGTTTTAAGACTATTAACTTAGTGTTTAGTCTTAGTATTCAAAACTTGTTCTATGTGCCATATATAGTCAGAGTTTCCAAGGTTGAGTGGATGCTGTAACAAGCAAAGCTCTTCTGTGGGAATTCGTGATCATACTCAGGTAGTGGAAGCTGTAACAAGCAAAGCTATCTGAGGAGTTCGACTCATCCTAAATCCCATCTGGTCGAGCGTAACTGTGAGATCAGGTGGATGCACCCAGGCTAGCATACCTTAGGGTATTGGCGCTAGACTGAAATAGAACAGGAGTTGCTTTAAACCGGTGTTGCAAGTCTTGTGCTGTAACTAGCCTTGATTCACCATTTGAATACTTAGATGATTCACTAATGGTCAATGATAAACAGGATATAATACAAGTCCCCTGAAACCGAACATTTCTTTTAATTATAAACTGTAATTTACTTTCCAGTCTTAAAATCAACCAACCAACCAATCAATCAATCAAAATAGCTGGTAGCTTTAAAACCAACCAACCGACTTTAAACACGCTCTCTCGCTAAACAACCCCCCTCAAAGACATCTATTCTCCTGATTCCCTTGGGTTCGACCCCTACTTACCAAGTACTACCCAGTAGTATAGTCGCAAGTAGCGGACTTATAAATTTATTTGTACAAATCGCTTCGACGACGAGCGGTTCTGTCACTCCTACGTATTTATACGGTTTAATTTAGTAATAAGTAGTGATGCATGAATTAGGATAAGTCTAGTATCACAGTCTAATTTTCATATTTTAAAAACCAAACTTGCATAGAGTGCCACCTTTAAAAGCATTGTTCGGGACGAACAACTAAAAGTGTGGGGTTATCTAATGGACCACAATTATACGAATCAAAAACACAGTAAAACCCGCCAAATTAGACTGTTTGTCTATTTAACTTCTGGTTGTTAGTGCCGAAATATTTTTACAGGACATTTTTTAGTCTAGAGAGAAAACACGCTAAGGAGAGGATTTTACGCTGAAAAGATAACAAGAGTCAGTCCGAGGTCAAGATCAGACGCTGAACGAAGAAATCTCAAGATTCTGACCAAGGATTACTCAAATTAAATCCAACCGAGGAATAATCAAAGTCAGACTGGAGAGGAATTGAATTGATAGTTTTGTAAAGACTGTACAAAACTGTCAAAACTCATCCATTTCCTCCTCCATGACCGGCGGCTAGATGAGAGATGATGAGTCATGGGTGGCCTCCTCCCTTTCTCCTCCTTGGATGACTTGAAGACCTTGGCAAGAGGTGGCCAAGGGAAAGAAACCTCCCCCTTTTCTTCCCCCCAACTGGCGGCTCTTTGGAGTCCACAAGGTGGTGCCATGTGGTGTCTCCTCCACCACATCCTCCTTGCCTCCTCCTCCACCCTTGATGTAAAAACACTTGCCTCCATCCAAGCCCTCCATTGCTCCTCCCCATTTCCTATAAATTGAGGCTTCACCTCTTCACAAATCATCACCACCACACTTCACAACTTATCTCTCTAGAAATTGTAATACTTTGTAAGTTTGGTTTTGATCAATAAAGTTACGATACTTTGCTATGCGCTACTCTTCCATGGATAGGCGTAGCTAAACTCCTCATTCGGCGGAAGGTACAATCTTGTATTATTTAATGTTTAATTAGTTTAGTTTATTTTCTCTGTATTCAATGCTTGTTCTATGTGCCATATATAAAAGTTAGAATGTTTAAGGTCGAGTAAACCATTTGGAAATGTGACCATAAGGGTCCAAATTCGTAAGCTCTTCCTTAAATATTCGTGATCACACTCGGGTAAGTGGACCATTTGGGAACTGGACGAAAGGGACCAAATGGAGAAACTTATCAGAAGAGGTCGACTATCCTAAAAACCATTTGGAAACTGGACCAAAGGGACCAATTGGATGCACACAGACTAGTACGCTTTAATCAGTGTTCAGACTAGTCTAATTAGAACAAGTAGCCGATGTTGCAAGTCTTGTGCTGTAACTAGCCTCGATTCATCGTTTGAATACTTAGAAGGTTTACTAAATTAATAAACATGTTATAATACAAGAACACCTGAAACCGAATACTTTACTCACAACTGTTAAAAACCCCCCCTTGTACTTACTTTTGAACTGCTCAATCAACCGCAACCATCAACCACTCATATACCGGAGGAATCAACAATCACGTATCACCCACTGTAAGTCCCTCTTTGTAATTAATCATTTAATTTCTGTAATTTACTTTCCGCACAAAAAAACCAAAAAACCAAAAACAGTAGCTTAGTTAATCACGCTAAAAGCTCAATCAACGTAAAACACATCCATCGCTAGTATAGTTTTAAAGGAACAACCTATCCCCCTAATTCCCTTGGGTTCGACCCGTACTTACCACGTACTACCTAAAAAATAGTTAAGTCACGAGTGCGGTCTTATAAATTTATTTGTGCAACATTGCCTCACGACAAGGCAGTGTCTGTCAGCCACCCTTTAAAAAGCATTGTTCGGGACGAACAACTAAAAGAGTGGGGTGATCTGATGGACCATAATTGTATGAATCATAAACACAGTTAAACCCACCAAATTAGACTCTTTGTCTATTTAACTTTTGCTTGTTAGTTTCGATATTTATCTACTGGGTATTTTGGAGTCTAGAGAGAATACTGGCTAAGGAAGAGTTTTAAAGCTGAATATGAATTACGAGTCATTCCAGGTCACGACCAAATTCTGACTTTCAAGAACCTGACGTGGAATCACTCAAAACAAGTCCAATCGAAGAGCAACCAGAGTCAGTCCAGAGCTGAAAGGACCCGATGGCTTTTGGAAAAAGTCACAAAATCACACAAACTCTCCTCTTCTCCTCACATGGCAGGCGGCTTTTTGCCATGGGAAGTCACACGGGGCGGCTACAAGCTCCTCCACTCCATTGCATGCCATGCGTTTGAGATCTAGATCATTCCCGATGGCTTTTGTGAGCTCCTCCCATTTTGTGCCATGTGTCTTCTTCTCCTCCACATCTCCTCCTCTTCATGGCCTATAAATAGAGCTCCCCCTTCTCCTTGTAAAGCATCCCAAAATGTGGAGAGAACCTCTCTCTACAAATTCAAAAATCACAAATCACTTATCTCTCTAGATTAAGAGCACAATCATGTAATCACTTTACTTTGGAATCGAAGCTTTAGCACTTTAACCGGTTTTTGTAAGTACTCTTTGCTTTACTTTATTGTCTTTTCAATTCAGCAACTTTACTTTCCTGTCTTTACTTTCGAAAACTTTACTTTACTGTCTTTCAAAAACCTTTACTTTTCAATGCACTTAGCTATGATATCCTGTTCCATGAATAGTCGTACCTAAACCCTTCATTCGATTGAAGGGGTGTACTTGTATCATACAATGTTTTAGACCCTTCGCTTAGTGCCTCTCTGTGTTCAAAACTTGTTCTATGTGCCACATATTAGGTTAGAACTTCCAAGGTTGAGTGGATGCTTTAACGGGCAAAGCTCTTCTGTGGGGTTCGTGAACATACTCGGGTAAGTGGACGCTTTAACGGGCAAAGCTTATCTGAGGAGTTCGACCTCTTTGAAAAACCATTTGGTTGATCGTAACTGAAGATCAAATGGATGCACATAAGGCTAAGATACTTCGAAAGGAGGAATTAGTCTAAATAGAACAAGTGTTCTAAATGAAGTGGCAAGTCTTGCGCTAGAAATAGCCTCGATTCATCTTTGAACACATAGTATGATCATTAGAGGTCAATGATAAACAGACTATGATACAAGGCCCCTGAAACCGAATCCTTTCCTTCCATTAAAATATCAACTGTTTACTTTCTGTATAAACCACTCAAACCCAACCCCAATCGCACTTTAATTTATGTGTAAGCTTCATTAAAGAACAACTAATCCACACTGACTCTCTTGGGTTTGACCCCTACTTACCACTTGCTACCCAGTAGTGAAGTCGCGAGTAGCGGACTTATAAATTTATTTGTACATTTGCTCTGACGACAAGCATCTGTCAGCCAACAAAGCGTCAAACTAGAGTCATAGCATGGTATAACAAAATATTTCCACTCTAGTCAACTTCAAGAAGGCACATGAACACTAGGGGCGACATCATCATACATTAAGAAATCAAGGGAAAAGTGGAGGAGCTTGGCAATGTGAGGTGGAATTGGAGTGAGTAGAACTCACTCCACACTTAAAATTTTACCCACTAATCATACGTGTCACACTCCACACTTTAGAGCCTAAGCCACTCGAAATCATACCAAACATTTAAACATATAAAAGAACAAGAATGAAACACTTACAAACCGGGTTACCTCCCGCGATGGCCTAGTTTTTCCTGTCTTGGCAAAGACGTAGCAAAGCGCCCCATAGAATCACTCGTTGAGAAGTCCTTTGCTAGGATCCCTTCTCACGGGGCCTTGGATTTGGTCGTGTCAATCCACCTTTAAGTCCCATTTGAATTTCTTCCCATCAAGTCTACAATGGACTTTCCTTTGGGATTTTGACCCCTTCAATAATGAAGATCCCTTAAGAACTAAGGGGTCATGGGAGATTTTTTCAAATAATCTTTGAAAGTAGGGCAAGAAGCTCCAAAACTTGTCTCGAGACATCGTAGTGAAGAAAGGGTCTTCATAACTAGTCTCGAGAATGATGGGCATCCTCTCCTTGAGTTTTTCAATTGCATCCATGGGTGCCCATCCCTCAATCTCCCTTTCTAAACTTTTGTCTTCTTGAATGCGAGTTTGTCCTCTAGTTTCTTCCATGAAAACCTCAACAAAGTCTTGATATCCCTCAAATCCTTTTGTCTCTATGCACTCTTCCTCTATCTTATCCTCATCGAGAAGTTTGGGTTCACATTGAAGCTCTCTTGTACCGGGAGGGAGGGATTCTTCTTCATCAACAAAAGGTATTTCCTCTATGTAAGAGGCATCATCATTGAAGAATTCCTCATCGGAGAGCGTTAATGGGATGGTGAGCTCTTGTGTGGTCTCATCCAAATGGTCATGAGATGTGCTAGTAGTGAAGGATGCTTCACTTTTGCATTCCATCTCTTCTTCGTTACAAGATTCACCATCCCTATTGTTGTAATGAGCTTCGGTAGCGGCTCTCCAAAATTCATCCTCCGCTTCTTGATCCCATTCTTCCTTTGAGGCATTAGATTCAAGGACTTCTTCTTCGGATACCTCCTCTTACTCATCCAAGTTTTCATTTCCCATTGCTTGTTGCGCCAATTTGCTTTCCAAAACTTGGTGTTGAGCCTCCAATTTATCAAATTGTGCATCCATCTCCATCAATTGGGCTTGCATGTCTCTATGCATCTTCTCTTGGTTTTCAAGGAGTAAAGCAAGGATGGAATCTAGATTGGAGGACTCATTTGAGGGTTGAGGTTGAGGGTAGGAGTCTTCGGAAACCTCTTCTTCCCTATTCAAGTTCCCAATTTCACTTGCTTGTTGCTCCATCTTAGCTTGAAGCATCTCGGCTCTAGCATGCATATCTTGATCGAATTTCATGAGATCCCCCATTCGAGCTTCAAAGTTTCTATTCAACCTTTCTTGATTTGCGAGAAGTTCTTGCTTCGTTTGCTCTTGACGCTCATGGAGTATAGAAATTAGGGAATCCAACTTAGAGGGCTCACTTGAAGGTTGAGGAGGTTGAGGGTATGGAGGGTAGGAGTGTTGATCAACTTCAAAGCGTTGGTCATCATTCCAATTTGGAGTGGAATAATTTGTTTGATAGACAAGCTCTTGAAAATAAGAATATGGCCGTTCCTCCTCTTGGTAGTATCCCCCATTAGAATAGACTTGTTGGTCGTAGGGGTCCATCCTCGCAAAAGAAGGTAAACAATAGCTAGTAAGTGATATGAGTGAAAAAGAAGAATATACAAGTATAAGAAAAATGAAAAATATTCACAAGAATAGTCAGAACTTTCACACAATCTAGTCTAGGGATGTGCTAACTAGTTGTCCCCCGGCAACGGTGCCATTTTGACAACGTCTATTTTTACCCTCCCGACGTGTCGGTTTAGAAGAGGGTCGTTGTAGAGGTCAAAAACAATTTATAATGACCGGTAGGGTACCGGGTCGAACCCAAAGGAGCAAGCCAAGCACATGCACTATGTAAGATTTGTGTTTCCGTTCGGCTATTCTAAACCAAAAATGTATAAAGGGGTTTGTATATTCTAAATCCTATCTGGCGAGTAATTAGAGATAAAAGATAAGTAAGAGGTGTTTTGAGTGGTTACTCCCCTCCTTGGCATTTTCTCAATGATCACATACACGATATTCAAACATTTCATGGTAGTCAAATAGCAATGAACCTAGTTTAGACTAGGATAGACCAACCGTCACTTGAATCTATTCCTAGCCAAACTCTCTTAGCTCGAACCTCTCGGCTCATTCCATGGCAATAAATACCATGAACTCGAGGACTAGTTCACTTCCTACCCATGCATTGTAGAAAACCTAGCTTAGACTAAGGTAGACCAATGTTTATGTTAATCAGCCAAGCTCTCTTATAGCTCGGAACCTCACTTGCTAGAGATAATTGGTTCATTCCATAGCACCATTATCCTTGGAATCTCTTCCTAAGGTAATAACTACTATGAACTCGACTCCTAGTTAACCACAAATGCATACATTAGATAGGATCATGTTCTCTATTATCAAAACTAGATTCAACATGTTACTTAGGCATTTTGACAAACACTTAGTAGCATGTCATATATGAAGTGCATAGAGAACATTAATTTGACACCATTAGATGGGATTAATTGATGATTCGCTCAATGACTAACTCCGATAATTCAAACATTCAATCCTTAGTCGAGCATCTATATCCTAAGGTTCATTTACATGATTCAAGATATAGATCATTTTCTCCATTCTAGAACTATTCCCAAGGGTTTCCAAGTCCTAGGTTCAAGTTTTAGTTTAAATTGTCACTTAGGCATTTTATCAAACACCTAGAGTGCATAACATTCATAACACAAGAGAAAATGAAATCAACAATCATCCATATGAATATCAATATATAAATGTGATCAAAGAGTACCAAGGAGAGTCATAAGACCCTCAAAACACCTAGAGTGCATAACATTCATAACACAAGAGAAAATGAAATCAACAATCATCCATATGAATAACAATATATAAATGTGATCAAAGAGTACCAAGGAGAGTCATAAGACCCTCAAAACACACGATCCACTACTCACACATCATGTAAGACAACATGGTGTGAGTAGATTTAATAGCACAACAAGGAGAATGGAAAAGATGTAGAAGAAGGAGGATGGTTAATCCTTGAACTCCCTTTTGATCTTCTCTTCTTCTCCTTAGTTGGATCCTTTGATGATTGATGACCTTGGATGAGCCTCTTTTCCAATCTTCTTTTCCCCAAAAACCTCCACACTTGATCCAAAACCTTTGATTTCTATTTATAGATTCGGCTGAAATCTGGACCTCAACTCTGAGTTTTTCATCCAGTCGGTCGACTGGCTGAAGCTTGATGCCCAGTCGGTCGATAACGGACGCACAGTCGTCGTGTGCAAACGTCAAGAATAAATTTATAAGTCCGCTACTCGCGACTTCACTACTGGGTAGCAAGTGGTAAGTAGGGGTCGAACCCAAGGGAATTAGGGGGATAAGTTGTTCTTTAAGGGATCGTACAGGGAGGGAACGTGTTTTAGGTTGATTGAGATTTTAGTGCGGAAAAGTAAGTGTTTTTTTGTTGGTTTTGGTTTTTAGTGCGGAAAAGTAAATGACAGAAAAGTAAATACTGAAAATAAAAGAGAAGACTTACAGCGGTTGTTGCGTGATTGGCAAGTCCTCCGGAAGGTGAGCAGTTGATAGAGCAGTTTTTACTAAGGAAGTAAATGCAGGTGGTGTTTAAATATAAGGAAAGCATTCGGTTTTGGGGGCCTTGTATCATAGCCTGTTTATCATTGACCTTTAGTGATCCTTCTAAGTATTCAAACGTGTCTTAAGGCCATTCCATGTACTCGATTTGCCACACTGTCTAGCCCATTCCAAGGTCGTAGAGCACTTGTTCTACTTAGACTAATGCCCCATTCCAAGGTATATTTGCCTGTGTGCATCCATTTGACCAGTCATTCCCGACCAACCAAATGGTGTTTTAGAGAGGTCAAACTCCTCAGATAAGCTTTGCCATTCCAAGCATCCACTTATCCGAGTATGTTTACGAACCCCACGGAAGAGCTTTGCCATTCCAAGCATCCACTCAACCTTGGAAGTTCTAACCTAATATATGGCACATAGAACAAGTTTTGAATACAAAGAAGAGGCACTAAAATATGGCCTAAAACATTTTATGATACAAGTACACCCCTTCAACCGAATGAAGAGTCTAGCTACGAATATCCATATAGGTGGATACCATAGCTAAGTACTTACAGTTTTTGAAAGACAGTAAGTAAAGGAAAGGGGTGAGTACTTCAAGAACCGACAAGAGTACTCGAGAATAGAAAAGTAAAGCTTGAGTACTACAAGAACCGACAAGAGTACTCAAGAACTAACTACAATACTCAAGAACCAACAAGAGTATTATAGATTTAAAACCAAAGCTTACAAAAGTACCAAAATGTAGAGAGATAATTGTTTTGTGAATGGGATGATTACAAATGAGAGGGGAGGGCTCTATTTATAGCCATGGGAGGAGGAGATGTGTGGTGAGGATGAGAGCACTTGGCATCATCTCATGGAGGCTTGAAAGCCGCCGGTTGGAGGTCATGGGAGGAGGCTTTGGCTTCCAAAGCCGCCGGTCATGGAGGGTGTGGAGGAGGTTTTGTGTGGTTTTGTGAAGTTTTCACAAAACCATTGGTCCATTTCAGCTCCGGACTGACTTTGGTTGCCCTTCGGTTGGATTTGTTTTGAGTGATTCCATGTCAGGATCTTGAGATTTCTTCAGTCAGCATCTGATCGTGACCTTGGAATGACTCGTAATATATTTTCAGTGTAAAAACTCCTCATTGGCGTGTATTCTCTCTAGGCTCCAAAATACCCTGTAGATAAATATCGGAACTAACAAGCAAAAGTTAAATAGACAAATAGTCTAATTTAGTGGGTTTAACTGTGTTTATGATTCGTATAATTATGGTCCATCAGTCGACTGGATGGGTGAAATGTGAAGAGCTCCTGAAGTTTAATCAACTCGACCGATTGGAGTCTCTATCGACCGACTGGGGCCTTTTTGGTGGTCTTCCCGTCCGAATTTGGTCTTGGCCTCAACTAAAAATCAGCCAAATCGGACATCGGCCAAAACACCTTTCCAATACCTTTCCAATACCTTTGCATTACCTTTGCAATACCTTTCCAACAAGTTAAAAATCAGCCAAATCGGACATCGGATGCGATCTGGACGTCCAAAACACGTTGCAAAGGTCAATATGCTCGTTATTGCCCCCGAAACTCCTTGTTTTGCGCCGAAACTTCTGTTTTTCAACCAATCTTCATATATAGGGCTTTACCATGGGGGAAACTTGTTTTCTACCTAAAATGTAGAGATAGAGGTCAAATGACATCAAAATAATGTCGGAAACGATTCAAACTATAGTGAAGAATGACCATAAATGAGTCGAAAACTCGACTCATCACATACGGTGGGGGTTCTTTGTAGGTGGCCATTGAATTTTCTTCTTCCGGTTTGGGAATCTCTACCTCATCCTTTCCCTCGTCCCCTTCATTCATCTTGGGCATTTGGTGGTTAGTGGATTCTGGCTTGGGCTTGGGGGATTCATACACTTTCCCACTCTTGAGTGTGATGGCATTGACGTGCATGGGAGATGACTCTTCACCTTCAAGAAAGATGGCATTGCAATGCTCGGTTTGGTGATAATCCGGCCTAGAGGGCTGTTTTCCTTGATATCCCGTGGAGGAACTAGCTAGTTGGGCAATTTGGGTCTCCAACATCTTGTGGTGAGTGGACATTTCATTGAGCCTTTGGTTGATTGGTTGGAACATGAGCTTATTGTCTTGTGTAGCGTTGATTTGATCTTTAGCCATTTTGATTTGATCTTGACTCATTTTGAACTGTTCTTGAGCTAGCTTGTTTCGATCTTCAATCCCCTGGTTTTGACCCGCAATAAGTGTAGCTAGCAATTGAGTCATAGTGGGATCTTCCATAGGCGGTTGTTGGGTTTGAGTTTGTTGTTGAGGTTGGCTAGATTGTCCTGATATGTTTTCTTTTGATAGCCTTGATTTTGCCTTTGGTAATCTTGATTCTTTTGGGTGAAACCGGGGGAGTATTGCTCTCTTGGCGCCAATTTGAGTCATACTTGATTGGTTCAATTGTATTGTATGAAAAATCGGGGTGATCCCGGTCTCTCCCATAGTTCACTTGATTTCTTTGTAAGAAATTAACTTCCTTGTCATCTTGTGTCTCTTCTTGAGGGAAGGTGAGAGGCCAATCATCCTCTTTATGAGAGGGGCTTGTGCAAATGGCACATACTCGAGGTTGCTTTTGAGATTGTTTCACATGGAGCGCACTAAGGGAAGTGGCTAGAGCGTCTATCTTCTTGTTGAGGGCACGAACATCCTCTCTTGAGTCCACTTCATCTACTTCCCTTGTCTTGCCTTGCCTCTTGGGAGGTAAGCTCCTCTCACTCTCCCATAGGTGGGAATTCCTCGAACTTTTATCAATAATTGATCCTCCATTGGTGGGGTGAAGTTCCATGAATGCCCCTCCCGCGGCTTGATCCATTTGCTTCTTTGCTTCGGCGTCCATGCCTTGATAGAAAATTTGGATGAGGGTTGGTTTCTCTATGTTGTGATGGGGGCATTCTCTTTGGACTTTCTTGAATCTTTCCCATGCCTCATGAAATTTTTCATCTTCCCCTTGTCTAAATGAGTTGATCAAATACTTGAGCCTTTGGGTCTTTGTCGGTGGAAAGTATTGTAGAAAGAAGGCTTGGGCTAGCTCGTCCCACGTTGTGAAAGTATTACCTTCATGACTCCATAGCCAATTCTTGGCCTTCCCCATTAGAGATAAAGGGAAGAGCCTAAGGTATATGGCTTCCTTCGGCACGTTGTTAAACTTGAATGTCTCACATAGCTCGAGGAAAGAAGTCAGGTGAGCATTGGGATTTCCTATCCCGGTGAATGCATTGTTGCCCACCATATTTAGCAATGCCTGCTTACGTTCAAATTGAGAGGCATTAACTCCCGATGGAGCTATTGGTGATTGAAAACCGGCTAGGCTTGGAGTAGAATAGTCCTTCAAGGGTTTCTCCCCATTGGGAGGAGGATTGTTTTACATTGGTGGTGGTCTTCACTTACGAGGTTGCCTTTTGTTGCGAGAGCCTTGACCTTTGGCTTTCTCTTGATCCAAAAAATGTTTCAAAGCTTGATCAAATCCGGGGTTCACTTTTTCCTTGCCTTTGAACCTCGTTTGCATTCAAAGGAAGCCTACAAGAACAAAGATAAAGGAATCCGTTAAGCCACAAATGCAACACAAGTAATATAGCAAAAAGACCAAGTGGAATAGTCCAAATCTCGTAAAATCTACTTTAGTTCCTTAAGTTAATTCGTTGCTCCCCGGCAACGTCGCCATTTTGAACTTTGTAATATTATGCGCTTCAAATGTATGTAATTCGAAAGCAAGATATTTAGTCAAAAACAATTTATAAGACCGGTAAGTACCGAGTCGTCCAAGGAGCAAGTGTAAACCTAAGATCACTATTCAATTTTACTCCAATAAGTCTATTCCCTATGCGATTGTTCAAATTGTTGATTATCAATAACTAAGTGAAAGCAATGAAATGAAAAAGGTGTTTTCAAGGGTTTAAAAGGCGTTCCTAGGGTACTACGTCCCTCTTTGGTGTACTAGACTCTTGATAGGCACAATTTCATGCAATAACAAGCAATGTAATGGTTAGATTAAGGCATGCGACTATTAAAACAAATTCAATCTATCAATGTTTTTATTTGATTTAAGGAAGAGGCACCTCGCACGTGAGCTTCAATCTCTCGATGTTTTTAGCTCACGTCCAACTCAAGTTTCTCAATCATCAACGCTAGTTGAATGATCAATATACAAGAGCGGTGAAGACCAAGCCTATCTTGATGCTAGGATGAGTCACGCTAGTGATCGTCACCTAGCAAGGGTGAATCTACTTGCATTCTAAGACTCTTAGTCTCATTCTCTCGAATACTCAACTTCAAGTTCGTGTTTCTAAACCACCAAGACATTTTATCAAACACTTAGAGGGCATAGAGTTGACATTTTATCAAAGTAGATTTACAACCATGACAAGAGCTAATTAAGGCATATATTCAATAGAAGGTAGAGTTCATACACCAAGGAGGTCCATAGGACCCCTAGAAACTAGAAGGGACTACTCACAAGTCATGATTCAATAATGATCAGAAGTAGTTTTTACAAGGATGATGAAGTAAAAACAAAGAAGATGAAGAAACTAGGGTGAAAGTCTCCCTTCTATCCTTAGAGTAACTCCAAACTTGATTGATGATCTTCAAACACCTTGTCTTCTCTCCAAAAACCCTCAATTTTGTGCCAAAACTCAACTTTTCTATTTATAGCCGGAGATTAAAATCCAGTCTTTTCCTAAGCACTCGGGCGAGCTTTCTCGAGCTCGATCGAGCTCCATGGTGTAATGGCTGAGGAAGGATCAAGGCTCGGGCGGGTGATGTTGTGCTCGGGCGAGCGGATTTGTTCAGAGGCACAAGGATCGGACGAGGCTCGGGCGAGCCTATTAATGCTCGGGTGAGCGCAGTTTGACTTCAAGGGGAGAGGCTCGGTCGAGCCTTTTGGTGCTCGGGTACTCCTTCGCTTGAGCACATGAGAAGATGTATGGAATCCCCGGGCGAGCTTAATTCGGCAGTGGCATTGGTCAGGCGCAGAGCTCGGGAGACTTGGTGGAGCTCGGGCGAGCTTGTAGAGGCATCCAGCTTCTGGCGGTTTTTGTGCAGTCTTAATCAACGAGTTTGGACTTGGCGTCAACAGGAGAGTTGTAGCCCTTTGAGTTATCTTTCCGACAAGCAAAATATCAACTCATTTGGACACCGTATGCGATCTGTGCATGCAAAATACGTCGCAAAGGTCGGTCTGCCCTATTTTGCCCGAAACTCCATATTTTGCGCCGATACTTCAACTTCTTGCTAAAATTTGATGTTTTTGAGCCCAGGACCATAAGGTCGGTTTCTAACCTAAAATGGAAAACAAGAGGGTCAAATGTCATCGAAAGAGACTCAGAACGGATCAAACATCTAATAAAAGTAGAGGAATTATAGTCGAGAATTCGACTCATCAAAACACTCCACACTTAAAGTTTGATCATCCTAAGCAAACAATAAGATCAAGCCAAAGAGAAGCAAATGGCAAAAAGCTAAGTCATTATATTTTGTCGCCCATTTTCTCTCTACATCCATTTATTAAGTCTCAAACTTCTATTCCCAACTACTCTAACACATATTTACAACCTAACTCATTTTCGTACGTGTTATGAGTGCATTTAGCATATGCACCAGGCCTTTAAACCCCTAGGCTACCCTAGTAGACGAGGTATAGTCTCGTGATAGTTTTCAGAAAAGGGACTTCTCACAAATCCCACATGCACCTATCCCATGAGAATGAATTCAAGAGTGCTTAACCGAGGCGAGGATTTCTCAAAACAAATCCCTCACCCCAAACTAGGACTACCACCACATTATCATCAAAAGAACTTTTGAACCATTTGAGTACCCATGAGGTTGTGCATTCAAGATCATCAATACTAGAGCTATCAAATGACTAATCTAATTATCTACTCATTTTCAAGGCAATACAATAGAAGCAAAGTTATTAGGTTGCACAAAAGAGTGTCAATCGCTCACCTATGCTAGCTAGGGCTAGTCCATTGGCTCACGACATGAAACTCATTCCCAAGTTTTAGGCGCTTAAGCCATAACCCATAAGGGAAGAGGAGCTCCACACAAGAGTTCTTATAAAACAAGCATAGATTATATGATAGTTCCCGTGCAAGCACAAGGATTGTCCAAAAGTTAATCCAACTAGCACACTATGCAAATGATGAATCCCGCACAATTGGAGAATGGAGGAAAAACATAGAGTCAAGTTTTAAGTGCTTTTTATTCACATATTTTTTCGAAATGGCCTTTGGCCTACAAATGCTTTCGAGGGGGAACTTTTCTTCTTAACCCCCAGCATTTGTATCTTTTGAAACAAAACTTCTCTTGTACTTCGAGAAAGTTTTTAGTCGGGGCTTTGCCCTCTTTGACCACAAAAACTTTTGTCGGGGCCTATTTTTCACCCTCTTTGGACTCCACACTTAAAACTTGTCAATATCAGGACGTGGTAATGTTTGAGGCACTGACTGTTGACCACCATCGATTTTCCTCCATCAATGCTAAGCTCCACGTGGCTGTCTGGGTATGCTCTCTCCACTTCATTGAATTCTCCGTGCACTATTTGCTTATCATGCCATTTCTTCATCCTCTCCTTATAGATATCACCGAGGCCAAGAAATTCATCCCTGGGACTTGCATGTAGAGGTTTCAGCTCTACCTTGCAAGGTTCCTTACCTGAGTCGGTGGGCTGTCCAGCTTCAGCTGCTCCCTCAGTGCTCACTGCGCATATATCCATCGTTATTGGGCAGCCTGGTACAACTCTGTAAGACTCAACAGATGTCAGTGTAATAGAGTCATTAACATCAGCAGAGTTTAGTACATCACAGTCGACTAAGGGCCTGTTCTATACAGATTGATTCAATCCGACCTAATCTCACCCAACACAATCCAATCCCACCCAATCTCACTCAACACACCCCAATCTCATCCAATCTCACCCAACACAACCAAATCTAATCTAATCTCCACTCACCTAATCTACTCTCCACTCACATATATCTAACATTTTTATAATATTATTTATAAACTAGGACCCACTCACCTAAACTACCCTCCACTCACATAATCTAAATATCTAACATTTTTATAATATTATTTTTAATGTAGGACCCACTCACTTAATCTACTCTCCACTCACATAATCTAATACAATCTAATACAATCTCACCCAATACACCCCAATCTCACCCAACACACCCCAATCTCTTCCAATACACTCCAATCTCACCCAACACAATCTAATCTAATCTAATCTCCCAACACCCCAAATCCAATCCCTATAGAACGGGCCCTAACAGACTAGGACTCTTAAACATATCAGGCAAATGAAAGACAACTCTTTCACTGCCCACTCGCAAAGCTATAGAATCTCTATCCATGTCAATGACTACCTTAGTCGTGCAAAGAAATGGCCTACCAAGAATAATTGGGATATCTATGTCCTCAGAGATGTCTAGTACTATAAAATCAGCAAGGATGTAAATGTGCTTCACCTTGACGGATACATCCTTTAGAATCCCTATCGGGAGTTTACAAGAACAATCCGCACAGAGAATAGTGACATTAGTAGGACAAACATCCCCCAAATTAAGTTTAGCATACAAATAATATGGCATGATAGACACACTAGCACCTAGATCACATAGAGCACCATGACAAATAGTAATACCACCAATATCACAAGGGATAGAAAAACTCCCTGAGTCTTTAAGTTTCGGTGGCATGGACTGGTGCATGGAAGCACTACACTCCTCACTCAGAGCCACTGTCTCGGTCCCGACAATGTTTCTTTTCCCAGTAAGAATCTCCTTCATGAATTTGGCATAAGTAGGAATCTGGGTGATTGCATCGGTAAGGGGCATAGTGATGTAAAGAGTACGAATCTTATCCATGAACTGCTTGATGTCTTCATCCCTCCTTGTAGCCGCTAGCCGCTGAGGGAATGGAACTGGAGGTTTATAAGGAGTTGGCTCCACTATCTGCGCAAATTTTTTAGCTCGGTTTTCAGCTTCCTTTGACGTTTCATCTTTAGTAGGTGTAGAATCAGATGTTGATGTTTTAGCTAGAGATTGAGTGGCTTGAGCTAGCAGCATTTTAATTTGTTTTCCTCCTCGGAGTGTGATGGCATTCACGGATGCCCTAGGATTCAGATCTGGCTTTGAAGGGAGTTTTCCATGCTCTCTGTTTGCCAAATTTGCTTGCTGAGAAACTTGACTTTCCGGCATTTTGTTCTGAATAGCTAGCTGCTCTATTGACTGTTCAACCCCCTGAAACCTCCTCTCTTGCTCCACTGAACTGCTCTCTTAATGTTTATTCCACTTCTCCTGTTGTACTAAGAAATTAAGCAGCAAAGATTCCGAATTTGATGAGACACCGGATGGCTGATTTTGTTGTTGATGTCCCTGGTTGTTGTACTACCCCGAGTTCTGATTTTGATGTTGATGAGACTCGTTATTGTAGTGATTCCTCGGCTGGTAGGGAGCATTGTCATGCTGCTGTCTGTAAGGAAAACCTGGTGGTACCTGATTTTGTGGCTTATAAGAGAGGTTGGGATTATTCATGTTCAGGTTATCCCACCAGTTCATGCCTGATACGAAGGCAAAACCGGTTCTTTGATTGTATTGCCCTATATAATTGGCATCCTCCTGGTTTCCGGCATTATTATTTTGTCCCATCACTAGACAACTATCTATGAAATGAGAAAGAGAGCCACATATCTGATAGTAGACAGCCACATTAGCAACAACAGAGGACTTCATAGAGGAGTCTGTCTTCAGATTTTTTATTTCAGCTGCAAGCATCTTCACTGTGGTGGTTAACTCAACTATATCATTAGTACTATCAGCGAGGTAGAGATCTTGCACACCCTTCCAGTCCTTGAATTACCTCGATCACTCGTCTAGAAGTGGTAGTCTTGAGCTGCTTTTTCTATGATATCATAGGTCTCTTCCAACGAGACTCCATTGAGTCCTCCACCGGCTGCTTGATTTATCAAGGTGCGCATCCCTTGGTCGATTCCCTGGTAAAAGGTGTCTATGATCTGCCACAGCTCCAGGTTGTGGTGAGGGCACAGTCTCGTCATCTTTTTGTACCTCTCTAAGCCTCGTAGAGAGTCTCACCATCCATTGAGCGGAACGAGATGATCTTGTTCTTGAAATGTGATGTCTTTGATGGTGGGAAATACTATTGTAGAAAGGCTTTAGCCAGTTTACCCCAAGTAGTGAAAGTGCCATCTGCATGACTGTCTAGCCACCTACTAGCCTTGTCAAAGAGTGAGAATGGGAATTGCCTCAGGTAGTAGGATTCTGGAGGAATACCATTAGTCTTCACTGTGTTGCACATCTGGACAAACCGCTTAAGGTGCTGGTGAGGGTCTACATTCATCCTCCCCGAAAACTGGTTATTCTGTACCATCTGAATGAGTCCAGTTTGGACCCACAAATCATGCAACAATATCACGTAAATTCACCCGTGCCAACCCACAAATCATGCAACAATATCACGTATATTCATCATGCTATCGAAAATGGAAATAAACCAAAATAACACTAGACAAGCCGCCCATCCACCAATCATTGTCTAGATTAATCTCAATCGTTGAATGTCGCCCATATACGGATTATCAACGATTTCGATAAGTTAAGCTTAGGGTTTTTTAGGCAAAAGTCAACTTCCCTATTAATTCATGTACTACCATTGTAGCTACCATGACATAATATCAATTTCATATGATCTGGTTGATACCTAGGACCCATTCATCTTTTGGTAATTAACCCAAATACGTTCTAGCATGCAAACATCCCATTCAATGTAAAACTTGCAAGAACAATAAAATTAAGCACAATGAAATTGAATATTCAAATTACATTAATGAAAAACTTCCAATTGATTACACGAAGAGTTGGGTACATGGCACGGGATCCGTAGGATCCCAGAATAAAGTAGACTACTCACTATTCATGGTAAGTTAACCAAAAATAGTGTAGAAAAAGAAATTAAGGACGAGGAAACTGTGTAGACGATGTAGCTCGTTGAATCCTCAATTTCTCGCGATGTGGTGCCCTGACTTCTTCTTTAAGTTAGGGTTTTCTCTCCAAATAAAGCTCTAAGCTCTCGTCAATGTCGCACACCCACTGCTTGCTCGATTTCCCTTCTTTTTATTCTACCAAAAAGGCCACCAAAAACGATTTTTGGAAATAAGTAAAAATTCAGAGTTTAATGATTACGCTCGGGCGAGCTTCAAGGCGTCGTGATGATAAGACAAAACTAGCTCGGGCAAGCGTGGCCAAGCTCGAGCGAGCAAGATTTGGCAGTTTGGACACAGTGCGACGAGGCTTGTGCGAGCCTTCTCGAGCTTGGCTTCTCTTTCCATGAGACGATGGCCGAGTGATCCGGGCGAGCTTCGCCGAGCTCAGTCGAGCAAAATGCAGCAAGTTTCATTCAAGTGATCCAGGCTCGGTCGAGACATGCCAAGCTCCGGCTTGGATTTCTTTAGTCTGTTCAATCATGAATTAAAGCAACGGAGCTCGGACGAGCAGATTTTGGCAATGTGTCCAATCATGTGCAGGCTCAGGCGAGCTACACATAGCTCGGAAAGCGTCTTTGCCGACTTCAACTCTAGCTGGTCGGCTGGCTTCCCTTGTGTACTTTTCTGCATATTTCGCGTTGATTTGCTTCGGATGGAATCCAAAGCTCTCATCGCTTCGATTGACCTGAAACACTAGGAGAAAAGGATCAAATGATGACAATTTGCCTGGAGAATAAGTGTTATCCTTCATTGTATAGAGCAAATAACTAGTCAAAATATTGACTGATCAATGACTAAGGTTCGTGGGTTAAGAGACCCCAGTTAAGGGTGGGTCGTAGAGCACCCCTGGTTGAGAGGAGAGGTCAAGAGCACACGAGTCGTAGAGTACCTCTGGTGGGGAGTGAATGTCGCGAGCGCAGGAGTCGCTGAGCACCCCTGACAGAGAGGGTAGGCTATGAGCGCAGAAGTCCCTGGTAGAGAGGGGAGGTCGCAGGCACACCTAAGGAGAGGATACGAGTTAGTAGTAGTGTATTGATTGAGGGGGAGTTCTTACAATTTCTCCTAGTGAGGGGGAGATTGTTGGGAATATGACACATGGTGAAATTGTCCCACAAGATTTGTGTCCATCAGTGCGTAGAACAATCGGCCGAGAGCTAAGATGTAAGACCTCCGATGCCCAAGCTGTAGTGTATTTGAATCCCGAGGGGGCAAAAAAAAGAAAGATTTAATTGAATATATTAGATCACAAAACCATGACTCATAAGCCTGGACTTTTCGGTCATAAGGGGTTGTGGTTTAATTGGGCTAGCAAATCCTAACAATGTTGAAACGGAAATGTATCTTGAAGAATCTCTATTGTCAGTTCGGTTGATGATGCACCACACCCCTTCTTGTTTCACCATATCTCTCCGCAGGCCATTGTTGTCTCAACATGTATGCTAAAGGTTCATTACTCTTTTCACCATATGATGTCCATGTGTTGTAACCTTCATCATACCGTTATTAATCAAATAGATAATCCTTTCCTTCGATGTAATTCTTCCTCGCATTAACAAACACTTTTTACAAGGATATAGATGTGTATTTTCTCCATTTTGCTTTGCATAATCAATAAAATCCACAATCCTTACAATGTAACGAGTATCACCATTTTCTAACCACATCCAACTTGTATCCATCATGAAGTTCACATTGACAATCATAACACAAAACTATTCAACATAATATAAGTCATGCAATATACATATAACACATTATACGCTTTACACAAATACACAAATACACAAACACACAAACACTATACACACACATGAATTATTTGAGGATAATGTGTGCGCAGTTATATAGCAAAACACTCGCCATGAAATTCAGATGTATTGTAGCATACAAGAGAGCAACGATTGGGTACACATAACAAGCATTTTTTTCAAGGAAATTGAAGTATTGTGGCATGTAAACTCAAAAAGCATATCCAAAGAGTTACCTCGCCTGTTCATCACGGAACAGCTGCTGAAATTCGAGTTCGGTCGTGGGGAGAGAAGAAGAAGAAGAATAGTAAGGGGAAGGAAGAAAGGTGGATGAAGATGTTTATGTTTTTCATTTAATGTTGCGTCCTTTTGCGACATACTATCGCAAAATTAGTCGTTAAGTAACGGGTTGGTGTATCGTCATCTTTAATACAACAATAAGTTGATCAACCATAAAATAGTTAGGGAAATAGTTAATACTTTTCAATTTCGTAAGCTGACATGGCATTTCCAATGTTTCCTTGCGTGACTAACTTTGAGGCGCAAACGGAGCATAGACGCTTAAGGTCCCTTATGGGACGGACTTAGAGCATGCTGATTGGTCGAATTCTTGACCTATTATTCACTTCATTCGATGATGGATTAGATTTGTTTTCCCGACATTTTGTTGTCATTTAATCTCCTTTCTAGTGTTTCAGGTCAAATATCACATACCTAATACTTTTGGATTGATCCAAAGCAAAGGAAAGCATTTGGTAAAGATTTGGGCAAACACGGGATAAATAGGGCAGACTCCTTTCTGACTTATTTTGCATGCACAAAACGCAAAGTGTCCAAATGGGCCACTGACAGGCCCTTGTCGTGAGGTACCAAATCAAACTTAAATTTATAAGTGTCCACTACTAGGCTTCACTACAAAGGTAGCAAGCGGCAAGTAGGGGTCGAACCCAAAGGAGCTAGTCGGTTACTTGTTGCTCAAAAAGACAGTACAGTAAATGGTTGGGGGGTTTTGAAAAAGGTTTTTTTTAATGTAAGTACAAGTGCAAAAAGTAAAGACAAGGGATTGAGATCAAGAGAATGGAATTCGGTCTAGGGGCCTTTGTTGTAGCTCAACTCATCATTGACCTCTAATGATCTATCCTTGTACCCATAAGTGTGGGTTTGTTCCATTTCAAGACACAAACCTTAAAGTAAGGCCATTTCAAGCACTTACACCACAATCCATTCCATTTCAAGACATGGATTTCTAGTTCTAGCAAGACTAACACTCCATTTCAAGATATGTTAGCCTAGGTGTAGACGCTTGGTGTCATGATTTATTATCGACCAAGCCACTAATGAGAGATTGAACCATTAGGAGGAGCTTTGCCATTTCAAGCCTCTACTCAACTTCATAGTTCAATCCGAATGGAATACACAAGAACTAGTTACTAGGCTTGGTGCAAAAGCTTGTCTCACGTTTCAATGAAAACAAGCACAATGGAGGTCATGAAACCACACGGCTAAACCTTGCCATTTCAAGCCTTAGTTTAGTGATGGACCATAATTATACGAATCAAAAACACAGTAAAACCCACTAAATTAGATTGTTTGTCTATTTAACTTTTGCTTGTTAGTTCCGAAATATATTTGCAGGGCATTTTAGAGACTAAAGTGAAAACACGCTAAGGAGAGGATTTTACGCTGAAAAGATATTAAGAGTCAATCCAAGGTCAAGATCAGACGCTGAACGAAGAAATCTCAAGATCCTGACGTAGGAATTACTCAAATCAAATCCAACCAAGGAACAATCAAAGTCAGACCGGAGCGAAATTGGACTGATAGTTTTGTGAAAAGACTGCACAAAATTGTCAAAATGCACTCATGGACCAAGGTGACTGGCCACCTTGCTTGGAGGTGGCCAAAGCCACCCTTCTCATCCCCTTGCAACCGGCTACCGGCGGCTCCTCCACCCAAGGCAACCGGCGGCTTTACTCCTCCCCCATGTGTCACCTCCTCCCTTCTCCTCCCTTGGATCAAAAACACATGCCACCCATCTCCACCACCCATCTCCTCCCCTTGTGGCTATAAAAGGAGGCTTCTCCTCCTCATTTCATCATCCACAAATCAAAAAACACTTATCTCTCTAAAACATTTGGTTACTTTGTAAGTTTGGTTTGGTTTTGGAAATAATACTCCTGTTTGTTCTTGAGTAATATACTGATTGGAAATAATACTCCTGTTTGTTCTTGAGTATTATACTTTAGAGAATACTCCTGTTGGTTCTTGAGTATTCAGTAGGAAATTGGGAATACTCCTGTTGGTTCTTGAGTATTCCACCCCTTTCCCTCTTACTGTTTTCAAAAACCCCCGAGTATTTAGTTATGATGTCCTTTTCCATGGATATTCGTAGCTAAACTCCTCATTCGGTCGAAGGTATTTTCTTGTATTATATAATGTTTTAATTTCTTTTAGTTTCTTTTCTCTGTATTCAAAACTTGTTCTATGTGCCATATATAGTCAGAGTTTCCAAGGTTGAGTGGAAGCTGTAACAAGCAAAGATCTTCCGTGGGAATTCGTGATCATACTCGGTAAGTGGAAGCTGTAACAAGCAAAACTTATCGAGGAGTTCGACTTATCTAAAACACCACTTGGTCGATCGTAACTGAGAGATCAGGTGGATGCACAAAAGGCTAAGATACTTCGAAAGGAGGAATTAGTCTGAAGTATAACAAGTGTTGCTTTAAACGATGTTGCAAGTCTTGCGCTGCGAAAGGGCCTCGATTCATCTTTGAATACTTAGAAAGGTTACTAACGGTTATTAATAAACATGTTATAATACAAGGTACCTGAAACCGAAAACTTTTTCTTGAATTACAAAAAAACCCCCTGTATTTACTTTTATAAACTGCTCGATCAACTACAACCATCAACCGCTCATCTACCGGAGGAATCGCAATCACGCATCACCCACTGTAAGTCTTCTTCCCTTAACTCTTTTACTTTTAGTATTTTAATTTCTGTATTTATTTTCTGTATTTACTTTTCCGCATAAAAAACCAAAAAAACCAAAAACAGTAGCTTAGTAATTAGCAGTAAGTCCGCAATCGACCTAAAATCACTCACCATACGATCCCCTAAAGAACAGTTATCCCTCTAATTCCCTTTGGTTCGACCCCTACTTACCACTTACTACCCAGTAGTGTAGTCGCAAGTAGCGGAAAATATAAATTTATTTGCACAGAGAACATTGCACCCTAACGACAGTGCAGTGGGCTCTGTCAAATTGGCGCCGTTGCCGGGGAATTAGCCATCGGTTAAGTTCTTTAAATCAATACGCGCTCGAAACAACCATGTCTCGCGAAGGAAGCCACCATGACTACCAAGATGACGACGAGATGAACCTGTACGATCGAAACAATTAGGTGCCACTTCCATTTATGGATGATCCGGAGCAACTCATCCGAAGCAGACGAGCTCGTGATAGGGAAGCCATCAAAAGAAACCAAGAACCACCCGAGGACCGGAATGCAGCTGGTTCAGTACGACAACCCCTAGATATCTACCACCCCCGCAACCTAGACAAGTACCGAGACGAGAACCCGCTTTTGATGACTACTACGGAGATAACAACAACTACCGTACACCTACTATGGGAGAACTAAATGCACCAGATTTCAGAGTTCAGCCGTGGTGTATCTATGAAGGCCCGGAGCTAGAAAACATCGTCATCAACACTTCAGTGGCCCACAACTTGCCAAAATTCTTAGGAATGACTCATCTCCAGCGCTTACATGGGATTTGCCAAAACCTCAAACCAAATGGCGTAAACGTAGACGACTTTAAGTTAAAGGCGTTCTATTTTTCCCTCATTGACGCGGCAAACGACTGGTTCCTTTCATTGCCTTCCGGAAGCATCAAAACATGGGCTCAGATGCAGAAAAAGTTCTTAGACAAATATTACCCAGCAGGAAGAGCGATGCAAGTAAGGAGGCAACTGCAGGACATCAGGCAAGGACCCAACGAAACCATGTACGATTACCTGGAAAAATTCAACCGCCTGGAGAGAAGCTGATGTACCCTTGGACTGCCCGAGAAACTCATCGTTGAGTATCTCATTAACGGATTAAGACCCTTAGACAAAATGCTCCTGGATGCCTCAGCTGGAGGGTCCATGATGAATCTATCATTAAGTGGCATAAGGGATCTTATCACCAACGTTGCTGAGAATGCCCGATTCAGAGAAGAGACAACTCAGCAGGAAGAATTCTCCCGGACAAAAAATGTGGCAAAAGCAGAAACGTCGATGAACTCCATGTCTGAAGAGATGAAGCAGCTAAAGGAGATGATGATTCAAATCCTACGAAGGCAGCCAGTTCCGGTAAAACCTTGCGAGTTCTATGGTTCTACAGACCACAAAACTGACGCATGTTCAACATTAATAGAAGAGGAACCGGCAGAAGTGAATGCAGTGGGAGGATACCAAGGATACAACAACAACAGTAATGACAGAGTCGGACAAAACAGACAGTATGGTCAAGCAACCAACCCGAGCTGGAGTAACAATAACTATTCTCAGAAGGATGCACAACCAGCTGTCCCTCAACTAGCTCAGTCATTCTACCAACCCCCCCACCGGCAGTATAACCAGAACGCTCCATCAGCAGGCCAATATCAGCAAAGAGGACCAAATCAGTACCAAACCGGCCCGCATAATCAGCAAGAACCAACCAAGTCGCTTGATGACATGATGAAGGAGCTCGCAGGAAGCATAAGTCAATTGGGTACTTCGCTACACCAATACCAGGCAAAAACTGACAGGGCAATTTCAGAATTAACCAAACAAATGTCCCATCTCGCTACAGCAATGTCAACACTCACTAATGAGCCTGGCAGACTTCCTTCACAAACCATCCAAAACCCAAAGGCGAATCTTAGCATGATAAAGAGGTCAAACGAAAAGGCGACACTGGGAGAAGTAGCACGATCCCCAACGTACAAACTTACAAATAAGCACTTCACCCGTAGGCGTCGTCCTGACTGGAATCAAGAGGAAGACCGACCCAATGATGACAAAACATGGGTCACGCATGCTGACAATGGACGCTATGCATTTACCGTTTGCATAACACCACCACCAGTCATACACTCTGACATACCAGTATCTGGATGGGATGACACTGACAATTTAAGGTGGAACTCTCCAACTAATATTTATGCTTCTGAGCAAAATATTAAGGGATCCAGTTATACTAATCCTAAGTCAAGGAGTGGGCAGAGTAACCCGACAATTAAAAAAGCCCTCACTTCAGATCATGAGTCACAACCGGAAAGAGATAAAGACCCAGGGGCCTTCACAGTCACCTGCGGTATTGGTGAAACTTAGATTCATAAGTGCCTGGTCGATCTTGGAGCTGCTGTCAACGCCATGCCCTCCTCCTTATATTACTTGTTAGGACTTGGTCCATTAAAACCACCCAGGTCAAATATCGAGCTAGGAGATAAATCGTGCATCCGTCCGATTGGAGTGCTGGAAGACGTAATACTCCATGTGGGAGAGCTCGTCATTGCTGCAGACTTCTATGTGATACGAACGGGAGAGACCAGCGAAGACGACCCTCCAACAATAATCTTGGGACGACCATTCCTCTACGCTACTAAGGCAAGGATCGATGTGGACAAGGGATTATCGCTTAAGTTCGGCGGCAAAATTGCATATTTCTACATTGACAATAGCCGCACGGATGCGAAGAAACCGACAGATATAATACCTATCTCAGATCGCAGTACGCAGATTTCCGACCTGCCAAAAGAGACCGAAAAAGTAACAAGACCAGCAGCTATGGTCAAAGGTCCCTCGCCTTCTCAGAGACGTTGGAAGGAGAAATCACCAGAACAACGGGAACTGGACCCAAGCACATCATCTCGCAAGAAATCGGAAAAAGGCAAGGCAAGAAGCAACACGGGAACGGTGGCAAAATTCGACTTAAGCCACCCATGGGATCCCAACCAGTGATCCAGGAATAAGGTACTGTCGAGCCAACGACGTTAAACAAGTGCACTGGTCGGGAGGTGACCCGACACTATCTTACTTTCCGCACTTTAATTTTCTATCTTTTATTTTCTGTATTTTACTTTTTCAAGAAGTTGCTCTCACCCACTTGGTGCATAGAAGATTTGACTATTCAGGAATCGGACTTGGGTGCAACATTAAGCCAGTCAGGGCTACGCTAAGAGTTCAAGGCCCCAGCCGAACTCCCTCGATTACCCAGCCTCGAGCCATGTCGTTCACTCGACACCTTAAAGGGAGTTCTGTTCTTCCCTTTTCCTTAATATCATTTCTTTCTCGTAATTGTCTGCTTGCATGGCTTTTGAACTAAGTAGTGCTGAAAGGCACGACTTCGTTCAAAAGTGTGGGGTGAGATCCGCATGTGTAAATAAATAAATAACATGTTTTTTCTTTTTCTTTTTTAATATTATTTTTTTGAAAATATGAACTTAAGAATGTGAAAAAGATAGATCAAAATTCATGCATTTACCTTGTGAAAATTCAACTGTCTAAAAACTTAGAACGTAACTTCTCATTTGTCCCTTTGTGCTGAGATAAACTAGGGATGTGGAGTTGATAGAAATGCCCTAGAGAGGCTTGGCAAGCAATCGAAGGATCGAATCAAACTATATGGTTTTCGAAGTCAGTGGAGGCTGCACTTCGGGTTTCAGTGAAGATTGAAGTCATCTCTGCCATGCAGTGTTTATGCAAAAAGAAAAAAGGCGAGGACGGGAATCAGACCGTCCTCTCTCTAGTCAAAGTAGCCGAGAAAATAGATGAGCGACCCTCATCTTGACCCGCGCGAAACGACAAGGATGAGAGGAGCGGGGAGGTATTTCCATAGGCTTGCGGGCGATGATTGGACCTCCCAAAAAGGCTTGAGAAAATGGACTAGAAAGTCACAAAGACGCAAAAAGCTCAAAGAAGCAAATCAAGAGGCCAAAGGCCCAAAATTGTGAAGGTTTTAACCGAACAAAAAAGTGAAGTACTCAAAGAGTCAAATCAAAGGCCAAAGGCCGATTCACTACAAAAGCAGTCCCTGGAAGCATTAAGATCAAGGTCTCAAAGCCTTGCTACAACATTAGGGAACCCTAAACCGAATTGTGAAGGTTTTAGCCACTCATGTTCATGGTAAGAACACAAGAGCTAAGGGGATCACAATCGGAATTTAGGTTCAACCTAAAATGTGTAGTATGAAAAGTAAAGTGCGTAACAAAGAAGAAAGGGTAGAGAGTCGTTGATTCCTTTCCAAAGTAAATTGACAAGAGTAACAACTATGGAATTTGAGAGAGATTTTTGAATTGATTACACAAGGCCAAGGGGTTCTATTTATAGGAAATGAGCTAGGGTTTCTCTTGTCTTGGGCTCCAAGTTGGGAGTGGAAGTAGCCAAAATGGCTTGGCATGAGCCAATGATGAGATGCTTCTAGAATCATCAAGGCACTCTTGCTCTGGAAGTAGTCGAAATGGATTGGCATGAGCAAATAATGAGATGCTTCTAGAATCATCAAGATTTTGCAAGTGGGCTAGGTTTAGCTTGGGCTCACGTGTGGCCCAATAATGCCTTGTGGTGATTTTGGCCTTAAATGCCATCTTTTAAGCCCTCTTTAGACTCCAAAAGGCCCTGAAATGCAAAACGACATTAACAAGCATATGTTCTTATGATCAAATGTCGTATTTGGTGGGTTTTGTTGACTCGATGAATCGTATAAATACGACTCATCAAACCACCCCACACTTGAACTTGTTCGTCCCGAACAAGGCCTTAAGTCACAAGAGGAAAATAAATACAAACACCACAAGTCCTTCTCGGCCCCTAGACAAATGCTAGTCTAGACTCCCCCTTTCCATGCATTCTCAATCACTACTCAAGGCATTTTGCTAAAACATGGAATTAACTTGATACATGTACCTTTGAGTCGAGATGCAAACCAATTCGGATGAGTGGGAGATAGTCCTTTTTAGACCCATGATCTACACTCTTGGATTCGGATCTTGTTACATGGTTATACTTGTTGCTTCTTCTAGCACGTGATGAATTCAAGCTCAAGGGTTGAGTCCTTTTGGTACTTTTCTTGGACATACTTGTAGTGAACTTGGCCTTCGGCCTTTGTATGACTTTGATAATCCTTCACTTTTTGTTTCGGGTAGGCTTTCACATGAGTTGATTTTTCTTTTGAGCTTTGCTCCTTTTGTGATTTTTCTTGTCCATTTCTTCTTGGGAGGTCCAATCATCGCCCTCAAGCATATGGAAATACCTCCCCGCTCTTTCTCATCCTTGTCGTTTCGTGCGAGTCAAGATGAGGGTTACTCATCTATTTTCCCGACTACTAAGACTAGAGATAGGACGGTTTGATTCCAGTCCCACCACTTGCATAAACGCTACAATGGTGGAGTCAAGTACAACCACGAGTCTCAAAATGCAGCCTCCACAAGTCCGTATAACCATGTAAGTTGAATCCCGAATCCTTGAGTGCTTTGTCAAGCCTCACTAAGACATTTCTATCAACTCCACATCCCCTATTTATCCCAACTCATAAGGACACATAAGAAGTTAGATCACATGTTAGCTGCACAATTAAAATTTCATAAGAGTAATGCATGTACTAAGATCCATCTATTTCACATCATGAAAGCACCAACTCCCCATTCCTACGCATTTTATTCACAAAACTACGCATTTTATTCAAAAAAATTAAAATTTTCAAAGGGAAACATGCTGACTCATGCATGCAAGAAAATAGACGTGGTGACACAACAAACTACTAATCACCCCACCCCACACTTTTGAAACGAGCCGTGTCCTCATGGCACAACTCAATTCCAAGACAATAATGCACAATTCAAGGAAAAGAAAATGGCAATGAAGAATAAGTGAGAACGGTACTCCCCTCATGACGTCCTTGCATGTCGTTAAATGACTAGGCATGACTGGTATCACACGGTTGAATTTGAGGAAGTCAGGTCCTACAAAAACATCAATTTTCTTTTCCAAACACAAATGGGATGAGGGTTAGTTTGAGTAAACAAAATGCAAGAAAATACTAAAGAATGCAGAAAATACTGTAAAATGCTGGGCTGCCTCCCGGCGAGCGCCTTTGTTTAACGTCGTTGGCTCGACGGTACCTCCTTCAAGGAGGCTCGGGTGGCTCAGCCAGGTTGTAATCTTGGGAAGGCGGGTTCTCCTCCCCATAGTAGGGCTTCACCCTTTGTCCATTAACCTTGAACCGCTGCTTGTCCGCCGGGCTTTCCAATTCAAGTGCCCCATGGTTAAACACTTTGGTTATGGTGAATGGGCCGGTCCACCTTGACCTTAGTTTCCCGGGCATTAACTTCAGCCGAGAGGAGAATACCAGAACTTGCTGTCCTACTTCAAATGAGCAACGGAGGATAAACTTGTCGTGGTATAGTTTTGTCCGTGCCTTATAGTCTGATTGTCCCTCATAGGCTTCAAGCCTCAACTCCTCTAGCTCACACAGTTCAATTTTCCTTTCTAACCCAGCCTCCTTCAATTCCCAGCTACACTGCTTCAAAGCCCAATATGCCTTATGCTCTATTTCCACCGGAATGTGGCATGCCTTGCCATAGACCAGCCGAAAGGGAGAAGTCCCAATCGGAGTCTTGTAGGCAGCCCGGTAGGCCCATAGAGCGTCGTTCAACCTGTGGCTTCAGTCTTTGCGGGTTGGTTTCACCATTTTCTTAAGTATCCCCTTGATTTCTCGGTTTGAGATCTCAGCTTGCCCATTGGTCTGGGGATGGTAAGCTGTGGAAGTACGATGGTGGACGCCATAGTGTCGCAAGGTAGAAGCCATCATCCTATTGCAAAAGTGGGTTCCTTGGTCACTGATGATGGCCTTGGGGACCCCATACCGGCTAAAGATGTTGGTGCGCAAGAATTCTACCACGGTCTTTGCATCGTCGCACCTAGTGGCTTTTGCTTCCACCCATTTGGACACATAGTCCACAACCACGAGGATGTAGGCAAAGCCGCAAGAAATAGGGAATGGTCCCATGAAATCGATACCCCAAATGTCGAAGACATCGTTCACCATGATGGGTACTTGGGGCATCTCATTTCTTGCTGATATGTTGCCGACCCTTTGGCATCGGTCACACTTCTTGCAGTGCTCGTAAGCATCTCGGAACAAGGTCGGCCAAAAGAACCCCCCACTGTCTAGTATTTTCCGGGCCGTCCTCCTCGGACCAAAATGTCCTCCACAAGCTTGCTCATGGCAAAAACTGAGCACCGAAGCTATCTCATCATTGGGGATGCATCTCCTCAGTATCAGATCTGCCCCTATCTTCCATAGGTAGGGGTCATCCCACACATAGAACCGCGCCTCATGCTTGAGCTTTAAACATTGTGCCTTTGAGTAGGATGGGGGAAACTTGCCTCCCACTAAGTAGTTCACTGTGGGGGCAAACCAAGGCACTGTACTACGAGCATATAAATGCTCATCTGGAAAAACTTCATTAATTTGCCCCTTCTCTTCTTCTCTCACTAATCGACTCGGATGATCCGCTACTGTGTTCTCTATCCCTTTTTTATCCTTCATTTCTACGTCGAACTCTTGTAGTAGCAAGACCCATCTAATCAGTCTCGGTTTGGCCTCCTTTTTGGTCATCAAGTATCTAATTGCTGCATGATCCGAAAAGACTACTACTTTTGTTCCGAGCAAATAGGATCTGAACTTTTCTAGTACGAAGACCACGGCCAAGAGTTCCTTTTCCGTAGTGGAGTAATTTCTCTGTGCTGCATCTAGGGTTCTTGAAGCATAATAGATTACCACCGGCTTCCTCTCATCTCTTTGTCCGAGCACAGTCCCTACGGCGTAGTCGCTCGCATCACACATTACTTCAAATGGTTGGCTCCAATCTGGTGCCCGGATAATAGGTGTGCTGGTAAGTGCTTGCTTGAGCTCATTGAAGGCCTTCTTGCATGCGTCGTTGAATTCAAAGGGGACATCCTTTTGCAATAAGTTGGACAATGGAAAAGCTCTCTTGGAGAAGTCCTTAATGAACCTTCGGTAAACCCCGGCATGTCCAAGGAAGGACTTGATGTCCCGCACGGTGGAAGGGTAGGGAAGAGTAACTATTAGATCAATTTTGGCTTTATCTACCTCTATCCCTTTGTGAGAGACGACATGGCCCAAGACAACTCCATGTGTGACCATAAAGTGGCATTTCTCGTAATTCAGAACTAAATTCATTGAGACGCATCTTTCAAGCACTGAGCTCAAGTTCCTTAGGCAGACATCAAAGGTCTCACCGTGGACTGTGAAGTCGTCCATGAATACCTCTATTATAGTCCCAATCATGTCGGAGAATATACTTGTCACAACTCTTTGAAAAGTCCCCGGGGCATTGCACAACCCGAACGACATCTTCCTGAAAGCAAATGTGCCAAAGGGGCAGGTAAAGGTAGTCTTCTCTTGGTCCTCGAGAGCTATTGGGATCTGATTGTAGCCCGAAACCCCATCAAGAAAGCAGAAGAATGGTTTACCCGCCAATATGTCCAACATTTGGTCGATGAAAGGTAAGGGGAAATGGTCTTTCCTTGTGACTGCATTCAATTTCCTGTAGTCTATGCACATTCTCCAACTGTTTTTAACCCTTGTCGTGACCATCTTTCCTTCGGCATTCCTCTCAACCGTGATACCCGTCTTCTTTGGCACGACATGAACCGGGCTTACCCAACGGCTATCTGAGATCGGGTAAATCACGTTGGCATCGAGCAGTTTTTGGATCTCTTTCTGGACTATCTCCATCATGATAGGGTTTAGACGTCGCTGAGGTTCTCTTATTGGTTTTGCCCCTTCCTCAAGCAAAATGCGATGCATGCATACTGCCGGGCTTATTCCTCTTAAATCTGCCAAGGTCCATCCTATGGCTAGCTTGTGCCGGCTCAATACTTCAACCAAACGACGCTCCTGATCAGCTTCCAATCCACTCTTTATGATCACCGGAAGGGTGTCATTCTCTCCAAGGAAGGCATACTTGAGATGCTCGGGTAGAGGTTTTAGTTCCACTATGGGTGCTTGCACGACGGACGGCAAGCACTCATTGGCCTTGAAGAGCCGAACCTCACAGATCTCATTTATTGGTGAGAGTGGTCGTGCCACTTCTAATTGGAAAATTGCCTCCCGAACACTTTCGGTCAATTCATATGACCCCTCATGTGAGTACAAGGCTTTTTCAATTGTCAGCTCAAGCGAATCTGCTCTTTGCACTGACTGGACTTCTTGAACTAGATCATCCAAGGTATCCACTGCATGAACAGACTCATACTCCACCGGATGTTTCATTGCTTGAAAGATGTGGAAGCTGAAGACCTCACCCTCAACCTCCATCGAAAGCATCCCACTGCCGCAATCAATCTTCATCTTAGATGTCTTGAGAAATGGCCGGCCAAGAAGGATGGGAGCATAGTCGTTCGCCCCACAGTTCTCCATTTTGAGCACATAAAAGTCCATTGGGAAGACCAATTCACCGACTTGGACAAGGACATCCTCAATCTTGCCCTCGGGCTGTTTGCATGATCTATCCGCAAGTTGAATTGTGAGCCCGGCCGGCTCAAGTGGTCCGATTCGTAGGCACGAATAGATCGAATAGGGGAGGATGTTGATCGAGGCCTCGAGATCCAGCATACAATTCTCAATGCAGATATTTCCTATGGTGCAAGGAATTTTATAGGTTCCCGGGTCTCCACACTTCGGAGGCACCGTCCTTTGTATGACTGCTGACACATTCCTACTCATTAGCTCTTGGTCTACACAAGTTCCTCTTCTTCGGTTGGTACATAGCTCCTTTAAGAACTTAGCATATCTCAGAATTTGCTTGATTGCTTCCAAGAGAGGGATATTGATCTCGACTCGGCTAAACAGCTCCCAGACATCCTTATCCATCACATGTCTCTTGGGAGCACGGGTCGGAACAGGGAAAGGCAGCGGAACGCTCAATTTGGAGTTCTCGGTACCGGGCCTTGGTACCGGGTCTGTCCTAATTTCCTTGGGCGCTGGCACCGGGCCTCGGTCACCAGCGCTGGGTTCCTCGGACGCGTCCGGTTCTTCGGTACCGAGCACCTTGGACCCGATCTGGTTTTCCTTGGGCTTTTCGAGCACTCTCCTTCCCCTTTCTCTCCCGACTCAGCGACTAGCCTCTTCCCACTCCTAAGAGTCACCGCGCTCACATTTCCTTTCGGGTTTTGGATGGTTTGGGAGGGGAGCCGTCCGGACTCGTTTTTAAGTTCGGACACTGCCGTGGCTAATTGAGACAATTGCTTTTTGATTTCTGTCATTTCCCCCCTTGTCTCGGTTTGACTTATGGCCAACTACCTCACTATGTCCTCTAGTGACTTGCTTGAGCTTGGTTGACCAGTACCATTGTGATTGTGGCTCGGACCCGGCCTGTTTTGGCTTGGCCCGTGCTGATAGACTCCCGGCCCTTGTTGCTGGTACTGCCGGTGAGGCGGTCGGTAGGTTCCTTGGTTGGCTTGGGGCGCGGCCTGTTGGTGATGAGCGACATCTCTAGGAGCGTCGTGTCTCCAATTCGGCCCGACCGGTCCTTGACCATACGGCCGGTTCAGCCCTGCCTGGTTGGCATAGTTTCCTTGGTATCCTTCCGCCACATTCACCTCCACAGGTTCTTCTTCCACAAGAGTGGGACACTCGTCTGTTTGGTGGTCCTTTTCTCCGCAGAATTCACACGGCTTGACCTTAGCCGGTTCTCTCCTCATTAAATGTATCATCATCTCCTTCATTTGCTTCATGTCTTCTGAAAAACGGTCTGAAGGGACCTCTGCCTTGGCCACACTCTTGGTTCGGACTAGCTCTTCTTCCCGAGAGGTCTCTCCTTGGTATCGGGCATTCTCGGCCATGTTGTCGATCAGCTTCCTTATGCCACTCAATGGCAAGTTCGTGATTGAGCCTCCAGCCGCGGCATCAAGAAGTCTTTTGTCTAACTGTCTCAATCCTTCCAATAGGTATTCAATTAGGATCTTCTCGGACAGCCCAAGGTTGAAGCAGCTCCTTTCTAACCGGTTGAACTTCTCAACGTAGTCGTACATCGATTCGTTGGGCCCTTGCTTCATCTCTTGGAGTTGTCGTCTTACTTGCATAGCTCGGCCCGCTGGGTAATATTTCTCCACAAATTTCCCTTGCATCTGATTCTATGAGCGAATACTACCCGAGGGCAAGGAGAGGAACCAATCACTTGCCGCATCTATTAGTGAGAAGTAGAAGGCCTTTAGTTTAAAGTCCTCTACAGGCACTCTAGATGGCTTAAGATTTTGGCAAATGCCGTGAAAACGTTACAAATGAGTGGTCGCTGACTCTCCTTGAGAACCCGAAAACTTGGGCAAGTTGTGCACTATGCCCGAGTTAATGGCTATGTCCTCGAGGTCAGGATCCTCATATATGCACCATGAATGATTCCAGAATTGAAGGATTGAGAGTTCTGCCAAAGTAGGCTCGTGGGGATCATCGTACTCATAGTACTCCTCCCGGGCTGGACGGTGAGGTGGGGGCGGAGGTGCCCTATAAGGCTGCCCCTGGCCTGCGCCACCTCGGGCAGCAGGTGCCCCTCGGTTCCCCATAGCCGCTTGCCTTCTCCTCAGATTCCCTTGTCGGACTAGTATTTCCGGATTTTCATAGATTATGGGCGGGTCTTCATTTTGGGGAAAATGGTTCATATCGTTGTTAACCTCATCATCGTCATCATCATAGTTGCTACCGTGATGAGACATGGTTCACAAAGACCAATCCCCAAAATAAAACCAAGTAAGTAAAAGTAACGAAAGAACAAGAACAACTTCACCGATGCGCTTAGCTCCCCGGCAACGGCGCCAAAATTTGACAGGCCCTTGTCGTGAGGTACCAAATCAAACTTAAATTTATAAGTGTCCACTACTAGGCTTCACTACAAAGGTAGCAAGCGGCAAGTAGGGGTCGAACCCAAAGGAGCTAGTCGGTTACTTATTGCTCAAAAAGACAGTAAAGTAAATGGTTGGGGGGTTTTGAAAAAGGGTTTTTAATGTAAGTACAAGTGCAAAAAGTAAAGACAATGGATTGTGATCAAGAGAATGGAATTCGGTCTAGGGGCCTTTGTTGTAGCTCAACTCATCATTGACCTCTAATGATCTATCCTTGTACCCATAAGTGTGGGTTTGTTCCATTTCAAGACACAAACCCTAAAGTAAGGCCATTTCAAGCACTTACACCACAATCCATTCCATTTCAAGACATGGATTTCTAGTTCTAGCTAGACTAACACTCCATTTCAAGATATGTTAGCCTAGGTGTAGTCGCTTGGTGTCATGATTTATTATCGACCAAGCCACTAATGAGAGATTGAACCATTAGGAGGAGCTTTGCCATTTCAAGCCTCTACTCAACTTCATAGTTCAATCCGAATGGAATACGCAAAAACTAGTTACTAGGCTTGGTGCAAAATCTTGTCTCACGTTTCAATGAAAACAAGGACAATGGAGGTCATGAAACCACATGGCTAAACCTTGCCATTTCAAGCCTTAGTTTAGCCTAGGTATTCATTCCCAAACCATTGGCACATGACTAGCAAATGGAATACAAGGAAGCATTAAGATCAAGGTCTCAAAGTCTTGCTACAACATTAGGGAACCCCAAACCGAATTGTGAAGGTTTTAGCCACTCATGTTCATGGTAAGAACACAAGAGCTAAGGGGATCACAATCGGAATTTAGGTTCAACCTAAAATGTGTAGTATGAAAAGTAAAGTGCGTAACAAAGAAGAAAGGGTAGAGAGTCGTTGATTCCTTTCCAAAGTAAATTGACAAGAGTAACAACTATGGAATTTGAGAGAGATTTTTGAATTGATTACACAAGGCCAAGGGGTTCTATTTATAGGAAATGAGCTAGGGTTTCTCTTGTCTTGGGCTCCAAGTTTGGAGTAGAAGTAGCCAAAATGGCTTGGCATGAGCCAATGATGAGATACTTCTAGAATCATCAAGGCACTCTTGCTCTGGAAGTTGTCGAAATGGATTGGCATGAGCAAATAATGAGATGCTTCTAGAATCATCAAGATTTTGCAAGTGGGCTAGGTTTGGCTTGGGCTCACGTGTGGCCCAATAATACCTTGTGGTGATTTTTGCCTTAAATGCCATCTTTTAAGCCCGATTCTTCTTTAGACTCCAAAAGGCCCTGAAATGCAAAACGACATTAACAAGCATATGTTCTTATGATCAAATGTCGTATTTGGTGGGTTTTGTTGACTTGATGAATCGTATAAATACGACTCATCAGCCACACTATAGCTTACCTGAAATCTAACTCGAAGGCCTGCAACTTTATAGCATACACAACGAGCATATTGGAAGGGTAAGACCTTGCAAAAGGCCAAGGAAGTCAGGTCACGTGACACTCCTCACGGGGCCCGTCTCATAAGGCTTGCTTTTGCCAAGTCCCGTGACAACAGTGACGAAAAGTCCCATCACGGGCCCGCCGTCAATTTCGAGCTGTAAATAGCAGTTTCAGATCAGATATTGAACACGCTTATTTTAGGGATTGATTTTGACCTAGATTGGAGAAGAAGGACGATTAAGAGCTCAAGAAAGACAAAGATTCGAGGCTTTGCTTCATCAAAACATAGTTTCCTTGTTTCTAATCTTTGATTTTCATTTGTGTTTGTGGTTGATACACATGAATCATGAGTAGTCGTTTTATTCTGGGGTCCTGCGGATCACGTGCTTGTACCCAACTCTTCATGTGATTTATATAAATACTTTTGTTATTGCAATTCAAGTATTCAATTCTACTACGCTTAATTTTATCGTTCTTGCACGTTATACATTCGTTGGATGTTTTCTTGTTTGAACGAAATTAGTTATACACCATAAAAGATCGATGAGTCTGAGGTAGTTAATCGGATCAAGTAGAATTGATGTTAGGTCGTAGTAGCTATGTTAATAGTATATGACCTAACATGAGAGTTAATATTAATTGTTTCACTAGACTACGGTACCTACGTTGGTAGTACGTAGGTATCTGTAAGTACAACGAACGCGCATGCGTATCGATGGTCAAACATGTACGTGGTGGAATAATTAATGTTTGCAAAACCCTAGGTTTAACTAATCAAAATTGTTGATAATTCGTGAATGGGCGGCGTTCAACAATCTAGGTTAATTTAGACAATGATCCGTGGATGGGCGGCTTGTCTAATGTTATTTTGCTTTATTTCCATATTTGATGGCGTACTTGGATTGCATGATATTATCACATGAATTGTATGGCAGACAAGGGTGAAGGTTGATCTTGGAATTATTTCTCTGACTGAATCAAACCTTTCCTGATTTCAGTGTCACTTAGGAATTAGTAATTAACCAAACCTTTCTCCATTTTTTTATACTTCTTTGTGAATACTCTGTATACTTCTTCACTTCACTAATCACTTTTATTTTGAATGTTGCGCGGATGTTCTCTTTTAGTCATCAAGACGCCTACCCAAGGGAAGACCATATTATGAGACATATTTATATAATACGAATTGGGAAGGCAATCAACATTAATTTTATGATCAACAATATTATCAAGCTGATTGTTATTATGAGAGCTACCAGAACCAATCGCAGCAACAATAGTATCAAGGCACTAAAGATTCATCACGTGTAGAGTCCTTATTGGCTTATTTCTGGGCAAAGCAAGAGAAGTGGACTGAGGACCAGAACAAGAGACTTCAGGGGGTAGAGAGGTCAATAGAGCAACCTGCAATCAGACAGAAAATATTGATGGACCGGTTAGAGCAACAAGCTAGTGCATCCACCAAAGAACTTATGAATGAGAATGTCGAGATGGAAATGGCTAGCAATCGAGAAGTTCAAGTTTATGAAGCTCTTGGACCTTAAACTTTATTATTGGTGGACATGGAAGATGATCATGATACGGGGCTGTCTTTTAAATCTAATTTCGAGATAGAGGACTATGTGCCATCGAAGGACCACAATTACGTAGACTTTGTTGATGTGTGACAATGCGTCAAACTTAAATTTATTTTGGGTTTCTATTGTGACACATTTATCATAGATAACCAATGATCAAATTCCAAGTTTCTAAGTGTGGTTGTTCCTACAAAGGTAACAACTCTAAGTATCCCGATAAAGGTGATACATCACAATCTAATCCGACAAATGTGTTAGACTTCTAGTTCTTTCCTTAACAGAATAATCAGACAAAGGTATTATCAAGCTTAGGTGTTACGATCTACCTTTACGACAAAGTTTCCAGTAGATATTAACGGTAAGAATTGGTTGTCAAACTAAGCTTTACGACAAAGTTTCCATTTAATCTAACAATTCAATTCATGGGATGAAGAGCAAGAACTAGCAAAACATGAAATTGCATTAAGAAAAGAGTCTCAAAACGTATTCACAATAAATGAACCCCTAAATTGAAATAAGAAATTTAGCTGCTCATAGTCATAACAAAAGCATAAATATTCTTGAATGAAAATAGAAAATTCTCTGCACTCGTCGAAAGCTTCGCGTTCTCCTCCAGAGCCGTTGTGTTGATTCTCTGAACTTCCGAACGAATGATGGCTTTCTCCAGACCTTAATTTTTAAGAAACTGGGTTTCTAAATCTATTTTTGGGTCCAAATTGCCAAATCCCAGACATGCTGACATCATCATCTCGTCGAGTCTCCCGTGCCCAAGGAAGAGTTTATTGTTGCTTCCAAGGAAGAGGTTATCAATATTAAAATGGCCTTTCGGCACGACTGCTAAAAATGCCTTTGGACGCGATTCTCTCGCACAGCATTTTGCTCTTCTGCGCAAAAGTTCTGACTTCGACTCTCAATTTGATTTTCTTAATGATCTCAGATGCTCTCGATGTAAACAAGAGAGTTGTATGGAATTGAAGTAGCTACGCATCAACCTATGGGTTATCTCCTTCGGAAGTTTTGTTTGCTCCCAGCACTCCAATTAGGCTACAAAGGTCAAATCTGTTTTATGCTAAAGTGCTATCTTTTACGCGTATTTCCTCTCAAAGCTCTCGAAACACCTGAAATGTAAAACCATACTAAAAACTAAATGTTCGCATATAAAAGCGTTGAAATAGATGGAATAATTGATTTGACGAGTCATATGAATATGACTCATCAAACCACCCCACACTTAAACTTATTTGTCACGAACAAGAACTAAGTCATAGAAGGAAAATGAATGAAACACCACAAGCTGTTCTACAATGTCTTGAACTAATGCTACATGAATATGGGACGTTAGTCTAGACTCGCTTTTCTATGCATAACTCAATCGCTACTCAAATCATCATGCTCAACATGGAATAAACTTGATACATGTTACCTCTTTGCTGAAATTCAAGTTACTTCGGATGAATGGGAAATAGTCCTCTTTAGACCCATGATCTGCATTCGTTGTCCCAAACTCTATCCATATGGTTATATTTCATTGCCTTTTCTGGCACATGATTCATTCGATCTTTAAGGTTTTGACCTTTTCTTTCTTTTTTTGTTGGACAGCTTTTGATGTAGTGGCTTTCTTTGGCCTTTGACTCTTGTGTACAGTGTTATTAAACCCGGACCGTCAGTCAGTTCGGTTTTGTAATCGGACCATTATGCAGTTGACCCGGTCAAGACCTGGTTGACCTGGTTGACCCGATTTTTCATTAAAATGGTGATTCGATCAGTTCTATTTGGTCTGAAAAATTATTTATTTAATCTTGACTTGGACAAGACTCGAACCCAACCCCCACTTAATAGTTATTCTCTTTTCTTCCACTAGGCTAAAGATGATTGTTGTTTTATTATTTATTCAATAATGTATATTCATTTGTGAAATCTATAAAATTTATTACTTTTATCAATTTAACTAGAAATTCAATTAGTCTTAGAAATCCCTTATTGTTGTGACTTGCAAATTAAGACTAAAATTGTTATTGTTGTTCTATTATTGTTGTATTATTGATTTGTACTTTATCAAATTCTAAATTTGTTATGGTATGTTGTTGTAACAGATCATAAACATGTAATATTTATTCAAGTCATAAATACGTTAAATATAATATCATATATAAGTATTTTATTTTTATTTTTTAATATGTGCGGACCAATCTGGGTCAACCCAGTGACTTGACCGGGTCGATCCACGTGTTGGTTTTAATAACACTGCTTGTGTATGAATGATGTACTTCACTTTTTCTTGTAAAATCTTCACAACTTACCTGATTTTTTTCTTCTTTTTTTTCTTGAGTTTTGCTCCTTGATTGTGAATAACATGTCCTTTTCTCTTCCTTTTGTTTTAAAGGATGTCCAATAATTGCCCGCTCTTTCTCATCCTCGCCCTTTTTTGACATGAGTCATGATGAGGGTCACTCACCTGTTCCCGTCGGACTAGAGATACGACGGTCTGCTTTTCCCTTCCGCCTACTTACATAAATGTTGCAGTGGCGGAGCAAACTCTTGACAATAAACCTCGAAGTGCTTGCCTCCACTAAATCCATATAACCATACAGTTAGCAATCTGGTCCTTTGAATGCTTCGTTAAGTCTCTCTAGGACATTTTTAACAACCACACATCCCTGTTTATCTCAACTCAAAAGACACGTAGTGGGTTAAATTCACATGTAAAAGCACATTTCAAATTTCACGAGAGAAATACAATCTAATTGATCAGTCGATATTTTGACTAATTAGTCACTACATTCAATGAAGGATAACACTTGTTCTCCCGGCAAATTGTTCCTATTTAATGTCTTTCTCTAGTGTTTCGGGACAAAAAGACATATCATCGCTCCTTGGACTCGGAGTGTCGAAAGAACGAAAAGATCAACGAAAAAGGCCAAAATAGAGCTCTGCACCAGCAATGGGTCGTGACAACCGTGACATCTCATTAGTGTCACGGCAGTCACGGCAGTCACGGTAGAGTTTTTGCACAGAAGGAATCGAGTAATCTCAGACATGGCCATGACTACCATGATAGGTCTATGTGTCACGGGTGTCACGGCACCCATATGACACAGTGTGTTTTCGCCTAGGCCGTGACATGTTCGAATGTCACGGCACCTCTTCAGCTCAGTGACTTTTGGCGATGCCGTAACATGCCGTGACATGTTTGAATGTCACGAGTGTCACGGCACCTTCGGGAGCAGAATTATCAACTTATTTCCAAAAAAATCGGTTTTGGGCTTTTGGCCTTTTTGGGCAAGCTATAAAACGAAATTCGACCAGATTGAAGAGGTGTGTTTGAATTGAGAAGAAAACCCTAACTTGGGAAAGAAGACAGAGAATATCGAGAGATTGAGGATTCTACGAGCTACATCGTCTACACGGTTTCCTCATCCTTAATTTATTTTATACACTATTTTTGGTTAACTTATCATGAATAGTGTGTAGTCTTCTTTATTCTAGGATCCTACGGATCCCGTGCTATGTACCCAAATCTTCATGTGATCAATTGAATATTTTTCATTAATGCAATTCAAATATTCAATTTCATATTGCTTAATTTATCATTCTTGCAAGTTTTACATTGAATGGGATGTTTGCATGCTAGAATGTATTTAGGTTAATTACCAAAAGATGATGGGTCCTAGGTATTAACCGGATTGTATCAAATTGATATTAGGTCATGGTAGCTACAACGGTAGTACATGAATTAATAAGAAAGTTGACTTTTGTCTGAAAAACCCTAAGTTTAATAATCGAGATCGTTAATAATCCGTGGATGGACGGCGTTCAACGATTGAGATTAATCTAGACAATGATCCGTGGATGGACCGCTTGTCTAGTGTTATTTTGGTTTATTTCCATATTCGATAGCATGATAAATTTAGTGATATGATTGCATGATTAGTGAGGTTGGCACGATAGAAGTTTGATCCTGGGATTCTTTCTCTGATCAAGCTAAACCTTTTATTTTCTGCACATTTAATTTCTGCTACATTGTTTCTCATAAAATCAAAACCTTTAATTGTTCGAAAGAGCTAAAAAGGTCACTTGTTAGTTAGTACTCACACTCGTTGTTCCTTGGATCGACCCTTGGCTTACCAAGGTTATAAATTTTGTTTGACTACAATTCAACCCCTAAAACTCATAACTTGACGACTATAAAGGGTTAAAAATACGCTTGTCAAAATGGCGCCGTTGCCGGGGGACAGCGTTTAGTGTGATATTAGATTTAACGTGTGTAGTTTATACTATTCCACCTTGTTCGTTACTTGACCTTTTCTGAATTTCTTCACTCACGGTAATTCTTGGCTTTTGCAGGTACTAGCTAGTTCATGCCAACGAAAACACCACGACAGAAGAAGCAGGTTCAGGTATCAGACGAGGAAACTCCAGAACAACAAAGAACTCTTCGCCAGGTCCAAAACGAAGCTCGACAACTCCGAGCATAGAATCATAATTTCACAGCACTCAGGATGAATCAAAATCCAGCATTACTGAATGGGCAGGTCGAAGACAACTAGCATCGTCCCGCGCAGCAACCAGCTCGCATGACTCTTGGAGACTACACCGCCCCACGTGTCTCAGCATTCCAATTTGTCGATGCACCTCCTGGTGTAGACAACAACAACTGGGAGATCAAAACTAGGCTCATTCAGATGGTACAGAATAACCAGTTTTCAGGGAGGATGAATGAAAACCCTCATTAGCACCTAAAGCGGTTTGTCAAGATGCGCAACATAGTGAAGACCAATGGTGTTCCTCCAGAATCCTACTACCTGAGGCTATTCCCCTTCTCACTCTCTAATAAGGCTAATAGGTGGTTCGACAGTCATGCAGAGGGCACTTTCACTACATGAGGCAAACTGGTCAAAGCCTTTCTACAGCAATACTTCCCACCATCAAAGACAGCACATTTCAGGAACAAGATCATCTCATACTGATCTATGGATGGTGAGACTCTCTACGAGGCTTGGGAGAGGTACAAAGAGTTGATGAGACTGTGCCCCCATCACAACCTGGAGTTATGGCAGATTATTGACACGTTCTATCGGTGAATCGACCAGGGGATGCGCACCTTGATAAATCAAGCAGCTGGTGGAGGACTAAATGGAGTCCCGCTAGAAGAGACCTATGATATTATAAAGAAAGCAGCCCAAGACTATCACCTCTGGATGAGTGATCGAGGTAATCCCAAGGACAGAACGGGTGTGCAAGATCTTTGTCACGCTGATGGCACCAATGACATTGCTGAGTTGACCAACACAGTGAAGATGCTCGCAACTAAAATTCAAAGTCTGAAGATAGATTCAGCTATGAAGTCATCGATTGTTGCTAATGTGGCTGTCTACTGTCAGATATGTGGTTCACCTTCAGATTTCACAGATAGTTGTCCAGTGATGGGACAAGATGATAACAGTGGAAACCAGGAGGATGCCAATTATGATAGGCAAAATGATCAGGGAAACGGTTTCTCCTCTGGTTCATGCATGAATAGATGGGATAACCTAAACCGGAATAATCCTAACCTCTCGTATAAGTTGCAGAATCTGGCGCCTTCGGGTTTTCCCTATAAACAACAACAGAATAATCCACCCTACCAGCAAAGGAACCAGTACAACAACCAGCCCCAATAACAACAAAATCAGAATCCGGGGTAGTATAATTATCAATTGTAGCAGCCCAAGCACCAGGAATCTGGCAGCTCATCGAACATTGAATCCCTGTTGACAAGTTTCATGGCTGAGCAGGATAGGCAAATGAAAGGAGTAGAGCGGACACTTGAGCAGCTCGCCGTCCAGAACAAGATGTTGGAACATCAGATTGCTCAACAAGCAAATTCAGCCAGTAGAGAACTAGGGAAACTCCCCTCGAAGCCATCGGTGAATGCCATCACACTTCGAGGAGGGAGACAGATTGAAATGGTGCCAGCTCAAGCCACTCGAGCAACAGTAGCAAAATCAGCACTCGAAAGGAAGCTGAAAACCGAGTTCAAAATTCTGCATAGACAGTGGAGCCAGCTCCTTATAAACCTCCAGTTCCATTCCCTCAGCGGCTAGCAGCTACACAGAGGGATAAAGAATTCAAACAATTCGTGGATAAGATCCGTACTCTCTACATCACTATGCCCTTCACAGATGCCATCACCCAGATCCCTACTTATGCCAAATTTATGAAGGAGATTCTGACTGGGAAACAAAAAATCGACGGGACCAAGGCAGTGGCTCTGGGTGAGGAGTGTAGTGCAGCCATGCACCAGCCCATGCCACCCAAACTTAAGGATTTATGGAGTTTTTTTATCCCTTGTGATATTGGTGGTATTACTATTCGTCGTGCTCTATGTGATCTTGGTGCTAGTGTGTCTATCATGCCATATTCTTTGTTTGCTAAACTGAATTTGGGAGATTTCTGCCTTACTAACGTCACTATTTTCTTTGCGGATCGTTCTTGTAGACTCCCAAGAGGGATTCTGAAGGATGTACCCATCAAGGTGAAGAACATTTATATTCCTGCTGATTTTATTGTGCTGGAAATTTCAGAGGACATAGACATCCGAATCATACTTGGTAGACCATTTCTATATACAGCTAAGGTAGTGATCGACATGGATAGAGGGTCTATTTCTTTGCGAGTAGGCAGTGAGCGAGTCATTTTTTATTTGCCTGATATGTGCAGGAGTCCTAGTCTTTTAGCTGATTATGATGTACTAGACTCTACTAATATTGATGACCCTATTACACTGACCTCTGTTGAGTCTTACAGAGTAGTACTAGGCTGCCCAATACCGATGGATGTATGTGCAGTGAGCACTGAGGGAGCAGCTAACACTGAACAGTCCACCGACTCAGGCAAGGAACCTTGCAAGGTAGAGCTGAAACCTCTACCTGCAAGTCTCAAGTATGAATTTCTTGGCCCTAACTCGACCTACCCGGTGATTGTGAATGCATCCTTGACTGATGTAGAGACCCAGAGATTGCTCGATGTCCCCAGAGATCATAGGCCAGCCCTAGGTTATTCGATAGACGATATTAAGGAGATTAGCCCAGATATGTGCATGCATAGAATCCATCTAGAAGGCGATGCTCGGCCTACTAGGGATGCCCTAAGACGTCTAAATCATAAGCTGAATGATGTAGTGAAGATGGAAATTCTGAAATTATTGGATGATGGCATTCTTTATTCTATTGTTGATAGTGAGTGGGTGAGTCCTGTGCATGTTGTCCCTAAGAAGGGAGGTTTGACTGTTGTTCGAAATGAGCATAATGATTTGATTCCTACTCGTACTATGACTGGTTGGCGTATGTGCATAGACTATAGGAAGTTGAATAAGGCATCTCGTAAGGATCACTTTCCTTTGCCTTTTATTGACCAAATGTTAGAGCGTCTTGCGAAGCATAAGTTTTTCAACTACCTCGATGATTATAGTGGATTCTTTCAGATCCCTATACACCCCGAGGACCAGGAGAAGACTACTTTCGCTTGCCCTTTCGGCACTTTTGCTTATAGACACATGCCTTTCGATCTTTGCAATGCTCCAGCTACTTTCAGCATTGTATGATGGCCATTTTTCTGATTTTATAGAAAACACCATGGAAGTATTTATGGATGATTTTTCGGTGTATGGATTTTCCTTCGATTCATGCCTCTCTAACCTTACTGATGTTCTTCGTCATTGTGTTGACACTAACGTGGTTTTAAACTGGGAGAAGTGTCACTTTATGGTGTAGGAAGGTATTGTGTTGAGACACATAGTCTCCAACAGAGGCATCGAGGTCGATCGCACAAAGGTGGAGGTAATTGAAACGCTGCTCCACCTAAGGATGTGAAAGGAATCAGAAGCTTTCTAGGGCACGCAAAATTTTATCGACGCTTCATAAAAGATTTCTTTAAAATAGCAAAGCCGCTCACTGATCTACTTTGCCAGGAAGCTGAGTTTAACTTTGATGAATCATGTTTACATGCTTTCCATACACTGAAAACTGCTCTTACTTCAGCTTCTGTGGTGCAGCCTTCTGATTGGGAGCTACCATTTGAACTAATGTGTGATGCTAGTGATTTCGCAGTGGGAGCAGTTTTAGGGCAGCGCACGGACAAGAAGCTAAATGTGATATATTATGCGAGTAAAGTCCTCGCTGGCGCGGTAGTGAACTACACTACAACAGAGAAGGAGATGCTAGCCATCGTCTATGCTTTTCAGAATTTCAGGCAATATCTAATAGGTTCGAAGACCATAGTGTACATTGACCATGCCGTAATCAAGTATTTGCTGTCCAAGAAGGATTCAAAACCTAGGTTGATTCGATGAGTCCTCCTCCTTCAAGAATTCGATATCGAGATTAAAGACAAGAAGGGGCTGAAAATCTGGTGGCAGATCACCTGTCATGCCTCGAGCTACGAGAACTCGACCGCGAAGAGGACAAACTCCTGATGACTGACTCTCTAGCAGGCGAGTAGCTTATGAGTGTAGACGTGGATATTGCCCCATGGTACGCAGATTTTGTCAATTACTTGGCCTGCAGTATTCTTCCTCCCGACCTGTCACACAACCAGAAGTGAAAATTCATGTATGACGTCAAGATGTACTACTGGGATGACCCTATTCTATATAAATTATGTGCTGACGGCCTCTACAAAACTTGTGTTGACGAAGACCAGATCAAATGGATCTTAGAACGTTGCCATTCATCCCAGTACGGTGGACATGGGGCCGGTTTCAAAATAGCTGTGAAAGTCCTACATTCCGGGTTTAACTGGCCTACTCCATCTAAGGATGCCCACGAGTTTGTCAAAGCTTGTGATCAATGCCAGAGAACAGGAAATACTTCTAAGCTGTAGGAGATGCCCCAGCAGAGTATTCTTGCAGTGGAGTTATTTGACGTATGGGGGATCAATTTCATAGGACCATTCCCGCCTTCTTATGGTAATCAGTACATCTTGGTAGCAGTCGACTATGTTTCCAAGTGGGTTGAAGCAGTGACTACTCCTACTTGCGATGCCAAGGTGGTAATAAAAATGTTTCAGAAGGTTATATTCCCTCGGGTTGGAGTCCCCCGAACTGTTATTAGTGATGGAGGCTCCCACTTCAAGGAAAGAAATTTTGAGACCTTGCTGAAGAAATACGGTGTTTATCACAAGGTTGGTACTCCATATCACCCTCAAACCAGTGGGCAGGTAGAGACCTCTAACAGAGAGATCAAGAGCATATTGGGGAAGACAGTTTTGAGCCACAGAAAGGATTGGGCGTCCAAGCTAGATGACGCGCTGTGGGCATATATGACTGCATTCAAAACTCCTATCTGCATGAGTCCTTTCAGGCTTATCTATAAAAAACCTGCCATCTACCGGTTGAGCTCGAGTACAAAGCCATATGGGCAATCAGGGAGCTAAACGTGAACATGAAGGCAGCTGTGGAAAAGAGACTGTTGTAGCTAAACGAGCTAGACTCCTATGAGAATGCTCATATTTATAAGGAGAGGACACAAAATTGGCATGATAAGCAAATAGTGCGCAGAGAATTCAATGAAGGGAAGCGAGTTCTTCTCTACAACTCCCGCCTACGATTATTTTCTGGGAAGCTGCGAACAAAATAGAGTGGTCCGTATACTGTGGAACGAGTTTATCCAGACGGCCACGTGGATCTCAACATAGAGGGAGGAAAATCTATGGTGGTGAACGGGAAACGCCTCAAGCACTACCACGCACTAAAGCATCTGGCACCTCCTGGAGGCATAGACGATAATCTACTTCTCGCGAAGGGATCTCAGCAAGGGATTTCACGAGAATGCTTCTAGTCCTACCTCCCTAGCTATGTCTCGCTAAGACGTTAAACTAGGCCTCTTCGGGGAGTAACCCGCGCTGTAAGTATTAGTTAGTTGAATTTTGCATTTTGTGCTTTGCGTGTGTTCTTTGCAGGAACCAAGTGTGGAGTGCACAAATTTCAGACAAAAAACAGTTTCGGGACGAAAAAGAAAATTTTAAGCTGGGAATTATAGGTGTCGTGACAGTCGTGACATAATGGACATGTCACGATAGTCACGGCAGGGAAAAATGACAGTGGCTTTCAGCGGTGCCGAGCCATGCCTCGACTAATGGACATGTCACGGGTGTCACGACAGGGTAAATAGTCAGTGGCTTTCAGAGGTGTCGTGACATGCTGTGACCAATGGACATGTTACGGGTGTCACGGCAGGGAAAAAAGGTAGATGGTTTTCAGGGGTGCCGTGACTACCGTGACACTCTCGGATGTCACGGCAGTCACGGCAGGTTCTAATGTTCATATAAAAAATTAGGTCACGGTAGTTTGGGACTTCACAATTTCAAATCGACCGCCGTTCCTTCCCAGTCAATGATAGCCTTCACCTAGCCACTCCGCTCCCAGTCGCTCGCCATCTATTCATCGTCAGTCTGCTCTGCTCAGCCGCCCCACCACGCTCAGCTGCTCAAAACCAGCCAGTCAGCCGCTCGTCAAACCACCGAAGCCCTAAAACCCCAAGTCCCTAAATCCGAGCTCCGAATTCCCAATTCTTAAATTCATGGCTCAAAAATCCACTCGTTCTACAGCCTCTTCATCATCCCGTGCTGCCCAGAATGCTCCCCCACCACCAGCACAGGCATGCGAGGGAGCTGTTTCACCGGTTAGGCAACCCCCTCATCAAAGGATCTTCCTGGATCGTCGTCCTGTCCTCGCTGGGGCAACAGCCAACCAGTACAACAACATTATCCCAATGAAGAAGGTAAAACCCATGCAAGTCCCTGATCTTGAAACATTAAGCTCCTTCGGTTTATTGGATGTTTGTCGTGAGTTATTTGTGGCCTCCGGCCTTGATATTCACTTTGCACGCCCGACTCCTACTTATTATCCAGTTTTAAGGAAATTTCTAGCTATGTTTTCATATGTGGGGGAACCAGACCAAGCTACAATTTGGGTGTTCAGTTCGGGTGGTCGGGATTACCGAATGGAAAAGGCTAAAGTGTGTGCATTATTGGGATTCCCTTTTGAGGGTTTTTGTGGTCAATACACTGATGAGGATCGATATGAGTTCAGGAAAGCCATATCCGATTTCAATTGCTATTTCGTGTCCAGTTGGCCTTCTTCGTGTATCAAGGATCGACTGTGGAAAATTGCACACCGCCTAGTTGCCATCAGCATATTTCCACGTGGCGAAGGTGACACGACTATTGGCAACCTCGAGCTAGATGTCATGATCCATATGCATCGACGCCTCCCAGTCGATTTCTTCTAGATTCTCATCGGCCAGATAGAATTTTAGGGCTCAGTTCTAGACAAGAACATTTCTTAAGGTGGTGGTTTCTTTGTCACCATTCTCGCTGCGTCCCATGGATGGGATTTCAGCCAGCTCAAAGCGGTCACTTCAACCCTGAATACTAATAAGATGATCGACTGGGTTCTCAAGTGGCAACACAGAGATGAGCTCCCCCGCGGGAAGAAGCGCAGCTGAGTCGAGCGCAAACTGAGGACGCTCGCACGAGCTCAGGACGATGGACCTCAACCCGAGGACGTTGACATGCCAGGGGCACATGAGCCTCCGGTGGCTACCCAGGCCCCTCCTCCGCAGCCACCTGCTTTTGGCAAGTCACCTTTGACATTTGAGGAGCATCTCGCACGCTTAGAGGCTTCCCAGCACCGGATCACCAAGTCCCAAAGCAAAATTTTAGATTACCAGTGCCAGATTTTAGCAAGTCTGGGTCCGATACTAGCTACGCAGAGCAAGCTTTCCATCTCTCATACCCAGCTCCAGGCCGACTTCTCAGATTTCTAATATCAGGCCAGCGGGGCACATCAATGGTCACAAGATGCCAGGACAGCGTTCTATAGGCATCAGGGCTTCATAGACTACCCGCCTCCGCCGTCCTACATGTCGTCTGCCCCTGACCCGTTCGAGGCAGATTTTACCATAGCAGTGAACCTTAGCCCTTCGTCCCATGCACCTCCTACTTGTAATGACGCCGAGGCTGGCACTTCTTACCCCACCGGTCCTGGAGACTCTGAGGATACAGAGGAGTTATTTGCTGCTGACGACGATGCCGATTAGTTCTTCATGCATACACTTTTCATGACTTTTTGTCATTTTGTCAATTATTGCGCATTCATGTTTTTCTATTGTAGACTAACCTTTGGCAAGATTCACTATTTACATGTTATTCGATGTTTGAGTTAGTTTGCCAATGCTTTTCATTTTTACTCACATCGTCTACTATTCTATTCATTTGGCACCACTTGTCCAGGTTTCTTCACGATTATCGATGCTAACATATCACCTGTGCAGCTGTATGTTTTTATCTATATATCTACCAGCTCACACGTCGTGTTTCAATCCAAGGGCATCGTTTCATCTCTATGGCTATCGAGCTATCACACACACGAGTGAAGTTCCTATGCACCTTTTCTTATCTTATATTTCTTTGCTTAGGGACTAAGCTCATTTTTAAGTGTGGAGTGGGTAGTGCATAATCACACGCATGGCATAGCACATTCACTCCTGCATATGCTCAACTGTCTATGTGTCACGATTGAAATCCTCGTTATCTACGATACTCCTTGATTTATTGTCATTTTTTTGGATTCAAAGTCTAGGACTTGAAATAGATTTATTCATGTGTGTATTCTCTCGAGTCAGTATCATTGCTAGCCGTTGCCTATCACGTGTTTTACGTATTTCTTGAAGCATGTTTGAGACTTGATATTAGTAGGCACCGGTACAAAAATGTCAAAAACTTAAATTGCATCTCTTTTTCTTGGTGACCTTAGTACTAATATGTGTTTCTCTATACCATGTTGTGATTTGCATGCACTCGCCTTCATTCATACACTATGTCAAGTTTTAAGTGTGGAGTTAGAAAAAACAAAAGAAAAGTCAAGAACAAATTTCTGAATTTTCAAAGTGGGTGAAAAATTGACCCTAAGCATAGTTGTTTTTGCAGAGAAAAAAATACCAAGGGCAAAGTGAGAAAAGTCACCCCTTGTGTATGAAAAAAAAATTCCCTCCCCCTTTTGCTTGATGTAGTGTATTTCCACCTTTTCATTGCATGCAATCATGACTTGTTTTGAGAATTCATGTACTAGAAACTAAGGGATGATCCTCGTGCTTGCACTAAAATTTTGATGCAATTTTCATTCTACTTTTCAGAAAATTCTTAAGCCAGGTTCCTCTTGTCTTACGGGTCATTGCTTAGTCCTTGACACTTGAGAATGAGCTTTGCGCCAAGAACCCGAGGGCTATCCCTAGATAGCATAGGTGAATGCGAGCATGTTTTGTGTAACTATTCGTGTTCTTCATACATTGCTATAAAATTATTTAGAGCATATGATTAGTCGATTGCTAGCCGTGTGTATTGACTGATTGAATGCATGACTCGTTTAATCTATGATTGTCTGACAACTTTGATGAAGATGTTTGACTTGAAGTCGAGGTAACATGATGAATCCGAGGTATGACATGACTTTACAGTGACTCGTTGAGCATCATTTCATGCATACAGGCTAGTTAGTTGTACAGGGGATTTGTAGGTAGTCTCACTCCTGAAAACCTTCACGAGACTATATTCGTCCTACTAAGGCAGCCTAGGGGTTTAAAGGCTTGATGCATATGCTAAGACATTCGTGTCCTCGACGACAGTGAGTTGTCTTTTTGTTTTCATTTTAGTTAGAGTTGATCACATGACACTTGAGTGGATAGCTTATAAGCGTTGGGTGGTTGAGCAGTACATTCACTTGATTATTTATTCTGCCGTCTGTTTGACATTTGTTCGGGTCGAACAAATCCTAAGTTGATCAGTCGATATTTTGACTAATTATTCACTACATTTGATGAAGGATAACACTTGTTCTCCCGGTAAATTGTCCCTATTTGATGTCTTTCTCTAGTGTTTCAGGACAAAAAGACATATCATCACTCCTTGGACTCGGAGTGTCCAAAGAACAAAAAGATCAACGAAAAAGGCTGAAAAGAGCTCTGCACCAGCAATGGGCCGTGACATCCGTGACATCTCATTAGTGTCACGGCAGTCACGGTAGGGTATTTGCACAGAAGGAATCGAGTAATCTCAGCTATGGCCGTGACTACCGTGACAGGTCTATGTGTCACGGGTGTCACGGCACCCATATGGCTGAGTGTGTTTTTGCCTAGGCCGTGACATGCCGTGACATGTTCAAATGTCACGGGTGTCACGGCACCTCTTTAGCTCAGTGACTTTTGGCCATGCCGTGACATGTTCGAATGTCACAGGTGTCACGGCACCTTCGGGAGCAGAATTATCAACTTATTTCCAAAAAAAATCATTTTTGGGCTTTTGGCCTTTTTGGGCAAGCTATAGAAGGAAATTCGACCAGATTGAAGAGGTGTGCTTGAATTGAGAAGAAAACCCTAACTTTGGAGAGAAGACATATCGCGAGATTGAGGATTCAACGAGTTACATCGTCTACACGGTTTCCTTGTCCTTAATTTCTTTTATACACTATTTTTGGTTAACTTACCATGAATAATGAGTAGTCTTCTTTATTCTGGGATCCTACGGATCCCGTGCTATGTACCCTAATCTTCATGTGATCAATTGAATTTTTTCATTAATACAATTCGAATATTCAATTTCATCGTGCTTAATTTATCGTTCTTGCAAGTTTTATATTGAATGGGATGTTTGCATGCTAACGTATTTAGGTTAATTACCAAAAGATGAATGGGTCCGAGGTATTAATTGGATTGTATGAAATTGATATTAGGTTATGGTAACTACAATGGTAATACATGAATTAATAGGAAAGTTGACTTTTCTATGAAAAAACCTAAGTTTAATAATCGAGATCGTTGATAATCCGTTAATGGGCGGCGTTCAACGATTGAGATTAATCTAGACAATGATCCGTGGATGGGCGGCTTGTCTAGTGTTATTTCGGTTTATTTCCATATTCGATAGCATGATGAATTTACGTGATATGATTGCATGATTATTAGGGTTGGCACGAGTGAAGTTTGATCCTGGGTTTCTTTCTCTGATCAAGCTAAACCTTTTATTTTCTGCACATTTAATTTGTGCTACTTTGTTTCTCATCACATCAAAACCTTTAATTGTTCGGAATAGCTAAATAGGTCAATCGACCCTTGGCTTACCAAGGTTATAAATTTTGTTTGACTACAATTCGACCCCTAAAACTCATAACTTGACGACTATAAAGGGTTAAAAATATGCTTGTCAATAATCATTATCATCTATTTCACATCATCAGTATCCAATACTACATATTCAATAAACAAAGAGAAATTTCATATTTTCATTCAATTTCAATTTTTTTAAACGAGAAACGTGCTCACACATCTGACACACCCATCCCACACTTTTGAACCAAGCCATGTCCTCATGGTACGACTTAAGTTCAAACACACAGACAATGCAAGACACACATGTATTGGGAAAACGATAGAAATAAAAGTGAACATGCACTCCCCTCGTCTCGTTGCATGATGGTGAGAATTTTGGTCAAACAAGTCAGTAAACGGTGGTCAACCCTGGTCAACAGTCAACACGGCCAAAGAAGATATGAGGCCCGCACCCAAAGAAGACTTTATCCATGTAAAATGGCTTGTGGGCGCGGCGCCTAAAATGGGGACTGGGCGCGATACTCTCGAGATGTCACCTATTTTCCCCATCAAAAATTCTTCTTTCCCACAAAAATAAATGATAATATGACTCACGCCAAAACAACTAAAAAACACAAAAATGAAAAAAATAAATTCTGTCGAGCTACCTCCCTGCGAGTCCTTTGTTTTACGTCGTTGGCTCGATGGTACCTCATTAAGGATCACATGTTTGGATCCCATAGACGAGTGAGGTCAAACTTCTCCTCAAAAATTCCTTTCTTTTGCTTATAGTCCTTGTATAATGGGGCTCTCGTATCCTTTCTCAACTGGTCAGGCGAATTAGCCTTCACATCCTCCTAAGTTTGCAAGGACACCTTGCTCACAGCCACTTCTTTTGCTGCATGATTGGCCTCATCTGATGGGTTGGGAAGTAGGGCACCAAGATATGGTGTGTGCACGATGTCTTGTGCCTTCTTCATGCATGGACGGTCAGCATCCTCATAAATATTGAAAGTTGATGTCCTGCCAGCAAACGCAAGTGACAGCAAGCCTGTTTCCATATTAATCTTGTTCTTAGTGGCAAAAGGAATGGACGTCCCAAGATAAGTGTTGGAGGATCGTCGTTTCTAGCATCTCTCATCTGTAAAAAGTCAGCAGGAACAATAAGATCTCCTACATAGAGGGTTAGATCCTCAAGTAAACCAACTAGATGAACACGAGATTTATCCCCTGACTCTACCATAAGTGTAGGAGGTTTCAATGGACCTAGTCTCAAAGAACAGTATAAGGAATATGAGATAGCATTAATAGCAGCATCCAAGTCAATTAAACAATGATGAATGAGGGTTTTACCAATACCACAGGTGACAGGAAAGGGACCTAGGTCCTTACACTTTGCAGGTGGTTCCTTCTAGACTCTTAACAAGTGTGTGCTCCATCGTTAGCTTTTTTTAGCTCATGCTTTGCCTCCAACTTGTCTCCTATTTATCCTTACTGATCACATGCTCTTCAGGACCTCTTACATGTACAGAAAACAGAAGTAGAGTGTCAAAACTCGACATCAAATTTTGCTCAACCGAGAGGGTCACGCCTGATGAAGACTTCAAGTCGCCGCGCTCAGCCTTAATATGTTCTTTGGGTGCGGCTACATTCAGCTCATTGAGCGCGGTCAACTCATTGATCATGTTCCCAGACTTCTTTAACACCTCGTCCACTTCAGATGTTAGCTTGGCGCACCCAAGGTTAGTGTTGTCTTTGGGCACGATACTCACGGACTCCGACTCGTTTTCTTTGTTGTTTGCCTCCGGTTTGTATATCATTGCCAGTGTACTGATATTTCTTCTCAGGTTAGGCTCTGTCTATGACGGTAGCTTCCCCGGATCATTCCTTTGCTCAAAAATGGTTTGGGCTATCTGAGAAATTTGCTTAGACAGCTCTGTAATGGCTCCATCAGTCCTTGTCTGATTTTGTTGCACACTGGTGGCTAACTACTGGATGCTAGCTGCCAGTTCATTCACCACATCCTTCAGAGACTCGCTGGAAATCTGATTGCTAGAGCCTGGTTGGTTGTAGTTTTGTCCTCATTGCTGATACTGGCCCTGATTATTGGTTTTATCCTGCTGCTGATGGTATGATGGTCGGTAGTGTTGCTGTTGATGAGGTTGTTGGGGTGCATTATTTTTGTAATTTTGGAATCCCCCTTCACATTGAGATCAACCTATGCTTCATCCTGTAAAGTAGGGCCAGCATCCGTTTTATGGTTAGTTGCACCGCAAAATTCAAATGGCCTTACCCGTGCTACTTGATTCATCACAATTTTTTGTATCATCTCCTTCATCTGTTTCTTCTCCTCAGTCATCTGGTTTGCTGGGGTTTCAACCTTTGCGATGTTTCTAGTCCTGCTAAATTCCTCTTGGTGGCTGGCTTCTTCTCTGAACCTAACATTTTCGGTCACCTCAGAGATCAAATTCCTTACCCCAACTGGAGATAAATTCAGAACAGACCCTCCAGCTGATGCATCAAGCAGCATCCTATAAAATGGTCTCAAACCATCTAACAAATACTCAATCACAAGCTTCTCAGGCACTCCTAGGTTGTAGCAGCTCTACTCCAAGGCATTAAATTTCTCTAGATAGATATACATAGACTTGTTAGGCCCCTACCTTATATCTTGCAGCTGTCTACGAACATGTCCTGCCTTAGCTGATGGGTAGTATTTATCGAGAAACTTCTTATGCATCTGATCTCATATTCTGATGCTACCTGAAGGAAGAAATAGAAACCAACATCTAGCCATGTCAGTCAAAGAAAAGTGGAAAGCTTTGAGTTTCAAATTCTCCACTGTGACTCCATAGGGTCGAAGAGTATGGTAGACGCCATGAAATCTTATAGATGCCTGGTCGCTAATTCTCCTTGCCGACCCGCAAACTTCGATAGATGGTGCACTACCGCAGTCTTGATCTCGATGGCTTGCGCGCCTGCCCCCTCATCGATGCACCAAGGTAGATTCTGGAAATTAGGGGCAGATAGCTCCTTCATTGTAGGCTTATACGACTCTATCTGATCATCACCTTCGCCATTCTCACTACCTACGTGAGACATTGCGAAGAAAGTATCAAAGCACAAAAATAACTAAAAAGAAACAACTTCATCGAAGAGCAGCTCCTCGGCAACGGCGCCAAAATTTGAAGCGCGTCGTCTGACACATCAAATTTAATTTATTTTTCTCCTTCAACTACTAGCAAGCGGTAAGCAGGGTCGAACCCAAGAGAGCTGGTTTTGGAAGTTGTATTTGTAGACAAATAACGAAACGGGGGGTTTTAAGTAGTTGTGAGTGTAAAAGAAAATCACAAGGAAGGTTTCAATCAGAGAAGATATTCAGCTTAGGTTTTCTATTGACACAAATTCCAAGTTTCTAAGTGTGGTTGTTCCGATAAAGGTAACAACCCTTAGTATCCTGACAAAGGTGATACACCACAGTCTAACCCGACAAAGGTATTAGACTTCTAGTTCTTTTTTAAACTGAATAATCTGACAAAGGTATTATCAAGCTTAGGTGTTATAATCTACCTTTACGACAAAGTCTCCAGTAGATATTAATGGTAAGAATTGGTTGTCAAATTAAGTTATACGACAAAGTTTCCACTTAATCTAACAATTCAATTCATTGGATGAAGAGCAAGAACTAATAAAAATATGAAATTACATTAAGAAAACAGTCTATAAAAGTAGTCACAATAAACGAAACCCTAAACTGAAATAAGAAATTTAGCTACTCATAGTCATATAAAAACACAAATATTCTGGAATGAAAATAGAAAATTTTCTTCTCTCGTCGACAGCTTCGTGCTCTCCTCCAGAGTTGTCGTGTTGATTCTATGAACTTCCGAATGAATGATAGCTTTCTCCAGACCTTAATTTATAGGAAACTGGGTTTCTAAATATATTTTTGGGTGCAAATTGCCAAATCCCAGACTTGCTGATGTCATCATCTCGTTGAGTCTCACGTGTCCAAGAAAGAGTTTATCAACGCTCCCAGGAAGTGATTATCGGTATTCAAATGGCCTTTGGGCGCGGTTGCTAAAATGGCCTTTGGACGCGATTCTCTCGGACAGCATTTCGCTCTTCTGTGTAGCAAATCTGACTTTCACTCTCAATATGATCATCTTAATGACCTCGGATGCTCTTGGTGTGAACTAGAGAGTTGTAGGGATTTGAAGTAGCTACGCAGAGACGTGTGGCTTATTTCCGTCGTAATTTTTGTTTGCTCCCAGCACTCCGATTAGGCTTCGAAGGTCAAATCTCACATGTGGTGTTTTTTATGCTGAAGTGCTGTCTTTTATGCGTATTTCCTCCCAGAACTCCCGGAACACTTGAATTGCAAAACCATACTAAAAAGTGTTCGCATATTAAAGCGTCAAAATAGATGGGAATAATTGATTCGACGAGTCGTTTGAATACGACTCATCAATGTGTACCTGAGTTCAATTAAAGAGGACCCTCGCATACATATGAATGTGATAGTGACGGAGAATGTTGAAGTATGGGAACCAGAGTGCCTAGCTAAAGAGTATATGGGAAGTATTCTTTTGGCTTTGAAGATACATATCTTGTTGCACCGCCTCCGGACACGTTTCGATAGTTCTTGCCTTACATCTTGAAACTATTTTTAGGGAGCTTCTACAGTCCCTTGATTCTAAAGGGACTCAAATTCTTGAAGGGACGGCATGCTCTACTTAACGTTCATATTGGTATTGGTGGACGTAAATTCCATTGGGATTTGCAAGTGGATTGACACCTCTCTGCTTTTGAAGGCCCCGTGAGAAGGGATCCTTGTAACGGACTTCTCACGAGTGATTTATATGGGGCGCTTTGTTGAGTCTAGCCAAGATGTTAAACTAGGTCTTTTCGGGGAGTAGCCCGCATTATAAGTATTTGTTAGTTTTTCATCTGCATTTTGCATTGTGTGTGAAATCTTAAGTGTGGAGTCCCCGTTCAAGGAATCTGCCAAGGCAGTTTTGATTGAAGTTTTATTTCAAGCCATCTGTTCAAGGTCCCGTGACACTCATTTGGTCACTGGTGTCATGGGCATTACGGGTTTTGGAAGAGAAGGCGACAATTCATCAGAAGTCCATGACACTTTCTTTGTCTTGTGACATATGAATAGTCTCAGGGGTAACGGGTTTTGGTAGAGAAGGCGAGTTCCCAATGAATTGAAGTCGAGGTAACACGATGAATGCATATCTCGTTTAAACTATGATTGTCTGACTGCTTTCATGAAAATGTTTGATTTGAAGTTGAGGTAACACGATGACTCTGAGGTATGACATGATTTTACTATAACTTATTGAGCATCATCTCATGCATACAAGTTAGTTAGTTGTATAGGGGATTTGTATGTGGTCCCTTTCCTTAAAACCTTCACGAGACTATACCCGTCCTACTAGGTAGCCTAGAGGTTTAAAGACTTGATTGATGCATACGCTAAATACATTCGTGACCTTTACAACAGTGAGTTAGGATTTGCATGTTAGTTTATTTAGAGTTGATCACATAATATTTGAATCGGCAACTATTCTATAGCTTATTCACTTGAGCTTAATAATTGTTCCGGACAAACGAATGCGAAGTGTAGAGTGTTTTGATCGGCCGAATTCTAGACCTATTATTCACTTCGTTTGATGATGGATTAGGTTTGTTTTTCTGACATTTTGTTGTCATTTAATCTCTTTACTAGTATTTCAGGTCATATATCACATACCTAATACTTTTGGATTGATCCGAAGCAAAGCAAAGCATTTGGTGAAGATTTGGGCAAAAACAAGACAAATAGGGTAGACTGGCCTTTCTGACTTACTTTGCATTCCTATAAGGCATATGATGTCCAAATGGGTCACACTATAGCTTGTTGGATAGCTAACTTGAAGGCCTAGAACTTTGTATATTACACAAAGAAAATATTCGAAGGTTTAGACCTTGCAAAAGGCTACGGAAGTCAGGTCCACTGACGCTCCTAGAGTCATGGGTGTCACGGGTCTGTCTCAGAAGGCTTGCATCTGCCAAGTTTTGGGCTGTGGAGCATGATAACCAAAAGCCCATATGTTTCAGCGGTGGCTAAGGTTTCAGTTGTGCAACACAGCTAGGGTTTCCACTAGGGTATCATACCTTGCCCTATATTTACATGGTTTGAGTATTATAATTGTACATCATCAACATAGTGAAAATCTCCTGGCGGGGTAGTGCTCCTAGACGTAGTCACATTCAGTGGTGAACTGGGTAACGAATTCTCATGTTCTTTGTTGTTTTCTTTCATTATTGCTTTAGATCCTAACAACTGGTATCAAGAGTCGAGGTTCTAGCAGTCGCGATGGGAGATGTAAGACAACCTGTGGAGAAATTTGACGGATCGGATTTCGGATTCTGGAAGATGCAAATCGAAGACTACCTATACAGTAAATATTTGCATCTGCCTCTAGATGAAAAACCGAAGGACATGAAGGATGAAGAATGGAAGCTATTGGATAGAAAAGCAATGAGTGCGGTCCGGCTGTCGCTGTCCAGAGAAGTTGCACAGCATACAGTAAAGTCAAAGATGACGAAGGAGATGATGGAGACTCTGTCGGCGTTATATGAGAAATCATCAGCATCAAACAAAGTCCATCTTTACCGGAAAGTTGCAGCAGGACGGTTACGTCCATTAGTGCCTCGGCTGGGAAGGCAAAGCTTAATCTGAATGAAGTCAGAGACCCGATTTTTAGTGAAGAGATTCGTCGAAGGGAGTCAGGCTCTAGTTCGGTTCTAGCTTTGAATGTTGGAAACATAAGCACATCTGAGTTCAGGTCGAAGGTACAGCGTGGCAGGTCAAAGTCCAGAGGGAAGGACAAAAAGGAAGAGATAAAAGCAAGGTGAAGTGCTGGAAGTGTGACGGAGTGGGTCACTACAAGAGTGAGTGTAAGGCACAGTCAGCAAACGCAACCACTGAAGAAATTGCGGAGGCACTAATTCTGAGTGTGAGCAGCCCATTCAAGTCTTGGGTGTTAGACTCTGGAGCATCGTTCCATCTAGCAGTAATGCTGACATAATGAAGCATTACAGATCTAGAGATTTTGAGAAGGTTTATCTAGCTACTGATGAACCATTGGAAGTCGTGGGGAAAGGAGATGTCCAGATAAAAACTCCAAACGGGTAAGTGTTGCAGCTGCATGATGTCAGACATATTCCGGACTTGAAGAGAAACTTGTTGTCAGTTGGCCAGTTGGATGATGAAAGCTATCCAATAACCTTCGGTTGCAGTAATTGGAAGATAACCAATGGTTCCATGGTGATAGCTCGAGGCAAAAAAGAGGGGACGTTTATATGACAAGCAACTGATGAGTCGAGTTTTTGACTCATTAATAGCCATATTTCACTATAGCTTTGAGTCGTTTCTGACATTATTTGATGTCATTTGACCCTTGCCTTTCACATTTCAGGTACAAAATGATACCTTATAGAATTCAAGACCTCAATATCAAGATTCGTTGAAAAATAGAAGTTTCGGTGCAAAATAGGGAGTTTCAGAGCAAAATAGGGCAGATTGACCTTTGCGGCTTATTTTACATACCCAGATCTCATACGGTGTCCAAATTGGTTGATATATAGCTTGTTGGAAAGCTAACTTAAAGGGCTACAACTTTCTAGTTTAAGCCAAGACCAAAGTTGAACGTTAAGACCACGAAAAAACCCTAGGAAGTTTCAGCCGACCGATTGGAATAAAACTTCAGAAGCCGGCCAGATTTTACACAACCAGTCGATCGGCTGGTATTCAACCCAAAACAAGCCGACCGGCTGGATTGCTATAGTGATGGATTTTCTCAGCCGGGTCTATAAATAGAAAGTGAGTGTTTTGACCTAAGGGGTGGTGGTTTTTAGAGAGAAAAAGTGTGAGAAAAAGGCTAAGGAAGGCTCACCATCATCAAAGGTTTGCTTGGGGAGAAGGGAGGAGACCAAGGAAGGATTCTAGAGTTTGCTCATCATCTACCACTTGGGTCTTCTCTACTCATCTTTTTTACCCCATCTTGTTTTGTATTGATAACCTGTAACATGATGATGTGTGAGTAGTTCTTGTGTTTCGAGGGTGCTACAACCCTCCTTGGTACTCTTTGATCACAAATATACATGTATATTCATGTGGATGATTGTTGATTTCATTTTCTCTTGTGTTATGAATGTTATGCATTCTAAGTGTTTTTTAAAATGCCTCAGTGACAATTTAGACTAAAACTTGAACCTATGCCTTGGAAAAGCTAGGGGATAGTTCTAGGATGGATAAAATGATCATATCTTAAGCATGAAAGTGAGCCTTATGATATGATGCTTGACTAGGATTGAATGTTTAATTCATTGGAGTTGGTCAATTAGCAAATCATCAGTTAATCCCATCAAATGGTGTCGAATTCATGTTCACTATGCTCTTTATACATGTCTTGCTACTAAGTGTTTGATGAAATGCCTAACTAACCTGTTGAATCTTAAAACTAGACCTAAGAATCGAACGACCTTAGGGATAGTTTGGATGTAGCGAATACGATCATTTCTACGGATATGAAGTGAACTAGTCATTCATGCCTATTTCATTTATTACCTTGGGAGATGTTCCAAGGATAATAAAGGTTATAGAGTGAATCAACATCTCGATCGAGTGAGGTTCTAATTAAGAAGGTTTGGCTAAGAATAGATTCACACGAACATTGGTCTACCTTAGTCTAAACTAAGTTCTAAACTATTTAACTACAATGAAATGCTTAAATATTGTGTATGTGATCAATGGGAAATGCCAAGGCGGGGAGTAACCCCTCGAAACACCCCGTTTATCTATTATCTATCTCTAATTACTTTCCATTTAGGATTTAAACACACACTTTATACATTTTAGTTTAGAATAGCCGAACGGAAACACAATCTTACATAGTGCATGTGCTTGGCTTGCTCCTTTGGGTTCGACCCGGTACTTTACCGGTCATTATAAATTATTTTGACCTACTGCATTCGATCCTCTCTTCATTGATACTATTCTAGAGGTGAAAAAAAATTAGTTCGTCAGCAACCTCCAAGAAAGCATCTATGTTGCAAGTGTGAAAGGTGATGCATATCTGTGGCATTGTCGTCTCGGTCACATGAGTGAGAAAGGGATGAAGGTCTTATAGTTTCTCAAGAGGTGGCAGGACGTTGAGAAAGCAGAAGCTGGAGTTGGTCCATAACGACTTATGGGGACCAGCAGCTGTTGCATCTCTTGGTGGAGCATCATATTATATGACCTTCATAGACGATTGCACAAGGAAGGTATGGGTTTATTTTTTGGAAAAAAAATCTGATGTATTTGATGTTTTCAGAAAGTGGAAAGCCCTGGTAGAGACTGAGACAGGTCTTAAAATGAAATGTCTGAGATCTGAAAATGGTGGAGAGTATGAGCTGCGAGAGTTCAAGGAGTATTGGGCAGCGAATGGAGTTCGCATTGAAAAGACTTTGAAGGGAACTCCTCAGCAGAATGACGTGACAGAACATATGAACAGAACTCTGAATCAACGTGCTAGGAGCATGAGATTAAAGTGTGGACTTCCAAAGATGTTTTGGGCAGAAGCAGTTAACACTGCAGCTTACCTGATTAATAGAGGACCATCAGCTCCGTTCGAGAATGGAATTCCAGAGGAGGCTTGGAGTGGCAAGGAGGTAAATCTATCCTTTCTTCATATTTTTTGATGTGTTGCATATGTTCGTTCACATACCTGCTGTTGAAAGAAGTAAGTTGGATGCAAAGTCTGTTAAATGTACATTTATTGGATATGGTGATGATGACTTCAGATATCGACTTTGCGATGAGCAGAACAAGAAAATTATTCGTAGTCAAGATGTCATATTTAATGAGCAGGTACTGTACAAAGACTTAACAAGTGCATCAGAAGCTGGCAGCTCAGAAATTGAGGTTGTTGAGTTAGATGTTTCTACATCGGGTGGGAGTATGACGGTTCCAGATGACCATGAGGTTGATGAGGAGGATGAACCGAATACACCAGAAGCTCAGCTGCGAAGATCCAGTAGAGACCAAAGATCACCAGATAGATATTCGCCTTCCAATTTCTATTTGTTATTAACAGATAGTGGTGAACCAGAATGTTTTGCAGAAGCGTCTCAGGGAGAACATGCACATCAGTGGAAGCTAGCAATGGACGATGAGATGGAGTCATTTCTTGCAAACAAGACCTGGGAGCTAGTTGAGCTTCCACGAGGAAAAAAGGCGCTGCATAACAAGTGGGTTTACAGAATTAAGGAGAACGCAGATGGAAGTAAGCGTTACAAGGCAAGATTGGTTGTGAAAGGATTTCAACAGAAATACGATATAGATTACACTGATGTTTTCACTCATTTTGTCAAGATGACTACTATACAGCTTGTGTTGAGTATGGTTGTAGCTAAAGATCTTGAGTTATACCAGCTAGACGTGAAAACAGCCTTTCTTCAAGGTGACCTGGAAGAAGAAATTTATATGAAGCAACCAGAAGGCTACTTGTCAGAGGGTAACGAGTTACTAGTATGTAAACTTAAGAAGAGCTTGTACGGCTTGAAACAAGCTCCCAGATAGTGGTACAAGAAGTTTGATGGGTTTATGCACGAAGTTAAGTTCATGAGAAGTGAGGCTGACCATTGCTGTTATTTCAAGAAGTTAGACAATGGCTATATCATATTGCTATTATATGTTGACAACATGGTGATAGCAGGATCCAGTGCTCATGAGGTGAGTAAGCTGAAGAGGCAGTCGTCCAAACGGCTTGCCATGAAAGATCAGGGTGAGGCAAAGTAGATTTTGGGAATGCGAATTAAACGTGACAGAAAGGTTGGAAAGTTGCATCTCTCGCAAGCTGAGTACATAAAGAAGATTTTGGAGAGGTTCAGCATGCAAGATGTAAAGCCGGCTAAGATTCCATTGGGTAATCATATCACACTTTAAATTAGAGACTCACCAAAAGACCAAGAAGACCGTGACTACATGCAAAAGACTCCATATGCCTCAGTAATTGGCAGCTTGATGTATGTGATGGTGTGTACTAGGCTAGACATTGCACATGCGGTGGGAGTAGTGAGTCGGTTCATGAGCAATTCGGGGAAAAAGCATTGGGAAGCGGTAAAATGGATTTTGAGGTATTTGAAGGGGACCACTGAGCATGCCTTGTGTTTTGAAGGCAAGAAAGTTGAGTTAGCAGGATATGTTGATGCAGATTTGGCATCAAGTGATCTTGACAAGAGGAGAAGTACAACTGGATATGTCTTCACATTGGGTGGTACTGCTATCTCTTGGGCTTCAAAGTTGCAGAAGATTGTTGCCTTGTCTACCGCTGAAGCTGAATATGTTGCAGTGACTGAGGCTAGTAAGGAGATGGTGTGACTGCAGAATTTCTTGCGTGAATTGGAAAGGGAGCAAGGGGGTAGTACTCTTTATAGTTATAGTCAGAGTGGAATCCACTTGGCCAAGAACCCTACAATTCATTCGAGGACCAAGCACATATAACTGAAGTCTCACTATATACGCCATCTACTGGAGAAGAAGATCTTGCAACTGGTGAAGATTGATCGAAGTAAAAATCCTGCTGACATGTTAAATAAGGTTGTGACCTTAGAGAAGTTGAAGCTATGCATGGCTTCAACTGGCCTTGGTACTTATGGTGAAGGCTTGGCACTACCAACACTCATGGGTTGATGAATGTGGAGATGACGGCGATTATAATTGGAATCAGTCTCCAGGTGGGAGAGTGTTGGGTTATGGAGCCTGATAACCAAAACCCCATATGTTTCATCGGCGGCTAGGATTTCAGTTGTGCACACAGCTAGGGTTTCCACTAGGGTTTCATACCTTGCCCTATATATACATGGTTTGAGTATTGTAATTCTACATCATCAACATAGTGAAAATCTCCTAGCTTGGTAGTGCCCCTGATGGACCATAATTATACGAATCAAAAACACAGTAAAACCCACCAAATTATACTGTTGGTCTATTTAACTTCTACTTGTTAGTCCCGATTTATTTCTACAGGGTATTTTGGACTCTAGAGAGAAAACACGCTAAGGAGGAGTTTTTAAGCGGAAAATGAAGAACGAGTCATTCCAGGTCACGACCATGCTGCACTCAAAATCAGCCTTAACATCCTTCATGGAACCGACTTGGAATCACTCAAATATTCTAGAACCGTCGGCAAATGGACAAGAACGCAAGGCAAAAGCACCGAGCCCGGTAAAGGCCAAACAAGGGCAATTTCATCGGATTTGAGATTTCAACCATGTTCCTAGCGGAATTTGGCTTAGGTTCCTTCTTGAGATCATCTTAGAATGACATTTTCATTCAAAATACACTCTCCAAAATCCAAGAAGCTCCGGCCAAAGCTCCGGTCAGATCCGGTCAAACCGATGACTTTTGTGAAGAGGTTACAAGCTTCTAGAAGGGATGCTCCTCCTCACATGGAGGGACACATGGCGGCTCCTCCTCCCCTCCTCCCAAAGCCGCCGGCTGCTCCTCCTCCTCCATGGAGAATGTGACATGTGGTGGCTCCTCCACCACATCCTCCTCCCAAAGCTTGCCTTGCACTCTTCCTCCTCCACCCTTGGATGCTCCTCCACATGCCACCATCTCCACCACCCATCCTCCTCCTCCTTGGCTATAAATATGAGGCTTCTCCTCCTCATTTGTATCATCACCACCACAACAATTCACTTATCTCTCTAGAATTTTGGGCACTAATCATGTAATAATAATCATGTAATATTACTTTGGGAATCAAAGCTTGATCCTTGGCGCTTCAACGGTTTTGTAAGTCTTCTTTTATTTATTTAATTGTCTTGCTAAACTGTTGTTTATTTCCAAGTTCATAGTTATGATAACCACTGCCATGATTAGTAGCTAAATTAATTATTCGGTTTAAGGGTGTGTACTTGTATTATAAATGTTTTAGACTTTACTCTTAGTATACCTTTATGTTCGATACTTGTTCTATGTGCCATATATAAAAGTTAGAATGTCTAAGGTCAAGTAAACCATTTGGAAATGTGACCATAGGGGTCCAAATTCGTAAGCTCTTCCTTAGATATTCGTGATCACACTAGGGTAAGTAGACCATTTGAAAACTGGACCAAAGGGATTAAATGGATAAACTTATCTGAAGAGGTCGACTATTCTAAAAACCGTTTGAAAACTGGACCAAAGGGACCAAATGGATGCACTTACGGCTAAGATACTTCGAAAGGAGGAATTAGTTTTGCTTAGAACAAGTGTTTTAAATGATGTTGCAAGTCTTGTGCTAGGAATAGCCTCGATTCATCTTTGAACATTTAGCATGATCATGTCTTGCGCTAGAAATAGCCTCAATTCATCTTTGACCACTTGGTATGATCATTAGCGGTCGATGATAAACAATTATAATACAAGGCCCCTAAAACCGAATACTTTCCTTACAGTCCATTATCAATTGTTGTAATTTACTTTCAGTTCCCAAAACACACTCAAAACCAACCCCAATCGTATTTAATTTCTGCATAAGCTTCATTAAAGAACAACTATTCCACACTGACTCTCTTGGGTTCGACCCCTACTTACCACTTACTACCCAGTAGTTAAGTCGCGAGTAGCGGACTTATAAATTTATTTGCACATTTGCTGTGACGACAAGCATCTGTCAAATTGGCGCCGTTGCCGGGGAATTAGCCATCGAATAAACTGTTCTTTTCTCTCCCTCCCCTTTTAAATTCTCGCACTCGAAACAACCATGTCTCGCGAAGGAAGTCATCATGACTACCAGGATGACGATGAAATAAACCTGTACGAGCGAAATGATGAAGTGCCACTTCCATTTATGGATGATCCGGAGCAACTCATCAGAAGCAGACGAGCTCGTGATAGGGAGGCCATCAGAAGAAACCAAGAACCACCCGAGGACCAAAATGCAGCTGGTCCTGTACGACAACCCCCTAGATATCCGCCACCCCCACGCCCTCGACAAGTACCAAGACGTGAACCCGTCTTTGATAATTACTATGGGGATAACGACCATTATCACGAACCTACTATGGGAGAACTCACTGCCCCAAATATCGAAACGCAACCGTGGTGCATTTGTCAGAGCCCTGAACTAGAAAACATCATCGTCGACACCAACAATTTGCCCAGGTTCTCAGGAACTAATGAAGAGTCAGCAATGACCCATCTCCAGCGTCTACATGGCGTTTGCCAAAATCTAAAACCTTTTCGAGTGAATTTAAACGACTTCAAGTTAAAGGCGTTCTATTTCTCCCTCGTCAACTCGGCAAATGACTGGTTCCTTTCATTGCCTTCCGGAAGCATCAGAACATGGGATCAGATGCAGAAGAAGTTCTTAGACAAATACTATCCAGCAGGAAGAGCAATGCAAGTAAGAAGGCAACTGCAGGACATCAAGCAAGGACCCAACGAAACCATGTACGATTACCTGGAAAAGTTCAACCACCTGGAGAGAAGCTGCTGTACGCTGGGACTGCCCGAGAAACTCATAATCGAGTACCTCATTGATGGATTAAGACCCTTAGACAAAATGCTCCTGGATGCCTCAGCTGGAGGGTCCATAATGAATCTATCATTGAGCGGAGTTAGGCAACTGATAAATGACGTTGCTGAAAATGCTCGATTCCGAGAGGAGACAACTCGGCAGGAAGAATTCTCCCGAACAAAAAGTGTGGCAAAGGCCGAAACACCATTGAACTCTATGTCTGAGGAGATGAAATAGTTAAAAGAAATAATGATTCAGATCCTACGAAGGCAGCCATTTCCTGTTAAGCCTTGCGAATTTTGTGGCTCGACGGACCACAAAACTGACGCATGCCCAACTGTAATAGAAGAGGAACCAGCAGAAGTGAATGCGGTGGGAGGATACCAAGGATACAACAACAATAACAATAACAGAACCGGACAAATCAGACAGTTTGGTCAAACAACCAACCCGAGCTGGCATAACGGCAACTATACTCAGAAAAATGCTCAACCAGCTGTCCGTCAATCAACTCAGTCATCCTACCAACCCCCACACCAGCAGTATAATCAGAACACTCCTTCGGCAAGCCAATATCAGCAAGGAGGACCAAACCAGAATCAAGCCAGCCCGAGCAATCAGCAAGAACCAAGCAAGTCACTCAATGACACGATAAAGGAACTTGCGGGAAACGTTAATCAGTTGGGAGCTTCACTACACCAGTTCCAGGCAAAAACAGACGGGGCAATTTCTGAATTAACCAAACAAATGTCCCAGCTTGCCACTGCCATGTCAACACTCACTGCTGAACCGGGCAGACTTCCTTCACAGACCATCCAAAATCCGAAGGCTAATATAAGCATGATAAGAAGGTCGGACATGAAAGCTACACTAGGAAAAGTAACACGATCCCCAGCCTACAAATTGACGAGCAATCACTTCAACCGCAGACGTCGACCTGATTGGGACCAAGAGGAAGACCGACCCAAGGATGGCAAAACATGGGTCACACATGCCGACAACGGACGATATGCATTCACTGTTTGCATAACACCTCCGCCAATCCTACACTCTGACGTACCAGCATCTGGATGGGATGACGACAAAAAGCTAAGGCGGGATCCCCCGACAAATATTTATGCTTCAAGGCAAAAGATAAAAGGGCTCGAATATCCAAATCCCAAGCCAAGGAATTGGCAGAATGACCCAACAACTGAAAAAGCCCTCACTTCAGATCATGAGTCACAACCGGAAAGAAACAAAGACCCAGGGGCCTTCACAGTCACCTGTGGTATTGGGGAAATCCAGATCCATAAGTGCTTAATCGATCTTGGGGCTGCGGTCAATGCCATGCCTTCCTCCTTATACTATTTATTAGGACTGGGTCCGTTGAAACCACCCAGGTCGAATATCGAGCTAGGGGATAAATCGTGCATCCGTCCGATTGGAGAGTTGGAGGATGTAATACTTCATGTAGGAAAACTCGCTGTGGCTACAGACTTCTATGTCATACCAACAGAAGAGACCTGCGAAGACGACTCGCCAACAATAATATTGGGACGACCATTCCTCTACGCCACTAAAGCAAGAATCGATGTAGGTAAGGGATCGTTATTGCTTAAGTTCGGCGGCAAAATTGCACACTTCTACATCAATACAAGCCGCCCGGACACAAAGAAACCACCGGACATAACACCTATCTCAGATCACAGTGCACAGTTTGCTGACCTGTCATTAGAAACCAAAAAAGTTACAAGACCAGCAGCTATGGTCAAGGGTCTCTCGCCCTGTCAGAAGCAATGGAAAGAGAAAACACCAAAACCCTGGAGTTCTATCCCAGGCACAGGAAAAGTCAAAGCAAGAAACAACACAGGAACGGTGGCAAAGTTTGACCTCAGCCACCCATGGGACCCAAACCAGTAATCCAGAACAAGGTACTGTCGAGCCAACGACGTTAAACAAGTGCACTGGTCGGGAGGTAACCCGACACTATCTTACTTTCCGCACTTACTTTCAGTACTTAGTTTTAAGCTTGCATGACTTTTGAACTAAGGCACGCCTTCGTTCAAAAGTGGGGGGTGAAAACCACCTGTGTACATAAATAACATGCTTGCTGTTTTTTCTTTTTTAGTATTAGTATCTTTTTGAACATATGAATTTAAGAATGTGAAAAAGATAAATCAGAATTCATGCATTTACCTTGTGAAAATTCAAACTGTTTAAAAACTTAGAATGTAACTTTCCATTTGTCCTTTGTGTTGAGATAACTAGGGATGTGGAGTTGACATAAACTGCCCTAGAGAGGCTTGGCAAGCAATCAAAGGATCAGATCAAACTATATGGTTTTCGAAGTCATTGGAGGCTGCACTTCGGGTTTCAGTGAAAATTGAAGTCATCTCCGCCATGCAATGCAAAAGGCGAGGACGGGAATCAGACCGTCCTATCTCCGGTCAAAGTAGCCGAGAAAATAGATGAGCGACCCTCATCTTGACCCGCGTGAAAACGACAGTCAAAGTAGCCGAGAAAATAGTTGAGCGACCCTCACCTTGACCCGCGCGAAAACGGCAAAAAAGAGAGGAGCGGGGAGGTATTTCCATAGGCTTGCGGGCGATGATTGGACCTCCCAAAAAGGCTTGAGAAAATGGACTTGCAGTCACAAAAAGGCGAAAAACTCAAAGAAAAAAATCAAAAGAGGCCAAAGGCCCAAAATTGTGAAGGTTTTAACCGAGCAAAAGTGAAGAACTCAAAAAGTCAAAACAAAGGCCAAATGCCGACTCACTACAAAACCAGTCCCTCGCCAAAAGAAAATCAAAGTACTCAAACCAGTGAAACCCGAACCGAATCACGTGCATGAAAAAGCTACCAGAAGACCATATAGTACGAAACGATCCCGAGGCTGCAACCCAGGAACCTGAAAAAGGCTATCTCCCGAAACATCCAATATAATTTGCATCTCAGCACGGAGGTACAAGTATTAAGTTTCTTCTATTTATTTACACAGTTTAATTTGGTAATAAGTAAGCAATGCATGAATTAGGATAGATCGAGTACCACAGTCTAATTTTCATATGCCAAAACCGAACCTAGAACTTACGCCCTTTAATAGCATTGTTCGGGACGAACAACTAAAAGTGGGGGGTATTCTGATGGACCATAATTGTACGAATCAGAAACACAGTTAAACCCACCAAATTAGACTGTTTGTCTAGTTAACTTTTGTCTGTTAGTCCCGATATATTTCCACAGGGCATTTTAGAGACTGAAGTGAAAACACGCTAAGGAGAGGATTTTATGCTGAAAAGATAACAAGAGTCAATCCAAGGTCAAGATCATATGCCGACTGAAGAAACATCAAGGATCCTGACGTGAAATTGACCATAACAAATTAATCAGAAGAATCAGGAGAGGAATCAAGACAGCCCGGGAAAGGAACACACTGACAGTTTTGTGAAAAGACTGCACAAAACTGTACAAAACTCACATATGGGCAAGATGACTTGGTGACTTGATGAAGAGGTGACCAAAGGAGGCAAAACCACCCCATTCTCCACCCACAACCGGCAGCGCCACCCTCCTCCTCCTTGGGCAACCGGTTGACTTGCCTTGGAGGTGGCTTCCTCCACCACTCCTCCTCCATGGTGACCGGCTACCGGCGGCTGAGCTCCTCCACTCCTCCTCCGCCAAGTGGTGGCTCCTCCTTGGCTCCTCCTTGCCTCCTCCTCCTCCCTTGGATCAAACCAATCTCCACCACCCATCTCCACCCATTTTTCCTATAAAAGGAGGTGCTCCTCCTCCTCACAAATGCATCCCAAAATTGTAAATCACTTCTCTCTCTAAGTTTGTTACTTGTAAGTTTGGTTCGATTTTGAAATAATACTCCTGTTTGTTCTTGAGTATTATACTGGAAATTATAATACTCTTGTCGGTTCTCGAGTATTATAATACTGTAGAGAATACTCCTGTTGGTTCTTGAGTATTCAGTAGGAAATTAGGAATACTCCTGTTGGTTCTTGAGTATTCCACCCCTTTCCCTCTTACTGTTTTCAAAAACCCCCAAGTATTTAGCTATGGTATCCATCTCTATGGATATTCGTAGCTAAACTCTTTATTCGGTGGAAGGTATTTTCTTGTATTATATAATGTTGTAATATCTTTTAGTTTCATTTCTTTGTATTCAAAACTTGTTCTATGTGCCATTTATAGTCAGAATTTCCAAGGTTGAGTGGATGCTACGAAAGGGCAAAACTCTTCCGTGGGGTTCGTGAACATACTCGGGTAAGTGGATGCTACGAAAGGGCAAAGCTTATCTGAGAAGTTCGACTCATCTAAAAACCGTTTGAAAACTGGACCAAAGGGACCAAATGGATGCACTTACAGCTAAGATACTTCGAAAGGAGGAATTAGTTTTGCTTAGAACAAGTGTTTTAAATGATGTTGCAAGTCTTGTGCTAGGAATAGCCTCGATTCATCTTTGAACATTTAGCATGATCATGTCTTGCGCTAGAAATAGCCTCAATTCATCTTTGACCACTTGGTATGATCATTAGCGGTCGATGATAAACAATTATAATACAAGGCCCCTAAAACCGAATACTTTCCTTACAGTCCATTATCAATTGTTGTAATTTACTTTCAATTCCCAAAACACACTCAAAACCAACCCCAATCGTATTTAATTTCTGCATAAGCTTCATTAAAGAACAACTATTCCACACTGACTCTCTTGGGTTCGACCCCTACTTACCACTTACTACCCAGTAGTTAAGTCGCGAGTAGCGGACTTATAAATTTATTTGCACATTTGCTGTGACGACAAGCATCTGTCAGCCCCCAAACGTAGTCACATTCGGTGGTGAACTAGGTAACAAATTCTCGTGTTCTTTGTTGTTTTCTTTCATTACTGCTTTAGTTCCTAACACCAAGTACCGTGACGGAAAGCTCGGCCCTTCGTAAATTTTGAGCTATAAAAAGTAGTTTCGGACCAGATTTTGAGCACACAAATTTTGGGGATTGATTTTGACTTAGATTGGAAAAGGAGGACGATTAAGAGCTCATGAAAGACCAATATTCGAGGCTACGCTTCATCAAAACATGGTTTCCTCGTTTCTAATCTTTGATTGTCATATGTGTTTGTGGTTGATAACCATGAATCGTGAGTAGTCATTTTATTACGGGGTCCTACGGATCCCGTTCTTGTACCCAACTCTTCATGTAATTTATAGAAACACTTTCGTTATTGCAATTTAAGTATTCAATTCTACTACGCTTAATTTTATCGTTTTTGTACGTTATACATTGGTTGGATGTTACGGGGTCCTGAGGTAGTTAATCGGGTCAAGTAGTATTGATGCTAGGTCGTACTAGCTATTCTAATAGTATATGACCTAATAGGAGAGTTAATATTAATTGTTTCACTAGACTACGGCAGCTATGATGGTAGCACGTAGATATCTGTAAATACAACGCATGCGCATTCGTGGTGATGGTAAAACACGTACGAAGTGAAATAATTAATGTTTGGAAAACCCTAGGCTTAATTAATCCAAATTATTGATAATCCGTGGATGGGCAGTGTTCAACAATCTAGGTTAATTAGACAATGATCCGTGGATGTCCGAATTGTCTAATGTTATTTTGGACGTTTATTTCGATATTGGATGGCATATTTGGATTGCATGATATTATCACATGAATTGTATGGCAGGCACGGGTGAAGTTTGATCTTGGAATTATTTCTCTGATTGAATCAAACATTTCCTAATATCAGTGTCACTTAGGAATTAGTAAATAACCAAACATTTTTCCTACAGGAGTAGCTGAACACATTACTTGCATACTAGTACACGTATGCGTCTGTTCCCTGGATCGACACTTGGCTTACCAAAGTTTATAAATTATTTTTGACTGCAACCCTAAAACTTATAACTTTACAACTATAAAGGTTAGTGCTAGTCTTTCGACTTCCTTCTATTAGGCAGGATACTGTTGTTTTCTTCCTCTTTTATAGTCTGTTCGGCGTTGTTAAGGTGATGTGCATTATAACCAGTGCCTGGCGCTTGAGGACTAAGCTTTGTAATTGCCACGGTTCAGGTTGTTTGAACCTCTCTCTAATAAAGGCGTTGGCCCCGACCAGCTATAATTAAAAAAATAAAAATTAAAATAAAGGTTAAAAATACACTTGTCATCTGCCGCATAAGAATCAGTCGCATAAGGGACCGATGCGATGAACTTCGGTGCGTCACATAAGGTTTCGTCGCTTAAGTACACTTATGTCACAATCTTCGGTTAGTGACATAAGGATCATTCGCATAAGGTCTCTTACGTGAGACAATCCTATTTTCCTCAGTCACTCAAGGGGTACCTATGTGACTTGTCGTTATGTCACTGATTCAAACTCAGTTACCATGTGTCCATCTGGTGTAGTATTAGATCATCCTTGCAGCCCTATTAATCATAAATAATAGAGTTGAGTGAAATGAAATTATATCCGAATGATATGGCATTTAAGGGGTATGCCACTACCCACTACCATCAGATAATAGAACTTCATCTATTTTAAGGCAACTTTCATGCCTAAATGGTCAGCTTTACCTCTTCTCATCTCTTTCTTATTGCTACCCTAATTTAGTCCAGAAGACTAGAATGTTGAGGGGACAAATATGCCATGGGTCTTATATTCCGGATACCGTAGAACACCCTCAACCTCTCACGATGGCAATCTATTTTTAGTGCAACTAAATTTGTTTCATTGGCAATGTTTACCAGCATATATAGCAGGAGGGGGGCCGGAAGAGTGATATAATAATTTCTCCGGCCATTTTGAACAGAGCTGCGCCGAGGCGTAGCATTCAGTTTTTTCGTATCTTTATTTTTCCATCCATCAAAATTCAAGAGAAGTTGGAAAAAATAGTTAGTATTTGTTCATTTTTGTGAGCAATATGGGGAAGAAAGTAGTCATCATTGGAGTCTCCTCGGTAATACTTGTGGCCATGGTCGTGGCTGTGGCCGTTAGCGTGACGCGCAATGGAGCCACAACATCTGAGCCTAATAGTAAGGAGCTACCTGTGTCAAACAAGGCGGTTCATTCCATTTGCCAGCCTACTGATTACAAGGAAGCTTGTGAGAAGAGCCTTGCCTCAGCCAACACGACCGAGCCTAAAGAACTCGTCAAGCTTGCATTTAAGGCCGCAATGGATCAAGTCACCTTGGCATTGAAAAACTCGACCACGCTCGAGAAGCTTCAGAAGGATCCAAGGACTTCTCAAGCATTGCAGACCTGCAATGAGGCTTTGGACTTGGCTATTGACAACCTCCAAGCGTCTTTCGACAAGTTGGACACCTTGGAGTGGAGCAAGGTGGGTGAGTATGTAAATGACCTCCAGAGCTGGCTCTCGAGTTCCTACTCCTATGGCACAATGTGCTTGGACGCGTTCGAGGATAACTCAACCTCCACGACTGAGGCCAAGAAGGAGATGGAGAAGGTTATCCAATCCGCAAAAGAGCTTAACGACAATGCATTAGTAATGGTCAACCAAATTGAGAAGTTCCTTTCATCCCTTTCCTTCACTGGCACCAGCAGCCGCCACCTCCTCTCCGATGATGGGTTCCCCAACTGGCTCGGCGAGGTTAAGAGAAGGTTGCTCACTCTCCCAGCTTCTAAAATCAAGCCCGACGCCGTTGTGGCTAAGGATGGATCAGGCCAGTTCAAGACCCTCACCGACGCCTTGAGCAAAGTTCCTATTAGGAAGGATAACAGAACTTATGTTATCTATGTTAAGGCCGGCGTGTACCAAGAATACGTTGAGATAGGCAAGAAAATGACCCACATTATGATTGTTGGAGATGGACCGACCAAAACCAAGTTCACCGGAAGCAAGAACTATGCCGATGGTGTCAGCACATTCAAGACCGGAACCTTCAGTAAGCCCTCTAAATATGTACATAACACTTTTAACTTAAACCCTGAAAGTTTTATGATTCTCTAACTTTCAAAAAAAATGAAGGGGCTTTGGGAGCTGGCTTCATTGCCAAGGGCGTCGGGTTCGAGAACACAGCCGGATCAATGAAGCACCAAGCTGTGGCGCTCCACGTTGGCGGAGACATGTCAGTCATTAGCAACTGCCAAATCGACGGATACCAAGACACCCTCTTGACCGCTGCGAACCGCCAGTTCTACAGGGACTGCACCATCTCAGGGACAGTAGACTTCATCTTTGGCTATGGCAGTGCCATTTTCCAAAACTGCAAGATGCTCATCAGGAAACCATTGGATAACCAACAATGCATGGTCACCGCAGACGGACGCGACAATGCCCACTTGAAATCCGGCATTGTGATCCAAAACAGCGTCATCACAGCCGCACCTGACATGGTTCCATTCAAGAAGGAATTCAGGTCTTACTTGGGCAGGCCATGGAAGCCACTCTCGAGGACCATTGTCATGAACACAATGATCGATGACGTGATCCATTCGGATGGCTGGATGCCTTGGGGAGGTGACATGCACATCGACACTTGCTACTACAGAGAGTACAACAACAAAGGAGCTGGAGCTAATCTGAGCAAGAGAGTGCCGTGGGCTAAGGCGATCAAGGCGCAACAGGCTACTGAGTACACCGTTGCCAGATTCATTGCTGGAGACAAGTGGATTCCAAAGTCTGGTGTTCCTTTTGTTGCTGGACTGTAGATTAAAACACTGAACAGATGAAGAATGTAACTGCATTTTGTTTTGATACATATGGATAAATAAAGAGCCATAATGGAAGAATACCGGCTGGCTGAAAAATATCATGTGTTTATATTAACATGTTGTGACTATTTTTTTTTTGGTGCATATAGCTTCTGAAACTATGGCGCATTGAAAGATTGAATGTCATGCATGTTCATCTTAATTGTTTTTGAAGAACGTTGTTCATCTTAATTGTTTTTGAAGAACATGTTCATATCCTTTTACACACCAGATGAACACTTTAAGTAACTGATTTTGCATCAATATCATAAGGAACGGTCGCATAAGTACTCTTGGGTGATTGAAAAAAACAGGTGTGTCGCATAAGGAAACTTTTGCGACTGGTCCTTTGTCACACATCGAAGTTTGGTGCATATAGCATCTGAACCTATGGCCCGTTGAAAGTTTGAATGTCATTTTCATCATAATTGTTTTTGAATTCATATCCTTGATGCATGCTTGCATTTTAGATGTTAAATGTCATTCACTATACCATTTTGATAAATATGTAACATGATATGACACGCTGTTACATAACTTATGTACCATAAGTACTCTCGCAAAAAATGAAAATCGTTACTTATGTATGTCATTTCATAAGTTTACTGATGCAACACAGACAAAATCAGCGTACCAAAGTGCGTTGCTTAAAGACACAAATGCAACATACCAGACAAAAACAGTAGATAAAATTCCGTTGCATAAGTGTACATCTGAAACTTTGCTTCCTACTACCATATGTATCAGGTGATTCTATTGATGCAGAAGTGTATTCGGTCTCTGTACTTCATTATGAATTTTATTAAGTCTTTGTACATCAATTTTTGTTGATTTTGTGTGTGATGTGACATGAGCTGTGATCACTCTAATCGTGATCTTTTTCTGTATGTTTTGTAGTTTGGGTGATTCTCTCATTGTCTGGAAGAGAAAGAAGCAGACAGCAGTATTTCGCTCGAGTGCTGAGGCAGAGTTACGAGCTATGCCATTATTGACGATAAAGGTTACTTGGCTTCGGTGGTTTCTTGAGGATTTTGGGGTTACTGCTTCAGGATAGAATCCTCTCTTCTTTGACAGTACTGGTGCTATTAGTATTGCTCAGGATCCGGTGAAGCATGAACTCACCAAAAATGTTCGTGTGGAATCAGATTGTTGCTCTTCAATATGTTCATTCGGACCTTCAGCTAGTACTAGCAAACTTCTTCACGAAGGCACAGACTAGAGTACATCACAGTTTTTTCTCTTCAAACTCCATATTATTGATCCATCATGAGTTTGAGGAGGGACTGTTCGAAATATAAGATATTCGGTTTAGATATTATCTCTAGTATCTTTGACTTGGTTCTAATACATATCATCTTCTACTGCATATTGGCCTATATTGACCTCGTATAAATACGCACTCGATTCATACATTCATAACACTTCCTTCCACCATCAAGTCATACTACTTTCTCAGCCTCTGGAGGAGGTGACTGATGAAAGAACCTGATGAGCAGTGGTTTGCACAACTCTATAAAAAAGTAAAACTTGGCAAAGCCAAGAAAAGATTAGGAAAGCCGAGAAATAGGGCCAGTTCAATGCACATGAAATGATTTTCAGGATTGAGAAGAAAAGGTTTAAATACCCTAAACTTAGAAACGTTCAAACTTAGTATGGTCAAACCGAGTTCAACTGTAATGTAATCCTCAAACAAGAAATGGCTCACACTTAAAGCCTCATGTCCTCTACCTTCTCCGCATTAGTCGATCTTCCAATGGAACATGGTGAATGGCAGTAAGCATAAATGTGAGCTAGTGGATTTAATTTTGATACACATAAATGGAGGTAACAAGGAGTGTTAACCTTTAGGTGGATAAAAAGCCTCAAGATCAGGACGGTTGTTCTGGGAAGAAAACTAGAGTGTATTAAGTTGTGTATATATTGGTGCAGCCAGTTTAAGTTGCTGGAGAGCAAAATTAAGGCAAGTAATATTAATACGTAAAGGAGAGGTCAAGATGGCCGCCGCGAGTTGGTCTTCTCCTTCTCTGTCCATGACTCTCATCATCCTCATCCTGGCCTTCTACGCTGCCTATGAAGCAGCTGGAAAAGTAAAACGCGGTGGCCGTGGCTCCATCGACTATAACATTGCCACTCCTGATGAAAAAATGTTCAACATTATACAATTTGGTGCCACACCTGATGGTAAAAAGGATAGCACAATGGTATGAGTCTATTTTTTAGACTAATTGACACTATGAAATCAAATACTCACATCACACACATAAAAATTCAACATGTGCAAGATGTACACCAGCTGATGTTTGAGTCTATTTTATAGTAGTAGTTGTTGTAGTAGGTGTTGAAACAATACCTGAGACAGCAGCTCTTGTTTAAAAATAGGCACAAACAGCAGCAACTGCTCATCCAACACCTGCTGAATTTTTACATAGGTGCAGTTACTCTTCCAGAGAGCTTAATCTTTTGTCATATGGTTGCATTGTGGGCAGCAAATTATTAGGGCATGGCAAGCGGCTTGCCACGCAAACGGAAAGGCCAGGCTACTGATCCCTAAGGGCAATTTCAAGGCGGCGCAGATATACTTTGCAGGGCCATGCACTGCTTCCCAAATCGTTGTTCAGCTCCAAGGGAACTTGCTGGCGTCGACTGACATTAGTGATTTTGAGTCCCCTGAATGGATCACCTTTGAGTATGTTGGCAATGTGGTTTTCATAGGAGCAGGTGGGCTTATCAATGGCCAAGGCGCATCGATTTGGAAACACAACGATTGTTCTACCAACCCTGACTGCATTCTTCCCGCTTGTGTGAGTATCGCGATGTTCTCATTTCATAAAACAATCACAAACTATTTATAATGTCCGAGTCTGAATGTCTCTACAGAACATAAAATTCAACCATGCGAAGAACATGATCGTTCGAGGGATCACTTCTATTGATCCGAAAGCCTTTCATATTCATGTTTACGGGAGCCACAACCTCAGGTTTCAAAAACTTCAGCTCATCGCGCCCGTAGATAGCCCTAACACGGATGGAATCCACACTAGCAACTCTAGCTATATCAAGATCAGCAAATCCAAAATGACCACCGGTGATGATTGCGTCTCCGTTGGCCAAGGGTCATCTAGTATATACGTAACAGATGTTTTTTGTGGCCCTGGGCACGGTTTCAGGTCTGTACAATCTTTGTTTGTAGTTTTCGTTCTTTTACCTGTCGTGGAGTGCTTGATCAGTAGATCAATCAATGCTAATCTGAAAACCATGTAACAGCATAGGAAGTCTTGGAAAGCAAGAAGATGAGCTCCCCGTGAACGACATTGTGTTTCAAAATTGCGAAATGTCTGGAACAACAAACGGAGTCAGAATCAAGACATGGCCAAGACCCAATCCGAACAAAGTCACCGGAGTGACTTTTGACAACATTGTCATGACAAATGTAAAGAATCCCATCATCATTGATCAAGAATACAGCACAAAGGTACAAATGAGCACATTTATATATTTGTTTTCAGATAATTTCAACAAATATCACAGCAAACAAAATACAATAAATTACTTACACCCAAATGTTCTTTAGCTGAGATTTTTTTAAAAATTCAAATTTCAATGTGATAGTAAAGAATGGACAACCCCAAACTCGTGATATAAAATGCATCTAGAGGGTTTGAATAGTCGACCTCTTGTTCATTGATTAGGACTATAACCGCTACACCACTACCCATTTAGCCTTTAGCTGAGATTTTATTCTATTGTGTTACAGGGCACACAATCAGCTTCCCACGTGCAGATAAGCGATGTGCATTTCAGAAACATTAGAGGCACAACTAGCGTCCCAATGGCCATTAACTTAGTATGCAGCAACACATTCCCTTGCACCAATATGGAGTTCTTCAACATCAACTTGAAGCACACTGCCGGCAAGACGGTAACTTCAGTTTGTTCCAATGCCAAGGCGACTTTTGGGGGCGTGCAGATCCCAGCTCCTTGCAAGTGTTGAATTAACACCTGAGCTAAATATATTTTTTTCAAACTTTTGCAGTTTTAATTTTGTAAAAGGTCTGCTCGTTTTGCCTTATATTGAGTTTGAAATACTTCCGTGTATGTTGAGATATTGTTCTGGACGTGTATGGAACAACCAACTAGAACAATTCGTGCAGAATATTAAGTTATCGAACTTAAGTGAAGTAACGTAAATAAAGACATGCAATATGATTACCCAGTTCGGCATTAACGAGCCTACCTCTGGGGCCTTCTCCTTAGCCCAGTGGAAAGCAATTCATTATGTCTGAGCATATATGTGCATACATCATACTTAGGATAGTTACATTTTGGATTTGTGAGTATTCCTTTTTCTGAAAACCCTCACGATTGCAGAACTCGCCATATCTACAAAGTCTCTACACTAGATAATCTTCACATCGCTTATCTATGAGCTGATCATCAACCAGCATCCAAATTTGAAGACTGACCAGGACAGACTAGCAAGTGCTCCGTTGAAGTTGGTAGTTGATCACAAGCTGTTCAAAGGTCGACGTAAGAATGATCTGAAGGACCCCGAACTGAAGAGGAAGGATGCACCTGAGTCTTCCATAAGGAGAGCTGCTCGTGTGAAGTTGTCCCGAGCTGAACGTGAATAGCTACTGAAGGAGGTGGAGATCATATTGGAGGTCGAACAGGAGCAGAGGTCAAGAATCAATCAATTGGTGCACGCTCTACTATATCCCAATGATGATAAAGAAGACGGAGAGAGTTGATGTCCTGATTGAAGAAAAGACAGAACTCCTTGATGTTATCTCGTCGTTAAAGATGTAGATGGAGAAGGACTACCATGCAGTAGTACTGGATGGCTGAATCAGTTCAAGAAATCAGTGAAAATGATAATCTCTGGATCAAAAGACCTAGATACAATTTTGAAGTCCTAGAGAATGATTGGAGGATGTAGAGGCATTGGCTACACTGATTGGAGCAGTTCAGGAACCTATCAGTTGCTGACCCGTGGTCGAACAGCCGCTGAGACACCATGGTCCGACAGACTCACAGTATGTGTCACTGTCCCAGGCTATGTTTGAGGCGGAGTTGATAAGATTCCAGATGCCGAGGAGACCAGGTTGGTTGATTTGAATCCTTGCCAATTTGTGGCAAAAGGGGGAGTATTTTGGAGGTGACTGGCTAGTTCCCTCAAGTGTGTCTTAAGCCTAGATTTGGGTTTTGCCAAAAATGCCAAGGGGGAGATTGATGTTCCCATGAATGGCATGCTGTTGGCAAAACGGCTTTAGACAGTTCAAGCAGGTGTTCAAGAAGAGTTCAATCTCAGACTGGAACAGAAGTACAGCGTGCAACAGACGTAGGAATATTTGCGTATCTAGCAGATCGATGAGATTATCTGATTGGGATCAGTTGACGAGTCATCATTAAAGATCAAATATTCAAATGAATATCTTCAGCTTGAATTCGAGAATATTGGATGGCTTGGCATGGAAGTAATCTCCAAAGATTGGATATGGAAGAGATTGAATATCTATCAAATATTTAGGAGTATCTCCAAAATATTTGACAAGAATATTTTGATCTTAAGTCGGCCAGCGAAGACTTCGAGCAGGAGATATTCGAATGAATATCTACACATCAGATTAAAGGCGGCGTGGCTGACTTGGCAAGGAAGTCTTCGAATATTCTTCCTAAAGATTGGATAAAGATACACATCGAATATTTAGGAATATTTCCTAAATATTTGATGAGATATCTGGAGCATATTTGGAGAGCGTCCTTGCATATAAATAGAAGGCTAGGGCGACCACAATCTGTGTCGCTTCCTGAGAGAAAAGAAAAACATGAGAGGATTCGTGAGAGTGGAGGAGGAGCGACGGTCGGCTGAGTATTCCACACCGGAATATCAACGGCAAAGTAACAGTCTGTTCAGTGTGCTGTTCAGACTGTTCTTGAAGGACAACAAAGCGCACACACACACGGTAATCAAGCTACGTCTTTGAGAGAAGGCGACTGGACTTCCGAGAAGTCCAAGACTAGGCCGAGAGGGAAGTCTCGTCCTACCCATAGGGGATCGAGGGGAGCTGCGGTGAACCGAGATTGCAAATCCGAGAGATGGAGTGTTAGAGGCTAGGCTATTACAAACAAGGCGTTGTGTAAGTGTAAGTCCACGAATAGCTCTAAACTCGTAATAAGATTTGTGTCCTTTTTCGGGTGTGGGAAACCCCCCAGAGTAGGCGAGGCCGAACTGGATTATCATATCGTGTGTGCTCCTATTTTGTGCTGTTTACGTTCTGTCTGCTAAGGTGTTCCATTTTTTCTGTTTGAACACAACCTGAAACTGTCCAACAAGTGTTCGAGACGCAGTTCGAACACCATCTGGAACTCGCCTTGACTAAGTCAAGTAGATTTCAAATCAAAGTAGCTTAGATTGGTTTGTCGGCTCGAAGGAGAGGCAAACCATAGCTTTTATGTGTAGTTGCCGACTTTAGGCGAAACGAAGGCTGGTCTTGCTCGTGTTTATGCATAGTCTTTTCCATTCACCTTTAGCATAAATCGCATGAAAGTTTATGTTGCATGACTTGAGTGTACAATTAGGTGAAGTAGGTCCTTGAAATACCTCTTTGAATTGAACTTGATAAAATTAGAAGTTTGATAAAAATAACACTTACAAATATTCGAATCGAAATAGCTAAATCGAAGCACAACTTTAGACACAATCTTCTCTGCCACTGTTGGGGCTCTCGGTTCCTCAGCCTGTTTCACTAGAAGCGATGGCTTTGCCTTGTCCACCTGTTCCTGTGGAACATCTTCCACCTTCTCATAATTGGTCTGGTCTGGTTGATTAACCTCTCCTTCTTTTGTAGCAGTATTAGCAAACATCTCTTCTTCCACGTACTCTTCCACAGCATCAAAAAGTTCTTGAAGTGAGTGAGCTTGCTTGCTCGACTCATTTAGTGATTGCTCTCCTTCTTCATTGTTGGACATTTCTTCCTCAACTTCATCTGTTTGACCAACCTCACTTTCCTCCGGAGCCTCAACTTGCTCCTCAATGTCAGCTTCTTCCTCTTCTTCATGTTCTACCTGATCATCTAATTCCTTTACCTTCTCAACAGGTTTAGGATCTGATTCCTCCATTATATCAGTATTATTCTGAACATCATCAGCCTTCTCTTTATTATTTTCACCGGAAACTTCATAGTGCAAGTCTACTTTGTCATTCACAGCCATATCATTAACATCTTCTTTAGATTCTAACACAACAACCTTACGTCTGACAATTCTAAAATTTTCTTACGCTGGCGTTTTCTTTTGAGCAACCATCTTTACTCTTATTCCCTTCACATTAGAAGTACTCTCCCCCTATACCAATGCCACTACCTTTGGCTTTTCTACCACCACCTTCGAACCCTCCATAGCTACACTAGGCACACTAGGACTACGCACATTAATACTTTTTGAGATTTTGGAGATTACCTCTTGTGCTGTCTTCTTGACAGGTTCCTTGTTCGATGCAGGTTTTGAAAATGCCGGCTTCTTAAGGTTTTGAATCGGAACAGATTGAGGCATCTATTTCTCCTTTGCTGAGTTATCCGTCGCTGCCTCCTTGGCCGATTTCTCCACCATTGATTTCTCGGGAACGATCGCCTTTTTCATCACAGTTGGTTTAGGTTTTGCTGTTGTCAGCTTGTCGTCCGTCGATTTAGGGTTTGCTTGGGCAGCCTTCTGTTCACTAACTGCCTTTGATGATATTTCAGTAGTAGTCGCCTTAGCAACCTTGTTCTTCCTTGTGTCCACCATGATTAATTTGCTTCAACCAAGTTCGCCTAGGGTTTCGTTGGGAGAGAAAGAACAATACAGAAAAACTTAATTTGAATTTTAAACCCCAATCTCTTTTGGCAAGCTTTATATTTACTCGCATCTTCTCAAAGCGCCACGTCAATTTGAGCCGTTTAATATATTTGAATATCTTGGTTAGACCAATTGTCACTCCTCGCACCAGTATTTGAATTCTTCTACCTTCCTACCACGTCTGCCTCAAAATATATCGTGTTTAAGCTCTGGCTAACCACCTTCTTTTAGAACAATGACGCGCGCGCGCGTCATTGTTGACAATAGGCATCGGTATTCAGTGAACCGATGCATAAGATGTAATAAAAATTAGGTTTTTCCCGTCAGCCGCTCAAATCCTCCGTCTCACTTCATTCGAATTCACAGCTGCTCTGAACTTTGCCGCCATTCCGACGCCATTCCATTCCATTCCGACGCCATTCCATTCCGCCATTCACGCCATTCCATTCCCGCCATTCCATTCCGCCATTCCGACGCTCCGACTCCGTAACCGGCGACAGCTCAAATCTCAGGTATGATATTGGGTCAAATTAGTTGAATTTGTGTGTGTTTAGGGTTTATGGTGATATGCAATTCGATTTGTGTGTGTTTAGGGTTTAGGGTGATATGTAATTCGATTTGTGTGTGTTTAGGGTTTATGGTGATATGTAATTCGATTTGGGGGTGTTGTGTAGGCTTGTTGAATCTATTTTTTGGGCTATGATTCAGTATGTAATAATGGATGAAATGGTGTTTAGTCCGTCTACCGGATTGTTGTTAAAGAATTTTGTGCTTAATTTCTAACTTGAGTTTGTTAACTACTTGTAGTCATTGTTGATCGATTTGCAAGAGAAAGCTTCTCCTCTCCAACTAATTGTAGTCGTCTTCGCGAGCTTTTATTCCAAGGTAAACATCACGAATAAACCTGACATTTGATATAATCTTATTCTAACTAATAATATTTACACGTTTCATGTAGTGAAATTATAATGAATCGAGAATGGGTGTCCGGTAATAGGTTGAGCGATGAGTACGAATCAGGGATTATGGATTTCTGTGCGTTTTCGTCGGCTTATGCGTCTAGAAACAACATTGAACGTGTCTTTTGTCCGTGTATGGGTTGTTGGAATTTCAAAAAGGTCAAACCGAAGAAGTTACGTAAACACCTTTTGTTAAGGGGTATTAGCCCACAATATAAGGAGTGGTATTTGCATGGCGAGGGTGAACAACGAAACTATGAGCCTCCACCCGTAGAAAGCTTGCCGGAGGATAATGATGATTGGGAAGAGGATAATCTAATTGATATGGTTAACAACGTCGCCAATGATTTTGTTGATACGCCACATGTTTTGGAGTCGTTGAGGAATGACTCCGAATTACCATTGTATGAAGAATGTTCCAAATATACAAGGCTATCAGCAACGTTGAAGTTGTTCAATCTCAAAGCGAAAAATGGATGGAGCAACAAGAGTTTTACTGAATTGTTGGCGCTGGTGAAGGATATGCTTCCTGAGGGTAACACACTACCTAATCGTACTTACGAGGCTAAAAAGGTTATGTGTCCCATGGGCCTCGAGTACAAAAAAATACATGCGTGTCCCAATGACTGTATCTTATATCGAAATGATTTTAGTGAACTCAAAGAATGTCCGGTGTGCAAGGCTTCTCGCTACAAGCTAAACAAAGAACCGAAAGGTAAATCTAAGGGCACTCCTTCGAAAGTACTATGGTTTCTTCCACCGATCCCCAGATTTTAGAGATTATTTGCTGACACGGAAGATTCCAATAATTTGCGTTGGCATGCTGAGAAACATGTTACTGATACGAAAATGCGTCATCCTGCTGATTCACTGCAATGGGCTAAAGTAGATAACACATTCCCAGTGTTTGGAGCAGAGTCTAGAAATTTACGGCTTGGCCTTTCTACTGATGGGGTGAATCCACATGGAAATCTCAGTAGTCAGCATAGTACATGGCCTGTGATTTTGGTTATCTATAACCTACCTCCCAAGTTAACCATGAAGCATAAATACATGATGCTTTCTTTATTGATATCGGGTCCACGGCAACCTGGAAATGATATTGATGTATACTTGGCTCCTCTGATAGATGATTTAAAGCTTTTATGGGATGAAGGAGTGCGCACATATGACGCGTCGAGGCAAGAATATTTCAATATGCGTGCTATGCTGATGTATACGATCAATGACTTTCCAGCCTATGGTAATTTGTCGGGATACAGTATTAAAGGGTACAAAGCTTGTCCTGTATGCGGGGAAGGGACATATGCACGCCATTTAAGCCATTGTCGAAAAATGGTTTATATGGGACATCGACGTTTCTTACCGAGACATCATCCTTATAGGCGGAAGAAAGCTGCCTTCAATGGTGAGACGGAGCACGGAATAGAACCGCAACCAGCTTCTGGCGATGAAATATTTCAAAAAATTCAGAATATTACAAATCGATTCGGGAAACCATATTCGCGCACCGAAAGTGCTCCATGGAAGAAGCGGTCGATATTTTTTGATCTCCCTTATTGGCATTCTCTTGACATCAGACATTGTATTGATGTGATGCATGTTGAAAAGAATATATGTGAAAGTCTGCTTGATACTTTATTAAACATTCCTGGAAAGACAAAAGATGGAGTTAAAGTGAGACTCGATATGCAGGAGATGAATATTCGTACCAAATTAGCACCTGAACTTCGAGGGCAGCGTACATATTTGCCTCCGTCGTGCACCACACTCTCTAAGAGCGAGAAAACTAGTTTGTGCGGATGTCTGAAGGGAGTTAAAGTTCCATATGGGTTCTCTTCAAATATTGCCAGCTTGGTTTCAATGAAGGATCTGCGGTTGAATGGCTTAAAATCTCATGACTGTCATACATTAATGCAACAACTCCTGCCTATTGCAATCAGAGGTATAATGTCCCCCAAAGCTCGGACACCTGTACAAAGACTTTGTGTTATTTTTAGCTCCTTATGTTCTAAGGTTATTGACACATCGGAGCTTGATGGACTACAAGAGCAGATAGTTGTTACACTTTGCCAACTAGAGATGTTTTTCCCTCCCAGCTTTTTCGATATAATGATGCATCTTACTGTTCATTTAGTGCGTGAGGTTCGAATTCTTGGACCAGTTCATATGAGATGGATGTATCCTTTTGAGAGGTATATGAAGGTTCTTAAGAGCTATGTGAAGAATAGACAAAGTCCCGAAGGATGTATAGTGCAAGGATACATAGCTGAAGAGGCTGTTGAATTCTGCACTAACTTTTTGGGAAATACAACTGCGGTTGGGGTTCCAAGGCCACGTCATTTTGATCGATTCTTGGGAAAAGGCACAAGTGGACATCAATTGATGCCTAAGTCATTTGATGAGTTAACGAAAGCTCATTTCTATGTACTGCAGCATATACCTGAAATAACACCGTTTATCGAGGATCACATGAACATACTGAGGAGTAAATATCGAGGAAAATCTGAGCAGTGGTTGCAAAAAGAACACAGTCGGTCATTTTGTGAATGGCTAAGGAGTAATGAGGTTTTAAATAATCAGAGCAACTCTGAAGAAGAAATTGATGACGTGGTCAAGTGGCTCCTGGCAAGCCCAAGACCTATTGTACAAACGTGGAAAGCTTATGATATTAATGGATTTTGTTTTCAAACAAAAGATCAAGATGAGCACACCGTTGTGCAAAACAGTGGTGTCACACTTGTTGCCGAAACCAGTCATGTTTCTAGCGCAAGAGATCGGAATCCAATATATGTGCCTGTGAATTACTTTGGAATTATCCAAGAAATATGGGAGTTGGATTACGTAAATTTTCGAGTACCTGTTTTTAAATGTAAATGGGTTAACAATTCAGCGGTTCATATCGATGAGTTTGGAATGACATTTGTCGATTTTCGAAGAGAGGGATCTAAGGATGAGCCATTCATTATGGCTGAACAAGCAAGACAAGTGTTTTACGTCAAAGACCCTTCGAACAACAATTAGTATGTTGTGATAAATGGAAAACAACAATTAATAAGTGGTACATCTGAAGAGATGAATGTGGATTGCCTACCCGTGTGTACGACAGTTCCAGTAGACAACGACGATAGCGAAGTTGATGATGAAGTACAGTTGCGAGACGATCATGGCGAAGGAATATGGATTGATAAAGAAACTTAAATTGTGCGTATGTTGTATATGCTACTTATTTCTAACAAGTAGCACACATCATTTTATTTGTTAAAGTAACACACATCATTTTATTTGTTTAATAAGTAGCAAGTAGCACACATCATTTTATTTGTTAAAGAAACACACATCATTTTATTTGTTTAATAAGTAGCAAGTAGCACACATCATTTTATTTGTTATAAACACACATCATATGGTGTTGTTTAATAATCGTCTTCATTTATGTATTCATATATTTTATGTGTTTAATTTGACATTTAATGTGACTTCTTTACAGGATCATGGCTAGCAGCAGCAGCGGCGGTGAGGATAATTTTTGTGTCTCTTCCCGCACATCGAAACAGAAGAAAGGCCATGTATACATGTCGTTGTTGGTTAAGCAACACACAAAGGCTGGTACAAAGCTTACGGTCAACTTCGATAGTAAGGGGAATCCCAAAGGAAAGAATGGAACTAATTGGAGGAGCTACTTGGGTACGGTGGCTCGTTCTCGAATTCCTATCACTTATAACGATTGGAGGAAAGTTCCAGACCATTATAAGCTCACTTTGTGGAGAGATGCAACTGTAAGTTTTTCTTTAATTAACACTTATATTTGTCAGCGAAGTTGATTATTATTTTTAATTAAAACTTGTTATCTGTCTCTTTAGGTAATTTTTGTGGATGCGAGCCGCATAAAAAGCATGAGATGAAGGTCGCTGGTAGCATATGGAAGAATTTCAAGTCAAGATTGGCAAAAGAGTACATCCACGGTGCCAAGGCAAATGAAGATCCTTTGGGTGAGTATAAGTATCTTGACAAAGATACCTGGGCGATATTTAAGGAGCAGAGGCTCTCCAAAAATGCTATGAAGTTACGATAGACAAACAAAGAGCTTGTGAAGAAGAATGTGTATGCACACATACTTGGTCGAGGAGGCTACAGACAACTTGAAGAAAAAATGACAACGGAGAAGATAGCCGAGTTATTTGCGCGGGGCGCAATTGAAGAGGTGCATTCTTCTGTCACTATAGAGAGACATGAGCTGTGGAAGAGGGGACGAAAGAAGAAAAATGACCAGTATGTCAACGAGGCATCCCAACGAGTGGCAACAAGGATTGTAAGTTAATTTTCATGTCAATTTCAATAGTTAATATCATACACTAAATTTTGGTATTTAATGATTGTTATATATAGGATGAGTTAGTGGAAAGCTCCTCTCAAGGACAGTTCTCGGCTCGTAATCGACGACATGACATACTGACTGAGGCGATTGGGACGCCGGAGCCGAAAGGACGCACCCGAGGAGTCGGGTCACACATCCCGTGGAGAGTTGGGTTACCAATCTCATCCTCCTCGGGTGGCACACCCAGGTCGAGTAATATTAGAATAGATGCGTCCGATCACTGCAGCCATCATGTTCCCGTTGATTCAGACCCGTGGGAGAGCATCCCAGAGGTACATTTATAATATGCAATTTATTATTTATGTTGGTTAAATGTACGTAATATTTTTTTATGTTTGTTTATAAATTATTACTTTTACTAACAGGGTGGCCTGAAGAGTCTATTGTACATCGAGGGGCAACTTGAAGGTGACAAACAGCTTGTGGCTATCAGTCTAACCGTAAATGGCCGGTTTGTTAACTTTCGAGCAATACCCGAAGATAACGTGAAGGTGAAGGTTGATAAAGTACTTACACGGGGTCTAGATGCAGTATTGCCAACAGCCCATCCAAAGTTGTCAAATGTTAAAGAAGCAGTTACCCATCACGTGGCTTGGCCGAAAGACTTGGTCGTTTTCGATAAAAGGGTGAGATCATCAAATCTTTTAACTTTATTTGCTTCATTGTGTTATACTACAAGTAAAATAAGACATTTAATCTTCACAAAAATTTAACATGCAGGCATATGACTTACACTATTATGAGAGTTTGCCACTTACTGGCGATGGTTTCGTGGATGAAATGTCGGTGGACTGTAGACTTCTACGTGAGGTGTGGACGGCTTTGAATAGAAACACGATTGTAGTACACGCCAATACTGAGGTGTTCGGTGACAACTACGATATCTACTTGGATGACGAGGAAGTCACGGACCTATTAAAGTTTAACGAGTTGGGGAACGCAACATCTGAGTTATATATATGGTAATATTTATATCTTTAATCATTTTTTTTGCAATTAGTCTAACTAACACAAGTTTTTACTTTGTAGTCATTTACATGATGAGATGGTTCATTCGGATATCAAGTTTGGTTTTTTTATTCCGTCATTAATGACCCCAACCATAGACAAAGATGAGAGATTGGCGACGTTTGTGGGAAGATTGAATATGCCAAACAAAGACCAAATTTTTTGCTATTTCCTCCCTTATGTTGATCACATAGCGTGAGTTCATCATTACTTATTTTATAAGTTGTTTACTTCTCTTCTGAACACATTTTTTTAAGTTAATCACATTACTTATTTTAGGTGGCATTGGATGTTATGCGTCATTTTCCCGAGACAACATAAAGTTCTTTGGCTTGATTCATCGACAAAAGAGAAGCCTATAAACGCTGATGCAAAACAATTGGTGACTATGTAAGTTTGGAAATTGCTTCTATCTACTTATAAGTTGTGTTGAAAAGTCACTAATAATTACATTATTTTGTTTGTTTTAGGGGATTAGATCGATACTACCAAGGATGTGTACCGAGGAGTACACGTAAAGTAGAGTGGAAGAAAGTTTTGGTATGCACAAGCTAGACACTTTTACTAAATATTTTTTTTCATTTATAAAGTATGTTAACCGCAAATCTTGATATCGTGCAGTGTCCAAGACAACCTCCTAGCTCACTTTGTGGTTATTATGTCCTTCAATTTATTCGGGACATTATGGCATTTGTACGGGCCAATAATGGTGCGGATGTTGAAGACATTAACCAAGTGAGTTTTTTTAGAGATATATATACATATTACTAATTAGTTCACTCTTGCTTTTTCGTTTGTTAAGCTTTTTTTTGTTAAGCTTTTTTTTTCACCGAGTTAGTGTACATTAATCTTGTGAAGCTTTTTTTTCACTCTTTACTTTTTGACTAATAAGTTCTCTCTTGTTTTTTATATAGTATTGCTTTCCTAATGGAGTAGAGTCGTACGATATGGACAAGTTGCATGCAATTCGGGATGAAATCGCCAACTACGTACGTGAATATGTGACCACCCATCCTGTGGTATAGGACATTGTACTTAGATCACATTTGTTATGTGATGTTTTGTACTAAAGAGACAAGATTATATGTTGTGTATGTATGAACGACGATATTGTATTGCAAATGCAATGTAATGATGTTTAGCATGTAAATTGAATTGCATTTGGAAGTTGGAACAGCAGGGTTTATTATTGATGTTTAATTTCAGGTGGATTTGAGCTTTTGTAAGCCAAATCTTCCAATTTTTTTTGGGTCTTTATGCATCGGTTCTTAAAAAACCGATGCATAATGTGTAACAGTCTGAAGCATTATGCGTCGGTTTTTAGGAAAAACCGACGCATAATGTGGTGTTATTATGCATCGGTTTCTCCAAAAAACCGACGCATAATGTCAGACCAATATGCGTCGGTTTTTTAAGAACCGATGCATATTGGTCGGACATTATGCTACCCTTCATTATGCATCGGAATTAAAACCGATGCATATGCCCCTAAAAAACCGATGCATATGCCGTCGTCTGTAGTAGTGGCGTCGCCTGACGCGTCAAACTTGAATTTATAATCTTCTGTAACTACTAGCTAGTGGTAAGCAGGGTCGAACCCAAGAGAGCTGGTTTGTGAAGTTGTATCTATAGACAATTAAAGAAAGGGATGTTTTTAGCAATTGTGAGTGCAAAAACGAGAAACACAATTAAAGATTCCAATCAAAGAAGATATTCAGCTTAGGGTTTCTATTGTGACAGGTTAATCATAGACATCTAATGATCAAATTCCAAGTGTCTAAGTGTGGTTGTTCCGACAAAGGTAACAACCCTTAGTATCCTGACAAAGGTGATACACGACAATGTAACCCGACAAAGGTGTTAAACTTCTAGTTCATTCCTTAACACAATAATCTGACAAAGGTATTATTAAGTCTGGGTATTACGATCAACCTTTACGACAAAGTATCCAGTAGAAGTTAATAGTAAGACTTTGTTGTTAAACTAAGCTTTACTACAAAGTTTCCACTTAATCTAACAATTCAATTCATGAGATGAAAGAACAATAACTAGTAAAACATGAAATTGCATTAAGAAAAGAGTCTCAAAACGTAGTCAAAATAAACAAAACCCTAAACTGAAATAAGAAAATTAGCTACTCATAGCCATAACAAAAATACAAATATTCTTGAATAAAAATAGAATGTTCTCTTCTCTCGTCGAAAGCTTCGCGTTCTCCTCAAGAATTGTCTTCAAAAGTAGGATTTGATGTAGAATGATTCTTATATAGTGTCAAGGGTTTCCAAATCTTGATTGGGTAGAATCTTGATGAGGAACTCCTTTCAAATCTTTATTTCTTACTCCCCAAGAATTTCCAAAAATTAAGATATTTGATTCTCCCAATATCCTTTGCTTATTCAGCTAGGAAATAAGATAATTTGGGCTTTTTAGAAATCAAGATCGTAGCTGATGTCATCACGATGTGTTTTAGCGCGCATCTAAAGTGTAAGGTGCATGTGAGACTCTCTGCCAGATTGTCTGTCTTCACTTCCACTCTTGTTTGGACTATCTAAACGACCTGGACTGCTCTCGGTGTAAACTAAAGAGTTGTAGAGCTTTGAGTCAGCTTCGCAACGATACCAACTTGTATTTTTTGGATCTCTCGTTTGCTCCCAGCACTCTGTTGAACCTCAGAAGGTTTGATCTGCCACTATGGTATTTTTGGCATGAAATGCCGTCTTTTATGCGCTTTCTTCCTAAAGCCTCCGAAACACCTGAAATGCAAAACCATACTAAAAATTAAATGTTCGCATATAAGAGTGTTGAAATAAATGGGATTAGTTAGTTCGACGAGTCGTATAAATACGACTCCTCGAACAACTTTGTCAACGACACACAGACCCAGTGGGGATCTAAGTGTCTCAAACTGCACATTATGCTAGCTATTTTTCTGTTGATACATGCTTCATTGTGATCACTTTATTCTCAACTAGCTCTCGAATGAAGCGATGTTTGATGTCGATATGTTTTATTCTGGAATGCTGAACAGGATTCTTGGATATGTTGATCGCGCTCATATTGTCACAGTAGAGTGTAATCACGTCTTGTTCCACTCCATACTCCTCCAGCATTTGTTTCATCCACAACATCCGAGTGCAACAACTTCCAGCTGCAATGTATGATACTTCTGTAGTAGACAGAGAAATACTGTTCTGCTTCTTGCTGAACCATGACACCAGAATGTTGCCAAGAAAGAAGCATCCTCCAGATGTACTTTTACGATCCTCGGTATTCTCTGCCCAATCTGCATCGCAGTAGCCTACAAGACAAGACTGTAGTCAGCTGTTCCACAGACATATTTGATGATCCTTTTCACGTTCATTAAGTGGCTCTTCTTGAGATTAGCTTGATATTTGGCACAAACTCCTACAACATGAGCAATGTCCGGTCTATTGGTCGTTAGGTATAGTAAGCTGCCAATCATACTCCTGTACGAGGTTTGGTCCACACTTATACTAACTTCATCCTTGGTGATCTTCACATGAGTTGCAACAAGGGTTCTCTTATGTGCTACTTTCTCCAGATCAAACTTCTTGATCAAGTTCCTAGCATATTTGCTTTGGAATATAAAGATATCGTCCCCCTTCTGCTTCACCTGTAATCCCAGGAAGTAGGACATCTCTCCTACCATGCTCATCATGAATTTACTCTGCATTTGTTCTACGAACTTGTCCACAATCCTTTGATTGCTAGAGCCGAACACAATGTCATCCACATAAATTTGTGCTATAATAAAGTCTGACCTTGTGTGTTTGACGAAAAGCGTATTGTCTACTCCCCCTCACACATAGCCATGGTTGATTAAAAACTTGGTAAGCCTCTTGTACCATGCGTTGGGCGCCTGCTTGGGTCCATATAGAGCTTTCTTCAGCCGATACACATGGTCAGGATGATGAGGGTCTTCAAAGCCCTTTGGTTGCGCCACGTAAACCTCTTTGCTCAGCAACCCATTCAGAAAGGCACTCTTGACATCCATCTGGAACAACTTGAACTTCAGATGACAGGCAAGTGCCAACAGCAATCGATGGCCTCTAATCGAGCAACTGGGGCAAAGGTCTCATCAAAATCGACCCCTTCAATCTGATTATAGCCTTGAGCAACAAGCCTCGCCTTGTTCCTAGTTATGTTCCCTTGTTTGTGGGAGTTGTTCTAGATATTATTAACTTTAACGATAAAAATAATTATTATATTATGTTAAATATTTATTTGATACCGTTATCACATAACTACAGGGACGGATGCACCTTGAGACGGGAGTAACACATGTCACCCCAGGTTTTTTCGAAGTTTATTTTATGTAAATATAAATGATATAGAATTTATATAATAAATTAATGTAATAGTAATTTAAATATAGTAATCTGTTACATATAGTATTAAATTGAAGGGTAAATTACAAAACATTACATGGACTATCGCTTCATTTCATATTAGGTACCGACTTTTTCAATTTTCAATTTAGTGACTTTGGCATCAAATTTTTGCATACATTTTGTTTCTGAAATAGAATTTTTGAAGAATTTTAAGGTTGAAAACTAATGAATTAGGAAATATGATTAACATAATCTGATTGAATTTATTTTTATTGTGGTTGGTGATATGAATAATAATGGAACATGGCAAATTGATGCAAAAATCATTAAACCGAAAATTCGAAAAGTTAATACCTAAATTAAAATGAGGCGATAGTGCACACAATGATTTTTATAATTTACCTTAAATTTAAATATTATTCTACCCAAACGATTTTATCCAATAGATTTTGATAAGGATGGAAGGACACTGATGAGCATAAACTTTAACACTTTGAGCTAGTTAGACAACTTCCAAAATTTAATCTTTGACCTAGATTTCTAAAGTATATCAATGATAAGTCAGGACAAGAAAATAAAAAATGTTTCTTTTGCTATACAAAGTGATTTCTCTTATTCAGATTCTTTTAGATTTCACTAGTTCTACCGCACGCCTTTGCAAGAATGAATATTGTAAAGAGCATACTTTGCAATAAATATTTAGCACATATTCAATATAATATGGAAACATGACGCTTTTTATTACAACAAAATAAGTTTTTTTAAGAATGTTAGTTTTTTTAGTGCTACAAGTTATATTTGTTTGGCACCCCCTATCACAATTCCTGGGTCTGTCCCTGCATAACTATCATTTAAGTATAACTCATTTTCTGCGACAACGCTACTATGGTAATCTTACAATAGGTACTAAAGCGTTATCGCAATGTTGTTGCATTATTATCGCATGGTTTGTGCTAGACGCGTGTGGTGTTGACCGGTGTTTCACTCTTATTTTCAAAAATGGTACATAAGCAATTTAAAGGATGATATTAAACGGAAATAATTTTAGAATATTCTCAAATAAAATTCGATATTCATGCAAAAGTCCATTAACGGCCCAAGAAGTCTCGCTCTGTCCACTTTGACTTGATTTTTTGACTTGTAAGTTAAGATAAGTTAATATCAATTACTATCAGTTAAGATCAATTAAGATAAGTTAAGTTAAGTTACTATCAGTTAAGATCAGTTAAGTTAAGTTTCAGTTAAGTTAAATTCGATTGTTCCACCACCACCACAACCATGCGCAACCTGCCACCGCCACTCTCCACCGTCCACGGCCGCCAGCCTCCGCCGGTCAACGGCGTCGGTCGCCGCCGATCAACGGCGGTCAACGGCATCGGTCAACGGCGGTCAGCGGCGACGGTCATCGACGGTCAACGGCGTTGGTCGGCCGGTCAACGGCGGTTTCGGCGTAGTAATGACCGGCGGTAGGAGGAGGTCCGGTTGCGGAAGAAATATAACTTAACTTATCTTTATAAGTTAACATAAGTTTCAGTTAAGTTAATATAAGTTAAGATCAATCACTATAAGTTAAGATCAGTTAAGATCAATTAAGATAAGTTAAGATCAGTTAAGATCAATTAAGTTAAGTCAAATTTCAGTCAAAGTGGATGCACCTGTCAAATGAATCAATGCTAACAACCGAAACAGTTTTCAGTTACGGACCACCCAATTCTTATCGTGCGCACATTGTAAGTCTATCCTAACCAAACAACAAACATCCACCGACGTCTAACCACAAACACCTCACAATTCAACTCTTCTAAAGGGAGCTGCTCATGGCACCCCCGCATGACAAAAAATGGGTTGTGATTTTACCATTATGCCCTCATCTTTTCCTTTATTTACACTCACATGCCATTCATATTTAAATCATGTTTTTGATTCATTTAAATGATAATTAAAATTCAATTAAATGATAATAATATTATATATTAATTATACCATATTTATGTATTATTATTAATAATTTTACTTTTTTATTATTATAAAATTAGTGTTTTATTATTATAAAATTAGTGTTTTATTATTATAAAATTAGTGAGAGAGTAAGTAAATAAACAAAATTTCATTGTACTAAAATCTTATTTAGACATATTTTATTTATGAATTATATTTAAAAAATAGTTTAGGATGAATAATAATAATTTAATTGATTTTATTAATAATTGGTTGGGGAATCAAGAAAACATGTTAACATACTAAAAATAAATACATAAAAACATGTTAACATACCAACATTAATTTGGAATCAAGAAAACATGTTAACATACTAAAAATAAATACATAAAAAGTAGACATATCTAATCAATATTTCCTCCAAATTGTGCTCCTGGAGAGCCCGTGCTTATGATTTCGCGCCATAAATCAGTACGTGTCTTATATGAAGATGCCCATCCTTTAGATTCATACGATGAATGATCCCACCACCACATTGGTACAGGTGGCACCGGATGATAAGGATGTAGAAAAAGTTGCACGAAGTGATTGCCTACGTGTCCGATAGCTATTTCCATACGCTCATTTTCTTTAACCGGAGGGGACCTTAATGGCAATCGGGTAAAACAACTCCAATTAGTTCCACCGAATGTATGAAGTACAATATTGTACCTTGATGCTATGACAGTTCCCAAAGTCATAGCCTCCATCCAATGCCTCTCAGTTGCTGGTGTCTCAAAATAATTTAGCAAAACTAATAGATTGTCTGCTGTACTGTTATCTGGGAAAATGACATCATATTGAGCCTTATTTTGCTGAATCTCATCAATAAGATCAAATCGTACTTGCATCCAACCCTCTTCTCCATATCCGATTAGTGCAGCTATCGCCCTAAATCCACAATGACCATCTGGTGCAACGTCAACAATGTTAGAAATATAGTGATGCATAACCACAGGTAATTGATTAATGTAGATATCATATGTACTCGGAACTCTAGAGTGGTCAATGGTTGATGTAGTACTACAAACCCCAGACCCCCTCTTATAGCGGCCTCTATTTGGAGATTTTACATTTTTCTGATTCACTCCAGATCCTGAAGTGGATATATCCACAAAAGAAGGCATGCGGCGTCTATTTCGCGAGTCTTTGTCACTAGGTCAACCTTTACGCTCTATATTGTACGAAGGGACTCGAACAGTGCTTTGAGATGGATCTGCCATATCAAGAAACCGATCTATCATATGGTCCCTCATTTCTGGATTCATCTTATCTAATATCTCAACAACGTGGGATGTCTTATTTCGTTGAGATTCCTCAGGTCGGTTATATACGTGCATTGACAACCTCCTCCAATGAGAATGGATACTTATAATAGGAATTGGAATAGAATAGTGACGATAATATGCAAGATCATGCTTGCATGGCAGTCCATATATTTTTCTAATTGCACAGTTACAATTGCCCACTGATTGGTATGACATATCATCAACACATTTCAGCTCGTCAGAAATAATCTCCATTGCCTCTAGCGATATGTGACACCTCACCTCACTGAAAATATTATCATGTAAATGTGCATGGCGCGGAATGTGGAGAGATGTCTCAAAAGATTTTTGAATATCTCCGAATTGATTTGTCAACATCTTGTATATTTTATCAAATGATGTATCTAGGGACGACATAGTATCTCCCAAATACATTTTCAATCTCGCATGTGCCCCTTCCGCTCTGAAATTATACGATATTATTTATAATAAAATAAAATTAATATTCAAAATAATAATGTTAGGTGTACCTTTGGCTTGAATTGCTTCCAAGGTGCATATACAAGTCAATCCATGCTGACACAAATTGTTCCCGATGAGGTTGCAGCCATGTCTCCCATAAGTATGTCAGGGCGCGCTGAAATCGTTGATACTCCTCTAACATTATTTTCCACTTTTGGTGATAAGACGACTCCGTTGATGAATTAATGAGTGAGTGCCATGACGAAAAAAACTTGTTCCACTCCAAACCAAGCATGGGTCTACACTTCTTCAGTACGCACTGGTTTATGTGCCAAATGCAAAGGATGTGATGTGACAAAGGAAAACATACTCCAATGGCATTTATAAGCGCCAAATCTCGATCCGAAACAAATACAGATGGTAATGTCGCCCCTTTTTCAACCATCAGTCTCTTCAAAATGTTTAATGCCCATGTCAGATTTTCAACCCTCTCATGACTAAGATATGCGAACATAAGCGAGTAGGTTCGCATTGTGGATGTTATACCCACAACCTCCAACAGTGGTGAGCGATACTCATTAGTCTTATATGTGGCATCAATAATAAAAACAGATGAAAAATTGACAGCAAGGGCTAAACTTTTTGGATGGACCCAAAGAATGTCAGTAATTTCATTTGTGTCTGGATTTGTGCAATAATCATGTAGGTATCCTTTTTTGATTAGTTGCTCCAATACATATTGAACTTGATTGAGACCACCCCGTTTTGCAGATTTGCTTCTGCCAATTATATTGTAAATGCTTTTTATCCCTGTAATGTTTGACGAATCTTTTTGTTTCAGAATACTAAGAATCTCACGAGGTGCTGTACTATTGGCCATGTCCATCACAAGTTGTTTCTCCATTGGTTTTAACCTAGACGGGTACTCGTGGCCATCCATGAACTCTGCTGTCTTATGGTTGTGAATACCACATATTACCTTCAAACCCCACATGACACCTTCTGGAGGTATTGGTCGACCTCTTAGCTCAAATGGACATTCACATTTTTTTTGTTCCAGTATTTTTTATTTCAGATGTCCCTTCAACTAGAAAGGAATGTTTGTACTTCCCTCCTCTTTCACACGCAAGAATACACTTCGGCATCTTACCACCTATTTTTTTTTGCAGAATTTTTAATCACCACTACAATGCCATTTTCTAAACAATCCTCTTCGCCCAATTTAGCATATCTTCTCTATTTTCAAATATCTACACAAATGATGAACATTTATGATGAAATTTGCTACTTTATAATTTTTGATAAATACATAATTTAAATACTAAATAAGCGTACAAGAATGATACTAACCTGGTTTGTGGTGAATTCGGATGTATAATCCCGATTTTTGTTGGATATACTTTCTTCACTCTTGACATCACTCCCATATGACCAGCTATTTGAAAATCCCGCAAAATTATTACTATCCATGATAGAGAGAGATATGATAGTTTGAAAGAAGTGTGAGTGAGTAATTTGATACTCATATGCTATATATAGCAAAAATAGATTTGACAATACATTACGAAACAAAAAATTGACAACTCACTAAATAGATTCTCTTGCAAAAGCAAATTACACTATTCGATAATGTGTCAGCTTTTTATAAAAGTAGTAATAATAGATTTGACAATACACTGCAAAACAAAAAAAAATAGACAACTCACTGAATAGATTCTCTTGCAAAAGCAAATTACACTATTCGATAATGTATCAGCTTTTTATAAAAGTAGTAATAATATATTTGACAATACACTGCAAAACAAAAAAAATTGACAATTCACTGAATAGATTCTCTTGCAAAAGCAAATTACACTATTCGATAAGGTATCAGCTTTTTATAAAAGTAGTAATAATAGATTTGACAATACACTGCAAAACAAAAAAAATAGACAACTCACTGAATAGATTCTCTTGCAAAAGCAAATTACACTATTCGATAATGTATCAACTTTTTATAAAAGTAGTAATAATAGATTTGACAATACACTGTGAAACAAAAAAATAGACAACTCACTTAATAGATTCTCTGGCAAAAGCAAATTACACTATTCGATAATGTATCACCTTTAAATAAAAGGTTGTAATAACAGATTTGACAATACACTGTGAAACAAAAAAATAGACTAGATTCTCTGGCAAAAGCAATTTACACTATTCGATAATTTGTATTACTTTTAATACAAGATATTAATAACATATTTGACAAAATACATGTTGAATATATTATGTATTATAATTGACTAGATTCATAATTTATGTATTATATATGTTGAATATAAAGTAATTTTTGTTTAATCAATAATGTACTCATAATTAAAAAAAATATGTGTTATACATTAGTTTGAATTAATGATAGTATTTCATTAATTATAATATATTTTTTATTAATTTTATTTTCTAAATACTTTATATAAATAATTCTAATTATATTGTTATTTTAATTAGATAATATTTATATATTTAATTGATATAATAATTGAGTTATGGATAAGGGTGGGTAGGGTGGGGGGCAAATTTGTAATTTCGGGTGGGCCCCACAGGGGATGTGTGTTAGTGTGGGGGGGGTGTGCCATGAGCAATAACCCTTCTAAAATACGCCACCACAAGACGAAATGACTGCCCATTCCTCAACGTTAAACCTCCCAAACTCACCGATCGTCCCCGACCTCCATCTCGCTAATTGTGCCACGATGTCAGACTCTGAGTAAGTTTTCGTGACGATTGCGTATTCATTTTTTGAAGGGATATAGAGCGTCGGCGGCTGTTGTTTTGGCGGTTTGAGAGGGATTTGATGGCGGCTGGGACGGTGGCGACGGCCGCGGGAGCGGCGGTGCTGTTATATTGTGTTCAGTCGGAAATACGTTGGGAAGGAGGGAGATGAAAGTGCTGGAGATCGTGGCGGGAGATCGAGTAGATCGGGGAGAAGGAGAGTCGCTAGGAGGCCGGTGGAGGCGCCGGCGACGTGGCGGGAGACGATCAATACGCTTTCGGAAACGCTCAAATTTACGTATACGGAGACGCTTGGGAAGTGGCCAATCGGAGATTTGGCCTTTGGGATTAATTATCTAATGCGTCGACAGGTTTCGCTTCTGAAATCAGTTTTTTTCTTTTTTACACAAAAAAATTGGAATTGGAATTTTTGTTGAATTTGAAATTTATTGTATATAGGGTTTTGAATTTTAATGTTGCTGTACTTCTATTAGGCCTGGTTTTTCATAATTCAGATTTTCGCATAATTTGTGATTTTACACTGAATTGGATATTTGTGTCAGAAGAACATGCAGGTTGCCAATGTATTTGCTGGGAGCAACTGCAAGCTGCTCGGAGGACCTGGGATCATCGCAGAGTTGTATAACCTATTGAGACTGTTGACTCTGTGCATGCTTTTCTCGAAGAAGCCATTTCCAGTGTTTTTGGATTCTGGTGGGTTTTCCGAGTCAGATGTGCTCCTCCAGAAGCCAAAAGCTGCTGTAAGTAGTTTTTGAATTTGGACAATTCAGTTCGATGTGTGGAACTGCCGGCATCATTGCGTAGAGAATTATAGAATGATATACTTGTAATTGTTGTGACATTTAGCTATTGTTGTGTTGTTGCAGCTTTTGAAGCCTGCATTCACAATTTTGCGAGATGAGACTTCAAAGTGCATACTTTTATTGATTCGAGGTACTCATAGTATCAAAGATACATTGACAGCGGCAACTGGAGGGGTGGCACCTTTTCATCATACAGTTGTAAATGATGGTGGTGTTAGTGAGTTAGTGTTAGGTTATGCCCGTTGTGGTATGGTGGCTGCCGCTCGCTGGATCGCTAAGCTTAGTAGCCCTGTTCTGCTTGAGGCTCTAAATGAATATCCGGACTTCCAAATTAAGGTAAAAGTTCAAACTTCTGGAACTTGGCATGGTAATCTTTCTGTAATATGTTAGTCTATTTTATAATCTAATGTTTTGGATCATAGTGTAAATAGTTTAAGATGTGTATACTATCATAGTTTATAAGTCAATATTAAAGTGATCTATTATATAGTTGGCTTTAGATTATATAAATTAAGGTGATCATGGAATATTAAACATATGTGTAGATACCAGTTCATAAATACGTTTCATTGCGCGTTTTTTCACACGCCCCTCTTATCCTTTCTCAGTTTTTCCCCAGAAATGGACCAGATCTAGATCTCCTCGGTATAGCCTGTCACCCGCCAGATCCACCGGATCGGTCCGCTTCTTACGCCAACCAATGGCCAGCTCTCGTCAACAACAACCCTCGTCAACCGCTCGCCCAAGCTGGTGCTCGAGTGGAGACAGAGTTGGTGAAAGGTACCACCACTGCGGCGGCGACTATGCACACGAAAGCTCCAACTTTTGCGGCGGTGACAAAAGCCAAGGGGGAACGAAGGTTTCCTCCTATTAAACTAACACCCCGTCAATATGGAAACAAAGAGGGAAAACCTTCCATTTCCTTCTCACCGGCCGAACTCCAGGTCGGAATAGAAAATCTGAAGCACAGCCTCGTTGCCAAGTTTTCAGGTGGCCGTCCTCCAATAGACGAGGTCCGGAGGTCTCTGCTACAGGCATGGGGACTGCATGGACCGGTCTCCATTGGAGCATGGGATGCACGTCATGTACTAATAGTGTTGGAGTCGGAGCTGGATGCTCGGATGGTTCTCGCTCACCCATGCCGGAAGGTGGGTCACTCGCTCTTTCGAGTGTTTCGATGGTCTGCTGAGTTCGACTCCAAGAAAGAGCCGACCACCACTTCTACCTGGGTGAGATTGATTAATCTTCCTCCGCAACTTTACAATCAAGGTTACATGGAGGCCATTGTTTCATCGTTTGGACGCTTCCTAGCCGTGGACACCAAGACGGCTTCGTTCAACAACCCCAGCTTTGCTAGAGTCTGTATTGAAATGGATGTAGCTAAACCTCCACCGGACGAAGTCTGGATAGCCACAGGTCCTAATGCCGGTTTTTGGTTGAAACTTACCTATGAGAACAGCCTTCTCTATTGCTCCAAATGACGCCTGCATGGTCATGAGCTGGCAACATGTCGGAAAGTGAAGCAACGGCGGGAGGAGGAACAGAGGATTTGGGAGATGCGTGACCAACACGGCCTTCCTACTGGAAATCCCAAAGGCGCGTACTCTAATCTTGTCCTTGGTGACAGGCAGGAACAGGGACCCAACAAGCAAGTGCCGCTGACCAGCAAGGTGTCAGGCTTGCATCTGGATGAGAACGGGGACCAAGTTTGGAAAGTGGTACAAAACAGGAAACAAAAGATAAAAGCTCTGAAACAGGGCAGCAATACCCTGGCATTCCAGTCTGGAAAGGGTACAAAAGGAAACACTAAAAGGGTCCTTCATGCTGCCATAAACGAGGTACATACCTCATCATCAGTTTCGAGACATGAGGATTTGTCTTCAGTCAATGGATTCAATCTGCCAACAGACGAAAAAGTAAGCAATATCGAGCAATGTAAGCTGCAAAAAAGGGATGTTCCAGAAAATCCCTCGTTGAAAATCTTTGTGGATACGGACAAACTAGCCATCCAAACCATGATGTTCGGTCCTACCCATACCCAGAATCAAACTACTATTGTCTCGTCGGATTATGCCACGCTCAACGGGGTCAGAGATTCAGACGGACGGATTGTAGCTCAAAACGAAAAAGAAAAAACGCGCATGGATCTAGAAACCCAGGATATAGTAATATGGGCAGATGCTTCCAAGAGTGATTTACAGGCTGACATAGGCGGAAAGGATCAATATGTGGGCTCAAATGCTAGACCTTCCGAAAAACAAATGATGGTTATTACCGATACTGGACCAGGCCCAGAAGCAAGCTCTACTCAGGTTAAAATTATGAATGAAAATAATGATGAGGCCTTAGCTATGGTTTTACATGAGGGGTCATATACACAAACTGAGCAGTTTAATGGTGATGAGGATGCTCCCTCCTTGGCTATGGTGGTGTACAATGACCAATGTATGACTGATGTTGAACATCTCAAGCCAGCAAGCTGTAATGCGGATGATGTTCTAGTGACTATTCTCGTAAGTGAAGATGGTCGTTTATTCTGTAAAGAGCTTGGCTAGAAACTTTTTCAAGACATGGAAGAATTGATGAATTGTGCAAAGGATAAAGGTTATGTCCTTGAGGACGTTCCGAGCTCCCAACAGAGGAACCTGAAAAAGATTCTGAAACTCCAGAAGTGATTCATATTAGTACTAATGAGCCTTGTGACCAGGTCGATTTAGTCGATTTAGTCGATCCGCCCCCGATGACAAGAACTTGTCATCGAAAAAAAGGGTCTCGGTCCTCAGCTCGTTCGTGCCCCAAAAAGAAAGACTCAAACTTCGTTTGGTCTTGATTTCTTGTTTTTGTTGCTGTTTTTTCTTTTCAATAAATAAAATCCGAAGTTAAAAAAAATACGTTTCTTTTGAAGGGAAGGATTCGTAATTATGAAAACTTATGGCAGTAATGTACACTGCTATAAATGGGCAGTGGTCCCCAGTTTCACGTATCAATTTCAGTCTTATTTTCTCTCAAATATATTTGGCGTAAGGTCGTGCGAAGAAACTGGAAGTTTCCACTACAGTGTTCTAAGTCATAAGTTTACTGCTTTATTAACATGATATGGAGTATTACGATCCTTGGTATATGAAATTCATCTAACATAATATACTTATGACAAAAGCTACTCCCTGCAAACTGAATTTGTTTAATTTAGTGCTTCTGAAACAATTGATATTAATCAGGACGATCATTATTTACCAAACTGTTTCAACGACAATCTAATGACGTGTCTGTCCGCATTTTCAGATCGTGGGACATTCACTTGGTGGTGGTACAGCAGCCCTGCTAACTTATATTCTTCGAGAGCAGCAAGCGTTTTCCACATGTACCTGCGTCACTTTTGCACCCGGTATGTACTGGGACACTTCACTGATTGTGCCTTGAATAATTATGTAGTAGTTTTTTCCTGGTATTTTGCGTTCTTGTAAGAGCTCTATGAGCAGCTTCTTATTGTCTTCAGTAACCGGTAAGCATTGCTTTGCAGCTCCCTGTATGACATGGGAGCTAGCTGAATCAGGCAAGCATTTCATCACCACTACCATTAACAACTCTGATCTGGTGCCTACCTTTTCAGCCTCATCAGTTGACGACCTTCGATCTGAGGTCCGTGTAATCATCTGGAAAAAAAAGTTAACTAGCAATCTCCAGATAAGTTGGGTTAAGTTGGTTCAGTTACCTACAGGTTATGGCATCGTCGTGGTTAAATGACTTGCGTGCTCACGTTGAGCGAACACGAGTTCTGAATGTTTTCTACCGTTCTGCGTCTGCTCTTGGTTCTCGACTACCTTCCATAGCGACTGCAAAAGCTAAGGTCGTTGGCGCAGGTGCCCTTCTAAGACCCGTCTCTAACAGCACACAGGTAAATTTTGGTAGACCAAGACAAGACGCAGGGTGTAAATGTAAACAGGCTCTCACATTAGAGAGATTTTGTTTTTGACATCCTCTTCTTATATCGCGTGTTAACTTTTATAGGTTGTCATGAAACGTGCCCAAAATGTCGCTCAAGCTGTTGTCATGAGCCGGTCAACCTTAACCTCCTGGTCGTGCATGGGGGCACGTCGACGAATTGTGACTATGTCATCTGATGATGGACAAGATTCATCAGAGGAGGTTACCCTTTGATACAAACACCAAAGTTTGTAACAGATTAGAAGGATAGATGAGATGAGGAGTGATAGATTGAGATAGAGATGAGGAAGAAGATTAGGGTTTTAGGAGGAGAAGGGGATGAGAAACGAGAGAGAAATTGAGATGGGATATTGAGTTTAATTCATTTGTTGTTTTTCCCTGCCGGTTACAAGTCTATCTTATACTAAACTTATTACATCAATTGCAATACACCCATCAAGTTCCCTAATATTCCAATACGTAACATTCCTCCCGCCTTAAAATTGACCTTGTCCTCAAGGTCACCTACTTCTGGTGGTCTTGGCAATGAAAACATGATGAATTTGTTTATATAGCGCACCAAGATGGCATAATCATCCAAGCTGAAATCAAAGTTAAGGAATGTGGTTTCAAACAGCAATATCATTAAGTTCTTCACCCAATCAAGCCTTGCATCACTCCGTGAGCTGTATATAACCGCTTCACTCGATTTGCGACGAGTTGTAAGTCTCTTATAGTCGTCAATGTAGGAGAAGTATATGGTCATATTAACTTCAGGGGAAACAATCACTACTACAGATCAGAGATTAGGCAACGGTTCATATTTTTCATTACGCAACGGTTCGATGTTTAGGCAACGGTTTGTCTGAGAACCGTCGCATAAGAGTACTCTTATGCGACGGTTCTTGAGTACCGTTGCATAAGTGCATGATTATGCAACGGTTTACCTTGAACCGTCGCATAAGAATACTCTTATGCGACGGTTCAAGGTAAACCGTTGCATAATCATGAACTTATGCAACGGTTCATTTAGAAACCGTGGCCTACATGTTGATATTATGCAACGGTTTGATAAAAACCGTCGCATAAACTCGAACCTAAAATTAAAAAACATAAGTTTTCTGTCTTTCTTCCAATCCCGCTCTCGAGTTTTGTCGCCCAGTCCGTCGCCCCCCAATCCGCAAGTCGCCGTCTTTGCCCACACGTCGCCGCCCTCGTCAACCAGTTCGTCGACCCGCACCGTCCGTCGTCCCGCGCCGCTCGCCCAGCCGTCGCCACTCGCCCGTCGCCACTCGTCCCGTTGCCACTCGTCCCGCGCCACTCTTTACCCAATCTGAAATCGGTTTGTTCCCAATCGTTCATGTACTAGTTTGTTTCAATGGCTTGTTTATTGATAAGTTTTATTAGGGTTTTACTTGACCCATTGTTGATAGAGATTTTGGTTGATTTTAACAATGTATTTGAATTTTGTTCCAGAGTCAGTGATTGTTTGTTTTTGGTTCTCTTCATGTATTCACTCAGATAGGCAGGTCGAGGACAGCATTTTTTACATTCAAAGGTCGTAAAGAACTTCCTTCAAAATTTGTTTTGCTCATATCGGTATGTTTATTGCCATTGTGATTGTTTGGGTATATGATATTGCATACTACAAAACTAGTTTACTACTTACGTCTCCAATCATATTGGTTATTTGATATTTCTTCGTTTACTAACCTTATTTGTTGTTGTTTATAACTTTATAGAGTCGACGCTGCATCCAACCTTTGGCTATTTTCTCCGAGAGATTCTACTCTAAGGTAAAATACACTATGTAACTCATTTAAAACTTTTTTAATTGTTAGAGTGTGCTTCATGGAGTGGATTTATATGGTCTATTTCTACTAATAATTATATCAACCATATATAACAATATATCTTTCTAACTATGAGTATATAATGCTTTATGTAGTTATGATGAATCGAGATTGGGTATCCGGTAGTAGGTTAAGTGTACAGTACGACCAAGGGATTATCGATTTTTGTGCATTTGCATCTTCGTATGCGTCCAGAAACAACATTGAACGTGTTTATTGTCCATGTATGGGTTGCTGGAATAACAAAAAGGTCAAACCAAAGAAATTACGGAAACATCTTTTGTTAAAGGGAATTGACCCACAGTACAAGTTTTGGTATATGCATGGCGAGGTTGAACCGCAAAATGTTCAACCTCAGCCCGTTGAAAGTTTACCGGTGGATGATGATGATTGGGAGGAGGACAATATAATTGACATGGTCAACAATGTTGCCGATGATTTTGTCGCTAGACCTCAAGTTTTGGAGTCATTGAGGAACGATTCAGAATTACCATTGTACGAAGGGTGCTCCAAATACACAAGGCTATCTGCAACTTTGAAAATATTCAACTTGAAAGCAAAAAATGGATGGAGTGATGTAAGTTTCACTGAATTGTTGACTCTAGTGAAAGATATGCTTCCAGAGGATAACACCCTACCTAACCGTTGTTACGAGGCTAAAAAAGTTATGTGTCCGATGGGTATCGATTACGAGAAGATACATGCTTGTCCTAATGATTGTATATTATATCGGAATTCCTATAAAGATATGGTTGAATGTCCGGTGTGCAAGTCTCCTCGTTATAAGTTAAACAAAGAACCAAAAAATGGTTCCAAAGGCACTCCTTCTAAAGTACTATGGTATCTTCCACCGATCCCCAGGTTTCAGAGATTATTTGCTAGCTCGGAGGATTCTGATAATATGCGTTGGCATGCTGAGAAACGTGTTATTGATACAAAAATGCGTCATCCTGCTGATTCACTACAATGGGCAAAAGTAGATAACACATTCCCGACATTTGGAGCAGAGTGTAGAAATTTACGCATTGGCCTTTCTACTGATGGGGTGAATCCACATGGAAACCTCAGTACTCAGCATAGTACATGGCCTGTGATATTGGTTATCTACAATCTTCCTCCCAGGTTAACCATGAAGCGTAAGTATATGATGCTTTCTCTATTGATATCGGGTCCGCGACAACCCGGAAATGATATTGATGTATACTTAGCTCCATTGATAGAAGATTTGAAGCTTTTATGGAACGAAGGAGTACGGACGTTTGACGCGTCAAGGCAGGAATATTTTAATATGCGTGCCATGCTAATGTGTACCATCAATGACTTCCCAGCTTATGGTAACTTATCGGGGTACAGTATTAAAGGGTACAAAGCTTGTCCAATTTGCGGGGAAGAGACACATGCACGCCATCTAAAGAATTGTCGAAAAATGGTTTACATGGGACATCGACGGTTTTTATCGAGGCATCATCCTTACAGGCGGAAAAAAGCTGCATTTAATGGTGAGACCGAACATGGAATAGAACCTCGACCGGCTTCTGGAGATGAAATACTTCAAAAAATTCAGAATATTACAAATCGATTTGGGAAGCCCAATGCACGCACTGAAGGTACTCCATGGAAGAAGCGATCAATATTTTTTGATCTCCCTTATTGGCATACACTTGACGTCAGACACTGCATTGATGTGATGCATGTTGAAAAGAATATATGTGACAGTCTTATTGGTACTTTATTAAACATTCCCGGAAAAACAAAGGATGGATTGAAAGCTAGACTGGATATGTTGGATATGAACATTCGTACCAAATTAGCACCTCAAACTGAAGGAAAGCGTACATATTTGCCTCCATCATGCACAACTCTTTCTAAGAATGAAAAAACAATTTTGTGTGGATGTTTGAAAGGAGTTAAAGTTCCGTATGGGTATTCTTCGAATATTTCCAGCTTGGTTTCAATGAAGGATCTGCGGTTGAATGGATTAAAATCTCATGACTATCATGTATTGATTCAACAGTTGTTGCCTATTGCGATTAGAGGTGTATTGTCTCCTAAAGTGAGATCCGCTGTACAAAGACTCTGTGCCATTTTTAGCTCTTTGTCTGCTAAGGTTGTTGATTCATCAGAGCTTGATAAACTACAAGACCAGATTGTTGTTACACTATGCCAATTAGAGATGTTTTTTCCACCTAGCTTTTTTGATGTAATGGTGCATCTTACTGTTCATTTGGTGCGCGAGATTCGCATTCTTGGACCGGTTCATATGAGATGGATGTACCCTTTTGAGAGGTACATGAAGATTCTAAAGAGCTACGTGAGAAATAGACATCGTCCAGAAGGGTGTATAGTGGAAGGATACATAACTGAAGAGGCTGTCGAGTTTTGCACTAACTTTTTAGGAAATACAGCCGCAGTTGGGATTCCCAGGCCACGTCATATTGATCGATTTAATGGAAAGGGCATAAGTGGTCAGAAATACATCAACCCATCATTTGATGAGTTGATGGTTGCTCATTTCTATGTATTGCAACATATGCCTGATATCACGCCTTTCATAGAGCAGCACCTAAACATATTAAGGAGTGCTTTCCCAAGAAAATCCGAGCAGTGGTTACAAAAAGAACATAGTCGGTCATTTTGTAACTGGCTGAGATGTAATGAGATTTTAAATAATCAGGCCAACTCTGAAGAAGAGTCTGATGACTTAGTAAAGTGGCTCCTGCCGGGTCCTACGCCAACTGTATACTCGTGGAATGCTTACGACATTAACGGATTTTGTTTCCACACAAAAGCTCAAGATGACCAAACCGTTGTGCAAAATAGTGGTGTCACACTTATTGCTGAAACCACTCTTGTTTCTAGTGCTAGAGATCAAAATCCAATATATGCTCCTATTAATTATTTTGGCCTCATCGAAGAAATATGGGAGTTGGATTACGTAAAGTTTCGAGTGCCTGTGTTTAAATGTAAATGGGTTAATAATTCGGCGGTTCGTACTGATGAATATGGAATGACGTTTGTGGATTTTCGAAGAGAAGGGTCCAAGGATGAGCCATTCATTATGGCCGAACAAGCGAGACAAGTATTTTACGTCCGTGACCCTGCTGATAACAACCATTTTGTTGTCCTCCACGGAAAACAACAACTAACCAGTGATGCATCTGAAGATCTAGCTGAGGAATGCATGCCCGTTTATACGATAGTTCCCGTGGAGAACGATGATAGTGAAGCTGATAATGAAATTCAACTACGAGAAGATCATGGCGAAGGAATATGGATTGATAAAGAAATTTAACTTGTGTATGTTATTTATTTATGACTTGTGTAGTTATTTATGACTTGTGTAGTTATTTATGACTTGTGTAGTTATTTATGACTTGTGTAGTTATTTATTTATGACTTGTGTAGTTATTTATTTATTTCTGAGAATGGGTTTATTGATGAATTAATTTCATGTTTACAGGATCATGGCCATTTCACACAGCAGTAGTAGCAGCAGTGAGGATGACCATAATGACACTTCTGGTAAAGTTCCAAAGAAGAGAGGTCTTGTATATATGGGCAGATTCGTTAGGAGACACAAGGACGCTGGTACCAAGGCCACGGTTGAATGGGATAGAAGAGGGAATCCAATAGGGAAGGTTGGAGACAATTGGAGGAGCTACTTGGGAACGTTGGTTCGATGTCGTGTTCCTATCGTACACTCTGATTGGAGGAAGGTCCCTAAACATTTTAAAGACTATGTGTGGAGAGAGGCAACTGTAAGAGCTTGTTTAATTATTACATTGTATTTGTTTTAAACATGGTAATTAACTAACTTTTGTATTAATTAAAACTTGTTTTATATATTTCCAGGCAGTTTTTGATGGAGTCGAGGATCATAAAAATCAGGAGCTTAGCGCTGCGTGCAAGATGTGGAAACAATTTAAGTCACGTCTCGCAAAAGATTACATCTACGGTGACGGAACAGATGAAGATGCTTTGAAAAAGTATTCGTACATTGACTCCGATCATTGGAAGACTTTTAAGGAGCAGAGGCTCTCCGAAGCTGCAAAGAAGTTAAGGGACACAAACAAGGATCTGGTCAAGAAAAATGTATATCAGCACGTCTTGGGTCGAGGAGGATATAGAAAATTAGAAGAAGCAATGGCAAAAGAAAAAAGAGATGAGTTAATTTCTCAGGGGGCAATTCAAGAGGAACAAGCTTCTAATGTCTCTATAGAGAGGCATGATTTGTGGAAGAGGGGACGAATGAGAAAAACGGATGAGTTCGTCTCTGAGGCAACTCTAGGAGTAGCTACAAAGATTGTAAGTTCGTTATGTGTGGTTTAATAGCTAAGATTTTTTAAATTATACACTAAATATTGGTAATTTTTTGAAATAATAGGATGATTTAGTGGATAAGGCCGCTCGAGGAGAATTTTCATCACAAGGCCGACGTGACATATTGACGGAGGCTATTGGCACGGATGAGCACCCTGGACGCACTCGTGGACTCGGGTCACACATTCCATGGAGGATTGGATTACCTAGCTCTAGCTCTTCGAGGGTGACACCCAGTGCTAGTGCTATTCGCAATATTCAGCCGTCTGACCGACAGAGTCAGTACTGCTTCCACGGTGCTCCCACAGATACGGACCCTTGGAAGAGTATACCAAAGGTACTTGGAGATTTTTAAAGTCATTATTTCCTTACTGTTTGGTTTAGATTTTTCTTACAAATGTAAACATCCGTTTGAATTATTTACGTTGACAGATTGGGCTAAGAAGCCTATTATATATCGAAGAGGGACTTAATAATGAGAGACGAGTAGTGGCTGTCGGTCGAGTCATGAACGGTCGTTTGCTACGTGCTATACCACTGCCCGATGAAATGGTGAAGGTGAAGGTCGATAGTTCTCTTGGTCAGATTAATGGACTACCCATTCCCCATGGAGAGAAATTAAAGACAACACGAGATGCAGAGGAGAAAGCAGACTTGGTTGCATGGCCGAAGCACTTGGTTGAAATCAACCCAAGGGTAATAATATCAATTATTTGAACCATCTTTCCATTATTTAATTTATCAAATTTTATATGAATTATTTACTAACATTCGAAATTCAGGAATATACCATGCGACTATACTACCACTTGCCACCGGCCTCAAATGATGAAGTAGAGAATTATTCCATCGACTGTCGATTTCTACACGACATGTACTCTAACTTGGGCAGAGACGTTGTTAGAGTACGCATTGCTGACGAATTGTTCGGTGACGACTACACTTCCATAGTGGGCCCAGATGATGTCCGTGATATATTCGCATTGAAACCGTTGTCGAACTCACATTGTGATTTGTATATAAGGTAATACTCTTGTCATTAATTGTTCATCATTTCTTGCAGAAGGTCTAACTTTACATCTTTTTCATGTTGTAGTTCTTTATACGATCAAATGCTTGAATCAGAGGTTCGATTCGGGTTCTTCAATCACACGGCCGTGAGCCCTTCCAATGACGTAGATGAGAGGATTGAGTCGTTTGTATCAAGACTCAATATGCCAGACAAGGATCGCAATTATTGCTATTTTATGCCTTATATAAATGCTACGGAGTAAGTACATAAATTACTTGTACCATATAACCTATTTTTTGAAATATGGGTTTATGAATTTAGTGTGTTGATGTAGGTTTCATTGGATGTTGTGCGTTATCTTCCCCAACCAAGGTGTAGTCCATTGGTTCAACTCCTCAAAAGGCGCCACCGTTATACACCGCGATGCAAAAGCTTTAGTGGACTCGTAAGTTTCGAACTTACTATTAGTTTGTAACTTGCATTGACATTCACTAATTACGTATTGTTATTTATTTTAGGGGGTTGCAACGATACTATCAAGGATGTAATCCGAGGATTGATCGTCAAGTCGAATGGAAGATAGTGAAGGTACTATTTATAGAAAAACATTCCTTTACTATACTTGTAATTTTCATTAATAAAGTGTTAACTGAGTTTACTTATAATGCAGAGTCCGAAACAACCCACAAACTCTAATTTATGCGGTTATTATGTTCTGAGAAATATTCGGGACATAATGGAATTTGTTCGTGCTAATAACGGTGCATATGTGGAGAACTTTGACCAAGTAAGAATGCTAGTCTCGTCTTACTCTATTAGAATGTTGACAAATGTAGCTAGGTTGTGTTCTAAATCCATGTTCTAAATCCATGTTTTACTTATGTTTGTTCTAAATCCATGTTCTAGCTAAGTGTGTTCTAAATCTATGTTCTAGCTACGTTTGTTTCTAAATCCATGTTCTAGTTAGGCAAATTTGTTCTAACTCTATTTTTTTATATATTCATGTTAATCGTATTCTTATTTTTTATAGGTTTTTCCTAATGGGACACAATCATATGAGTTGGGGAAGGTACAAGACGTGCGAGATGAGATCGCCGCCTACTTGTACAACTACTTATTCGAACATAGTGTTTACATGTGAATATTATTTATATATGTGACGTTTGTATAAATCAATGTATATATGGATGGACTTGTATGAATGGTTGTATTTTGAGTAAAATGGAAGTGTTTCCATGTTTGGAAATATGTAAAAGCAGGGTACTAAATTTGGTTTAGAATGTGTATTCAATTTTCAGGGGGATTTTGAGCTAAAACAGCTGAAACCTGCCAAATTTTTTCATATTTAGTGCAACGGTTCCATAAAAACCGTCGCATAAGAGCTACAATTATGCAACGGTTTGAGCACCAAAACGGTTGTATAATGGTTCATCTTATGCGACGGTTCTAACAACAAACCGTTGCATAAGTGTTCTCTTATGCGACGGTTCTAACAATAAACCGTTGCATAAGTGTTGCTCTTATGCGACGGTTCTAACAACAAACCGTTGCATAGGTGTTACGCTTATGCAACGGTTTCAGGAAACCGTCGCATAAGGTATGGACCTTATGCGACGGTAGCTTATGCAACGGATGAAAAACCGTTGCATAAGCTACGTCTGAACCGTTGCCTAATCTCTCTTCTGTAGTAGTGAATATTAAACACTGTATCAAAAGCATCAATGCCATGAATTCTACGACATGGCCCTGTAAGAGTGAAACCTTGGTGACTATCATCCACTTGAGCAACCTCTTTGTATGTATTTGTGATTATAAAATGAGCATGATTCAAAAGATGAGTAACACTGGCCATATCTTTAACTAGTGGCGCCAGCATCCATCTATAAAACTCAATGCATAGCCTCAAAAATGCAGTGACCTTCAAGATGTTGAGAAGAGGAGACAAGCAGGAGGGCTGGCAGGCAGCTGGTTCACTCCAACAATTACACCACATTAGACTTAGCGGTGTACTGAATTTGTGCTCAAAGTCCGCTACACTATGAGTCGGTTGTAATATTAAATAGTCCAAAGAGAATTTTGTTAGGCCCAACCTCATATAAAAAGCCCTCAAATAATGAGAACCACAGCTTTGTTGATCATCTTCTTTCAAACAGAGAATGCAGCCTCCCCTTTCACCATGATATATGTTCAAGTAGTATGTCGGTGACCCACAAGCTATGACAAACTTAGTGCTCCCTCTGGAAAAAATGGCTTGACCCAATTTTCTTGCAACATATTCTCTAGAACCTTTCAAGACACCTTCAACATCCTTATCACTGAAATTTTTGCACAGACCAATAGAATGACTTGAACTACAGCTTGGGACTTTCTTTGGATTACCAAATGCCTCTAATATACGAAAAGACTTTGAGATCTTCTCCGCCACAAAGACCAATTGAAATGCTTCCACCATATACATACTTGTGCAAGTTGTTGTGGCTGTGAAATCATCAAATAATGTCATGCGAGTACTCTCGTCGTGGAGTGTAAAAGTAAAGACAATCCAAAACTTTGTAGCAGCTGATTTGTTCATTCTTAGTTCTATATCTATAGTGGTTTGAACAACTTGAATAGGGATCCCACTGATGAGAGTCACTTGTGGCCTATAGCCTTTTTGGTAGTCACCTGTCAAATGCACATCAATAAATAAATCCACATGAACATACAACCAAGCCCCTTCAATTTCACCCAACCCTTTTCTGTGAGTAGTCAAGATCACCTTGCACTCTATCAGCAATGTATAAATAACAATAATATCAGGAGGCATTGGAAGGGGTTTGGACACCCACTGAGCTATCGTCTTACTCCCAGATTCATAACATATATGCAAAATCATTTCAGCAATCTTATAAACAATCGGTGAGCAAGACCTTACATCATTCAAGGAAGAGAAGGTCACTGAGCGGATTTGAGAAGCAGCTGAAGCACAAAGGCGTAGAAAATTATTCAGAGCTCTGATCAAAGACTCATTCCTTTGGATTGAAGAGAGCGCTAAACTCCAATATCCAGCCACTTTCAGCATCAAAATGAATTTAAAATCAAGTGCATCAAATGTACCACCTCCAAGATCAACCCCAACACTGACCAGCTCATCTTGATTCTGAATGAGGAACTTGCCATGGTCAACAGGAGCAGCATAAGTATGTGCAACAGCAGCAGAAACACCTCTCATGAGATCAACCAAAAAGACTATGATATTTCTGTCCGTCGGAGCTTGCATGATAAAAGGAGACACGGTAGATAAGAGTGTATAGCCCCTGATGTTGCTTGACGGCAGCATTAAATTCTTCAAGCCTCCATTGACATAGGATAAATGCACAATATATGAGATTAGACATCCAGAGATTTCAGGAGGGCGTGGTGGTTTGTTTAACCAAGCCAATAGGGATGGAGCAACACTCAATGACCATAAAATGGCATAACCCTCAATTAAAGTGCCTAACATTTCAGAATGTAAAAGAGATGTCTCATAAAACTTTTGACAAACACCTTGAGTACGGAAATTAATCCTTCTACTGTGAACACCAGCTGGAATCACAAACTTATATCCATCAATTTCTTCGACAACTTCAATCTTTTGCAATCCCCAATTAATCATACTCATATGATTAGAGACACCAATGAACTCAGACACAAGTTGTTGAGGACCCGGACATTCAATGAATGCAGTGTCTATTAAACAAGCCACGCGATCAGTAGCTAAAGCCCAAACTGTTAAAAATGCAAATGTTTGATCTCTAAGTGAGCCTCCTTTTTATAATACTTGAAAACATCGTCAACCAGCTTGTGCAGCACCAAAAATAAAGTATTCTTGACCACAAATTGTTTACTGGTAGCAGGACAATCCAACCTTACATTCCGATACAAACCATTACATGCCTCAGAAAAGTGACCAACCTTCATCAGCTTAGACATCATGTTTATATTATCAATACAACCAAACTTCCTCAGAACATTGACCTTAATGTCAGTCTTGAATTCAATATGGCCCTCTGCATCGTCATGCCTCTTCTTCAAGAATATAGTACTATTTTCAAGTTTATCAATCAGCTTCAATCTTACGACCAGACCATCATAATTCACTATAACTCCAACAATAAATGCCCAGTTTAGTGACTTAATATCCAAAATAGCAGAACCATCAAACTGAATACAATCAACATTTTCGCTAGATCCATCTTCAGGAGGTTTCGCAGGTGGCTTTACAAACATACCATCCACTATAAGAGGCACACTCATAGAAGCATTTTCACAAACAACTGAAAGGCATAAACTCGAAGTACTCTTGATGGCGAAAATCTGAGTTTCAAAGCTTTTGTAACTAGTAAACTGTCCCACGACATCCTTGCACAAATCAAACTCAAATAAACAAATACCAGAGTATATGCCAAAAGATTTAGAAACACTCCAGGTTCTTGATGAATCTGAAATCAAATCAACACTAACAATATCCCCAACTACGTCTTCTACGTCAATAACATCCTTTGCAGTATTTTCACTAATTAAATCTGATTCAACCAGTGCACACAACTCAGTTGTGATTAATTCTGTTTGCGAAACATCAGACTCCTCCACTTTGTCTATAGAAAAATCTGAAGTCGAGATTGAACTTACTTGAGATTTTAACTTGGAGAGGTATGACATGTAAACTGAGTTCTGAGCCCTCATTTCGGTTAGGGTTTGTTTGAGCTCTTCACACATATTCCAAATCGAATCCAATAGCTCCGCTCGTGATTGTTGGGTTTCGGGTGGCTTGAAACGGCGTCTAAGGTCTATGACAAAATTTTCCCACGTATTGAGTCGGCGAGCCAACCACATCTGACGGTACCACTCCATAGCTTCCCCGGATAAATAAGGAACTGCCACTACAAACTTTTGTTCTGGAGCCGTCATATATTTACTGAAGAAGCCTTCAATCTGATGCAGCCATTGATCCACACCCTCTCCATTGAAATATGAAACTTCAGCCGGTTGAACGCTTGAGTAGTAATATGGACTGGAATAGGTTGCCATTGATATTCAACTCTCAGTGAAAGCACCAATGATACAAACACCAAAGTTTGTAACAGATTAGAAGGATAGATGAGATGAGGAGTGATAGATTGAGATAGAGATGAGGAAGAAGATTAGGGTTTTAGGAGGAGAAGGGGATGAGAAACGAGAGAGAAATTGAGATGGGATATTGAGTTTAATTCATTTGTTGTTTTTCCCTGCCGGTTACAAGTCTATCTTATACTAAACTTATTACATCAATTGCAATACACCCATCAAGTTCCCTAATATTCGAATACGTAACACCCTTATACCAAACCGAGTATCAGAAGTAACCGTAACAGATGTAATAACAACAGCGTGTACAGTGGAAAAGATGGAAATCACCTCATCATGCTCTGAAGAATCAGGGCCTGATGAAACTGATGAAAAGAAAGAAAGAACTAATCTCACAGGTAGAATGTCCTCCTTATCCACTGCAACATTGTCCTCTGTATCTACGGCAAGAATGTCCTGCACATCTGCAACAACAAAAGTAGTATCCGAATCCGAGGGAGAATTATGGTATGAGCTTGAGAAAGAGCTCAGACTGCAAGAACAAGGCAAGACAGCAACTGAACAAGAAATAATAGAGGACACGGTTCCAGCTGTGGCAGATACAGCAAGTCGTGAATCCTCATCAACTCCGGCTCTGGACTCCTTAGAGAACAACCAGCATTTCTTCCCGCCCGGAAGAATCATGCACATAGTTTCTATCCCATCCAATGAAGGGGATGATCTTAACGATGCTCGCAAAGAAAGCATCGGTATTTATGAAACACCTAGGGAACTGTACAGTAAATTGCGGCTAAGTAAAACTATGATCAATGATCACTACATGCCCATGTACAAGAAAAACATGGAGTTGCTGATTGCAGAACTGGAGAAAGATGTGGATAGCCGAAGTACTAAATAAAAATTAAGGCTAGTGTATGTAGAGAGCCTTCTTCTTTACTTGTTTATATAAAGCTCTGAGTTTAGATACAGTGAGAGAGCTCTTCAAATAGGCCAAGCTTCCAAAATTTGACTAGCTAAGTGTGCCAAATGTTTAACAGACCCAACACGCCTTGGATGTTGTGTTCCGACGATGCCAGCAGGAGATGTCATGAAGGATTGAGAAGCGTAATTACAATGTTCTGGATGATGTGGGTCTGCAAACCAGTCGAGTCTAGGTAAAAATGTGACCTAGGAGAAACCATAGTAATATAATATCTGATGGCTTAAAATTGTAGTAGTAGTAGACTGAAAAAAAACTATTTTGTTAAGTTGATGACTTGATGCTCGATAAGTCACATGGTGAGGAATGACATCACAACAGGGAACCACGAATATGCAATACAGTTGGTGACAGTTAAGCCTCTGGAGCCCTAATTTCTGGAGTTTTTTTTTCTTCTTCAAAAATGATCCATTTTAGTTTGAAAATATCTAAAATGACTTATTTGAGTTTGTCATTTCAGTTTTGACTTATTTTTAATAAAACCGGTTTATCAGAAACACGTGTAGTTCTCTCATTCGCACGCCCTCTCGTTCGCACATAAAACCGAATCGCCACCCTCTCGTTCGCACATAAAATCGGATCCTGGCGATCCGATTTTGTTAAAACAGGCCAAAACTGAAATGTCAAATTCATTTAGGTCATTTTGAATATGTTGAAACTTAAACATGTCATTTTGAAAAGAAAAAAACTCTAATTTCTGCTCATTTCTTTGTTCCCCTGCAATACCATCATCACAACTTTCAATTTAATTGCTGGGTAGGTTGAAATAAATGGTGAAACATCTTTTGGAGCATTAGGTTACTAATTCTCGAGGTAAAGTGATTAGTCCAGTGGTGGGTAATACACCTGCGTCCCAAGTGGCACAGGTTCAAGCCCTCACCCTGCCAAAAATGAGCAGATACTAACTCTAACCCACTAACCCCCATCAAATAGAAAAAGAAAAAAAAGGTTACTAATTCTCTAGTCTAAGAAATTCAAATATCTGATGAGACCTTGAAACAAAAAAATATGATCACCAAACCAGAATTAATTTTCAATTTAAGCAAAATTGGAAATTAGTTTCCTTTCTGATGCAATCTCCAAATTGAGTTTCCGAAATACACACTTTCTCTTAGGTGTTGTTGGTGACAGCGCCTAATATATTAGGTGCTGTCACCAACGGCGCTTTATGCCCATTGTCTTATTTACATCGATATCATGCTGAGTCACGGGCTTATGTGGCAGAAATTAAGGCGCCCCTAAGGACAGCGCCTAAAAATCACCACAAATAGGCCCGTGACTCAGCATGATATCGACGTAAATAAGACACTGAGCAATAGGCGCTGTCACCAATGGCGCCTAAAAGAAAGTGTGTATTTCGGAAACTCAATTTGGAGAGTGCATAAAAAGGGAAACCAGTTTCCAATATTACTTAAATTGGAAATTTTTTCACCAAACCAATGTTGAGTTTTGATTTCATATTCTTGTTTTAGTAAAAAAATGAAAGAATCTTTTTCTTACACAGCAACTTGAGGTGCAGCAGCAGCAGCTGGAGGTTGTACAACCTTATCAGCAGGTCCCTGTTCAAAATATAACATCAAACTTTTAGTCAGAAAGAGCCGCCCTAAAATATGAAATGAGAAACGAAAGGAAAAAATTGAATGTATACTAGTATGAGTATCACAGTAAAAATGTTCCATAGAAAACTAAGGATGAAGTGAAGTGCCAATTGACACTAATAAAGATGCTTCACAAAACGTACCGCAGCCAAGCGTTCCTCTCATCTTGCATTCTTTCTTTCTCTGCTTGACTTGTTCTTAGCACGCTTAGCCTCAAACTGGTCAGCAAGAGTCTTCTCTCTTGCCTATGACTTGTGAATGGTTTCATCAGAACCCTCTTGTTTTTGAAGACATTACCTTTCACCTTCATGTACATATCATGATACATATGCTTGTCAATCTTTTTAGCCTCACGGTACTTGCGCAGTAGACGCCTAAAGACTCGCATCCTCCTCATCCACAAGATTTTTGTTGACAGCCTAGCCTCCCTAGTACCCTTGCGCTTACCTAGACGTAGTAGCAAAATTACAATTAAGAACACATATTACTAAAAGTTGCAAAATGACTTTGTCAATTTAAAAAAAAAAAAAAAAAAAATTTTTTTTTGATTGTGGGTGAATACAATTACCAGGAACATTACAATGTATATGAATTTTATCATCTAGTACATATATATATATATATATATAGGGGCGCGCTCAAATGTTATGGCTTACTAATGTGTTATGTGTTATGAAGTTCTGATTGGTTGATGAAAAACAAGGAACCAATCAGAGGTGAGGAACACGGTTCTTATGGTGCACCTCACAAGCATGGGGGGTTGGGTGGGTGAGGGTGCACCGTAGTTACGGTGTTCCTTGCTTCTGATTGGTTCCTTGTTTTTCATTAACCAATCAGAAGCTCCGTAACACATAACACATTAAGGAAGCCATAACATTTGAGCGCTCCTCTATATATATATATATATATATATTGATCTCCGGAGCTCTTATCAATGCATCTTGATCGGATTCGTAAGCATCTGGTAAATTTGTCTACTTTTGAAGCGCATGCTACGTTCGACACCTTTACCGTGAATCCACACACATCCACCCAAATCATTGTACATCTTTAACACTTGAAGCTCATGCCACATTGGTCATCTTTACCGAATAGCATAGCATCTCCACAAGGAAGTTTACGCACGAGACGAGACGAGGAAAAGAAATAGGAAAAAAACTCATGGCATAAAAATCCAACCATCAAAATGGACTCCAAAAACAAATCTTTCAGATTGTGAGACAATAAATTGAAATAAGTTCAAAATGTAAAACGAAACATGAATTCCATCGAAGACGGCAAACAAGCATGAAACTGAGGGAGGGGACGTAAAACAAAACACACCAAATCCAGAGTGTCATTCTACGAGCACTGGCTTTTGCAAAATTCAGCGCCGCGTTTTGCGCAGCCAAGCAGGTCCGAGGGTTCGGTCGGATGGACAAGCCAGTGCCACGATTAGGCTTCCAACAACCTCTCGCTTGCTGAGAAATCGAACGATCGGATCCGCATTTGGATGCGGCCCCTTCGGCTAAGCCTGAATCGTGCAGGTCATCTACGCGGTTGATAATGCGGAAGATTGAGGAGGCGGCGGCAGTGGTCGATTTTTTGTTATCTGTTGGATTGGGTTGTCCAGTTATTGCATTTCTTTCGCAGAAAGTCGTGAGAGTGATTGGGGATTTGATCGGGGAGCACGGTAGGGTGAAGGTGCCATTGAGAGTAGAGGATATCCATTTGCTGACAAGGTAATTGCTTTATTTCAGATTGCTGGTTATCTGAGGTTGGACAATAATAATGATGTTTAGTTTGAGTACTGGTCGGTTTACATAGCTGTTTTAAATTTTAATCAATGTTAGTTGTGAATATAATATATCAGGGTTGCACAAATGCAGTGTCTGATACAGCATTGGTGTGAGGCTGAGCATAGGCACAGTGATCGTACAACTTGATGAATAAGGTTTTAGCATTGTGAGAGTTGCTGCTGCTTGAAAAAAAAAAGATATTAACTTCAACATGAGGTGTTTTATATATGTAAGTCAGAGTGTTGTACAGTTACCGAACTCAAATAATTTAATTTCTTGCACCCGTATGTTCTCTATAAATAACTTAGCAAACATGGATCCATGGGAGGTATAGTTTACCCATTTGTTCTCTATCTATAACTACTGAGCTAATCGCCTTTTTGTAGCCAGTTATGCCTTTTAATGCATCAAAAAAAGGAGTTAGGATTGCTACCTGGAGCAGATGAGGAATCGATTTGGGAGAAGAGTCCTTTGAGGATGCAAAAACTGTAGTATGTATGGATTGTGTCTAGAAGTGTCTGTTTATGAACAGAATAAGTACCAACTCCATTTCTACGAATGCAGCTGACACAAATAGACACATGGGTCGAAATTCGTAGGTTAAACCTTCATATTTATATAATTATATGGAATTCCTCTTTTTATAAAACTTCCCTGAAACCGAAGGTAAAGTTTTGTGAACTAAGAAAATATGCTTTCTTGTCAATACAAGCCAAGAATCATATTCCTCTAACATTCCGGAGAAAATAAAATCTGGCAGCAATATATTCCTGATCAGCAAGACTCTTTAGGCCTCCTCAAGCAGAATAGGGAAGAAATCCCCTTACACCAACCGTTCACCTTTCCTTACATGATAGTACATGCATTAGGATTTTCATCACTGAACATTGATGATATATCTCCATTGCTGCTGTTGCAGGGATTGCTGTAGTCGTCATAGTATCGACCCATGTGGTTGTAAGGTGTGTATGCTGGAAGAGACGGAATGTAATCATATTCTATCACATTAGCCGATGGACTGTAATTCAACTGCCACTGCTGAGATATGTATGCTTGAGGTTGAGGTGATGACATGAAGTTGCAGTGGCGCTGAGGTTCTTGGACTTGTTTGGGTGGCTGAGTTGCAGGCATATGCTGTGGCTGGATTATGTATGTATGTGGGGATGGCGTGTAGAGCTGGTAGCTGTGAGATTCTTGGATTGCTAGAGGTGACAGAGATGCATATGTTTGCAGCACAGGTCTCTGGGTGTTGTAATTATGAGTTGCACGGACTTGTGGGGATCGCTGAGTTGTGTACATTTGTGGCGCTGGCCTGTATGAGATGTAATGATGAGCTTCTTCGATGTGTTGCCGTGGCTGAGCCACATATTCTGGGACATGTTGAAAATGGTTCAGTTCTGGTGTACAGCCCGAACCGTTGTTCCTATACGAATCAAGTGGCTGGTGATATATTACAGGCACTGATTGGACCTCCTCAGGCCCAGGCTGATTTAGAGGCTGTCCTGGTTCCAATGTAACTTGGTGTGGATTATCCAGTGGCGGAGGGGGCTGGGCTTGTGGAGGTTCTGTAGGTCCTCCATCTGGTGGTGGAGGGTTTGCCTCATCTGGACCCTGAGGCGGAGCACCCTCTGCTGGTTGCTCTGCAGCCTCTGGCTCAAAGTGAGCGCACATAGTGGCTGTTTTCCTCGTCTTCCTGATAGCTTTCATTATCTTCTCCGGATCTGCCCACCCCATAACTGTGACCTTCTGCTCAGGATAGTTTATATAGACATCATAAATTCCTGCAAAATGCTGAACATGAGTGCAAAATACCCACAAGTCAGAAACAAGGTTGATAAAAACCCGTAGAACCGCACCATTGATGCCGTTTAATGCCTTCTTGACCTTCTGAACGCACCCTTGGCAGTCCATCCGGACTTGTATCTCGGTGACCCTCGGCTTCTGCAATTAACGATAGTTACAGGAGCTTTTACAAGTCAGGAAACACCATGTTTTATCATAGCTTCACTGAAAAGAGATTTACCTCCAATTCTGGAACCATGTCTGACCTATGTAGCTAGTAGGAGAAGCATCTAGATGTAACCGCCCCGCCCCAATGCAGAGTTAAAACTTGAGAACACAGGGAGATGGTTTATTTATACATGAGTGGGGATGGTGAAGGGAATAACAAAGATAGACAAGATTGTGGGACATGTAAGGAATCAGCAACGTTTTGGTAAAGACACTTTCTTTTGCCAAATAGTAAAGAAATGTGAGTTTTGGGACAATTGGGGTTGGCATTTGAATGGACCTTGATATGTATGTCATAGGTCAAATGGAATTTTCTTTATGAAAAAGATGGATGGCTATGTTGATGGATTGGCCTAACTGGTCTTAAAAAGATGCTAATGAAGGATATGCACTCTGAGTAAACGATATGGTCACACGTAAGATGGTTTGGACAAGGTATGCAAACTATTTGTCGAAGGACAATGTTATAACTCTACTTTGTCGAGGACTGTTCAAATGAGAACTTTTTTATTTTTCAAGAATTTAAGAACTTCGATCTATACATTTAAAAGTACATTATTAAGTCATTGTAGTTTTGACACGTGTCTCATGTGCATATTCAAACTAGCAATCAATGTAAAGTCATAGCCACCAAATGTGACTTTGGTAGTGGGATACGTGTCACATGCAGATCAAAGATGCATCTTAATTTAATGAATATATTTGAATTCTTAGGTTTTCTAATTTTTGAGAGTTCTCAACCGAGTGCCCTTTTGTCTCATTTATAATTTTATCTAGACCATTTTTTATCGATAGAGAACGACTCAACAATTCCCAGACTCATGCATATGGTGGAGTTCGATCATTGGATTTAACGGTATTTTCACGGACACAACCATGAGACCCCCATACCTGATGACTAATAATAAGAAATCGATTTCGTATATTATATATCACACGACAAACAAATCAATAACGAAAAAAAAACATGGATAAAAGAAGGTTCAAAGTCAGGATCTTAGGCATAAACTTGAGGATTGTTGAGAAGGTGTCCTTCAACAACCTTGTAAATCCCAATAGCTGTCTCCTTCCCTTCCTTAATCTCCATCTCATCAACCTCAAAGTCACCAATGCTGTAATATATGCTTGTCATCCTACAAATACTTCCTCCATCACCATTAACCTCAATCCTGACCTCATACCCAATCTTCTCAATCTTTTCGCCCAGTGGCCCGCCCTCGATCAACTCATATTTGCACACACACTTCTTCTCATCCAGTTCATTTATCCGATGCTTCACATAGCTGAACTTGAAACCATCTACGAAGTTGACTTGCTCTACGGTCCCCGGTCCTCCGTCGCCTTGGATGACCTCCACGCCTTTTATGATCTGAGGCAGGAGCTGTGGAATGAGCTTGCCTGAGTTCACAATCAGTGCGCTAAATAGGCGGTTTGCTACTACCGGGCTCGTGTTCTCCTCTGTGAAACTCTTGACACCCATGTTTTTATTCAATGGAAATTTGTTTTGTAAATTTTTGAAGAGTTAAGATGGTTTTTATAGACGGAGATGGGCTGGTGGATTTCTAGGAAATGGTGAGGCTGCCGATGATCTAGTATTTATGTTTGACGAGGATGTTGTCATATGTTGAAACGTAGTTGTGGACAACATCGTATGGGTCCATTAGAGGGATTAGATTAGTTCAAATCTTGAATTCAAGAATGGATTGCTAGCTTGTTTAGTTTAGTTTTCTCACATGGGCTGCTTCCACCCTACTTCACAATCTCTATCGGTATATATGAGTCTTGTTCGTGACGTCTTAATATTTTTCTCCACTGAAAACGGATTAAATGTAAAATTCATTATTATGGAAACAGATTCGGAGATCGACACGGTTAAGTCTAGACCTGTACAAATCTGGATTCGGGCCGAACTTTTCAATATTTTACAACTCATTCAATAGGGCTGGGCTAAATCTGCCCAATTAATTAGGGCTCAAAATCGTGTCCAAGTCCGCTCTATTTATCGAGCCGAGTAATTCATCGGGCCAACCCGTTACAATTATGTACCAATACATTTTGGGTTTCTTGCATATCTTGAATAAAAATATCATAATTTTAAAACATATATGTGATTTAGGACACTGTTTAAGAACATGTTTAGCTACATAAAATAATTCTTCATGACATATTGACTAATTTTCTATTTTCATTTAAAGTTTTTTATGACTATTTTATTTTGTTTTAAAGTTAAACATAATAAAAATTAGGGTGTAATTTGTAGCAGGCCAATGGCGGGCCTATAAGCCTAGACGGCTAAAATATGTGTCCAAGCCCGGTCCTAATAGAAATACGGACCGAGCCGGGCTGGTCAGTCGGGCTATTATAATTGTCAAGCCCGTTTCGATGACCGGGCGAGCGGATCGGTCAAGGTGGGCTGCCCCAGATTTGTGCAGATCTAGATAAGTCACTGGGTCAGTGGTTCAATCGGGTTGACCCAGATTGAACCGCACATTCTAAAAAATAAAATAGAAATATTTATATATATGACATGGAGCGCTCGGTTGAGAACCCCTAAAAATTCAAAAACCTGAGACCCCAAATATCACTAGGACCAAGTTGCATCTTTGAATGTGGAGGTGACACGTGTCCCACTAACATTTTTCCTTCATTATGCAGTTTCGAGCATGGATTTTGCCTAGATGCATTTTAAGCTTTTGGAAACTGCACTTAGGCAAAAACTGATGCATTTTCAAGAGTACATAATGAAGACGAAATTGCATAACGAAGGGGTTCTCAAAGTTCTCGAAAAAAAGAAGTTCTCATTTGAGCGCTCCTCTATATGACATTATAATTTATCTATTTCTAACTTAATTAAATTTAATCTGTTTATGATCTGAACACAATATAATACAATTACAATTACTACAACAAATTAAGAACTCGAATAGGACAAATCAATTAAAAAACAAAAAAACAATGATAAAAAATTTAGTCTTAATTCACAAGTCGCACCCATTGTTTAAAAGAAAATACTAGACGGAGCTAGCGTTGTTTTATTAAAATGAGTGAAAAAAGCCTGCACCGCTAATACAAAAAGGCAGGCGACTTTGCCTTTCACTCAAGGGAGCCCTCAAGTGCCGACAAGTGGCAACCATTCAAAACAAAAATATTGGGAAAATAAGATTTCAAATTTAAAGATAGTTGATAGTATATATCGGAAAAGGATCATGTACAAAGGTGAGTTTTTGGTATAAAATACAAATTAATCACAGCCCTTGATCTTGTGATTTGAATGGATGAGATTAAATCTTGATTGTTGGTGTATTTTCTTGGTGGCAAACTATAAATTAATTTTGACGAACTATAAAATAAACCGACGAACTATAAAATGATTTTGACGAATTTTGTATTTTGTACCTGATCCTGACCCGTATATATCACTTAAATATTTCAAACATGTTCGATAATTGTAATTCAAATTTTTTGACTCATTATACAAACATATTATATCAAAAATTAAAATTTTATTAGATATTTAATCAAAGTCGTGATTAAATTAGGGTTTTGGGTATTTCTGATACTCAAATTAACACCAATCTAGCATAGGCGGAAAATTATCAAGTTATATTCTACGAGCCCGGTAGACTATTAGATTAATGAATTTCGAGTTAAATAGATAATAAGTAATAAATTTGATATTATTTAAAAAATAAAACAGAAGTCAACTTTAGCCTAGGGAAAGAGAAGTGAATAATTAAATAGGAGTACTCGGTTCGAGTCATGTCCATACCAAAAAAATTATAATTTTGGAGACTAAATTAACCTGTCAGACCGAGTTGTGGCGGGTCAATTGCATAGCGGTTTGATTACAAAACTGAATCGATCTGGTGACGGGTTCTCGATTTGGTTCAACCGGTCAAACCGACTGATTCGGTCTGATTTTAATAACACTAATAAAATCTATCTTTTTATATAGACTATAAACTACTTAAAGTCATGACACGTGTCAAGGGTAGTATGATCTTTTCTGATTTCTGGTTTTATTGTTCTGTGATTTAGCTAAATGTTTGCATCATGGGTAGTGGTCTAGCGGTCACAGTCTTGGTCGAATGACCAGGAGGTTGACGGTTCGAACTCCCTCGGATGCACCGGCATGAGTTTGAGGCTTTTCCATTCATTGCTTATAATACTGGAATTTTTTAAAAAAAATAATTTAGCTAAATGTTTAGTGATATGGATAAATTGTTGCTTTTCGGTTCATCAAAAATTTAATTTTATATTAATTGAACATTTAGTGTTATCACTAAACAATTAACTTTATACTGAACGAACAAGTCCAAATCTCATGCAAAACCCAAAAATCATAACAAAAAATATACAAACTCATCAGCACCATTCATTTTAATTAATAACTGAATTTTAGTCATGTTGATGTGCATAATTGACCAAAAGCAACAACAATCGATTCTCATCTCCGAAGTCGATTCTCTAATCAGTTCTAGACCATAATTCTCTTCTTAGAGTTACAGGCGACAACCCCTATTGCATAATTGACCATAATTGGCTTCTCATTAAATCAAACCCTATATTCTCTTCTCCCCCAAATTCGCCACATGGAGTCCCCCAGAAACTTCAATTTAAAAAAATATATTCTCTTCTCTCCCAAATTTGCCTCATGGAGTCGTCCACAAACTTCAATTAAGAAAAATCAGAAGTGGGTGATTTGATTTACTGACATTATAAACTCTAACGAATTATAGTCTATTTTTGATCAAAAGTGCACTATAATTCGTCAAGAAGTCTAACGAATTATAGTCCACTTTTGACGAACTATGACATAATTCATTAAAAGGGGTCTATAATTTGTTAGAGTTCTTCTTCCTCCACAACTGGTTGTTGTTGCCGTCTTCTCTCCGTTCCAGGGACGAACCCAGGAATTCGATCCGAGGTGACACTCAAAAATAAATTTGCACCATTTAGAAAATTAACATTATTTCAAAAAAATAATATACCTTATATGAAAATGAAGAACATCTTATTTGAACTAAATTTAAATGACAGTGAAAATTAGAAAATCATAAATTAGAGATATTTATTAGAGATATTGTCTTGTACAACAAAAGAAACATTTTGGTTTTTCTTATTCACACGAACTCATCGAAAAGTTAAGAAAATAAACAAAATCAAAGAAAATAAACAAAATCATGAGGAGCGCTCAACACACCAATCTACGATCTGTTTATCTCACACAGTTTTCCTGTTTCCTTTTCTCTCTCTAAGCAAATCTTACGAGAGCTTCCTGATCGGTCAAGTTCTTGACCCATTATTCACCTCATTCGATGATGGATTAGGTTTTTTTCCGAACACTTTGTTATCATTTAATCTCTTTTCCTAGTGTTTCAGGTTCGAATTACACGATGACTCGATATGGGCCTGAATGCACGAAAAGATGAAGAAAATCAGTCAAAATTCAGCATAAGGGCCACAGGCCCGTGACGAACCTCTCAGTCACGGGCGTTACGGGCAGATCGAGCAAGCTCAGGAGATGCTGAAATCAAAGTCCATCAACCGCCCGTGACGAACCTCCTGGTCACGGGCGTTACGGGCAGCTCGAGCAAACTCAGGAGAGGCGAGGATTTTGGCCGCCCGTGACGAGACGATTTGGCCCGTGACGAAGCCGGGTCACGGGACCGTCAATAAATCTCGACTGATTTCCAAATTCGACTTTTGGGCTTATTTTGGAAATACTGAGTACTTTTCTATAAATAGAGGGCTCGACCAGATCTAAAAGTGTGCTATTTTGAAGAGAAGAAACCCTAACTTGGGAGAGAAGACAGAATTCATCGTGAGGATTAACGAGCTTCATCGTTTACGGTTTACTCGTCCCTTACTTTCATTATACACTGTTTTAGGTTTAATTACCATGAACAGTGAGTAGTCCTCTCTATTCCGGGATCCTACGGATCCCGTGCTATGTAACCCTAACTCTTTATGTGATCAATAAAAGTTTATGTTTATGCAATTCGATTATTCAATTTCATTGCGTGCTTAATTTTATCGTTCTATGCATGTATTTACATCAAAGGGTATGTTTGCATTGATAGAACGTATTTAGGTTATATGCCGAAAGGTGGATGGGCCATAGGGATTAACCGGATTGCATGAAATTGATGTTAGGTCATGTTTACATGAACTAATAGGAGAACCTTTAGTTTAATAAATCGAAATCGTTGATAATCCGTGGATGGGCGGCGTTCGACGATTGAGATTAATCTAGACAATGATCCGTGGATGGGCGGCTTGTCTAGTGTTATTTCGGTTATATTCCATATTCGATAGCATGAATAATTTACGTAACATGATCGCATGATTAGTGGGGTTAGCACGGGTGAAGTATGGATTCTGGGATTCTCTCTCTGAATAAAAACACAACATTTATTTTCTGCCATTTAATTTCTGTTATTTTTCGTGACAACAAAACCGTGTTTTTACACTTGTTAATTAGGAATAGCTAAATAGGTCACTTGTTACCTAGTACTCAGGCGCATTGCTCCTAGGATCGACCCTTGGCTTACCAAGGATTATAAATTTTGTTTGACTGCAATTTGACCCCTAAAACTAATAATTTGACAACTATAAAGGGTTAAAAATACGCTTGTCAAAATGGCGCCGTTGCCGGGGAGCAGCGTTTAGTGTGATATTAGATCTAACTCATGTAGTTTAGACTATCCCACCTTACTTGATTTCTGATTTTTCTGTTGTGATTTCTTCGCTCACAGTTTTTCTTGGTTTTTGCAGGTTCTACCTAGTTCATGCCAAGGAAAGCGCTCAAACAGAAAAAGCAGATTCAGATTTCAGACGACGAAACACCGGTCCAACGAAGGTTTAATCGTCAGGCCCAGAACGAAGCTCGGTAGCTACGAGCACTGAACCATAACTTTGCAGCAATGGCTATGAATCAAGACTTGTTGAACAGAGGGATCGAAGATGGACAGCCACCACGAGTGCAACAACCAGTGCGCAGAACTCTTGGGGATTACACTACTCCACGTGTCACTGGATTTCAGTCCGCTATTGCACCACCTGGAATAGAAGCCAATACTTGGGAGCTGAAAACCGGTCTCATTCAGATGATGCAGAATAATCAATTCTCAGGAAGGATTAATGAAGACCCTCACCAGCATCTCAAGCGTTTCGTTCAGATGTGCAATACAGTGAAGACCAATGGGGTCCCTTCAGAGTCTTACTACCTCAGGCTATTCCCATTCTCACTGTCCGACAAAGCCAGCAGATGGCTAGATAGCCACGCAGAGGGTACATTTACTACATGGAATAGGCTGGCCGAAGCTTTTCTCCAGCAGTACTTTCCGCCATCGAAAACAGCACATTTCAGGAACAAGATTATATCATTTCGCTCTATTGATGGTGAGACTCTCTACGACGCTTGGGAAAGGTTTAAAGAGCTGACAAGGATGTGCCCACACCACAATCTAGAGCAGTGGCAGATTATTGATACCTTCTATCAGGGGATCGATCAGGGGATGCGTACCTTAATCAATCAAGCAGCAGGTGGGGGACTGAATCAAGTTCCGCTAGAAGACACCTATGATATTATAGAGCGAGCAGCCCAAGACTACCATCTCTGGACAAGTGACCGTGGTAATCCCAGGGACAGGAAAGGCGTGCAGGACCTCTACCAAGACGAGAGCACTAATGACATTGCTCGGTTGGCTGATTCAATGAAGATACTTGCCACCGAGATGTAGAATATGAAGCTAGCAAACGCCATGAAATCCTCAGACGTTGCTCATGTTGGCGTATACTGTCAGATTTGCGGCTCTCCTTCTCACTACGCAGATAGTTGCCCAGTGGTCGGATCAGATAATGACAGTGGGAATCAAGAGGATGCAAATTTTGTTGGGCAAAATAATCAAGGGACTGGTTTCGGGAACAGATCAACTGGTAACAGATGGGACAATCCCAACCGGAATCACCCTAACCTATCATACAAACCACAGAATCAGGCACCTACGAGTTTCCCCTACAAACAGCAGCAAGGAAATGCTCCGTACCAGCCGCGAGGGCAATACAACGTCCGACCTCAAGAGCAAAGCAACAACTCCTACCAGCCAAAGCCTCAGTACAATAACCAAGCACAAGGGCAGCAAAATCAGAACTCAGGAGGCTATTCATATCAGCCGCAGCAGCCCAAGCAACAGGAGACAAGCGAATCGTCTGGATTGGAGGGCATGATGGCTAAGTTCATGGCAGATCAAGAAAGGAGAGCCCAAGAAGCAGATAGAAGAGCTCAAGAGGCAGAAAGGAGGGCTCAAGAGCAGGAAAGATGAGTGAAAGAGCTCGAACAGACAATCCGGATGATAGGAAATCAGGTTGCTCAACAAGCAGATTCAGCACATAGAGAACCTGGGAAACTCCCTTCGAAACCAGAGCATCATCCCAGGGAATCGGTGAATGCTATCACACTCCGAGGTGGCAAGCAACTCGAAATGATACCATCTCAAACTACTCGAAATCCTGCGGAAAAATCAGCCTTGAATTCTGCACTTGATGAAGGTGAAACATCGAGAGAAGCTGAAAACCGAGAAGAAAATTCTGCGCAGACAGTGGAGCCAGCTCCTTACAAGCCTCCAGTCCCATACCCTCAGCGTCTCAAGGGTGCTAGGAGAGACAAAGAATTCATGAAATTCGTGGACAAGATTCATACTCTCTACATCACTATGCCTTTCACTGATGCTATCACGCAGATTCCTACATACGCTAAATTCATGAAAGAGATCATGACTGGAAAGAGGAAAATAGATGGCACCGAGACAGTAGCTCTAAGTGAGGAGTGCAGTGCTGCCATGCACATTCCCATGCCGCCTAAGCTTAAGGACTCAGGGAGTTTTTCTATTCCTTGTGATATTGGTGGTCTTACTATTCATCGTGCATTGTGTGATTTAGGTGCTAGTGTGTCTATCATGCCATATTCTCTGTATTCTAAACTGAACTTGGGTGATCTCTGTCCTACTAACATCTCCATTCACCTTGCGGATCGTTCTTGTAGACTCCAGAAAGGGATTCTGAAGGACGTACCCGTTAAGGTGAAGAATATTTATATCTCTGCTGATTTTGTCGTGCTAGAGATATCAGAGGACACCGACATCCCGATTATACTTGGTAGACCATTCCTTTACACTGCTAGGGTTGTTATTGACATGGATAGGGGTTCTATAGCTTTGCGAGTTGGCAGCGAACGTGTTGTCTTTTATTTACCTGACATGTGTAGAACTCCTAGTCTTCTTGCTGATTGTGACGTGTTAGACTCTGCTGATGTTGATCAGCCAATTTCACTAACCTCTATTGAGTCTTACAAGGTTGTACCAGGCTGCCCTATACCGATGGATGTCTACGCCATGAGCATAGAGGGTGCGGACGCAGCTGATGCCGCAGGAGACACAGGTAAGGAATCTTGCGCGGTAGAGCTGAAACCTCTACCTGCAAGTCTCAGGTATGAATTTCTGGGCCCTAACTCAACCTACCCGGTGACTGTTAATGCATCCTTAACTGATGTAGAGACCCAGAAATTGCTTGTTGTCTTGCGAGAACATAGACCAGCCCTAGGATATTCTATAGACGACCTCAAGGGAATTAGCCCAGATTTGTGCATGCATAGAATTAACCTTGAGGACGATGCTAGGCCTAGTAGGGATGCCTTGAGACGTTTGATCCCCAAATTGAATGATGTCGTTAAGAAAGAAAATCTGAAATTATTAGATGCCGGCATTATTTATTCTGTTGCTGATAGTAAGTGGGTTAGTCCTGTGCACGTTGTCCCTAAGAAGGGAGGTTTGACTGTCGTGCGAAATGAAAACAATGAATTAATTCCCACTCGTACTGTGACTGGTTGGCGCATGTGCATAGATTATAGAAAACTGAATAAGGCTACTCTTAAGGATCACTTTCCTTTACCTTTTATTGATCAAATGTTGGAACGTCTTGCAAAGCATAAATTTTTCTGCTACCTCGACGGTTATAGTGGATTTTTCCAGATCCCTATACACCCCGAGGACCAGGAGAAAACTACATTTACATGCCCCTTTGGCACGTTTGCTTATAGACGTATGCCTTTCGGTCTTTGCAATCCACCAGCCACATTTCAACGTTGCATGATGGCTATCTTTTCTGATTTTTTGGAACACACCATGGAAGTATTTATGGATGATTTTTCGGTGTATGGTTCCTCATTCGATTCGTGCCTCTCTAACCTTACTGATGTTCTTCGTCGTTGTGTTGACACTAACCTGGTTTTGAACTGGGAGAAGTGTCACTTTATGGTGCAGGAAGGTATAGTGCTTGGACACATGGTTTCCCACAGAGGTATTGAGGTTGATCGCGCAAAGGTAGAGGTGATTGAAAAGCTGCCCCCACCAAAAGATGTAAAAGGGATCAGGAGTTTTCTTGGGCATGCTGGATTTTACAGGCGATTTATCAAGGATTTCTCGAAGACAGCAAAGCCGCTCACTGATCTTCTTTGTCAGGAAGCTGAGTTTAAATTTACTGATTCTTGTTTAAATGCTTTCAACAGTCTAAAACTACTCTTACTTCCGCTCCTATAGTGCAACCTCCCGATTGGGAGTTGCCGTTTGAACTAATGTGTGATGCTAGTGACTTTGCAGTAGGAGCAGTTTTGGGGCAGCGCATTGACAAGAAACTACACGTAGTTTACTACACCAGCAAGGTCCTCGCCGGAGCAGCGGTTAATTACACTACGACCAAGAAAGAGATGCTGGCCGTTGTCTATGCGTTCGAGAAATTCAGGCAGTACCTATTGTGTTCGAAGACCATTGTGTACACCGATCATGCTGCTATCAAGTATCTGCTGTCGAAGAAGGACTCTAAACCTCGTCTTATCCGATGGGTCCTCCTCCTCCAGGAATTCGACATTGAAAATAGGGACAAGAAGGGTGCTGAAAATCTGGTTGCAGATCACTTGTCACGCCTCGAGCTAGGAGAGCTCAACCGCGAAGAGGACAAGCTCCCGATAAATGACTCTCTAGTGGACGAACAGCTGATGCACATTGATGTGGACAACGTCCCATGGTATGCAGATTTCGTAAATTTCCTGGCCTGTGGCATCCTCCCTCTCGACCTCTCGCACAACCAGAAGAGGAAATTCCTTTCCGACGTTAAAAGGTACTTCTGGGATGACCCTTTCCTTTATAGATTATGTGCTGACGGTCTTTACAAGACTTGTGTCGATGAGGATCAGATCTCGTTTATTCTGGAGCGGTGCCACTCTTCACAGTACGGTGGACATGGGGCTGGTTCAAAAACAGCAACAAAGGTTCTACAATCCGGTTTTTTCTGGCCTTCACTATTTAAGGATGCACATGACTTCGTCAAAGCCTGTGACCAGTGCCAGAAGACAGGTAATATTTCGAAGCAGCAGGAGATGCCCCAGCAGAGCATCCTCGCAGTGGACCTCTTCGATGTATGGGGGATTGATTTCATGGGACCATTCCCACCTTCTTACGGAAATCAGTATATCTTGGTAGCAGTCGACTATGTTTCTATGTGGGTTGAAGCAGTCGCTACTCCTACTTGCGACGCCAAGGTAGTCATCAAAATGTTTCAGAAGGTGATTTTCCCTCGGTTCGGAGTACCCAGAACAGTCATCAGCGATGGCCGCTCTCATTTTAAAGAAAGAAACTTCGAGACGTTGCTGAAAAGTATGGCGTGTATCATAAAATTGGCACCCCTTATCATCCTCAGACTAGTGGACAGGTAGAGATCTCTAACAGAGAGATCAAGAGCATATTGGGAAAGACTGTTTCGAGCCACAGGAAAGACTGGGCGTCCAAGCTAGATGACGCACTGTGGGCATACAGGACTGCATACAAAACACCTATCGGTATGAGTCCGTTCAGACTCGTCTATGGAAAAACCTGCCACTTGCCGGTCGAACTCGAGTACAAAGCGTTATGGGCTATTCGGGAGCTGAATATGGACATAAGGGAAGCGGGGGAAAAGCAAATTCTGCAACTCCACGAGCTTGATGAAATTAGACTAGATTCATATGAGAACGCTCGGATTTACAAGGAGAGAACGAAGAAATGGCATGACAAGAGGATCGTGCGCAGAGAATTCAACGAGGGCGAGCGAGTTCTTCTCTACAACTCCCGTCTTAGATTATTTCCTGGGAAATTGCGCACAAAATGGAGTGGCCCTTATACACTGGAACGAGCACACCCCGACGGGCATGTAGAAATCAGTGTGGAAGGAGGTAAATCAATGGTAGTCAATGGGCAGCACCTCAAGCACTACCACGTTCTGAAGCATTTAGCACCTCCTGACGGGATTGATGACAACCTACTTCTCGGGAAGGGATCCCAGCAAGGGACTTCCCGAGATTGCTTCTAGTTCCACCACCTTTGCTATGTCTCGCCAAGACGTTAAACTAGGTCTCTTCGGGGAGTAACCCTCGTTGTAAGTTTTCTTTCGTTGCTTTTGCATTGTATGTTATTGCAGGACCATTCGGAAAGATCTTCATCACCGAAGGCGATCGCGAAACAGATCTCGAAAAGTCAGTTTTATTTTCTCTCCAGGACCGCCCATTTACCCCGTGACCAAAGGACTCGTCACGGGCGTTACGGGTTTTTATGCCAATTCAGTGGATTCGCTTATTCCTAGTCCGCCCGTTCAGCCCGTGACCAAAGGACTCGTCACGGGCGTTACGGGATCTTCGGGACATTCAGCGAGTTTTGCAAATTTTGGGACGCCCGTTCAGCCAGTTACCAGATGGTCGTCACGGGCGTTACGGGCCTTCGTGCACTTTCAGAATGTTTGCCCAATTATGCAACCCGTTCAGCCCGTGACCAAAGGACCCATCACGGGCGGAACGGGCATCTGCTTCTATTTCAGTTTGAAAAACAAAACAAAAGCGGAACGGGCATCTCCTTCGATCCGAACCTGCCGGGAATGAGCCCGAGGTCGCAGCCCAGCCTCCACTTGAGGATGCTTTCATGGACGGGGCCGCGCTCACCTCCAGCAGCTAGCCACATATCATATTCACTAATTTACATGCTCAAATGTCTATGTATTGCGATTGAAATCCTCGTTTTCTTTGATACTCCTTGACTGATTGACATTCTTTTGGACTCGAAGTCTAGGACGTGAAATAGTTTTATTCGTATGTGTATTCTCTTGAGTCAGTATCATTGCTAGCCCTCGCCTATCACATGTTCTACGTATTTCTTGAAGCATGTTTAAGATTTGATACTAGTAGGCACCGCTTCAAAACTTTCAAGCTTACAATTGCATATCTTTTTCTAGGTGACCTCAGTACTAGTATATGATTCTCTACCCTTGTCGTGATTTGCATGCACCCGCCTTTATTCATACACTATGTCAAGCTTTAAGTGTGGAGTTAGACAATTGACCTTCAAGTTTTCCCCTCAAAAACAAAGTTCTCAATTCTGGAAAGTGGGTAAAACATCGAACCCAAGCATAGTTGTTTTTGAAAAAAAACCAGTTTGAAAAAAAAAGAAGAAAAAAAATTTGTTTTTGTTGAATTCTGCGAAAGCAGAAAATACCAAGGACTCGGTGAGAAAAGTCACCCCTGGTATATGGAAAACACTCTTGAAACAATTTCTGCCCCCTTCCGCTTGATATAGTGTAAATCCACCTTCTCGCCGCATGCAAGTCATATCTTACCTTGAGAATTCATATACTATAGTCTAAGGGACGATCCTCGTGCTTGCACTGAATTTTCCTATGCAATTTTTCGCACTATTTTTCAGAAAAATTCTTAAGCCAAGCTCCTCTTCTCTTACGGGTCATTGCCTAGTCCTTGGCACTTGAGAATGAGCTTTGCGCCAAGAGCCCGTGGACTATCCCTAGATAGCATAGGTGAATGGCGAGCATGTTTTGTGCAACTTTTCATATTCTTATCCCGCTGCGATAGAACTATTTAGAACCTGTGATGAGGCGTTTGTTAGTCGTGTGTACTGACCGTTTGGATGCATAACTCGTTTAATCTATGATTGTCTGAAACTTTTGATGAAGATGTCTGTCTTGAAGTTAAGGTAACACGATGAATCCGAGGTATGACATGACTTTACTATGACTTGTTGAGCATCATTCATGCATACACGTTAGTTAGTTGTATAGGGGATTTGTAGGTAGTCCCATTCCTGAAAACCTTCACGAGACTATACTCGTCCTACTAGGGCAGCCTATAGGTTTAAAGGCTTGATGCATACGCTAAATGCATTCGTGTCCTCTACGACAGTGAGTTATCTTTTTATTTCTGTTCTATGTAGGATTGATCACATGTCACTTGAGTAGGTAGTTCAAACCCTCTAAGTCTGGTTGAGCCCCATGTTGACTTGCATTTTTCTGCCTCTTGTTCTAACTTTGTTCGGGACGAACAAATCCTAAGTGTGGAGTGTTTTGATCGGTCAAGTTCTTGACCCATTATTCACCTCATTCGATGATGGATTAGGTTTGTTTTCCGAACACTTTGTTATCATTTAATCTCTTTTCCTAGTGTTTCAGGTTCGAATTACACGATGACTCGATATGGGCCTGAATGCACGAAAAGATGAAGAAAATCAGTCAAAATTCAGCATAAGGGCCACAGGCCCGTGACGAACCTCTCAGTCACGGGCGTTACGGGCAGATCGTGCAAGCTCAGGAGATGCTGAAATCAAAGTCCATCAACCGCCCGTGACGAACCTCCTGGTCACGGGCGTTACGGGCAGCTCGAGCAAACTCAGGAGAGGCGAGGATTTTGGCCGCCCGTGACGAGACGATTTGGCCCGTGACGAAGCCGGGTCACGGGACCGTCAATAAATCTCGACTAATTTCCAAATTTGACTTTTGGGCTTATTTTGGAAATACTGAGTACTTTTCTATAAATAGATGGCTCGACCAGATCTAAAAGTGTGCTATTTTGAAGAGAAGAAACCCTAACTTGGGAGAGAAGACAGAATTCATCGTGAGGATTAACGAGCTTCATCGTTTACGGTTTACTCGTCCCTTACTTTCATTATACACTGTTTTAGGTTTAATTACCATGAACAGTGAGTAGCCCTCTCTATTCCGGGATCCTACGGATCCCGTGCTATGTAACCCTAACTCTTCATGTGATCAATTAAAGTTTATGTTTATGCAATTCGATTATTCAATTTCATTGCGTGCTTAATTTTATCGTTCTATGCATGTATTTACATCAAAGGGTATGTTTGCATTGATAGAACGTATTTAGGTTATATGCCGAAAGGTGGATGGGCCATAGGGATTAACCGGATTGCTGAAATTGATGTTAGGTCATGTTTACATGAACTAATAGAAGAACCTTTAGTTTAATAAATTGAAATCGTTGATAATCCGTGGATGGGCGGCGTTCGACGATTGAGATTAATCTAGACAATGATCCGTGGATGGGCGGCTTGTCTAGTGTTATTTCGGTTATATTCCATATTCGATAGCATGAATAATTTACGTAACATGATCGCATGATTAGTGGGGTTAGCACGGGTGAAGTATGGATTCTGGGATTCTCTCTCTGAATAAAAACACAACATTTATTTTCTGCCATTTAATTTCTGTTATTTTTCGTGACAACAAAACCGTGTTTTTACACTTGTTAATTAGGAATAGCTAAATAGGTCACTTGTTACCTAGTACTCACGCGCATTGCTCCTAGGATCGACCCTTGGCTTACCAAGGATTATAAATTTTGTTTGACTGCAATTTGACCCCTAAAACTAATAATTTGACAACTATAAAGGGTTAAAAATACGCTTGTCACTTCCTTCCAACTGAGTTGGATTTCCTAATTCCTACTTGCCTGAGAGGGCATTTCGTCCCAAAGAACAACCATCAACACCAGACATCACTCAAAGCACTGCATCTGAAGACAAGGAGTTCGAAACAAGAAGCTTATCACCCGAGCGGAATGAGAACAACGGAGGCAAACCATATAGATGTGCTTACAGATAGATTCAGAGGAGGAAAAGTCACCAAAGTAACCCAGTTTCAAACTCAAATTACCTAAATACACCGATTGAAATTCAAATAACCAATCTACTCCATTTTATAATAATCCAGGTTTCTAATAAACCGATACTTATATTTCTGGTTTCCCTTCTACCGGGACTATACAAAATTGAAGACGTGGCTCGGTTTGGGGCCTACGTGAACCATTCGAGGCCAGTATGGCATCAAGGGAGAAACCTGAAATCTAATAGTTCCGGTTTGAGCGACATTGGGTGAGAGGAAGATCGATCGGTGCTGAGTTCTTCATTTCGTAAAAGGTGACCACTGCCTACGAACTCAACACGTACGAGTCATTCTATTCAAGCTACTGTTCCAGATTGAGTGTTGCACAAACCAAAGCTGCACAAGTTCAAACTAGCTGTTGCACAGTCTTCGGGAGAGGACTACAATCTTCAGGAGAAGATTTGGTGGATAAAGAGAGGGATCTCAGATCAAAGGGGAGCTTTGATCGCAAGTCACTGGAGTGTTAAGTCGGCTGTTTGAGAGGGAGTCTGCAAACATAAGTCCTTGTACCCTAAACCCATTTAGTGAATTGCTTTCCACCGGGCTTGGGATAAGCCCCCCAGACGTAGGCTAGTTAATATCGAACTGGGTATCATTTCCTGTGTGCTAGTTTCTGTTCTAACTGCACTTACTACCGTGCTAACTTAATCCGCCTAAGGAATTCAACCAGTAGTTCGATCACTAGCTGGTTAAATATCTCGGTATTTATACATCGGAGAAATTTCAAAAACTACATGATATAGACTACCTTTATTAATACTTTTTATCACAGTTTTGTTGTCTTTAACAACCTCTCTTATCCTATTATGTGTATTAATGTGACAACCAAGATTATCAAACTCAGATTCTGATAAAAGACTCCTTCTCAAATTAGGCACCCAACCAACATTTTGCACAGTTCTAATAACACCATCATGCATTCTTAAAAGAACTTTACCAACTCCCTTAATTTGCAATGTGGTTTGGTCACCAAGCATGACTCCACCAGCATTGTGCAGCTCCAAGGAGCTGAACAAATGCCTATGGGGAGTTGCATGCATGGTACACCCTGAATCCAAGATTCAGGAGTTACCAGCATCATCATTGGTAGCCATGAGTAGTTCCTCATTGTACTGAGGCCTCTTTTCACACACATTACTTGTACTGGACTTATTTTAAGTGTTTTATCTTCTTTTCTCTTGAAACAATAACCAATAGTGTGACCTAACCTTCCATAGTAGGTACACTTTAGAGGAGAAGAGGACTTATCATATTTTTTCTTTTCAGGATTCTTGTCATTTTGATTTTGATGAGTACCCTTGTTACCATTTTTCTTAGATTTACCCTTGAATGTGTTTTTTCCCTTAACAAACATAACCTTAGTTTTAGGTCAATTTTAGAGCCATTTTTGATTTGAAAACCCTTAAGGTTTCATTCTGTTGACTAACAGCTTCTATTATTTTAGAGACAGTCAAATTATCTCTACCATATTGTATGACATCTCTTAAGGTGTCAAACTGAGGGGGAAGGGAATTGAGGAGGACCACAGCTTGGTGATCAGCCTTAATTTCATCATCACATCTTTTTAATTCTAGGAACATCTTAAGAAAGACATCCAGATTCTCTTGAAGACTGATGGAAAGATTCATCTTAAATGTAAACAATTTATGAAATTATATCCCCTGTTCAAGCTTGTGTCCAAGATACAGTTGCGACAGACCTTGAACTCTTTTCACAACAGTTCAGCAGACAGTTCAAGGCACAGTTGCGACAGACCTTGAACTCGTATCACAACAGTTCAGACAACAGAACAAAAGTAGAAGGACGCACAGAATGATAACCCAGTTCGGCCACGCCTACTCTGGGGGGTTTCCCACACCCTAGAAAGGACATCAAATCTTTATTACGAGTTAGAGCTACAAGTGGACTTACGCTTACACCTTGTAATCGCCTAGCCTCTAACACTACGTCTCTTAGATTTGCAACCGAGGTTTACAGCAGTTAACCTCGATCCCCTTCGTCCGAACCTGCAGTCCGAACATTCTCAACCTTCTCCTGAAGCTCAGATGCTTTCTCTCGAAAGCTTGTTCACCTTTGTTGTGTGCGGCAATTTGACCGCTTCCAGGCAGTCTCAGTTGCACTTGATAAGACTGCTCTTGCACCGATGAGTTTCCAGTGAGGAAACACAACCGGCCGTCACTTTCTTCTTCTCCAATCGGTAGAGTTTGATCGTGTATATTTTGATCTTGAAAGCGATGCAGAATAAGGGCGCCCTAGCATTGTATTTATATGCTAGGACGAAACCCTAATTTGCACAAGATAATCCCATCAAATATTTAGGAGATATTCCTAGATATTTGATGTTTATCTTTCTCAAATCGGTTGGAAGAATATACGAAGTCTTCTTGCCTAAGTAAGCAGCGCCGCCTTCAATGTAGATATTCATTTGAATATCTTATGCTCGAATAAGTTGCTGGCTGACTTAACTTGGCGATATCTTCGCTGTCCAATATCCTTCTGGAAAATATCCTTGCGTCTGCTCCACGCTGTATATGAGTACTAGGATATGTTCGAACTCCCCCTGAACTCCTGCTCAAACTGTCTAAGCTACGTTTTGCCAAATACATGCCACTCAAGGGAACATCAATCTCCCCCTTGGCATTTTGGCAAAACCAGATCTACTAGATAACTAAGTCTATCTAACTATCTAGACAATAGACAACTTTGAGGGAAACAAAAATTGTCTCCTAAAAAATACTCCCTCTTTTTGCCACAAACTGGCAAGGGGTGCGATCCGAGTTCGAACAGCCAATCAAAATGTGCCAGAACAAGCACTAAGTACGAAAGATTTAAACAAAAAATTCAGGGAGATAGTTTTTAGAGGACCTTCATGCAGACGACCCATCATCAGATTCATCCTCACTTGGGTAGCTGAGGGCACGAGCGAGCTTGTTGATGCGCTTGCGTTGCTCCTTGTCCACTTCGATGATGACATTCAGGTCATTGAGCAGCTGGCTCCTCTCATCCCGGCCCATCCTGGCTCCCCCTCGACTCGACTCTGCAACACCCTTTCCTTTCTGGTTCCCCTCCTTGAGATCGTTCACGTGACGCCCTTTAAACAACTTGTGGTCAACGATGAACTTGATGGGTGCCTTTGTGAGATGGTCAGGCGAGGCCTTCAAATCTGGAGCTTGATGGATGATCAGCTCATATATCAGAGACGGGAAGCAAATCTGGTGCAGAGTTCTCTGCGAAGTAGCATGTTCAGCAATCTGTTTCAACATCACTCTGCCCAGGTTGAACTTCAGCTTATTCCCTATCTGATAAATCAGTTGGGCCATGTCCTTATTGACAGTTGAGCGATGATTAGACGGCCTCCAGTTGAAGACAACAATGAAAAACAGCATCGAATAGAACGTAGACAGATCCGCTGTATTCACAACTAACTCAGGCCTCCACCGAACAGAGCCTGCAGTGATGGTGCTCACTATCTTCTCAAAGCTAGATTCCTCTTCATCAACAGCTGGGTCGTTCATGGAGAAGTATACATTGATCAGCTCAGGATCAATCTTGATCCTTCTTCCTCTAACATAGAAGACCCCATAATCTGTTTCTCCAATAACCCCAAACCCAGGAGGAAGGTTTACCATGGCTTCACGCACCAATTGCTCGTTGAACGGCTTGCATCTATCCAGCATCCAGAACAGATCAGATTCCTTGAGCACCTCAATCACTTCCTTTCCCTTGTATCGGGACTCATCTAGCAACCTCTCAGGAATGATTTTCCTTTTCAGCACACAACTCCATTTCAACGCAGCGTCTTTATTAACGAACCACACTCCTTTCTTGACCTTACCCACTGGAACAGTCTCAGACTCAGGGGCTGAGACTTTGCATCTCCCAGCATCTTCAGAGACGGGAACCGCAGCATCGTGCTTCCTTTTCTTGGAAGAGCCGACTCCCCTTGCACCAATGCTGACCTCAGTAACCTTCTGAACTGATCCCTTTGTAGATTTTGCAAAATCTACCTTCTTCTTTTCCTTGTCCTTCTTTGTCCTTTTGAGATTGACAAGAGGAACACTGTCTTGGTCATCTTCTGAAAGAGTAGCATCCTTCGACAATTGCTTCGCAGTGTCCTCACGAACTGATGCACCATCCTTCTCCATATGATCATCTTGAGAAACAACTACAGGTACAGCCACTGTCTCCTTAGTACCAACTTCCTCTGGAGCTATTCCAGTCTCAACATCAGTCTGAACAGATGGTTCCACAGTTGGAACGCTTGTAGCTTTCTCTACAACTCTTCCAGTCGCAACACCAGACTGAACACTCGGTTCCACAGTTGGAACACTTGAAGCTTTCTTTGCAACAGACTCTTCTGCCCCAACGGCCTGATCACGTGGAACTTCCTCCGAACTTGCCACTCCTCGATCCTTTTCTTTTTCTAGATCTTCCATGACATCATCAATGTCTTTGTACATCTTCTCCAACTCCTCATCCTTTTCTGCTGGGTCTGATTCTTCTGGTATGGATTCTTTCAACACATCCGTCTTCCCTGATGGATTAATCTCCTCTGACACAGTCTCAGCATGCTTACCGGAACCTTCATTAATGACTCCTTCTTGATTCTTAGACGGCTCAGCATCATTAATCACCAAATTTCTCTTCCCCGAGGTCTCAATGAACTTCTCTGATTCTTCATCGGACATTGCAATCTTCCTACCTCTAGTGGCATATATATGAGCTAGATATTTTCTGGGAGAGTCACGAGCCCGCTTAATCTTCTTCCTATGACCAGCCTTTGGAGGTACGTATCCGGTGGCAAAAATCTTCTCCCTCCATGATGTTGAGCCACCAACCGCTTTGCTGGGCTCGCCGCTTTCCACAATCTTGTCAGGATTGTTTTTAGTAACAGAACTACCAGCCTTGTCGCCAACTCGCCTTATCAATAATAGCAACACTACTAGTACCATCACCAATAACAGCCCTACTGGCTTCATCACATTCAACAGACTTACCCTCCTTCTCGACACCCACATTCAGATCTTCCTTCACAGAATTTTCAACAAACGAAGTATTTGCAGAATCTGAACGAATAGTTGGAAATACCTCAGATTGGGGACGGACTTCTTGAGACGTACCAGCATCTATTGAGACGGACGAGTCCACCACGGTCGACTGAGGGATCTTCTTTGCTTCGGCCAAAGATTCGGTGTCGGAGCGTAAAGGCGACGCCTTTTTCACCTTCGAAGCTTTTGATTTCAGGATTTGGGGTTTCGCCGCCAGAGCTTTTGAGGACTGCATGCTTTCCCTCTTCTTTTCAGCGGATTTGACGCCGGACTTAGATGATTTTTTGGTGTTCACCATCGCTGTTGAATAGATGAGCGGTTGAGAGAGAAGTCGCTGAGAGTCGTTCTAGGGTATGGGCGAGAGAGGGAGTAGACTGCGAACTGATTTGTGTTTCAAAAGAAATACTCTAGCCTTTTCAACTTCCCAAATCTGTCAACTCCGGTTTCAAATAACGGCATAAAAAATCTTCGAGAATATTCAAAAAAAAATTAGTCTTCACGCGCTGCACCTTCTGTTCCAGCTCCCTTCCTTAGGTGGTCAGTCCAACTGTTCAGCTGGAGATTCGACTTTGACTGACCACCGTCGTATGCATTCAGTGGTTGACACCACATAGACCCATTGGGGATCTGGGTGTTCCACTCCGTAACCTGTCATAGGGGTTGACAAAGGTCTTGGTATGCCTCAGAGTTATCATCTTCAGGTGCCCTTCATATTCATATTTTCTTGTTTGGCTCCAGGCATATTTCTGTGGGCATTGTACGAACTCCTTCCATAACTGTGACACCTACTGATTCAATAGTTTCCTGGGACAGTTGTCAACATGGATTTGTGCGCATCTCCAATCAAGCCTTGTGTTCAAAGTCTTATCCACCCCCCTCGCAGAAATCTATGTTGAGCGTTTGCACAGGCAAGAGCAACTGGTTGCTTGCCATGGTGCTCGTCGTTCATCGATCCCATCAGACCCATCCCAATGGTGTAGCAGTTGTTGGCATCCCTTCTTCCTTTCATCAGTGTATCGCCATTCTTGTCTAGGACAAGGCATGAGTAACTAGAGAATGACACATAATGTCCATCGTCGCACAGTTGACTGATGCTGATAAGATTCCTTGTCAGACCTTTGACAAGGAGGGTGTTCTTGAGTGCAGGGAGATCCGGAACCATCAATGTCCCACAGCCGATCACCTGACCCTTTCCACCATCCCCGAAGGTGACAAACTACATCTGCTCAACATGTCTAATATGGGTAAGATATTGAGAGTTACCTGTCATGTGGGCGGAGCATCCGCTGTCGAGGTGCCAACTATTTTGCGCTATGTAGCTTAAGGAGTAGCAGGCCACCATGCAAACGGTTTGGTCTGCCTTTTGAACCCAGAATTGTTTCTGTCGCGGTATGGTCCGTTGTTGGAAAGCACGTCGTTCAGCAAGAAATAGGCAACACTTCAGTTTGATGTGTCCCATCTGGTTACAGTACCAGCAAGTGCGCCACTCTCTCCTTTGCTTTACTGGTGAGGAATCACGGCGTTGGACGGGTGTTCCACGAGTCTTTCCATCATTTGGTGTGCTAGGAGACTTCCTGTGATCGGCTAGGTTCTTTCCTCTGGACTGTTTCACCTTCTGTTCAGGCCGCTGTTCCGTCACCTGTTGTGCTTTAACGAGGGTAGTGCCTTTTGAAGTGCCTTCTTCCGTAAACCTCAACCCTCGATGTCCAGACTCCATCCTCTAAGACCTGAGAATATCATTTAAGTCTTTAGTGCCAGAGTTGAGCATTCTTACTGATTGTTTGAGGTGATTGAGCTCCTTCTCAGTGTCTGCATGATCCATTCTTTCAGATTCAAGCTGGAGTTCCAGCTGTTCGACCCTCCTGAGTTGGAACACCTCCTTGCGCTTCAGATCTGTGATGGTTTTCCTCAGACCTGCCATGCCGACTGGATGAGTCTCCCGATCTTTCTCCATGTCGAGTTTCAGTGTGGATACTGTACCCAGGAGCTCTGTTCTCTAAGCCAGAAGACACAATCTTTCTTGTTTCATTTCAGCCCGTTGAGTGTTCTGTGAGTCTATTGTGCCTTCGAGTTCCACCTTCTGTGTAAGCAGTATTTCGACCTCCTGCCAGACCTTGTCCTTTTCTATAGTGGCGCTTGCTACTGTGTCATTCAACTTCTTGTTGACCTTGATCAGTATCAGCCATTTCTCGTACAGATCTTTATATGTCTCAGCTAGAGACTCCTGCGTGAGTTCTTCATCGTCACTGTCTGAGAGGTCTTCAACCGGGAGTTCCAACTGAGGTGGTACTCCTTCACTGGAATTGCTGCAATCTCTAAGAGTAGTAACAAAAGCCACAAAATTAGTGGTTTCACCTTTTTCTTCGTCTGACTCACTATCGCTGAAGCTAGCGACCATTGCCTTCTTCTTCATGAGGGTATTCGCGCATTGGGAGGCAATATGTCCGAACCCCTTGCATTAATGGCACTGAATTTCTTCCTTTCCTTTGTCAGAAGAGTCTTGTCTCATGTCTCTGGATCTTGACCTGTTGGGTTTCCAGTTTCGGAAGCTATTTGATGAAGGTTGGCCCTGTTCTGGTCCACGTCTATTTATTTTCCGCACCATTCTGCCAAAATTCTGAGCCATCATAGCCAGTTGTTCAGTAGTGCAGCCACCATCCAGTTTGTCTTCAGACATGTCCACTTTTAGGGCGATTCCCTTCACTTCCCCAGGTTGAAAATCATGTTTGATCTCGTAGGTCCTGAGAGAACCCATCTGCTCGTCCAGTTTTAGTTTGGTAATGTCATGCATTTCCTCAATGGCTGTGACCTTTATGGCAAATATCGGAGGGAGTGATCTTAGAACTTTGCTGGCCAATCTTTCTTCATCAATGGGTTTCCCTAGTGAAGACGCCTCGTTGGACAGTTCCAGAACTCTGGTGTTGTACTCAGTGATGGTTTCACTTTCCTTCATTTTCATTTCTTCAAACCTGGTTGTGACAGCCTGCATGCGTGAGTTGCGAACCTTGTCCGTTCCTTCAAAGGCTGTTTGGAGGATGTCCCATGCTTCCTTGGCCACTTCACAGTTGATGATGAGCTTCATGACGTTTTCATTTACGGTAGAAAAAATTGCGTTCATAGCCTTTGAGTTTCCCATAGATGCTTTGTCCTCCTCTTCTGTCCACAGTGCTTCTGGTTTTGAGATCGGTTCTCCAGTGAGATTGTTCATCATGGGTTCCATCCAACCTTTCAGAACAACCTTCCACGCTTTTTCGTCTAGCGATTTCAGAAAGGATCTCATCACGGGCTTCCAGGTGGCATAGTTTGATCCTTCGAGTAGCGGGGTCTGATGATGCTTTGTCCTTCCTTCAGAGTCATATTGAACAGTTCAGGATCCCACTCAGTGTGTCGAGTGTCGGCTCTGATACCAATTGAAATTATATCCCCTGTTCAAGCTTGTGTCCAAGATACAGTTGCGACAGACCTTGAACTCTTTTCACAATAGTTCAGCAGACAGTTCAAGGCACAGTTGCGACAGACCTTGAACTCGTATCACAATAGTTCAGACAACAGAACGACAGTAGAAGGACGCACAGAATGATAACCCAGTTCGGCCACGCCTACTCTGGGGGGTTTCCCACACCCTAGAAGGGACAGCAAATCTTTATTACGAGTTAGAGCTACAAGTGGACTTACGCTTACACCTTGTAATCGCCTAGCCTCTAACACTACGTCTCTCAGATTTGCAACCGAGGTTTACAGCAGTTAACCTCGATCCCCTTCGTCCGAACCTGCAGTCCGAACGTTCTTGACCTTCTCCTGAAGCTCGGATGCTTTCTCTCGAAAGCTTGTTCACCTTTGTTGTGTGCGGAAGTTTGATCGCTTCCAGGCAATCTCAGTTGCACTTGATAAGACTGCTCTTGCACCGATGAGTTTCCAGTGAGGAAACACAACCGGCCGTCGCTTTCTTCTTCTCTAATCGGTAGAGTTTGATCGTTTGAAAGCGATGCAGAATAAGGGCGCCCTAGCATTATATTTATATGCTAGAACGAAACCCTAATTTGCACAAGATAATCCCATCAAATATTTAGGAGATATTCCTAGATATTTGATGTATATCTTTCTCAAATCGGTTGGAAGAATATACGAAGTCTTCTTGCCCAAGTAAGCAGCGCCGCCTTCAATGTAGATATTCATTTGAATATCTTATGCTCGAATAAGTCGCTGGCCGACTTAACTTGGCGATATCTTCGCTGTCCAATATCCTTCCAGAAAATATCCTTGCATCTGCTCCGCGCTGTATATGAGTACTAGGATATGTTCGAACTCCCCCTGAACTCCTGCTCGAACTGTCTAAGCTACGTTTTGCCAAATACATGCCACTCAAGGGAACATCAATTTACATAAAAGTGAAATCTTATTTGGCAGGGATTTAGCCAAATATATGTCCTCAAGAGCATCCCATAATTTTTTGGGATCAGAATGTTGCAGGAGCTGCCTGGCAACATCATCTGCAAGCCTCATCATTATTTCAGAATGAGCAATTTCCTTTAAGTCTCTTTGTTGTTGTTCCGAGGTGGGAACAACCCACTCTTCTGTTATAACCTTATAGCACCTTTCTTTGATTAGGATAGTCTTCATTCTGACTTTCCACATGGCAAAGTCAGAAGTACCATCAAAAAGTTTAAGCCTAAGAGCATCAGCCATCCTAAGTGAAGGATCAAGGGCAAGATGCAACCGGGGAATAAAACTAAAGGCAAGGACCTTCAAGGACTGTCAAGAACTCTCAAGAACAGTCCCTAACTACTCTGATACCACGTTGTGAAAAATAGATTAATCCAATGTATGTTAATATCCCGAGTTCTCGTAGTCCAATTGTAAAACCTTAGTTGATTTATTATCAAGAAATGACCTAACGAGATTGAGAACTGAAAGTTAAGAAAACAATCAGTTTTTACGTAGTTCGGGGGCTGACCTACTCCACGGAGCCTCGGGGACGAGGAGACTCAACCCAATGATCAACTATGTCAAACAAGGTTACACAATTTTTACCATAAATGTTCTAATGGTGATATTGCAGGCAAAACCTAAGGGTCCAGAGTTCTATGCACCACGCTATATCAAAGAATCACAAAGACAGTGATGATTTCCCTAGATTTCGATCGAACGGACGCTTTCGCCAAAATTTGGCTACGATAGTCCGTTCCAAGTTTGCAGCATGCTTCCCCGGAAGACTGAGTCGACTTCACTCAAATTGCCGGTGCTGGAGGCTCTGCCACACAGTAGAGATCTCGTCTGGGTTGTCACGGTCGTCGGATCGCTTCAATCGTATTTGGATTGCTCTCGGTGTATCGCACTCTCAATATTTGACCTAATTCCCAATTTGGGAATCCAGCTCGATATATGCCGACTTCAGAGGAAGAACAAAACGACTGTGTTTTCGTCCAAACCGAAAACACAATTCGCGCTCGAATCGAACGATTCCGTTCCACTTAAGCTCCGAAATCTCACGCTATCAAAAATGTCGCCGTTCCTTTAGCTTGAAATCTCCCGCTAACCCTAAAACGTCGTCGTTCCCTTTGATCTCTCAAAACTCACTTGGCGCCTTGGCTAAACTGCGTCGTTTCGGTTGAAGGAGGCTGGACTTAGGCTAAGGGAAATCCTAGTCCTACCCACAACCCACTTCACAAAATGGATTACAACCTAACAACTGTCGATCATGAAAATAGGTAAAGACATTGCCACACCTCAGGTTATAAACTCTATTGTCACCGAGCTCCAAAGCAGTTTCTTAAAGTTATCGTTACCATCATTCGCCCTTGCGTCATACAGATTCGAAGCATTTGTTTGGGAGAGTGACTGCCAAAAGGAGCAGTTGCTTTTGCAAGAAGCTGGAAATTGGTTAAAAGCTCGACAAGTTGAGCACCCAGACTATGGCTTCTTTATTACCAACTATATCAGCCCAATCCAAAGAAGATAATCTTACACCAGGTCATTTGATTTTGGAATGCCGTTAAGTTCTTCTTTATGAGTGGTTTTCCTAGGGACCTCCATATTTATATTTTCCGGTAAAGGAAATGCTACAGCCCTGGCTCAAATCCCTCTTATAGTAGCTGGATTGATACTAAAAGACGATGAAAGATAGTCTTTACACGTTGCACAGATCTATAATTAAATTCAGGGTAAGGAGCAGGTGATGACTTGCCTAGGGGCCGAGGCACATGTTCCAGGTTAGATTAGCTGATAAAGAACTCTCCTTTGTTGTACATTTTATCTGCATCAAGTAGATCTTGTGTGATTCTCAAATGCGTGAATGATCTTATATCACATATCCCTATATTCTTTAAAAGTTTTTTAATTTCATGATACGATTCGGGATAATAATTTGGGTTCGGAAAGAGATATTGTGTGATTCTCAAATGATTGTTAAAGCTCTTGTCGGATCATCCATTGTCGACTTTTAAGTTTCATAGTACTTAAAATGGTACCCAAATAGTTTTGTCACTCCCCGCATATATGGGAGTTTGTGCGTCTACGAGAAGTCTTTAATACTTATCAAATGCCTCCTTGCCAAAATAATCATTTTCAAGGTCCTCCTCATGTGGTTCCAGATTAGGGGAAGCGTCGGTAAACATATCTATTGTAGGATCCATGTAATAAGCACCACTTTCTTCAACTGTTCCACATATTTTTCCATAATATATTGGCGTCAATCCCCATGAGAAGTCCAAATTATGTCATCTTGCATTATACCATTGCGAAACAAATGTGTTTGGATTTCATCCAATGACAACTTCGCATGGTGCAACCTGCAACGCCTACATGGACATTTATGCGTAGTACTCTGGGGTTTGTCTTCTTTGACGAAGTTTTTGAAAGCCCTACTCCCTTGTGAGCGGATCACATGTGTCCGACAAATTCATCCAACTCTTGTCCATAATTTCCTATATAGCATTAAAGATGATACAATGGAATTAGGCCAAAGTAATTCAAACTATAACTTATGACTAAGTAACTACATAATGGAAGCTGCCCAAAACAGGGGACACTCACAAGCTAGCCAAAACGCACCAATATCATCTCAAACTGGTCATCTCTACGCCCCAATATCATCTCAAATTGGTCATCTCTACGCCCCATCACCACAAGCACCAAAAAAAGCTTCAAATTTTACACCCCATAAAGACCCAAGCCGCAAGGCAGTTTCCATGGCCATTGTTCACAACCCCATCTCATCATAAACTACCATCTATAATTAAACTTTAGGTAGCTGCGTTTCTTTCACACCCCCATCAAGAACATAGATCCACACTTGGAAAGTTCTACAAAATGGGAAACAAAAAGATGAAATAATGTTAATGATAATATACCTTTAAATTCAACTTGTGTGCCTTCCACATTGAGAAGAGATCCACCAACAAAAAGTCAGAGAATATCACTTTTGGAGCTGCATAGGGATGTTCTCCGACAGAGATGGGCCATTCGCAGTTCGAAGGTTGGTGGTTGGTGAAATCGGATGGGGCAGCGTACTTGAGTTCTGTTTTGCATTAAATTTCTCAACGTTTACGCGACATATTATAGCTACAAAGGTTGCATAAAATGAAAACGGTAGGTCGCGCTCTTGAATGCGAAGTCGATTTGAAACTTAAAGTGTCTTTGGCAGCAGCTGATGTGGCGATCTACTTTTCATTATAACGGGACATACTTTGTGTTATCGCTTAAATAAGCATAAAATATGTAAATTGACATCTTTCAAGTGTCACTTAAAAGTAGGTCGCAATAACATAATAAAGGGACATAATTTGCGTGTCGCTTAACCGGAGGTCGCATTAACAGTTGAACGCGACTTGTCGATACGCGTCGCATTAACTTTTGTCCCATCTTGACCTTTGTGCGACAAACATTTATATGTCTCGTCGTATAAATCTTTTTTAAATGCGACATATTTATTGCGGTAAATTTGAAATGATGTCCCATATAGGATGTAAAATACTAGTGTAGTATATGAATACATACGCGATCACTAGGGGTGGCAAAATGGATGAACGGATGGGTTAATGGATGGATGAAACGGTTAGCGGATTAAACGGATCCAATCCATTAAAACCATTAGTGTTAATGGATTAAATGGACGGATCACTAATGGTTGATGGATTAACGGATAAATCCATTTAATCCATTTAACCCATTTAATTCATTTTCTCATTTAACTATTATATTTCTTAATTGATATTAAGAAATTTAAATTGAGTTATTTCTAATGATACAAATCACTCGCAAAAAGTAATTATAAGATATGTAAAATGAATCACTTGATTCCTAAAAATATCTTCGACGAATAAGTCCATAACTGCCGAATCTGAAAATAAATTAAAATAAAATTAGATTATTTTGTTAGTTAATAAAATAAGCTGCATCCAAACCTACAAATTTACAATATGCATCCAGCAATGTGTTGTAACTCACCAAATCAGGCAGTAAACCGAGTCTTATCCCGCTAATCAAAATCACTTCCGCCTGCTCAATATTCTGCAATACGAAGCAATATGAAGACAATAAGAAGAAAAGAGTGACAATAAGACAAATTTAGGGAGCTGCTTCGGCGATTTGGAAGAGAGGGAGTGAAAGAGTGACAATGAGACAAAATTAGATACTGAAAGAAGACAATAAGACGAAAAGAATGAGATGGACGTAGAAAAGAATGCGAAATTGGGGATTTTTTATATAGAAAAAATAGATATTTCATTAATTAATGGATCATTAACGGATCATTAATGGATTAATGGATCAAACCATGTCATCCGTATACTAATGGATTGTTAATGGATATGGATTAATTCAATCCATTAACTAAATGGGTGGATAACGGATGGATTTTCGCGGATGGTTACTGGACGGATAACGGTTGATGGATAATTTTTCCAGGTCTAGCGATCACTACTATAGAACAGTCATTATGCATCGGTTCAAAAATTTACAATAGGCATCGGTTCAGCTTTATGCATCGGTTTACAATGAAACCGTTGCATAATGGTTACCATTACGCAACAGTTTTATGTGAACTGATGCATATTGTTACTTTATGCAATGGTTTCTAAAAACCGATGCATAATGGTTACCATATGCATCGGTTCATGTAAAACCGTTTCATAATGGTAACCATTATGCAACAGTTTTAGATGAACCGATGTATATGGTAACCATTATGCATCGGTTTTTAGAAAATCGATGCATAAAGTGCGATAAAAGACTTAGGTTTTATTTTGAAATTTCGTCAGTCCGCCTACGCCATTCTGACTTCGATTGGGTTTTCAACGCTCTCAGTCTCACTCCGTCGCCTCCGTCTCACTGCGTCGCCTCCGTCTCACTACGTCGCTTCCGTCTCACTGCTCGCTCCTCGGCTTCGTTCGACGCCGCTCAATCGCTCACTGTCCGTCGCCAATCGTCTCCGTCTCCATCGCCATTGCTCCTCGCCTGTCGTCTCCGCGCCACTCGGTTCGATGCCGCTCATTGCCATCCTCCCCATTGCTCCTCGACACTCGTCCGACGCCGCTCATTGCCACTCGTCCGACGCCGCTCATTGCCATCCTCGCCATTGCTCCTCCTCATCCTCTACTCGCCTCCGAATCAACAGGTTAGGGCTCCAGTTGTGAGATTTTAGTATGTAATAGTTAGGGTTATTTTGCAGTTGTAATCCATTAATAATCAAGTATGCTAATACTTAGTTGAAATTTTAGTTGTTGCTCTATCATCGTTGAATGATGTAAATAACTAATTGGATTCATGTGTATGCTAATATTTTTGTTTGAAAACATAGATTCGAGCGGCGTTACTTCTATACGGTGGAAGTTGTACCTTGTTTATCCTCCACACATCATATCAAGTAAGGGTATCTATTGTGTTAATTGTGTATAGCTTTCGAACTTGGACATTGTTAATCTTTCATCGTTGAATGAAGTTAATAACTAGTTGAATTTAAGTATATTAATTTAATTAATATTTGTTTGTTTAGGGTTAACATTTGCGATCTACATCCTCTTCACGTTGGTGGTTCTTCGCTTCTTCAATTCCTGGTATTTGATGGTTATCAATCTTTTTTATTTTCCTATGAACATGGAGATTTGAATTTATTTTTCCTTGTTTACTAATTTATTCTTGTTGTTTATAGCTCTAGTCCGTACTTGTTGCACACCCACCATTAAGATTCGTCTTCGCAAGCTTCAATTCTAAGGTAAATCGCAAGTTTATGTAACTCATTTACTACTTTTTAATTGTTGGAGTGCTTGTAATTCACTCAAATGTAATTGTTTGTTCGTGTAAATTAGTAGTATGTAACTAATAATATTTACACGTTTCATGTAGTGGATTTATAATGAATCGAGAGTGGGTGTTCGGTAATAGGTTGAGTCAGGAGTACGAAACAGGGATTATGGATTTCTGTGCATTTGCGTCGTCTTATGCGTCTAGAAACAACATGGAACGTGTCTTTTGTCCGTATGGGTTGTTGGAATTACAAAAAGGTCAAACCGAAGAAGTTACATAAACACCTTTTGTTAAAGAGGATTGACCCACGATATAAGGTGTGGTATATGCATGGCGAGGTTGAACAACAAAACTTTGAGCCTCCAGCCGTAGAAAGTTTGCCAGAGGCTAATGATGATTTGGAAGAGGATAATCTAATTGAGATGGTTAACAACGTCGCCAATGACTTTGTTGATACGCCACATGTTTTGGAGTCGTTGAGGAATGACTCCGAATTACCATTGTATGAAGAGTATTCCAAATATACACGGCTATCGGCAACGTTGAAGTTATTCAATCTTAAAGCGAAAAATGGATGGAGCAACAAGAGTTTCACTGAATTATTGGCGCTGGTGAAAGACATGCTTCCTGTGGGGAACACCTTACCTAACCGTACTTACAAGGCTAAGAAGGTTATGTGTCCCATGGGCCTCGAGTACAAGAAAATACATGCATGTCCCAATGATTGTATCTTGTATCGAAATGCTTTTAGTGAACTCAAAGAATGTCCAGTGTGTAAGGCTTCTCGCTACAAGTTAAATAAAGAACCAAAAGGTAAATTTAAAGGCACTCCTTCGAAAGTACTATGGTATCTTCCACCGATCCCCAGGTTTCAGAGATTATTTACTGACAAGGAAGATGTCAATAATATGCGTTGACATGTTGAGAAATGTGTTGCTGATACGAAAATGCATCATCCTACCGATTCACTGCAATGGGCTAAAGTAGACAACACATTCACAGTGTTTGGAGGAGAGTCTAGAAATTTATGCCTTGGCCTTTCTACTGATGGGGTGAATCCACATGGAAATCTCAATAGTCAGCATAGTACATGACCTGTGATTTTGGTTATCTACAATCTACCTCCCAAGTTAACCATGAAGCGTAGGTATATGATGCTTTCTTTGTTGAATCGGGTCCTCGGCAACCTGGAAATGATATTGATGTATACTTGGCTCCTCTAATAGATGATTTGAAGCTTTTATGGGACGAAGGAGTACGCATATATGACGCATCGAGGCAAGAATATTTTAATATGCGTGATATGCTGATGTGTACGATCAATGACTTCCCAACTTATGGGTAACTTGTCTGAATATAGTATTAAAGGGTACAAAGCTTGTCCTGTGTGCGGGGAAGGGACACATGCACGCCATTTAAGCAATTGTCAAAAAATAGTTTATATGGGATATCGGCCTTTCTTAAAGAGACATCATCCTTACAGGCGAAAGAAAGCTACCTTCAATGGTGAGACTGAACATGGAATAGAACCGCAACCGGCTTCTGGTGATGAAATACTTCACAAAATTCAAAATATTACAAATTGATTCAGGAAACCTAATTTGCGCAGCGAAAGTGCTCCATGGAAGAAGGGGTCAATATTTTTTGATCTCCCTTATTGGCATTCTCTTGACATCAGACATTGTATTGATGTGATGCATGTTGAAAAGAACATTTATGAAAGTCTGATTGGTACTTTATTAAACATTACTGGAAAGACAAAAGATGGAGTTAAAGCAAGAGTCGATATGCTGGAGATGAATATTCGTACCAAATTAGCACCTCAACCTCGAGGGCAGCGTACATATTTGTCGCCGTCGTGCACCACACTCTCTAAGAGCGAGAAAACTAGTTTGTGCGGATGTCTGAGGGGAGTTAAAGTTCCATATGGGTTCTCTTCAAATATTGCCAGCTTGGTTTAAATGAAGGATCTACGGTTGAATGGCTTAAAATCTCATGACTGTCATACATTGATGCAACAACTCTTGCCTATTGCAATCAAAGGTATACTGTCTCCCAAAGTAAGGGCAGCTGTACGATGACTTTGCATCATTTTTAGCTCCTTATGTGCTAAGGTTATTGATACATCGGAGCTTGATGGACTTCAGGAGCAGATAGTTGTTACACTTTGCCAACTAAAGATGTTTTTTCCTCCCAATTTCTTCAATATAATGGTGCATCTTACTGTTCATTTGGTGCGCGAGCTTCGAATTCTTGGACCAGTTCATATGAGATGGATGTATCCTTTTGAGAGGTTTATGAAGGTTATAAAGAGCTATGTGAGGAATAGACAGAGTCCTGAAGGATGTATAGTGCAAGGATACATAGCTGAAGAGGCTGTTGAATTTTGCACTAACTTTTTGGGAAATACAACTGCGGTTGGGGTTCCAAGGCCATGTCATTTTGATCGATTTATGGGAAAAGGCACAAGAGGACATCAATTGACGCCTCAGTCATTTGATGAGTTAACAAAAGCTCATTTCTATGTACTGCAACATATACCTGAAATAACACCTTTCATCGAGGATCACATAAACATATTGAGGAGTACAAATCGAGGCAAATCTGAGCAGTGGTTGCAAAACGAACACAGTCTGTCATTTTGTAATTGGCTAAGGAGTAATGAGGTTTTAAATAATCAGACCAACTCAGAAGAAGAATCTGATGACTTGGTGAAGTGGCTTACAGCAAGCCCAAGAACTATTGTACAAACGTGGAAAGCTTATGATATTAACGGATTTTGTTTTCAAACAAAAGATCAAGATGAGCACACCGTTGTGCAAAATAGTGGTGTCACACTTGTTGCCGAAACCACTCATGTTTCCAGCGCTAGAGATCGGAATCCAATATCTGTCCCTGTCAATTATTTTGGGTTTATCCAAGAAATATGGGATTTGGATTACGTAAAGTTTCGAGTACCCGCTTTTAAATGTAAATGGGTTAACAATTCGGTGGTTCATATCGATGAATTTGGAATGACATTTGTTGATTTTCGGAGAGAGGGATATAAGGATGAGCCATTCATTATGGCCGAACAAGCATGACGTACACAAGGAGTCGGGTCACACATTCCGTGGAGGGTTGGGTTACCGATCACCACCTCCTCGGGTGGCACACCGAGTTCATGTAATATTTGGTTAGATGCGTCCGATTACTTCAGCCTTCACTGTCCCATTCATTCAGACCCGTGGAAGAACATACCAGAGGTACATTTACAACTATTAAATTTATTATTTATGTTGGTTAAATGTATGTAATACTTTTTGTGTTTGTTTACGAATTATTACTTCTACTGACAGGGTGGCCTGAAGAGCCTATTATACATCGAAGGGCAACTTGAAGGTGACAAACAGCTTGTGGCGATCGATCGAGTCGTAAATGGTCATATTGTTAACTTTCGAGCGATACCCAAAGATAACGTGACAGTGAAGGTCGATATAGCACTTTATCGAGGTCGAGGTGCAGCATTGCCAACACCCCATCCAAAGCACTCGAATTTTCTAGATGCAGTTGGCAATCAAGTGGCATGGCCGAAAGACTTGGTCGTTGTCGATAAACGGGTGAGATAATCGAAGATTATAACTTCATTTGACTCATTGTGTTATATTAGACATAAAATAAGATATTTAATCTTAACGGAAATATAACATGCAGGCATATGACATACACTTATATATGGTAATATTTATATTTTTAATCATTTTTTTGCAATTAGTCTAACTAACACAAGTTTTTACTTTGCAGTTATTTACACGATCAGATGCTTCGTTCGGATATTAAGTTTGGTTTTTTATTCCGTCTTTTATGACAACAACTATGGACAAAAATGAGAGATTTGCGACGTTTGTAGGAAGATTGAATATGCCAGACAAAGATCAACTTTTTTGCTACTTTCTCCCTTATGTTGATCACATATTGTGAGTTCATCACTTACTTTAAAGTTCTTTGGCTTGATTCATCGACAGAAGAGAAGGATATAAACCCTGATGTAAAAGAGTTGGTGGAGACGTAAGTTTGGAAATTACTTTTATCTTATAACTTGTATTGAAAGTCACTAATTACATTATGGTGTTTGTTTTAGGGGATTAAATCGATACTACCAAGGATGTGTACCGAGGAGTACACGTAAAGTAGAGTGGAAGACAGTTATGATATTCACAAATTAGACATTGTTATTAAATATTTTTTTATTTATAAAGTATGTTAACTGAGATTCTTGATCGTGCAGTGTCCAAGACAACCACCTGGCCATTTATGTGGTTATTATGTCCTTCGATACATTCAGGACATTATAGCATTTGTACGGGCTAATAATGGTGCGGAGGTTGAAGACATTAACCAAGTGAGCTTTTTAGAGATATATTTACATATGTTATTCATTTAACTGTTTACTTGTTGATTGTTGATTTAGTTCTCTTGTTTTCACTCTTTGATTGTTGATTTAGTTTTTAGAGCTTTTTAGAGGTTAATCGTTGATTTAGCTTTTTAGAGCTTAATCGTTTTCACTCTTTAATTGTTGACTTAGTTCTCTTGTTTTTTTATAGTACTACTATCCTAATGGAGTAAAGTCATATGAACACGACAAGATTCTTGAAGTTCGGGATGAAATCTCCAGCTACCTACGTGACTATGTGACCAATCATTTTGCGGTATAGGACATTAACTAAGACACATTTGTTATGTAATATTTTGTGGCATATTTGTACCAAAGAGACAAATATATGTATGAAATAATTGTACTGCAGAATATCAGTGAAATGATGTTCTGAAGGTAATAGCTACATTGTATTTAAAAATTGGAATAGGGTATATTTTTGATGTTTAATTTCAGGTGGATTTGAGCTTTTGTAAAGCTAATTCTGTCATTTTTTTGAAGCATTATGCATCGGTTTTCCTGAACCGTTGCATAATGTCTGAACATTATGTAACGGTTGATTATGCAACGGTTTGAAAACCGATGCATAATGTTAAAAAAAATTGATGCATAATGCATCGTTTGTAGTAGTGGATTAATATAATCGAGTCGCTTTGCGCCAAAGAAATTATGTCTAATGTCTGGCAAGTGCACATATAGAACGTGTTGTCCTATGCCAGTACCGCAGTACGTCAAACCACATCCATCAGAGCGTGTACATTTCTCCTACACACAGGGGGATCATTTTCATTCAAGTTTTAAGGTTCGCCAAGAGTCGCTCATCTACCAGACACTCGATACCTGTTTTTGGAATTACCTGATCAACAAACGAGAAATATTAATTCCTACGTACAAAGATCACCATGCACACAAAATCATTATTTTAATTTTCAATATGTGACACTATTATTAGAAAACATCACATGTGATTTAATTGAGATAACAACAATAATGCATGTGCTACACACTACATCATTTTACATCCTACGCGACAAATTTTGAACATTCTCGCAAAAGCTTTGTCGCATATAATGGTTTATATGACTACGTTTTAATATGTTTGTCGCAATAAGATTAATATGCGACAAAAGTTTAAGCGACGCAATAAATGTGTCACATAAAGAGTTTTACCCGACATCATTTTACGCGACACGTTATTTATGTCACGTTATAACATTTATGCGACATTTGTTTAAGCGACACACCTGAAATGTCACATTACAAGTTTTATGCGACTGAACTCTAGCGACAAATTTAATTATGTCACGTTAACATGGCAATCAGATGGAGCCATCCATATAGCTGGCATCACACGCCTTCAAGTTTAAAAATGATTCGCCATTAAAGAAAGGCGACCTACCGTTTTAGCTGTAAGCGACGTTGGTATCCAATATATGTCGCGTAAAAAGATAAAAATTAAATGCAGAACAGAATTGATCCAAACATAAAATTAAATGCAGAACAAAACTGATCCAAAATTAAAGGCGACTTACCGTTTAAGCTTTAGGCGACGTTATCAGTATCACTTATGCGACAAACATAAATTTTTAATGTCGCATATGACAATTTCATTTTGGGGGGAAATATATTTTCTGAGGGGGAACTTTGAAATTTTGAATTCTCAAATCTAAAATTTGTTTAAGTGTTAAAATACAGATCTGACACACATCACTCAAAACCAGATCTACAATTTCATCAATTCCTCATCACCTCCTCATCAACTCCTCATCACCAACTCAGACTGGGAACTGCCATGCTACCTCATTAGCTTCATCACCATCGTCATCCTTGGAGTTGGCCACAACGCCAAAAAAAGAATCTGAAGTTGAAGGGTGGGAATAGGGATTGGAAGATGAAGGTGAGTGCTCCGTTGAGGGTGAATTCAGCTGAAGATTTGGAGAAGGAGGGAGGAGTTGATGATGGATCGTTTGACCTCGGCGCTCCACCACCGTTCAAGTTGGTTGACATTAGAGCTGTGATTCCTAAGTATTGTTGGGTGAAGGATCCAGTGTGGTCTATGAGCTATGTGGTTAGAGATGTTGCTATTGTGTTTGGCGTGGACTTTAAATGTCGTTAGATTTGAGCTTGTAATTGTTCATGTACTCTATGATTTTTTTTGATTGAATGTACTATGTGAATTTGGAATACATCAATTATAATGTTTATGTAATTTTGTATTCAAATGCAAATATAATTTAAATTATTTAATCGTTCAAATATAATAACAAAATAAGTTTTATGACAATTATATAATTAAAGCTAATATTGATCTTCTCATTTTTACGTGACAAACATAGCTAATGTATGTCACATAAGAGTAAAACTTAACGCGACAAATGTGCTTTTAAAAATGTCGCACGAACATTACGCTACTAGGCTTTCGCGACCGATTTTACGCGACGCGCAGATAGTCACATAAACAATATGGGACATTACGCGACAAATATAGGACATTACGCGACAGGAAAAAACTATGTCCTAATCTGTAAAATGGTGTAGTGACAGTCTACAAACAATAAGACTCTTTAATCTGTCACACCAAATTAATATTAGTTCAGCAGAGTAACTAAATTTATGTGATAATGACATTAGCAAAATAGCAGCTTGTTGTTCCTCATTTAGCTCCTCTATTCTCATATTTGCGGCCTTAATATATCCCACATAGCCATCAGTCTGTCCTTGGATGAAAAGAATCTGAATTCCCGTTGCTGCTGCAACTAGAACCGTTGTTGTTAATAATGATTTTCTTCATTTTCCTTTCACTGACTTTGGTCAATTCGAGGAGGGAACTTGCGCTTCTTCCGGTTTCCTATCCCCGCAAGCATTACATAAAGACTGCAAATAAGAGATTAGGGTTTCAGATGGATTATATTCATACAATTTTTTAATTTAGTTTCAAAATAAAAACAATGAGAACATGAGTGCACATAGAAAAATGGCAAGTAAAATATGCATATTATTTTCTTTTTCTGCGTTTACTCTAGTTTTTTGCTTGACAAGCTAAATAAAAAATTTTCTTTTTACCCTTTAAATTTTCACAATCCACAAAAGAAAAGCACATTATATTTGGATTGAAATACCAATCATAAGAGATCTAGTTTTATAAAATAAAATAACAAAGAATTAGCCCAGCATCTAGTTAGTAATTAACTATCTTCTTGATGCCAATTAACAGGCTGAGAAGAGTCCACCACGCCATAGAGGTGTTTTAGATGTACCACAATCCATACACAACTTCTTCAACTTCACTTGATCGATCTCCACTGTCTTCGTATTCATCTGTTCCCTGTAAAATCTTGATCTTTCTATAAATCAACAACAATTGAATCTATAATAAATTGATAAATAGATTACAAAATCAAATCTAATTTATTAATAAAACGATCAAAGCAAGGATCACTCACACTTTACCGCTCATGTCAGCCATTTCATCAACCATTTCGGTTTGAGATCTAAACGATCTGCAACGGTAAACCTACACACATCCAAGAATCAAAGATCTTGATGGTATCGAATGGCGTATCAATTTTTGTACTGTAAGGAATCTGTGTGTGAATTTTGGGGAGGATACAAAGTACACTGCATGAAATTTTGAGGTTCATTTTAAAAAACCGCGAAAATTAAATGACAATTTTGAATGATTTTTTCCACGCTGATACAATATTTCATTTATGGTGATAAAAAGTTTCCATTCACCTTGTTTGGCTTAAAAAAGAAAAATATCCCGATAGCTACGAATACAGTTTTCAGAGTGTGATACTACATACAAACACATAATGAACTATTAAGAAGGGATGGATGTATAAATGTGTTGTGTTTATAAATGGATCAAAATGGGTGCACAACACTACAAATTTCAAAGTTATTAACCACAGACGATTTGCGTGGTATAACAGTCACAAGACTGTGGCAAATTCGTTTTTGCGACGAACTTTGCGACGGTTAATGAATAATGGTCGTAAAAAGCTACGTCGCATAAACTTTACCACGGTTTTGCGACGATTTTGTCACGGATTTTTACTGCAGTTATGCGACACATTTACCACAGACAAAATATTCTGGTAAAACTATCGCAAACTTGTGGTATACACGTGGTAAAACCAGGGGCGAAGCCAGGAATCAAAAGTTACCAGGGCTAGAAATTGAGACTTGAAATTTTTTTTAGAGGTTTGGAACCCAGTGGGAGGCTCATCCTCACGCCTTTTTTTATTACACCAATCAAAGTACATTACAAAAACAACTAGCTAAATTTGACCCTTCGAGGTCCACTCATTTCAAATTCGGCAATTACATCATCATTACTAATACAATCAGTAAAAGTCCTTTCAATATAAAGGACCATGAGATCATCCATAAATTCATCGCTCAACTTATTCCTAAGATCGCTTTTGATGATCTTCATCGCTGAAAATGCTCTCTCGGTTGTGGCAGTAGAAACCGGAAGAGTCAATATAAGACAAATCAATTGGTATATCATAGGAAAATATATTGACTTTCCTGACTCAACCAGCAGCCGACATAAATCTGATATAGAAGTCATCTTTGCAAACATCGAATCCTGCTCAATACCACCTACAAAGAATCCACACTCCATCTCCAAATTGTTCATGTCACATGATGTAAAATCAGAAGGATAAAACTTTGAAGCAAGTTTATACACATCTTCAGCTTTGAATGCTTGAAAACCATTGCGTGGATGAAATGACGCACTAAGAGTGAGAAGTTCCATAGAAGTCTCCGGAAATCTATTCTCAAGCTCCGCCAACTGAAGGTCTATCACAGCATAAAATACATTGACCCGAAAATAATGTTCATTTGTTATATTCCTTTCATTATCCCTTTCCCTCACACCTCTCTTGTAAGGAGCAGACATATCCGGCATACTAATACCATGCTCTGAACAAAATGTTTCAATATGCATAATCAAACTACCCCAACCATCATCTCTCATGCTTTGAAGTTTTCCTTTGGTCATCGAGAGGAATTGCATGGCATTCAAAATATCCATATCTTTCTTTTGAAAAGTTTGAGAAAGAAAGTCAGTGATCTTCATGACTTCATGCATCAAGAGTAAACAAAATACAAAATCAAACCTCTCTAAAGCCATACTGATGCCTTTCGCTTCTCCTCGCACTTTATCAACCCCATTCATATATAAATCATCAACAGTCGTCATGGTCGCCCCAAATAACTTAATCAAACTTGAAATTGAACGAAAATGTGAGCCCCAACGAGTGGTACCGGCTCTTTGTAGAGTAGAAGCTTGATTCATACCTGAACCTGTCTCAAGTGTACCAACAACTAGTAAGTCCTGAATTTCCCCTTCCCTGTAGCCTTTTAACATTGAGTGTCTTTTTGCAGAAGAATCTACAAAGTTGACAATCGTAGTCAAAGTAGAAAAAAATTGCCACACATCGGGAACTCCTTTTGCTACATCATTCAAGGTCAACTGTAAACGGTGAGAAAAGCAATGCACATAATATGCATACGGACAATCTTTTAGAAATAAGGCTTGCAAACCATTGAATTGACCACGCATATTACTTGCACCATCATATCCTTGACCACGCATGTTTTCTTCGTTGAGGTCATATTGAGCAAGAATCTTTGATATCTCATTTTTTAAAGTCTGAGAACAAGTGTCAACAACGCTCACCAATTTGAAGAATCGTTCTCTAACCAACCCCTTACAATCCACAAAACGAAGAATGATGGCCATCTTCTCTTTATTTGCCACATCAAGAGCTTCATCGACAAGGATACAAAATTTGGACTCTCCAATCTCCTCTCGAATCTTTGCTCTAACTTTGTTGCCAAGAATAATTGCTATTTGCTTTTGAATATCTGATGATGTATACTTCGCATTTTTGGGACCATTGCTTAGGACTTTGTCGTAGTCCAAACTCATTCGTTTCATAAGTTTCAATATTGCATCAAAGTTTCCACGATTAAGAGAATCCATTGATTCATCATGACCTCTAAAAGGACACCCTTGTGCTGCCAATAACTTCACGGCCTCTATAGTGGCTATAAGGCGTAGTCGGTTTTCAGCCACTTCATTTGCGGACATAGTATTAATCACTCTTTCAATATGTCGTGATGGATTTCTCGAATTTTCTCACTTCTGCATTGATGCACTATGAATAGAATTAAGTCCCCCCATATGAGCTAGAATGCCCGACTTCTTATCCTTCACATTTCTCCAACTAGAAAATCCATCTCTTGTAAACGATGAGCCTTTAGATGATTCGGTATCAAACAAAAAACAAGCAAAACAGTATGCTTTATCCTTCTCAATAGAATACTCGAGCCAATGCCATTGTTCAAACCATGAGCTATTAAATTTTCGATACTGACCTCCATCCCAAGTACTTGGATAAGCCTTTAAACGAGGTTGATTTGCCCCTAACACCACATAAGCTCTTCGAACATTGTCTTGTTCATTTAAAGGATATTTCCATATTGATTGTCGTTTTGCTGGATCCCTTTCTAGTGAATTACTATCGATGACCGCTTCATCCACAATGTTTTCATTTTGTTGGTCTTCAAGTGGAGATATCAATTTCTCATTTACCGATTCTTCAGAAATATTTCGAGTTCTAATGCCACTTCCACCTTCAATACTATGGTACATGCTCTCACTAGCAGTAGCACTTGAAGAAACATTACTTTGGAAAAACGAAAACATATTCTTCCCACGTTTAGGCTTTCTATTATCCATCAATACACCTACAATCAAGCATTTCAAAACGTTAATATGCTGCATTTCAAAAACAACATTTCAAAGACAACCGATGCATTTCAAAGACAATAAATCAAACTTGAAAGTAATAATAATTGATGCATTTCAAGGACAACCGATGCATTTCAAAGACAATTAATCAAACTTGAAAGTAATAATAATTGATGCATTTCAAAGACAACTGATGCATCAAATCACATAAAATGGCCACCAAAAATCCAATCTTGAAAGTAAAAAAAATCAGAAGAAGGTTTAATTAAAATGCAGGCAGGCAGGGTTTCTTGAATCTCATTATCATATTCATATAACAGCCCAAAACACAATAATCATATAATACAACATTACCAACAAATGACCAAGCTGTTTGCAATTGCAAGCAATTCAGCCACTTCAGAAATTAGAAATTGACTTCAAAACTTCTACCTCACGTCCTCACCTCACCAGTCGGCAGTCACCAGTGATTCAATTCACGGACGGAAATCGGAAACGAAGTCAGACGTCTTCGGATTCAGAACTTCTACCTCACCGCACGGCCTCGGATTCGTAAGTCAGACGTCGCTCTCGCTCACTCGCTCGGATTTCGCACAGTCGCAACTCGCACCTCGCACCGCAGCTCGCTACTCCCGTCGCTCGCAATCTCAAAACATAAAAAAAACAATTTGGGCCAAAAACTACCCGGGCTGCAGCCCGAGCAGCCCACCAACTGCCTTCGCCCCTGGGTAAAACATTAAAACCGTAAAAATGTATAATACCACAAGTTTACCACGGTCTTGCGACAATAATAATTAATTATTGTAATTATATAAATTCGTTTAAAAAATATTAATATTTTTTCAGAAATACATAAAAGCTTAAAACTTATTTGAGAATTTAAATACAGAAGTTAGAAGTAGGGAACATATACATAATTTAGATTGGAAGATAATATTCAAATGTAGCAAAATGTATAATTCTGGAAACGTTTAGCTGTCCCCAAACTAATCATTGTCACTACATGCATCGTCTCAGACAGGGGTGTAAATGAGCCGATACACTCGCGAGCTACTCATGAACATGCTCGGTCAAAGCTCGGCTCGAAGTTAAACGAGCCGAGCACGAGCATAACTTTTAGGCTCGTTTAATAAACGAGCCGAGTACGAGCCGAGTGGTGCTCGGCTCGTGTATGTTCGTGAACAACTCGTTTAGATGCTCGATAATTACTCGGTTAAAACTCGTTTATGACTCGATTATTACTCGAGTTATTAGTCAAAACACCATCTCTCAAACACCAATCCTTCATTCCAAAAAATGCCAGAAAGCCATATACTCAAAAAAGAGTTGGGGTGTCTTAAGTCCCACATTGCTCACACAATAGTGAAAGAATTGAATTTTTCGAATAAAAGAAAACTTACCAGTTGAGTCACGAGTTGGGTTTACTTGAAGGCCGGGCAATTAACGTTTATATTGAGTTTGAGCTCCTTAGACTTTCCAAATGTTTGAGTTGAGTTCGAATTCATTAAAATTTTAGTTCGAGTATTCAACGGCTCGTTTAAAGCTCCATTGAAGCTCGTTAAATACTCGTTTGAACTCATAAAAAGCTCGGTTTAAGCTCGTTAACTATAGATTATTATATTAAATTAATTATATTAAAATGCTCGTTTAAAGCTCGAGCTCGGCTCGAACTCGTGAAAAATTAAACGAGCCGAGCACGAGCATATATTTTTAATGCTCGAAAATACTCGGCTCGAACTCGAACTCGTCAAATTTTAAACGAGCCGAGCACGAACAACCTGATACTCGGCTCGGCTCGGCTCGTTTACACCCCTTTCTCACAATATTCCTCCTCCCTTGAACCCGCAGCAGTGGAACAGAATGAAGAATGAACCCTTGTCCCTTCAAGTGTCTGCTTTAGGCTTTTGATGGAATCGTCCATCACTGCCTTAAAAAAATTTCCCTCGACTCCCCATTATCTTTTCAATGTCCTGCCCCAGTGTCTTAAATCTTTACGCGGCAAGGTAGAGTTGCTCTTCTTTTTGTTAATGGTCACAGACACTCCATGGTAGAACAACTTGGAACATTCAGTAGCCTGAAATAATAACATGTGAAGGTCAATTGCAATAGAATTCCATTGTAAAATGGGACAAGGGCATTGCCTTCAAATAGATGGTCGGTAACCTCATTTTCAATCTTATAATACTACAGAGTTTTCTGTAAGCAAATTAGGGCCTGTTTTTTTGGCTTTAAATTTGTATTATATAAACCATTTTAACACCACATAACATAAATTAACACAACATAACATAAATTAACATAACATAACATAACATAAATTAACATAACATAAATTACCACCATCATCATATTACCACCATCATCATCATGTCATCATCATCATAATCATCATCATCATGTCATCATCATTACCATCATGTCATCATCATCATCATGCATCATCATCATCATCATGAATAGTAATAGTAATATGATGAATAGTAATATGATGATGATGGTAAATAGTAATATGATGATGGTGAATAGTAATATGATGATGATGATGACATGATGATATGATGATGATGGTGAATAGTAATATGATGATGGTGATTAGTAATATGATGACATGATGATGATGGTGAATAGTAATATGGTGAATAGTAATATGATGAACAATAATATGATGAACAGTACTATGGTGAACAGTAATATGATGAATAGTGATATGATGATGAATAGTGATATGATGATGATATTGAGATGATGATGAATAGTAATATGATGAACAGTAATATGATGAATAGTCTATATGATGAATAGTAATATGATGATGATAGTGAGATGATGATGATGAACAGTACTATGGTGAACAGTACTATGATGAATAGTAATATGATGATGATAGTAATGTGATGAACAGTAATATGATGATGATAGTGAGATGATGATGATGAATAGTAATATGACATGATGATGATGTTGTTGATGACATGATGATGATGGTGAGATGATGATGGTGATGACATGATGATCATGATGACATGATGATCATGATGACATGATGATCATGATGACATGATGATCATGATGACATGATGATGGTATGATGATGATGTAATGTTAGGTTGGTATAAACTAAAATAAATTAAAATAAAATAAAATAAATTAACATAACATAAATTAACATAAATTAACATAAATTAACATAACATAACATAAATTAACATAAATTAAATTAACATAACATAAATTTAAGCTCAATCAAACAGACCCTTAGTTTAGCTATGAAAAATAGCCCATCAGAATATTGTGCAGTGTTTAGCTTTACGTTAAAGTGGTACCTGCAAGCAAGAGTTGGAACGTAAACTCCTGCATACAACTCCCCTGCTATGTAGAATGGATTTGAGAGGAACTCCGGGTATTGTTGAACTTGAAACCACTAAAATACATAAGTTTAACTACAGAGCATAACATTTATCATTTATTCTTTTCTAAGTCATAAACTCATGTTAGGACAAATCAAAATTGATAGTGAAAAATGAAAATGGTACCCTCATATAGAAGTCATAAACACCAGTAGGTCAATCCAAGTATAAAATCGCTATTCAGTTTCACGACTTGTGGACTTCTATCAACAACATCAGCTTATTCATTATGTTTTGTTCTTCCTTTAGGGAGTGAAACACAAGCAAAGCAAAGCAGTATATAAATTATACAGATCCGTTTCAACTAAGACATCCTAAAAATTGAGCAGAATCAAAACCTTTATGTGAAAGACAATCAACACAGAATCTGTACAATTTGCATTGTCAGAATACACAGCTAAGTGCATGACAAACGGACATGAAGCTTTGATTAAAAAAAAATTAGACATGAAGCTGTAAACACCTATATTCATGGACCACTGATCAGTCGATTTTTCGATTGATTTATGGCCATTCTTCACTATAGTTTTGGGTCGTTTTCGACATTATTTTGATGTCATTTGACCTCTATCTTTACATTTCAGGTAGAAACCAAGTTTCCCCCAAGGTCGAAACCAAAATACGAAAACTCGGGAAAAAATCGAAGATTTGGAACAAAACCGAGCAAATTGACCTTTGCGGCTTGTTCTGGACGCCCAGGGCGCATACTGTGTCCGATTTGGTTGATTCAAAGCTTATTGGAAAGCTAACTCAAAGGGCTACAACTTTCTAGTTGACGCCAAGGCCAAATTTGGACGGGAAGACCACAAAAAAGGCCTGGGAAGTTCCAGCCGACCGGCTGAATAAAGATTGAAGGAGGCTTGCCCACGGCCACTCCCAGCCGACCGGCTGAACTCTTGCGGCTTCAAACGATGCAATCGGCCAACTTCAGCCGACCGGTTGGATTTGACCTTCAGTTCAGCCGGCCGGCTGAAATCTGCTACAGTACCGGATTTTTACCCGAGACTATAAATAGAAAGAGGGGTTTAGACCTAAGTGTGGAGGTTTTTGGGGAGAAGAAGATTGGAAAAGAGGCTCATCCAAGGTCATCAATCATCATCCAACCAAGGAGAAGTGAAGATAAAAGGGAGACATTAGGATTAACCAACCTACTTCTATCCATCTTCTATTCTCTTTGTTGTTGCTATAAATCCTACTCACATCATGTTGTCTTACATGATGTGTGAGTAGTGGATCTTGTGTTTTGAGGGTCTTATGACTCTCCTTGGTACTCTTTGATCACATATATACATTGATATTCATATGGATGATTGTTGATTTCATTTTCTCGTGTTATGAATACTATGCCATCTAGGTGTTTGATAAAATGCCTAAGTGACAACTTGGACTAAAACTTGAACTTAGGACTTGGAAACCCTTGGGGATAGTTCTAGGATGGAGAAAATGATCTATATCTTAAATCATGTAAGTGAACCTTAGGATATGGATGCTTGACTAAGGATTGAATGTTTGATTTATTGGAGTTAGTCATTGAGCGAATCATCAATTAATCCCATCTAATGGTGTTTGAGGAAATGCCTAAGTAACTTGTGGAATCTAGTTCGGATAGTAGAGAATGTGATCCTATCTAGTGTATGCATTTGTTGTTAACTAGTCCCCGAGTTCATAGTATTTATTACCTTAGGAAGACATTCCAAGAATAATAGTGCTATGGAATGAACCAATTACCTCGAGAGAGTGAGGTTCGAGCTATAAGAGAGATTGGTTAAGATTAGATTCACATGAGAGTTGGTTTATCTTAGTCTAAGCTAGGTTTTCCACAATGCATGGGTAGGAAGTGAACTAGTGCGTATGTTCATTGTATTTATCTCCCACCCATAGGATGATAATGCAATGGAATGAACTGATATCCTTTAATTGAGTGAAGTTCGAGCTAAGAAGGTTCTAAACTATTTGACTATCATGAAATGTTTGAATATCGTGTATGTGATCATTGGGAAATGCCAAGGAGGGGAGTAACCCCTCGAAACACCTCTTATCCATCTTTTATCTCTAATTACTCACCACATAGGTTTTAGATATATACTCCCTCATACATTTTGATTTAGAATAGTCGAACAGAAACACGATCTTATATAGTGCATGTGCTTGACTTGCTCCTTTGGGTTCGACCCGGTACCCTACCGGTCATTATAAATTGTTTTTGACCTACTACATTTGATCCTCTCTTAATTAATACTATTTAGAGGTGAAAAAGAATAGTTTGTCAAATGGCGTCGTTGCCGGAGAGCAACTAGTTAGCACATCCCTAGATTAGATTGTGTGGAAGTTCCGACTATTCTTGTGAATATTTTTCCTTTTACTTATACTTGTATATTCTTCTTTTTCTCTCATATCCCTTACTAACTTACTCTATCTTATTTTGTGAGGATGAACCCCTACAACCAACGAGTCTTTGCTAATGGAGAATACTACCAAGAGGAGGAGCAACCATATTCTTATTTTCAAGAACTTGGCTATTAAACAAATTATTCCACTCCAAATTGGAATGATGGCCAACGCTATGAAGTTGAACACTCCTACCCTCAATACCATCAACCTCCTCAACCCTCAAGTGAGCCCTCCAATTTAGAATCCATGATTTCTAGGCTTCTAGCAAGCAAAGAGAAGATCCTTGCCGACCAAGAGAAGGAGGATATAGATAATTTGGAGATCAAACAAATCCTTTTAGCTCAACAACAAGACCTTCAAGAGATTGAAGCTCAATTGGATGAATTGATAGAGAAGAGAGCTCACTACAAAATATTTGACGTTATATTTGGGCAAAAACAATTGAAAATGAGAACTTGGATGGGGAAGAGGAGGTCTCCGAAGAAGAAGAAGTCCTTAAATCTAATGCCTCAAGGGAAGAACGGGATCAAGAATCAGAGGATGAATTTTGGAGAGCCGCCACCAAAGCTTGTTACAAGCTATGGGATGGTGAATCTTGTAACAAGGACGAGATGGAATGCAAAAGTGAAGCATCCTTCACTACTAGCACATCTCAAGATCATTCGAATGAGAATACACAAGAGTTCACCATTCCATCAACGTTTCGGCTCTCCGATGAAGAATTCTTCAATGATGATGCCTCTTACATAGAGGAAACAACTTTTATTGATGAAGAAGAACTCCTCCATCTCGCTATAGAAGAGCCTAAATGTGAATGTCAACTTCTTGGTGAGGATAAGATGGAGGAAGAGCTTATAGAGACTAAAAGTCTTCAAGGGTATAAAGACTTTGTTGAGGTTTGCATTGAATAAATTAAGGAACAACCTCGCATGCAAGAAGATACAAGTTTAATGAGGGATATTGAGGACTGGGCACCCATGGACGTCATTGAGAAACTAAAGTAAGGGATGCCCATCAAGCTCGAGACGAGTTTTGAAGACCGTTCCTTCATTACGACGTCTCGAGACAAGTTTTGGAGCTTCTTACCATACTTTCAAAGACTATTCGAAAAAAGCACCCATCACCCCTTAGCTCTAAAGGGATCTTCATACTTGAAGGGGTCAAAATCCTAAAGGAAAGTCCATTGTAGACTTGATGGGAAGAAATTCAAATGGGACTTAAAGGTGGATTGACACGACCAAATCCAAGGCCCCGTGAGAAGGGATCCTAGCAAAAGACTTCTCAACGAGTGATTCTATGGGGCGCTTTGCTATGTCTTTGTCAAGACGGGAAAAACTAGGCCTTCGCGGGAGGTAGCTCGGTTTGTAAGTTGTTCATTCTTGTTCTTTTATGTTTAAATGTTTGGCATGATTTTGAGTGGCTTAGGCACTAAATATGGAATGTGAAATGTATGATTAGTGGGTCAAATTTAAAGTGTGGAGTGAGGTCTACTCACTCCAATTCCACTTCACATTGCTAAGCCCCTCCACCTTACCCTTGATCTTTCTATGAATAATGATGTTGCCTTTGGTGCTCATGTACTTTATTGGAGTTTACTAGAGTGGAACTATATTGTTATGCCATGTTATGACTCTAGTTTGACATTTTCTTGGCACTTAAGATACCTTATGCACATTATGGAGGATGTAGATTACTTTCCTTGCTTGTATTCTATGAAACTTATGCCATGATGTTATCATGTGACTTGTGATGCTCTCTTGCTCATACTTGCATTTTGCATGACCTTGTATGTCACTCGTTGCTTTTAACCTATCATGTATTCTTGTCGTCAAGGAAGTTATTTGCATCATATACATTCAAGTTTAGCACAAGGGCATTCTTTTTCTATTGGTGGGGCACATCTACAAACGAGGGGATGTTTTAAGTGTGGGTGGGGTAGTCACATAGTTCACTCATATCATGCCATGCCTACCATTTTTGAATGAACACTTGCATTCATGTATTCTATCCCTAACATGAGAGTGCTTTTAACCATATGGGCTTGTGACTATTGGTTCTAAATCCCTATAAATCACATCTAGCCTATTTGTCACATTTATTGGATCTTGAACTTAGAACCGACCTAGTCCCGTGAATGTGCATTCTTGTGAACCAATGTCATTGCTATCTCTTGTCTATCTAATTTTCTAAGTATTTTTGTTGAAATACCTTGGATTAGCAAGCACTTTTTAAAAAAATCATGAAAAACTTAGACCTCTTGTATGCTCCTAGGTGACTTGAGCTCTTTGTAATTTAGTGCCTTGCTTATGATTGTTTCCCGCGCATTCCATACATTCCTTGAACATATTGTCAAGTTTTAAGTGTGGAGTCAAAAGAGGGCAAAAAATAGGCCCCAACAAAAAAAAGCTTCATTTTCATGGTCAAAAGAGGGCAAAGCCCCGACTAAAAACTTTCTCAATGTACACGAGAAGTTTTGCTCCAAAATATACAAATGCCGGGGGTTATGAAGAAAAGTTCCCCCTCGAAAGCATTTGTAGGCCAAAGGCCATTTGAAAAAGAAAATAAGAAGCACTTAAAACTTGACTTTATGTTCTTCTATCATCCTACATTTGCGCGGGTTCATCATTTGCATTGTGTGCTAGTTAGAATAACTCTTGAACGACCCGTGTGCTTACACCGGAGCTATCATTTGGTCTTTGCTAGTTTTCTAAGAACTTATTGTGTCGAATTCCTCTTCCCTTGTGGATTATGGCTTAAACGCCTAAAACTTGGGAATGAGTTCCATGTCGCAAACCCATGGACTAGCCCTAGCTAGCATAGGTGAGCGATTGACACTTTTGTGCAAACTAAACTATCACTCTATTGTATTGCATTGAAAATGAGTGGATCATTGGATGAGACATTTGATAGTTCTAGTATTGATGATCTTAAATGCACAACCTCATGGGTAATAAAATGGTTCAAAAATTCTTTTGATGATAATGTGATGGTAGTCCTAGCTTGGGGTAAGCAGGGATTTGTTTTGAGAAATTCTCGCCTCGCCTTGGTTAAGCACTCTTGAATTCATTCTCATGGGATAGATGCATTTAGGATTCATGAGTATTCCCTTTTCTGAAAACTCTTACGAGACTATAACTCGTCCACTAGGGTAGTCTAAGGGTTTAAAGGCTTAATGCATACGCTAAATGCATTCGTAACGCTTACGAAAGGAGGTAGTTAGATTGTACATACCTTTCATTTTTCTTTCAATAACTTGTTTAGGAATAATGATCGAGACCTTATGAAATCTAGTGAGGCAGAATACAAAAAACATAGCACCACTAGCATTTCGACATTTGCATGACCTTGGCATATTCTCATACTTTGTTCGGGACGAACAAAACTTAAGTGTGGAGTGTTGATCAGTCGATTTTTCGACTGATTTATGGCCATTCTTCACTATAGTTTTGGGTCGTTTCCGACATTATTTTGATGTCATTTGACCTCTATCTCTACATTTTAGGTAGAAACCAATTTTCCCCCAAGGTCGAAACCAAAATACGAAAACTCGGAGAAAAATTGAAGAATTGGAACAAAATCGAGCAAATTGACCTTTGCGGCTTGTTCTGGACGCCCAAGGCACATACAGTGTCCTAATCGGTTGATTCAAAGCTTATTGGAAAGCTACCTCAAAGGGATACAACTTTCTAGTAAACGCCAAGGCCAAATTTGGACGGGAAGACCACCAAAAAGGCCTGGGAAGTTCCAGCCAGTCAGCTGAAATTAGCCAGCCGACCGGCTGAATAAAGATTGAAAGAGGCTTGCCCACGGCCATTCCCAGCCGACCAGCTGAACTATTGCGGCTTCAAACGATGTAATCGGCCAACTTCAACCGACCGGCTGGATTTGAACTTCAGTTCAGCCGGCCGGCTGAAATCTGCTACAGTACCAGATTTTTACCCGAGACTATAAATAGAAAGAGGGGTTTTGACCGAAGTGTGGAGGTTTTTGGGGAGAAGAAGATTAGAAAAGAGGCTCATCCAAGGTCATCAATCATCATCCAACCAAGGAGAAGTGAAAATTAAAGGGAGACATTAGGATTAACCATCCTACTTCTATCCATCTTTTATTCTCTTTGTTGTTGCTATAAACCCTTCTCACACCATGTTGTCTTACATGATGTGTGAGTAGTGGATCTTGTGTTTTGAGGGTCTATTGACTCTCCTTGGTACTCTTTGATCACATATATACATTGATATTCATATGGATGATTGTTGATTTCATTTTCTCTTGTGTTATGAATGCTATGCACTCTAGGTGTTTGATAAAATGCCTAAGTGACAACTTGGACTAAAACTTGAACTAAAACTTGAACTTAGGACTTGGAAACCCTTGGGGATAGTTCTAGGATGGAGAAAATGATCTATATCTTAAATCATGTAAGTGAACCTTAGGATATGGATGCTTGACTAAGGATTGAATGTTTGATTTATTGGAGTTAGTCATTGAGCGAATCATCAATTAATCCCATCTAATGGTGTCAAATTCATGTTCTCTATGCACTTCATAAATGACATGCTACTAAGTGTTTGAGGAAATGCCTAAGTGACATGTTGAATCTAGTTCGGATAGTAGAGAATGTGATCCTATCTAGTGTATGCATTTGTTGTTAACTATCCCCGAGTTCATAGTATTTATTACCTTAGGAAGACATTCCAAGAATAATAGTGCTATGGAATGAACCAATTACCTCGAGAGAGTGAGGTTCGAGCTATAAGAGAGCTTGGTTAAGATTAGATTCACATGAGAATTGATTTATCTTAGTCTAAGGATGATAATGCAATGGAATGAACCGATATCCTCTAATTGAGTGAGGTTCGAGCTAAGAAGGTTCTAAACTATTTGACTACCATGAAATGTTTGACTATCGTGTATGTGATCATTGGGAAATGCCAAGGAGGGGAGTAACCCCTCGAAACACCTCTTATCCATCTTTTATCTCTAATTACTCGCCACATAGGATTTAGATATATACTTCCTTATACATTTTGATTTAGAATAGCCGAAAGGAAACACGATCTTACATAGTGCATGTGCTTGGCTTGCTCCTTTGGGTTCGACCCGGTACCCTACCGGTCATTATAAATTGTTTTTGACCTCTACGACGACCCTCTTCAAAATCGACCATCGGGAGGGTAAAAATAGACGTTGTCAACCACACAATGATAAGAAATCCCACTTCATCGGAAAAAATAAGAAGAAGAAATCCCTAATTGAACAAGCTGTAAAACAACTAAACATACATATAACACCAATCTGGTGGAACTGGAAACAATCATCTAATCAAGTTTTATATGCACAAAAACAATAAATCCATTTCACAAAACCAAAAGCATACATCATCAATCAAAAATCAAACCTAAACAATCCAAACATTAAACAAATCTGGCTTACGTATTCGGAATAAGTTTAGAGCCGGTGAATACCCGAATACGGGTGGGGTCGCTGGTGTTCGGGCGTAGAGTTACTTGCGTCGCTGGCATCGCTTGAGTTGCTGGCGCCGCTGGCATCGCTTGCGTTGCTAAGGAGTCGGCAACTGTCGACGTCTCTAAAGATATAACCGGAAGTCAATAATTGGCGGACTCGATCTCTGGCGTTCGGTGGGGTGGAAGTCAGTGGCGTAGATGTGATTCGGGGTTACAGTGCGAAAGAGGCTGCAGTTTGGGCGGATGGGAGGCATTCTGAGATTTAGGGTTTGCGCAAAAGGATTTTGGGTGGCCGAATGGAGAGTTTTTGTGGATTTAGGTCGTTTGTTTGTAAGTGGAAAGTGGTTTGGGAGGGAAAACAAAATTTTCATTTTCAGAAAGGTATGAGAGAAATCAGAATCTCATATTTCCTATGGTTTGTGTTGTGGCGATTTTATTATTGTAAATAAAGTTTGGTCGCAAAAACGTGGCACAACCATGGCAAGAAATTTTACCATGAAATGGTGTGGTGTTGCCACAGTTTTACAACGACTCTATCCGTCGTATAGTATAAATAAAATACCTGCGCAAAACCGTGGTAAGGAGTTTTACCATGAAAATAGAACCATGGTAAAACTGTCGCAAAATGGCGCATAAAAATTGATTTTTTTACTAGGGTGCCCCTACGACTGCCCCTTATACGTCTGTGCAAAGTCTGTCCTACTAGGGTCCTAATGCAGCATACACTACACCAGAAAACATCTTGGGACATGATTTTTTTTCGTCACATATAGTGGCTTTACGTTTATGGGACACAAAGTGCGTCGCATAAAAATTGTAACAAATGCCTAGTATCGTAAAGTCCGTGCGACGCAGAAACAGTTTACCGGGCGCATAAAATGTAGCACTTATGCGACATTTTTTCAATTGGTCCCTTTAACAATGGAAGGAGGTGTACTCCTTAACGACATATGCTACATTTTACACAAGATATATTTTTCAATTATCTTCGCATTACCTAACATATGGGACACAACATGCTTATGTGACATTCCGATTTAATCAAATTTAACGCCATACGCTTCAAACCTTACCATGTCGGTGTTCGTTTAAAACCGCATATGCTTATTACTGTAAACAACTTATTATCGTATAAAAGATGTTACGCTTAGATTTAGAAACAGGTAAATGTTGTATAAGAGGTCATACGATTTTAGCTTTACAAGGCATATTACCGAATAAAACGGCATATGCTTATGACTTTTAACAACTTATTATCGTAGAAAACATGTGACACTTATATTTATAAGAAACATGTAAATGTGGCATAAGAGGTCATATGATTTTAGCTTTACAAGACATATTGTCATATAAAAGAACGTACAACAAGAATAGCAAACAAAAATTGTAGCATATAAAGTAGGGATGCACATCCGGTTCGGATCGGACCGGACCGGACCGGAATTTACGGTCCGGTCCAGACCGGTGGACCGGAATTTTCTAAAATCTTGGACCGTGGACCGGACCGGACCGGGACCGGAATTCGTGTGAAAACTTGGACCGAAACCCGGACCGGACCGGGACCGACCGTAATTTAGGGTTAAAAAATAGAAAATAAAAAAAAATATTAGGAAAATAAAAAAAATCGGTTTATTCCGGTCCAGACCGGACCGGACCGGAACCCGTAATTCTCTAAAAATATGGACCGTGGACCGGACCGGGACCGGACCGAGACCGGACCGGAAAATCTGGTCGGTTTCGGTCCGGTTTTCCGGCCCGGGCCAATTTTGTGCATCCCTAATATAAAGATTAAGTCTGCATACAAAACATGAAATTGTTTTTGGTACAAGCAACATAACCTGCCCAACAATACAGAATCCGGCAAACATAATAGATTCTGGTCATTCACAAAACATAATCCGGCCAACATAATCAAAAGGGTACACACATCTAGAGTTCAGGTGTGTACCCTGCAAAAAAAACCAACGAGTTTCATAACATTAAGGAGCAATGTAATTAAGAGTTTGGTCCATAACTTTTCGCACCTTCGGAAGCATTCATGTTTGCTAGATTCGCCGAACCACCAACTCCTCAAGGGTGCGTATCCTTTCTTCAAAAGCGGCCTTCATTTCTAAAAAAAATCACTCTTCTACTTCTGCAGTTGTTCATTCAAATCTTAATTTCTCGAACCCCCTTTAGGGATCTAGGGAGGGGTGGCCTCTTGTACGCTCTACCTGCTCTAGAAACATATGTTCTGCACTTTTGCACCACCACTTCGGTTATGATCTGAATCTGAGTATCCACTGGAAGGGGTTCTTGCTCATCCAGGACACTGCCTTCATCAAATTCATTACCATTTATATCTCTCAATGCTTGAAGAACCCTCTCTTCCATTTGTGCCTAGATATACAATGTAAAGTGTAAATATAATGAGACAACTAAACTGCAAGAATTGCAGACAATAAGAAGAGGACAATAACATCAAAGATCATGGCAGATAGGAGTAGAACATCATGAATTTACCAAATAGAACATGGCAGATAATAGTAGACATCAAAGATCATGGCATGAATAAATAGCATCAAATATCATGGCAGATAATCGTTAATAAAAAAAAGTTGAAAGTTGGATGCGGTTGGAAGGGGGGATAATCGTTAAGGGCTTACTGATTTTGTTGAATTTGTGAAGCAAAATGGAGAAGATACGCATGTATGTCCTTGTAAAAAGTGTTTATTGTGCAAATTTGATTAATAACGATATGAGAAATGGATACTGTACAAGGACGTCGGACGGTGAAATGAGTAATGAATCTTCAGCATACATGTTGAGACAATAATGACTTACGCAGAGTTACAGAGAAATAAGCAGTAGCATGATGCATCATCAACTGAACCCCACCATAGAGATTCTTCAAAACACATTTAGCTAGGGTCTTGAGTTTGAAGCCAGAATCAAATATAACCCCTACTAACCAAATAAGGAGACCTAACTTTACCAAGCACTGTCAAGCCCGACTTTATAGGGCGGGCCGGGCCCGACTCATTGGACACCCCTATTTGAAGATAAATCCCTCATAACTTACATGCTACTAATGTATATTTAACTAGATGTTGTGTGCCATACTCGAGAGAAATAATACCGTCCATATGTGTGATCCAATAAGAAATTATGTGCAAAAGAGTGTTCCATGTTTGATGAACACGCAAGTACTCTTTCATTTCAAGTTACATACATCATATTCTAACCTGCTAAAGATAGAATATTGAGAGCCTCTTGTGTTGCAAGATCAGTTCATGCTTGTTAGGGCATCTGCACCCATTTAACACCTCCTCAAATGGAGAAGGGGTTCAATCAGCACCTCCTAATCAAGTAGTACCTCCTTGATATGCAATTTATACATCAGTTTAAAAGTCGAGCACCTTCTTTACTATTCACCAAATAAAATTTTATTATTTAAAAAATTAATTATAACTTGATAAATTAACTGAGATTTTCTATCACATTTTTACCTAATCAGAAATTCGCATATTCATTTTTTTAATAATAAATTCAGATATTCATTGAAAATTTGAAATTATAATAAACAAAGTTTAAAATCTGAATTGAAATTAAATATTATTAATCAATCATACAATAAAGTAAGCCCAAATACACTGCCCATTTCCTTTGAGCACCTTCTCCGAGACGTGGTAGGCGAGCACGCCCTCCTGCAGTTGTTCATTTCCCAGTAGCTGCTTCGTAACGGTGCATTCTTTATCCCTTAGCAGGTGTGCCAAATAGGCACGACGTCGACAGTATCACTTCCTCAATATGGACCGGTGCAGATGCCTTTATATACCTGCATCATGTTCTCTGACGAGCTAAGAATAGATGGGTGATGATATGCACTTCGATAATTCGGGATGCACTGACACCAAAAGATCATAAAATTCCCGATCTCCGAAAACCGAGTCCTTTTTGGTAACGGATAATGAAATAGTTTTATGTCTTGATGTGCTGTCAACTTCCTATCGCACTACGCCATTTTAACACATATGCAACATCACATCACTCGTTGTTGCATAACAAATGTAGCATAAGAACTCTCGCAACATAAGGAACACGTTGCTTATGTGCAGCGTAGCGTAAGTTTACTTATGCAACTTAAACAAAAAACGCATCCCAATCCACGTTGCGTAAGACAGCTTATGCAACACGTACTTTAGCAACATCTCGATCTACGTTTCGTAAGTCCTCTTAAGCAACGGACACAAAAGCAACAGATAGATGTGTGTTGCATAAGTCTACTAATGCAACATAAACAAAATTTGTGTTGCGTAAGGACACATATGCAACACGTACTTAAGCATCATCCCAAACTACGTTGCATAAGTTTTCTTACGCAACACGCACAAAAGCAACAGATCAATGTTTGTTGCATACGTATTTTAATGCAACATTTTCTAAAGTAACATGTCATAGTGTGTTGCTTACGAGTACTTACGTAACGCCGACAAAAGTAACAAGTACACTTGTGTTACGTAAGATTACATATGCAACATGTGTTTTGTCGAAGTATATTCGTGTTGCATAAGTAGCGCATTTATTTTGAAAAAAGTAAACTTTTCATTTCCCGTCATATTTAATTCAATTCCCTCCATCCGAATTTTTTCCCTCCATGTCAAATGCAACATGTGCAAATACAACGTGACAATGTAAGTTACAAAAACTATCCGAAAATGAACCAAATCAAAATTAAATTTCCCTCTTGAACCAATGTTTCCCCCATATTGAAAATGTGTTAAATCATAAATGTAATATAATGCAACATGTGAACAACAAATCAAGTATGATGCATTAGTGTTGAACCATTAACCATTAGCATAACTCTTAATTAAATAAAAATATGACTTATTGCATGATAAATTGTTCAATTCCTAAGTTTTTTTACTCTTTAATGACATAATAAGAAACTCTCAAATTCCTTCACTAACGCATTTAGTTCTTCACTTATCATACTTTAACACTCTATAAGTTATGATCTAGGTTAATGGTAATGCATGTATGAACTCCCTTTCAAATCCTCTACCACCTTCAAATCATCTCATAAACCATCACAAATGCTTTGTTACATAAGTCAGATCACAAATACATAACTTGTATTCTAGACTAAAAGTAATCTTTAGATTTCGTGGTTGGTTCGACGTGAATCCTCTAAAAGTTTCAAACTATTTCATAATTTACTACAAACTCTTGCGTATAAGTGTATAAATCATGTGTTCATAACTTATGATCGAGATTAAGGACAATACATGCAAGAATTCCTTTTCCAAACCATCTCATAAACCTTCACATTCACATACTCATTCATACACAAGTCTATAAATAACTTTAAAGTTAAACAGTTATTAAACTGTTAAAGTTAATTCGTTATTAGATCGCAATGAATATTTAATGTGACTTAATTTAAGCAACAACTCAAAGTATGTCCCGTAATAATGAAAACTTGATTGTCACAGAAGTTGTTTACTTTCACTTACCCTTTAAGTTTAAAATTGACTTGGCATTAAAAGAGGACGACCTACCGTTTCAGTCTTAAGCGACGTTTTATTCCGTAATAGATCGCGTAAATATAAAAAAAATTAAATGCAGAACAACCGAGTATTTCACCAACCTTTAATCACCCAAAAATTAAAATAGAGATCTTTGTTTTGTGCCATAACCTTTTTTTGTTTGTAATTTGACATATTCTAAAATTGAAAATTAGAAAATTAGCTTTAAATGTTATTGGGTTTTGAACACTCACCGAAATGATAAACATCAATCTAGCCGCGTGTTATAAAATTATTAAGTTATACTCAAACATGAAATTTAGTTCAATTTGATTTGAACAAATAAATAAGTATTAAGTTCTAATTTCCAAATTTGTTGGACTGGTTAATATTTATATATATTGGGCCTATCTAACTCAGCCACTAAAAGATCTTATATTTTCTTTTGCTAGGGTTTACTTTCTCACTTCATTCTCCGCCGCAACCTCCTTCCGTTTTCCATTCACATCTCATCTGAAACTTAAATCACAAGTTGAAATCATCGTCCACTGCTTTCAATCTATTCACCAAGTCGAAGTCGTTTCTTAACCGACTTGCGTCTCAATTTGGACCAGCTGAAATCGTCGTCCGCTTCGCGTCTCAATACGGACGAGACGAGACTGAGATTTTTAACAGACCAGCTGCTGTCGGTATGGTTCACGCGATCGGGATCAGTGGATGAGGAGATACGGATGGCTCGTGGTCCTTGTAAGGTGGTGGAAAGTGAAGATGAGGGCAGTGAAACAGACGATGGAGAATTTGAGGAGAACGAGGCTTGGAAGAAAGTCCGTACTCGTAGCCATCGAGACCTTTGACAACATACGGCTTGTCACCATTGTAGACTTCTTCTGTACAAAGCTTATCCATGGAATCCGATCATGGAGTCGAGAGCATTGTCGCACGCCGCCACACTCTTCGACCTGCTTCATCTCTGCAAACCAGCTAGACACGGCGCCGCCAATGCAATTGTCGCCAGGCGGATTGGCAGTGTGGCAGATGCCGACAACCTGGTTTGGGGAAGGCAGCTGCTTCATGCTCTTGTTATTGAAGCTTCTCCGGTTGGATTAGGGCCGAAGCGGCAGCTTGTTGTGCAGCAGGTTAGGGTTGCGGCTGCTGAAGGCAGCGGCGATTCTGTCGGGTGAGGTCTGATTACTTTTGGTGTTGTGTGATGTGTTTGAGTTGACTTGTGTTTGGTTGTTGCAGGGATGTGACGGAGCGCACCACACCGTCGTTAATGTGCGATGGCTCTGTGCAAAAATAAATTTATAAGTCCGCTACTCGTACTCTACTATTGGGTAGTAAAGCGGTAAGTAGAGGTTGAACCCAAGGGAATTAGTGGATAGTTGTTCTTTCGAAAATGGAAAGTAAGACAGTTGGGGGTTGGTTGTGATTTTAGTACTGAAAAGTAAGTGTGTTGGTTGTGATTTTAGTACTGAAAAGTAAATGACTGAAAGTAAAGAAAGTAAATACGGGACTGAAAGTAAATACTGAAAAGTAAAGTCCTTGAAGGACAAGCCTTGCGGAAAGTAAATGCTTGAAGGACAAGACTTGCTGAAAGTAAATGCTTGAAGGACAAGACTTGCGGAAAGTAAATGCTTGAAGAACAAGACTTGCGGAAAGTAAATGCTTGAAGGACAAGACTTGCGGAAAGTAAGCAGTTGATATGGGACTGAAAGTAAAGTGACAGGTGATGTTTTAATTAAAGGAAAGGATTCGGTTTTAGGGGTCTTGTATCATAAATCTGTTTATCATTGACCTCTAATGATCATACTAAGTGTTCAAAGATGTATCAAGGCTATTTCTAGCACATGACTTGCCACATCGTTTAGAACACTTGTTCTATTTGGGCTAATTCCTCCTTTCGAAATATCTTAGCTTATGTGCATCCATTTGATCAATCATTTCCGATCAACCAAATGGTGTTTTAAAGAGGTTGAACTCCACAGTTAAGCTGTGCTCTTTCGAGCCTCCACTTAACCACGAAGGTTCACGAACCCATGGAAGAGCTTTGCTCTTTCGAGCATCCACTCAACCAATAGTGTTCTGACTTAATATATGGCACATAGAACAAGTTTTGAACACAAAGAGGCACTAAGAGAAGGGTCTAAAACATTTTATGATACAAGCACATCCCTTCAACCGAATGAAGGGTTTAGCTACGAATATCCATAGAGGTGGATATCATAGCTAAGTGCTTAGTAAAGTAAAGGTTTTGAAAGACAGGAAAGTAAAGGTTTTTGGAAATCAAGACAAGGAAAGTAAAGGGGAGAATACTCAAGAACCAACAAGAGTAAACTACTCAAGAACCAACTTGGAGCTTCAATATCAAAGTGGTGTGTTTACATGGATTGTGCCCAAACTCTAGAGAGATAAGTAACAAGTGACTATGGACTAAGGACTAGAACTTGGGACACTTTTCAAATGAAGGGATGATGAGGTATTTATAGGCAAGGGGAAGAGGGGAGGATGCAACACATGGCAAGAGGGGAGTGGAGGAGAGCATAACCGCCGGCCATGAGGTGGTAAGGCTCAAAAGCCGCCGGCCATGTGGCTTCTCCACATGCAAAGCCGCCGGCCTAGGTGGAGGGGAGGAGAGTGTGAATGGAATGAGATCTTTTGCTCCAAAAGCCATCGGTTACATCTCAACTCCGGTTAGACTTTGGTTGCCCTTAGGTTGCTTCTTAGTTGACATCAAAAGGTGAGGAACTTAGACTTGGCATTTCACTTGTGTTCTTGATCTTTGTTGGAATAAGTCATTGGGACTTAGTTGTGGCTTGATCGGAGTATTGTCGGAGTATGGCCAGTTCTGACTTGTAATCCACTTTTAGCCTTAAGAACTCCATTTTAGCTCGTTTCATCTTTACTCCTTGGAATAGCCTGTAGAACAAAAGTGAAACTAACAAGTAAAAGTTGTCAAGATAAAGCGTCTAATTTGGTGGGTTTAACTGTCTTAACGAATCATATAAATATGGTCCATCAGGATGCAAAGGTGGCTCCGGTGGGATTCTTAGACGCTTGTCACTGGATTTTTCTTCTTCATGTGGTAAGTGGTAATAAGCAGGGGCGAATGCAGTAGGTGGGCTGCTCGGGCTGCCGCCCGGGTAGAATTTGGCCCAAATTTTTTTTAGGTTTCAGTTTGCGGAGGAATTTTGGGAGAAGCAGACTGGCGACAGCGAGTAGCGATTTGGAGGTGAGTGACGATACTTGCGTTGTGACTTGTGTATGTTGTGTTTATGTAAATGTTTTTCTTGATTGCTTCGATGATGAATTCATGATTGTTGACTGATGAGTACTGGTCCGCAGTCCGCCCCTCAGCCCCTGTCTGGTCGGCGAAGCTCTGCCAGTTCCTACTTCACAAATCACAAGCTCCGCAGTCCGCCCCTGTCAATGCAAAAAACAAGGAACATGGAGAATGACTAGTATGATTTAGAATGTGGTTTTTCCTTTTAATGAAGACTCAGGTGAGTAACTGTGCTCCTTTGAAGCTTGTTTCTTGTCATCATAAATCAAAGCTATTTAGTAAATTGCATATCACTTTTTGAACCCTGTCCTGCCTTCATTGGCCATTGCTTCAAAAATATACTTGATCTACCAGGTATAAGGGCATCCACACCAAGGAGAGCAATAAGGAATAATAGAGAGACTTTATTGCTTATTGCTCTCATGTAGCAAGTGAGGAAAAAAAGAGCAAAATGCAATGCTTGATAGGTGAGCAATAATGGAGAGGGTGTGGGATAGGAAAGCAATAAGTGGGGCCAACATATATTTATGAAGATAAACAAAAAAAACTACATTTTGTTAGTTTTGAAAGAATTAAAAATCAGAAATGTCATAAAATGAACGTTAGATGGAAAAAATAAAAATAAAAAATAAAAAATAAAAAATAAAAAATAAAAAATAAAAAATAAAAAATAAAAAATAAAAAATAAAAAATAAAAATAAAAAATAAAAAATAAAAAATAAAAAATAAAAAATAAAAAATAAAAAATAAAAAATAAAAAATAAAAAATAAAAAATAAAAAATAAAAATAAAAATAAAAAATAAAAAATAAAAATAAAAATAAATAATAAATAATAAAAATAAATAATAAATAATAAAAATAAAAATAAAAATAAAAATAAAAAATAAAAAATCAGAATAATTAAAGAATTTGGGAAAAAATAAAAAGATGAAATAATAGAAGTGATAATTTTGGATAATTGAATGGTTATGAATATAGCTTTTTGCTCTTTGTTCTCTTGCTGCGTTAAAATATATAGAGCAAAGAGTTATTTTTGCTCATTGCTTTTAGCTCTGCATTGCTACATGACTTTTATGAAAAAAACGCTATTTTTGCTTATTGCTCATTGCTCCCTTACTACGGATGCCCTAAGGAGGTTATGTTTAAGTGCTGTAGAAATTATGTAATTTATAAATTATTTTAGTTTTGTTCAGTCACACTCAAATTTATGCCTTCTGCTTTTCAATCCAGAATGAACTTACTAGACCCGCTTCGCCGACCAGTACTGATCAATCATCAATTCATCAACGAAGCAATCAAGCAAATCATTATAAAAACACAACATACACTGAGTTGTGTCACTTGATTGTCGATTTGGTGGATGATGCTGTTTTGTGATTGATTGTAAGCTTGTGGTTTTCATTTGATCAGATTTTTGCTGTGGTGTTGGATTTTGGTTTGGTTAGGTATTTAGCTATTAGGCATTGTTGTTAACATGTAGACTCTGATCTCTTTTTATAGCCTAGTAAGTAATTAAGTTCTCACTGAAAACAATCTTGTGAGTCTGAAAGAATTTGCTGGTTGAGATTCACTACTACAGAAGTACTATTATGCATCGGGTTTTTTTTACATTATGCATCGGTTTTTGATCCGATGCATAATGAAGCGTAGCATAATGTCCAGACATTATGCATCGGTTCATAAAAAACCGATGCATAATGGTCAAACGCGTCTAGACATTATGCAACGGGTTCTTTGGAAACCGATGCATAATGTTAAAATAAAATGGCAGATTTGGCTTTACAAAAAGCTCAAATCCACCTGAAACACATTATCAATAATAAACCCTGCTGTTCCAACGTTCAAATACAATACAGCTTACATACTAAACATCATTTCAATGAATTTCAATACAATATCATTCATACACATATTTTTGTCTCTTTGGTACAAATATTGCATTCAAATCACACATAACAAATGTTGTCCAAGTTAATGTCCTATACCGCGAAATGAGTGGTCATGTAGTCACGTAGGTAGCCGGCGATTTCATCCCGAACTTCAAGAATCTTGTCGACTTCGTATGACTCCACTCCATTAGGGAAACAGTACTACAAAAAAACAAGAGAACTAAGTTAATAATTAAAGAGTTACGTCTAATCAACGATTAACGTGTAAAAAGCTAACTCAACACTTAAAGAGTTAAAACAAGAGAAGTAAATCAACAATAACCAATCAAATAGTTAAACGAATAACATATGCATCGGTTATATATAAAAAGCTCGCTTGGCTAATGTCTTCAACCTCCGCACCATTATTAGCCCGTACATATGCTATAATGTCCCGAATAAAGTGAAGGACATAATAACCACAAAAATAGCTAGGTGGTTGTCTTGGACACTACACAATATCAAGAATAGCAGTTAACATATATACTTAATAAATGTATGAAATATTTAATAAAGATGTGTAATTTGTGAATACCAAAACTTTCATCCACTCTACTTTACGTGTACTCCTCGGTACACATCCTTGGTAGTATCGATCTAAGCCCCTGAAACATACACAATAAGGTAATTATTAGTGACTTTCAATACAAGTTATAAGATAAAAGTAATTTCCAAACTTACATGTCCACCAACTCTTTTGCATCAGCGCGTATATCCTTCTCTTCTGTAGATGAATCAAGCCAAAGAACCTTATGTTGTCTCGGAAAAATGACGCATAACATCCAATGCCACCTAAAAAAAACACACTAACTTAAAAACAAATATGTTCAGAAAAAAGTTAACAACTTATAAAGTAAGTGATGAACTCACTCAATGTGATCAACATAAGGGAGAAAGTAGCAAAAAAGTTGGTCTTTATCTGGCATACTCAATCTTCCTACGAACGTCGCCAATCTCTCGTTTTTCTCTATGGTTGGGGTCATCAATGACGGAATAAGAAAACCAAACTTGATCTCCGAACGAACCATCTGATCGTGTAAATGACTACAAAGTAAAAACTTGTGTTAGTTAGACTAATTGCAAAAAAATGATTAAACATATAAATATTACCATATATACAACTCAGATGCTGCGTTCCCCAACGCTTTAAACGTTAATAGGTCTTGAACTTCCTCGTCACAGACGTAGATATCGTAGTCGTCACCGAAGACCTCAGCTTTGGCATGTACTTCAATCGTGCCTCTACCCAAAGCCTTCCACACCTCATGTAGAAGTCTACAGTCCACGGACATCTCATCTACGAAATCATCGCCAGTAAGTGGCATAGACTCGTATAAGTGTATGTCATATGCCTGCATGTTATATTTCCGTGAAGCTTAAATATATTTTTTTATTTGTAATATAACACAATGAAGCAAATGAAGTTATAATCTTCGATGATCTCACCCTTTTATCGACAACGACTAAGTGTTTCGGCCAAGCCACGTGATGGTTAAGTGCTTGCTGAACATTCGAGAGCTTTGGATGGGCTGTTGGCAAGGCTGCACCTCGACCTCGTAAAAGTGCTTTATCGACCTTCACCTTCACGTTATCTTCGGGTATTGCTCGAAAGCTAACAAACCGGCCATTTACGCATCGACCAATAGCCACAAGCTGTTTGTCACCTTCAAGTTGCCCCTCAATGTACAATAGGCTCTGCAGGCCACCCTGTTAGTAGCAGTAATAATTTGTAAAAAATTTGTAAACATACACAAAAAGTATTACATATATTTAACCTATATAAATAATAAATTTCATAATTGTAACTTGAACCTCTGGTATGTTCTTCCACGGGTCTGAATCAATGGGACAATGATGGCTGCAGTGGTCGGACGCATCTCTTCGAATAATATTACTTGAACTGGGTGTGCCACCCGAGGAGGTGGAGATTGGTAACCCAACCCTCCACGAAATGTGTGACCCGACTCCTCGGGTGCGTCCTTTGGGCTCCGGCGTCCCAATCGCCTCAGTCAGTATGTCATGTCATCGACTACGAGACAAGAACTGTCCTTGAGAGGAGCTCTCCACTAACTCATCCTATATAAAACAATCATTGCAAACCAAAATTTAGTGTATTATATTAACTATTGAAATTGACATAAAAAATAACTTACGATCTTTGTTGCCACTCGCTGGGATGCCTCGGTGACGTACTCGTCATTTTTCTTCATCCGTCCCCTCTTCCACAGCTCATGTCTCTCTATAGTGACAGAAGATTGCACCTCTTCAATTGCGCCCTGCGCAAATAACTCGGCAATCTTCTCAGTTGTCAATTTTTCTTCAAGTTTTCTGTAGCCTCCTCGACCAAGTATGTGTGCATACACATTCTTCTTCACAGGCTCTTTGTTAGTCTCTCTTAACTTCATAGCATTTTCAGAGAGCCGCTGCTCCTTAAATATCCTCCAAGTATCTTTGTCAAGATACTTATACTCACCCAAAGGATCTTCATTTGCCTTGGCACCGTGGATGTAATCTTTTGCCAGTCTTGACTTGAAATTCTTCCATATGCTACCAGCAACCTTCATCTCATGCTTTTTATGCGGCTCGCATCCATCAAAAATCACCTAAAGAGACATATAACAAGTTATAATTAATAAAAAATAATCAACTTTGCTGACAAATATAAGTGTCAATTAAAGAAAAACTTACAGTTGCATCTCTCCACAAAGTGAGCTTATAATGGTCAGGAACCTTCCTCCAATCGTTAAAGGTGATAGGAATTCGAGAACGAGCCACCATACCCAAGAAGCTCCTCCAATTGGTTCCATTATGTCCTTTGGGATTCCCCTTACTATCGAAGGTGACCGTAAGCTTGGTACCAGCCTTTGTGTGTTGCTTAATCAACTTCGCCATGTATACATGGCCTTTCTTGTGGCTCGGTGTGCGGGCCGAGACACAAAAATCATCCTCCTCATCGCTGCTGCAAGCCATGATTCTGTAAAAGAGTCACATTAAATGTCAGATTAAACACATTAAATATATGAATACATAAATGAAGACGATAATTAAACAAATAAAATGACGTGTGATAACGAAATAACTAGCATAGACAACATACACACAAATTAAGTTTCTTTATCAATAATCCATATTACTTGCACAAATGAAGTATAGATTTATACGCACAGATTAAGTTTCTTTATAAATAAGTAGAGATTTATACGCACAAATTAAGTTTCTTTATCAATCCAAATTCCTTCGCCGTGATCTTCTCGCAATTGTATTTCATCATCAACTTCGCTGTCGTCGTTGTGTACTGGAACTGTCGTACAAACGGGTAGGCAATCCACATTCATCTCTTCAGATGTACCACTGATTAACTGTTGTTTTCCATTTATCACAACATACTGATTGTTGTTCGAAGGGTCTTTGACGTAAAACACTTGTCTTGCTTGTTCGGCCATAATGAATGGCTCATCCTTAGATCCCTCTCTTCGAAAATCGACAAATGTCATTCCAAATTCATCTATATGAACCGCCGAATTGTTAACCCATTTACATTTAAAAACGGGTACTCGAAAGTTTACGTAATCCAACTCCCATATTTCTTGGATAATCCCAAAGTAATTCACAGGCACAGATATTGGATTCCGATCTCTTGCGCTAGAAACATGAGTGGTTTCGGCAACAAGTGTGACACCACTATTTTGCACAACGGTGTGCTCATCTTGATCTTTTGTTTGAAAACAAAATCCGTTAATATCATAAGCTTGCCACGTTTGTACAATAGTTCTTGGGCTTTCCATAAGCCTCTTCACCACGTCATCAAATTCTTCTTCCGAGTTGGTCTGATTATTTAACACCTCATTACTCCTTAGCCATTCACAAAATGATCGACTGTGTTCTTTTTGCAACCACTGCTCAGATTTGCCTCGGTATGTACTCCTCAGCATGTTCATGTGATCCTCGATAAAAGGTGATATTTCAGGTATATGTTGCAGTACATAGAAATGAGCTTTCGTTAACTCATCAAATGACTTAGGCATCATTTGATGTCCACTTGTGCCTTTTCCCAAGAATCGATCAAAATGACGTGGCCTTGGAACCCCAACCGCAGATGTATTTCCAAGAAAGTTAGTGCAAAATTCAACAGCTTCTTCAGCTATGTATCCTTGCACTATACATCCTTCGGGACTTTGTCTATTCCTCACATAGCTCTTAAGAACCTTCATATACCTCTCAAAAGGATACATCCATCTCATATGAACTGGTCCAAGAATTCGAACCTCACGAACCAAATGAACAGTAAGATGCACCATTATATCGAAAAAGCTGGGAGGGAAAAACATCTCTAGTTGGCAAAGTGTAACAACTATCTGCTCTTGAAGTCCATCAAGCTCTGATATATCAATAACCTTAGCACATAATGAGCTAAAAATGACGCAAAGTCTTTGTATGGCTGTCCTTACTTTGGGAGACATTATACCTCTGATTGCAATAGGCAGGAGTTGTTGCATCAATGTATGACAGTCATGAGATTTTAAGCCATTCAACCGCAGATCTTTCATTGAAACCAAGCTGGCAATATTTGAAGAGAACCCATATGGAACTTTAACTCCCTTCAGACATCTGCACAAACTAGTTTTCTCGCTCTTAGAGAGTGTGGTGCACGAAGGCGGTAAATATGTACGCTGCCCTCGAGATTCAGGTGCTAATTTGGTACGAATATTCATCTCCAGCATATCAAGTCTTGCTTTAATTCCATCTTTTGTCTTTCCAGGAATTTTTAATAAAGTACCAAGCAGACTTTCACATATATTCTTTTTAACATGCATCACATCAATACAGTGTCTGATGTCAAGAGAATGCCAATAAGGGAGATCAAAGAAAATTGACCGCTTCTTCCATGGAGCACTTTCGGTGCGCGAATATGGTTTCCCAAATCGATTTGTAATATTCTGTATTTTTTGAAGTATTTCAGCGCCAGAAGCCGGTAGCGGTTCGATTCCGTGCTCAGTCTCACCATTGAAGGCAGCTTTCTTTCGCCTGTAAGGATGATGTCTCGGTAAGAAACGTCGATGTCCCATATAAACCATTTTTCGACAATTGCTTAAATGGCGTGCATGTGTCCCTTCCCCGCATACAGGACAAGCTTTGTACCCTTTATATGGTATATCCGGACAAGTTGCCCTAAGCTGGGAAGTCATTGATCGTACACATCAGCATAGCACGCATATTGAAATATTCTTGCCTCGATGCGTCATATGTGCGTACTCCTTCGTCCCATAAAAGCTTCAAATCATCTATCAGAGGAGCCAAGTATACATCAATATCATTTCCAGGTTGCCGAGGACCCGATATCAACAAAGAAAGCCTCATATATCTACGCTTCATAGTTAACTTGGGAGGTAGGTTGTAGATAACCAAAATCACAGGCCATGTACTATGCTGACTACTGAGATTGCCATGTGGATTCACCCCATCAGTAGAAAGGCCAAGCCGTAAATTGCTAGACTCTGCTCCAAACACTGGGAATGTATTGTCTACTTTAGCCCATTGCAGTGAATCGGCAGGATGACGCATTTTCGTATCAACAACACGTTTCTCATCACGCCAACGCATATTATTGGAATCTTCTGTGTCATCAAATAATCTCTGAAACCTGGGGATCGGTGGAAGATACCATAGTACTTTCAAAGGAGTGCCTTTAGATTTACCTTTCGGTTCTTTGTTTAACTTGTAGCGAGAAGCCTTGCACACTGGACATTCTTTCAAATCACTGTAGGCATTTCGATACAAGATACAATCATTGGGACATGCATGTATTTTCTTGTACTCGAGGCCCGTGGGACACATAACCTTCTTAGCCTCGTAAGTACGGTTAGGTAGGGTGTTCCTCTCAGGAAGCATGTCTTTCACCAGCGCTAATAATTCGGTAAAACTCTTGTTGCTCCATCCATTTTTTGCTTTGAGATTGAACAACTTCAACGTTGCCGATAGCCTTGTATATTTGGAACACTCTTCATAGAGTGGTAATTCGGAATCATTCCTCAACGACTCCAAAATATGTGGCGTATCAACAAAGTCATTAGCGACGTTGTTAACCATCTCAATTAGATTATCCTCTTCCCAATCATCATTATCCTCCGGCAAGCTTTCTACGGGTGGAGGCTCAAAGTTTTGTTGTTCACCCTCCCCATGCAAATACCACACCGTATACTGTGGGTTAATCCCCTTTAACAAAAGGTGTTTACGTAACTTCTTCGGTTTGACCAATTTGTAATTCCAACAACTCATACACGGACAAAAGACACGTTCAATGTTGTTTCTAGACGCATATGCCGATGCAAACGCACAGAAATCCATAATCCCTTTCTCGTACTCATCACTCAACCTATTACCGGACACCCACTCTCAATTCATTATAAATCCACTACATGAAATGTGTACATATTATTAGTTACATAATACTAATTTACACGAACTCACAATTACAGTTGAGTGAATTACAAGCACTTCAACAATTAAAAAGTAGTAAATGTGATAAATAAACTTGCGATTTACCTTATAATAAAATCTCACGAAGAATAATCTTAATGGTGGCCGGTGTGCAACAAGTACGGACTAGAGCTACAAACAACGAAAACAAATTAGTAAACAAGGAAAAATAGATTCAAATCTCCATGTTCATAGGAAAATATAAAAAGATTGATAACCATCAAATACTAGGAATTGAAGAAGCGAAGAACCACCAACGGGAAGAGGTTGTAGATCGCAAATGTTAACCCTAAACAAAAAAACATCAATTAAATTAATATACTTCAATTCAACTAGTTATTAGGTTCATTCAACGATGAAAGAGCAACAATGTCCAATTTCGAAAGCTAAAAAATTAACACAATAGAATAACTTACTTGATATTATGTTTGGAGGATAAACAAGGTATACAACTTCCACCGTATAGATGTAACGTCGCTCGAATCTATGTTTTCAAACAAAAATATTAGTATAGCTAAACAAGTTTTGCATTATGCAAATGTACGGGCTGCTGCAGTCTACCTACTTGCGCATAAGTATAGCTAATTTTTACTTATGATAATAATGGCAAACGACAAATTACAGGACCAAATTCCTCAATCGACCAATTGATAGACTTCATTTGTGCTGCAAAAAATCTCAGCCCTAACCTGTTGATTCGGAGCCGATTGGAAGAGGAGGAGGAGGAGGAGCAATGGCGAGGATGGCAATGAGCGGCGTCGGACCGAGTGGCGGGGAGGACAATGGCGACGGAGACGATTCGAGGCGACGGAGGCGGACTGACAATTGGAGGCGACAGAGTCGGAATGACGGGCTGACGAAGACGATTGGAGGTAGTGAGACGTAGGCGTCGGAGGCAGTGAGACGGAGAGACTGAGAGCGTCGGAGGCAATTCGATAGGCGGACTGACGAATTTCGAAATAAAACCTAAGTCTTTTATTGCACATTATGCATCGGTTTTCATAAAACCGTTGCATAAGGTTTATCATATGCAACGGTTTCTCTAAAACCGTTGCATAATGGTTAACATTATGCAACGGTTTTATGTAAACCGATGCATAAAGTAACCATTATGCAACGGTTTTATGTAAACCGATGCATAAAGTAACCATTATGCAACGGTTCTTGAAAACCGATGCATAAAGTAACAATATGCATCTGTTTACATAAAACCGTTGCATAATGTTAAACATATGCAACGGTTTTATTAAAAACCGATGCATAATTGTAAATCGATGCCTATTGTAATTTTTGAACCGATGCATAATGCCTGTTCTGTAGTAGTGATTGGAAGTTTGCTTCCCATCTTGTTTTTGGAAAGTGATTTTTTGATATGTATCTTCTAGTTATGCTTTTGAAGCTACATAATAGATTTCATAACGAAACACAATAGAATAGGTCAATCAATATACAACATGTATAATGTATTGATCTTTGTGCGAGAATGAGTTGCTATGTTTAAAGACTAGATGTATACTTTTGTGGATAGATTTGGTTCCGTAGCTGACTTTCCCTGAGTCAATCTGTCACTGTCAGAAGTTTTATGCTAATTGTTATAGAATGGATTTGTTCAATGTAAGTCACAGTCAGTAGTGAACTACCAAATATGATTGAAGATGACGACCTGTACGGCTATTTACGGATCCTTGTATGATGGAAGGTGTCCTTTTATTTTAATCCATTCATTTGAATAACAATCTAGAGTTTTCTGATACTTTAGCATGCCATTTGCTGAAATTTGTTTGTTCGTGATATTTATATCCCTCTGAATGACTTAATGAACTTCAAATTTGATGGCCTCTGAATGACTTAATGAACTTCGAATTTGATGGCCTTATCATGCAATTCAGTTTAGCTTCACTATATGTATATGTATATGTATAGTGTTGTTGTATGTTTCAGAGTGTTTATTGAGATTTCATAGACTAACAGTTGGATACATTTTGCAGACAACTGAATGGCTCCCCTATCACTGACATGTTGGTGATTTCGAGTGCCACATCTGCTTTGATTCAACGCAAGACCCATTTGTGACTCTAGTGGCCATCTTACAAAAAAAATTTTTTTGCGTCAAGCCCTGGTAACTTTCAAATCCTGAATTCGCCCCTGGTAATAAGTTCATGAGTTGACCACGGTCAACAAGTCAAAGAGTCCAGTGAGGTGACATACATGCTTTCATATGCTCTTTAGTTCATCTGTATCTATGGTCAACTAAGCAAATGATATGATGTTGTCAAATAAGATATCCATATACATTTATGTATGTGCGAATTTGTGCATCTGTCCATTTACATTTGCAAATCTGTGTAGAAAGAGATGAAGAAAAAAGGTAGATGATTTGTTGGAGCCTGCTAGTGGTGATGACTTTGGTTCGTGTGATGACCCTCTACCCATCAAAGCGCGGGTAGAGATAATTGATGAAGCAATGTGCAAGTGCAAGGGGGACAGGAATCGGTGGGGTTGGGAACTTTATCAAGTAGCCTCCACTCTCTAGGGGTGGCTACAAGTAGAATTTGTTTATTTGAAAATGCTGTTATGTGTAATTATGCAACTTTAATATTGCACTTTTATCAATAAAAAAGAATATTTCACTTTTTATAATTGGGATTGAATTTGCAATACTGAGTTGCATATGCTCGTTATGCATTGCAAGATAATTATAAAACAAACAAACGTTGTATATGTGTATGTTGCAAATGCCTTGTTGTAACCATGTTTTGCAACGAAAACTAAAACTTATGTTGCAAAAGATGATATCAAAAGCAACAAAAATCTGTGTTGTTTAAGAAAATGGTGCTTATGTATGTTGCAACAAGAGTTTATGCAACGAAAAAATATGCGTTGCATAAGTATACGACTTATGCAACGGAGATTATTTCCGCGTTGCAAAGTACAAATGCATCAGAGCATTTGCGACGTGCACTTTTGCAACACGATTAAGTTGCGACAGACAAAAGCAACACAAAATGCAACATAAGCAACACCTTTCCTTCTGTTGCATTAAATGCAAAATGGCGTAGTGTCGGGATCTGAACGCTCGAAAAGGGGTGGTGTTTGCATTACTTAAAATAGATATAGAAAGTCTTTCTGTTGTTTATTTCATTATGGTATCTACATGGATATGATACTCACATCAAGACTACAAAAAAGCCAAATCCAGGTTGTCGAGTCAAACTCATGCATCACCAGCTTCTCCTACCCCATTTACACTATAAAAACAACATTACTATTCCCAATAGGAGCCATTTAGCGCTCCTTCCCGGCCCCTTGTTCATACCCCTCCCTCTTCTCTACATTTCCGTTCAAGGGTTCATCGATCGGTTTTGTGATAACATTTTGAAACCAAGTTTTGAAATCAAATCATAACTTCTTCAAGCCATTTCGTTCCTCTGCTATTTGACATTTTATTTTGACATTTAATTACGATGGATTCGGAGGAGTTCGAGAAGTACATCTTCGAGAGGTTCCCAAATGAGAGGTCCCCAAAGAATAAGAGCCCCAACGTTGTGTGGCCGGGTTTGGCGATCCACCAACCCGGGATGACACTTTCGGCACAACCATTTGACACGCTGATGCCACGATTGTGCATACCGGCTACCTATTCCTACTCGTCGCCCAAATGCGCAAGGAAAGACTCGGAGGTGAAGAGGAAGAAGAGGCTGGCGCTCTACGACTCGTACACGGTCGAAGGGAGGATGAAGTTGGCCGTGAAGAAGGGGGTTAGCTGGATGAAGAGGAGGTACGAATTCCTTGTTCATGGGTGTTAACAATTGGAAAGAATAAGAGGGAAAAGTTACGACGTGCATGGGAAAGACAAGAATCCAACAGTTTTTTGTTGACATATATACCCTCAGGGGTTGGTGTTAGCGGATCGGCTTGAATTGGGATGAGTGTCCATTTTGGTCATTTTCTCCTTGTTTGGCGTTACCAGGCCAAGAACTTGTCTACAGATTTTTGAAAAATATGTGAAAAACTGAAATAGAAAACTTCAATTTTTCGAAGAAAAGTTATGTTGATTTTTTTTATTGTGGGTTACAATCTCATACAAATCAAATACTACACGAAATATATCTTGCATATATTAGATGAGCACATTGTTACTTGGATACAATCGCACAAACCCGGATTGATACTTGAATCGTCCACATTGAAGCACAGGCCATAAGACATCTCTATCTTGAGAATCTGCGATTGAATACGTGATGGACCATAATTGTATGAATCATAAACACAGTTAAACCCACCAAATTAGACTCTTTGTCTATTTAACTTTTGCTTGTTAGTTCCGATATTTATCTACAGGATATTTTGAAGTCTAGAGAGAATACAGGCTAAGGAGGAGTTTTAAAGCTGAAAATGAATTACGAGTCATTCCAGGTCACGACCAAATTCCGACTTTCAAGAACCTGACGTGGAATCACTCAAAACAAGTCCAACCGGAGGGCAACCAGAGTCAGTCCAGAGCTGAAAGGACTGATGGACCATAATTATACGAATCATAAACACAGTTAAACCCACTAAATTAGACGTTTTGTCTATTTAACTTTTGCTTGTTAGTTCTGATATATTTCTACAGGGTATTTTGGACTCTAGAGAGAAAACACGCTAAGGAGAGGATTTTACGCTGAAAAGATATTACAAGTCATTCCGAGGTCAAGATCAGACGCCGACTGAAGAAATCTCAAGATCCTGACATAGAATCACTCAAAAACCGAGGAACAACCAAAGTCAGACCGGAGCGAAATTGGACTGATAGTTTTGTGAAAACTGCACAAAACTCACAAAAATCACTCTTTTCCTCATGGTGACCGGCTACCTTGTGAAGAAGGATGACTCATGGGTGGCTTTCTCCCCTCCCCTCCTCCATGACCGGCGGCTTCCCTCCATGGCAACCGGCCACCGGCGGCTCCTCCTCCACCATGGGAGCTTGCCAAGTGTCCCCCTCCTCCTCCACAAGTTTCCTCCTCCCATTGCTAAAAATAAGAGCCCTCCCCTCTCATATCCACAATCCAAAATCAACAAACACTTATCTCTCTAGAAATTGTGGTACTTTTGTAAGCTTTGGTTTGAAATAATACTCCTGTTGGTTCTTGAGTATTTGATGGACCATAATTATACGAATCAAATACACAGTAAAACCCACCAAATTAGTGTTTGTCTATCTAACTTCTACTTGTTAGTCCCGATATATTTCTACAGGGTATTTTGGCGCTTAGAGAGAAAACACGCTAAGGAGAGGATTTTACGCTGAAAAGATATTACGAGTCAATCCAAGGTCAAGATCAGACGCTGAATGCAGAAATCTCAAGATCCTGACATTGAATTACTCAAAACAAATCCATCCGAGGAAAAACCGAAGTCAGACCGGGGCGAAAATGGACTGATAGTTTTGTGAAAACTATGAAAAATCACACAAACTCTCATCCTTATCCACCATGACCGGCGGCTTAAGGGAGGAGGTAGCCAAAACCACCTCCCTTCCTCCTCCATGACCGGATACCCGGCGGCTTTACCTCCTCCCCTCCTCACCATGGGAATGTGACATGTGGTGGCTAACACATGCCATTCATCTCCACCACCCATCTCCTCCTCCTTTGGCTATAAAAGGAGGCCATCTCCTCCTCATTTGTATCATCATCCACCAAAAATCACAAATGTTTTAGAGAGATAGAGGGCTTAACCCTCTTCTCTTCACTTTCAATAAATATTGTTCTTCATTTTGGAGCTACTTTTGGCGCTTGGATCTTGCCTAGGAGCTCCTCTCCTCCGCTTATTGTAAGGTATAAAATTACTTTAAAGTATTATTTGTTTTTACTTTAAAGTTATTTTATTATTCGGTACCCTTGTTCAAGACAATAGTTTGCTTGTATTCCTTGACATGAATACAAGCAGCTAAAAGTTTGTACTCGGTCGCAGGGGTGTACTTGTATTATAAATGTTTTAGACTCTACTCTTAGAGTATCTCTGTATTCAAAACTTGTTCTATGTGCCATATATAGTCAGAATTTCCAAGGTTGAGTGGAAGCTGTAACAAGCAAAGCTCTTCCGTGGGAATTCGTGAACATACTCGGTAAGTGAAAGCTGTAACAAGCAAAACTTATCTGAGGAGTTCGACTTATCTAAAAAACCATTTTGGGAAATCGTAACAGAAGATCAAATGGATGCACATAAGGCTAAGATACTTCGAAAGGAGGAATTAGTCTAAAGTAGAACAAGTGTTTTAAACGATGTTGCAAGTCTTGTGCTAGGAATAGCCTCGATTCATCTTTGAACATTTAGCATGATCATTTCAAGTGTTCTACGCGATGTTGCAAGTCTTGTGCTAGGAATAGCCTCGATTCATCTTCGAACACTTGGTATGATCATTAGCGGTCGATGATAAACAAATATGATACAAGGCCCCTAAAACCGAATCATTTCCTTATAGTCTATTATCAACTGCCGTAATTTACTTTCAGTTCTCAAAACACACTCAAACCCAACCCCAATCGTATTTAATTTCTGCATAAGCTTCATTAAAGAACAACTAATCCACACTGACTCTCTTGGGTTCGACCCCTACTTACCACTTGCTACCCAGTAGTGTAGTTGCGAGTAGCGGAAAATATAAATTTATTTGTACAGAGAACATTTCACCTTAACGACAGTGTAGTGCGCTCCGTCAGTATTATAACAGTTTTAGAGAATACTCATGTTGGTTCTTGAGTATTCAAGTAGGATTTGGGAATACTCCTGTTGGTTCTTGAGTATTCCCCTTTACTTACTGTCTTTCAAAAACCCCCGAGTATTTAGCTATGATATCCTCTTCCATGGATAATCGTAGCTAAACTCTTCATTCGGTTGAAGGGGTGTACTTGTATTATAAAATGTTTTAGACTATTTTAGTGTTTTTTATCTGTATTCAAAACTTGTTCTATGTGCCATATATTAGGTCAGAACTTCCAAGGTTGAGTGGATGCTTGAAATGGCAAAGCTCTTCCGTGGAAGTTCGTGAACATACTCGGGTAAGTGGATGCTTGAAATGGCAAAGCTTATCTGAGGAGTTCGATCTCTCTTAAACACCATTTGGATACATCGGAAAAGATTGTCCAATGGATGCACATAGGCTAGTATACCTTGAAATGGGGTGCTAGTCTAAGTAGAACAAGGGCTCTACGTTTTTTGCAAAAGATTAGACAGTGTTGCAAGTCGAGTGCTTGAAATGGCCTTGATTCACTTTCAAACACTTTTGCAAAAGACTAGACATTGTGGCAAATCGAGCGCTTGAAATGGCCTTGATGCACGTTTGAATACTTAGAAGGATTACTAAAATGATAAAACAGGCTATGATGCAAGGCCCCCGAAACCGAATGCTTTCCTTAATTTACAAAACCCCCTTGTATTTACTTTCCTAGTATAACTGCCTTAATCAACTGCACTCGCCATCCAGAGGAATCGCAAATCACGCATCACCCACTGTAAGTCTTTCTTTTTATTTTTCAGTATTTATTTTTGTCAATTGATACAGCGTCAATGTTCCATCTTTATTACGTGAAGTTCAGTTCTGTCGTTTGTCCGCCAAAATTTTCAGACCGAATCCGTCGTTGTTCCACTAATTTGCTGGCTATTTTTATTTCCTTCCATGTTCCATCGTAAATCCGTTGACGACAATTTCTGTCAAAATTTTGTCACTCTCCCGTGATCATCATTTTCCGTCGGTATTCCAACAATTTTCAGTCAAACGTTATTTTCCGTCAAAAGTCCAATTATGTTCCGTCGAAAATAATTTCCATCTATGTTCCGTCGTTTCTCCGTTAATTTTAAATTGAATTTTAAAAAAAATGTAAATATTGATTGGGGGCATTTTTAATTATTGTTTTGCATGCGAATTTCATTTTTAATTTTAAAAAATAGATTTCAAAAGTAAATGTACTCAAAACGTAAATAAAATACACAACTTTAATTAAAATACACAACTCAAAACGTCTAATGTCTGCGGTTTTTGTCGTTCTCGCTCTGGCCTTGATTTCATTCCCGATTGTCTTCATTCATTCTCTGACTAGGCGGACCGCGGTTGTTTCCATTCAGGCTTCCTATCGTAACATGTGGGAAGGTTCTATCCTCATTCATCGGGACAGTGGGAGGCTCCGGCAGAGGCATAGAAGACATGTACACTTCTGGATTTGGACGTCTTTTTAAGGTTGACGATGGTGGACATTGCATGTCCTGGCTCAACTGTCTCGGTTGTCGCATGTCAGTTAGCCTGGTTTGTGAAGAACTCACAGAACCTATACCAGTGCCGGTGTTGCGCTTTCCGGCTGCATTACGTTTTAGTGGTGCCATATAACCTGCCAAAAATTGTAATGTAATTAGTAAACATAAATATGGTATATAAAATTACCTCGTTAAAACCAAACTAAACTTTATAACCCTGTGAATTTCGTCATCCTAATTATTTGACTTAACATGCACACAAAACCAAACTGAGTTAGTAAACTCAGTGAATAAAGCCAATCAAATCAAAATGTAACATTGTGTAACAAATTTAAACTCAGTGAATAAAGCCAATCAAATCAAAATGCAATATTATGTAACAAATTTAACTTCAATGTAAAGTCAATCAAAGCAAAATGCAGCATTGTTCTAAATATCATTGTTCATATACATTAGAAGATGAACAACACACCAAGGGAGCCAGCTGCTACTTGGAGTTGGAGTAGTTAATCGGAATGAACAATAGGTCAACAAACTGAGTAATTAGTCGGAATCAGTAGGTCAACAAATAGATATAGCTTATAAAACTGAGTAATTAGTCAGAATCAAACAAAGGGAAAGCTGAATCAAAATGGTAAACAAACAAACATACCTGAGTTTGGCACCTCCGGTGGACGAAAACGTCAGACGCACACGGACGAAAATGAACGAGAAATGAGGAGGAACGAAATCGGACAAATGGATGATTTTCGACGACAAAAACGGAGAATTTAGGAGGAACCCGGAGGAGAATCGGATGAGAAATGAGGACAGACGACTAATTTTCGAAGAAGAAAGGAAGGGTTTCTGATGTCGAATGTATTTAACTTTTTTCCGTCAAAATTCCATCATTTTTCCATTTACATATTTTTAATTGATTTTACTTATTCCGTCGTCAATCCGTCTAGAAACCGTTACTTTTTTTTCAAAATATTCTTTTATCAATTCCGTCTAAATTCCTTCATTTTTCCACTAACATATTTAAAATTTGATTTTACTTATTCCGTCTACAAACTGTTAGTGTTTTTCGAAATATTCTTTTATCAATTTGGTCTAAATTCCGTCATTTTCCACTAACATATTTAAAATTTGATTTTACTTATTCCGTGATCCATCCGTCTACAAACCGTTAATTTTTTTGAAATAGTCTTTTATTAATGTCGTTGCCAAACGCTTTAGACAGCGCTTGTAGCCAAACGCCGTCGAAATATTCTTTTTTCGCAATATTCCTTTATTCCGTTTAAATTCCGTCATTTTTCCACTAATACTTAAGACATCGCTTGTAACCAAACGTCGTCTAATGTGCCACACTTTAGACAGCGCTTGTAACCAAACACCGTCTAATGTGAGCCACTTTAGACTGCGCTTGTAACCAAACGCCGTCTAATGTGCCACACTTTAGACATCACTTGTAACCAAACACTATCTAATGTGCCACACTTTAGATAGCACTTGTAGCCAAACGCTGTCTAAAGTGGACTTTATACGGCGCTTTATTAAAAAGCGATGTCTTATTTCTTCTCTTCATATTTAATTGGAGACGTGTTGAGAATATTCAGTTGGAAGGAAGTATGTTGGAAATAAATGTTGTGTGTTGAATGATGTAAAAGAGTTCTCTTATATAGGGCAAAACTGAAATCTGTATGGGTATTATTTTCCGTCGTCGTTCCCTCATATTTCCGTCGACAGTGACGGAAAACACATGTAATATTGACGGAAAATTTTGAAATAGACAACGGTCACTAAATAACGGTAACTAAAAGTGTAATGATTTTTTATATTACAAATTTATATGTCGGATGACGGAATAGAGAGGGAAATATGGCGGAAAGTCATTACACAAAATTTGTATTTTATTTTATTTTATTTACGGAATAATGGCGGTACACTTACGGAATAATTTGTAAACAACGGTCCCCGGACAAACGGTAACAAAAAAATTAATGTGTATAAAATTAAAAATGGTACAACGGATTTATTTTTGATGACGGCACTTCGCCGGAAAGAGAATGGATTATTTTCCGGCGCCGTGTCTTGCGACGGAATTTCACGGCGCCGAAATTTTTGGACGGAAAAAATCCAAAAATTTGTAGTGTAACTCAATTACCACATTGTTGGCAAGTTGAAATTTTTTATGATGTGTGATTATTTTGTTAGATTTCATATCATACCTAAAATAGAGTCTCTTTAAATAAATATTCCACCTTAGAAAAATTTCAAGATACACAAGATACGTAGTCCGGTTCAGGTAAAAATATTAATTTATATGAGATTAGAACTGTTGTGGTTCGTTGACTGATTTTAGTGAACTTATGAGAGACATATTAGGAATATTAATATTAAAAATATATTAGTTGAGATATATTAGTGACATAATTGATGAAATAAATATAACAAATAATAATTTAGGTTATATCAGGCATGCGTAATGTAAGTTTACGTGAAGATATTTTCGTCATATGATTTCACCGTTAGGAAAGGGTTCAGGTGCAAAGCCCATATTATGATAAAAAATACAAACTAATTATCACCCTTGATTTTGACATTTCAATGGATCAGATTAATTGGAACAAAATCAGTTTAAATTGAAATATCAATTAAAATAAGGACAATTATGTCTTTACACCATCTGTAAGGAAATCACAAATTAGCAGTCGCATTGATATGGAAACCCTAAAAGATTTGCGCAACAATCTGAATGCGCATATGAAATCAATCAGATCGATTGATATCAAATTGAATTAAGTAAATGGAGTGTATTGGAGTGGATGGGTCTATGAGTAAACAATGATGCCAGAGTTCGATTTGGAGATTTTGATGGACGGCGAAAATCCAAGAGAATGAAAAACATGAAAAGCTATGCGATGTGATGATAGTGTCATACATCGAGTTGGCGATGCTATGCTATGCGGTCGTTTGTTATTTGTAAATGATATGTTACTTTGTGAAGAAAGCTTCGCTGTGTGTCGCATAGGTTCCTAAGCATAGCAACAATGAGTTTCAAAACACGACGAATTATAGCATACTTTCTGACGAATTCATGGACGAATTATAGCATACTTTCTGACAAATTCATGGAAAACATGGATGAATTCTTAACAAATTATAGTCCACTTTTGACGAATTATGTCATAATTCATCAAAACTGGACTATAATTCGTCAAGAAATCTGACGAATTGTAGTGCAATTTCGACGAATTATGCTATAATTAGTCAAAAGTAAACTAACATTCGTCAAGAATTTGGCAGTATCATTGTATAAATAGTCATGCCATTTTATAGTTCGTCATTACCATTATATAATTCGTCATGACTATTTTATAGTTTGTCATGTCTGGGACGACGAATTATGTATAACTTTGACAAATTATTCACTGGACGTTGGTGATTTTAGGGTGATTGTGCACCCTGTTAAGATTATACACTGGACGAATTGTTTTGTGAACGAGTCCGGTCGATATCGCAATCGACATGTTTCAAACAGAGGACCTGACTTGCCGCGCGCCCACAAGATACATTAGCTCGTCGCGTTCATAGTAGACATTAACGCTAATGTCTACTGTGAACGCGACGAGCTAATGTCGCTTGTCGGTGCGCGGCAGGTCAGTTCCTATTTTGAATCGAAAGTTTATCTCGCGGCAGGTCAGTTCCGATTAAGCTCGGCAGGTCAGTTCCGACGAATCCTCCAATCGGTTGATCTTTTGTCCGACGAATCCTCCAATCAGTCCGACAAATCCCAAATCGTCGGGTTTGGTTCGTCTAAGGAGAGATGTGGTTTTGAATTTTGTCAATTTTTTGGGTCTATTATACCCTTGTATGGAGATATACACGTATAAATTTCTTTTATTAATTCATTTAATCTTATTAACATCAGCCATAGGATTACAAATACGGATGGTTTAGATGAGTTTGTATTTTGCACCATTTTTGGACTTTGCACCAGATCCGGCCTCTTCACCGTTATATTAATATTCCCAAAATTAACCAGCAGAATCTAATATGATATTTACAAAATCATGTTTTATTGTCTCTCGGATGAAGCACACATCGCTTGATGATGAGACTCCTTGTCTACATTCAAACACAAAATTCAGTTGATTATATGTAAAATAAATTTAGAAAATCTTCGATGAGAGAAGGGATCGGGTGCAAATCCGAATTATAGTGAAAACTACAAATTATATCACCACTATTATTTTGGTTAATCATAGGGCTCCTATTAATTAGTGATGAATAACTATTAACCAAATTTCATATCTTTTATTTCATCAAAATAATCTATCTAAGGTTATAAATGACCACTAAACTACTAATTTGAAAACTCAAATCAATCCGTTTTTGCTAAAATCACGCAACAAGCCAACAATTTGGAAAGACAAATATTTGAGCTCGAATAGGTGAAATCAAACCCACGGTAACAGTAAAAATCATCCCACTCACATTCATAAACCCCTAAATTAATTCGTCGATCTTGGTTATGGAAGGCAAAAGGTTGATCTCGATTCGAAAAAAATCAAACCACTGTAAAACGGCAAAATTCAGAAACCAGTTTGAGGAAATTCTGAGATACTTCATGGAAAGTAGTCTATAGTTCATCGGATAAACCCACGAATTATTGTATAGAAATCACGAACTACAACATAGTTCGTGGAAAATGATCTATAATTTGTTGTATAAATCCACAAACTATGGTATATAAACCATGAACTATAGTCACAGTCCCAATTTATAATTGCGTGAACTGGTCCAAAGAGAAAGGAGACTCTTCACTAGACAAGCGCCTCTCTTCCACTGAAGCAAATCACAATCTTTAAATTCCTCCCTGTTGTAAAATGACTTCAAAAACTTCAACAAAGGTGATGTAAAGTAACTTCGAAACTCTAACAAAATACTAATACAAGATTGTTTGTGAGAGAGATAAGGGTGAGCCTTTAGGATGAGTAAGAATGGAAGCTTAAGTTGTGTTTTTTCTCATTGCATTTGCACCCATTTTATAGCAAAAAGGGGAGGAGGCAAGATCCATAAAATGTGGATCTAACTTCTCTAATGTCAATACATTAACTTCATATATTGACTAAGTTACTCTAATGGCCACAAATGTGGACCCTAATGAGTATACCACATTATATTCATAACACTCCCTCTTGGGATACTCATTACATGTTTATGCTGCCTCGTTAAAAACCTTACTTGAAAAAATCCAGTGGGATAAAAACCAAGATAATGGAAAAAGAGTGCAGCCACGTAAAACTCCCCCTGATGTTGGCAAGAGTGATCTCTTCATATGTTTTGTAGCTTTCGCATGCCGATGTCATGAACATGTTTCCTGAATACTGAGGTGGGAAGGGCCTTTGTAAGAAGATCCGCTGAGTTCTCGCATGAACGGACGTATTGGATGTTGTTGACATTATTCTTTTCCAACTCTTGAGTAAATGAAAAGAATTTTGGAGGAATATGTTTCGTTCTGTCGCTCTTTACATATCCTTCCTTCATTTGAGCAACACATGCAGCATTATCCTCGTAGAGTGTGATGGGATCGTTTATGGGTTGAAGACCGCTAGTGATTCTAATGTGTTCAGTCATAGACCTCAGCCACACACACTCACGACTTGCTTCATGTAATGCAATGACTTCAGCATGATTTGATGACATTGCAACAAGTGTTTGTTTATGGGAGCGCCAAGATATCGCAGTTCCTCTACAAGTAAATACATATCCTGTTTGTGACCTACCTTTGTGTGGATCTGACAAGTAACCTGCATCTGCATAACGAATCAAAACTGGTTTCGTATTGTTAGGATAAAATAAGCCTAAATTGATCATTCCCTAGAGGTAACGAAATACATGTTTAACTCCATTCCAATGTCTTTTCGTTGGAGTTTGAAATTATATCCCCTGTTCAAGTTTGTGTTCAAGGTACAGTTGAGACAAACCTTGAACCCCTTTCACAACAGTTCAGCAGACAGAACAAATAATAGGAGCACGCACAGAATGATAACCCAGTTCGGCTTCGCCTACTCTGGGGGTTTCCCACACCCTAAAAGGGACAAAAATCTTTATTACGAGTTTAGAGCTCTTCGTGGACTTACACTTAAACAACGAATTGTTTGTAATAGCCTAGCCTCTAACACTCCGTCTCTCAGATTTACAACCGAGGTTTACAGCAGTTCCCCTCGATCCCCTTCGTCTGAACCTTCTGTCCGAACGTGCTCGACCTTCTCTTGAAGCTCGGATGCTTTCTCTCGAAAGCTTGTTCACCTTTGTTGTGTGCGGTAGTTTGATCGCTTCCAGGCAGTCTGAGTTACACGTGATGAGACTGCTCTCGCACCGATGAGTTTCCAGTGGGGAAACAAAAACGGCCGTCGCTTTCTTCTTCTCCAATCGGTAGGGTTTACTCGTGTATATTTGATCTTTGAAAGCGATGCAGAATAAGGACGCCCTAACATTGTATTTATATGCTTGTATGAAACCCTAATCTGCACAAGATAATCCCATCAAATATTTAGGAAATATTCCTAGATATTTGATGTATATCTTTCTCAAATCGGTTGGAAGAATATACGAAGTCTTCTTGCCCAAGTAAGCTACGCCGCCTTCAATGTAGATATCCATTCGAATATCTCATGTTCGAATAAGTCGCTGGCCGACTTTAACTTGACAATAACTTCGCTGTCCAATATCCTTCCGGAAAATATCCTTGCGTCTGTTCCGCGCTGTACATGAGTACTAGGATATGTTCGAACTACCCCTAAACTCCTGCTCGAACTGTCTAATCTACGTTTTGCCAAAAGAATGCCACTCAAGGGAACATCAATCTCCCCCTTGGCATTTTGGCAAAACCAAATCTACTAGATAACTAAGTCTATCTAACTATCTAGACAGTAGACAACTTTGAGGGAAACAAAAATTGTCTCCTCCAAAATACTCCCCCTTTTTGCCACAAACTGGCAAGGGGTGCAATCTGAGTTCGAACAGCCAATCAAACAGTGCCAGATCAAGCACATAGTACGAAAGATTTTTAAAACAAATAGTTCAAGGAGAAGGTTTTTCAGGGGACCTTCATGCAGACGACCCATCATCAGTGGCATCCTCAGAATCAGCATCATCAGATCCATCTTCACTTGGGTAGCTGGGGCACGAGCGAGCTTGTTGATGCGCCTGCGTTGCTCCTTGTCCACTTCAATGATGACATTCAGGTCCTTGAGAAGCTTACTCCTCTCACCCCGGCCAATCCTGGCTCCCCCTCGACTCGACTCCGCAACATCTTTTCCTTTCTGGTTCCCCTCCTTGAGATCGTTCACGTGACGCCCTTTAAACAGCTTGTGGTCAACGATGAACTTGCTGGGCACCTTTGAGAGATGGTCAGTCGAGGCCTTCATATCTGGAGCTTGATGGATTCAAGCTTGATCTGCCTTCCTCTGACAAAGAAGACACCATACTCTGCTTCTCCAATGACCCCAAACCGAGGGGGAAGGTTTTCCATAGCCTCACGAACCAGTTGTTCGTTGAACGGTTTGCATCTGTCCAACGTCTAGAACAGTTCTGATTGCTTAAGAACCTTGATGACTTCCTTTCCCTTGTACCGGGACTCCTCTAGCACCCTCTCAGGGATGATCTTTCTTTTCAGCACACAAGACCACTTCTTCGCAGCATCTCTATTAACAAACCACACTTCTTTCTTGACCACACCCACTGGAACAGTATCGGACTCAGGGGATGGGACTTCGCATCTCCCAGCATCCTCTGAAATAGGAATCGCAGCATCACGCTTCCTTTTCTTGGCTGGAGCGGCTCCCCCTGTTACAATGACCGTCTCTGCATCATTCTGAACTGACTCCTTTGAAGATTTTGCAAACAAAACCTTCTTCTTTTTCTCGTCCTTCTTTGCTCTTTTTAGATTGACGAGTGGGATACTATCTTGATCATCTTCCGAACGAGTAGCATCCTTTGACACTTGCTTCGCAGTGTCCTCACGAGCTGATGCACCATCCTCCTCCATATGATCACTCTGGAGATCATCTTGAACCACTACTGGAACAGCCACGGTCTCCTTAGTACCAACTTCCTCTGGAACTATTCCAGTCTCAACTTCAGTCTGAACACTTGGTTCCATAGTTGGAACACTTGTAACTTTCTCGGCAACAGACTCTTCTTCTCCAACAGCCTGGTCACGTGGAACTTCTTCTGAACTTGCCACTCCCCGATCCTTTTCTTTTTCCAAATCTTCCATGACATCATCAATGTCCTTGTACATCTTTTCCAACTCTTCATCCTTCTCTGTAGGGTCAGATTCTCCTGTGGCTTTCTTCAGCGTATCAGCCTTCTCTAATGGAAAGATCTCCTCTGTCACAGTCTCAACTTTCTCACCAGGACATTCATCAACGATACCTTCAAGATTTTTAGAGGGCTCACCATTAGACCCATCATTGATCACCAACTATCTCTTCCCCGAGGTCTCAACGAACATCTCTGTTTCTTCATCGGACATAGCAATCTTCCGTCCTCTAGTAGCATATATCTGCGCTAGATATTTTCTAGGAGAGTCACATGCCCGCTTAATCTTCTTCCTGCGACCACCTTTTGGAGGAACGTATCCAGAGGCAAAGATCTTTTCTCTCCATGTTGCTGAGCCTCCAGCCACTTTGCTGGGTTCCCCTTCTACCGCATTCTTGACGGTTTTATTTCCAGTATCAGTACGACCGGCTTTATCACCAACAACAGCCCTACCACCAATAACATCCCTACCATCATCACCACCAATCACAGCCCTACTGGCTTCATCATAGTCAACAGACTTACCATCTTTCTTATCACCCATATTCAGATCCTCCTTCAACATAGTATTTTCAACAAGCAAAATATTTGCAGAATCTGAACAAACAGTTGGAAATACCTCAGATTGGGAAAGGACAAGGGTCGTACCAGTAACGATTGAGACGGACGAGTCCACCGCGGTCAACTGAGGAAATTTATCGGCTGTTTCTTCGTCAATCTTCTTGGCTTCGGCCATGACTACAGTATCGGAGTGTAAAGGTGCTGCCTTTTTCTCCTTCGGAGCTTTTGACTTTGGAACACGGGGTTTTGCCATTAGTGCCTTCGAGGATTGCATGCCCTTTTTCTCAGCGGACGAGACACCGGATTTTGACGACTTTCTTGTGTTCACCATTGCAATCGATCGAAGTTGAGGATGAGAGGGCTTGAGCTCGGTAGTCGAACTTAGGGTTTCCGAAGAGAGGAGAGACGCAGAGCAACTAATTAGATTTTGAAAACAAAATCTTCTTCAAACCAATATTTGTCGCTACAACTTCCCAAAACCGTCAATTCCCGTTTTAAAAACAATGGCATTAAAAATCTTCAAGAATATTCAAAAAATATTCATTCCAAAGCTGTTGAGTCTTCTGTTCCGGCTTTCTTCTTTAGATGGTCAGTCCAACTGTTCAGCTGGAGATTCAACTTTGATTGACCACCGTTGAATGCATTCAGTGATTGACACCATATAGACCCACTGAGGATCTGGGTGTTTCACGCTGTGAAATGCCATGGGAGTTGATGCAGGTCTTGGTATGCCTCAGAGTTATCATCTTCTGGTGCCCTCCGTATTCATATTTTCTTGTTTGGTTGCAGGCATATTTCTGTGGGCATAGTGCAAACTCCTTCTGTAACTGTGACACCTTCTGATTCAACAATTTCCTGGGACAGTTGTCAACATGGATTTGTGCGTAACTCCAGACAGATCTTGTGTGCAAGATCTTATCCACTCCCCCTTGCAGAAATCGATGTTTGGCGTTTGCACAGGCTAGGGCAACCTGTTGCTTGCCATAGTCCTCGTCGTCCATTGGTCCCATCAGACCCATCCCAATGGTGTAGCAGTTGTTGGCATCCCTTCTTCCTTTCATCAGTGTACCGCCATTCTTATCTAGGACGAGGCATGAGTAGCTAGAGAATGACACATAATGTCCATCGTCGCACAGTTGACTGATGCTGAAAAGATTCCTTCTCAGTCCTTCGACAAGGAGGGTGTTCTTGAGTACAGGGAGATCCCGAACCATCAATGCCCCACATCCGATCACCTGACCCTTTCCACCATCCCCGAAGGTGACAAACCACATCTGCTCAACGGGTCTAATATGGGTAAGGTATTGAGAGTTACCTGTCATGTGGGCGGAGCATCCGCTGTCGAAGTACCAACTGTCTTGCACTGTGTAACTTGAGGAGCAGTGGGCCACCATGCATACGGTCTGGTTTACTTTTGGTACCCAGACCTGTTTCTGACGAGGGTAGGTCTGCTGATGGTATGCTCGTCATTCAGCAAGGAACAGGCGACACATCGATCTGGTGTGTCCAACCTGGTAGCAGTACCAGCAGGTGCGAGAGTCTTTCTTCAGTTTCGAGTATGAGCTGATGTGATCCTTGTGAGTCCTTCTTTGATCAGCGGTGGTCTTTCCTTGGTCCAGATCTACTTTCTGTCTTGGATGCTGTCTCAATTGAGGTCTTGGGTACTGAGTTACTTTTTCTCCCAGACGCTGTGTCACCTTCTGTCTCCGGTTCTGTTTCAGCTTCTGTTCTGGGTTCTGTTTAGCCACTGGTTTCACTTTAACAGATATTGTACCTCTTGAGCTTCCTTCATCAGTGAAGCCAATTCCTCGATGTCCAGACTCCATTCTTTGAGACCTGAGAATATCATCTAAGTCTTTAGTGCCAGAGTTTAGCATCCTTACTGACTGTTTGAGGTGATTGAGCTCCTTCTCGGTGGTTGCGTGATTCATTCTTTCAGATTCTAGCTGAAGTTCCAGCTGTTCTACCTTCCTCAGTTGGAACACTTCCTTGCGCTTCAGATCTGTGATGATTTTCCTTAGACCCGTTGACAGATGCTTGTCGTCACAGCAAATGTGCAAATAAATTTATAATCCGCTACTCGCGACTAGACTACTGGGTGGCAAGTGGTAAGTAGGGGTCGAACCCAAGGGAGTCAGTGTGGATTAGTTGTTTTTACGGGATTGTCACGAAAGTAAATACAGTTGGGGGTTGGGTTTGAGTGTTTTGGGAACTGAAAGTAAATTACGACACTTGATAATGGACTGTGAGGAAAGTATTCGGTTTTAGGGGCCTTGTATTATATTTGTTTATCATTGACCGCTAATGATCATGCCAAGTGTTCAAAGATGAATTGAGGCTATTTCTAGCGCATGACATGATCATGCTAAGTATTCAAAGATGAATCGAGGCTATTCCTAGCACAAGACTTGCAACATCATTTAAAACACTTATTCTAAGCAAAACTAATTCCTCCTTTCGAAGTATTTTAGCTGTAAGTGCATCCACTTGATCTCCCAGTTACGTTATTGACCAAGTGGTGTTTTAGATAAGCCGAACTCCTCGATAAGTTTTGCTTGTGACAGCTTCCACTTACCGAGTATGTTCACGAATTCCCACGGAAGAGCTTTTTGCTTGTCAGGCACTCAACCTTGGAAACTCTGACTATATATGGCACATAGAACAAGTTTTGAATACAGTACTTAAGAGTAAGATCTAAAACATTTATAATACAAGTGCGCCCCTTCTACCGAACTACTAGTTTAGCTACTATTCATCGCGCTAAACATTATAACTAAGGAAATAAAGACAGTTGAATAAATACTAAGAAATACTTATAACCGTTGAAGCGCCAAGGGAGCAATCTTTTATTTCCAAAGCGAAGAACAATTTTATTGAAAATGAAGAGAGGAGGGTTAAGCCCTCTCTCTCTCTCTAAAGTGTGTACAAGTATGGATGGTGTGTTTTACAAATGAGGAGGAGCTCTCATATTTATAGCCCAAGGTGGTGGAGATGGGTGGTGGAGATGGGTGGCATGTGGTGGTCATCCAAGGGTGGAGATGGAGGAGTAAGGAGGAGCCACCACATGGCAAGCATCCATGGAGGAGGAGTGGAGAGCAAGTTTTGAGGTGTATGGCTTGGATGGAAGCACATGGAGGAAGAGGAGTGGATGGTGGAGGAGCAGCCGGCGGCTTTGGGGAGGAGGGGAGGAGGAGCCGCCACTTGGAGGGAGGAGAGTGGAGGAGCCACCCATGTGAGGAGGAGCATCCCTTCTAGAAGCTTGTGACTTCTTCACAAAAGCCATCGGTTTGACCGGATCTGACCGGAGCTTTGGCCGGAGCTTCTTGAATTTTGGAGAGTGTATTTTGAATGAAAATGTCATTCTAAGATGATCTCAAGAAGGAACCTAAGCAAAATTCTGCTTGGAACATGGTCGTAATCCCAAATCCGATGAAATTGCCCTTGTTTGGCCTTTACCGGGCTCGGTGCTTTTGCCTTGCGTTCTTGTCCATTTGCCGACGGTTCTAGAATATTTGAGTGATTCCAAGTCGGTTCCATGAAGGATGTTAAGGCTGATTTTGAGTGTAGCATGGTCGTGACCTGGAATGACTCGTTCTTCATTTTTCGCTTAAAAACTCCTCCTTAGCGTGTTTTCTCTCTAAGTGCAAAAATACCCTGTAGAAATATATCGGGACTAACAAGCAGAAGTTAAATAGACAAACAGTCTAATTTGGTGGGTTTAACTGTGTTTTTGATTTGTATAATTATGGTCCATCAGATTACCCCACACTTTCAGTTGTTTGTCCCGAACAATGCTATTAAAGGGCGGCACTAAGTTTGGTTTTTAAAATATGAAAATTAGACTGTGGGACTCGATTTATCCTAATTCATGCATTACTTACTTATTACCAAATTGAACTGCGTAAATAAATAGAAGTAACTTGATACGTGTACCTTCGTGCTGAGATGCAAATTATATTGGATGTTTTGGGAGATAGCCCTTTTTTGGCTCCTGGACTGCAACCTCGGGATCGTCTCGCACTATATGGTTTCCTTGTAGCTTTCTCTAGCACGTGATTCAGTTCGGGTTTCACTGGTTTGAGTACTTTGATTTTCTTTTGGCGAGGGACTGCTTTTTGTAGTGAATCGGCATTTGGCCTTTGATTTGACTTTTTGAGTTCTTCACTTTTTGTTCGGTTAAAACCTTCACAATTTTGGGCCTTTGGCCTCTTGATTTGCTTCTTCGAGCTTTTCGCCTTTTTGTGGCTTTGCTAGTCCATTTTCTCAGCCTTTTTGGGAGGTCCAATCATCGCCCGCAAGCCTATGGAAATACCTCCCCGCTCTTCTCGTTTTTGCCGTTTTCGCGCGGGTCAAGGTGAGGGTCGCTCATCTATTTTCACGGCTACTTTGACTGTCGTTTCGCGCGGGTCAAGATGAGGGTCGCTCATCTATTTTCTCGGCTACTTTGACCGGAGATAAGACGGTCTGATTCCCGTCCTCGCCTTTTGCATTGCATGGCGGAGATGACTTCAATCTTCACTGAAACCCGAAGTGCAGCCTCCACTGACTTCGAAAACCATATAGTTTGATTCGATCCTTCGATTGCTTGCCAAGCCTCTCTAGGGCATTTTTATCAACTCCACGTCCCTAGTTTATCTCAGCACAAAGGGACAAATGAGAAGTTACGTTCTAAGTTTTTAGATAGTTGAATTTTCACAAGGTAAATGCATGAATTTTGGTCTATCTTTTTCACATTCTTAAGTTCATATTTTCAAAAAGATATTATTTATTAACTTATATATATAGGTGGTTCTCACCCCACACTTTTGAACGAAGGCATTCTTCTTACGAAATGACTTAATTCAAAAGCCATGCAAGCAGTTGTTATACGAGAAGGAAATGATATTAAGGAAAAGGAAAGACAGAACTCCCTTTAAGGTGTCGAGTGAACGACATGGCTCGAGGCTGGATAATCGAGGGAGTTCGGCTGGGGCCTTGAATTGTTAGCGTAACCCTGAACGGCTTAATGTTGCACCCAAGTCCGATTCCTGAATAGTCAAATCTTCTATGCACCAAGTGGGTGAGAGCGACTTATTGATAAAAACTAAAAGACAGAAAATAAAAAGATAGAAAATAAAGTGCAGAAAGTAAGATAGTGTCGGGTTACCTCCCGACCAGTGCACTTGTTTAACGTCGTTGGCTCGACAGTACCTCAATCATGGATCATAAGGTCGGATCCCAAGGGTGAGTGAGGTCAAACTTTTTCTCGGCAGCCCTTTTGCTCCGATAGGGTGAGGTTTCCTTGACCATAGCTGCTGGTCCAATGCGTCGTGCTTGCTTGTTACTCCTTCCGGGTTTCCATTCTTTCGGCCCATGTTTTTGCCGCCTCTTCATGTTGGAATAGTTGGCACCTTTGTGATTTTGGAAGTTTGGTTTGGTGCCATCAAATGTAGGCGACATTAAGCATGCACCTCTGCTAATCCTCTTCATTGCGGCAGTGATGGATGGTTGTCTTGGAACGAGTGAGTTTTCAGGCGGTTTTCCTTGTTGAGTTGTGGTGAGTGGGATTGGGGATTTCTCGGATAGTTCGGCAATGAGGTCCGGGACTTTCTCGGGTGCTCCGAGCGCAAGGATCGGGCCTGGCTTGATTTCTTCGGCCGCTTCAGCAGTGAGGTTCGGGACTTCTGTAGGCTCGGCAGTTAGGACAGTGATTTCCTCAGATGGATTGGTGATAAGGACCGGGTCTGATTGGGGCAGTTCTTCTTCGGTCATTTGCGGGTCCTCATCCTCAGTCGGCTCCTCGGGTTCAGCCGTGAATTGGTGCATCAATGCACTCAATTGCTGCATGTCTGTGGCCAATTGCTGGGTGCTAGCTGCCAGCTCCTTTTCTGCCGCCCATGGTTCAGTTTTGGCCCTGATTTGTTGCATCGTGTTGTCCAACTGCTGGATGCTAGATGCCAGCTCCGTTATACCGTCCTTGATTGGCTCGGCCTGATCTTGGCTTGGTCTTGACCTCGCGGCCAAATCGTTTATTAATTTCCAAAGATCATCCTCGGTTAAGTCCCACATTGATCCTCCTGCTGCATTATTTAGATGGTCCCACTCATGTGGCAACATTCCACAGAGAAACTTTGTTTGAAGATCGAAGTTGGTGAATCCATGGTGCGGGCAGCTCGTCACAATGGAATCGAAGTACCATAAGTACTCATCCAATGTTTCATCCCGGGATTGCGTTATTTTGTTGATCTTCTCGCGGATTTCAAGTTCGAAGGGTGGTGGGGAAATTTCCTCAGTGTTCCAAGGTTCCATTCCGTAGTAGTAGGACTTAGTGAATTGCATGATAAAATAAAAAAGAAAAAACAAAATAGAACAACTATTCCGATGCACAACTCCCCGGCAACGGCGCCAATTTGACAGATGCTTGTTGTCACAGCAAATGTGCAAATAAATTTATAATCCGCTACTCGCGACTAGACTACTGGGTAGCAAGTGGTAAGTAGGGGTCGAACCCAAGGGAGTCAGTGTGGATTAGTTGTTTTTACGGGATTGTCACGAAAGTAAATACAGTTGGGGGTTGGGTTTGAGTGTTTTGGGAACTGAAAGTAAATTACGACACTTGATAATGGACTGTGAGGAAAGTATTCGGTTTTAGGGGCCTTGTATTATATTTGTTTATCATTGACCGCTAATGATCATGCCAAGTGTTCAAAGATGAATTGAGGCTATTTCTAGCGCATGACATGATCATGCTAAGTATTCAAAGATGAATCGAGGCTATTCCTAGCACAAGACTTGCAACATCATTTAAAACACTTGTTCTAAGCAAAACTAATTCCTCCTTTCGAAGTATTTTAGCTGTAAGTGCATCCACTTGATCTCCCAGTTACGTTATTGACCAAGTGGTGTTTTAGATAAGCCGAACTCCTCGATAAGTTTTGCTTGTGACAGCTTCCACTTACCGAGTATGTTCACGAATTCCCACGGAAGAGCTTTTTGCTTGTCAGGCACTCAACCTTGGAAACTCTGACTATATATGGCACATAGAACAAGTTTTGAATACAAATGTGTACTTAAGAGTAAGATCTAAAACATTTATAATACAAGTGCGCCCCTTCTACCGAACTACTAGTTTAGCTACTATTCATCGCGCTAAACATTATAACTAAGGAAATAAAGACAGTTGAATAAATACTAAGAAATACTTACTACCGTTGAAGCGCCAAGGGAGCAATCTTTTATTTCCAAAGCGAAGAACAATTTTATTGAAAATGAAGAGAGGAGGGTTAAGCCCTCTCTCTCTCTCTAAAGTGTGTACAAGTATGGATGGTGTGTTTTACAAATGAGGAGGAGCTCTCATATTTATAGCCCAAGGTGGTGGAGATGGGTGGTGGAGATGGGTGGCATGTGGTGGTCATCGAAGGGTGGAGATGGAGGAGTAAGGAGGAGCCACCACATGGCAAGCATCCATGGAGGAGGAGTGGAGAGCAAGTTTTGAGGTGTATGGCTTGGATGGAAGCACATGGAGGAAGAGGAGTGGATGGTGGAGGAGCAGCCGGCAGCTTTGGGGAGGAGGGGAGGAGGAGCCGCCACTTGGAGGGAGGAGAGTGGAGGAGCCACCCATGTGAGGAGGAGCATCCCTTCTAGAAGCTTGTGACTTCTTCACAAAAGCCATCGGTTTGACCGGATCTGACCGGAGCTTTGGCCGGAGCTTCTTGGATTTTGGAGAGTGTATTTTGAATGAAAATGTCATTCTAAGATGATCTCAAGAAGGAACCTAAGCCAAATTCTGCTTGGAACATGGTTGAAATCCCAAATCCGATGAAATTGCCCTTGTTTGGCCTTTACCGGGCTCGGTGCTTTTGCCTTGCGTTCTTGTCCATTTGCCGACGGTTCTAGAATATTTGAGTGATTCCAAGTCGGTTCCATGAAGGATGTTAAGGCTGATTTTGAGTGTAGCATGGTCGTGACCTGGAATGACTCGTTCTTCATTTTCCGCTTAAAAACTCCACCTTAGCGTGTTTTCTCTCTAAGTGCAAAAATACCCTGTAGAAATATATCGGGACTAACAAGCAGAAGTTAAATAGACAAACAGTCTAATTTGGTGGGTTTAACTGTGTTTTTGATTCGTATAATTATGGTCCATCACCCGTCATGCCTATAGGATGAGTTTCACGGTCCTTGTCTATGTCGACTTTCAGCGAAGAGACAGTACCCAGGAGCTCTGTTTTCTGAGCAAGTAGACACAATCTTTCTTGTTTCATCTCAACCAGTTGAGTTTTTAGTGAGTCTATCGTGCCTTCGAGCTCCACCTTCTGTGTAAGCAGAATCTCGACCTCCTGCCAGACCTTGTCCTTTTCTATAGTGACGCTTGCAACGGTGTCATTCAGCTTCTTGTCAACCTTAATCAATAGCAGCCATTTCTTGTACAGATCTTTATATGTCTCAGCTAGGGACTCTTGCGTGAGTTCTTCATCGTCACTGTCTGAGAGGTCTTCAGCCGGGAGTTCCAACTGACATGGTACTCCTTCACTGGTATTGCTGCATTCTCTTAGAGTTGTAACAAAAGCCACAAAATTAGTGGTTTCACCTTTTTCTTCGTCTGACTTACTATCGCTGAAGCTAGCGACCATTGCCTTCTTCTTCATGAGAGTATTCGCACATTGGGAGGCAATATGACCAAAACCCCTGCACTCATGGCACTGAATTTCTTCCTTTCCTTTGTTATAAGAGTCTTGTCTCATGTCTCTGGACCTTGACATGCCGGTTTTCCAGTTTCGGAAGCTATTTGATGAAGGCTGACCTTGTTCTGGTCCACGTCTGTTGATTTGCCGCACCATTCGGCCAAAATTCTGAGCCATCATAGCTAGTTGTTCAGTAGTGCAGCCACCGTCCAGTTTGTCTTCAGACATGTCCACTTTTAGGGCGATTACCTTCACTTCTCCGGGTTGAAAATCATGATTGATCTCGTAGGTTCTAAGAGAACCCATCAGCTCGTCTAGCTTTAGTTTGGCGATGTCGTGCATTTCCTCTATGGCCCTGACCTTCATCGCAAATCTCGGAGGGAGTGATCTTAAGACTTTACTGGCCAATCTTTCTTCATCGATGGGTTTCCCTAGAGCAGAAGCCTCGTTAGCCAGTTCCAGAACTCTAGTGTTGTACTCAGTGATGGTTTCATTTTCCTTCATCTTCGTCTCTTCAAACCTGGTTGTGACAGCCTGCATGCGAGAGTTGCGAACTTTGTCTGTGCCTTCAAAGGCTGTTTGGAGGATGTCCAATGCTTCCTTTGCCACTTCACAGTTGATGATTAGCTTCATGACGTTTTCATCTACCGTAGAAAAAATTGCGTTCATAGCCTTTGAGTTTCCCATAGATGCTTTATCCTCCTCTTCTGTCCACAGTGCTTCTGGTTTTGGAATCGGTTCTCCAGTGAGATTGCTCATCATAGGTTCAGTCCAACCTTTCAGGACAGCCTTCCACGCCTTTTCGTCTAGCGATTTCAGAAAGGATCTCATCACGAGCTTCCAGGTGGCATAGTTTGATCCTTCAAGCAACGGGGGTCTAGTGATGCTTTGTCCGTTCTTCAGAGTCATCTTGAACAGTTCAGGATCCTACTCAGTGTGTCGAGTGTTTGCTCTGATACCAATTGAAATTATATCCCCTGTTCAAGCTTGTGTTCAAGGTACAGTTGAGACAAACCTTGAACTCCTTTCACAACAGTTCAGCTGACAAAACAAATAATAGGAGCACGCACAGAATGATAACCCAGTTCGGCTTCGCCTACTCTGGGGATTTCCCACACCCTAAAAGGGACACAAATCTTTATTACGAGTTTAGAGCTCTTCGTGGACTTACACTTACACAACGCCTTGTTTGTAATAGCCTAGCATCTAACACTCCGTCTCTCAGATTTGCAACCGAGGTTTACCGCAGTTCCCCTCGATCCCCTTCGTCCGAACCTTCTGTCCAAACGTGCTCGACCTTCTCTTGAAGCTCGGATGCTTTCTCTCGAAATCTTGTTCACCTTTGTTGTGTGCGGCAGTTTGATCGCTTCCAGGCAGTCTGAGTTGCACGTGATGAGACTGCTCTCGCACCGATGAGTTTCCAGTGGGGAAACAGAAACGGCCGTCGCTTTCTTCTTCTCCAATCGGTAGGGTTTACTCGTGTATATTTGATCTTTGAAAGCGATGCAGAATAAGAACGCCCTAGCATTGTATTTATATGCTTGGATGAAACCATAATCTGCACAAGATAATCCCATCAAATATTTAGGAAATATTCCTAGATATTTGATGTATATCTTTCTCAAATCGGTTGGAAGAATATATGAAGTCTTCTTTCCCAAGTAAGCTACGCCGCCTTCAATGTAGATATCCATTCGAATATCTCATGTTCGAATAAGTCGCTGGTCGACTTTAACTTGACAATATCTTCGCTGTCCAATATCCTTCCGGGAAATATCCTTGCGTCTGTTCCGCGCTGTACATGAGTACTAGGATATGTTCGAACTCCCCCTGAACTCCTGCTCGAACTGTCTAATCTACGTTTTGCCAAAAGCATGCCACTCAAGGGAACATCAGAGTTGAGCTGAATCTTGCTAATAAATTCACAGCAAAAGCAATATCAGGTCTAGTACAATTAGCAAGGTACATAAGAGCTCCAATTGCACTGAAATATGGTACTTCTGGATCAAGAATATGTTCAAATTCCTCACATGGACGAAATGGATCCTTGTTCACATCAAGGGATCTTACGACCATTGGGGTACTTAATGGATTTGATTTATCCATATTAAAACGTTTCATTATCTTCTTCGTATAATTTGATTGATGCACAAGTATCCCATTCTGGAGGTGCTCAATCTGTAATCCAAGACAATATTTTGTTTTCCCCAAATCGTTCATTTCGAACTCTTTCTTCAAATAAGAGATTACTTCCAGAATTTCTGTATTGGTTCCAATGATATTAAAATCATCAACATAAACGGCAATTATTACACAACCGGATGTTGTTTTCTTAATGAAAACGCAAGGGCAAAAGGGATCATTGACATAACCATTTTGAAATAAATATTCGCTTAATCGATTGTACCACATGCGTCCGGATTGCTTCAACCCATATAAAGATCTTTCTAATTTTATCGAATATCTTTCCCTAGGTTTGGAACTTAATGCCTCATGCATTTTAAAGCCTTCAAGGATTTTCATGTAAATTTCAGTATCAAGCGATCCGTATAGGTAAGCGGTAACAACATCCATGAGGTGCATATTGAATTTCTCATCAAGTATCTAAATGTAATTCCATCCATGACAGGAGAATATGTTTCCTCAAAATCGACTCCAGGCCTTTGAGAAAAACCTTGTGCAACAAGTCGAGCCTTATATCTCGCAATTTCATTTTCTCATTTCTTTTTAGTACGAAAACCCATTTGTATCCAACAGGTTTCACATCCTTAGGTGTGAGTACTATAGGCCCAAAGACTTTGCGTTTATTTAGCGAGTCTCGTTCAGTTTCAATTGCCCTTTTTCACTCAACCCAATCATGTATATTTTTACACTCAGTAATAGACCGTGGTTCGGGATCACCATTATTTTCAATCATAATATCACATGCCAAATTATAAGAGAACGCATCATCAATGTTCTCTTTTCGGTTCCGTAGTATGCTTTTATTAGCATAATTAATCAAAATTTCTCGATCCTTTTCATTTTGTATTTCTACAGGAATACTTTCTTCCACCATAGGATCGCTTTTCTTTTCTTCCCCTTTCCTTTTTCGAGGATTTTTATTTTTGGAACTGGGTGGCCTTCCACGCTTTAACCGTGTTGTGATTTCATGAGTGACTTTATTTTCCGGCTTCCCTTTTGGAATTTCAATTTGTACGGGAGCATTCTCAGCCGGTATGTGAGATTTAGTCACTCTCTTTGTGTTTGTAAATGCATCGGGAAGTTGATTTGCCAAATGTAAAATCCTTTGCACTCTACCTTCACAATCCTTTGTGTAAGGATCAAGATGCAATAATGTTGGTACAGACCAAGTAATTTCTTTTTCAAACTGTTTTCTTTCTCCCTTTAATGATGGGAAATTTTCCTCATCAAAGTGGCAATCAACAAAACGTGCTGTGCAAATATTTCCAGTTTGAGGTTCAAGATATTTAACAATAGATGGACTTTCAAAGCCTACATATATCCCAAGACTTCTTTGTGGTCCCATCTTTGTTCTTTGAGGAGGTGCAATAGGCACATAAATAGCACAACCAAAAATTCTTAAGTGAGATATATTTGGTTCTTGACCAAATGCAAGTTGTAGTGGAGAACTTTTATGATATGCACTTGGTCTGATGCGAATTAATTCAGAGGCATGTAATATTGCATGACCCCATACTGAGGTAGGAAGCATTGTTTTCATTATCAATGGCCTAGCAATAAGTTGGAGGTGTTTGATCAATGATTTAGCCAAACCATTTTGTGTGTGGACATGAGCAACAGGATGCTCGACCACAATCCCAACTGACATACAATATTCATCAAATGTTTGGGATGTGAATTCAACGGCATTATCAAGTCTAATTTTCTTGATTGTATGATCAAGAAATTGAGCTCGCAATTTTATTATTTGGGCAAGTAATTTAGTGAATGCCATATTGCGAGTTGATAACAAACATACATGTGACCATTTGCTAGATGCATCTATTAATACCATAAAGTATCGAAATGGTCCACATGGTGGGTGAATAGGCCTACAAATATCACCTTGAATATGCTCAAGAAACATAGGTGATTCTGTTTCAACCTTTCCCAGTGATGGTCTTATGATAAGCTTTCTAAGAGAACAAGCTTTACATGGAAAAATATTTCCTTGAGGGATTTTATGACCCTTCAATGGGTGTCCATGCGTATTTTCGATAATTCTTCGCATCATACTTGAACCTGGATGACCCAATCGGTCATGCCATATGGTTAATATTGAAGAAGTCATAACTACCGCACTTGACTCAATCTCATTTATATGTATGTAATGCAATCCAGTGGGAAGCATTGGTAGTTTTTCCAACTATGTATTTCTTTCCAGATCTGTACATAGTGAGTAACATGAATTTCATGTTACCTTCAGTCATAGACTGAGTCTCGAATCCATGAGAATAAATATCATTGAAACTCAATAAGGTTCATTTGGATTTTGGCAAAAATAAGGCATTATGTATCTTAAACTTTGTGTCATTTGGCAATACAAAGTTTGCCTTGCCAATTCCTTCAATCAGATCTACAAGACCTGATATTGTATTCACAATGGTTCGTGTTGGTTTTATCATCAAGAAAAACCTTTTATCCTTCAGTATTGTGTGCGTTGTTCCACTACCAAGTATGCACATTTCTTCAATATTAATCCTTTGGTTGACTTTGGCTTTGTCCATTTCAAAGCTTTAAGTAAACAAGAAAATGATAAGATAAATGAAAAGGTAGACATATTTTATTACATGTGAGAAAACATAGTCATGCTTAAAGGAAAACATACATATAACATAAGAAAATCAAATTAAGACATCGGACCGTTTGGCTTCATTCCCATGGGTTTACACAACTTCTCCTTTCACTTCCCACCATTCATTTTTTTAGTTATATCACCAAGGAAGTCATCACTAAAATCATTGTTCCCCAAGATGAGTGAACTCATTTATGGGATCATGGTCAATAAAATTGATCTCCTTTGCAATTGTAAAATCCCCAACTGTATCAACATGCTCATTGTTGAAATCAGATTCTTCAAGTTGAGTAAACTCATTCATAGGAGTTTGGTCAATAAAGTTGACCACCTTTCATTTTCCCTTCACGGACTCTTGATAGAGTTTGCATAAGTGTTCAAGGGTTCGACAAGTTTTAAACCAATGCCCTTTACAACCGCATCTAAAACAAGTGGTCTCAGGGCTCTTTAATGAACTTGGAACACCTCTCCATTTGTGGGAGTTCTCATGGTTCCATTCATTTTGCTGTCTCCTTTGGTGATAATTGGTTATCTTATGAGGTGGATTATTAGAATAACAACCTCGATTGCGCCCCTGGCCAAAACTACGACCTCGACCTCGTCCACGTCCACGACATCGGCCTTGCTCTCGACCCTGAAAATAGTTCATGGGTCTACTGATGGACCATAATAGTATGAATCATAAACACAGTTAAACCCACCAAATTAGACTCTTTGTCTATTTAACTTTTGCTTGTTAGTTCCGATATTTATCTACAGGGTATTTTGAAGTCTAGAGAGAATACAGGCTAAGGAGGAGTTTTAAAGCTGAAAATGAATTACGAGTCATTCCAGGTCACGACCAAAATCTGACTTTCAAGAACCGGACGTGGAATCACTCAAAAAAAGTCCAACCGGAGGGCAACCAGAGTCAGACCAGAGCTGAAAGGGAGCCAATGGCTTTGGGAAAAGATCACAAAACACACTCAACTACTCCCATCCACCTCATGGGGGGCGGCTACTCCTCTCTTCCCCTCACATGGCCGGCGGCTTTGGCCATGGAGGAGACATGTGGCTCGGCGGCTTTGAGCTTGCCACCTCCCCCCCCTCCCCGGTGGCTTTCCTCCCTTCCATCCATCTTGAGCCATGTGTCTTCATCTCCTTGCCTCCCTTAGCCTATAAATAGACATGCTCCTTCCCTTTGTAAATCATCCCATCATCCCATCTCATTCCAACATCACAAGTCCTCAAGTGACTTATCTCTCTAGCTTTTGTGGGCACAATCATGTAAACACTTTACTTTGGAATCGAAGTTGGATCTTGAGCACTCTTATCAGTTTTTGTAAGTACTCTTTTCTTTACTTTACTGTCTTTCAAAGTACTTTACTTTCCTGTCTTTACTTTCAAAAACTTTACTTTACTGTCTTTCAAAAAACCTTTACTTTTTCAAGTACTTAGTTATGATGTCCTGTTCCATGGATATTCGTACGTAGCTAAACCTTTCATTCGGTTAAAGGGGTGTACTTGTATCATACAATGTTTTAGACCCTTCTCCTAGTGCCTCTTTGTGTTCAACTTGTTCTAGGTGCCATATATTAGGTCAGAATTCCATTGGTTGAGTGGATGCTCGGAAGAGCAAAGCTCTGCCATGGGTTCGTGATCTTCCGTGGATAAGTGGAGGCTCGAAAGAGCACAGCTTATCTGTGGAAGTCAACCTCTTTAAAACACCATTTGGTTTATCAGGAATGATGATCAAATGGATGCACATACTAGAACAAGAGTTCTTTGTCTTGCAAAAGACTAGACGGTGTGGCAAGTCATGTGCTAGGAATAGCCTTGATTCACTTTTGAACACTTAGTATGATCATTAGAGGTTAATGATAAACAAAAATATGATACAAGGCCCCTGAAACCGAATCTTTCCTTTAATTGCAATATCATCTGTTACTTTACCTTTCAGTACTAAAAACCAAAAACAACCCCCCAACTGCTTTATTTAATCCCCCCTTTTCGAAAGAACAACTATTCACCTGACTCCCTTGGGTTCGACCCGTACTTACCACTGACTACCCAAAAATAGTTAAGTCGCGAGTATCGGAGATATAAATTTGTTTTTGCACAGAGAACATCGCACCTTAACGACAGTGCGGTGGGCTCCATCAAAACTGGCGCCGTTGCCGGGGAGTTAGCCTTTGATTAGTTGTTCTTCTCTTTTTCTTTTCTCTTTCGAACTCGCTTCTGCACAAACATGTCTCGTGAAGGAAGCCACCATGACTATCACGATGACGACGAGGTTAATCTGTTCAATCGAATTAATGAGGCACCGCCTCAATTTCCAATTCTCGACGATCCAGAGCAACTCTTCCGAAACCAAAGAGCTCGTGATAGGAATGCCATCCTAAGAAACCAAGGACCACCCGAAGGCCGAAATGAAGCTGGCCCAGCGCAACAACCCCCTAGACATCCACCACCCCCGCAATATCGACGAGAACCCGTCTTTGATGACTACTACGGGGATAACAACAACTTCCGCGAACCTACTATGGGAGAACTGTCGGCACCAGATTTTAGAAATCAGCCGTGGTGCATTTACGAAGGCCTTGAGCTAGAAAACATCGCCATCAACACTTCAGTGGCCCACAACTTGCCAAAGTTCTCAGGAACTCGTGGAGAATCAGCAACGACTCATCTCCAACGCTTACATGGCACTTTCCAAAACCTAAAACCCAATGGCGTGAACGTAGACAACTTTAAGTTGAAAGCGTTCTACTTTTCCCTCACTGACTCAGCGAACAACTGGTTTCTTTCATTGCCTTCCGGTAGCATCAGAACATGGGCTCAGATGCAGAAGAAGTTCTTAGACAAATACTACCCATCAGGAAGAGCAATGCAAGTAAGGAGGCAACTGCAGGACATCAAGCAAGGGCCCAATGAAACCATGTACGACTACCTGGAAAAGTTCAATCGCCTAGAGAGAAGCTGCTGTACCCTTGGACTGCCCGAAAAACTCATAATCGAGTACCTCATTGATGGATTAAGGCCCTTAGACAAAATGCTTCTGGATGCCTCACCTGGAGGATCCATGATGAATCTATCACTGAGTGGCATAAGGAATCTCATCACCGACGTTGCTGAAAATGCCCGATTCAGAGAAGAGACAACTCGGCAGGAAGAATTTTCCCGAACGAAGAATGTGGCAAAGGCTGAAACACCGATTAACTCTATGCCAGAGGAGATGAAACAAATAAAGGAAATGATGATTCAAATCCTACGAAGGCAGCCAGTTCAGATAAAGCCTTGCGAGTTTTGTAGTCTACGGACCACAAGACTACGCATGCCCGACACTGATAGTAGAGGAACCGGAAGAAGTGAATGCAGTGGTAGGATACCAAGGATACAACAACCACAACAGCAACGATAGAGTAGGACCAATCCGGCAGTATAATCAAGCAACCAATCCAAGATGGTGAAACGACAACCATCCTCCGAGGGAGACACAACAAGCCGCACCACAATTAGCTCAGTCATTCTACAAACCTCCCCACCGACAGTACAACCAGAACGCTCCATCAGCAGGCCAATATCAGTAGAGAGGATCAAATCAATACCCGACGAGCCAATACCAACAAAGGGGACCAAACCAGTACCAAGCCAGCTCGAGCAATCAGCAAGAACCAAACAAGTGGCTGGAGGACATGATGAAGGAGCTCTCGAGTACTGTGCAACAATCCTCGGGTACTGTGCAGCAATTGTCAGGCACTGTGCAGCAGTTGAGTACTACTGTGCATCAAAACCAGGCGAAAAATGATGGAGCAATAGCCGACCTGAAGAAGCACATGTCCCAACTCGCTACCGCAATATCCGCGCTCACTAATGAACCCGGCAGACATCCTTCACAAACTGTCCAAAACCCGAAGGAAAATGTAAGTGCAGTGACCCTAAGGAGTGGGAGAAAGCTTGCCGTCAAACCTATGGAGCAAGAGGAGGGAAAAAGCTCAAGGTTGCCTGGAGAAGAACAAATAAGGCCCGAGGCTCGTGAAACTCTTGAGCAAGACGCAGCCGAGGAAGAGCAAGACGTAGCCGTATAAGAAGGGGACGCGCCTGAAGAACACAGGCCTGGCCCGATACCAACGGCCAGCCCGGTTCCAGCGTTCGAGGAGCACAAGGAGCGCCCGGTACCCAGAACCGAAACCCCCAAAATCTGCGCAACACTTCCATTTCCAGTACCTGCTCGTGTGCAAAAACAACATGTCATGGATGAGGACGTGTTTGAGTTATTCAGCAAAGTCGAAATCAACAACCCCCTCTTGGAAGCCATCAAGCAAATCCCTCGATATGCTAAATTTTTAAAAGAACTTTGCACCAACCGGAGGAGGAGTACTAGATATGATCAAGAGCTGATGAGTAGGAACGTGTCGGCTGTCATACAACGAAAGGTGCCCCCCAAATGCGGAGATCCAGGAACCTATACCATTCCATGAACAATTGGCAACATCCGCATCGAAAACTGCATGCTAGACCTTGGAGCATCAATCAACGTGCTTCCCTTCTCTATCTACTCATGCCTTAGGATTGGACCACTCAAACCAACCGGTCTCACTATCCAGCTAGCAGACCGATCTTGCAAACAAACTGAGGGCAAAATAGAAGACGTCCTGGTACAAGTAGGAGAATTGGTATTTCTAGCAGACTTCTACGTCTTAAAAATGGAAAATGGAGGACCAACAGACCACGCACCTATCCTTCTCGGCCGTCCATTTCTCAAAACATCAAAAATGAAGATAGACTGTGGAAGTGGGATGCTCTCAATGGAAGTGGAAGGAGAGATCTTCAGCTTTGACATATTCCGAGCACTGAAGCACCCTATGGAATTCGAGGAAGTACACGCTCTCGATGCTTTGGACGACCTGGTCCAAGAAGTTCAACTAGAACCAAGAGCGAACCCCTTAGAAGCCATACTCAATGGAGCTGAAGGCTCATACGAATTGACCGAAGACTTGCATGAAACGGTGGCCCACTTAACAATCTCGGAGCCTCTCACACCAGAATATGAAGTCAACGAGGTAAAATTATTCAAATCAAATACTTTTCTGCCCTCAGTGATGCAAGCTCCCAAAATAGAATTGAAGCCCTTGCCCGGACATCTGAAGTACGCTTTCCTAGGAGATAATAACACACTTCCAGTGATCATTAAGAATGGCCTGGAAACAGACCAGGAGCGTCGTTTGATAAAAGTGCTGAGACAACACAAGTTGGCTATTGGATGGACTCTAGCCGACTTGAGAGGAGTTAGCCCAGCGGTCTGCCTGCATCGCATCTTACTCGAGGATGGAGCTAAGCTGTCAAGAGAACCTCAGCGACGAATCAATCCAATCATGATGGAAATCATCCAGAAGGAAATACAAAAGCTCCTGGATGCTGATGTAATCTATCCAATATTGGATAGCCAGTGGGTGAGTCCAGTCCACATAGTTCCGAAGAAAACTGGAGTCACAATCGAGGAAGATGCCGAAGGAAAAATGGTGACAACAAGGGTCAAGAACGGCTGGAGAATGTGCATAGACTACAGAAAATTAAACGCCGTCACAAGAAAGGACCATTTCCCTCTGCCATTCATCGATCAAATGTTAGACCGACTGGCGGGCAAACCATACTTTTGCTTCCTGGACGGATTCTCAGGCTACAACCAGATTCCCATAGCGCCTGAGGACCAAGAAAAGACCACATTCACCTACCCATTCGGCACATTTGCTTTCAGAAGAATGTCATTCGGTCTATGAAATGCTCCGGGAACTTTTCAAAGGGTGGTAACCAGCATTTTCTCAGACATGATTGGAGAATTCATCGAGGTCTTCATGGACGACTTCACCATTTATGGAGACACATTTGACGCATGCCTAAGCAACTTGAGCATGGTTTTGGCACGATGTGTGTCCATGAACTTAGTGCTCAATTACGAGAAATGCCACTTCATGGTAACACACGGAATAGTCTTGGGACATATCGTATCACAAGAAAGCATGGAGGATGGAAGACGATTCAATGTGAATGGGCAGCAAGTCAAACACTACCATGGCGAGGTCAACTTGACAACAACAAAATTCAACCTGAGCCGCCCATGGGATCCAAACCTGTGATCCCCATGCGTCGAGCCAACGACGTTAAACAAAGTCACTGGTCGGGAGGTAACCCGACACCTATCTTACTTTCAGTAATTTTATTTTCTGTAATTTAGTTTTTACCGTAAGTCACTCTCACCCACTTTTTGTATAGAAGGAATGTCTAACATGTAGGAATCGGTTTTTGGAGCAAGATCAGATCAGCCAGGCAGCTTCCGAGAATTACCGGGCCTGCGCTGAGAGTTCAAGGCCCCAGCCGAACTCCCTCGATTATCCAGCTCCGAGGCATGTCGTTCCACGACACGACACAGTAAAAGGGAGTTCAGTTCTTCTCTTTTCCTTAATGTCATTTCCTTCTCTTGTATATATTTGCATGACTTTTGAACTAAGTCTTGCTGAAAGGCACGCCTTTGTTCAAAAGTGTGGGGTGAGAACTGCCGTTGCACATATGTTTTTCTTTTTCCTTTTCCCTTAATATTATCTTTTTGAAAATATGAACTTGAGAATGTGAAAAAGATAGATCTAAATTCATGCATTTACCTTGTGAAAATTCAACTGTTTAAAAACTTAGAATGTAACTTCTCATTTGTCCCTTTGTGCTGAGATATATAGGGGATGTGGAGTTGATATAAACTGCCCTAGAGAGGCTTGGCAAGCACTCGAAGGATTGAATCTAACTATATGGTTTTCGAAGTCAGTGGAGGCTGCACTTCGGGTTTCAGTGAAGATTGAAGTCATCTCCGCCGTGCAGCGTTTATGCAAGAGGCGGGACGGGAATCAAACCGTCCTATCCCTAGTCCTAGTAGCTGGGAAAATAGATGAGCGACCCTCATCTTGACCCGCGCGAAACGGCGAGGATGAGAAAGAGCGGGGAGGTATTTCCATATGCTTGCGGGCGACGATTGGACCTCCCAAAATGCTGAGAAAATGGACTAGCAAGTCACAAAGAAGCAAAAGCTCAAAGAAGCTAATCAAAGGCCAAAGGCCAAAATTGTGAAGGTTTTAACCAAAACAAAAAGTGAAGAAACTCCAATTCAACATCAAAGGCCAAAGGCCGATTCACTACAGAAGCTGTCCCTCGCCAAAAAGAAATCAAAATGCTCAACTCAGTGAAACCCGAACCGAATCACGTGCTAGAAAAAGCTACAAGGAAACCATATAGTACGAGTCGATCCCGAGAATGTAGTCCAGGAGCCTGAAAAGGGCTATCTCCCGAAACATCCGAATTAATTTGCATCTCGGCGCGAAGGTACAAGTATCAAGTTTCTTCTAAGTATTTGCATGGTTTAATTTGGTAATAAGTAAGTAATGCATGAATTAGGATAAATCTAGTCCCACAATCTCACTTTCATATTTGAAGTTTTTACTCGGATTGTGTTCCGCCTTTAAAAAGCATTGTTCGAGACGAACAAATAAAAGTGTGGGGTGATCTGATGGACCATAATTGTATGAATCATAATCACAGTTAAACCCACCAAATTAGACTCTTTGTCTATTTAACTTTTGCTTGTTAGTTCCGATATTTATCTACAGGGTATTTTGAAGTCTAGAGAGAATACAGGCTAAGGAGGAGTTTTAAAGCTGAAAATGAATTACGAGTCATTCCAGGTCACGACCAAAATCTGACTTTCAAGAACCGGACGTGGAATCACTCAAAACAAGTCCAACCGGAGGGCAACCAGAGTCAGACCAGAGCTGAAAGGGAGCCGATGGCTTTTGGAAAAGATCACAAAACACACTCAACCACTCCCATCCACCTCATGGGGGGCGGCTACTCCTCTCTTCCCCTCACATGGCCGGCGGCTTTGGCCATGGAGGAGACATGTGGCCCGGCGGCTTTGAGCTTGCCACCTCCCCCCCCTGGCGGCTTTCCTCCCTTCCATCCATCTTGAGCCATGTGTCTTCATCTCCTTGCCTCCCTTAGCCTATTAATAGACATGCTCCTTCCCTTTGTAAATCATCCCATCATCCCATCTCATTCCAACATCACAAGTCCTCAAGTGACTTATCTCTCTAGCTTTTGTGGGCACAATCATGTAAACACTTTACTTTGGAATCGAAGTTGGATCTTGAGCACTCTTATCAGTTTTTGTAAGTACTCTTTTCTTTACTTTACTGTCTTTCAAAGTACTTTACTTTCCTATCTTTACTTTCGAAAACTTTACTTTACTGTCTTTCAAAAAACCTTTACTTTTTCAAGTACTTCGTTATGATGTCCTGTTCCATGGATATTCGTAGCTAAACCTTTCATTCCGTTAAAGGGGTGTACTTGTATCATACAATGTTTTAGACCCTTCTCCTAGTGCCTCTTTGTGTTCAACTTGTTCTAGGTGCCATATATTAGGTCAGAATTCCATTGGTTGAGTGGATGCTCGGAAGAGCAAAGCTCTGCCATGGGTTCGTGATCTTCCGTGGATAAGTGGAGGCTCGGAAGAGCACAGCTTATCTGTGGATGCCAACCTCTTTAAAACACCATTTGGTTTATTAGGAATGATGATCAAATGGATGCACATACTAGAACAAGAGTTCTTTGTCTTGCAAAAGACTAGACGGTGTGGCAAGTCATGTGCTAGGAATAGCCTTGATTCACTTTTGAACACTTAGTATGATCATTAGAGGTTAATGATAAACGAAAATATGATACAAGGCCCCTGAAACCGAATCTTTCCTTTAATTGCAATATCATCTGTTACTTTACCTTTCAGTACTAAAAACCAAAAACAACCCCCCAACTGCTTTATTTAATCCCCCATTTTCGAAAGAACAACTATTCACCTGACTCCCTTGGGTTCGACCCGTACTTACCACTAACTACCCAAAAATAGTTAAGTCGCGAGTATCGGAGATATAAATTTGTTTTTGCACAGAGAACATCGCACCTTAACGACAGTGCGGTGGGCTTCGTCATCTACTCTCATTAGAGTTGATAAAATATACCTCAGAAAATGTTCTGGAGCCTGTTGGGCGAGATTGTTGGTTCTTTATCAACTGTTCATTGTTTCTTTTTGCCACTAGGAGAGTACCAATCAGCTCATGGTATTTTTGAAAACCACGTACACGATACTGCTACTGCAAGGTTACATTTGATGCATGGAAAGTAGACAACGTCTTTTCCATCATTTTAGCATCAGTTATTTTATCTGCACAAAATTTCAAATGGCTCACTATTTTTATCATCTCAGAGTTCTACTCACTCACTTTCACAAAATCTTGGAACCGTAAAGCGGCCCATTTATCCCGAGATAAGGGAAGCATCACATCCCTTTGGTGATCAAATCTGTCTTTCAGATTTTTTCATAAATCACTCGAATCTTTCACAGTGAGATATTCATTTTTGAGATTCTCGTCAAGCTGGCGACGAAAGAAAATCAAAGATTTTGCCTTATCCATTTTTGATGAGGTATTCCCTTCAATAATTGTTTCGGGAAGATCCATTAGATCCAAATGTGTCTCAATGTCTATTGTCTAAGGCATGTAATTTCTTCCTGAGATGTCAAGTGGACTGAACTCAAGTTTTGCGAGGTGTGACATGGTGGTAACTAAAAAAAGAGGAAAAAGTAGAAAAAGTTTATTAGATTAGTTTAAAACATAAAATTCTACAAATATTGTAAAGAAGAAAAAGACAAACATTATTACAAGCATTTCTAAACAATGATACAATTCATCTGCCGGAACATCTCCGGTGAATAAACAAACAGTAAGTACAAAAATAATTATGAAAACAAAAACTAGTATTAGACGAGACATTTTGTGGCAAAGTTTTTCTTGAGAAGATTATGTAGTAGAAGAGAGAATGAATGTGATTTTGTGTGGTGAATGAAATAGAATTTATAGAGAGAGAAAATAGCCGTTATGTTACCGTTGGGCACTAATTAGTTACCGTTGTTATGGTTAAATGCTAAGAGTAAATTAACAATGTAATATCATCAAATAAATTATGGAAATATAGTTCAAAGAAAATGAAGTATTTAAAGTAAAGATAATTACTTTGTAGATCACAACACTTTGCTATGGGGCGGTAATCCGCACTGCATAATAATATGTTGTTATACATTAAGAAAGTAAAACAAGTTGTAAGAAGTATTTAAAGTAAAGATAATTACTTTGTAGATCACAACACTTTACTATAGGGCGGTAATCCGCACTGCATAATAATATGTTGTTATACATTAAGAAAGTAAAACAAGTTGTAAATCACATCATTTTTGTTATACGGTAGCATAGCCCTGTTGTATAACAAAATGACGTTATACAATAACATCGAAGAGAGAAAATTTCGTTATGTACCTTTATTCGAAACTTACGGTATGGAAGTGGAGAGCGTTCGTGCTTATAACGTGTTGTAAAATGACTTCAAAAACCTCAACAAAGGTGATGTAATGTAACTTCGAAATTCTAACAAAACACTAATACAAGATTGTTTGTGAGAGGGATAACGGAGAGCCTTTAGGATGAGTAAGAATGGAACCTTAAGTTGTGTTTTTTCTCATTGCATTTGCACCCTTTTTATAGCAAAAAGGGGAGGAGGCAAGATCCATAAAATGTGGATCTAACTTCTCTAATGTCAATACATTAACTTCATATATTGACTAAGTTACTTTAATGGCCACAAATGTTGACCCTAATGAGTATACCACATTATATTCATAACACTCCCCAACTTCTTTCACCGTACTCTCATTTAACCCTTATTCACCCACCTTATCAACAACACCAACAACACCAGCAGCAATAGTGGATCGCCTATCAATTTCATCGTCTTGCGTTAACCCATCCACTTACACGCCTTCGATCTGATCTCCAACCGCTCGTTCACTTTGATCCCGCCTTCCTCCCTTTCACAGTCAAACATGGACTCTAATATGATTATGGCGAGACAAGGCTTGCACTGTAATATTATTATGGCGAGGCATGACCTGCACACTAATATGTTCTTGTGAGGCTCAAGCCACATTGTGATATGAAGGTCCAAACCGACTGTGATGAAAGCCCACCGACTTTATGCATTAACGCGTCTATGCATTTATATACGCATGTGACATAATAAGTTATCGATGTGATTACAAATATATAAGTAGATATGCAACATTATGTAAATAAAATAATCGTGGTACTTAAGTAAGCTAGCAACGCGGATGGAAAGCTTGTAGAGATCGAACAAAGAAAGAGAAACGAAACAACAACACGAAGTTTACCATGGTTCGGTACCTATTGTACCTACTCCAGCACCACATGAGGACTCTTATTGAACTTGTAAACAAATTACACTTTACAGGATGAAGAACGAACTGTAACAAATTGATTACAATCAATCTCATTGATCAAATTCTATTGAATTGAAAATGCCTGAAATTCGAGCTTCAAGAAACCCTAGAACTGATTTGGGGAAGAACAGAAGATACCCAAGTGCGTTTCCCTCTCGACCCTTTAAACTCGAACCCAAAACGGTGTCACACTGGAGTGAAACAAATATTTAATCCAAACGCTTGTGTTTAGCTGGGACGTGTGAATTCCTTTTGTAGCTGAGAACAAAACGACAACGGAAAAGACTTGGCGCGACACTTTGATTTCCCCATGAAACGACTCCATCCTGTATAAAGCAGAAAACTCAGACTAAAGCAGAAAACCTGATCCCTTCCCCTGCACAGGTTCCATACCTTTACCACTGTTTCCAAGCACAAGACTAATACAGATGATCCTCATAACAAAGACCCTTACAAATTCAATAAGCAACAGACTAGTAAATTGAGATCAATCTCCACAATCTCCACCTTGATCCCACATTTGCTAGAGTTAAATCCTTCCTCATTTGGCTACCATGCATCCTAGTTGTCGCATACATGAATCAGGTTCAGACATAACCTGAATTTCTCCCAATTCACTGCCTTAGACAACACATCTGCAGGATTCTTGTTCGTTGAGATTTTCTCAATACTCACCTCACCAGATTCCACAATTTCCCTCACGAAATGCATTCTTATGTTTATATGCTTAGACCTTTCATGGCAAACCTGATGTTTTGAGAGGTGAACTTCTCCTTGGTTATCACAAAAAACTTAAACTTTTCTCTGATCAAAACCAAGTTCTCCCAGCAATCCTCTTAACCAAAGTGCATCCTTGACTGCTTTTGTGATGACTATATATTCTGCCTCAGTTGTTGAAAGGGCTACCAAAGGTTGCAGGTTTGCTTTCCAGCTTACATCTGTTCCAAACACTGTAAAAACAATCCCAAACTGAGACTTCCTGGTGTCTATACTAGCTGCATAGTCTGCGTCACAATACCCTATAATCATATCTGAATCATCAGCAGCTCCACCATATTTCATCCCCTTTCCTGTGTTTCCCCTTAAGTACCTTAAAATCCACTATACAGCCTGCCAGTGTTCCTTATCTGGATGTGCCAGGTCTGGCCTGGTACATACCATTGCATACATCAATGATCCAACTGCACTTGAGTACGGAACGTCCATCATGTCATTCACTTCTGTCCCAATTTGAGGACTCTGATTTTTATGTAGTTTAAAGTGTTGAGTCATTGGTGTTAAGACTGTCTTGGCCTTACCCATACCAAACTTTGGTAAGACCTTTTCAATATATCGCTACTGGTTCAAAAACTGATTACCTTGTTTCCCGTCTCTCAATATTTGCATACCAAAATTTTTGTGTGTAGTTCCTAGGTCCTTCATCTCAAAGTTTGAGCTGATTTGTTCCTTTAACTTGTCTATCTGGCTTTTATTTCTACTTGCTATCAGCATGTCATCTACATAAAGAAGTAAATATACTCTAGTATCAGGACTGCTCTATTTACTCACTTAGATACACCAGTCATTAAGCTGATCTTAGGTAACCCTGGTTGATCATGAACTCATCAACCCTTCTATACCATTGCCTAGGGGGTTGCTTGAGGCCATAGAGGGATTTTTTCAGCAGACACACCTTTTCTTATTTATTCCCAACAATAAAACCTTCTGGTTGTCTCATGTAAATTGTCTCATCTAATTTTCCATCTAAATGATGATCGTATTTATACGACTCGTCGAACTAACTAATCTCATCTATTTCGATATTTTATTATGCCAAAAGTTACTTTTCAGTGTTGTTTTGCATTTCAGGTGTTTCGAAAGCTCTAGGAGGAAACGCGTATAAAAGATGGCATTTTATGCCAGAACCACCACAATGGCGGATCAGACCTTTGGATGTTCTACGGAGTGCTGGGAATGGACCACTGATCCTAAAAATAAGAGTTATATGTCAATCCGTAGCTGACTCAATTTTCTACAACTCTATAGTTCACACCGAGAGCATCCAAGGTCATTTGGATGGTCAAATCAAGAGTCAAAATCGGCAAACAGTACAGACCGCGCCCAAGGAAGACATTAGCGCATTGCTAACGTCAACGTTGGGCGCGGTGCTAACATCAATTCTGGGCGCACCGATGACATCAGTAACGCGTTTTGATGACGTCTACAAGCCCAAAATTTGGAAATCCAACCCAAAAACAGACTTAGAAACCCAATTTTGCTATAAATAAAAGGTTTGGGTTAGGGTTTTCATCATCCTACATTCTACGAAGTTTGAAGACGACTCTTGAGGAGAACGCGAGGATTTCGACGAAGAGAAGATTTTTATACTTTCATTCAAAAAATATTTATGTTTTTGTTATGGCTATGGGTAGCTAAATTCTCAATTCATTTTAGGGTTTCGTTCGTTGTGACTTATGTTTTGAGACAATTTTCTTAATGCAATTTCCTATTTCTCTAGTTCTTGTGCTTCATCATATGAATTGAATTGTTAGGTCCGATCGGGGTCTTTAACGCGGTTCTATAGGCCCACAAGGCATCGTCAAGCTTTAATGCCCAATCCTTTCCCGATTTCCCAACTGTCTTGGACAAGATATTCTTTATTTCTCTATTAGACACTTCGACTTGCCCATTCGCTTGGGGATGATAAGGGGTGGAACACCTATGGAATATCCCAAATTTCTTAAGCATGGACTCAAATCTTTTCTCCTTAAAATGGGAACCATTGTCGCTAATTACCGCTCTTGGCACTCCGAATCTTGGGAATATTACTTTCTTGAACATCTTGATCACCACTTTAGCGTCACAAGAAGGGGAAGCGATTGCCTCAACCCATTTGGACACGTAGTCAACCGCTACTAGGATGAAAGAATTTCCTTGAGACGAAGGTAGGGGTCCCATGAAGTCCACTCCCCATACGTCAAAAATCTCCACTTCTAAGATTCCTTTTTGAGGCATCTCCTCTCTTCTAGCTATGTTTCCCATACGTTGGCATTCATTGCACGCCTTGACGAACTCGTAAGTATCCTTGAACATACTCGGCCAATAGAAACCCGATTGAAGAATTTTGGATGTGGTCTTTGAAGCCGAACCATGCCCACCATAAGAAGAAGAGTGGCAACAAGCTATGATTCCTTTGAAATCCTCCTTGGGCACACACGTTCTATAAATCCCATCCGAGCATAGCTTGTAGAGGAATGGGTCATCCCAATAATATCTCGAAACGTCATGCAAGAACTTGCTCCTTTGATTGTAATTAAGGCCTTCGGGAAGAATGTTGCACGTCAAGTAATTCACGTAGTCCGCATACCATGGGGCATCTCCTTCGGCACTCATCAAATATTCACCGACGAAAGAGTCTTGGATAGGCGCCGAGAACCATTTTGAATCATATAGCTCTACTCTCGAAAGGTGATCCGCTACCACATTCTCTACTCCTTTCTTGTCCCGAATTTCAATGTCAAACTCTTGTAGGAGGAGGACCCATCTAATAAGCCTTGGCTTAGCATCTTTCTTTGCCATTAGGTACTTAATTGCGGCATGGTCCGTGTAAACAATAGTCTTTGTTGCCACGAGATAGGGTCTAAACTTCTCAAAAGCGTAGACTACCGCTAATAATTCCTTTTCCGTTGTAGTATAATTTATTTGAGCACCACCGAGCACCTTGCTCACGTAGTATATTGCATGAAGCTTCTTCTCAATACGTTGACCCAAAACTGCCCCAATGGCGTAATCGCTTGCATCGCACATTAATTCGAAGGGAAGGTCCCAATTTGGCGGTTGCACAATAGGTGCTGATACAAGATTCTTCTTCAATTTGTCAAATGCCTCAAGGCATTCCTCATCAAAATTGAATTCCACATCGTTGCAAAGGAGATGAGTCAATGGTCTAGCGATTTTTGAGAAGTCCTTTATAAACCGCCGGTAAAAACCGGCGTGGCCCAAAAAACTCCTTATTCCCTTTTGATTTTTTGGGGGTGGAAGTTGCTCAATAACTTGAATTTTGGCCTTATCAACTTCTACTCCTCTTTTTGAGACCAAATGGCCTAGCACAATTCCCTCTTGCACCATAAAATGGCACTTCTCCTAATTGAGTACCAAATTTGTCTCGATACACCTAGCAAGAACATTGGAGAGATTAGCCAAACAATCTTCAAAAGAGGATCCATGGATAGAAAAATCGTCCATGAAGACCTCAATGCACTTCTCAATATAATCGCTAAAAATGGACATCATACAACGTTGAAAAGTTCCCGGTGCATTACACAACCCAAAAGGCATACGCCTAAAAGCAAAAGTACCATATGGGCATGTGAAAGTGGTTTTTCCTTGATCATTTGGCAATATTGGAATTTGGTAAAAACCACTATATCCGTCTAAGAAGCAAAAATAATCATGTCCCGCTAGCCTTTCAAGCATTTGGTCTATGAATGGTATAGGAAAGTGATCCTTCTTTGTAGCCTTATTCAATTTTCGATAATCAATGCACATTCTCCACCCATTCACGGTCCTAGTAGGGACTAATTCCCCTTTGTCATTTTGAACGACCGTGAGTCCTCCCTTTTTAGGGACGACATGGATGGGACTTACCCATTCCGAATCCGGGACCGAATAAATGATTCCCGCGTCTCTTAGCTTGGTGATTTCTTTAAAAACCACCTCGCTAAGTTTAGGGTTCAATCTCCTCAACAACTCCCTAGAAGGTTTCACATTTTCCTCAAGATTAATCCTATGCATGCATAGTGAAGGGCTAATTCCCGTAATATCATCAATGGAATAGCCTAGGGCTTTTCTATTGGCTTTCAAAACATGCACAAGTTTGGAAGTTTCATCCTCATTCAAAGTAGCACCAACAATAACGGGGTAGGTAGCATTGGACCCAAGAAATTCATACCTTAGATTCGAAGGTAGAGGTTTTAACTCCCCTTCGAATTCCTTACCTCTTGGCACCGGGTCTTCCTTAATTTCATGATCATTCGGCCTTTGCTCACCTTCATCCAAGGTAACGTCGCCCATATCCTCATCTTCCATATTCATTAGAGAGGCAAAGAGTGTACTAGAGTCGTCTAACTCCATAACTTCACTCTCAAAAGACGTTAGCCCGAAAGTTTCACAAGAAATATCAAGCATATTGCACTCAAAGGATGAAGTAGGGGCTTTCATAGCATTTTTCAGAAAAAATTTCAGTTTTTCATTCCCTATCCTCAATTCAATTGACCCTTCACCACATTTAATAACCGCTTCAACGGTATTTAGAAAAGGTCTCCCTAAAATGACGGGCGTCTCTTGTTCACTATCCATATCTAGCACATAGAAGTCCACGGGGATGAAAAATTTCCCAACTTTGATAGGCACATCCCTTAGGACTCCATTAGGGACTCTAGAGCTCCTATCGGCTAGTTTCAAAGAGATGGTAGTAGGATGGAGCTCACCCATGTCAATTTTCTCATACAATGAATATGGAATCAAAGAAATACTAGCACCAAGATCACATAAAGCTCTATCAATTTCAATTTTTCCTATGGAGATAGGAATAGAAAACGACCCTTGGTCTTGCATTTTTCTAGGCATGCGGCTTTGCACAATTGCACTACATTCGGCATTTAAAGCTACCATGCTAGACTCTTCAATCACCCTACGGTTTGACACAATATCTTTCAAGAATTTAGCATAAGTAGGGTTTTGTGTGATTACCTCATGGAAGGGGAGCGTGACGTATAACTTTTTAAGCATCTCCACGAACCTTTGAAAGTGAGCATCGAGCTTGCTTTTGTTCAACCTTTGAGGGAAAGGCACCATGGGCACATACTTCCTCATTAGAATTGGCTCTTCGTCCTTTTTCTCCTCCTCCGCGGGAGCTTGAGGTTCATCTTCTAAATTTTCCTTGGCCATTCCTCCTTCTTTGTCCTTGCCATCGGGACTAGATTTCCCTTGAGGGGTGGGTAGAACTTTCCCGCTCTTCAATGTGATGGCATCCACATGTTCAATGGAGTTCACGTCCGGTTGAGAAGGAAGTTTCCCCATTTGCTTCAATGCCACGGCTTGTTGAGCCACTTGATTCTCGAGCATCTTGTTATGAGTTTCCAATTGCTCCATTCTCTTGTTCGTCTCTTTTTGGTTCTCTAGCATTTGAGCCATCATAGACATCATGGCATTATCTTGGTTGTTGGAAGGAGTTTGCCTTTGTGAATTGGAGGGTCCTTGATCGTTCATTTGAGGTTTGGCTTGATAAGGCCTTTGGTAATTCCCTTGGTTGGAGTATTGAGCATTTTGGTTGGACCCTTGACCTTGAGTAGAATAAGAGGTTTGCCCTTGATTTTGGTTCGAGCTATATCCTTGTCTTTGATACGTCCCTTGATAATTGCCTTGCCCTTGAGGCTTAGGAACAAAATTGGACTCATTGGACGCTCTCCTTTGAGGAGGCTCATAATTCCTTGTTGTAGAATTAGGATTTGAAGCATAGTTCCTTTGTTGATTGACGTAGTGCGCTTCTTCATATCCATCATCATCGTCTTCATATCTTCCTTCCGGGCAATTCTTGGTAGTGTGTCTCGTGCTAGCACACAAGAAGCAAGCTTGTTGTGTCGGTATTTTCTCTTTCTCGGCCTTGGCTTTTGTCGCTTCAACACAATTCACCATACTAATCATGTTCTCCACCTTTTTTGTTAAGTCCGCCATTTGATCCTTTAGTGCACAATTTGAGGAGTCATCGCGTTGTTTACCCATTTTCTTGTGGTCTACTCCTTGGTAACGATCGGAATTCGTAGCTATCTTATCCACAATTTTAAACCCTTGGCTAGCCGGTAACTCCATGATAGCACCACCACTTGCCGTATCCAATTGATTTTTAGCTTCCTTGTTCATCCCCAAGTAGAAGTATCTCATAAGATCGGCTTTACGAAAGTTGTGATGAGGGAATTCCTTCAAATAATGCTTGAAGCGATCATAGGCTTGATGGAATAATTCATTATCTCTTTGGGAGAACGTCAATATGTAATCAATGAATTTCTTGGTCCTTGACGGTGGAAAGAACTTGTTCAAGAAGGAATTTGCTAGATGATCCCATGTTCTAAAAGTTCCCGGCTCTTGGTTTTGCAACCACTCCTTAGCGTCCCCATACAAAGAAGAAGGGAAGAGCTTCAAGTAAACGTATTCCACGGGCACATTTCTTGGCTTGTATGTTCGGCAATACTCTTGGAAATTGGCCAAGTGTGTGGAAGGGTTTCCTACCCCTTGATATTGGTCATGGGTCACCATGTGGACCAAGGAAGACTTCACATCAAAGTCGAAAGCATCTTCATCCGGGGGCATGATAGCCGAGCCATTCCCTTCAAGGGTGGGCGTCATGTAATCCCCAACGGGTCTCTCTTGATCCTCATCTTCATATCTCCAACCTCTATTGTTTCTTTGAGGGGCGGGAGGATCATCAATAACGTTTTGTCTAGCGGGAGGGTCATCTACCTCATCCTCATTTCTAATATTTCGGTCGTCCCTTTGAGGACCCACGCGGTTCTCTTGTTCTTCATCCATTCTAAACCCCGGTGGCAAATAAGGGAGCGGATTTAGGAGTGGGGGTGGACGAGGTCTTGGCCCTTGGAAAGCCGGTGGAAGAATAGGAGCAGTAGGAAGGGTAGGCGGTAGAGGATTCTTGCGAGGTCTACCCCTTCCTCTCTTAGCGGTTGGGTGAGAAGGTTGAGAACTTGAACCAATGGCTACGTGCTTTTTCCCGTTGAATCTCGTGTTCATTCAAATCCCTACAAGATCGAAGGAGATTCTTAGCAACGAAAGGCAAGAGAGATTAACACAATCAAGCAAAACACAAGCAATGATTATCAAGCAAAGAAAAGAGAACAAACTAAATAACCAAATAGCACTTAGTTGATTAACCTATCCCCGGCAACGGCGCCATTTGATCGCGTGCAAATATTCGATAAGTGAATCAAATACTTATGCTAAATCACGTTAAATCAAAACATTTGTAAAGACTCGGGAAACCCAAGGTCGTACCCAAGAGATAGGTGATTAAACTAATTGCGCTAATGATTAAACCTAGATTGTTAATGGTTTTGGGGGAGGTTTGTTCCTCAAAAGAGGTTGATAGCCAAGTTTTGACTATCTATAAGAGATTTCAAGCAAGAAGCGAATAAACGATCAATCAAAGAAGACTAGGGATTACTTCCCCACCTAGACAATTATAGTGATGATGATATTAGATGTCAATTATGAATTTGCATGCACTTGAATAGAATTTAGCCATGTAACATTTCCCCTAAGTTCCACTCGCGCTACAACCTAGGATAAAGAGGTTACACCTCGCATAGGATCTCACACTCGCGCTCTATTGGCCCTATAGAACATGCGTTTCTAATCTCACACTCGCGCTCTCTTGATTAGATAAACATGTTCTTGTTAAACTCAAGCCAATCTCATTAGGTTTTAAGTGTCGCCATGTAACACAAAAGTCCTAATGCCTCTTCATTCATTTCATTAAATTCATATTGATCAACGTGAGCTACATCAAACATGAAATTACACTAAGTTCCCATTGAGGCATTTTCACAAACATCTTATGGGCAACTCTAGGCTTGTAGTTCAAATGAAGAAGATTCATGTGCAAACTCATTCAATATGACATCAATGGTATTTACATCATCACAATATGTCTAGGGGATCCATAATCCCCAATCTAGGTCACTACTCACTCATAGTGAGGTTACAATCAAAAGCATCCATGGATGAGTATGTAAACATATAGAGGAGGAGTTTAGGAATCTAAAACCAAAGTAGGAATTCAAGAGAGTGATGTTGGTCTTCTTCTCCTTCACTCAATCTCCTCGAAATTCGTGCTTGATCTCCTCCAAATCCGTGCCAAAAGTCTCCAAAAAGCCCCCCTTTTGAAAATCCCCAAAAGTTTCTATTTATAGCCAAAGCTAGGGTTTTCCGGTACTGTAGCCCAGTCGATCGACTGACGTTGTGTGTTGGCTCAGTCGATCGACTGGTGTTGCCTGATTTGCAGACCCTCCTGAGGATTGATTGAGTCGGTCGACTGGCACAAAGAAGGATCCCAGTCGACCGACTGAGAAGGGTCAAATTGCAGCGCCTCCTGGGAGTTGAGCGAGTCGATCGACTGAAGGTGAGTCGATCGACTGAGATAGGCGGATTTGCAGCAGCTCCTGTTTTTTCTGGCGAGTCGATCGACTGGAGCAGGGGAGCTTCCCAGTCGATCGACTGGAGTGAATTTCTGCCAACTTTTGCTCGAATCTTCGAATTTTCCTCGCTTCTTCGTGCTAAGGTTCTGAGCTCAAAGTATGGTCATTCCAAGCCTGAAATACAAGGAGAGGGGTCAAATGGCATCGAAATAGCATCGGAAATGGACCAAAACTCTTCGTAAATGGGCATGTGAACGAGTCGAGAATTCGACTCATCAATACCCTTCTAGTATAATCATCAATAAAAGTTACAAAGTATCTTCTACCAGCATGTGAAGGGACTCTAGAAGGGCCCCAAAAGTCTGAATGTATATATTCTAACTTATCAGTGGTTTTATGTACTGCCCTACTAAGACTAACCTTATTTGATTTACAAAATATACAGTTTTCACAGAATTTTAGTTTGCCCAGACAGGCATATCCCAAGCAACCATTTTCATGTAATTTCTTTAGGCCAAGTTCACGAACATGTCCTAAACGCAAATGCCACAAGTTCATTTAATCATCCATGTTATTAGAAACATTTAAGACTGACTCAGCAACAGTGTTTCCAAGCAAGACATACACACCATTTGATCTTTTACCTTTCATTAAAACTAAAGATCCCATGGTTATTTTCATTATGCCTTTTTCAGCCTTAAACACATACCCAAGCTTGTCAAGTGTTCCTAAGAAAATCAAGTTTCTTTTTAGGTTAGGAACATACATGACATCATGGAGAACTGCTTCTTGGCCATCAGCAGTTTTCAGCTTCACACAACCAGCTCCTTGCATTCTGCATGCTTTGTTATTACCCAGCAGCACCATGCCTCTATCAATTTCCTTGAAGTCCTGGAGCCGAGCTTTATTGGGAGTCATATGGTAGGAGCATCCACTGTCCCGAATTCAGTGTTTTTCCTCAGCAGCATCAGTGGCAACCAGGACATCCGCACTCTCATATCCTTCTTCAACCATAGCTGCCTTAGCCTTGTCTCCTTCTCTGCCATAAGTCAACTTCTTCATATCCGGACAATCTCTTCTAAAATGGCCCTCCTTGTGGTAATGAAAACATTTTAGTTTCTTAGCATTTGGTGATTGTTGGTCACTTTGTTGAAATTTTGGCTTGAAACTCCCTTTAGATGCTTTCTTGTGAGAACTCTTCTTGTCAAATTTCTTCTGGACAAACAGACCCTCAGCAGCACCATTTGAAAAACTAGCATCAATCTGTTTAGACTTAAGGGCAGACAGGACTTCTTCAAATGTCAGTGGCTCTCTAGCATATTTCATAGTCTCCACAAATGAGTTGTATGAGGCAGGTAAAGCATTCAGCATCATGATTGCTTGATCTTCATCATCAATCTTAACATTAATATTTTCCAAATCCAGAAATGATCCACTGGTTCATCAAGACTCTTATCTTCACAAATCTTGAAACCAAAAAGTTTACCTTTCAAGTGAATCTTGTTGGTTAGTGACTTGGTCATGTAGAGAGACTCCAGATTCAGCCACACCTTACCAGCCGTTTTCTCCTTTGAGACCTCACGCATCACCTTGTCACTCAAGTGGAGAATAAGGGTGGTATAGGCCAACTTCTTTGCTTCATCAATTTCGTCTTTAGTCATCGTATCAGGGAAGTTCTTTTCATCATCGGGAGCTTTCAGCACTTTCATTTGGACAAGAATCGCTCGCATGCGTTGACGCCATAAGCTGAAGTTGTCATGTCCGTCGAATCTATCCAGCTCTATCTTCATCAGTCCCATCTCTACAACCAACGGGCTCTGATACCAATTGTAAGCTAGCAACGCGGGTCGAAAGCTTGTAGAGATCGAACAAAGAAAGAGAAACGAAACAACAACACGAATTTTACCCTGGTTCGGTATACACGAGCACCAAATGAGGACTCTTATTGAACTAGTAAACCAATTACACTTTACAGGATGAAGAACGAACTGTGTCGAATTGATTACAATCAATCTCAGTGATCAATTTCTATCAAATTGAAAACGCCTGAAATCGAGCTTCAAGAAACCCTAGAACTGATTTGGGGAAGAACAGAAGATACCCAGGTGCGTTTCCCTCTCGACCCTTTAAACTCGAACCCAAAACGGTATCGCACTGGAGTGAAACGAATATTTAATCCAAACGCTTGCGTTTAGCTGGGATGCACGAATTCCTTTTGTAGCCGAGAACAAAACGACGACGCAAAAGACTTGGCGCGACACTTAGATATCCCCATGAAACGACGCCATCCTGCATAAAGCAGAAAACTCATACTGAAGCAGAAAACCTGATACCTTCCACTGCACTGGTTCCATACCTTTACCACTGTTTCCCAGCACAAGACTAATACAGATAATCCTCATTACAAAGACCCTTACAAGTTCAATAAGCAACAAATTAGTAAATTGAGATCAATCTCCACATGATTAGTAAATGTTTGAGGATTTATGATATCGGGAGTTCTTCCGACTGAGAAGTTCTCAAACATTATATCTACGTTGCTTAGTAAGTGCTTAGCATAATTATGCTCCCAATTACTCGCTGACTTTGAGGTCGCCGCAATGGCGTCCTTTCCTGTCACAATTCCAAGAGAAACGGAGGACGCGGAATCTGACAAATCAACTTCTATTTGATGAAATCTCTTCGAAGGGCTAATCACTTCACGAGCTGGAACAGAAGAAGAACATGGCATGCTATCTGGGAACACACATATATCAACGTTAAGAATCGTTCATAAGAGTCATACCATGCTCATCACATTATATCAATTACTGAAATATGTGTTTATTACTCTTTACCTTCCATCCCACTGTCAGTGGTGCGAGAAGAATTGCAGCTTTCGTTCGAGAAAGAACTTTCAAGAATTGAGACTGGACTAGGAAAACGAGAGTCGTCCACGCTCTTAGCTTCACCGCGGTTGCTGCTGCAAGCATCCATCTCATCCACTCCCTGAAAAATATATGAGTTTCTTCAATCCTTTCTCAGAATTAACTATATAATTATGGACCAACAGTTATATAGAGGACAAACCTGAAACTTATGCTCATTTATAAGCAGCGGATCTATCTGACAGCCAGACTTCATTCGATTGCGATATCTGTTTGTATGCAGACCAGGGTGCTCATTTGATCTCGAAGTTGTGCTGCCGGCATCTTGACTCAGAATATCTGAATGAAAATTCGTCATGCAACCTAATTTCAAGTCATCATGGCTGGAAGGTCCAGTCCTTGTGGCCAGTTCTCTTAGCTTTTGCTCCAAGAGAAGACTCAAAGCATCGCTTTCAATCACATTCATCCTGTGCGAGTAAGATACTTTGCATTCTGAATCATGAACCAGCTTCTTTCCCATGTTGTTTGAAAATAAACCATTAGTTTTCTGAGCCATCTGACTAGGAGAATTAAATCCAGACGTAGCCCATGTCATTGGAGAAGTAAATGTAAACGAAACAACATTTATGCCTTTTTTTCCTGCTATCTTCTATCCATGCATATCGATCCATATCGGCTTCAGGTTTCAGTGATTTATTCAGCTCAATATCAGAAGTCTGATTCTCCTCAAACATAAGTCCACCATCTATATTCCGCTTCTTCCGAGGAACATTTTTTACTTCACTATTTTTGGCGTCTATGTACATTTTTCTGGTTTTGGAGCTTTCCCGCATAGAGTTCTTATGCCGAGTAGAAGAAGAATTCCCAATCACAGCCTTTTTACCCTGTGAATTAGCAATCAATGGTTTTGAAGGAACTCCATTACCTGTTGCATAATTTTGTCGCTGATTGTTCTGTCTTAGCACACCCAAAGCCATTCTGCATTGAAGATCTTTTGTGCATGTTCTTGAGAGTACTTGGCTGGCTCTTTACCTCGGGCTGTTCTTTCTGCCCGGCTAAGCTCCTCGAGGGTTCGAGTCTCATGCCTTCTCTTTTCTGAACATTGACCTTCGCTTGGATAGCAAGTGACACTGATTTTCCCTTATTAGAATTAAATGTGATTTCGGCATCAGAAGTTGCACCTGAAGGGAAATGCATCCCTTGATCCATTCCAGCTTTTGTTAATCGTCTGTCCCTTCAAATACTTAGCTGCACCCGATTCAACTGGTGTTTCAGAAGTTGGAGCAGGCTTTGATGATTTCGGAGGAGCTACTGGCATCTCCTTATCTCTTGCTTTGAATGATCCTGAACTGCACCCAAATTCAAGCCGAACATTAGCAGCGTCCACTCTCTCTTTATCTCTCAGTCTGAAAGATGAGGATGCATACCCAGCTCGAGTCTTTTGCTGGATGGCACCATCCCCATCTTTATCTTCCATCTCAAGATATACTGAAGAATAGCCAACGCTATTCTTCTCTTGAAAGGCGTCAAATCTTTCTTTATCGTTCATCTTGAAAGATGTTGAGGAATACCCGGAGACTGTTTTTTGTTGGACTGGGTCAATCCTCTCTTTGTCACTCTTTCTGAATGATGCAAAAGAATGCCCTACCTTGGGCCTTTCATGCGTAGCTCGCATTTTCTCTTTCAGATCTTTAACTTTTATGGGTAACGACGGAGACCCAACCAAAGGCATTTTGTTCTTTCCTATAGCTTGAGATCCCGTCTCGATGATCTTGGCAGCTGCTTCCATTATCTGAGCAGCATCCCCAGTAAAAAACATACCAGAAGTTTTGATAGGAGACAACAGCGTATGTTGAGTGATTGGAATTGATTTAGCTGATCTTGGAGGCAAAACTTCGGACTGAAATTTCTCGATTGGTCTACCATGTGCCTTACGAGGGTATGACTCATATGCACACCTCGATTGAACTTCAGTCTTAAGGCCACCAGAATAATAAATTCGGCTTTCACGAGCAAATTCTATATCCTCTCTTTGGTGTTGGGCACTCTGCAATGATCGGGCATCAAAGAACGGAGTTGATGAAGGTTCAAAATAATTAGAGGTTGGCATAGAATCAAGTCCCATGAGACGAGCCACTACACTAGGAGCCTGTAGTCACTCGTATCCGTCATCGTCAACTACAGATGAGGCACAACTGTACTCACTACTTCCCTTGCCACTCGAACTTGCTCGACTTACATCCTCGTCCACCTAGTGACATACAAGATGAAAATAAAATCAAGCAACCATTACACTCGCATAGCATCATCAATCAAGAGAAATGTCTAGCAGAAAAAACTCAAACCTGATCATATCTCGTAACTGGCAGGCTCCTAATACTTCTCTTTCCCTGCTTGGATTGCTCTGGAGCGAAATCAGAGAATCAGAAACGAAATCAGTGTCAGCAACATTAAGCAAATCAAATTAACGAGTGTATCACGAAGTAATACTTCAAAGTTCAAAGAGTATAAGGATAGGGATATACAGTACTTGGAAAATCTGATTTGTTGGAGAACAACTTCTTTCTAGATTCTGAACCCCAATCGAACAATTGAAGAAATCCTCCAATGCCTTTTGAACCGTGTCTTTCAGCACCCATTCTCTGGTGCTCCATTGTCTATTTAAGTGAAAAGTACTTCGCTGCCAGATCAAATTACTAATTAAATTCAAGCAGAGTGTGAGGTTTCTAATCCTCCTTTTGCATCTCCTTAGGTTAGAAATCAAGCCAATGAGTCATAGGTTAGGTCTATGTCCCTTAGAGGATCTTGTATAGTGGTTTAGGCATGCAGGTTCAAGCCTTGAAGGTCAGCAATGGAGCTGAACAAACCAGCAGAATCTGCATGATCTGATCTGAAGAAGGAATGACCAAAGGGCCAAAACGCTGCCGTCTTGAGTTGGAGGGAAAACTGTTTGAACGGTTTAGACTCGAAGCTGCGCCGTTTCACTTGGCGCGATATCCAAAAGTAAGTTGCACGGCGTCGTTTACTAACGGCGCGAACTTCCGTTTGACTTTGCGTGGAACGCAGCCGTTTCGGTCGTCTCCTTCACATTACAAATACGCAGACTTATTTGGGGATTAGGGCACCGAACGAATTCAAATTCAGAGCAAGAAATTGGAGCGATTCTTGAAGCATCCGAACTCGTGAGCTGTCCAGAATACTCGCACCATTGAAGCGCACGTCTGAGTACTGCTATTGCAGCTCGGAAACGACTGACTCGCCGAGTAGCTACTGCGGCTTGGTCCGGACAACCGGTCTACTGACATTGGACGTCCGGCAGTTCTGCGCAGCGTCTTCTCACTCAGGGAAGTACCAGTTCTAAGTTTTACGTTCGTGTTTACATTCCAATTAGATTAGGGTCCGGTCTTGGCTTATTGGCTTGTTTAGGAAATTGTAAATTGTGCAAACTCTAGACGGGATTATAGTGGACATTGGGAGAACCTCCCCGACCTGAGGTTCCAAGCAGTAGGGTTTCCCGAAGCTTGTAAAAACTCTCTGTGTTCATTACTTTCAGTTTTACAAGTTTTGCCCAAATTGAACTAATTCCTAAATTTGACCTAATTTGTCTAAATTGGGAAATTGGATTAAGGGATTCTAATAATAAGTCATTACACAGAGAAAAGTCTCAAGCAGCTTCAGGCCTTAAGCAGCTCTAAATCACCAAACCACAACCAGACACAGATCAACCGAGCATTATAAATTAGGGCCGTTCTATAGGGATTGGATTTGGGGTGTTGGGAGATTAGATTAGATTAGATTGTGTTGTGTGAGATTAGGGTGTGTTGGGTGAGATTGGGGTGTATTGAGTGAGATTGGGGTGTGTTGGGTGAGATTGGATTAGATTGTATTAGATTAGGTGAGTGGATAGTAGATTAAGTGAGTGGGTTCTACATTAAAAATAATATTATAAAAATGTTAGATATTTAGATTATGTGAGTGGAGGGTAGTTTAGGTGAGTGGGTCCTAGTTTATAAATAATATTATAAAAATATTAGATATATGTGAGTGGAGAGTAGATTAGGTGAGTGAAGATTAGATTAGATTAGGTTGTGTTAGGTGAAATTGGATGAGATTGGATGAGATTGGGGTGTGTTGAGTGAGATTGAATTGTGTTGGGTGAGATTGGATCGAATTGAACCACTCCCTATAGAACAGGCCCTGTACACCACACGCCATCAAAGAGGTTTCTCTGTTCATCAAATTTCTATACCAATGGCTACAATCAGATCAGTACTATCAAATTGTCAGATGTAAACAGCTCAAAAACCTTCCGAGAATCTCAATATCAACAGGCACAACTCCACAAGGCTCGAGCCACCTCAAAAAACATCAACAAATCACGACCCAAAAAACCCATCAATTCAGGTTCTGTGTCCGGAGGCTGACACAAACACTGTCCATAAATTAGGGTTTCCGGGATGTGGAAAGAGCTGGTAACTTCACGAATTGAGGTGGCGTGGAAGATCGGCGAAATGGGTATGTGACAGGAGCGATTTGTGCGTTGTGAGGGACTAAAACTCTCTGTGCCGGATAGGAAGACGATTCGAGTGCAATTTGATTACGAAATGATGTTTTGAAAATTATTTTTATTTATTTTGATTAATGAATGTGCATTTGAAGAAGAAAAAATCAATTATTTTAATGATATTTAGTAACGTCTATTTTTTTATATCAGCATTTGAAATTCTAACGGTGCATTTGGGTCGGGTAAGTTTTAGTTCTATCGGACTGGGTCGAAGTAGAGTTTTTGGTGAGCTTTAGTCCTTTAAATATTATGGCCGGGTCCGGCTCTGAGAAAATTCATCAACCATAAAATCGTGATCGGCCCTTCATTTCATAGGGCTTTTCGGGCTAGGTTCGGGCTAATTTCGGCCCTAAATGAATGATCAATTAATCGACAAATAACTCTTTAAACGTAAATACTACTAGTTTGGACGTGTGAAACTTAATGGATGTGGAAAAATACTTTCTTTTTTATATCAAGAACGTCCTTAAATAAATATACATACGATTTTAAATTGGGTTCGTATTTCAGGTCGGGCCGAATAATGGAAGCCTTGTCCGATCCTAAGCCATTCCGTTCGGGCCATAATAGGACTTGTGTAGTGCTAGGGCCGGACTCGGAACGCCATGGGGCTTATTTCAGCCCGTGGCTATATGCCGACCCCTAGAGTGGAAGATATTCAATGCAACTGACAGATGGTTGCACAAAGTCAGTCTGTGAAACCAGGTATGAAGAAGAGTTAGCTTAATTAACATATTTTGAATTGGTCCATGAAGTATAACGAATTATCATTTGGTCCTCTATCGACGAGAAAATATAATATAATATAGATATTTTTCCAGTTTTTTTAATTTCGACCAACTAATCTATTTTTATTTATTTATAGAGTTAAGATCAAATGAGAAGTGGTAGATTTAATGAGAAATGCGACCTAATCTTAAACGTACACTCTCATAATTTGCGTTTATTTAAATTTGAAAATTAGTTTTATAGATGTTAAGGATGTATCAGTCATTTAATTATGTTCTCCATTAAAACTCTATTTTCCTCCTCTAGCCCAATCACCAGCTCAAAAACAACCCTCGTCAATCTGAAATGGTCTATTTTTAAATCACAACCCCATCACCTACTAAATCAAAATTTCAAACAAAAAAGGTATGAAAAACCACTTGCTAAATCACAACCACCATCACCTGCTAAATCACAACTTCAAAAAAAGAGCAACAGAGAGTACGAAAATGCTTTGTTTTTACGTGGCGGAAGAGTTGGGGTGATCTGGCAATCAGAATTGAAAATAGCGGCGATGTTAAATCCAGCGGAGTAGATATTCTCCATAGTAGAAATTCGCATGATTGATTTTGTGGTTAAGGATCACTTGTGCTCGCCACGGATGAGATGAGAGTTGTTTGTTTTTGAAAGCGCGGCAGTGAACAAATATGCTTATGCTACGAATTAGTGACAAATATGTTAAGAATATAATGCGTAGTTTTCAACATATAATTCGTAGCGCACTCAGACTAGATGCATTGAATATAATGTGTAGTTTTTAACATATATATTCGTTGCGGACTCAGACTACATGCATTCTACTTAATGCGTAGTTTTTAACATATATATTCGTAGCGGACTAAGACCGCATGCATAGCATATAATGCGTAGTTTTCAACATATGTATTCGTAGCGGACTCATGCATTGTAATAACTTTATTGATTGGTAAAATACGTAGTTTATAATATATAATTCGTACATATTTCAGTATGCTTCACTATTTTTTTCTATGTTATAGAACCATTTCGAAACATATGTAATACATAATTCATAACATCGAGCGAACAACTTCTTTGAGAATTTGTCCAGTAGCAAGGAACTTTACAGACATTTCTTCTGCCTTTAATATACCTTCACCACGCCTGGCCATAACCAAACCCCTTTTTTTCTTCAGCTTGCTTGTGAATCTCATAGCTGTCTTGTTTTTCTTGTTCAACATATTGTGCCTTTTTCTTTTCTAAATGCTCTTGCTAGTGTCAGATTCGAGTGTTAGTCGGGTCAAGGCACAAACTTAAAAAAAATTATAATGTAACATGAAGTCATCATGTATAAGAATATGCATTTTAATTTGATTCAGTTATTGCAAATATTATGGTTTTGAGTGTACGAATCATACACTTGACCAAGTATCGAAGCATTGTTTTCAGAAAGTTAATACACTACTATGCTACGCATTTTGATTCAATTACTACGAATTATAACTTTGAAAATCTACACAAACTATCATGAAAAACTAACAGCCTATAAAAAAGGAGCAACATAAATTTTAACTTAAAAAAACTACGTATTTTGATTCCTTTATTACGAGTATTACGCTACACATTTTGTTACATTTACTATGAATATTATGCAACGCATTTTGTTTCAGTCACTACGCATATTATGATAATGTCCAACAACTAGAGTGTCGACGTTGTCATTTATCTGATCGATGAAGCAATCATAATATATGCAGTTGAAACCAAATAGTAATAACTGTACCCCTCTTTTGGAAGAAAGAAAAAAACTTGCATACACAAATTAAATAACCAATAGTTGCTTACCAGCGCACCTACTTGCATAATTAATGGTATTTTGGCAATTACAATTTGTAAGCATTCAGAGACATATATCCCGGCCTGCACAAGGATTAAACAACAGATTTCACAAACCCTTCAGTATTGAATTACATCCAAACCTGTTACGAATGATGTATAGTATACTACGAATTTTAAGAATTCAATTTTGAATGTCATGCTCTATCATGTGAATTACAAAATTTTAAATCAGAAGCTACGAATGATGCGTAAGAGATTACGAATAATAGATAACATTTATCTAGTCAGACCTACAAAATCATGTTACGAATTTTGTACCAGTATCCTACCAAATTTATCATGCCTTTTCAAACTAATCGAATGAAGTGAATAATAGGTCAAGAATTTGACCGATCAAAACACTCCACACTTAGAATTTGTTCGTCCCGAACAAACATTAAGTTCAAGTCAATAAACCACAGAATAGTTACCCACTCAAGTTTCATGTGATTAATCCGAGCTAAACTAAAACATGCAAGACTCACTGTCGTATAGGTCACGAATGTATTTAGCGTATGCATCAAGCCTTTAAACCCCTATGCTGCCCTAGTAGGACGAGTATAGTCTTGTAAATCTCATATACAAATAACTAACATGTATGCATGAGATGATGCTCAACAAGTCATAGTAAAGTCACGTCACACCTCAAATTCATCGGGTTACCTTGATATCAAACCAAACATCTTCATCAAAGCGGTCAGACAATCATAGTTTAAACGAGATATGCATTCAAATAGCCACTACGCACGACTAGCAAGCGACAAATCAGAAGTTCTAAATAGTTCTTTCACCACGAATCAAGAACAAGAATAGTTACACAAAATATGCTCGCTATTCACCTATGCTATCTAGGGATAGTCCACGGGCTCTTGGCGCAAAGCTTATTCTCAAGTGCCAAGGACTAGGTAATGACCCGTAAGAGAAGAGGAGCCTAGCTTAAGAAATTTTTGAAAAATAGTACGAAAATCACATCAAAATTTCAGTGCAAGCAAGATGATCGTCCCTTAGTTTTTAGTACACGAATTCTCAAAACAAGTCATGACTGCACGCAATGAAAATGTGGAAATACACTACATCAAGCAAGAAGGGGGGCGTAGAAACTTCACTGTTTTTTTTTTCGATTTTCATACACAAGGGGTGACTTTTCTCACTTTGCCCTTGGTACTATTTTCTGCTTTTTTTCTTCAAAAACAACAATGTTTGGGGTCAATTTTTCACCCTCTTTTGAAATTTCAGAACTTTGTTCTTGATTGGGGCCTATTTTTTCCCTCTTTTGACTCTTTCTAACTCCACACTTAAATATGGTGTACAAATAGAGGCAGGTGTGTGCAAATCACGACAAGTAAAGAGAAGCATATACCAGTACTAAGGTCACCTATAAAAAGAGATACAATTTAAGTTTTTAACATTTGGTACCGGTGTCTACTAATATCAAGTCTCAAACATGAGTCAAGAAATACGTAGAACATGTGATATGCAAAAGCTAGCAATGATATTGACACGAGAGAATACACACGCGAATAAAACTATTTCAAGCTCTAGACTCTGAATCCAAAAGAATGATCATCAATCAAGGAGGTCCGTAGAAAACAAGGATTTCAGTCTCGATACTTGGACAGTTGAGCATATGCAAGAATGAATGTGTGACATGTGACGTGAATATGTGACTATGTGCTACCCACTCCACACTTAAAAGTGAGCTTAGTCCCTAAGCAAAGAAGAATAAAATAAGAATGGCGCAGAGGAACTACATACTTAAACTCAAAGCACAACAGTCAAGATATCGTGTGATGCAAATACAAAAGAACTACTTACAGTGCGGGTTACTCCCCGAAGAGGCCTAGTTTAATGTATTGGCTAGACTCAGCAAAGCGTCCCATATAAATCACTCGTTAGAAGTCCTTTGCTAGGATCCCTTCTCACGGGGCCTTAAAAGAGAGGTGTCAATCCACCTTCAAATTTCATTGAAATTTACGTCCAAGAATAATATGGACGTTAAGTAGAGAATACATTCCTTCAAGAATACGAATCCCATGAGAATCAAGGGAGAATAGTGGCTCCCAAATGATAGTTTTAAGATGTAAAACAAGAACTGTCGAAACTTGTCTGGAGGCGGTGCAACAAGATATACATCTTCAAAGCCTGCTCCAACAAGAACACTTCCCTTATACTCTTTAGATAAGATCTCAAGTGCATATACTTCACAATTTCCCTTCACTATCGTATTTATACGTATGCAAGGGTCCTCTTTAAACGAGCTCATGTACACATCAATAAAGTCTTCGTACTTCTAATCATTTGATGGCATAGAGTGCTCCATCTTTAAGTCTGGTTTAGAACACAGCCTCGTATTATGATCACCTTCCGCGTCCACCAATAGTAAAGTTGAAGGTCCAGGAACTTCATAAACTTGAATTTCTCGATGGCTGGTAGGGATGCACAACCAGTCCGACTCGGACAGGACCAAATCAAAATTTTACGATCCTAGTCGGACTGAAATTTTCAAAAATATGAACCGTGGACCAGATTTTTTTGTAAAAGTAGACCAGACCGAATTACCTTAAATATATGGTCCGGACCAAAATTTTACGGTTCGAGTCAGACCGATGGACCGGAAATTCTCTAAAATATAGACCATGGACCAGACCGGGTCGAGGTTTTTACGGTCTGGTCCACATTTGTGCATCCCTAATGGCCTTTTCCATCGCGACCTCCTCACTTATAAGTTCCTCGGCGGATGCAGTAGCTTGTTGCTCTAACTGGTCCATCATTATTTTATGTCTGATTGTGAGTTGCTCTATTGACCTCTTTACGCCCTGAAGTCTCCTGTCTCTGCCATGAAACTAGTCAATAGGGACTTTATATGCAATGACTCACCAGTGTTCTGAGGCTATTGCTGCTGTGACTGCTTCTGCTAGCTCTCATAATAATGATCATATTGATAATACGGTCGATCATAAAATTGATTTTGATTTCCTTCCCAATTCGTATCATTTGAATATGTTTCATAATAAAGCTCTTCCCTTGGGTAGGTATCTTGATGACCGAAAGATAACATCCACGCAACATGCAAAATAAAAGTGATTAGTGAAGTGAAGAAGTATATAGAGTATGCACAAGGAAGTATAAAAAGAATGGAATAATCCTAAATTATACTCGCAAAACCTAATAACGCACTAAACGCAATTCCCCGGCAACGGCGCCATTTTGGAAAGCGTATTTTTAACCCTTTATAGTTGTCAAGTTATAAGTTTTAGGGGTCAAGTTGCAGTCAAAAACAATTTATAAACCTTGGTAAGCTAATGGTCAATCCAAGGAACAGACGCGTACGTATACTGGTATGCAAGTATTGTATTCAGCTATTCCTATAGGAAAGAGGTTTTGTTATTTCTAAATCCTAAGTGACACTGAAATTTGGAAATGTTTGATTTAATCAAAGAGATAATTCCAAGATCAGACTTCACACGTGCCTACCATACAGTTCATGTGATAATTTCATGCAATCCAAATACGCCATCAAATATGGAAATATACCAAAATAACATTAGACATGCCTCCCATCCACGGATCATTGTCTAAATTAACCTAGATTATTTAACGCCGCCTATCCACGGATTATTAACAATTTCGATTTATTGAGCCTAGGGTTTTCCAAATACTAACTATTCCACGACGTACTTGTTATACCATCGCTGCAGATGCACGCGCGTTGTACTTTCAGAGACCTACGTACTACCAATGTAGCTATCGTAGTCTAGCGAAACAATTAATATTAATTCACCTATTAGGTCATATACTATCAGCATATATAGCTACTACGACCTAACATCAATTCTACTTGATCTGGTTAACTACCCAGACCCATCCATCTTTTTGGAATTTAACCTAATTTCGTTCATACAAGAAAATATCCATTCAATGTATAACGTGCAAGAATGATAAAATTAGCGTAGTAGACATGAATAACTTGGATGCCATTAATGGAAAAATAATTTTATAGATCACATGAAGAGTTATGTTCAAGAACGGGATTCGTAAGATCCCGGAATAAAACGACTACTCACGATTCATGGCTATGAACCACAAATACATATGAAATAAAAGATTAGAAACGAGGAAATCGTGTTTTGATGAAGCATAGCGTCGAATCTTAGTCTTTCTTGAGCTCTTAGTCGTCCTCCTTCTCCAATTTAGATCAAAATCGATCCCCAAAGTCAGCGTACTTAAAATCTGGTCAGAAACTGCTATTTATAACTCAAAATATCCGCGGGGGTCGTCACATATGATTTTGTCATGGCCGTCACGGTAGGTCCAAATGGCAGAGACTTCTGGTGGCTTTTTCTTGGTCTTAACCTCCGAATTGGATCTTGGCATAAACTACGAAGTTGTAGTCATTTGAATTAGCTTTCCAACAAGCTATAGATCAACTCATTTGGACATCATATGTGCTTTCAGAAAGGTCAAGCTGCCCTGTTTTTGCCCAAATCTCTACAAAATGCTTTGTTTTGCTTCAGATGTATTCAAAAGTCTTAGCGATGTGATATTTGACCTGAAACGTTAGAAAAGAGGTTAAATGACAACAAAATGTCTAGAAAACAAACTTAATCCATCATCGAATAAAGTGAATAATAGATCAAGAATTCGACCGATCAACCTTCTTGCGATAATCAATAGTCACATCACATACAAAGATGTACTCTGATTCATTTGATAATAGGAAACATGATCACCTTCTTGCGACAATCAGTAGTCGCATAATCGGTTGACAACCAAACGTGATTACCTACTCCATGCCAAAAAGGATGTCAAAGTCGAGCATGTTGAGTAAAATCAAATCAACAAATGTATCACGGCCCATCATATGAACGAGAATAGAAGGATATACCAACTCAGCTATAATAAAATCACCAATATCTGTAGATACCTCTAAGAGACTCTCAAATGGAGTAGGTGGCTTGGAAAAGTGTGTGCTAATGCGTCGGGAATTGTTTGAATGCGTAGAGTCAGGATCAAGTAACAAAGAAGAATCAAAATCATAAACTTGTAAACTACCTTAGCCACGACATTAGATGTCCAAGCAACTTGCGGTGTGAGTGTAAAGACTCTAGCCTGAGTCCTCACGTGATGCCTCTAAAATCCACTACTACCGGCTTGTATGAGATCTCATCCAACATCTCCACTCGCGCATTAATAACATAAGCATATGAGAGCTGCCATATAGTGCACGCTTGCGACATGAATGGGACAATGGCTCACGAAATATCCATGTTGTCCACATCGAAATCAAACTCCCAACCCCTTATAACAAGCTCCTCCATGAGTACGATCACAAGTCTTATATGGAACTCTCGACTCGCCAAATAAGCAAGACCCACGGCGCTAGCTCTATGAAATGTCTTATGGGACTATCTTAAAGTCTCTGAATTTGTAATATCACCACAATAAGAAGTCTGGGGATGGCGGACCCTTCACTGGATTTGATGAGGTCTACCTCCTTTGAAACTTCCTCGACGAAGATACTGACTCTCAACGCGATCATCCTCTTGAGGCCTCTTCCTCTAGTCACGTGTATCTCTCAGCACGGAAGATAAAGTCACGCATGCGTATGATAAATAGCTTAATGTGAATTTACTCCGTAGATACCATATGTGGCTCATAAACTGATAATATTGTGAACTTATATGCATAGTCTGTAACTGTCACATCACCATGCCTCAAATTCTTAAAGTCTCTGGCTTTAGCGTCCCGTACGTTAGAAGTCTTGAATTCATCACACTTCATATGCGGCTGTTGTGCGTCTCTTCCGGTCATGATACAATCAGAATATGATGTGGTAATATTCTGTAGTCGGAAAGAAGCCAACTTAACAGATCTCCAACTCGGGCAATGGTAGACAAGAAATAGACGCGCTGGTTCTAGTCAATAAATGCTTGAGGGTCGTCTTTCGAGTCTATAACACTAAAAGCCTGTGATTGATGCCTCGGTAAATCATCCAACTTAATTCTTCCGTCATCAATAGTCAGCTAAATAACTGGTGGTTGAGGTGGCTGCACGAAGGATTGACCCATAGTAGCATCATGTGGGTCATACCGTGTAACACCAGAATCAGGCCTTAAATAGTACTCACAATGTCAGACATTGCAGTTTGCGGGGCATTAGAGCATCCCCAATGCAGAAGCATATTTCCACTTATATGTGGGTCCTTTTTAGTGCCACATAGATATCAAGTGGGCTTTTAAAAAATATGGTCATTCCACTCCAATGCACAAGCTCTTTTCCATTTACAAATGGGTCTCATTGAATCTTATCTTCTTTAATAATACTTGTTTATAATTATAATATATAGATATAAATATCTTATTTGTTACAATTATACTTAATTTAAATAAATAAATATAATGTAAATAAATAAAAAATATTTAATTTAAAAGAAATTTGAGTAATTAAACAGTTTATATTAAACAATTTAATAAAAAATTGAGTAAACAATTTTTGGGTCATAACTAAGGGCCTGTTCTATAGGGATTGGGTCAATCCGACCCAATCTCACCCAACACAATCCAATCTCACACAATCTCACTCAACACACCCCAATCTCACCCAATCTCACCAAATCTCACTCAACACAACCTAATCTAATCTAATCTCCACTCACCTAATCTACTCTCCACTCACATATATAATATTTTATAATATTATTTATAAACTAGGACCCACTCACCTAAACTACCATCCACTCACATAATCTAAATATCTAACATTTTTATAATATTATTTTTAATGTAGGACCCACTCACTTAATCTACTATCCACTCACCTAATCTAATACAATCTAATCCAATCTCACTCAATACACCCCAATCTCACCCAACACACCCCAATCTCTTCCAACACACCCCAATCTCACCCAACACAATCTAATCTAATCTAATCTCCCAACATCCCAAATCCAATCCCTATAAAACGGACCCTTATTCAAAATAATATTAATTAAACAATTTATAGTTGAAGTGGGTCCATACATTTTACTTTTGGAGGTCTAGGAGCTGGTGCCCTATATGCACCTCTTCTTGTCAGACTACCACGAAGTACGACAATAAATATACTATGACTTTAAATATTTAAAGTAATAGTGGAATGTTCCTATTACTCTTTAAATATTCTTTCAGTACACATACTATTACTTTAAATATTTCACATTCCAGTACCTATAAATTTAGTCGCATCAATGTTATGTGTTGATGAGAACGACAATAAGCAAATTGTCTCTCTATAAAGCAGCAAAGTTCAACTATCATACTATATACAAAATCAAAAAAATCAAAAAAAAATCAAAAAAACTATTATACTATGTAGAGGAATAATGTCATGACTTATTTTATTTAGTTATTGTGATGCTCTTACAACCAGCCTCAAGGTGGGTTTTATAACACAAACTAGCCTTCCGTTATACATACCAAAGTAGATTACATTAGACAATAGTTACAACCACAAGACTATTTATTCACTAAATACAAGTTGCAAACTACATTCCTACAACTGGTTCTTGCACTGAAAATCAGAGCCATTGTCCCACAGCATCGACAACATTTCATCTTCATCAATCAGCTTGTGACCATTGACGAACCCCTTCCAACCAAATCATCCCAGGCATCACCTGCCGATGATATTGATAAACTTTTGCTCTCATTCCAATTTGCTGCAACTTTATCAGCCTCTTCGCTCAGCAGCTTAGTTTTCTGATCCACAGAAGACAGGTTCGAGTCAACTTCAGTCTCTTCGACTTTGATGTTCAGTGCATCGTCAAGAGTGAATAAAATGTCAATGTGATCGTCGTTGAAATGACATGGCTGGTGCACTGAAGTGAAGACGAGAGACTCTTCAGCGTTCATGCTCGGTGTATTCTCTGCACCCTCTTCATTGATGTATGCTGTGATTTCAAAAGATTCTTTGTCGGCGTCTGGTGGCATTGCCTTCTCTGCTGCTATAGGATCAAGTTCTTCATTGCCAAGCATACTCATTGACATGTTCATATCTTTCACAGGGACGTTCGTACTCATGTTTTTAATGTTTCCTCGCTTCCTGGATCTACCCCTTCTTGGCTTCCACTTAGCAGTTACTTCTGCTTGACCAACTGGCTCCGTCGCTTTGTCATTTGGGTCAGTAAGTTCAGTCAAGTTTCCGTGACAAATGAGAGTTCCAGTAGTTCTTTATATCATTGTCTGTTCTTCCAGGTAAGTGCCCAGCTATCAGTGACCACCTGGACCATCGAAACACATATTTCACATACACGATATCGATAACATCACAATACAAGTCAAGTTTGTACATCGCCAACAATCAGTAACATACAATTCATCACAAGCAACTGCAAAAAGCAGTGAATAACTAGCTCAAACGAACTCCGCAAACAAGTGAGTAATAACTAGGCCTTCTGCAAAATGCAGTAACTTCATAAACTGAAGCTAGAAGAGCGAGCTCTTGAAAAACTAGCTTACTCAATGTCTAAATCTATCTGAGTCATCAGGTCAGATCGAGACAAACATGTCCTTATCCACTAAATAAAAAACACAAGAAAAGTGCTCAAAAAGACCATAAATCTGCAGCATTTCCACCTCCAAACACACAAAAATCACAAGTTTATTGGGGGAACAAACCTGTTACCCATTGATGCATGCAATCTGATAATCAAAGCCTCCTCTTCAGCAGTAATGTTGCCTCTCTTCAAATCAGGCCTCAAATAATTGATCCATCTCAACCTGCAGCTCTTCCCACACCTCTGCAGCCCTATTCATAAATATTAGTAACTCATTTTATAGAGCTCAAAAAATTATGAATATTAGTATTTATTTTGATTTTTTTACTTTGTAATTTAGAAGATATATTCGTTGCAAGATACACTTTGATTTAATGGGACCCAGTTGTAAGTGGAAATGGGCTTGTGCATTGGAGTAGAATGACCACATTTTCATGTAAGCCCACTTGATACTTATGTGGCATGAAAATGGACCCACATGTAAGTGGACTTGGTCTCTTGCATTGGAGATGCATTTTCATGTAAGCCCACTTGATGCTCTAAGAGCATCTCCAATGCTCAAAATAAATACTAATATTCATAATTTTTTGAGCTCTATAAAATGAGATACACTTTGATATATTTTTAACAAAAAATAATGATAATACTTACTTTAAAAGAAATACTCATTTAAAGGTTAATGTGAAACTGCGAAATATGCTCTACCAAGTCCGCTTGTAGTTGACGATGTTTTGGCTTATCACGAATTCGGATATTGCTTTGAATGTAGTTTTCGTAGGGAGCAAACGGTTCCTCACCTTAATTTGGTTGTGATAAGCCATCTGATATGTCATCGTAAGATGGAAGCGGACCAAATGGAGTGGCATACGTGTTCCTCTCATCCTCGACAATCATATTGTGTAATATGATACACGCTCTCATTATTCTTGCGAGATCTCTTTTGTCCCAGAATCGGGCCGGACCACGTATGATTGCGAAGCGTGACTGCAACACGCCAAATGCTCTTTCTACATCTTTTCTTTGCCCTTCTTGATATTTAGCAAATAATTTTCTCTTCTCCCCTTGTGGACGTGGGATTGTCTTCACAAATGTTGCCCATTCAGGATATATTCCATCCGCCAAGTAATACCCCATATCATAGTTGTTCCCATTGATACTTTAATTTACCTCTGGAGCGCGGCCTTCTAGAATATCATCAAAAATTGGTGAGCGATCTAACACATTGATATCATTGTTAGATCCGGCAACTCCAAAAAATGCATGCCATATCCATAAGTCAGACGACGCAACCGCTTCAAGTAAAAGAGTTGGAACTCCTTTGTGACCGCTCATGAACATCCCTTTCCATGCTTTCGGACAATTTTTCCATTGCCAATGCATGCAATCAATACTGCCCATCATACCAGGAAAACAACGAGCCTCTCCCATCTCGAGTAGACGTTGTACATCATTTGAGTTTGACTTTCGTAGGTATTCACCCTCAAATATGACAATCACATCGGTGACAAACTTTTTCAAGCATTCAATCGCAGTGAACTCTCCAATACGAACATAATCATCAACAGCATCGGCAGATACTCCGTACGCCAGCATACGCATGGCTGCAGTGCATTTTTGTAAAGGTGAAAGACCTTTTCTTCCCAATGCGTCAACCATTTGCTGAAAATACGGATCATAATGCGATAGGGCATCGACAATACGAAGAAATACATGTTTTCCCATTCGATACCTACGTCGAAATGTCTCAGCAGGATACACTGGATTTGGTGAAAAATAATCATTTTCCAGACGTTCGTGACCAGCTTCACGATCTCGATCTATCACTCTCTTTGGCGTGGATGATGATCCTCCATAAATTTGGTTATGGAGTTCGTATTGACGTTGCTCCAACGAATCATCGAAAAAAAACTCTTGAATAAATTCTTCAGTGACATCAGGAAAGTCATCAGAATCTGATGAATTAGACATATTGGGTATTTTGTATAAGGCAACGAATATAGTGAGAGGTGAGATTGGGAGTAATGAAACCCAACACTTAAATAGAAGGCTTCAACAACGGCTAGATTACAACGGCTAGTTTACAACGGCTATATTTTACAACGGCTAGTTTACGACGGCTATATTTTACAACGGCTAGTTTACAACGGCTATATTTTACAACGGCTATATTTTACAACGGCTATATTTTACAACGGCTATATTTTACAACGGCTATATTTTACAACAACAGCTATATTTTACAATGGCTATATTTTACAACGGCTAGTTTACAACGGCTAGATTTTGTAGGACCCATTTTATTCTTATTTTATTAAATTTGTAATTAAATGGTATTATATAATTAAATTTAGTTTAGTTAAATAATGTTAAAAATGTAATAATCACGTGTCCCCAAGCAGGAATTGTCCACCAAAGAGGGCTTGACCACTTCCATTGATGGGGGCCCACACGTGCCACTTCATTTCACGTGTCCCCAAGCAGGACTTGGGCTTGCCTCCAATGCAAAGTGGGCCTGACCAAGTCACATTTCACGTATCTCCAAGCAAAGTGGTCTTCCCTCCAATGCAAAGTGGGCCTGACCAAGTCACATTTCACGTGTCCCCAAGCATAAATGGTCTTGCATTGGAGATGCTCTAAGCATTCTTTTTCAATTTGAAACTGATAAAACTAGGTAGAGCAAAGAATGAGATTAGATATGAGGTATTGGAGAAGGAGCAATGGTTAAACGGTTTAATATTTCAGTGGTTCAATAGGTCGATCAGGGGCGAACGTAGGTGTGCATGAATACCTCCAATAAATTTCATTAAACTTTTTTTTAGTGTACAATTATTAACTAGTTAATTTTTATCTATTGCTCGAGATACTTGTAATTTCTTTTCTTTTGTTGTCCGGTGGATCTTAGTTACTTTGTGTTATGCAATATCTTTGTGCGATTTTTACTTGGTTTTACAACTAGCTTGGGCAAACTAATGTTGAAAGTCCGCCCCAAACCTCTACAGAATATGTATATGTAGAATTCGGTGAGGTTGTATATGTTAGGTTCTACACATTTAAACTTGTGTGATCTGTGGGCATGTTGTCCTCCACCATCACTACTTGTTTCATTGAATAGGACAAACTATCAATAGAAAAAAATGTGTACGAGGTACCATGATGTGACAGACTTGAAAGTCGTGATATGTAAGATTGAGCAAGATTCTTTACTGATATTAGGATCTCAAACAGCAATGAAAGAAAAACATTACGGAAAATGTGAAAATTTGTTACCCAATTCACAATGAATAGCACTACCCAGCCAATGATTTTCACTATTTGATGAGATGTGGTTACAATATTCAACGTATGTATATATAGTATAGGGTTGCATATGAAAACCCTAATAGAAACTCTAACCCTCTATGGGACTCGAAAATAATATTCAACACGTACATGCATGTATAGGGTAACATACTATTTTAGTATATTAGTATGTGTATGGTAACAGTGTAATTTAGACTACCACTACAAATTTTGCAAATATTTTCGTCCAAAACTTCCGTCGCAATAACGTCACATCAAACGGCGACGGAAAAATAAAATGTCACATTTCCATCACCGTTCCGTCACCAAAAAATAAGTTCGTTGTAGTTCCGTCAGATTTCTGTCAACCATATTCCATCGCGAACGAGTAAACGGAGTAGCGATGAAATTTAACTGACTCAATTATGACGGAAACTATCCGCAGATTTTATTCGCTCAGATTCCGTGGACATTCCGTCATTGTATACCGTCAAAAACTTCCGTTCAAATACCGTCATCATTCTGTTTGCCAGAAATATTTGAATTTTTTCGTCACATTTCCGTGACATGTCTGTCACCGATTTACTTACCGTTATTTACTGACCGTTGCCTATTTCAAAATTTTTTTGTCGATATTAAATTACTATTCCGTCTCTGTGAGGGAAATGTCATGGAAAAATGACGGAAAACCAGATTTCGATTTTGCCCTATATAAGAGAACTCTTTACATCATTGAACAGACATTCATTTCCAACAAATTTTCATTTTGAAGCACACAATTTTTGCAACGTATACTAGACATGGGGTGCAAGATGATTCTAAAGAATTTTATTTTTCATGCCTGAGATGTGTTTCTTACAAGACAACTGAAAATTTTACCTTCTCTTGTAAGAAACTCATTCTCATTAAAGAGCCATGATATTCATCAAAGGATTGCACAAGAATGCATCTCAAAACGCTGGGACGCAATGTGGGCATCATGGAACATGATCCCAGAAAGCGCCAAGGAAATTTGGTACGAGGAGTTTCAGGTACAAAGCGGTAACTCAGAAAATGTTATTATTTCAGTTGGATGACAAACGGTAACAGGTATTAAAAATGATTTGCTTGTAGCATATAGCTACTTGGGATGCACGTTATGACAGTCGCAATTGGGGTAATTTTATGAGGAGATGCAATATGATCGTCAATGATAAATTGCATATGCGAAGGACGGGAAGGAGTTCACGTTTCTCATGGTCAACCAACCCGTAGATGGTAGAATTGTGGACTGCTCACGATGTTATCAATAAATTAGTGACAACTTTGTATTCCATGAGATAAATAAATTAGTGATTTCCAAATGAATTTGTAACGCAAATTGACAACGAACCGTCTGAAAAATAATATTTTCATAGAATAAAATGTATTTGAAATCATTTGTAACGAAAATTGATTATATGTTAAAATAATTTTACATTACACGACATTTTAATATAAAAACATCTTCGAAAAATATGTTTGGCAAATAAAGTTTTTGGGTGAGTTTGGACAGCGCTTAATGCATAAAGCGCTGTTGAACATTGTAAAGAAGACAGCGCTTCATGAATAAAGCGCTGTCTTATTTTTTATTTCAACAGCGCTATCCCCACTAAGCGCTGTGTATTTTTAGTTCAACAACGCATTTAGCGTTAAGCGCTGTCTAAAGTCTGAATATAAATTGGTTACATATACGTGTAAATATTTATACAATTCATTTGCTTCATTTACATTCATAAATGTCAAAATATTTGGATACTTGACACGTCTATGTCACAAAAATATTCGAACAATAATGCGTTACATGACTAAATGTTGCAATATCCAAATAAAACACGATTTGGAAAAATATTGTACAACACGTTTCAATTCATATATGTCAACCAATAACACCTTATATTCCTTCAAGTTTATACATGCTGATACACTTGTCGTATGTAAGTAATCAAAGCATCCGCAAAGTGCTCCCTCATATCATCAAGCCCTATGGTATCATATGATCGTTGTCCTCTAGGGAAACACTGTAAAAAACTCATAATTACAAAGTTTATGGACACGTCAATTTATTGTTAATGACTAATTAAGTGTCGCTATACACTTACTTGTCCGATGTCGTCCTCAAACGTTCCATTTGTCTCTTGGACGAACTTGATTATGTCCAGAATATATTGAATGACATAGTAGGCACACAGTTCAGTGTCTAAGGGCTGTCTCGGGCACTGAAATAAGAATGAAGTTATAATCAACGAAAATTATTAATTAATGAAATATTCAATTGTATAACAATTGTTATATGTTAAGTGAATACCGTCACAGTCTTCCACTCTATTTCGTCTGGTGATGGGATGTTGAAGCACAGACTCATGCTCCTGCAACAATAAGGTAATTTTTACATAAGAAATTTGTAAGTCATGTTATAAATGTAACTAAAGTGCACAGCCATAGTACTTACGTGTTAACAAAACTCGTTGCTTCAGGCCGCGATGTCTTTCCCAGCGGATCAAGCCAAAGGGCCACTCGCTTCTTCGGGAATATGACAACTAACATCCAATGATACCTAACATAGATTTGACGTAACCATTGTTTATTAGTCAAATAGCCATATCATTGAAAATATACCAAAAATTTGTATAATATCAACTTACTCTTTCACATCTACGTAGGGAAGGAAGTAGCAATAATTACGCTCATAGTCGGGCATTCTCAATCTCTTCTGGAAGAACTCCACCCTGACATTGAATTCCTTGGACGGAGTCATATAACTCGGTCTGAAGAATCCAAACCGTATGCCCGGTGGGATCTTATCGTGGATGAATCTGCTGGCATTTGATTTAATTAGTACAATTGTTATAAACTTAAAAACCATTTTATAATGAAATCAATACTTACCTTATGTAAACTTCTTGTTGATTGGGCACCCAAAGCTTTCAAGAGTGTGAACTCAGTAATGCAATCTTTGTTCAAATCGACAAAGCAATCCTCACCAAACACTTTGCTACTAATGTAAACCGAATACAGAGTTGACTTGGCCATCATGTTAACGTGTTCGTAAAGATAGTAGCATTGCATTATCATTCTGATAATATCTTCGTCGTCGAAACTGGAGCATTACATTTTGAAAAATCTGTACTCGTCATATCCTGTCGAAAATAAATAATGACGTTCGAATGAGTATCTATGACAAAGTGATAGGTGTTTAGTGTGAAAGACATGAATGTACGTAGTTACCTTTTCATCAATACGTACTAGAGATTTCGGCCATCCCACAAAACCACCCAATGCATCCGATATTGTCTCCATATTCTCAAATTTCTTTGGCAGCTCCCTTAATGGTTCAATCGCCTCGTCTACCATCACCTTCACCATATCATCATCCAACTCTTGATATTGCACGATTCGTCCTTCCATCACTTTGCCAAGTGCCATGATTATTAATCCCTGATCCGAACCTCCTTCCACGTGCATTAAGCATTTCTTCCCAACCTGATATTTGAAAAAAATTTCAATCATGAACATTATGAATGAACATTATACACCTTAATTTGTTTCTCATGAAACTACTGCATAATACCTCAGGTATATCTCCGAAGGGGTCTGGATTGGAACCCCTATGATGGATCTGAAGCGTCGGCGCGTGCGATGTAAATCTGGATCGTGTTGATGATGAAGAAGACTGCTTCCCGAATACCTCCATCCAACCTACAAAACTACCGACTCCACGTGTGCGTCCAGGGTACTCATCCTTCCATGTGGCCTCCGTCAATATGTCTCTTCGACCCTGAGATGTAAATAGTCCCTGTCCGGCCTGCTCTTCCAATTGTTCCTGTTATCAATCATTTTACGTCCATCATAATCACAAATAAGTCATGAACTTTTGACTAATTTGCTTTGTACAAAAAACTTACAATTTTTTCCGCCACCTCCCTCATATACTCATTCACGTACTCTTTATTCTTTCGGATATGACCCTTTAGCCATACCTCATGACTCTCAACCTGGATTACAGGCTCATCCCCAGGCGATGTTAACCCTTGAGCCTTCATCTCCGCTTTCTTTGCTGCGACGATATCCGCCCTCGCCTTATTGTACCCACCTCGAGACAATGTATGTTGGAACTTGTTTGATTTTGCTCGAGCAATGTTCTTCTCCCTAATTTGCAGTGCCTCGGGAATCGAGCGCTGTTCCACGAACCTCCTCCATTGCTCCAGAGTAATGAAAGAATACATCTCTCTTGGGTCTTGTACTTGTTTCGACCCAAAGATGTACTGATTTGCGAGTTCGCTCTTGAAGTTTCTCCACATAACATCCGCAGCTCGTATCTCCTTCTTCCTCAACTTACTAGTCTAGTCATTTTGGGGCACATCAAAGTATCTCTACAAATCTAAACAAAAATTTGTTAATAATTTTGTACATGCAGAAATTATCATTCGTTTTTCAATTTAAAACATACCAGCGTCTCATCCCACACCGTATCCCTAAGCACTTTAGGTACCAACTTCCAGCCTTCGTATGTAATTGGCACTCAAGATTTAGCAACGGTTTCTGTAAATACATAACATATTATTTAATTTAAATACGCAAAAACGTGTTACTCATTTCGTAAACAAATACATAACATATTATTTAATTACTAATGTAGTTTCTGAATGATGTCCTCTGTTGACCGCCAATTGTTCCATCTGCCTCAATCGTCACCTGCTCTTTACTCCCATCCTTATGCTGCTCGATAAGTTTCGTCATACGGGTTGGCCCCCCTGCTGTTACGGTTTGATGATGAGCCTCCCTCCGTGCCACATTTGCGAACCATCTTCATGCGATTAAATAACAAATTACACAAACTACAGTATACTACACTACTAATTCCTAACAATTGCATAAGCCTGTACAATATAATAAACAAATTCCTAACATACCGGCACAAAAATTATACTACAGTAGTACTATAAATAAATAACCATATGCTTTGCACAAGTTGGGACCCAAGGTTAAACAAATCGGGAATCGGTGAAGTCAACTAGGGACAACTGAATCTCAACAACTGGCTATCGTAATAAAATGAATCTAAATGTAAGGTTAAATCAAGACGGAACCGTAAATAATTTGCCGGACGCCAGTCGGAAACCTATACATTTACTTGGACGGCGACATGGACACAAGTGTAAACGGAAACTTAAATTGACATACCTGTGCGACTGAGAAATCGTTTTGTATGCTTAGGCGGGCTAAGTCAGCAGTAACAATTCGAAGGCGAGGTGAATCAGACTATCAGAGTGTGTGAATATGTGGAGATTTTTTTTGTGAGTAAATAAACGTAAATAACCCGTTACCAATTTCTAATATACGACAGTGCTTTTAATTCAGGCGCTGGCAAAACTAATGACTACCATAGCGCTTACTAAGTAGGCGCTGTCTTTCGTGGACATACAACGACGCTTCGTAACTAAGCGCTATCTACAATTTCAGTACAACAACGTTTTAAATAAGCGCTGTTAAACATATCAACTATGACAGCGCATAGTAAATAGGTGTTGTTTTATGTCAACTTACAACGGCACTTATACAATAAGTGCAGTTTGTCGAAACGATAACACACCGCTTCTGTATGAAACGCTTTCTAATAATGGGAAACAGATTACTAACGGAAAGACAACGGAACCCAAGATCCTCTGCACTATAAAAGCACGTACAAGTTCGTATCTAAAACTTCATCCCTATAATTTTTAATAATGAGTGACGATTCTGAAGTTGAACATATATTTGCTTTGTCGTCCGAAGATGAATCCAGCGGTTCTGAAGGGTATGTTTGCTCCGCTCAAGATTTTATATATTCTTGTCATAACGGCGCTGAATGTGTAGGAGATCATAGCTTTAGTGGGGAAAATACAGACACGAAGAAGAATCCAGTATACAAGGTCAGTCTTCAAAGCCACATCCAGGTGATCAAGAAGTGGACAAGCCATCACCGCATGGGTCTCCTGGGACTGTAGGAACGGAAAGTGTTTGAAATTATGTTCTACAAATTAATGTAACTTCTGTTTGTGTTAAACAAATTTGTTGTTCGAATGAAATAAGTTTGTTACACTTCGTATTCTAACCTTCATATAAAAATGCAATTTAGTAACATTGTTTTGCTATTCATGTACAAGCATTATTGAGCGTTATAGGTGGACATTTTTAATCTGTAGTACCGACACAATTTCCAACGACCTTACATTAACAGTCAGTCACTTTAAACGGTACAATGATGGAAAACGGACTGTATTGCCCACATTGAAAGTGCTACAGGAATACATTATTGACACAGTACGGGCCCTAGATTCCATCTTGTTTGTGTTACATTTTCGACATGGATGACTGAATGATGACGGATAGATGACAAATTTATTCAGATTAACTTTGCAGTCAACCTACCGCTTTATGTGGCCAATAAATGTAGGCTGAATTGCATATAAACACCACTCCCATCGTTAAACAAACATTTGTATGTCGACACTACGCCGTGTTAGATTAAGCGACGATACCGATAACATTTATGAAGAAAGTACGCAAGAGTATATTTTGGAACGACTGCCGGATTCAACTGAAGCTGGTACAAATAGTAATTATTTTACAAAAAATTGGTTGGATGCATTGCAATTCACTTCAAGCGAGTTATTCACATGGATGACTAAGTTTGATATCGATGTACCAATTATGCCTCTGATCGAAATTACACCTAACGGTCCATTAAAGCCTGAAAAGGTACTACTCGAATACAACATTTATGTAATTTAGTACTGTTTATTAAAGCATGAATATTTGCAACAATCATTGGACAGATTGTGGGAGTTATTGACAGTTGTGATTTGAACATGGATGGATCTGGATTCGACATTACTTTAAAGGTACACTTATTTTCCCATTTTAGATTTACTTCAATTTCATTTTAGTTAAAAATACACTGGTTCCATTTTACGATCCTACGGCTGTAGTACGCGCAACCGTCCATAGCACTACTGTAGGGGATCAGAAAATACGAGATAGTATTAAAGTGGGATCTGTCCTCGTTCTAAAAGAGGTTTTCAGTGGACACATATTTATCGGCATATTTATGTTTTTTGGTGACATTTTATATATTTACGTCCGATAACAATTTCAGGTTTTCGTGTGGTGGGGTTGTTCAGGCAACTATATCTTAAATATTACCGGAATGGATCTTGTCCGGGTGTACGTTGATGAGAGCCCGTTATGATGTCGACTGTATCAGAATTTGCAGATGTTTTTATTTTCGTACGTGTTGACTTTATGTCTTTCTTAATAGTATTTTCTTTGTTTCTCATGTTCTAATAAATAATGTTCAGAACATAAATATATTGTTTGTCTCATGATGTTCGATCATTATTGAGGGTTGTCGGGGGACATTATTGACAACATTTATTAACTACAAATTTTCCGTCTACATTACCTTACAAATCCGACAATGTTGATGGAACTTTAACGGTAAACCGACTCAATTTTGTTATAAAGAAAGACCATACTGACTTTGGTTAACAATAAAACTTGCCGACAAAAATTCCCTATATTTTGCGTTGCAAATCCTACACTGGTGACGGAATTATAACGGAAAATAGACGATTTTCATACCACCCACATTACAATGAACCTACTGGTTTGAAGGGCCTATAAAAGTAAGATGCTTTGCATGTAAACACTAAAATTGAAAAACATAAAAAATCCTAGTGACTATGAATCCACATCGTCGTATTCCTGGACCTGCTGGTCGCGTTCTCGAGTTGCTCAGACAAAGACCAGGAGTAAGCTTAGGCGTTGATAACGACCACATATCTGAAGAAACAACGAAAGAGTATCTCAATGAATGACTGGCGGAGTCAAGTGCAGCTGGTCAAGATACTAGTTTTTTTACAAAAAAATTAGTTGGATGCATTGCAATTCACTTCCAGCGAGTTATTCACTTGGAGGACTGAGTTACCTATCGATGTACCAAATACGGGTCTGATCAAAATTACACCGAATGGAACAAAGAAGCCTGACAAGGTACTGCTCCAGTACAAATATCTTCCAACGTATTTACTAGTTTCATATTTGATTGTAAAACTAGCAACAAAGATTGGACAGATTGTGGGAGTTATTGACAGTTATGAACTGAACATGGATGGATCTGGATTCATCATTACTTTAAAGGTACACTTATTTTCTTTTTTATATTTAATGCAATCGGATTTTAATTAAATATCCACTGTCCAATGTAGGATCATACAACAGTAGTACGAGCGACTGTTCATAGCTCAACTGTATGGGATCAGAAAACACGAGATAGTATTAAAGTGGGCTCTGTCTTCGTACTACAAAAGGTTCATACTATCGCCGTCTGTACAATTTTATGTAATTATTTGGTTGACAATTCATCAATTTACTTACGATAACTAATCCAGGTTTCAGTTTGGTGTGATAGTTCTAACAAATGTATCCTAAATATTACTGGAAAAAATCTCATCAAGGTGTACGTGGATGAAAGCGCGCCGCCATGATGTCTCATTTACCTTTATGTAATAATACCTAAACTTTCTGTAACATTAGTCGCATGTCACGTACCTTCATTATCATAATTGTTTCCAATGTTTTGATTGTAAAACTATTTACAATATCTGTATGTTATGTTCCGGTCTATGTGTTTCTTGTGCTGCGAGCTTTTTTTTAAAGATCTTATTTGATTTCTTGTGTAGGTCAGTCAACCACATTATTTGGTTATATATGTTTCATGACCAGCTCCATTCTGTTCTCCTCCGTCTTCTTCAGAATTTTTCGCTCATCTTGAGAGAGAAATTCTGAAGAAGACGGAGGAGAACAGAATGGAGCTGGTCATGAAACATAACCAAATAATGTGGTTGACTGACCTACACAAGAAATCAAAAAAGATCTTTACAAGAAAAAGCTCGCAGCACAAGAAATTCTTTTATACGTCTATATTCCGTCAATTTGCCGTCACCAAAAACGAAATGCACCGCGATTGTAACGGAAATATTTTGAACACAACTAATGACTACCACAACGCTTACTAGGTAGGCGTTGTCTTTTTATGACATACAACGGCGCTTCCTAACTAAGCGTTGTCCACAACGTCAGTACAACAACGTTTGTGAATAAATGTACAGTTAATATTTATCCGTTGTAAAAATTCATTGACAATTCGTTGTAATTCCATCACCTAGTGACGGAATGGTACTGCTGTGTTGACGGAATATTTATCATTACCATTCCCTTACCATTCCGTCACTTAATTTTAATATATCGTTTGGAAATAAATGGACCGTTAATATTTATCCGTTGTAAAATTTTTGTCGATAATTGATGGACCATAATTATACGAAACAAAAACACAGTAAAACCCACCAAATTAGACTGTTGGTCTATTTAACTTCTGCTTGTTAGTCCCGATTTATTTCTACAGGGCATTTTAGAGACTAAAGAGAAAACACGCTAAGGAGAGGATTTTACGCTGAAAAGATATTACGAGCCAGTCCAAGGTCACGATAAGACGCTGAATGAAGAATCTCAAGATCCTGACGTAGGAATTACTCAAATCAAATCCAACCGAGGAACAATCAAAGTCAGACCGGAGCGAAATTGGACTGTTGGTTTTGTGAAAATTGCACAAAACCACACAAACCTCCTCTTTCCTTCTAGAAGGGGCGGCTATGGGGAGGATAAGGAGGAGGATGACTCATCTCCTCCATCCTTATCCATAAGTGGCGGCTAAATGGACTCCCCACAAGGTGGTGCCAAGTGTCTCCTCCCTTCTCCTCCCTTAGATGAAAAACACTTGCCTCCCATCTCCACCCTCCATTTCTCTCTAGTTTGGCTATAAATACCAAGCCAAACCTCATTTTTAAATCATCCAAAAATTGTAAAATCACTTCTCTCTCTAAGTTACTTTGTAAGTTTGGTTTGATTTTGAAATAATACTCCTGTTTGTTCTTGAGTATTATACGCTTTGAAATTATAATACTCCTGTTGGTTCTTGAGTATTATAATACTGTAGAGAATACTCCTGTTGGTTCTTGAGTATTCAGTAGGAAATTGGGAATACTCTTGTTGGTTCTTGAGTATTCCACCCCTTTCCCTCTTACTGTTTTCAAAAACCCCCGAGTATTTAGTTATGATGTCCTTTTCCATGGATATTCGTAGCTAAACTCCTCATTCGGTTGAAGGTATTTTCTTGTATTATATAATGTTTTAATTTCTTTTAGTTTCATTTCTTTGTATTCAAAACTTGTTCTATGTGCCATATATAGTCAGAGTTTCCAAGGTTGAGTGGAAGCTCTAACAAGCAAAGCTCTTCCGTGGGAATTCGTGATCATACTCGGTAAGTGGAAGCTGTAACAAGCAAAACTCATCGAGGAGTTCGACTTATCTAAAACACCACTTGGTCGATCGTAACTGAGAGATCAGGTGGATGCACAAAAGGCTAAGATACTTCGAAAGGAGGAATTAGTCTGAAGTAGAACAAGTGTTGCTTTAAACGATGTTGCAAGTCTTGCGCTGCGAAAGGGCCTCGATTCATCTTTGAATACTTAGAAAGGTTACTAACGGTTATTAATAAACATGTTATAATACAAGGTACCTGAAACCGAATACTTTTCCTTGAATTACAAAAAACCCCCTTGTATTTACTTTTGTAAACTGCTCGATCAACTACAACCATCAACCGCTCATCTACCGGAGGAATCGCAATCACGCATCACCCACTGTAAGTCTTCTTCCCTTAAATCCTTTATTTTCAGTATTTATTTTCTGTATTTACTTTTCCGCATAAAAAACCAAAAAAACCAAAAACAGTAGCTTAGTTAATCGCGCTAAAATCTCAATCAATCTAAAGAACGCTCCCATCCTGTACAAATCCCTTAAAGAACAACGTATCCCTCAAATTCCCTTGGGTTCGACCCCTACTTACCACTTACTACCCAGTAGTGTAGTTGCGAGTAGCGGAAAATATAAATTTATTTTGCACAGAGAACATTGCACCTTAACGACAGTGCATTGGGCTCCGTCAAAATTGGCGCTGTTGCCGGGGAATTAGTGATGGACCACAATTATACGAATCAAAAACACAGTAAAACCCCCCAAGTTAGACTGTTTGTCTATCTAACCTCCATCTGTTAGTCCCGATATATTTCCACAGGGCATTTTAGAGACTGAAGTGAAAACACGCTAAGGAGAGGATTTTATGCTGAAAAGATAACAAGAGTCAATCCAAGGTCAAGATCATATGCCGACTGAAGAAATATCAAGGTTCCTGACGTTGAATTGACCAGAATAAATTAATCAGAAGAATCAGGAGTGAAGTCAAGACAGTCCGGGGAAGGAACACACTGACAGTTTTGTGAAAAGACTGCACAAAACTGTACAAAACTCACATATGGCAAGATGACTTGGTGACTTGATGAAGAGGTGGCCAAGGGAGGAGCTCCTCCACCCAAGGCAACCGGCAACCGGCGGCTGCCACCACCCTCCTCCTCCTTGACCGGCGGCTTTTGGCCCCTCCATGTGGTGGCTCCTCCTCCCTTGATTTGCCCATCCAATCTCCATGCAACAAGTGCCCTCATCTTAGCCCTCCATTTCTCCTCCACATGGCTATAAATACACCCCTCCTCCTCCTCATTTCATCATCCCAAAAATTGTAATCACTTCTCTCTCTACATTTTGTTACTTGTAAGTTTGGTTCGGTTTTGAAATAATACTCCTGTTTGTTCTTGAGTATTCTACTGGAACTTATAATACTCTTGTCGGTTCTCGAGTATTATAATACTGTAGAGAATACTCCTGTTGGTTCTTGAGTATTCAGTAGGAATTAGGAATACTCCTGTTGGTTCTTGAGTATTCCACCCCTTTCCCTCTTACTGTTTTCAAAAACCCCCGAGTATTTAGCTATGGTATCCATCTCTATGGATATTCGTAGCTAAACTCTTTATTCGGTGGAAGGTATTTTCTTGTATTATATAATGTTGTAATATCTTTTAGTTTCATTTCTTTGTATTCAAAACTTGTTCTATGTGCCATTTATAGTCAGAATTTCCAAGGTTGAGTGGATGCTACGAAAGGGCAAAACTCTTCCGTGGGGATTCGTGAACATACTCGGGTAAGTGGATGCTACGAAAGGGCAAAGCTTATCTGAGAAGTTCGACTCATCTAAAACACCACTTGGTCAATCGTAACTGTGAGATCAAGTGGATGCACAAAAGGCTAAGATACTTCGAAAGGAGGAATTAGTCTGAAATAGAACAAGGGTTGCTTTAAACGATGTTGCAAGTCTTGCGCTACGAAAGGGCCTCGATTCATCTTTGAATACTTAGAAAAGTTACTAACAGTTTATTATATACATGTTATAATACAAGAGTACCTGAAACCGAATGCTTTTCTTTACTGTTAAACCGCAATCACCAACTGCTGATCTACCGGAGGAATTACAATCACGCATCACCCACTGTAAGTCTTCTTTGTATTTACAGCATTTAATTTCTGTATTTACTTTTCCGCAATCAAAACCAAAAACCCCCAAAAAATCACGTAGTTAATTAGAGCGCTAAAATCTCAATCAACCATAAAACACGCTCCCCCCAGTTCAATCACCCTAAAAGAATAGCCTATTCCCCTAATTCCCTTGGGTTCGACCCCTACTTACCACTTACTACCCAGTAGTGTAGTCACAAGTAGCGGATATTATAAATTTATTTTTACAGAGGACACTGCACCTTAACGACAGTGCGGTGGCCCTCCGTCAAATTGGCGCCGTTGCCGGGGAATTAGCCGTCGAATAAACTGTTCTTTTCTCTTCCTCCATCTCTTTTAAATTCTCGCGCTCGAAACAACTATGTCTCGCGAAGGAAGTCATCATGACTACCAGGATGACAATGAAATAAACCTGTACGAGCGAAATGATGAAGTGCCACTTCCATTTATGGATGATCCGGAGCAACTCATCAGAAGCAGACGAGCTCGTGATAGGGAGGCCATCAGACGAAACCAAGAACCACCCGAGGACCGAAATGCAGCTGGTCCAGTACGACAACCCCCTAGATATCCCCCACCCCCTCGCCCTCGACAAGTTCCTAGACAAGAACCCGTCTTCGATAACTACTACGGGGATGACAACTACCGTGAACCCACCCTGGGAGAACTTTCGGCACCAGATTTCAGAGTTCAGCCATGGTGTATCTACGAAGGACCTGAGCTAGAAAACATCGCCATCAACACTTCAGTGGCCCACAGCTTGCCAAAATTCTCAGGAACTCGTGGAGAATCAGCAATGACTCATCTCCAGCGTCTACATGGGATTTGCCAAAACCTCAAACCAAATGGCGTAAACGTAGACGACTTTAAGTTAAAGGCGTTCTACTTTTCCCTCATTGATGCGGCAAACGACTGGTTCCTGTCATTACCTTCCGCAAGCATCAGAACATGGGCTCAGATGCAGAAGAAATTCTTAGACAAATACTACCCAGCAGGAAGAGCAATGCAAGTAAGAAGGCAACTGCAAGACATCAAACAAGGGCCCAACGAAACCATGTATGATTACCTGGAAAAGTTCAATCACCTGGAAAGAAGCTGCTGTACCCTTGGACTGCCCGAGAAACTCATAATCGAGTACCTCATTAATGGATTAAGACCCTTAGACAAAATGCTCCTGGATGCCTCAGCTGGAGGGTCCATAATGAATCTATCATTGAGTGGTGTTAGGCAACTCATCAACGACGTTGCCGAAAATGCCCGATTTAGAGAAGAGACAACTCGGCAGGAAGAATTCTCCCGAACGAAAAATGTGGCAAAAGCTGAAACATCGACGGGGCCTATATCTGAGGAAATAAAGCAGTTAAAAGAAATGATGATTCAGCTCCTACGAAGACAACCAATTCCGGTAAAACCTTGCGAGTTCTGTGGATCTATAGACCACAAAACTGACGCATGTCCGACATTAATAGAAGAGGAACCGGCGGAAGTAAATGCAATAGGAGGATATCAAGGATACAACAACAGCAACGACAGAGCAGGACAGAATAGGCAGTACGGTCAAACATCCAAACCAGACTGGCGTAACAACAACAGCTATCCTCAGAAGGAAGCACAACCAGCTCAGTCATACCACCAACCCCCCCACCGACAGTATAACCAGAACGCTCCAGGACAATATCAGCAAAGAGGACCGAATCAGAGTCAGCACCAAACCGGCCTGAATAATCAGCAAGAACCAACCAAGTCGCTCGATGACACGCTGAAGGAGCTCGCAGGAAACGTAAATCAATTGGGTACTTCGCTACTCCAATACCAGGCGAAAACTGACGGGGCAATTTCTGAATTAACCAAACAAATGTCCCAGCTCGCCACTGCAATGTCAACACTGGCCAGTGAACCTGGCAGACTTCCTTCACAAACCATCCAAAACCCAAAGGCGAATCTTAGCATGATAAAAAGGTCAAACGTAAAGACAACCCTGGGAGAAGTAGCACGAGCCCCAGCCTACAAACTCACTAACAAGCACTTCAACCGTAGACGTCGTCCTGACTGGAATCAAGAGGAAGACCGACCCAATAATGACAGAACATGGGTCACGCATGCTGACAATGGACGGTACGCATTCACCGTCTGCATATCACCACCGTCAGTCATACACTCTGACATACCAGCATCTGGATGGGATTACAATAGCAATGAAAGGGATGAACAGAATGGCCCAGCATTGGGAAAAGCCCTCACTTCTGATCATGAGTCACAACCAGAAAGAGATAAAGACCCAGGGGCCTTCACAGTCTCCTGCGATATTGGTGAGACCCAAATCCATAAGTGCTTAGTCGACCTTGGGGCTGCTGTCAATGCCATGCCTTCCTCCTTATATTACTTACTAGGACTTGGTCCATTGAAACCACCCCGATCAAACATCGAACTAGGAGATAAATCATGCATCCGCCCGGTTGGAGAACTGGAAGATGTAATACTCCATGTGGGAGAACTCGTAGTTGCTGCAGACTTCTATGTATTACCAACAGAAGAGACCTGCAAAGACGACCCACCAACAATAACATTGGGACGACCATTCCTCTACGCCACTAAAGCAAGAATCGATGTAGGCAAGGGCTCATTATCACTTAAGTTCGGCGGCAAAATTGCACACTTCTACATTCATCAGAGCCACCCGGACACAAAAAAACCGCCAGACATAACGCCTATCTCGGATCACGGTGCACAGTTTTCTGACCTGTCATTAGAGACCAAAAAAATAACAAGACCAGCAGCTATGGTCAAAGGTCTCCCGCCTTCTCAGAAGCAATGGAAAGAGAAAACACCAAAACCATGGAGCTCTTACTCCAGCAAGAAGTCAGGACAAGTCAAATCAAGAAACAACACAGGAACGGTGGCAAAGTTTGACCTCAGCCACCCATGGGACCCAAACCAGTAATCCACAACGAGGTATCGTCGAGCCAACGACGTAAAACAAGTGCACTGGTCGGGAGGTAACCCGACACTATCTTACTTTCCGCACTTACTTTCAGTACTTAGTTTTAAGCTTGCATGACTTTTGAACTAAGGCACGCCTTCGTTCAAAAGTGGGGGGTGAAAACCGCCTGTGTACATAAATAACATGCTTGCTGTTTTTCTTTTTTTAGTAATAGTATCTTTTTGAACATATGAACTTAAGAATGTGAAAAAGATAAATCAGAATTCATGCATTTACCTTGTGAAAATTCAAACTGTTTAAAAACTTAGAATGTAACTTTCCATTTGTCCTTTGTACTGAGATAACTAGGGATGTGGAGTTGACATAAACTGCCCTAGAAGGACTTGGGAAGCAATCAAAGGATCAGATCAAACTATATGGTTTTCAAAGTCAGTGGAGGCTGCACTTCGGGTTTTCAGTGAATAATTGAGTCAAACTCCGCCAAGAAGCATCTATGCAAAGGCGAGGACGGGAATCAGACCGTCCTCTCTCTAGTCAAAATAGCCGAGAAAATAGATAAGCGACCCTCATCTTGACCCGCGCAAAACGACGAAGACGAGAGGAGAGGGGAGGTATATCCATAGGCTTGCGGGCGATGATTGGACCTCCCAAGAAGGCTGACAAAATGGACTAGCAAGTCACAAAGAAGCGAAAAACTCAAAGAAGAAAATCAAAAGAGGCCAAAGGCCCAAAATTGTGAAGGTTTTAACCGAGCAAAAGTGAAGCACTCGACAAAGTCAAATCAAAGGCCAAAGGCCGATTCACTACAACAAAAAAGCAGTCCCTCGCCAAAGAAAAAAATCAAGAAGGTTCAACTCACTGAAACCCGAACCGAATCACGTGCATGAGAAAGCTACCAGAAGACCATATAGTACGAAACGATCCCGAGGCTGCAACCCAGGAACCTAAAAAGGGCTATCTCCCGAAACATCCAATATAATTTGCATCTCAGCACGGAGGTACAAGTATTAAGTTTCTTCTATTTATTTACGCAGTTTAATTTGGTAATAAGTAAGCAATGCATGAATTAGGATAGATCGAGTACCACAGTCTAATTTTCATATGCCAAATCCGAACCTAGAACTTACGCCCTTTAATAGCATTGTTCGGGACGAACAACTAAAAGTGGGGGGTATTCTGATGGACCACAATTATACGAATCAAAAACACAGTAAAACCCCCCAAGTTAGACTGTTTGTCTATCTAACATCCATCTGTTAGTCCCGATATATTTCCACAGGGCATTTTAGAGACTGAAGTGAAAACACGCTAAGGAGAGGATTTTATGCTGAAAAGATAACAAGAGTCAATCCAAGGTCAAGATCATATGCCGACTGAAGAAATATCAAGGATCCTGACGTTGAATTGACCAGAATAAATTAATCAGAAGAATCAGGAGTGAAGTCAAGACAGTCCGGGGAAGGAACACACTGACAGTTTTGTGAAAAGACTGCACAAAACTGTACAAAACTCACATATGGCAAGATGACTTGGTGACTTGATGAAGAGGTGGCCAAGGGAGGAGCTCCTCCACCCAAGGCAACCGGCAACCGGCGGCTGCCACCACCCTCCTCCTCCTTGACCGGCGGCTTTTGGCCCCTCCATGTGGTGGCTCCTCCTCCCTTGATTTGCCCATCCAATCTCCATGCAACAAGTGCCCTCATCTTAGCCCACCATTTCTCCTCCACGTGGCTATAAATACACCCCTCCTCCTCCTAATTTCATCATCCCAAAAATTGTAATCACTTCTCTCTCTACATTTTGTTACTTGTAAGTTTGGTTCGGTTTTGAAATAATACTCCTGTTTGTTCTTCAGTATTATACTGGAAATTATAATACTCTTGTCGGTTCTCGAGTATTATAATACTGTAGAGAATACTCCTGTTGGTTCTTGAGTATTCAGTAGGAATTAGGAATACTCCTGTTGGTTCTTGAGTATTCCACCCCTTTCGCTCTTACTGTTTTCAAAACCCCCCGAGTATTTAGCTATGGTATCCATCTCTATGGATATTCGTAGCTAAACTCTTTATTCGGTGGAAGGTATTTTCTTGTATTATATAATGTTGTAATATCTTTTAGTTTCATTTCTTTGTATTCAAAACTTGTTCTATGTGCCATTTATAGTCAGAATTTCCAAGGTTGAGTGGATGCTACGAAAGGGCAAAACTCTTCCGTGGGGATTCGTGAACATACTCGGGTAAGTGGATGCTACGAAAGGGCAAAGCTTATCTGAGAAGTTCGACTCATCTAAAACACCACTTGGTCAATCGTAACTGTGAGATCAAGTGGATGCACAAAAGGCTAAGATACTTCGAAAGGAGGAATTAGTCTGAAATAGAACAAGGGTTGCTTTAAACGATGTTGCAAGTCTTGCGCTACGAAAGGGCCTCGATTCATCTTTGAATACTTAGAAAAGTTACTAACAGTTTATTATATACATGTTATAATACAAGAGTACCTGAAACCGAATGCTTTTCTTTACTGTTAAACCGCAATCACCAACTGCTGATCTACCGGAGGAATTACAATCACGCATCACCCACTGTAAGTCTTCTTTGTATTTACAGCATTTAATTTCTGTATTTACTTTTCCGCAATCAAAACCAAAAACCCCCCAAAAAATCACGTAGTTAATTAGAGCGCTAAAATCTCAATCAACCATAAAACACGCTCCCCCCAGTTCAATCACCCTAAAAGAATAGCCTATTCCCCTAATTCCCTTGGGTTCGACCCCTACTTACCACTTACTACCCAGTAGTGTAGTCACAAGTAGCGGATATTATAAATTTATTTGTACAGAGGACACTGCACCTTAACGACAGTGCGGTGGCCCTCCGTCAATTAGCCATCGGATAAGTTCTTTAAATCAATACGCGCTCGAAACAACCATGTCTCACGAAGGAAGCCACCATGACTACCAAGATGACGACGAGATGAACCTATACGATCAAAACAATGAGGTGCCACTTCCATTTATGGATGATCCGGAGCAACTCATCCGAAGCAGACGAGCTCGTGATAGGGAAGCCATCAGAAGAAACCAAGAACTACCCGAGGACCGAAATGCAGCTGGTCCAGTACGACAACCCCCTAGATATCCACCACCCCCGCAACCTAGACAAGTGCCGAGACGAGAACCCGCTTTCGATGACTACTACGGAGATAACAACAACTACCGCGAACCTACATTGGGAGAGCTCTCGGCACCAGATTTCAGAGTTCAGCCGTGGTGTATCTATGAAGGCCCGGAGCTAGAAAACATCGTCATCAACACTTCAGTGGCCCACAACTTGCCAAAATTCTCAGGAACTCGTGGAGAATCAGCAATGACTCATCTCCAGTGCTTACATGGGATTTGCCAAAACCTCTAACCTAATGGCGTGAACGTAGACTACTTTAAGTTGAAGGCGTTCTATTTTTCCCTCATTGACGCGGCAAACGACTGATTCCTTTCATTGCCTTCCGGAAGCATCAGAACATGGGCCCAGATGCAGAAAAAGTTCTTAGACAAATATTACCCAGCAGGAAGAGCGATGCAAGTAAGGAGGCAACTGCAGGACATCAGGCAAGGACCCAACGACACCATGTACGATTACCTGGAAAAACTCAACCGCCTGGAGAGAAGCTGCTTGATGAGCCGTATTTATACGACTCATCGAGTCATCAAATCCCACCAATTCCAGTACTTTTATATGCAAACAGTTACTTCTTAGTGTTGTTTCGCATTTCAGGTAATTTGGACGCTCTAAGAGGAATCGCATTCAAAAGACGGCTTTTGGAGCCGAAAACATCACAAGGAGTTTATGGCCGGTTTATATGCACTTAAAATGGAGAATGGCCGAGAAGAATGAAGAATGGCCCAAGGAAATCAAAAGATGGCCGAAGAGAAGCAGGCCACGTCCGAGAAAAGGCAGGCATCCGATCGGCTGTCCGAGCCATGCGCCCGGCCATGCGCCCGGCCATGCGCCCGGCCATGCGCCCGGCCATGCGAGCAGGCATGCGCGTCCCAGCCGAAGACCCAGTCCGGACCTCCGAGCGCTCAGCGCTGTTTCATCCGGGCATCCGAGCGGGCATGCGCCCGGTCATCCGAGCGGGCATGCGCCTGGCCATCCGAGCACTCCAGCGCTGATCCATCCGAGCTCCATCCGTCCGGCCAGCCGAGCCTCATCTCATCCATTCGCACGTCCAAAGTCCAGCAGCCGGCCCAATGTGCATGCGATGCTAGGGTTTCGTAGCTTATTCACCAAGTTAGGGTTTCTCAAACCCTACAAATACAGGAGATCCTGCAGTCTTCAAAGCATCCGAAAATCACAGAGAAATCCATAGACCTCATTCCTTGCTTCAGCCGTGCCTTGCTCCTCCTGTTCTTCATCTCGGTCAATTAGTGAAGTTTCTTCCTTTTATTATTTGCATTGTTTACTTATGTCGATGTGTAACTAATCCAATTATTCGGGTTAGGGTTAAATAATTGTGACGATTGTTTTGAGATCCTGTTCTTCAACATTATTCATGCTTTCTATTTAGTTCTTGTGCACATTATTAGTTTGAATTTATTAGGTTAAGGGGAGATCCGAAAGGATACAACTTAACATAGTAATCCTTACTATCTTTTCACTGCTTATTTGATACCGACCCAGTTAGAATAAGTAGTTGCACGAAACCTAATATAACCAGACCAGGAGTATTAGGTTTGCTAGAATTAAACGGTTATAACCAGACCAGGAGTAACCCTAAGAAAGCTAGAATAAATACTTAGAAATCAAGGATAAACGAAGTCACAATTGAATAATACCCTAACCTGAATATCTTCTCTGATTGATAAATCCCTTAGCAATTTTCGATCATTACATTAACCTTTACTTTCACACTAGTTTCTTGTTTTTTCTCTATTTCAGAACGAAGTAGTAACCATCTAGCTCCCTAGGGTTCGACCCTTGCTTGCCATTGTGCTAACCCACAGCCAAGAGCGAGGAAAAATATAAATTGTTTTTGCACAGGTACGACGACAGCCTGTTGAAAATGGCGCCGTTGCCGGGGAGCTAAGCACGGTGAAATTTTTGTTCTTCTTTTATTTTTCGTTTATTTTTTCTTCTTGCTATTTCGAAATTTGTTATTCGGTGAATTCATATTCAACTGTTCGAGATTTTGTTTTCCATTCTATTCGATTTCCGTTTTCTAGCTCTCAGAGGGTTCTGTCACCAAGACTTACGAGTCTAAGGATTTTGGGTTTTAAGTGGGACCGCTGTGACCCCTCCACTCTCCTGGGGACCCTTTGTTGCTAGTCTGTTCTTGCTATTACGGTGTTTGCTAGACCGGTGCTTGTTATTTTTTGTAACATGTCTCACGCAGGAAGTAGCGTAGGTGGTAACAGTCACAATAATGATGAAGTCAACCAGAATGTTCAAGGAGTACAAAATCAGGGGCCTATGGTCCAGAATGGAGAAATCAGGGGGGCTATCCCTGAACAGCTTCAGCAGCAACAACAACTACCACTCAACCCCCACCAATACCCCCAGTACCCTCAGTACCCGCCGCCATATCAGCAGTATCCACCACCACAGTACCCACAGTATCCGCAACCGCCCTACCCTCAATACCCACCACCATATCCACCACTACCATATCATCCACAACATCCATACCCACCCCCTCAGAGACCTCCACGCCAGCATGTAGTTAGAGACGATGAGGAGGACGAAAATGAAGGACCTACTATGGGCGAGCTCTCGGTTCCTAGTTTCAGAGACCAGTCATGGCCAATTTATGAAGGACCAGACATCGTAGCCATCACAATCAGCACCTCAGTCGTCCACCACTTGCCTAAGTTCTCAGGAATGAAGGGAGAGTCTGCCACGTCTCACTTGACGCGTTTTCACGGGATATGCTTGAACCTCAGGCCACACGGAGTCGAAGTGGATGACTTCAAACTGAAGGCCTTCTATTTCTCACTACAGGATGCCGCTACAGATTGGTTCCTATCTTTACCCTCAGGCAGTATTTATACGTGGGAGCAGATGCAGAGGCAGTTCTTCAGCAAGTACTATCCAGCAGGGCGTGCAGCGCAAGTCCGGAGACAGTTACAAGAGCTCAGGCAAGGCCCAAACGAGACCATGTACGAGTACGTGGAGAAATTCCTTGCCTTGGAGAAGAGTTGCAGCAATCTGGAGCTCCCGGAGAAGTTGATCGTAGAATATATGCTGGACGGACTTCGCAGGATGGACAGGAAGTTACTAGAGGCCTCGGCTGGGGGCCAACTCATGAACATGACCCCAGCCAGAGTAAAGCAGAAGATCATATCAGTGGCAGAGGGTGAGCGATTCCAGGATGAGACCACAAAAGAGGACGAGTATGCCCGCACCAAGAACGTATCAGCCGCTGAGCCCTCTATCAGCGCTGTGTTCGCAGAACTCAAGGAGATGAGGGAGCTGATGAAGCATGTAGTCCGAAGGACACCGGTCCAGGCCAAGCCATGCGAGTTCTGTACGTCTACAGATCACAAGACAGACGAGTGCCCCACCTTACAGACAGACGTTCAGGGCGATGTGAATGCAGTGGGCAATTTTCAGAATTATGGCAACCAACCAGGCCCAGTCAAGCAGTATGGCGCAGCAGCACCTAATCAAGGCACCTGGAGGAATAACTATCAGCAGAATCAGACTCAGCAAGCACGACCGAATATGCCTCAGCAGAATCGGCAGACTCAACCGCCGTACAGACATCCTAACAGTCAGTACCAGCAGGATGCACCAGGGCAGTACCAGCAGAAAGAGCCGAACACACATCAGGCAGGTCCGAGCAACCAAGGCCCCAACAAAGCTCTCGAGGACATGATAAAGGATCTGGCTTCAGCCGTGATCCAGGATCGGGCCACGACCTAAGGAGACATTGCTGAATTGAAGAAACAGATGTCCCAGCTCAATACGACAGTCTCAGACCTCGCAAGCAATCTGAACGCTGGACGACTCCCCTCGCAGACCATTCCGAATCCAAAGGGGAATGTCAGTGCAGTGACATTAAGGAGTGGAAGAGCAACAGGGCCAGCAGAGACCGAGGATGAGACAACCGAACCTAGTTCCCCCATCCAGGACGAGCCCAGACCCGACCTAGTCCCATCAGTTGAGGTCTCACGGCCAGATCAGGTCCCCTTACCTTTTCCTGTGCAGGTTCGAGCTCCGAAGAAATATGTGATGGACAAGGAAGTGTGGGAATTATTCAGCAAGGTGGAAATCAACATCCCACTCCTTGAGGCCATCAAGCAGATCCCGAGGTACTCCAAGTTTCTGAAGGAGTTGTGCACAAACAGACGAAAGGGAACCCCGCCAGACGAGGAGCTTATGAGCAGGAATGTTTCAGCGGTAATTCAGCGCAAGGTGCCACCAAAATGCGGTGATCCAGGCACATATACCATTCCCTGCATGATCGGTAACATTAGGTTAGAGAATTGCATGCTTGATCTTGGAGCCTCTATTAATGTTTTACCGTACTCTATATACTCCTCTTTGCGCATCGGTCCTCTAGAACCTGCAGGTCTTACCATACAACTGGCGGACAGGTCATGCAAGCAGCCCGAGGGCAAGATTGAGGACGTGCTAGTATAGGTGGGCGAGCTAGTATTCCCAGCAGACTTCTATGTGCTCAAGATGGAGCATTCTAGCCCGACAGACCATGCACCGATTCTACTCGGTCGACCGTTCCTCAAGACATCAAAGATGAAGATAGACTGTGACACTGGGACGCTGACCATGGAGGTTGAGGACGAGAGGATCAGCTTTGACATCTTCAGGGCCATGAAACATCCTACAGAGTACGAGGCGGTCCATGCCTTAGACACTTTGGACGACCTTGTCCAGGAAGTACATCCGGAGAGAGGGACCGACCCACTAGAGCAGGTACTCGAGGAGGCTGTATATTCACCAGAGGACTCATACGAGCACACAGAGACCATCTTGGACGTGCTGGACCAGCTCGAGATTGCTCAGCCACTCACCCCAAGGTATGAGGTTAACGCCGTTCGTTTATTCAAATCACAAGTGTGTTTGCCTTCTGTTGTGCAGGCACCTACAGTGGAACTAAAACCTCTACCTAGTCACTTGAAGTATGCATTCTTAGGGGAGGATAGCACGCTGCCAGTCATCATTAAGAGTGGGCTCGAGGCAGATCAGGAGCGCAGGTTGATTGAAGTGCTGACCGAGCACAAACTGGCCATCGGATGGACACTGGCCGACATCAGGGGAATTAGCCCGGCCGTTTGTATGCATCGGATATTGTTGGAGGATGGAGCTAGACCGTCGAGGGAGCCTCAGCGCAGATTGAACCCGATCATGATGGAGGTGGTCCAGAAGGAGATTCAGAAGCTTCTGGATGCTGATGTGATTTACCCGATCTCAGACAGTCAGTGGGTAAGTCTGGTACATGTTGTACCGAAGAAAACTGGGATCACAGTGGAGAAGAATGCCGAGGGCGAGATGGTGACTACACGAGTCAAGAATGGATGGCGCATGTGCATAGACTACAGGAAGCTGAATGCAGTTACGCGCAAGGATCACTTTCCTCTTCCATTTATTGACCAGATGCTCGACCGTTTGGCAGGTAAGCCTTATTTTTGTTTTCTAGATGGTTTTTCAGGCTATAACCAGATTCCCATAGCACCCGAGGATCAGGAGAAGACGACCTTTACATGTCCATTCGGTACGTTTGCTTTTCGCCGGATGTCTTTTGGCTTGTGTAACGCACCAGGTACTTTTCAGAGGGTGGTTACTAGCATATTTTCTGACATGATAGGTTCATTTATTGAGGTGTTTATGGATGACTTCACTGTGCATGGTGACACTTTTGATGCATGTCTAGATAATTTGAGCATGGTACTTGCACGTTGTGTTTCTATGAATTTGGTGCTCAATTATGAAAAGTGTCATTTTATGGTTACTCATGGAGTTGTACTCGGTCACATAGTCTCACATGAGGGGATAGAGGTAGACAAAGCTAAGACAGATTTGATTGTTACTCTGCCATATCCCTCCACAGTCCGTGATATTAAGTCATTTCTTAGGCATGCTGGTTTCTATCGTAGATTCATTAAGGATTTCTCGAAAAAGGCACTGCCTTTATCTAACCTCTTGCAGAAAGATGTTCCTTTTGAGTTTACAGATCAGTGCAGAGCAGCATTTGACGAGCTGAAGGAGGCCCTCACCAGCACGCCCATCATTAGAGCTCCGGACTGGACTCAGCCATTTGAGATTATGTGTGATGCGAGTGATTATGCCGTAGGAGCAGTTCTTGGTCAGAAGGTGGACAAGAAGCCCGTGGTGATCTACTACGCTTCGAGGACACTGGACGTGGCCCAGAAGAACTATTCAACCACAGAGAAGGAGCTGCTAGCCGTGGTTTTCGCCTTGGAGAAATTTAGATCATATCTGTTATGTACTAAAGTTGTCGTCTATTCTGACCATGCAGCTATTAGGTACTTGATGACGAAGAAGGAGGCGAAACCGAGGCTCATTAGGTGGATCCTGCTCCTACAGGAGTTTGACGTGGAGATTCGGGACAAGAAGGGCATAGAGAACACAGTTGCAGATCACTTGAGCCGTCTTGTCAGAGAGGAGGATGCCGGGCAGATTACCGAGACGTTTCCAGATGAGCACTTGTATGCTATTTCGGGTAAGCTGCCCTGGTTCGCTCCCATAGTGAACTACCTGGTCGGAGGTAAGTTCCCGCCCTCATATTCTAGGGCACAGTGTTTGAAATTGAAGCATGATGCTAAATACTATGTGTGGGATGATCCGTACTTGTGGAAAATAGGTGTAGATCAGATTCTTAGACGGTGCATCCCTGATGATGAGATGGCTTCAGTTATTAGTTTCTGCCATGAGTTAGAGTGTGGAGGCCATTTCGGCCCTAGGAGGACTGTTAGGAAGATATTGGATAGCGGATTCTTTTGGCCACATGTTTTTAGAGATGCCTACGATCATTGTAAGAGATGTGATAGATGCCAGAGAGTAGGTAACATTTCGGCCAGACAGGAGATGCCACAGGTCCCCATATTAGTGAATGATGTGTTTGACATTTGGGGGATAGATTTCATGGGTCCTTTTCCTGCTTCATGTGGTTTTGAGTTTATCTTAGTTGCAGTTGATTATGTGTCCAAGTGGGTGGAGGCCAAGGCCACTAGATGTGCTGATGCTAAAACTGTCGTAGACTTTTTGCGCACTAACATCTTTTGCAGGTACGGAGTACCTAAGGCTATTATCAGTGATCAGGGGACACACTTCTGCAACCGCATCATGGCATCCACACTGAAGCGCTACCATGTTCATCACCGGACTTCCACAGCATATCACCCCCAGACGAATGGGCAAGCGGAGATCTCCAACTGCGAAATTAAGGGAATTCTGGAGAAGATGGTAGGACCGACTAGGAAGGATTGGAGCCAGCGGTTAGATGAGGCATTGTGGGCGTACAGGACAGCTTACAAGACCCCGATAGGCACATCGCCTTTTCGGTTGGTCTATGGGAAGGCGTGCCACTTGCCAGTGGAGCTAGAGCACAAGGCGTATTGGGCACTGAAGAAGTGCAATCCAGACTTACAGGCAGCCGGGTTAGACAGGAAATTGCAGTTGTGTGAGCTTGAGGAGCTGCGCCTCGAGGCTTATGAGAGCCAAACAGACTACAAGGCGCGGACCAAGCTCTACCACGACAAATTCATACTCAGGCGCTCGTTTGAAGTCGGACAGAAGGTGCTCTTATTCTCATCACGGTTACGACTCATGCCCGAGAAGTTGAGGTCCAGATGGACCGGCCCTTACACCATTACACAGGTTTTTAATCATGGAGCAGTCGAACTCGAAGGCCAGACAGGAGGAGACCGATTCAGGGTCAATGGACAGCGGGTGAAGCACTACCATGGAGAGGCCGACCTGACCATTCACCAGTTTGACCTAGTCGAGCCAGTCGAGACCACCACTGATGAGATTGCATTTGACGAGCCTCCTGACACTTAGAGGAGGAACTGTCGAGCCATCGACGTTAAACAAAGGCGCTCGCAGGGAGGCAGCCCTGCACGATTTGCAATTCTTTTACATTTCGGTTTATTTACTTATTATGTTGTTTTGAGTCATTATTGTCACATTGTACCTTGGAAAGGATTTGGTTTCATTTTGCAGGGATTGGACTTAGTCGGCCGGATAATTCCCTTGGAGCTACGCATTTTAGCCCCGGACTTGATCCGAGTTCAGCCGACCACCGTCTACACCCCAGGGGAGTCTCGTTCTACCCTTTTCCTTTCCTTATCTATTTATTGCATGCATTTGTGTGTCTAGATTTGAGTCGTGCCGTGAGGACACGGCTCATTTCAAAAGTGTGGGGTGGGAGAGTCAGTATTGAGTCAGCACGTTTATTTCCTGCACCCTGCACAGAGTCAGCACGTTTTGGGTCAATTTTAAAATTTTTTGTACATGATACTTCACTATTTCCTAGACTTGCAGTAGTGGATAATGATTTGGTGAAATAGATATAGCCGATTTTACATGCATGTCTTTGATGAAACTTGATTTGTGCGACTAACATGTGATCTTAAAATCTTTACGTGCCTTTGTTAGTTGAGATAAACAGGGATGTGGAGTTGATAGAAACGCCCTAGAGAGACTTGACAGATCATTCAAAGACCGAACTCAGGATGTATGGTTATGTAGAGCTCGTGGAGGCTAGCACTTCGAGACGACATAGTACGAGTCTGCTCCGCCACTGCGGCACCCTTGCGGTTGGTCGGGACGGGAAAACTTCACACCGTCCAAGCTCTAGTCCAAGTAGCCGAGAAAATAGGCAAGCGACCCTTGACTTGACCCGTGTCAAAAGGACGATGATGAGTGAGAGCAGGAAGGTTTCTAATCCGAGTAACCGGGAAAATAGACGAGCGACCCTCGGCTTGACTCGCGTCAAAAGGAGAAGAAATCACGGTTCGAGCAAGTCACAATCCGCACTACAAAAGTTCAAATCCATCATCATTGTGAAGGTTTACACCGAAACAAGTGAAGAGTACCACTGATACATCAAAATCAGACACTATAGCTGACCGAAAAACACTCAACACTTTGAAGCTCGAATCAATCACGTGCAAGAAAAAGCGGCAAAGCATAACCATATAGCAGCGAGTTCGAGTCCGAGAATGAGGGTTCATGGGTCTGAAAAGGGCTATCTCCCGAGACATCCGAATTGGTTTGCATCTCGGCTTCAAAGGTAACACGTATCATTAACCCCATGTTTTTCGCACAATGACATTAGTAGCAAGCATGCATAACAGGCGAGATCTAGAGTAATCGATTCATGTCCATGTAGCACGTCTAGGATGACCGAAGCTTTGTGATGTTCGTACTTCATTTATTTCCTCTTATGACCTAGCCCTTGTTCGGGACGAACAAGTTTAAGTGTGGGGTGGTTTGATGAGCCGTATTTATACGACTCATCGAGTCATCAAATCCCACCAATTCCAGTACTTTTATATGCAAACAGTTACTTCTTAGTGTTGTTTCGCATTTCAGGTAATTTGGACGCTCTAAGAGGAATCGCATTCAAAAGACGGCTTTTGGAGCCAAAAACATCACAAGGAGTTTATGGCCGGTTTATATGCACTTAAAATGGAGAATGGCCGAGAAGAATGAAGAATGGCCCGAGGAAATCAAAAGATGGCCGAAGAGAAGCAGGCCACGTCCGAGAAAAGGCAGGCATCCGATCGGCTGTCCGAGCCATGCGCCCGGCCATGCGCCCGGCCATGCGCCCGGCCATGCGCCCGGCCATGCGAGCAGGCATGCGCGTCCCAGCCGAAGACCCAGTCCGGACCTCCGAGCGCTCAGCGCTGTTTCATCCGGGCATCCGAGCGGGCATGCGCCCGGTCATCCGAGCGGGCATGCGCCTGGCCATCCGAGCACTCCAGCGCTGATCCATCCGAGCTCCATCCGTCCGGCCAGCCGAGCCTCATCTCATCCATTCGCACGTCCAAAGTCCAGCAGCCGGCCCAATGTGCATGCGATGCTAGGGTTTCGTAGCTTATTCACCAAGTTAGGGTTTCTCAAACCCTATAAATACAGGAGATCTTGCAGTCTTCAAAGCATCCGAAAATCACAGAGAAATCCATAGACCTCATTCCTTGCTTCAGCCGTGCCTTGCTCCTCCTGTTCTTCATCTCGGTCAATTAGTGAAGTTTCTTCCTTTTATTATTTGCATTGTTTACTTATGTCGATGTGTAACTAATCCAATTATTCGGGTTAGGGTTAAATAATTGTGACGATTGTTTTGAGATCCTGTTCTTCAACATTATTCATGCTTTCTATTTAGTTCTTGTGCACATTATTAGTTTGAATTTATTAGGTTAAGGGGAGATCCGAAAGGATACAACTTAACATAGTAATCCTTACTATCTTTTCACTGCTTATTTGATACCGACCCAGTTAGAATAAGTAGTTGCACGAAACCTAATATAACCAGACCAGGAGTATTAGGTTTGCTAGAATTAAACGGTTATAACCAGACCAGGAGTAACCCTAAGAAAGCTAGAATAAATACTTAGAAATCAAGGATAAACGAAGTCACAATTGAATAATACCCTAACCTGAATATCTTCTCTGATTGATAAATCCCTTAGCAATTTTCGATCATTACATTAACCTTTACTTTCACACTAGTTTCTTGTTTTTTCTCTATTTCAGAACGAAGTAGTAACCATCTAGCTCCCTAGGGTTCGACCCTTGCTTGCCATTGTGCTAACCCACAGCCAAGAGCGAGGAAAAATATAAATTGTTTTTGCACATGTACGACGACAGCCTGTTCACTGCTGTACCCTTGGACTGCCCGAGAAACTCACCGTCGAGTATCTCATTAACGGATTAAGACCCTTAGACAAAATGCTCCTGGATGCCTCAGCTGGAGGGTCCATGATGAATCTATCATTAAGTGGTATAAGGGATCTTATCACCAACGTTGCTGAGAATGCTCGATTCAGAGAAGAGACAACTCAGCAGGAAGAATTCTCCCGGACAAAAAATGTGGCAAAAGCGGAAACGTCGATAAACTCTATGCCTGAAGAGATGAAGCAGCTAAAGGAGATGATGATTCAAATCCTACGAAGGCAACCAGTTCCGGTAAAACCTTGCGAGTTCTGTGGTTCTACAGACCACAAAACTGACGCATGTCCAACATTAATAGAAGAGGAACCGGCAGAAGTGAATGCGGTGGGAGGATACCAAGGATACAATAACAACAGTAATGGTAGAGCCGGACAAAACAGACAGTATGGTCAAGCAGCCAACCCGAGCTGGCGTAACAATAACTATTCTCAGAAGGATGCACAACCAGCTGTCCCTCAACTAGCTCAGTCATTCTACCAACCCCCCCCACCGGCAGTATAACCAGAACGCTCCATCAGTAGGCCAATATCAGCAAAGAGGACCAAATCAGTACCAAACCGGCCCGCATAATCAGCAAGAACCAACCAAGTCGCTTGATGACATGATGAAGGAGCTCGCAGGAAGCATAAGTCAATTGGGTACTTCGCTACACCAATACCAGGCGAAAACTGACGGGGCAATTTCAGAATTAACCAAACAAATGTCCCAGCTCACCACGGCAATGTCAACACTCACTAATGAACCTGGCAGACTCCCTTCACAAACCATCCAAAACCCAAAGGCGAATCTTAGCATGATAAAGAGGTCAAACGAAAAGGTGACACTGGAAGAAGTTGCACGATCCCCAACTTGGAAACTTACGAACAAGCACTTCGCTCGGAGGCATCGTTCTGATTGGAATCAAGAGGAAGATCGACCCAATGATGGTAAAACATGGGTTACGCATGCTGACAATGGACGATATGCATTTACCGTGTGCATAACACCACCACCGTTCATACACTCTGACATACCAGCATCTGGATGGGATGACACTGACAATTTAAGGTGGAACTCTCCAACTAATATTTATGCTTCTGAGCAAAATATTAAGGGATCCAGTTATACTAATCCTAAGTCAAGGAGTGGGCAGAGTGACCCGACAATTATAAAAGCCCTCACTTCAGATCATGAGTCACAACCGGAAAGAGATAAAGACCCAGGGGCCTTCACAGTCACCTGCGGTATTGGTGAAACTCAGATTCATAAGTGCCTGGTCGATCTTGGAGCTGCTGTCAACGCCATGCCCTCCTCCTTATATTACTTGTTAGGACTTGGTCCATTAAAACCACCCAGGTCAAATATCGAGCTAGGAGATAAATAGTGCATCCGTCCGATTGGAGTGCTGGAAGACGTAATACTCCATGTGGGAGAGCTCGTCATTGCTGCAGACTTCTATGTGATACAAACGGGAGAGACCAGCGAAGACGACCCTCCAACAATAATCTTGGGACGACCATTCCTCTACGCTACTAAGGCAAGGATCGATGTGGGCAAGGGCTCATTATCGCTTAAGTTCGGCGGCAAAATTGCATATTTCTACATTGACAATAGCCGGACGGATGCGAAGAAACTGCCAGATATAATACCTATCTCAGATCGCGGTACGTAGATTTACGACCTGCCAAAAGAGACCGAAAAAGTACAAGACCTGCATCTATGGTCAAAGTTCCCTCACCTTCTCAGAAGCAATGGAGATAAAAAAACCAAAACCATGGGGTTCTAACACTCATAAGAAATCAGGAAAAGGCAAGACAAAAACCAACACAGGAACGGTGGCAAAATTCGACCTGAGCCACCCATGGGATCCCAACCAGTGATCCAGGAATAAGGTACTGTTGAGCCAACGACGTTAAACAAGTGCACTGGTCGGGAGGTAACCCGACACTATCTTACTTTCCGCACTTTAATTTTCCGTCTTTTAGTTTTCATCAATAAGTCGCTCTCACCCACTTGGTGCATAGAATGATTTGACTATTTAGGAATTGGTTTTTGGAGCACGATCGGATCAGCCAGGCAGCTTCCGTGAACTACCGAGCCTGCGCTGAGAGTTCAAGGCCCCAGCCGAACTCCCTCGATTATCCAGCCTCGTGCCATTCGACACAATAAGGGAGTTCTGATCTTACCTTTCCTTAAGTCATTTCCTTCTCGTATAACATCTGCTTGCATGGCTTTTGAACTAAGTAGTGCTGAAAGGCACGACTTCGTTCAAAAGTGTGGGGTGAGATCCGCATGTGTACATAAATAAATAACATGTTTTTTCTTTTTTAATATTATCTTTTTGAAAATATGAACTTAAGAATGTGAAAAAGATAGATCTAAAATTCATGCATTTACCTTGTGAAAATTCAACTGTCTAAAAAATTAGAACGTAACTTCTCATTTGTCCCTTTGTGCTGAGATAAATTAGGGATGTGGAGTTGATAGAAATGCCCTAGAGAGGCTTGGCAAGCAATCGAAGGATCGAATCAAACTATATGGTTTTCGAAGTCAGTGGAGCTGCACTTCGGGTTTCAGTGAAGATTGAAGTCATCTCCGCCATGCAGTGTTTATGCAAAAATAAAAAAAGGCAAGGACGGGAATCAGACCGTCCTCTCTCTAGTCAAAGTAGCCGAGAAAATAGATGAGCGACCCTCATCTTGACCCGCGCGAAACAACAACGATGAGAGGAGCGGGGAGGTATTTCCATAGGCTTGAGAAAATGGACTAGTAAGCCACAAAAAGGCGAAAAGCTCAAAGAGAAAATCAAGAGGCCAAAGGCCCAAAATTGTGAAGGTTTTAACCGAACAAAAAAGTGAAGTACTCAAAGAGTCAAATCAAAGGCCAAAGGCCGATTCACTACTAAAAGCAGTCCCTCGCCAAAAGAAAATCAAAGTACTCAAACCAGTGAAACCCGAACTGAATCACGTGCTAGAGAAAGCTACAAGGAAACCATATAGTAAGAGACGTCCCGAAGTTGCAGTCCAGGAGCCTAAAAAGGGCTATCTCCCGAAACATCCAGAATAATTTGCATCTCAGCACGGAGGTACACGTATCAAGTTTCTTCTATTTATTTATACAGTTCAATTGGTAATAAGTAAGTAATGCATGAATTAGGATAAATCGAGTCCCACAGTCTAATTTTCATATTTTAAAACCAAACTTAGAGTACCGCCCTTTAATAGCATTGTTCGGGACGAACAACTAAAAGTGTGGGGTGATCTGATGGACCATAATTATACAAAACAAAAACACAGTAAAACCCACCAAATAAGACTGTTGGTCTATTTAACTTCTGCTTGTTAGTCCCGATTTATTTCTACAGGGCATTTTAGAGACTAAAGAGAAAACACGCTAAGGAGAGGATTTTACGCTGAAAAGATATTACGAGCCAGTCCAAGGTCACGATCAGACGCTGAATGAAGAATCTCAAGATCCTGACGTAGGAATTACTCAAATCAAATCCAACCGAGGAACAATCAAAGTCAGACCGGAGCAAAATTGGACCGTTGGTTTTATGAAAATTGCACAAAACCACACAAACCTCCTCTTTCCTTCTAGAAGGGGCGGCTATGGGGACGATAAGGAGGAGGATGACTCATCTCCTCCATCCTTATCCATAAGTGGCGGCTAAATGGACTCCCCACAAGGTGGTGCCAAGTGTCTCCTCCCTTCTCCACACCTTCCTCCTCCCTTCTCCTCCCTTGGATGAAAAACACTTGCCTCCCATCTCCACCCTCCATTTCTCTCAAGTTTGGCTATAAATACCAAGCCAAACCTCATTTGTAAATCATCCAAAAATTGTAAAATCACTTCTCTCTCTAAGTTACTTTGTAAGTTTGGTTTGATTTTGAAATAATACTCCTGTTTGTTCTTGAGTATTATACGCTTTGAAATTATAATACTCCTGTTGGTTCTTGAGTATTATAATACTGTAGAGAATACTCCTGTTGGTTCTTGAGTATTCAGTAGGAAATTGGGAATACTCCTGTTGGTTCTTGGGGTATTCCACCCCTTTCCCTCTTACTGTTTTCAAAAACCCCCGAGTATTTAGTTATGATGTCCTTTTCCATGGATATTCGTAGCTAAACTCCTCATTCGGTCGAAGGTATTTTCTTGTATTATATAATGTTTTAATTTCTTTTAGTTTCATTTCTTTGTATTCAACACTTGTTCTATGTGCCATATATAGTCAGAGTTTCCAAGGTTGAGTGGAAGCTCTAACAAGCAAAGCTCTTCCGTGGGAATTCGTGATCATACTCGGTAAGTGGAAGCTGTAACAAGCAAAACTTATCGAGGAGTTCGACTTATCTAAAACACCACTTGGTCGATCGTAACTGAGAGATCAGGTGGATGCACAAAAGGCTAAGATACTTCGAAAGGAGGAATTAGTCTAAAGTAGAACAAGTGTTGCTTTAAACGATGTTGCAAGTCTTGCGCTGCGAAAGGGCCTCGATTCATCTTTGAATACTTAGAAATGTTACTAACGGTTATTAATAAACATGTTATAATACAAGGTACCTGAAACCGAATACTTTTCTTTGAATTACAAAAAACCCCCTTGTATTTACTTTTGTAAACTGCTCGATCAACTACAACCATCAACCGCTCATCTACCGGAGGAATCGCAATCACGCATCACCCACTGTAAGTCTTCTTCCCTTAACTCCTTTATTTTCAGTATTTATTTTCTGTATTTACTTTTCCGCATAAAAAACCAAAAAAACCAAAAAACAGTAGCTTAGTTAATCGCGCTAAAATCTCAATCAATCTAAAGAACGCTCCCATCCTGTACAAATCCCTTAAAGAACAACGTATCCCTCTAATTCCCTTGGGTTCGACCCCTACTTACCACTAACTACCCAGTAATGTAGTTGCGAGTAGCGGAAAATATAAATTTATTTTGCACAGAGAACATTGCACCTTAACGACAGTGCAGTGGGCTCCGTCAATAATTCGTTGTAATTCTGTCACTAAGTGACGGAATGGAGTTGCTGTGTTGACGGAATATGTATCGTAATTATGAACTTCTGAGCTACAGAAACATACAACCTATAATATAAATATGGAAATTTTGCAATAGACAAATGTATTCCCACCATCTTTCTATATTCAAGCTTACAATCAAGTGTTCCAATTTTACCCAATGGCTTATTTGCAATGTCCAGGGAATTAAGGCATCGGAAATTTTGACCAACCACATGTGGTGATATTTGCTTCAACCTGTTAATTGTGAGGTAGTCTCTTTTAGTTTTTTTAAAATCATACTGCATATTAGTATACATGACATATTTATATCACGAAAGGAGATGGATGTACGAAGCTCGTGCACATGAGGAGTCATACACCAATGATGTTTTCATCACCGGAGTCAATAATTTTATTGAAATAACTGTGTCAAAAGGTTTTCTTGCCAACGACAACACAATCCGTTGTCCATGTACGAAATGCAAAACCGGCGATTCATCAATATAAGAATGATGGAGGAGCATTTTTACAAATACCATTTCATACCAAAGTACTTCAATTGGACCCTACATGGCGAAGATCTTACGGAAACGCAGTACGTAAATAATTGCCCAACCATACCTGACTTGACCACAGTTGACCCAGTTCTTGATTCTCAAGAAGAAATTTGGAGTCATGCTGCCTTCCCAGAGATGGTTCCTGATTTTGCCAGTCCTGCTGATATTCCTGAGTCGTCTAACTTTGGTGAACGTCAAACAGAGAATTTTGAAGCAAATAGATTCTTCAATCTCCTAAATTCAAGTTCCGAGCCAGCTTACGAAGGTTGCACGACAGAGACGGAGCTTTCGATTAACATGAAAATGCTAGCAATAAAAGCTAACTACGGATTATCCGAAGGCGCATTTACCGCCGTATGTGGAACGATGAAAAATCTAATTGGGGGGGGGGAATAAGATCCCATCTTCTTTCAAATAGTCAAAGAAACTCGTAGCTGATCTCGGAATGGGGTACCAACGGATTGACGTTTGCATCGACGGGTGTATGATTTACTATGGTTGTAACGACAGTATGACAGTATGTCGTTTCTGCTCCGAACCAAGATATCATCGTCGAAGACTCGCAAAAAGTTCTACATCGTACCAACACAATGCAAGAAGCCAAATGTTTTACTTTCCAATTATACCGACTACAGAGACTTTTTTATCGCAAAGTCTTGCAAAAGAAATGTCCTGACACGCTTCACCCAAAGACGATGTGAATCGCATGGTTCACCCTTCACACGGGGAATCTTGGAAGCATTTTTATCGGTGCCATCCAAACTTTGCATCGGAGTCACGTAATGTAAGATTAGGATTATGCACAGATGGATTTAATCCATGGGGTATGTCCACTAAACAATACTCCGTTTGGCCTGTCATGGTAACACCCTACAACTTACCACCGTGGTTGTGTACGACAACGAGATTCATTTGGTTAACTATACTAATTCCTGGGCCGTCTAATCCAAAGAAGCGTTTGGACATATATCTAAGGCCTCTTATTGATTACTTGGTACATCTTTGGAATGTTGAGGTCGACACATACGATGCTAATCGCAAACAGAGTTTTACATTGAGGGCACCTCTCATGTGGACAGTATCAGATTTCCCTGCTTATACAATGTTATCGGGGTGGTCAACTCAAGGAAAACTCGGCTGTCCCAATTGTATGGACGACACAAAGACATTCGTGTTGAAGAATGAAAGAAAAGTGTCGTATTTTGGCTGGCACAAGCGATTTTTATCGAAAGTCATCCATATCGAGGTAATGCCAGGAATTTCTACAGAGATCGAACCGACTTCGATGGTCCAGTTCAATTTCGATCAGGTCATGAAGTTTATGACATGGTCAAAAACTTAAAATATATATGGGAACAACGTATCAATGAGGTTTTCGACGGCTTCGGGGTCGAACACAACTGGACAAAGAAATCAATTTTTTGGGAACTACCTTACTGGGTGGACATGAAGCTTAGACATAAGCTAGACATCATGCACATTGAAAAGAATGTTTTTGAGAATTTATACAACACCATCGTGGATGTAAAGGGGAAAACAAAGGATGACGGTGTGAAGTGCAGAAAAGATATCGGGTTATAGTGTCGAAGACCAGAATTGGAACTCAAAACTTACCGCGGTCGTTTGATAGCCAACAAGGGTAAGTATCAGCTTACAAGAGAACAACAGAAGCTTGTGCATATTTGGGTAAAGTCTCTGAAGTTTCCTGATGGATTTTCAAACTTGGGGAATAAAGTAGATTTGAGTACCCTAAAACTAGTAGGTTACAAGTCACACAATGCACACGTATTCATCGAGAGACTCATGCCGATTGATTTTAAGGGTTTTTTTACCAAAATAGATCTGGAAAGCTGTATCCGAGTTGTGTACATTTTTTCGAGACATCTGTGTAAGCTTGAGACAATATTTCCCCCTTCATTTTTTGACTCAATGGAACACGTACCAATTCATTTGGCTGATGAGGTGCTCCTTGGCGGACCAGTACATTAACATTGGATGTATCCATTTGAGCGTTTCATCTACCGTCTTAAACAGTTGGGCCAAAAGGGAAACAAAGCTGAGGTGGAAGCCAGTAGTGTTAACGCATACATACAGTTGCAGATCTCATATTTGGGATCCGACTACCTAGATCCGGAGTTAACAACGACCGGTATACGTTTAAACGAAATGAAGTAGCGACGTGACATTTCGAAGATGATCAGATTTCTATTTACAATTACCCGGGAGTTGGTGTCAGGACAATTAGTCGGAGGGTTTTAGACAGCCGAGAATTTGAAAAAGCAACTCATTACAACTTTAGCAACACGCCTGAATTTTAACAATATTTGGCGTTATTTGAGACCGGCTTAAGACAAAGATGCCAAAGACTCAATGATCATCAAATTTACACTGCTATATTAAAGGATTTTCCAGAATGGCTGCAATCCGATGTAAGTCTAATCAACGTAAATTTAATTTCATTAAGTAGCAAATTAAACTGTACATGCACTTTCATGTTCATCCAAAATATTATGTTCAGGTTTAGGAGCTTGGAGAAACATTACCACTACCACAGTGGATTCACTACGTGTCCCCTGGATTTCAATCTGACATTGCATGTTCGGCAACATACAAAGTCAACAACTACAAATTTCACATTGAAAGCCATGGTGAAGGGAGGAACACGGTGAACAGTCATGTTTACGTGAAAGGAACAGAGGGTAGACACTACTACGGGGTGATTGAAGAAATAATTCATATGAGATGTAGAACCAACCATCGCCTAAAGGTTGTCTTGTTCAAGTGCCGTTGGTACGACCCTCAGTTTTTTAGGTCATACCCGTTTAATGGGATTGTCATCGTGAACACTCATAGACCCCCATTACGACCCTTACATTCTTGCCCAGCAAGCGGTGCAAGTTTACTATGTGACGTTTCCGAGATTAGCTGGACAAAATAATCAGGGTTGGGTTGCAATTTGTCTTATGAAACCAACAAAGGCAATCCACATGGAAGTAGCAAATGATCAGTTCCAAGATGACGGTCAAATGGGATCTGAACTGCCTGTATTGATCAACGAAATTGGATCGTACAGGAACCTTGCTGATGATGAGGTTTAAGAGTACACCGAAGAAGACTGCAACGACGACCACGTCACTGATAATCTGGATACCGAAGAAGAGTCCGACGAATCCTCGTGAATGCGTACAATTAAATAAATTTATTTCAATGATGTAAACGTACAATTTTTAAATCTGTAGTTCGAATAAATTTTAACGATACAATAAATTAATGTTATTTATGGGAAAAAGTTGATTATCTAGTAATAATGACTTCTGTTTTAAGTAAATGCAAAGGGCTGGGAATTTAGTAAAGTTTCTTTTTATGTAATTTGCTATAAACTGATAAGTATACATCGCTTAATATATAGACGCTGTGTAAAGTTCCAACAAAATAGTGCTTTTTGTGTAGACACTATCTTAATTTAAACAAAACACAGCACTGTAACAGTAGGCACTGTTGTAAGTCAAACTTAATATAGCGCTTTATGTTTAAGCGCCGTCTTAGGTCACAAAATATACAGCGCATCATATATATGCGCCATAATAAGTAACATATACAACAGCGCTTACTAAGTAAAGCGCTGTAATATGATACTTTATACAATGCCTAACTTCAAAAGCGCTGTCGTATGGCTATCTTAAAATTCACCCGCCGTATTCGCCCGCCTAACCAAATATTAATATTAACCAAAAATTGAATATTACATAAAAACAACGGTTGTTAGACGGAATTAAGACGGAATAAGCAAATAATTTTTTGATAAGTCAAATTACATGTGTAAGTGGAAAACCCTTCTTCTTCTCTACCCGTCCTCCGAAACACTCATGCGTTGTGCTCCGATGAATTCTTCAATCGATTTCGACCACTTTCAGAATCCAGTTTCATCCGGCAGGTATGGCAAAGTCGGTGTCCTTCTCCTGGTTGTTGACTTCCATTTATTTGATTCCGTGGCTGAGTTAGTTTTTGTTAGAATGCTCTGCGTTTGTATTTGGTCGATTGTTGTGTTCCGTTTGTTTCACTTTTGGAATGACCGATTGATGTGTTCCATTTATTTGTGGTCGATTGTTGTGCTCGGTGTCCTTCTTCTTCCGTTTGTTTGTGTTCCGATTATTTGATTCCGTTTATTTGTCGTCCCACGGTTGATTGTGTAGTGTAACAAAATGTTCCAAACTCACCAGTTGAGAAATTGTGTTTGTTGACTCTGTTAGTTATCGTATTGTGTCTAAAAATTTTCCGACAGGTATGCCAAAGTCGCCGGTCCACAAATTGTGTTTGTTGAGTTTGTTCGTTTAATCGTGTTTGTTGATTTTAAATGATATTCAAAGTGTCCGAATGGTAACACTTTTGTTTCATTGTTGGTACATTAATTTGTGTAATCGAATTACTTGTTTCAAATCTGTGTTTGACTCATTTGTTTCAAATTCATTTGTTTCATTGTTGGTACACTTTTGACTCATGTTCAATTTAGTAATCTTTTGGAACCCCCCTGCTTGTATACGCCATCTCCATGTATTTGGTACTAATTACATTACAATTTGTGGCAGGGTATATGACACCACTCAAGCGTAATGTACCCAGTAAGAGAAATATCGGCACTGGTAGAGGTATTTCGAGTTCATCACAAACGAGGCTAACTGACATACGGCAATCGAGACAATGGAGCCAGGACATGCAACGTCCACCTTCAACTGGGGATACCCGTCAAAATCAAGAAGTGTACATGCCTTCTATGCCTGTACAGGAGCCTACCCCTACGAGACAACTGGGCGAGGATAGGCAATGTACACCATCGGCAACCAGGGACACACGTCCAAGTCCAGAAGTGTACAGGCCTTCTATGCCTGTACATGAGCCTACCCTTGATCCGATGGATGCCGACGGAACCTTACCTCAAGTGCATGAATACGACTTTGACGAACTGATGAATTTCGGGGAGGAGTCGGTGGGGAACAGGGAGGTTGATGAGGGAGCCGAAGGGAGGGACTCACCTTCGGCAGATGATGACGATCACGATGACACAAATCGGCCAGAGTTTGTTAGAGGAGGGACTTCGGCTGGTGGCAGACTCAGTGAGGATACACCGTTGGGTTCGATGCCACAGGATGATCGACTTTGGATCATTCCAGTTGGGGATGATAAGTGAGTACTGTTGTTGTACACTTATTTGTGCAGCTTGTTTTACTAACCATATATTGTAAATGTCACACCTTGTTTTTTTGCAGGTTTGACCCCCCTTCAGCTGTTAACAAAATCGGACTTCAATGTATTGGGCCTAGTTTTAAGGTTGGTTGGACCACAATGGGGACGTGTGATCCACAAGCTCCGGTGAAGTGGTTTCGACACTTTAAGGTAATAAAATGTATTAAAATTGTATTAGCTACGTAATTGGAATATAGATGTTTTCTACATGCAAATATGTTTTCGATTACATAGTTTTGCTTAAATTGTTCGTAACACAACTATGTAATGTACATGTAGAGCTTGTACCGGTGGGATCCGGGCCACAACGACCACATTGAGGCCAACTTTAGGAACTGTCATGGGGGTTAACCCGAGGTCCGGGATACCGTATATGTATGTCCCTGCAGCGACATTGGTATCGGATAAGTTCTCTTCAACGGGCAGCCAGTCGTGTGCGAGCTCGCAGAGATCGAGGGCCCAACCTCGGACGAGTACACTCAAGATCTACTGCTGCGTTTAGAGCGCATAGAGGACACCATGGATCCAATGAGTCAAATGAGGCAAATGCAGGTTGATATGCTGAGGATGCTCACTCCTGGATACCAGCCACCCTTCAGTCAAAGCCCGAATGAAAATAACCGCGGTTCGTCTAATCAGAGATCGGATGAAGACAACCGCAGAGATTAGACATATTAATTTTATTTGACTCGAATTTTGTGTTGAATTTTTTATTACAGTGTTTTTTGTCGTACATTTTATTAATTAAATATGGAAATTTAGAATTTAATATTTTGAAATTAACTAAAATTAAAATAGAATTCAAAAATAGAATTCAAAAAATTGTGGCTGAAATGTGCCGGAAAATAAGGTGACGGAATTGCGATGGAATATCGCCGATAATATATTGTGTCAGAACGTTGTCGGAAAGATGACGGAATATGGAATAACGTAAAACAGACGGAATTTTGATAGAAACATTAATACAGAATTAAGACGGAGAATTGACGGAATATATTATTGATGGAACATGAACGGAATGTAGACGGAAAACTGAGATGACGGAATTAAGACGGATTAATAACGGAATATATTATTGATGGAACATGAACAGAATGTAGACGGAAAACTAAGATGACAGAGTGTAGACGGAAAATAATGAAAATGAAAATTTTTATGAATATAGACGGAAAACACTATTGTCGAAATTCAGGCGATATTGTGACGAAGAATGTCGCCGGATACATGTCGGAATGACGACGGAATTTTAATTAACAGAAATGCGACGGAATGTTAACGAAACATTGACGGAAATAGACGACGGAATGGTGACGGAAAAGTTTTACCGTCGGAAAAATTGCCGTCAACGTCATCGTTGACGGAAATTCGGGTTTTCCGTCATTATTCCGACGTTTCTCTGACGTCGGAAATTTTGCATAAATTAGTAGTGTACATCATTGTACATCAATTATCAGTATATCCTATCTGAATAAGAATCCATCTCTTCCCGCACGTAGAGGTAGCCAACAAAGGGTTGGTGAACCACGTAAACCCTGTATTGTTTTTTTTCTGTTTCTGATCTATTTTTTCGTTGTCGAATCACTCGTCACGACGCGCTTCTGTTGAGACATTGGCCTCACAAGGTTTTGATGATTGACAAACCGGTTTAATGGTTTACTTGAGTTTCTGTTAGTCAGGAACCTACTGGAGCAATCAAGGACGTGATGCTGGAATCCAGTACCTGCGGAAGTCTCCGAGTAATCAAGAACCAGAGTATTGGTCAAGTCAACGAAGCGGTTGAACAGTTGAGGTCAACAAGAGCAGTTGAAGTCAAGGCAGTTGGCAGTGGGAGTCAAACACATCATGGAGTGATGGCACGTCCCCACTACAAGTCAAGGAGATCATGGGTTGGCAGTTGCAAGCCATGATCTGTGGCAGTTACCTGACGGTTGCTGAAGAATCTATATAAGGAAGATCATCTCTTCAGAACCGTGCGCGCATCCACATACATTCGAGAGCTTTCCAAGTGAGAATATCAAGCAAGTTGTGCAAGGTGATATTCGTGTGATCAAGCTGTTCTTGATCGGTGCCGGATTGTGAAGGACGTGCCAAGACTACGAAGACGTCGACGAGACAGTCAGGGAAGTAGTCAGATTGCTTGTGTAAATCTGAGTTAGATTTATACTGAATAGGCAAAAGTTTTGTACCATTGAGTGTACAGTTTAAATAGTAATAAAAGCTATTTAAAGTTTATTCCGCTGCGTAATTAATTAGAGTAATTACCTGCATACTAAGTTAGGTTCCTAACAGTCCCGAACTTAGTTAAGTCTCTGACTATTCGAACTTAAGTCTTTGACTATCTAACCACGATCCTAACAATTGGTATCAGAGCCACAAGGTTCTAGATTTTTGGTTAGAATTGCAGGAATGTCAGGAGATTCAATCTCAAATCCTCCAAAGCTCAAGCCAGGGGAGTATGAGACATGGGCGACCAGATTTGAAGCCCACGTCATGGCGTATGACGGGGAGGTTTGGCAGATTATTGAGCAGGGTCAACAGTATGTCTACATGGAAGGAAGTGCAACAGAACTCAAGCCAAGAGTCATGTACACCACGGAGGACTACAAGAAACTCGAGAAGAATGCAAGGGCATTGTGGGTTCTTCACAACGCTCTGGAACCTGGAGATCTGAAGAAGGTCATTCAGTACAAGGATCCAAGCGACATCTGGGACTCTCTAAAGAAGATATATGAAGGATCGAAGGACGTGAAGAGGAACAGAATCTTGGCGGTTCAAACAGAATTCAATAAACTAAGGCAAGTGAAGAACGAGCCACTGCACGAGTACCACTCCAGATTCCAAGACTGTCTGGGGACACTCAACAACCTTGGGAGAAGGTACAAGAACTGGGAAATTACCCACAGGTTCATGCAGGGGTTGAGTCCAGAATGGGACGACATCTCAAGAACATTGGCTGCTTTACCAAGCACCAAGGAGAGCTCATTGGAAGAACTTGTTGCTGCACTGGTCAGTAACAAAACCATTGATGATGTTAAAATGGAGAGTCGAGAACCTCAGAAGGCTGCTCGACAAGTTGCATTGGTTGGAGAAAAGTCCAGATACCAGAAGTTCAAAGGAAAAGACTTTGGCAGAAACAAAGGAAAGGAATCTTCACGGACTGAGGAACGTGAAGTAATGTCGAAGGCTCACAGAGTTACTGATGACAAGAACTCAGGCCGGAAGTCCAGCAACAAAAACAACCAGAAGGACGTGGAATGTTTTTACTGCAAAAAGAAAGGTCATTACAGGAAGGACTGCTATAAACTGAAAAATGATGAGGCTCGGGCTGAGCAGAATGAGAAGAAGGATGACAAAGGTAAGAAAGCCATGTTTGCCTGGGGAGACTCGGACGAAGACAACAACATGGGTGATCTGAGAAGAAATGTGTGTCTGATGGCTAAAGGAAGTACATCAGAATCAGAGACGTTGTCGAAGACCTCTTCATCTAAGAAGACGTACTCCAATGAATCATCAACAGATTGCAGTCCTAGTGATTCACATTCAGGTTACTATTCTCGATCTCAGTGCATTGCTATGATCAAGAAACTGGTTCTCAAGGCTGAGGAACTGAATGGAATCGTGTCTGATCAAGACAAACAGATGAAGTCGATGTTTGAGGAAAACCATCAACTGTCCTTAAAAGTCAGAAGACTAGAGAAGGCAGAAGGTAAAAGGGTTGTTGGCTCAGATGATCAGTTCTATGACTCTCCGAGAGGAAAGGAGAAGCAAAAGTCAAAGACCAAGTCAGGTCTCGGATATGGGGAAGTGACCATTGCTAAACCTGTGCACAGACAGATTCAACAGAGTCCTACTCCCAAACTGAAAGTTGATTTAGATGATAGCAAAACCTATGGAAAGGGGTTTCACATCTGGGAGAAACTCAATCGGAAGAAAAGTTCTATTCCAATTGACTTCGGGAAACAGAAAAAGAAGGTCTCTGAGTCAAAGGACATAGACTTCAGAAAGCAAAAGGTCTGCTTCTACTGTGGGAAGGAGGGACACAGTCAGAGAAACTGTAAAGGATGGAAAAACACTTCCAAGAAGTCTTCAGGGAAGTCAAGCTCCGAGCCAGGAACTTCCTCAGAAGTCAAGAGCAGAAGGAAAGCTGAAGCAGGGAATGACTCGTCAAGTTCCAGAGTGGTTAAGGATGTATCTCACTCACTGGCAGTTTCAAAAATTCATGCTTCTAATATTAAATCTTCATCTCAACCCAAAAAGGCTAAGCTTGTTTGGGTTCCTAAAACCTGATTGTTTATGTGCAGGTCGAGAGAGGAACAAGTTCATGGCTTATAGATAGTGCATGCTCAGGTCATATGACCGGGAAGATGAACCAGTTCTCCTCTCTACGACATCATTCTGGTGGCTCCATAACTTTTGGAAATGAAAGTAAGTGTCAGGTCATCGGATCAGGTAAGGTACAGTTATCACGTAAGGTAAGTGTTGATAATGTTAGTTTTGTTCATGGGTTGAAGTTTAATCTGTTAAGTGTTTCACAGTTGTGCCGTGGAGGTAAAAACAAGGTGGTTTTTACAGCTGATGATTGCTCTATTGAGTGTGTCTCCACAGGTCAGGTTCTTCTACGTGGGAGATGTGCTGACAGAGTTTATTTTGTGGATTCGTCATTTGATCCGGAAGAATACTTGTGTCTGTCGTCCAGAGCTGATGAAACCGAGATATGGCATCGTCGGTTAGGACACGTAAACTTCAGATTATTGAAGAGGTTGCAGAATCAGAACTTAGTAATTGGGTTACCAAAGATCAGTGAGGTACCTGATCATGTCTGCAGTGCTTGCACGCAAGGAAAGCAGTCTAGAGGATCCTTCCACTCAAAGAATGCAATCAGTACGTCAAGAACATTTGACTTAGTACACATGGATTTATGTGGACCGATGAGAGTTCAGTCACGACAAGGTAATCGATATGTGTACGTGTTAGTTGATGATTATTCTAGATATACGTGGGTGATCTTCATCAGGTCAAAGGATGAAGTCTTTGACTGCTTCAAGACGTGGGTGAAACTCGCTGAAAGAAAATTCAGTCTCAAGGTGAAGAGTATCAGATCGGATCATGGCACTGAGTTTGAAAATGGACAGTTTACAGAGTTCTGCAGTGATCAAGGAATTGATCACAATTTCTCAGCGCCGAGGACTCCACAGCAAAATGGGGTAGTTGAGAGGAAGAATCGGACGCTGGAGGACATGACCCGAACAATGCTGATAGAAAGCAGATTGGCAAGAAGCTTCTGGGCAGAGGCAATGAATTCAGCCTGCTACGTTCTCAACCGTTGTTATCTGAGGCCTACTCTCAATAAGACTCCGTACGAGTTGCTGAATGGTCGGACACCCAACATCTCGCATCTTCGAGTGTTTGGCAGTAAGTGCTACGTTCACAATAACGGGAAAAATCAGCTAGGGAAGTTTGATCCAAGAAGTGATGAAGGAATTTTCGTAGGATATGCCCTGCATAGTAAGGCCTACAAAGTATTCAATAAGAGGTCCAAGCTGATTGAGGAAAGCGTACATGTCATCTTCGATGAGGAATCCATGGGAAAGGATTCTGGACATGTTCCTGATGTTCAGGTTGCTGATAATGATGAAGGATTTGAGCTAATTCGTCCGAGGGATGATCCAACAGCAGATGTTCCAGAGAATCTGGAAATACCTGGACAAGATGTTCCAGAGAATCTGGAAATACCTGAGCAAGTCAATGTGCAAGTTCCTGATATTGCGGAACCAGAGCAAGAAGCTGAAGGAAACGAACAAGTTCATGAAGTTGCTGAGGCTGATGATGAACCCGAGGAAAACCAAGAGACTCAGGAAGTCACTGAGTTAAGGAGAAGTACTCGAGTCAGGCGGCCGAGTAGCGCTCTTCGCGATTACGTCTGTTATGCTGCTGTTCAGGGGGAAACTGTCATGAATGCCTTCGTGTCGTTGATTGAGCCGAAGACAATCCAAGAAGGACTGAAAGACTCAGACTGGATTCAAGCAATGCAAGATGAGTTGCATCAGTTTGAGAGGAATAAGGTTTGGAGACTTGTTCCTAGGCCAGAAAAACGTAAGGTCATTGGCACCCGCTGGATCCTGAAGAACAAGCTGAATCCCAAGGGAGAAGTGGTCAGGAACAAGGCCAGACTTGTGGTGAAAGGATATTCACAGCAGGAAGGCATTGACTATGAAGATACCTTTGCGCCTGTGGCAAGACTAGAGGCTATCAGGTTGTTGATAGCGTACTCAGTGCAGCTTGGTTTTAAGCTTCATCAAATGGATGTTAAAACGGCGTTTCTGAACGGATATCTCAAGGAGGAAATATTCGTGGAACAACCTCCGGGATTTGAGGATCCAGATCGTCAGGACTGGGTGTATGTCCTTGACAAGGCCGTCTATGGTTTAAAACAAGCACCAAGGACGTGGTACGAGCGCCTGTCGGAATACCTGCTGGCTCACGGATATGAGCGAGGTAAGGTAGATAAGACTTTATTTGTCTTGAGGACTAATAAACACCTACTTATTGTGCAGGTATATGTGGACGACATAGTCTTCGGATCCACAAGTGACGAGCTTGTGAAATCTTTCACAAAACTCATGGAGAACGAGTTCGAAATGAGCATGGTAGGGGAGCTGACCTTCTTTCTTGGTATTCAAGTTAGGCAGCTGGAGAATGGAACGGAGATTTCACAACAGAAGTACCTGAGTGAAGTCGTGAAGAAGTACGGATTGGGTTGTTCCAAGCATGTGAACACTCCGAGCTCTCCGAACGAGTCCCTGGTGAAGGATGATGGATCACCGAAGACAGATGCAACGATCTATCGAGGGATGATAGGTTCGTTACTTTATTTGACTGCCTCAAGACCTGACATCAAGTTTAGTGTCTGTCAGTGTGCCAGGTTCCAGGCTGAACCAAGAGAGTCGCACGTAAAGGCAGTGAAGCGCATACTCAGATACCTGAAGGGTACGGAGAAGTTGGTCCTGTGGTATCCAAGGGTGAAGTCCCTCAGACTGGAAGGCTACACAGACGCAGACTTCGCGGGAGATAGGACTGACAGAAAGTCCACGTCTGGAATGGCTCAATTCCTTGGGTCCTGCTTAGTCTCCTGGGGATCAAAGAAGCAGAACTCAGTGGCATTATCAACTGCAGAAGCGGAGTACATTGCAGCAGCAGCGTGTTGTGCTCAGATACTTTGGCTTCGGAATCAGCTAAGTGATTTCGATTTACATTTTGATCAAGTTCCAATTTTCTGTGACAATACTAGTGCGATTAGTATTGCTAAAAACCCTGTTCAACACGGTAAGTCTAAGCATATTGAAATTAAGCATCATTTTCTTAGAGACTGTGTAGAAAAGGAACTTGTCACCATTAATTTCTGCAGAAGTGAAGATCAGGTAGCCGATATATTTACCAAGTCTCTACACAAGGACGCTTTTGAAAAGCTCAGGATGGAACTTGGATTGATGAGCCCACAGTGAGGTACTTCTAAACTTCTCTCAATGATTGACTAGAAGATAGAATATTTAACATGCACAGCAGTCAACTACATGAGTGAATATTTGAAGTTCCTGAGCAGCTGGTAATGTGCGTGATATTACTTCTTTGCTAAATCTGATATAGTACATGCATTGCTGAACACTTCATTTCTTGATGCCTGACATAACTTCCGGATCTTGTTGCCAATCGCCCCATGAAGGAAGTTATGAGACCACCTGTCCTGATATATACCATATGAGCTTGATGACATATTCAATACAATTGCTGGACATGATTGATTATATATATATATGTGTGTGCTTGAGTGTTGAATTGTGGTGATTTTACACTATATACCCTTATGGTAAGCCGACCCACCACAATGTCCCTTGTGTTAAATCCGTAGTCAAGGAACTGGTCTGGTATTCTCTCAGTCAAGATTGAAGTCTCTGTGACTAAAGAACTCTCCGAGGTATCTGATGGATGAAGGGAGTGGGTGACAGCAGTTATGAGATAAGACAGTTCAGAACTTTATGCCTTGGAAGTCGGACAGTTTTCTCACAGATACGTGGATGAGAAGTTATTGCAGATTTCAACGGGATTCTGTTTTTAAAGGAGAATTGAAGTCCGTCCGTCTCTCACCACTCTCTACTGCGAAAAGGAAACCCTAAATTCAATCTCGGCAAAACTCCTAAGTCGGCGAAAATCACAGCTCAAGCTTGGAATGGCATCCAACTCAAACACCTGCAACATGTCTGACAATGGAATGGAGACCTTCACTATTCTAGGAGTTCGATATACGGTTCCGAAAGATGTGGTCGAACTACTGAAACCAAGTAAGTCGCACCTCACCGTCTCAATCTACAACCCTAAAACTGTAAGATTTAGTGAATATTGTGCTGGGATGTGGAGTGTTGGTGAACGGGATAGAGTAGATATCTCTGAATTTGTTGGTGTTGTGGAAGCTGATGGTGTGATAGAAGAGGTAAAGGAAGGTGGATGCATGTGTGGTCCCGGTCTGGTTGGTGCAGAAGAAGCGGAAGTTGAAATCATAGATGCTGTCCCAATGAGGAACCCAGAAGGGGTTGAAGAATCATGCGATTCCGAATACTGGAACAATGAAATAGATGGTTTTGAACCCTCAGTTGGCGAGGAAATATCTGCTGGAACACAAATACTGGACAAGCTGGTGGCATTGGGCAAGATTGCCAAGTTCAACAAATCTGAAGGTTCAGATGATATGGACTGTGAGATAGTGGAATCATCTCTAAAGGTATCTAAAAGGCCAAAGAAGGTTTTACCTCTGAGGACACTACCTCCAAGGGGAGCTGGGAAGAGAAAGCTGGTTGTCAAAGAGGAAACCGCCCCTATGCCCTCTGCAAAGAAGCCTAAGAAGTCGGTCTCTGAAAAACAAATTTTGATGGAGATGGAATGCTCAGAAGAGTTTCTGAATAGAGAAGACTTGACTGAGGTGCTTGATCTGCTGAAAGCTCAAGGATGGGAGAAAATATGCGACAAGCAGGATTTCGTATGTCCTGAAGCAGTGGAAGACTTCTACAAAAATCTGAAGTTAACTAATGGAAGTGTACCAACACTTGCAGTGAACTTCAGGGGAAACAAATTCACGCTGTCAAGCACTGAGCTAGCAGAGATATTGGGGCTGAAGCATGAAGGATTTGACTACTATTGCACATCTAGTGTATGGCCTAAGAAATTTGGAGCTAAGAAGGATTTGGTGAAAAGAATCTGTAAACTGGAATCAGCTGAGAAAGGCTTGGGGTTAAGCACTCAGTCCATGGATCCGACAGTCAAGATCCTGCATAAATTGCTAGTGAGCAATTTCATGCAAAGGGGAGTAAAGCCGTCGTATGTTCAACATCAGGACTTGCTGGTTTTGGATAGGCTGCTGAGGGGAGAAAAGATCAACTTACCCAAGTTGATCATCCACCAGTTGGATCATCTGAAGACCCTGACTCAAATCGGATATTCAAGGGTGATAAAGAAGGTCCTTCAGAAACACAACTTGTATGAAGTACTCTCTGATGAAGAGGAGCAGATTGTTAAGACTTTTGATCCAGAAGTCTTCAGGAAAATGCATTTGGTCAAAGACGATGTGGAAGGATGGATCAAGGCTCCTGTTCAAGAACCCAAGCAAAAAGCCAAACCAGTTCTGCAGCAGATTGAAGAAGAGGATGAGGATGAGACTGAAGATTATAGCCATAAGAAGTGGGATCTTCTGGAGAAAGGGATTTTGGATATGAGAAGAGACCCGAGGGCTCTAACAGCAGAAGTCAGGGAAATGAAGGATGCAATGATCGAAGTGCAGGATGCACTTCTACTTCTCGCTGAAAGGACATGAAGTTCTTCAGTTCCAGGGGTGATCTCTTTTTGACTATGAGAATGCTGAGATCAGTTCCAACTATAGGATTTCCCAATCCTTGTTTACCAAACCTTCATATTTTCCGTTTCTTTTTGAGTGATAAACCGTGTGTTCACTCCGCTTGCTATGACTATCTAGTTTATCTTTGAAGTTTATGCATGCCATTATTAACTTCTCTGAATGTCAAAATTCTATTCCTGTTTTTGAATGCTGAGTATGTTGACTAACTCTTCTTTGATGATGTCAAAAGGGGGAAGGGTAGAAGTATCACCTGAGGGGGAATACAATCTGACGTTCCCGAGTAAAAATGACTAGAAATACCTATGCATAAGTATGACTTAATAGGATGTTATAAAGTTTCTGAGTGTGCAGGGACTTAGGGGGAATATGTTCCCAAGGAGAATAGGTTCTCAATCCATGCTGTGTGCATGTTTTACATCTTTTAAGTACATCTTCGGTATTTATCTCCTAAGGGTTTGTCATCATCAAAAAGGGGGAAATTGTTGAGACATTGGCCTCACAAGGTTTTGATGATTGACAAACCGGTTTAATGGTTTACTTGAGTTTCTGTTAGTCAGGAACCTACTGGAGCAATCAAGGACGTGATGCTGGAATCCAGTACCTGCGGAAGTCTCCGAGTAATCAAGAACCAGAGTATTGGTCAAGTCAACGAAGCGGTTGAACAGTTGAGGTCAACAAGAGCAGTTGAAGTCAAGGCAGTTGGCAGTGGGAGTCAAACACATCATGGAGTGATGGCACGTCCCCACTACAAGTCAAGGAGATCATGGGTTGGCAGTTGCAAGCCATGATCTGTGGCAGTTACCTGACGGTTGCTGAAGAATCTATATAAGGAAGATCATCTCTTCAGAACCGTGCGCGCATCCACATACATTCGAGAGCTTTCCAAGTGAGAATATCAAGCAAGTTGTGCAAGGTGATATTCGTGTGATCAAGCTGTTCTTGATCGGTGCCGGATTGTGAAGGACGTGCCAAGACTACGAAGACGTCGACGAGACGGTCAGGGAAGTAGTCAGATTGCTTGTGTAAATCTGAGTTAGATTTATACTGAATAGGCAAAAGTTTTGTACCATTGAGTGTACAGTTTAAATAGTAATAAAAGCTATTTAAAGTTTATTCCGCTGCGTAATTAATTAGAGTAATTACCTGCATACTAAGTTAGGTTCCTAACAGTCCCGAACTTAGTTAAGTCTCTGACTATTCGAACTTAAGTCTTTGACTATCTAACCACGATCCTAACAGCTTCCATCACAACAACTGCAAGGTCTTAATATGGGTAGCAAAGCACCAAACATTAAAAGTGTGTGTCACATATGCTTGTTTATCTTATGGAATTGACAATGTTATGTAGACACCACACTGATCACGCGAGTTGTTCTCACTTTCCCTATGAGTCTTTGAGAGGACGAAATTAATAAGCATCGGACCGAAGACATATAAGGCTGAACCTCGGGAGAGCGGCATTCCTAGGGTGCTGCACGGGTGTTGCGTCTACACCCAAATTTTAAGCCCATGACAATGAGCCAGCTAGCTAGGTACATGAAAAACTCGCTATGCTTGGACTCAATTGACTATGTCCAACAAAATCCTAATCAATGACACCACAAATTGTCTTATAATATAATTTTTTTACTATCCAAGTCCCTTATCTTCACCTTTAACCTTACAAAATACTCCTCAGTAAGCTATTTGTAAACTTCACTTCTAAAAATAATCCATATTCTCGTCTTTCAAACTTATAAGCAACTTCAAGCATTTTTTTCTTTTCGTAGTTTTTTGTTGTTGCAGTTTTCTTCCGTAATCCGTTAACCATGCTAATTCCTAGATACCCTTGGCATACGAAGAGAGGACATAATTTGATCGTAAATTTCTTTGACAAAATTGCTCTCAAATAATAAAAGATCTCTATTCTGTCCAAAACTTCTGCACATGACACAAGTTGTTGCTCCTAGAAAGATCATCCTTACCTCTGGTGAGCAGTATATCTTTAGCTAAAAGCCACAAATTCATATAGCACATCTATGAGGGTTAAAGTTGTTCCAGGCGAGCTTATGCCACACAGCCTTCTCTAAGTGTTCTACCAGAATATCACACGTGTCTTTGATTTAAAAAGCTCATCGAGCTCTTCAGATAGAGTACGATGTGCATATATGAACTGCAAACTCGATGTCCTGCAGAATAAGCAAACATTTTTACAAGATGACATTAAAGTTACAGAGATGCAAAAAGGGGAGGGAGAGGAGTTGGATGTATTTCGAATGATATTTTTTAGCGGCATAGGTTTTGGCAAAACAGTGTGAAGTTGTTCAAGCTGTTGAACAAGGAAGAGTTCAATGCCAGAGAAAGACAACCGACGTGGAACAAGACTGGAGCAGTGGGAAAGTTTCCTAATCCATTTGAGGCAAGTCGGTGCTGCTGAACAACGAAGATATGTCGCTGATATTTGATGCATATATTCGATGCATATCTTGGAGTTGGTTGAAGGAAATATTTGCGCTTGAAGATTTTTGGGAAGAAGATAATCGAAGATCTAAATTGAAGATTGAAGATATACTTGAAGATTATGTACAAGAAAAATGCGCAAGGATTTAGGAATGTTTCGTAAAAGATTTAAGGAAACATTTCCAAGAGTTGGGCGGTTGAAGATAGGAAACCTAGACATCTTAGGTTTTCTCCGTCCCTATATAATGAGGGCTGGGGCATCTGCTTTACTCAGCACTCACGGATATAATCTACACTCATATACACTGATCGGGAGGTGGAGGTAAACGCCTAGTGAACTTATTATTCCGATAAGGTCACGGCGCTCGGAATCAGTTTGTATTAGTGCTCTACAGACTGATCGTGAAACACTGAAGACACACGCACTATTCGTTGTTGCGGTGCATTCGGAAGAAGGCGCTGATCTTCATGGAGGATCATCTGGTGGAATTGGAGGCGAGGCTCTGATGTAGGGGGGCCTAGATAGCAGTTACTAGAGTGTTAGAGGTGCTGGATGTTTAAGAGGGATTCTGTAAACGTAAGCTCCTTGTACTCTAAACTTATTATAGTGAATTGCTTTCCACCGGGCTAAGGATAAAGGCCCCAAGACGTAGGCTCGTTAACGCCGAACTGGGTGACCATATCGTGTGTCTCTATATTCCGTACTGCACTTAGGTTTAATAGCTTAATATTCTCTACGAGTTGTTCGAGTACTTGTTCCATACACGTCCAGAACAACATCTCAACATACACGGAAGTATTTTAATTAGTATCAGAGCAAACACTCAACACACAAAGTGAGATCTGAAGGCTGTTGAGATGGATTTGAGGGAAGGGCATAATATCTCACAACCACCGCTGCTGGAAGGAAACACGTATGGATACTGGAGGGTGCGAATGAAGGCGTTCCTAAAATCACTATATGATTTGGTCTGGAGAGTTGTTGGAAAAGACTGGGCACATCCTACAACAATTAGAGAAGATGGGAAGGTGGCACTACTTGCTGAAGACAAGTGGAATGAAGTGGAACAAAGCGCTGCGGCTGGAAACTCTAAAGCATTGAATGTCATATTCTTAACAGTTGATGGGAAAAATTTGAAGATGATATCAACCTGTGAAATTACTAAGACGGATTGGGACATACTGCAAACGGCTTATGAAGGTACGACTAAAGTCAAAATTTCCAGAATGGAGATGGTTATGTCGAAATTCAAAAATCTGAAGATGAAGGACATATCTGACTTCAACACAATGGTCCTTAACATCTCGAATGAATCGTTTGCACTTGGATAGCCCATGAGCGAAGAAAAATTGGTAAGAAAGGTGCTAAGGTCACTACCAAAACAATATGCCATGAAGGCAATCACAATTAAGGAAGCTCATGATGTGACAACTATGAGGCTGGATGAACTAATGGGATCGTTGCAGACTCATGAGATGGAGATGGATGAAGAGGAACAACACAAGAAAGTAAAGAGTGTTGGTCTGAATTAACTGATGTTCAAGACAACGAAGGGGAGATGTCAGAACAACAGTATGCTATGCTGGTAAAGAACATTGGGAAGTTCATAAGAAGAATAAATAAGAAAGGGTCAGATCCAGGACAGTCATCTACCTCAAGATTCCAGAAGGATGGGAAGTTTCAAAAGAAGAACAAATCTGGTGACTTCAGCCAAGACAACAAAGGTTAGAGGATCCAATGCAGAGAGTGCGAGTGCTATGGGCACATTCAGGCAGAATGTGTGAACACTCGTAAAAAGAAGAAAGCCTATGCTGGAGCGACAATGAATCTGATGATGAGAATCAGGAAGGTGAATCTAACAACTTTGTAGCCCTACCAAATGTCATTGACCAAGGAGAGCAGTCCAAGACATCCTCAGAGGATCCTACAGAATACTCGAGCTGTAGTGATGATGAAGGAATCACTGATGAAACCATTGCAGAAAAGTACGAGGAGTTATTCAACCAGTGGCTGAAAGAAGTTGAGCTGAACAAGAAGCTTCATTGTAACTTGGCTAATTTGAAGGAAGAAAAAGAAAAGTTATGGGAAGAGACTGCTGTCTTAGTAGCTCAAAAGGTGGAATATCTGGAGATGATTGAAGATCTAAAACACCAGATGCGGAGAGTCAGGGATGACAATGCTGAACTTGTTGCACAGAAGGTAGAGCTTCTGGCGGTTGTGTCATCACTAAAGATTCAGATAGAGAGAAGTCAAGGAGATCATCTTGAAATCATCAATGACGTGAAAAAGAAGAATGATGCACTGAATCGAAAGGAGTTATATTTACTTGATTCTGTAGATGCCTTAAGATGTCAAATTGAGACAAACAAACTTATTCATGAGGAAACACTGGAAGAGCTGAACAACCTCAACAAGTCTGTCATGATGCTTAACTCTGGATCCAAGAATCTAGATTCCATTCTGGGAGCTCAAAGGATGGGTGACAGCTACAGTCTTAGCTTCATTGTTGCATCTGGGTCCGGGAAAACCACGTCTATGAAAGTGAGCCGTAGACCTACAAGGAACCTACTATCCATCACCATCAAAGAAGAACAAGAAGGTATCCTTCAAGGAGGCAAGACAGCTGAAGGTGCTACTACTGCAACCGAGTGGGACACATCAAACCAAGGTGTCAGGAATTCCACACATTTCTCAGAAAGATGGACCATGCGCCTAAACCTCAGGTGAGACAAGTCTGGAGAGTCAAACAGTAGGATAATGTATGTCATGTTACCTTCAGCTTTACCAGTCACCTGAAAAAGGAGAGATGGTACTTCGACAGTGATTGCTCAAGGCACATGACTGGTAACTAAGATTTCCTGACCAATCTAGAAGAATTCAAAGGGAAGTCTGTGACTTTCGGAGATGGAGTGCAAGACAAGGTACTTGGAAAGGGAACTCTAAATGTTCAAGGACTGCCTAGATTGAAGGAAGTACTTCTAGTTAAAGGCCTGCAAGCAAATCTAATTAACATAAGTCAACTATGCGATGACGAGCATCATGTCCAGTTCACACAGGATGAATGTGTGGTGTTGAACAAGAATGATGCATGAGTTCTGATGGGAAGAAGGTCCTCGAACAACTGCTACCTGCTAAATCTTAGTCGACCTACAACTGAAACAACTTGTTTCTTAAGCAAAATCAAAGAGATGAGTCTTTGGCATCAACGGATGGGACACCTGAATCTGAGGACACTGAAGAAAGTTGCCACTGAGGGACTAGTTCGTGGAATACCTAAAGTAGAAGGTGATGTGAGTGTCATCTGCGGAGAGTTTCAAATAGGAAAGCAGATCAAAGTCGCTCACAAAGGAACCACTCAGATCAAAACAAGGAGACCACTGGAATTGATGCACATGGACCTGATGGGACCAATGCAAGTGGAGAGCTACTTTGGGAAGAGGTATGCGCTAGTCTGTGTTGATGATTAATCTGGATTCACATGGACAAGTTTTTTGCGAGAAAAGTCAGATGTTGTTCAGGCATTTGTTCAACTATGTACCCAACTGGAACGTGATAGAGAAGATAAAGGTGAACACTTAGTAGCAGTAAGGAGCGACCATGGAAAGGAGTTCAAGAATAATACCCTTATTGAATTTTGCATTCAGAAGGGGATTACTCAGCAGTTCTCATCTCCGGTCACACCTCAGCAGAATAGAGTTGTTGAAAGAAAGAATAGAACCATTCAGGAGATGGCTCGGGTGATGATTCATGCGAAGAAAATGCCACTGAAGTTATGGGCTGAAGCTATGAATACAGCATGATATGTCATAAATAGAGTGATTCGAACTGGCACAGAAAAGACCTGCTATGAGTTGTGGAAAGGAAAGAAGCTCACGGTGAAGTACTTTCATATCTTTGGAAGTCAATGCTACATTCTACGAGACCGGGAGTATCAGCAGAAGTTGGATCCTAAGAGTGATGAAGGGGTCTTTCTGGGTTACTCTAATAACAGCCGTGCTTACCACGTTTACAACAAGCGCACTGGAGTCATCATGGAGTATGTCAATGTGATAGTGAAAGATGTTGTGACAGAGTCATCTGAAACAAGTAAAGAGGATGATGATGTTACAAATTGCTCGAAACAGCATGATGCACCCGTGTCAAGCCCTAAAGTTCCAAAAGTTGTCCTGAATGAAGTTGTCAAACAATATGCTGAAGAAGATGACCAGTCTGATGAAGAAGCTGAATCGGAGACACCACCTGCTTCTTCTCGGGTCCATTAAGCTTCTACGACTAATTAGAAGAGTCATCTCATTATGGAGGTGATTGGTGAACCAACTGAAGGCATGAAGACTCGAGGTAAACAAGTATACTTTCGAGAGTTGGCTGGTTTTACTTGTTTTTTGTCAACTTTGGAGCCCAAGAACATTAAAGAGGTGATCAATCATGAATACTGGGTGGTTGCCATGCAAGAAGAACTTGGTTAGTTTCAGCAAAACGATGTCTGGGATCTTGTTCCATGACCTGATGGTGTGAATATCATTGGAACAAAGTGGATCTTCAAGAACAAGTCAGACGAACAACAGAACATCACTAGAAACAAGGCGAGGCTTGTTGCTCAAGGCTACACTCAAAATGAAGGAGTCGATTTTGATGAGACCTTTGCCCCGGTTGCTCGACTAGAAGCCATATGACTACTGTTGGCCCTTGCTTGTCATCTGAAGTTCAAGTTGTTCCAGATGGATGTCAATAGTGCCTTTCTAAATGGGTTGCTAAGTGAATAAGTCTATGTAGTGCAACCAAAAGACTTCGAAGATCCTCACCATCCTGACCATGTGTATCCACTGAAGAAAGCTCTCTATGGACTCAAACAGGCGCCCAAACAGGTGTCCAAGTGTTGTGTTAAACTTTAAGTCTCCTCTTGAAGTCCTTTTTCGTGTTCCACCAGCAGCTGATCATATCAGAACAATTGGTTGTCTTTGCTATGTTAGGACAAGTACTCATCAAAGGGACAAGTTAGACCCCAGGTCCATAACTTGTATTTTACTTGGTTACCCATATGGCCAAAAGGGATACAAGGTTTACAATCTTTAAACAAATGAAATCTTGATCAATAGAGAAGTCAAAAATTTTGAGGACATTTTTCCTTATAAAGAACTTAACAAATAAGCTAATGCACAAAATACTATTCATTTACATGTTACTGTTACTGTTTCTTTTATTCCTTAAAATAATGATGCTGATGATGCTGACTATACTCCATTCTTTGAGGAGCTTGAGCTTTCACCACAACTACCTGTTGAGGTGGCTGGTCCAGTCAATGAGGCCCTTGCACTTGAGGATGCTGCTTTGCCAATTAGAAGATCCAACAGGCAGCATCAGCCTCCCTCATGGCAAAGTGATTATGTGTGCAACATCATTCAGGTCAAAAAATCTCCTCGCAAACTTGACAAGTTTTGAGTAATTGAATTGTTCCACTACACATGCAGCTTTTTCTGCAGCTGTGTCCCAGATCAGGGAGCCCAAAACATACAATCAGGCCAAAAGAGATGAAAAGTGGTTCGAGGCTATGAAACTGAAATATCTGATCTTCAAAGAAATAACACTTGGGTCTTTACTGATCTTCCTAATAATCAGTCAGTTATTGATTGCAAGTGAATCTTTAGAATCAAGCTAAAATCCGATGGTAGAATAGAACGTTACAAGGCACGCCTGGTAGCCAAAGGCTTCACACAAGTGGAAGGGATAGATTACTCAGAAACCTTTGCCCTAGTTGCAAAGATGACCAGTGTAAGATTCTTACTAACTATTGCAGCAATCAAGTAATGGCGCATCTTTCAACTGGATGTTGACAATGCATTCTTGCATGGCTCTCTTGATGAAGAGGTTTACATGAGACTTCCTATTGGTTTCTATGACGCAGAAAGATCAACATGCAAAGTTTGCAGACTTACAAAGAGTTTGTATGGTCTAAAACAAGCTCCTCGCCAATGATTCTCCAACTTCACTGAAGTAATGTTGCAATTTGGTTTTCATCGAAGTCTCAATGACTACTCCCTTTTCACCCTACAATTTGGATGTAAATTTATCATGCTGCTGGTATATGTGGATGATATCATTGTGACTGGCACCTCCATGCAACTGATACAAGACATCAAAGTTTTAATTCATGAGAAGTTTAAGATAAGGGCTTGGGCACCCTATAATATTTCTTAAGGCTTGAAGTTGCAAGGAACACTACTGGTATATTTCTACATTAAAGAAAATATAATACAGATCTTCTTACTGAATATGATATGGTGTAATGCAAACCAGTCAAGACTCCACTTCCAATCAAGCATAAACTCAGTCTATCTACTGCTGACCTTCTACCTAATCCTATGATATACAGAAAATTAATTAGGAAATTGATCTATCTTACCATAACAAGACTTGATCTATATCACTCAGTGCACATTCTTAGTCAGTTCATGAATGAACCAACAACAGATCATCTTTAGGCTGCTACAATACTATTAGGGTATATCAAAGGAGCACCAGCTCAAGGCATATTTTTCCCAGCATCCTCTCTGCTCAACCTATCAGCTGATTGTGATGCAGATTGGGTTGCATGCCATAAGACTAGAAGATCAGCCATTGAGTTTTGTATACTCATTGGAGATTCACTTGTCTCATGGAAAACTAAGAAACAAGCCAGAGTCTCAAGGTCCTCAGCAGAATCTGAATATAGAGCAACGGCAGCAGTTTGCACTGAAATTCTGTGGCTCCTACGCCTATTTTTTGAAATGAGTACCCCTATATCCACTCCTGTGACACTAACTGTGACAATCAAGCCGTCATTCACATTGCAAAGAAACCAGTATTCCATGAAAGAACCAAACATATAGAGCTTGACTGCCACTTTGTGAGCCACTTCATCAACAATCAAACTATCCTCCCCGTTTACAATCCCACCCTGGAGCAACTAGCCGATCCTTTTACAAAGCAATTGTCCTCTAAACATCTTCTCTGCTAGTTGGGAGTGTCCAACTTCCTCCACTCGCCAGCTTGAGGAGGGTATTGGATCTTAAAGGTGGCTGGTCAACATGGGAAGAAAAGGAGACCAGACTCAACACAACGACAATTTTTCTGGGCGCGAAGACAAGTTTGGCCAGACGACGTCGTCCGGCTTAAACTTGCAATGTCGAGTTTGTTGTGGACTAAAACGACAGCATTTTCCTTACATGGGTCATTTGTATAATTAAGTTTCAGGCTGATTGTAAAGTAGAGAACAAAAGGGGTTAGTGTGTATTATTGTGATAGTTTAAAAATGTAGTTCTGTGCTTCGTATCAATAAGACAAAAATTGCCCAAACACACTTTCTGATGCAGGCAGATTAGCGATAACTGAGGATTAGAGGAAATTGGCGCTAGTTAGCAGGATTGGCGCTTCCGGTGTCCGTTTTCAGCCCATAATACCTTATTCTGAGCGGAACGACGAGACGATCAGAAAACACGAGCTTCGCTCATGACGTATGGGTTTTTTTGGCTTCCGGAGTCGTTTACTATTTTATTTCAAATTTTTAATGTTTTTTAGAAATTTTCGGTTTTTAGTAATTTTCGTTTAGGGTTTCGTTTTATTTTCCTATTTAAGTAAACTCATGTAATCTTCATTAGCAGCTTATTATCAATCAAAGAAAAATCGAATTAGGGTTTTCCCTATTCCATCAGCTTCGTTGTGCGACTCTATCATATTGGTATCAGATTACGGTGATCCTGCGATGGCTCGAGGTAGACCAAGAGGAGGTGCCGCAGCTCGTGATATCGCTGATTTTAGAGACCGTGAGAACGCTGATTTACGGCGACAAGTTGAACACTTGACGCGACGTTTGGAGGAGTTTGAGACCAATCGTTCTGATGGCGAGGTGGCGTCTGACCACAATCCGTTCGCGGATGAAGGAGTGGAAAATCAGCGTGACCGACGGTGGGAGATTGGGTTTAAAGTTGACATTCCAGACTTTGATGGTGGCCTTCGGGCTGAGGAGTTCGTTGATTGGCTGTCCCAAGTGGAGGAAGTCTTTGACTTCAAGGAGGTTCCTGAGGATCGACGTGTGGCGTTGTTCAGTTTCCACTTGTGTGGTAGGGCGCAAGCTTGGTGGCAACAATTGAAGAAATCTCGTGTCCGTGAAGGTAAGGGTAAAATTGTGACTTGGCAGAAGTTTGTGAAACATATAAAAGGGGTGTTTTTACCATATAATTTTGAACGGGAGTTGTATCAAAGGTTTCAGAATTTGAGGCAAGGTAATCGTTCAGTGGAGGAATATAGTGGTGATTTTTATCAATTATTGGCTCGTACAGATGTGCGTGAGACCCCTATGTAGTTAGTCTCTCGTTATATTGGTGGGTTAAAGCTTCAATTGCAGGATGTCCTTAACATGTTTGATCCAGCAACTGTGTCTGAGGCACATCAGCGTGCTTTGCAAGCTGAGAAGCAGATACTGAGGCGTGGACCAAGTGGCTTTCGCCAGACTCCGAGTACTAGCACCACAACTCCATCCCCGACTAACCGTGGTTCCACAAACCCAGTAGCGTGGCCTCCTGTTGCTAGGCTAACACAGCCTCAACCTGGGGGAACTTTTCGTTGTTTCGGTTGTGGAGAGACGGGACATAGACAGTGTGCGTGTCCCAAGGGGTCGAGTTCTCGCGGCCTTTTAGCGCATGATGGTCCCGATGATATACCTGATTTGGAAGGAGAACCTATCTTTGATGACTATGGTGATGATGGTTGGGAGGAAGAAGTTGTTTCAGGGGATGTTGGCCCTGTGTTGATGGTGCGACGCACGTTTCTGAGTCCTCGTGCCCCTGACCATTCTGAGTGGTTGCGTACTAATGTCTTTCAGTCCTCGTGTACAATCGGGGGAAAAGTGTGCACATTTATCATTGATGCGGGCAGCTGTGAGAATGTGATTTCTGAGACGGCGGTGACTAAGTTGGCCCTTCCAAGTGAACCTCATCCCAAGCCTTACAAGCTGGCGTGGCTAAGCAAGAATACTGATGTCACTGTCTCTAAACGGGTCTTGGTGTCCCTTGCGATTGGTGCAACTTACACGGATGAAATTTACTGTGATATAATTCCTATGGACGCGTGTCATATTCTGTTGGGCCGTCCTTGGCAGTTTGATCGTTCGGTGTTACATAATGGTCGAGCTAACACCTATTCATTTCTCTTTCGGGGTAAGAAGATCTAACTTGTACCAACCCAACCGCGTGCTGTCCCGACTAGTCGAAGTCCGCCTGTGACTACTCTGTTGTAACGAGTACCATTCCAAGAGGCAATGCAAGATTCTGGAGTAGTTTTTGTCTTGTTTTGCTGTGCATTGTAGGATTCTAGCCATGGTGTGGTGATACACCCCAGTATCCAAGCCCTTTTGATGGAATTTGCGGATGTGTTTCCTGATTCATTGCCGACTGAGCTTCCCCCACTCCGTGACATTCAGCACCAGATTGACCTAGTACCAGGCACTGCATTGCCTAATCGTCCACACTATCGGATGAGTCCCAAAGAACATGAAGAGTTGCGACGTCAAGTGGAGGATCTTCTCCTTAAGGGTCATGTTCAGGAAAGTCTGAGCCCTTGTGCTGTGCCTGCCTTACTAACTCCGAAGAAGGATGGTACGTGGCGCATGTGTGTTGACAGTCGTGCTATCAACAAAATCACGGTCAGGTATCGATTTCCCATTCCACGTTTGGATGATTTACTTGATAAGTTGAGTGGTGCTTGTGTGTTTAGCAAGTTGGATTTGAAGAGTGGATATCACCAGATTCGCATCAGACCAGGGGATGAATGGAAAACTGCGTTCAAAACGCGAGAGGGGTTGTTCGAGTGGTTAGTAATGCCGTTCGGCCTGTCCAATGCACCCAGTACCTTCATGCGGATTATGAACCAGGCTTTACGACCTTTCATCGGACGATTTGTTGTTGTGTACTTTGATGACATTCTGATTTATAGTTCATCTGCTGATGATCACATTTGTCACTTACGGGAGGTCCTAGTGGTTCTTAGACGTAATAAGTTTTATGCTGCTTCTGCTAAATGCTCGTTTTTAACTGATTCTGTTCAGTTTTTGGGTTATGTGGTTTCCAATGTTGGCCTTTGCGCAGATCCAACCAAGATTGCAGCTATTAAACAGTGGCCCCAACCGACATCAATTACTGCAGTCCGTTGTTTTCATGGCATGGCCTCCTTCTACAGACATTTTATCCCTCATTTCAGCGGTGTGATGGCCCCAATCACTGATTGCATGAAAGGCACGAAATTTCTTTGGACTCCTGAGGCAGATGAGGCATTTGCGGAGATTAAGAGACGCCTTACTTCAGCCCCGATTTTGGTACTCCCTGACTTTTCCCTCCCTTTTGAGCTGCATAGTGATGCATCGAAGACAGGTATTGGCGCGGTCTTAAGTCAGAATGGACGTCCAGTTGCTTACTTCAGTGAAAAACTGTCGGGTGCTAAGCTTCGGTTCAGCACATATGACGTGGAGTTCTATGCTGTGGTACAAGCAATCAAGCACTGGAGACATTATTTATTTCAGCGTGAGTTCGTGCTTTTTACTGATCATGACGCACTGAAGTATCTTGGCAGCCAAGATAAGGTCTCTCACCGACACGCCTCCTGGATTTCCTACTTGCAGTAATTCACTTTTGTTATCAAGCACCAAGCAGGTATTACTAACAGGGTAGCTGATGCCCTGAGTCGGCGACACAACCTACTGTCCGAACTTCGACTTGAGGTACCTGGTTTTGACTCTTTTGTGGACCTCTACGTTACTGACCCATATTTCTCGCGAGTCCTTGTGTCATTACAACAGGGCGAGACATCTGACTTCGTCTTAGAGGATGGATTTTTGTTTCGTGGAGTCCAACTTTGCATCCCGGATTGTAGCCTTCGACTGCAGCTGATTCAGGATCTTCATTGTGAAGGTCATGTGGGTCGTGACCGCACTTTCCATCTGCTGGCTACTTCTTATTTCTGGCCATCCATGAGAAAAGAGGTTGGACGTTTCGTAACTCGTTGTACGGTTTGTCAGACATCTAAGGGGACTTCAACTAATGCTGGTTTGTACATGCCATTACCTATTCCAACCCATCCATGGACTGATATAAGCATGGACTTCGTCCTTGGACTCCCTCGCACTCAGCGCGGTGCAGATTCCATCTTTGTAGTTGTGGATCGTTTTTCAAAGATGGTACACTTCATTCCATGCAAGAAAACATCTGACGCAGTGGCTGTGGCCCAATTGTTTTTCCGTGAGGTCTACCGTATTCATGGTCTGCCGGCATGCATAGTATCCGACCGAGATACTCGGTTTGTGAGCCACTTCTGGCGCAGTTTATGGCGTATGGTGAATACTCAGCTCACATTCAGCAGTGCTTATCATCCTCAGACAGATGGGCAGACTGAAGTTGTCAACCGCTCTTTGGGTAATCTATTACGATGTTTGGTGGTGTATGGCCTTATTCCCCGCGGTCCATCAGACTTACTGAACTTGCCTAACAAGACTCGCGTACACGCGACTGCCGAGGAGCTCATTGATCTGATTCAACAGACCCACCAACGGACCCATGATCAGCTGGTGCTGAATACAGCAAAGTATAAGGCCAGTGCAGATGCTAAACGGCGTTCAGTTGAATTTGTGGTGGGTGATCTTGTATGGGCCGTACTGACCAAGAACCGCTATCCAGCTCATGAATACAACAAGTTGGCAGCACGCAAAATCGGTCCAGTAGAGATTATAGAAAAAATCAACCCCAACGCTTATCGCCTTCGACTCCCCAGCAATGTGAATACTTCGGATGTGTTCAATGTTAAGCACTTAATCCCCTTTGTTGACGCAGATTCAGACACAGAACCGGCTAAGGATTCGAGGACGAATCTTCTCTACCCGGGAGGAGATGATGCAGGCAGATTAGCGATAACTGAGGATTATAGGAAATTGGCGCTAGTTAGCAGGATTGGCGCTTCTGGTGTCCGTTTTCAGCCCATAATACCTTATTCTGAGCGGAACGACGAGACGATCAGAAACCATGAGCTTTGCTCGTGACGTATGGGTTTTTTTGGGCTTCCGGCGTCGTTTACTATTTTATTTTGAATTTTTAATGTTTTTTTAGAAATTTTCGGTTTTTTGTAATTTTCGTTTAGGGTTTCGTTTTATTTTCCTATTTAAGTAAACTCATGTAATCTTCATTAGCAGCTTATTATCAATCAAAGAAAAATCGAATTAGGGTTTTCCCTATTCCATCAGCTTCGTTGTGCGACTCTATCACTTTCCCTCCATTGTTTCCGATCGACTTCACCTGAGCTCCGATCATCTCTGATCGAGCTCCGATCTTCGTTTTCTTCAATGTTTCCTTTCTCAACCCGCAAAACTCAGATTCACAGCCCTCGTTCCACCTCCAACACCATCCTACCGGTTTCCGCGCTACCAGCACCGGCGATGCTGAAATTGAAATCGCAGGCTACATTGCCAAAATTGAATTCTGGCTCAATTTTTTTTTAATTGATTAAACTGAATAAGCTTGAAGAGTCCGCTGCGCAGCTGACAATGGCGGAGTTCATGAAGCGAGCCGTGATCCGTCACTGCTGACGTGGCGGATAATGCTTATGGATGGAACTAGTAAAGGCTTGGGGTGACACTTGTAACCCCCAAGCTTTTTATAAATTCTTTTATATGTTAAAATAATTTAATATATATATCATAAATCAATTTAATGTTTAAATCTAATATTGTTTTAGTGATAAATAATTTGATATATATTTTTTAAGATATGTAATTTTTAGTTAAACTAGGTTAATCTTGTAAGTGTACAAACGATTCACCCAAACTGGAAATTTGTACTAAAGTTTTGTGCTGATAAGTTTATGTATGAGCAGTGTTCAAGAAAACGGCCGCATGTGCGGCCATTTTCTTAATCCCGTTCTGATTTGTTGTAAATGGACGAATTACTCGACGACGAGAATAGTTAGTGGTATTTTTTTGCTCGTTTCTGCCAAATCTTCGGATCAATTGAATGTTTGAATAGGAACAGCTCGCTGGAATCAATTATGGTGGTTGCTTCTGTGTAATCAGCCGCTCGACATTAGGGTTATGATTAAGATTAGGGTTATGATTGCAGTATTGGTGATTACAATACTAATCCCAGACCAGTACCTTTGTTCTCAAACCCAGATCTTTACAATAAGAAGGGTGATTATGTAGTCTGACATTGATTTATCACAAATTAAGGGTTTAGCCTATAAGGCTATCCATCAGAAACACAAATATAAATAAAAAATATATATAATACTTACAAACGTTGTTGCACCAAGGTTTGTGGTTCCTCAACGGGCCCTCTGGCATAGTTAGTCAGAATCTCTGATTCTCCATGAAGTAAGTCCCACTGAGCCGCAGATAGGCGTTAGGGCAGTGATTAGAAGGTTGGTCACAGATCGGAGACTTCTATGTAGTAAGCGATGACCATTGGAACCAACTGTAATAAGAGTGAATCACTTTAATTCGAGCTTTGACCCTTGTAAATACGGTCTTGCTATGCTGTTCTCCAGAATGGTGTGTCCGGTTCTCTCTCTTTGGTATCCGAGCCGTGGTGGGGGTAGTTATGTGGTTATGATTAAGATTTATCACATATTTCTCTCTCTGATGAATATCTTCAGCAACCAAAATATGGTTAAGAACACATTAAAGGAAGAATATGATTTGCCTACAAATCTGGAAGCACTTAATAAGTGGACAATACCTAAAATCGAACCCAATTTAATATACAAACTAGGAACGTTTGAGAAGTTGGGTCTCAAACAGGTTGTAAAAACAACCGAAGAAACAATTCCTCTAAACTCAGATGAATTGACGATTAGATTACTTGATGAAAGTGATCTATTAACTTATAAAATATCTCATAGATATATTCATATTGGTTTAGTTCAAATCGCTATTAAACCATTAACCCTTGAAGGTTTACCAGAAAGCTTTATAGCAGCTTTACGTGATGGTAGGAACCTTGATTATAAACAATCATTAATGGGAATCATTCAAACTAGCTTGGCTCATGGCCCGGTCTATTTTGATGTTTATCCACATTTACAACTTTCGTTATCTGATATTAATAGATTGGATTCTTTAACGTTAAATGTTAAAACCCATGGTTATAATTATAAATCAAGAACAGAAGTTATAGCTATCTGTTATAGAATTTATTATAAACCACTTTTTACACTTTATCCCCAGTGTAGAATTATGGACAAACAAAATAACGAAACCATAATAATAGAATCCAATTTTAGTAAATCGAATATTTCGACAAGACGAAAAATAAAGTGGGAAGAAATAGAATTTCCTACAAACTAGACACTGGATCAGGTGATATCACCTCAATCAGTAAGTCAGAATAACTTAATAAATATTATTTAAACATCAGAAGGATCTGTTAATCTTTAATTTGAAGACAGCAAGATCAACAACATCGCCTCGGCTTAGTCGGTCGAATTCGATGTACTCTTTTATTTCGCCAATCAACTATAAGATTGAACAACCTCTTGAATCTTCAAGAGCATCAACATCTCAAATAAGAGATACAAAAAGAATTGAAAGGTTAATAATTGATCATATCATTAATGGAATTAACACTAAAGATTCGGAAATAACCGAATCTAAAATGAATTTTGATATTTAATTATGATTAGTGAAATTATTGATTTTAGTCATGGATCACAGGCAAGAAAAATTATTCAAATTGAGTTTGATTCAGATAGATGAAAACCGTTTAAAAATGGTTCTTTGAGTCTTATAATTCAACAGAGTTGAAAACTCTAAGTGATGAATTTTATAATTATGCAAACATAAGAATAGAATATTGTTCTTTGTTCATTGGTTTATTTCTACTGATGTTGAACAATATATTTCAACGCTAGAAAGAAATTATAAGTTAAGTACGGGTAAAAACATTACACAAATTTATCCACCTCAACAACCTTTTCAAATTGAAAAAATGGGAAAAATCATAATTTGTTGCTTTTGTTAAATTATTAGAAGATGATACTCTTCCAGCAACATGTCAACAAATTAATATGCTATTTAAACAGAATAATTATTATAATCTGTATTCAAGTGTTCTAGGAGAACAAATAGGTTCCTTACAAAACAGAGTGGAACAATTGATTGATGTAATGAAAACCCAGTCATTTATAGCTGGGAAACCAGTAGAAATAACTATGTCTAAGACAGTAGGAATGGCTACACCTAGTATACAGCCGCCTCCGATTGTCACAGGTTTTAAATTAAGACCTATGAATGACCTAGAAGATTTCTAGAAGAAAATTTTAAAATTTTAAAATTAACTACTCTTGATAAAAATTTAAGAAATAAGCTTATAGAACAACCAAATTATAAGCAGGTTTATCAATACCAGATTAATAAAATTCAAAAATAGGTAGATAAGCCAACTACGGGAAAATATTATTACCCTAGACCTACACCTGCAGATGTTCTAATAGAAGAATCTAATGAGATTATAACTATTTGCTATAGTGGTGGCCATATCTATGAATGAAACATAGATGGTTATGACAACCAACAAATACACAATGCAGTGCATTGAATGTTAATGTACTTCACGGTGTATAAAAATAATGGTAATAGTGATAAAACTACTGCTAACATGATTATAGCAGGTTTTACAGGCCAATTAAAAGGCTGGTGGGATAATTATCTCACTCAAAAAGATAAAGATGATATTCTGAATAGAATAAAACAAGAAGATAATATTATCTTAGAAGAGGTCGTCTATACACTGATCGTTCCTATTATACAACATTTAACAGGAAAATACTCTGGAAATGGCGAGAGTATTAGAACCTTATTACAAAATCTTAGGTGTAAAACACTTACGGATTTTAGATGGTATAAAGATACATTCCTAAGCAGAGTTATGGAACTGCCAGAATGTAATAGCACTCATTGGAAATCAAAGTTTATAGATGGTTTGCCCAGTTTATTTGCTGAAAGGATTAGAAAGATTCTTAGACAAAATCATCATTCTATTCCTTATGAAAGTTATACTTATGGTAAACTTATTGGAGTTTGCACTCAAGAAGGAATATCTCTTTGCAATGAAATCAAGTTGAATCAACAGCTTAAACAACAGATTTTTATGGAAAGATCACAATTAGGTAATTTCTGTGATCATCTTGCTATAGACAACCCCTTTTCTAGTAAACCTAGAAAACCAAAAAAGGATTATACACCTTATCATAAAAAGAAAAGATTTTCTAAAAAGAAAATTGAAGATAAAAAAGAGCGTAAATACGCTAGGAAAGAAAATAAATGGCAGAAGAACAAGTCAATGACTTGTAGGAAATGTGGCAAATATGGTCACTTTGCCAGTAATTGTTGGGTTAAACAAAAGATTAATAATCTTAAAGAAGATGATAGGATAAAAGAAATCGTATCAAAAATCCTACTCAATGAAAATTCAGAATCAGAATTAACTGATTTCTCTTCAACTAGTGAAGATCTCAAGGTTTTAAGAAATGAAAACCTAAATACAGACTCAGATTCAGACTGTGCTCCTTGCAAGCAAGGGCAGCCCTGTCTTAAACAGGATTCTGGAAATGAGGAAACATTATATAAAATGCAACTCAATTTCAAGATTTAGAAATTAATATGCTAAGCTTTAAAAAGCTATGAAACTTCTCAAGGATGTAAAAGATCCAGATTTAAGATTAAAGATTATTGACTAGCTTAATACAGCACCAGGAACTTCCGAAAAGCAAGGAATTCCTAAAGAAATTATTAATAAATCATATTAGTCAAAAAACAGAGGTATGAAAACCTATTTCTACACAGGATCTAATCATAGAGATTGATAATCTCAAAAGAGAAATTCAAGACATTAAAACAGATAATAAGCGTCTTGGTCAAAGGATTTCTAGAATTGAGAAAGGAAAAGACGTTATGACTTCTCATCAGGATATTGAAATTATAAGAAAAGATGATAATTTCTTATCTTCTCTAGAAATGTTCATAACACAAAAATGGCATGTTAAAATCAAGTTATTAATAGATAACTATTACTCGAAAGAGTTTACTGCTCTTGTTGACAGTGGAGCAGACTTGAATGTGATTCAAGAAGGATTAATACCTATGAGGTATTTTCACAAGACGACTCATACATTGTCTCATGCAGGAAGTAATAACCTTCAAATCAATTATAAATTACCCAAAGTCAAGGTATGTATTAATTAAAAAAATGCATACATACTAGTTTTCTTCTGGCTAAAGACATTACAAATCAAGTAATACTTGGAACACCTTTTCTTACTAAGATTTACCCTCTGAAAAGAGTTGATAGTAAATGAATAATAGGAACTTTTGAAGAAAAGGATATAACTTTACAGTTTATAAGTGAACCTCTAACAAAGGTTTTACATGAGGTTTATGACAGTATGACTGTTAAAGAAAATCAACTATATTTTCTGAAACAATAATTAAATATTCTTACTATCGAAGAAAAACTTCAAAATCAATTCTCTCTAGAAATTCCTAATGCTTTTTGGGATAAAAAGAAATATATTGTTTCTATTCCGTCTAAGGAAGGTTTTGATAAATACCAATTACCGACACAGGCTAGACCTTATCAAATAAATTCTACATACCTTGAAATGTGCAATAAGGAAATTGATACTTTATTACAGAAAGGATTAATTAATCCTTGGAAGTCTCTTTGGTTAGGTACAACTTTCTATTTTAATAAAAATAGTAAGCACGGTAGAGGAATTTCCAGGTTAGTAATTCATTACGATCCTTTTATCAAAATTCTTAAATGGATTAGATTTCCCATATAATGGATAAAATATCCAGTTCCTAATAAAAAAAGATTTGCTAGACAAACTTAATGCATCTGTTATTCTTTCAAAAATTTTTGAAAATAGGATGCAGTCAAATTCAAATTCAATTTCATAAGACTGATAAAAACAAAACAACCTTTAATGTTCCCTTTGGACAATTTGAATGGGATATTTACCCTTTTGGTCTAACAAGTACTTCTTATGAATTTCAGGAAATCATAGACAAAATTTTTGTCTTCTCAAAAATTCTCTAGATACACTTTAAACATCTAAAAATGTTTAGTGGAATGATAAAAAATGGTCCGGTATTATCCAGACTAAAAATGTCATTATTCCAAATAAGGATTAAATTTCCAGAAAATACTATGGACAAAATTCCAGTTAAATGTAATATTGATTTTGCTGACCATTTTTTGGCTACCATTGCAGGTGAAGAACAATTACAAAGGATTTATTTGACAAATCTTCATTTTGCAGGAATGATCCCAAATGGGAAAGGTTCTCCTCTTAATAAAGGTGGAGGCAGCAGTACCTCCTCTAATAGAGGTGGGAAAAGTCGTTGTAAAAAGCTGGAAATTCTGGCTCATTTTGGAAACAGGACGTTAATAAACATGTCTAAGGATAATGGTTACCAGAAATATCTGGAATCCAAAAGATGAAATTCTACGTCAGAAACAGAAGGTAATATTCCTTCTTCTTCCTATGCCAAAATATTAGCAAGTGAGGATGATGAGGCGAGTTATACTCCCTATCTCCTGAACCAAAAGCAAGAAGTAATACTTCTTCTTGAGGAAAAAGACTTCAGATGGATCAATGAACCATGGACCCTAATGAGACGATACATGGGAGAAGAGTCATACCGTTCCCGGATGTATAAAGGTCGTACTTACTATGAGTTATTCGCATGGAGAATGGTTGTGAATTCACCCACTACTCAGGCAACAAACCTGAAATTTATAATTTCAGCAAAATTGTCATCAAGAAGGTAATATCCCTTCAAGACTGGGAAATTTCACCCCTAAGCACAAAAGAGTTCTATTTTACTAATAGCACCAATCCCGCAAAATATAATTTCTGGGATTACAAGAACGCCTTTGACAAAGTTCTACTACATGAGAATCCAAGTCATATGCATTCTTGGTTTATAAAGGTATGTTCGGAAGTTTATAAATTCGACATACCTACTTCGTTTATAATATGGAGGCAACATTTTGGAACAGCGGAAGAAATTCTTCCAGAAGACTTTAAAGAGAAATTCTCAAAATGGGTGAAGATTTCACCAGGGGTATTAGAATATAAAGAAAAAAAAATCTGAAGATTGGAGAATTATATTCTCTTTTGTTCTTTATGGAATCTTCTATACCCTACATTTGGAAATAGACACCAATTTTTGATTATACAGACGAAATGCTCCCCTGCATAAAAAGGAAACCCACTCTAAGTGCTGGGACAAAATGTTCAGGATGAATCCATCCACCAAGAAGATTGTTGGCGATAACACTGTCTGCTATATTGACAATAATATTTCTATTTATGAAGACCAATTGAAGAAGGCTAAGGATATCTCCTTACAATTTATTTCTCAAACGATGAAATCCAAAGCGCAGGCTCTTACTAAAAAGGAGTTAATTGCAGCTTATATGGAAGAAATGAAGAAAGATCTGATAGACATGGATGATGAGACAATGTCTCACACCTCAAATAAAACCGACGTTTCTATGGCAACTTCGGGACAAAATCTTTTCCAAGATGCTCAAAATATTGAGCCAACTATTGAAGATATTTTTGATGCTATGCAAGCCGAACTTGAAGAACGGTTTTTACACAAAATGTGGATTTGGGAGAATCTTCTCAACAAAAAGACAAGATGAAGTGAGAAGTCTATTTTGCACTAGTGACCTTCATAAGTGGCCACTTACTAATAAAAGACAAATCAACTGAAGGCATAAGAGTCCGTGTTCAGGGCCGCCATCGTTGAATTTGAAGGCAAAAGTATGCCGACATGGAGAATCTCCACTATAGATAAATAGTGTTTGGTCCCATATGGTTTTGGACCTCTTTCTTTTTATCTTGCTATATAAGAGTGTATGGTGTGTATGAGAGAAACAAGCCTTGGATAAGCAATTGACTACCAAGCATAAGCTCTCCCTTCTCTCTAAATATTTCCCTGTAAAAAAGTTTGAAGTTTTAATAAAAGTTTGAAGTATTGAAGTATCCCCTGGTGCAACAACGATTGTAAGTATTTTCTATAGTTTTTATTTATATTTGTGTTTCTGATGGGTAACCTTATAGGCTAAACGCTTAATATGTGATAAATCAATGTCAGACTACACATAATCACCTTTCTTATTGTAAAGATCTGGGTTTGAGAACAAAGGTACTAGTCTGGGATTCGTAAAGTAATCACCAATACTGCAAGGTTTGTGGTTCCTAAACGGGCCCTCTGGCATAGTTAGTCTCAATCTCTGATTCTCCGTGAAGTAAGTCCCGCTGAGCCGCAGATAGGCGTTAGGGCAGTGATTAACGGGTTGGTCAGAGATCGGAGACTTCTATGTAGTAAGCAGTGACCGTTGGAATCAACTGTAATAAGAGTGAATCACTTTGATTCGAGCTCTGACCCTTGTAAATACGGTCTTGCTATACTGGTCTCCGGAACGGTGTGTCCGGTTCTCTCTCTTTGAACCCCCAGGAACTTCTGAAAAGCAAGGAATTCATAAGGAAATTATTAATAAACTATATCTAATGAATGAAGTTTATAGACGGATTAGTCAAAAAACAGAGGTGGCAAAACCTTCTTCTACACAAGATCTAATCATAGAGATTGATAATCTCAAAAAAGATATTCATCAGAGAGTGAATCACTTTGGTATCCGAGCCGTGGTGGGGTAGTTATGTGGTTATGATTAAGATTTATCACTTAATTAGTGACTGAACCAATATAAAGCCCATTAATTCATAACATGAATATAACAGTCATAAATTATTAAATTAAGTCATCTGGGTTTGAATAACAATATTGTACTTAAACTTTTTATTTGATCTAATATATTAAAAGGATCTTCTTAAGTATAAATTTCAAATTAAAATAATATAATACTATACTATACAATAAAGTAATGTATATATTTTAAAAATATAGAAAATTCATAACCTATTAGTTCCGATTAATCCTTGGGGACTCCATTCGCCCGATTCCTGCCTAACGTTTTCTTAAATACTGTGTATGAGTCAATTACAAGATAATCAAACGTGTATTGTTTTGTTGTACAAAATGATATCTCTATTCAAAATCTTTCAATTTTTCATCTACTATCGAACACTAAATAGTGAAGAGCACTTCACGACAAGATAGAAGATGATTTCTTATCAAATTGTTTGTTTGTCAACAGTGGCGGATCCAGCGGCTCTCGCTAGGGAGTCCTAAAAAAATTTTGTAATAATTGTAAAGAAAATTAAATATAAAATATATTTTAATTGTTAATCAATAAATTTATATTGTATTGTATCTTTATAATTTAGTGGTCTAAAAATAAGTTAATCAATGTGAGAAAAAATAAATAATATGAAGTTGATTGTTGATTTTATAATAAATCATACTTAATTAAAACATACAACTTCAAATATTTAAACATTACTCTTAGTTATAAGACATGAACATCATACAACTCATTTGGTAATGTTGGAACACAAGGTATAAGTGGGGTTGGGGTTCAATTCCTGGTGGAGGTTTTTTTTCTTCTAGAAATCAGGAGGGTTGTGGACCCCAGGCCCCCTGAAACCGCCCCTGATTGTCAATATTGACAAAGCAATATTTGAAACAGTTTTATTATTCGAAATAGTTTAATTCTTTTTTAATGTTACCGTTTTTATTTTTGTTGGTCACCCTCTATCAGGGACGGAGGTAGGCTGACGCCACTTGGGCTCAAGCCCTACCTCTTTTGGGTTATAGCAAATTGGCCTGAGTAACTGGCCTGACATTCAATAAAATCATGACGAAGACCTACCACATTTCATTAATAATCATATTCCACGTTGCACTAAATTGGGCTCAAGTCAGTAGACTGCATTAGCAAATTGGGTTTTTGCCAGCCCAAATTATATTTCGTTAGCTTTACATATGTTCTTTTTGCTAAAATTCAGTAAATTAAAATTTTAAAATTGAAGTAACAAACTTCAATGCAAGCTTGCGGACTACGGTCGACCTCAAAAAAATTTTAGCCCTACATAGATTGATTCCTGGCTTCGTCCCTGCCCTCTATTGCAATTCATGGATACGTGTATGTTGATGCTCAAATGCGCAGGTAATGTGCATGGCACGTGTTTGAAGTCTGAACGTATCTCATTCTCATGATGAATTCGTTTGACTTTGATTGATAGATGATGACGTTGACGACGACGCACGAGATTCCATTAGCAGAGAAATATGAAAATAATCCCTCGGACAGTGGTATTATTGTAATAAGGGAACAATATGAAGGCCAGGATGGTAAATACACAATCTGCGCGCAACTTTTTGTCGAAATCGATTTTTCTTATTTATTTTAATATTTTCTTATTTTAAATTCCTGGAGGAAGAAGGTGAACATTTCATATGAAAGAATAAACAGCGCTAGAGACCCACTGTAAAAGAGAGAGAGAGGGAGAGAGAGTGTGTGTGTGTAGAGGGTTTGATGCGAAGCGATCGAAAGTAATTGAAGCGATTCGTGTCGAGAGGATCGAAAGTAAAGGGTTGTTTTGTTTAGCCGAATCGCTCGTGGATTTTGAGTTGCGAGATCTTTGGAGCCCTAATTCAGTGGCGCTTCTTGGTTTGGATCGAGTACAGAAGCCATGGGTGCGTATAAGTCGGCGACGGCTCCGGAGTCTTTGCAGGTTAGTTGATTTTGTGGCTTCCAAGATTAGATTAGCGGTGGAGGCTTTGAATGCTTTGCTTATCCGAAATTTCAGCTTAGTAAATTTGATGTTGGATTTTGCTTTGTTCCGGGAATTTAGTTCTTGGGGACAGTTAACGCTACTACTGACTGTAAATGGTTTTTTTAATTTCTTGTTCTAATATTTGCCTGATACAAGTTTTGTTTGAGTCTTGATGAAAAGTAGTTTGCTCACTCCTGTGACGTTTTGTGATCAAATGGACAACATTACTTGTTCAGGCTGATTCTTTATTCTCTCTGAATCCTAAGTATTAATTGCAGCGTGTGAAGGTGTATCGCCTCAACGATGAAGGAAAATGGGATGATCAAGGGACTGGTCATGTCACAGTAGACTATGTAGAGGTCAGGGTGGTTTTTCCTGTGTTGCCTTCAGTATTTGTTTGCTTTTATAGTCAAGTATTGCCATTGAAAGCTTCTGTTGGCTACTTATTAATGTGCAGGAGACAGAGGATGTGGGCCTTGTTGTTCTTGATGAAGAAGATAGCGATCCATTACTTATCCACCGCATTTGCTCAGAAGATATCTACAGGAAGCAAGAAGGTAACTTAAGTTTGATATATTCATTTGCTGGAATGTTTGCTTTCTTAGCCCTCCTTCTCTTTTTTTCTGCCCCTAGACACTATCATATCTTGGAGAGACCCAGAAATTGCTACTGAATTAGCTCTGAGCTTTCAAGAGTCTGCTGGGTGCACATTTATATGGTAACTGTGGAACTTTTTTAAGATTGAACTTGCACCAGATATATGAGTAAGCTTCTCGAAAGATACTACTAAACCTGTTTACTCCGGTAGGGACCAAATAATTACTGCCCAAAGGAATCTCGAGTCTAAGGCTCCAAATGGTAAGTCATCTTGAAATCAAGTCTCCTTCGGAACACCAACTATATGCAAAATTAGTTGTGCACTCCCTTCATCTTGCTTAACTTCAGGGTTGATCACAATAGCAGAATAGAGCGCTTTTATGGTGATATAAGCTGTTAATCTAACTGCCTATCAGTATGCTTCAGACTACTATTGTTATTGCATTGAGGTGATCGACTGTGGGACATGACCATTCAGCTGTTTGATATGTGTAAGCATAGTACTTTAGATAGGGAAGTGGTCAAGTAGATGTATACGAAATTATTCTATCAGAAGCAAATATATTCTTTTCCTGACCTGCCCTTGTACTCTCATTGCAACATTTTTTCTTTTATGTGATCTGCTCCTTAATGTCGCCCTTTCTAAAATGCTGTTATATTGTTTGTTTTGCAGACAAGACATCTTACGACAGAAGTGGGCTGAAAGAGTTGCCTGCCATAGAGCTTTCTACGCTCCCTTCACTATTGAAGGTGTTCATAATTTGTTGCCTAGTATGAATTCATGTAGATATCGTTTACCATACTGAGTATGCAGATGTGTTTAGTGTGACTTAGAAGACATAGATAGAACTGTTGTGGTCAGCTTGTGCGCCCTGTTTCAGATTCGTCTTAACTGTTCCACACAGTTCATTTGTTTGTTTGCATGTATGCACATTGTCACACACAGATAATGCTCAATTCAGTATTTACACTTCCATGACAACTTTTACAACCAACAAATATTTAGTTACTCATAATATCTTTAAATAGTCAAAATTTTCACAACACCCTTATTTGTTATGACTCTGTTGTTCATTCAGATCGTTACAGAAAGTGAACGTGCAGACCAGATGCGGCTGACTGAACTTTTACTCAACGATGTAAGATTAACCTAAAAGTCAGTGATTAATTCTTCAAGCATTTTTGTGTTCTGATTTGTATGGTTCATTTGAAGGTTCTGTAACATTGTACTATGACTATCTTGATAGAAGTTGATTTACTCATGTGCTGTTAGTTGTATCACCATTTGACTTTTGGAGTGTACAGTGTGTGCCCATTTTGTAGTATTGGCCTTGTTGAAGAACTGTATTCTGACGAATAAATTGTGTTATGACATGAACAACATGCCCGGTGGTCATTATTGAAGGTTATAATTTGTTTGTCAGTTTGTTTTTGTCTTAGTCATGTGTAGGCCACTGATGTATTTTATGTGACGACTTTTGGGCTGCTACTTACAAAAAAAATTTGGTATAACTGATAATTTGATTCAAGCCACATTCTTACAGAAGCATTAGAGGGGATCATGGTTCAGCACTCTTGTATGATTGCATGTTTTGCTCGTCTGATTGCACCTTTTTTGGATTGAATTTCTGTTCTCCATTGTAAATCATCTTTCTCATGTTTCCTCAGCAAGAGATCTTCAAGAAACTAATGGACCTTTTCAGAATCTGCGAAGACTTGGACAACAAAGATGCGTTACACATTATTTACAAAATCGTGAAAGGAACAAGTCAGTTTTTTTACTCTGTGGTTATACGGGCCTTAAGAATTGATATCTATTAGTCATCAGGATTATCAAGCGGATAGTCAAACTATCATCTCACAGACAACAAAAATCATACCTCGTTCAGATTTTCTAGAAACATCTGAGAAATATTTGTATCAATGGTTTGGTGAGAAAAAACAGTTACGAGTATTCATGAACAAAACTCAAAGAACTACTGTGGCAATTCAAACTGAGAACCCCAGAAGTTATAACCTATGTAGCACGGACACTCCATTTTTTGGAGACTTGCCATGTCCGTGTCCCGTGTCCGTATCCGTGTCCGTGCTACATAGGTTATAACCATAATCTGTTTCGCTAAACCAGATATGTATATGTGATTTCTGCATAAGACTCATGCTTTTACTGAGTATGTGTTGCAATTTGCAGTCTCTTTAAACAATTCTCAAATTTTGGAGAAACTATTTGGTGATGACTTGCTGATGGATATCATTGGATGTTTGGAATGTAAGTTTATTATCTGTTGTCAAAGTGTGTGTATTCTCCCTGATGTGGGCTCTGTTCTTATTAATTTCTATGCATATATATTGTTAAATTGCTTCATCATGATTTTATTGAAATTGGAAGGTCGGGCACTTTGAATAATTCTGCAGTTTGTGCATTCCCATATAATATTAATCAATGACTGTCTTATTTTTCTATTGCAGTGATGACTCATAATCTGTAATAATGCCTTTCCCTTGTCATAGTATTGGAGCAGTGATGGCTTCATTGTTTTCATTATGCAGACGATCCTGAGGTTAAAAGTGCTCAGCATCATAGGGAATTTTTGAAAAACCATGTGGTGTTTAAAGAGGTAAGGATAAGGTAACATATTGTTATTGATGGTTTCCACCATCTTTGCCGGACGTGGTTGTATGAATTGATGGTATTGCCAATTTAGGAAGGAGCTTTTATAAAAGCATCTTCATTCGCCCAATCTTAAAGTTGTCTGTTCACACCCTTTTCTCTGTCAGGCCATACCTATTAAAAATCCAGTAGTGTTATCAAAGATCCATCAGACATACAGAATTCGTTATCTGAAGGTTCGCTTGTATACCTGATCACATTAGTAGGATGACGATTTTGTGGTTATATCTCACATGGCTGTTTGTTTTAGGATGTCGTCTTGCCTAAAGTGTTGGATGAAGCTACAGTTTCGAATCTCAATTCAATAATTCAATCAAACAATGTCATTGTATGTTTTCTCACTTTTTACATAAAACTAGAGAACTACCTGATTATCGCTTCTGACTAGTGTCTTTTTTGATAGGTTGTCTCTTTTCTGAAGGATGACAGTTCTTTCATCAAGGAACTATTTGCAAGATTAATCTCGTCTACAACTTCTGCAGAATCCAAGAGAAATCTGGTAACTGTTGATTGATAATTTGTTAACTCGGCATGTTATGATCAATTCTGGTGTTTATTGGATCATGTGACTGTATCTGTTTGTCTAAGAGTCCATTTGCAATTTACCTGCAGGTTTTTTTCTTGCACGAGTTTTGCAACTTAAGCAAGAGTTTGCAAGGGGTACAGAAAAATCGTCTCTTTAGGTATGATGTTTACAGTCTACAAATTTGTTCACTATGCATAGATGTTACTTAGCTCAGTATTATCTATATTTTATTGGAACTTAAGAAGTTTATGAGGGTACGTGTTAATTCATTGGTGTGAAATTTGTCTTCTACTTGTATGATTTATTTGTATGGGATCATAGAGTTATGCTGATTATATTTTGTTTCCATTTTGGTTTAGGGATCTGACAAATGAGGGTATTTTTGATGCTGTCACCACTGCTTTGCGGAGTGAAGAAAAGAGGCTTGTTCTTGCAGGGTATTGATGACAGTTTACTGTTTTTGTTTTTATTTATGATTGCATATTGATTCTTTGTAACCAGTTTATTTAATTGTTTCAGGACAGATATCCTTCTTATTTTCCAGAACCATGATCCAAATCTTCTTCGCAATTATGTCATTCAACAAGAGGGAAATCTACTCCTTGGACTTCTTGTATGTTTTCATTTACCTTTTTTCATATTAACAACTGTCAACAGCATATGTTAGTTGGCTGAAGACGCTAGAATAACCATCATTTTAATAACAAAGCGACGGCTGAACAATCTGCACCACTAGTCAAACACAGCTCAAAAACAAATAGAACCCTGAAAGCAGGGCCGGTCCTGAGGTTTCAGAGGCCCTTGGACGATGGGACTTCTTAAAATATAAAAATATTTATATTTATTTAAATAAACAACTGCATATAATATTTTTTTTTTGAGATGCAACTGCATATAATATTAACCTGACATTGAAACAACGTCTCATTACATTTTAATTTGTAGTGCGATTTGAGCTTCTCTTTTTAGCCAATAATCAAAAACCTTCTAATTGATATAATCAAATTATTAAATTTGTATTCTTTTACCCACAATATAAGTAACTTTACCCACAATATAAGTAATTTAAAATTATACATATATAGCATTTTTGAAAGAAAAAAAAGTGGACCCCCCTTCATGGTGGGCCCTTGGCTTTTTCCAAGGTTGCTATGCTATCAGGGCCGGCACTGCCTGAAAGTGTTGTTATCCTTGTTAATAAAGAGCGGAATGTATATTTAATTATGCTCTCAATGGATCATAATAGATAGTTGGCATGCACATAAACGCATACGTTGATGCTAATACCTGGTCTTTCAATTGGTATCGGGATGAGAATTAGGCTAATAATGGATGCAAGGTCTATGATATGATAAGTAGTTTTGACTCATAACAGGATTTATTTACAAAAGAGGAAAACATTGCAACTGAAAGAATGAGACAGATTCTATTATATGAGAGATCATATCAACCTCTCTATTATCGTTGCTGGTGCGGTGCAGCAGACCACTGTTTTGGGTTTACTGTCAATATTATCCACACGCCGATGATCTCATATACATTAATTTGTGAGTCGTGATTTGATGAATTTGAAACATTTGTTCTTGTTCAGGTTGAGGGTCTGGTAGCAGACTTTGGTGGCGATATGAATTGTCAGTTTTTGGAAATTATTCGCTGTTTGCTGGATACATATACCTTGCCACCTACTCAGGTATATACCTAAATCTTTGCTGCAAACATTCTTGCATTTATCTTCATCTTTATCCATGCATTAGTCGTCATTTTAATATCTTTCTCCCTCATGTGAGCTGAACTTGCAACTCTTAGTTACATATTTAGTGTTAGACCAATATTGCTTTTTGAATCGTTTTCAATGGATCTCATAATGGAATCTGAATCTCATTACATCATCACGTTAGTGTAGTAGATATGGTGCATCCGTGCATATAAGATTCTTATCATTGAGCACAACCCAAACATAATCATTAAGAATTTACTTATCTATTTGATGCAAGAAGCTTCATATTGAAGCTTGTGAATGATCTTTGAATGCATCATACAACGATTTACTTGTTTAAGTAACTTATGGCGCTTTGTACATGTGCATTATCTATGTATTTCTTATGATGCAGTTATTCAATTATTATTTTTCTTTCTTTTCTTTCCTTTTGTTTTCAACATTTAACTTTATGTAATTATAAATGGGCAGAATCGTTCACTATGATAATTGCTTTTTGTTTGTGGCATCTAGCTCTTCTTTTTCCCTCGTTATTTCTTTGAACTGACAGTAAAGTCGTCATTCATATAATTGAAATTTGAATCTGTCAAAAATGCCTGTCATTTCTCCTATTATGTTACAGAGGGATACTATTGTTGATATTTTCTATGAGAAGCATTTAAGCCTGCTGGTGGGTGTTATAATATCATCATGCCCTTTTGGAGCCACGCCAGAAATACTATCAGGCATCTGTGATCTGTTGTGTTATTGTGTTCTACAACACCCGTACAGAATAAAGTAAGTTCCCTTGACAAGTTTTTTTGGCTTGCATGTTTGAGTCTCTTGATATTTTGCTTGAACAATATTTTTTCTTGCAGGTGCAATTTTTTAGCAAACAATTTGGTAGAGGGAGTTTTGTTTTTGACTCAAAGAAGAGAAAGATACTTGGTAGTATCAGCTGTACGATTTGTCCGTACAATTCTCTCTCGTCCTGTGAGTTGACTCATACTTCAGTGATGTGCATTTTAGCATGCAATGCTTATGAATTTCAGAATCTCGTAGGAGCATCATTATTGAGGCCTAAATAGTTTTTTTTTGAGATAATGAATTTCATATGCCATAATCTTTCTGCTGTGCTTGTAAGTTGTAACCATTTCATTTCGTCGTTTGGCTGACGGCATTGGAAAATTTGCAGGATGAGCATCTGATATATCATTTTATTGATAATAACATCTTGAAACCAGTAGTGGAGGCATTTGTTGCAAATGGAGATCGCTATAATCTCTTAAATTCTGCAGTTCTTGATCTTTTTGAATACATTCGAAAGGTTTTTTTTATCTTTTCCTATTCTCCTAGTCTTTTCTTTCATTTGTGCTCCACTATTATTTTTTCATTGATTTGAATATCTATGCAGGAAAATTTGCAGCTATTACTAAGATATATAGTCGAGTCTTTCTGGAACCAGTTAGTCAGATTTGAAAGTTTGGCATGTATTCACTCGTTTAAAATCAAATATGATCAGGTACTTTGATTTCGTGTTTGCTGTCACCAATGTAAAAAGTGTGATTACTGATTTCATGTTATTTGCCGTGCAGATTTCAGAGGACATTGATAGAAGAACCAATTCTAACATCAAAGACTCACAAAACAGTCCAGATGAGGGCACTTTGGACAAGGATGAAGAAAAGAATTTTAGTGGAAACAGGTTTTATTTTATAACAAATTTAAATATGCTTCCTTTTGATAATTTTGAGCTTTTCTGAGTTCGCTTGTTTAATCAGTGACGGCGAAGATGCAAGATCTGCATCTCATTCCAACAAAAAACTAGCTCAAATGAGTCCCGTCAATGATGGTGTTGCTGGTCACCCATCTACTAGGTACTCCAGATACCTGTTACTTGGAGCACTTATCGGATTTGCATGTCTGCCTGAGCAAACACATCCTCCCTGTTTCTTAATGTAGCTCAAAATCGGCTATCCTGGTGGATTATGATGACGACGACGATGATGAAGACTATCAACCGCCCCGCAAAAAACATTCCAAAGCATTTAAAGGCGACGGATGTGTCGTTAAGACCCCCAATTCAAAACGGAAGATGCTAACGACGGATAAGGAGTCAGAGTTGACGAAGAAGCAGGATTGCGAGGATATTGTTGCCAGTCCATTGTGTTCGGCTGTTAGTCAAGCAGAACTGCTTAATGAAGAAACACTTGACCGTGCAAAAGCTGTTTCGTACTCAGGTGAGGCAAATGAGAGGTCAACCGATGGTAGACGGTGTGAGGAAGGATCTGGTAGTGATGAAAGCTATTTTGACAATGAGAAGTCAGTCGGTTGTGGAAATTCAGATAGAGAACCCATCAAGGAAAACTCAACTCGTTCTGATGAGCTTGACAACTACAAATCCCTGAGAAATGAAAATCCAGATGACAAAGAACCTGCTTGTCAGGAAAGTTATTCCAGTAAGCAGATGTATGTTAGGAGTGATGAAGAACAACATGGGGAGGATCCTTCCATTCTGATCAGCGAACAGAGTTGTGAAGAAGAAACCGGGAAGAAAGACCTACTCAACACCGGACGTTATTTGGTTGATAAGAGTTCAGATATAAAAAACACGCAAGGGGCGAAACCAAATGACCAGAAAGATTGTCTGGTGGACAGGAATTTGGTAGAAGAAAACCAGAAGAGTGAACCATATGATGATAAGAAATCTGACGATGAAGATTGTCCTGTTAAGTCAGAAAAACCTTCACCAGAGCTGTCAAGAAATGGTTCTTGAGTTTCACAAAATTGCATTATCGGCTATGCTTACTGTAACACATGCAAAGATGATTCTAACCCAAACACTGTACATTCAACATACAAGGGTTTGAACAAAGAGTCACACTCCTTTGAAGAGTTGTGTTTGGTTCTTCATCTGGCAGTGGCCATCATCCTAAAGCTTGGTGTCAATTTGGAGTTGGCAAATAATTTCGTCAGCGGAGCGTATATCCGGAGTATTGGCTGAGAGTTCCATCAAAGCTTCTTTTCGTTTCAGTTCGTGAGGTTAACTTGGTCATCTGTATTCTGGTGTTTCAGATATTCTTCAGATTAGAGATACATTTTGTGTGTGTGTGTGTGTTGAAAATGTGAATGAGACTATGTTTCCTGGATCAACACAAGGCATAACAAGCAATGCTTCGGCGGAGTCGGCGCCCTGTTTCTCGTTTTTTTCATTTTGTTAAAATCGAAACTGTCTAATATGGCTAATAGATTTTTGCTCGGACTTGGACCGAACTCTGTCACTTTATTAACCCGGGAGGCCCAATAAGGCTTTTTTCAAAACAGCGTGCTGAGATTCCCTCCGCAACCGGAAGCCCTAAACCAACCGCTTCGTCTTCATCTGCTTCGAGTTCCGCAACGATCGATCCTACGGCATCCGAACGGAATTGTCGAGTATGCCAATGCGGCGCAGTGTTCCACCGCTGAAGCACGGTGCTGGATTGCGTTTCAAATTCTAAAAATTTCAAAGCAATTGTCGAGTATGCCAGTTGCTCAGGTCAGACTGTCTTTCTTCTTCTTCTTTTTTTTGTTGAAATTGGGACTATTAATAATACATAAGTTAAATGAATCTTAGTGTCTTTTATTCTCTTTTGGTTTTTCAAATATAAAGCAATCTTATGAATATATACTTGTATTAGATTGGTTAGATATGGTTCATCTTCTAGAAGACAATCTTGACAAACTGATATGAATATATTCATTTAGAGCACTGAATATAAATCATGCACCAGGTGTTTCCAATTTGTAAATACTTTTTTTATCCTACCTACTTATAAAAACTAGGTCCATTGATGATGCTAAAGTGACCAGTTAGTGCTTATGTTTGTTCTTGATACTTACATAAGTCTATTCTTGATAAGCTACATTTATTTTTTATAAGCAATAATTTACCTAATTGGATCAAAAAAAAAATAAGGAAATCTAATTGGATATTGTCCCACTTCTGACTCAGAAACTTCCTTTTTATAAATTTGAAAGGAAATTGCAAACAGGTATTCAGAGCAGCTAAAGATCAACTACAAGGAAGCATTAGCTCTTCCGGTCCAACCTGACAATGGATGCTCTTCCCGATCACCTTTTATATGAAATTCTATTACTCACTCCTTGTAAATCCTTGCTACGCTTCAGGAGCCTTTCCAGACAATGGCGTGACATAATATCAAGTCACAAGTTCGTCATGGACCATCTCAAGCTCCACAAAAAGCGTAAATCAAGCCATTATGTCATCTCTTGTTCCTACTCGGCTCCTTCCATCACTTTGTATCCCGACAGCGGAGAGCCCTTCAAACTGGATCTGCCCTTTTCTTGCACCCATCATTGGGATGAGTTTATTATTAGATCATCATGCCATGGTCTCTTATGTGTCACATTTTGGACAGCAGCATCCTCAAGATCAGACTTCCTCTGGAATCCCATAACTCGGGAGTACACGGAGCTTCCTGCCGTCTCTGCTGAAACATCTAATATTGCACTTGGATTTGATCCCACCACCAATGATTATAAAATTGTTGTAATGGCACAAACACTGGATATCCAAAACCGGAAAATCATCATACAGACGGTGAAGTCCAATGTGTGCAGGAAAGTAGAGGATCGAACTCAGTACATGCCGGTTCATCGTTCAGTGGCCATAGATGGGTATATTTTCTGGCTTGCCACGGGTCTGCAAAACTCTTATGCTGTCCTGAAATTTGACTTGGCTTCTGATCATTTAACTGGCATCCCCTGCCCACCACAAGCCACCGTCATAAAATCAAAGCACGATCAAATAAGACTATCACTCCATGAGTGTGGTGGAAGCGTCCAGTTAGTAAGATTTGAACTTGAGGATGCGATTCAATGGAGTATGAAGATCATCTGGTTACTATCCACTGCTGATGGGAGCTGGAGGGATATTAGCAGTCGGTATAAATCAGCAGTGCATAAGTCATTTCAGGGCTGGGATGGCCCTCTTGGATTTACATCTGAAGCGGCCGTTGTGATTGACAGGGCTCATCGTAATTACGTTTGTAAAGATAATGGACTTGAGATGAGAGGCGTTCGGTCGTCACTCAAAGATTGTCATTATCATCTTCTGCACTGCGAGAGTTTGGTTTCACCTAGTGACGCAATTGGAGTCACAAGAAATAGCAAGCGCTAAACCGGCCTATTAGAACAACAGTTTACAATGGCTAAAATATGCAACAGAGTGATCATTATGTCAATAATCACCTAATTTGATATAATTCTATTATCTTTCTTAATATTTTGTTGTTTATCAATGATTCATTTTGAAATTACAATCCGAAAATAGCCTAGGTTTCTCTTCAATCCTCACTTGTTGGTTTCACATATGCATTGTGATCTAAGTTTTTCAGTTCCATAGATATTTTCTCTGGAAATCAATATGGAAACAGAAAATTAAGAAGATTAAAGGATGACTTTTCTAATATCACGGGATTAGATTTGAGTTATAGAATAAAATCGTGTGATTAATGTTTTATTTGACAAATATGCTCTCAAATGATCCGGTCCAAAGGGCATATTTTTGTGAAAAGTACAAACCAATTATAGCCATTGATTTGATCATTTGGACGGATGAGATTAAATTCTATATTAAATTTCGTTTATGATTGATTTCTCGGTGACGAATTATAAATTATTTGTAACAAACTATGTCGTTCTTTTGGTTTCTCAGTGATGAATGAATTGTAACCCAGTTTTGACGAAATTTACATTTTGCACCAAAAATATGATTTATACCTAATATTTACTTCTCTGATTAAATCAATTAAAATAATTGATATCGCATATGTTCTTTTTCCTTATTTTTGAAACTTATTGATCATGAAAACTTCAACAAAATATCTAAACCGAGGATGAGTCTAATCAAAGCTGATTTGAAATTAGCGGTTTAATGAGAGAACAATATTGTGGTTTAGTGGAAGAATTTCAACCATGACACTTTTTTCACAATTTTGTGGAAGAATCACAAGGTGCAAAATGGTAAAGGTGCCCAAGGTGGCCTAAGCTCCAAGTGTCGAAGAATGTACTGATGATGATTTGGGGTAGATGTGCGGATCCATGCATGGTAAAGGTGCCAAACTTGGCATGCGCTTCAGAAGTGGAGAAATGTACTAGATAATTTCGGATCCGGTCGAGATGCTTTGCTAGAGCTTCATATATCAATATATATGTACTAGATGATAAGGCGTCATATGCATTGTAATATTTGAATAATTGTCCTCATTATCAAAAAAATTGAGACAACAATGTAACTGATTTTAAATTTCATCCAAAATATAGTTTTCTTCGTGTAGTGTAGTTCAATTAGATCAAGTGTATAAGTTTTCCTAGTTTCACCTATGGCATGGACTTATTTTTCGTTATTTGATGAATGTTTTCCTCTTACTCATCCTTGTGGACATATCTATCATTTTGTGGAAGTGTACGTGAAGGTTGCTATGGTTCTTTCATGGAGGTGTGTGTTGATTCATGGATTTCAAGTTAGACGTGATAAATGGTCTATGCCTCGAAGCAAGGAATGATTGAAGTTCAAATCCGTATGTATGCCCTTTGGGTGATCGATGCTTCAATGACTAGAAATATATATGTTACACAAGAAACGCTTATGTAAAAAAAGGTTTAATTTGCATATAAAAAATAACACTTTACTAAATACTCTTTATTTCGGAAAATTTTTCAATTTGTGAAATTTGAGCAAATTAGTTCCCAATCAATTTAACTTGACTATTTATTTACTATTTTACTCGCTTTCTATAAAGTGTTGTTAGCAAAAGCGTTTTATGTAAATTTGATCTTGAATTACTGGGTTATTTATTGAGCTTGATGAAGTCTGATGTTACGTACTGGAATAATAGGGAACGTAAGGGATGCATTTGTATTTTGTGCAACTTCTCCAGTATAAAAGAAGTGTAATCGGAGGATAAAAATCAACAAATGAATTAAACTCCAATTTCTCATCTCAACTTCTATCTCGCTTCTCATCCCATTCTTCTCTTCAAACCCTAACCCTCATCTTCCTCAAATCCTCCTCATCTTTAGTCTGCATCATTGGTGCTTTTTCATCGAGAGTTGAGCATCATGGCAACATATTTCAGTCCGTATGATAGCATCCCGTCGGAAACTGAGTTTGAAGATTTCAGTGGTCAAGACGTGGATGGATGGCTCTGTCAGATAGAAAGTTTCTTCGATCGATATTTGATGGCTCCGGAATAGAGGCTCGCAGTGATTCACAACTACCTAGTGGAGAAGCCACGTATTGGCATTACGAAATGTATATGAGCTGGAGACTCACCACTTGGAAAAGTTTTGTCACCGACCTTAGACACCGTTTCAAGCCAACACAAACCCTAATAAATCAACAGGAGGTTATCAAGGAACCAGATGCCGGCACAATTGATTTGTCTACCATTGTTGCTGAAGAGCCGGATGGTGACAAAGAGACCGAGATAGTCGTTGTGGCTGATACAGAGGTAACATCTGGTATATATTCAGCTGATTTCTCGTCGATGTTGGTGTTGAATGATGCTGAGATTAGTGAAGAGTGCTTTGGTACTAAGTTCTGTTCCGTCAAAAATACCTTGTCCTCATGCCTTCTACCTGTTTGCGAAATTGTATCAATGATTGTTCCATCTATTTTCATGAAAAATATAGCTCGCTTTGGAAATTGGTGTGGCATCATGACTTTTCAAGGTGCCGCATTAAGTCTTAACCCACCAAAAAAGCCTCCTGATAGTTTCTTGAATGCACAACAAGTCTTGAAGCAATTGGGTGTTACAAATATCTCATCTATGATCCTTATTTTGGTGTGTAAATTTGCTGAGGTTCGTTGGAGAAACACAAGCAAGCATGTTATTTCCAAAGTTCCTGTTTATTTTGGTGATCATTTGACTCCAGATGACCTTTCTGTTGGTGCCATTGCAATGGTTTTGATTAAAACAGGGGAGATTCGTGGGGTGTATCCTAGCATTAGTGTCAAAAATATCATGGATATTGTTCCTACTTACTTGAATGACTCGCTGCGTCAGAACACTCAATATGTTGGAGTGATTACGTGGATGAATTTGATGAGAATTATCAATGAAATGGCTGCAGCCGTCATAGTTTATGGACTGGACAGGGAGGCTATCAGTGTTGGTGAGAAAAAGGTTCTGATTCCTTATCTTGGTGGTGGTGATATGTCCCTTCTTACAAGTGAAGAGTGTATTCTTGAGGTCAAGGATCATTCTGGTGATATTCACGGGGGAAGGGATGACGTTGAAAGCAAACCAGTGAACCACTACGAAGGGAATGCCCATATGTACCTATCTTACATTGTTCTTGAGATAAAAGCGAAGACAGGATTTTTTATGGAACTTTTGTTTTTGCTGGTAGTTGAGTTTCAACTCGGACAAAGTCACTATCAAAGTGCTCCCATTATTGTCATTGATGAGCTTGTTATGTCGAACAGATGGAGCCTTGACAAAGCATTACCATATTTTTCTTTATGCAGACAACATACATGGTTGAGGTTAAAGTCGACTATCGATGCCAGAGTTGCTGAAGCTTACTTGCGAACTACATTTCTAAAAGTGGTTTTCACAATCACGTCCTATTTTACTGGTCCCCTACATCACAATTCTAAAGATGTTGGTCTCATTGTAGGGTATTTTATTTTCGAGCCTAATATCGATGCTATGGCTGACGCTCTCAACAAGAGGGCAATGGTTGATTGGGATCATAATATTTTTGACTTCAGTCTTGGTGACAATAATTTTGATAGCTCTCCTCTGAATATTGTCGAGGATATTTGTAACACAAAAAAACACACAAAGGACACTCAACTAAGCAGTGAGGAGCATGCCAATAGGTTAGTCAACAATTTTCTTCGTTGGTTCAGTAGCAATCATGTGATTAAACTCTTGACTCTTGTTGATTCAGTTATGGGCTGTTTTGTCTATAAAAATTTCACTACACAAGCGAATGTCATGAAAAGGATACACAAGAAGTTTGAGCTTCAAAGAACCTACATGAGAAATAATATGCTAGACTCTGGTTCTGATGTGTTTCAAGATATAGTTGGCGCTATTTTAATTGCCAGCAATGCTTTAGAATTCTATTTGCAGGTCAAGCCATGGGTCCACACAAGGCCGATCTCAAATTTTGGTGTTCTCAAACACTATCTAAATCAAAGTGTGCTCATGGATTTAAGACTGGTTACATTGGGTGGTGCACACGCGCATTCGAAGAAGTTTGACATACGATCAACCGGTTCTCTATATACCAGCAACATATTTGTCCTTACCCTACTGAGTCTTGCTGCCATGGATATTGACATACGATCAACCAGTAATATATTGGGTTATCTTACTGCAAAACAACTACTCAGTGGGTATGTGGAGGCTATCGAGTTTCATATCTTTATATTATGTGCTAAGGTGCTTAGTGTACTTGTGGGATATCCTTATACATACTCTTACCGAGTATATGTCGGGACGAATATTGGAATATCTAGAGGTTGTATTAGGAGTCTTGCACAAGGTATTATGATGACCAATTTTTCCCATGACAGAGTATACCTTCTTGCACTTGAGATTGCGCAATTTGTTTCATGGGCTAAGGCTCTTCGACTTATAGAGAGTTGGGATTTGGCTTCTAAGGTTCCCAGCTTTGATGTTGACCTCATACTTTCGAAACATCTTTCCAAACCCAAAATACTTACTGGAACCACTTTGATTGAACACTTTTCGGAGGCAGCAAAGCAATATTATTATAATGGTGTTCCAAGGTTGTTTATTGATGAACAAAGTTTTAGGATCAGAGATGTTGATGTTCCCTTAAGTGGCATGTATTTGGCAAAACGTAGCTTAGACAGTTCGAGCAGGTGTTCAGGGGGAGTTCGAACATATCCTATTACTCATACACAGCGTGGATAAGACGCAAGGATATTTCCCGGAAGATATTGGACTACGAAGATCTCGTCAAGTTGAAGTCGGCCAGCAACTTATTCGAGCAATAGATATTTGAATGAATATTTACATTAAGGCGGCGGCAAAGCTTACGTGGGCAAGAAGACTTCGGATTATCTTCCAACCGATTCAAAAGATATACATCAAATATCTAGGAATATTTCCTAAATATTTGATGGGATTATCTTATGCGAATTAGAGTTTCGTCCAAGCATATAAATACAATGCTAGGGCACCCTTATTCGTCATCGCTTTCAAAGATCAACTACACACGAGCATATCCTGCTGATTGGAGAAGAAGAAAGCGACGCCCGGTTGTGTTTTCTCATTGGAAATACATCGGTGCAAGTGCAGTCTGTTCAAGTGCAACACAGACTGCCTGAAGCGTATCAACTGTCGCACACAACAAAGGTGAACAAGCTTTCGAGAGAAAGCATCCGAGCTTCTGGAGAAGGTCGAGAACGTTCGGACAGAAGGGCTGAACGAAGGGGATCGAGGGGAATTGCGGTGAACCTCGGTTGCAAATCTGAGAGACGGAGTATTGAGGTTAGGCAATTACAAGGTGTAAGTGTAAGTCCCTGTGTAAGCCCTATACTCGTAATAAAGATTTGTTGTCCCTTTTCGGGTGTGGGAAACCCCCCAGAGTAGGTGGAGCCGACTGGGTTATCAATATGTGACTTCTTCTGCTTTTGTCTATTTGCTGAACTGTTGTGATACGAGTTCAAACTCTGTCTTGAACTATATGCTGAACTGTTGTGCAAAGAGTTCAAAGTCTGTTGCAACAGTACCCTGGACACAAGCTTGAACAGGGGATATAATTTCAGATGTTATTTCCTTTTTGTGGCTCAAGCATAGCCTTCAACATTACTGTACACATTCCCTTGAAATTTGGCTCAGATCATATGCAAACCATGGGCGTGGTGTGTTTGGTGCCACCCACACTATTCTGGCAGTCATTATATCAGCAAGAGATAGAAAAGATTTCATTTTGAGCCTCAGTTTTGGTTGGTTGACTGTGTTTCCTTTATTTGGTGGTGCTACCAATGATACTGCTGATGTTGATTACGCCAAAGGTCTGTCACAATACAAGTTTGTCGAGGGAATAACCAGAGATAGCATCCACATCCTTGGCCTAGGACACAAGATCAAGATAGCTGACATTCCTTCATCAAAATATATTTTCATGGTGATTGTGAAGGGTACATTACCTGATTTATTCGGTAAACATACAGGGGAAACAGAGCGTGAATGGAAGAGCGACAGACATGAGTATGTTGTGAGAGAGCTGAAAGAATATGATGGGAAGAAACTTGTCTCGCCTACCAATGAAGGGTTTACAGTTGATGAGAATGATGTTAGAGAACATTTTGACAATGCTCTTATCAGGGATGCCATATTTGATGAAGCAGTGACCAACCTTGTCTTTTTTGGTGCGTTGCATCAGCAAATTTCTCATGTTTTCATCGCCAAGGCCACCGGAAGTAGCTGACCTTGAGGACAAGGTCAATTTTAAGGAGGGAGGAATGTTACGTACTGGAATAATAGGGAACGTAAGGGATGTATTTGTATTTTGTGCAACTTCTCTAGTATAAAAGAAGTGTAATCGGAGGATAGAAATCAACAAATGAATTAAACTCCAATTTCTCATCTCAACTTCTATCTCGCTTCTCATCCCATTCTTCTCTTCAAACCCTAACCCTCATCTTACTCAATTCCTCCTCATCTTCTTCACAAATCTGTTGCAGACTATCACGTCTGCATCATCTGATAAGTGGTATGCTTAAGTCTGATCAGCGCAGAGCAAGGCTTAAGTCTGATCAGTGCGGAACGACATCGTCTGGAAGCGGGTATTCTTAAGTCTGATCAGATTGGGGCTTAAGTCTGATCAAGGTGGAACGACGTCGTCTCATAAAAGGATATAAGCTGGCAGATACGCGCCTGGGTGATAAACGAGCACGAGTGTTCTCTGCAATTCGATTTAGGGTTCTTGAGATTTAGATTTAGGGCTTTGCGATTCTTGCGAATTGTTCAAATCGTTCAATTGTGTTAGCGTCGCATTAGTCCTCAGATTCGTTGTACTGTATTGATTGTTTCGAAAGCTCAATAAATGTCCTCATTTGGTGCTGGAGTAGTGACACAAGGTCCCGAACCAGGGTAAATCTTTGTGTCATTCATTCGTGTTCTGTTGATTCATCATTTCAAGTTTCGATCGACGTCCGAAACTCTACATTTTACATGTTGGGCGCCCTTACAAACATCGCTTTTATATTGAGTCATGCATAATTGAATTATAATAAAATACAATCAACTACATACATGTAAAGCGCCATTTGGAACAACGCCAAAGTGAAAAACACTGTTAGGAACTACGTCTCCTCCTAACCGAAGTAAAGATATGTGAAGGCTCGGCGGTGATGGCGAACGAAATGGCGCGCGCAGGACGGCGGATAGACTACGGGGTGGAGGACGACCGAAAATGCGAGGATTTTATTTCTATGAGAGTTGATTGTGAGAAAATGGAAAAGTTGATCTGCAATTAAGACTTTTAATTTTGGCACTAAGACGAAAATTAGCTTCTCAGCATGCTGACTCAGCAAAAATCACAGTATCACACTAAATTTTGGGCGTAAAGCGCCATTGCGAAGAGTCTTTTTAGCAAAAATGAAATAACACGTAGTAAAATGGGAAAATTTTGTGTGGGGTGTGTGTATGAAGATTTCCCTAACCCTGAGGATCTAATTATGATAACATTAGGATTCATTAAATGACGATAGTACCCTTCGGTGACTTAAAAATCGAAGAAGAGCCGAGAAAGATCTACGCAGAGAGAATAGGAAGCAGCTGCTGCAGATCGAAATCCGGCATCGAACCGCGAAGATGAGTACCATGAAGTTCTGCCGTGAATGGTGAGCTATTTTTCACACTGAATTTTATGCTTTGTTACGGATGAATGATTGTATTGATGTGTTTTTTTCATTCAATGTTGGATTTTTGCAGCAACAACATTTTATATCCCAAGGAGGATAAGGAGCAGAAGATACTCTTGTACGGATGTCGTAACTGCGATCACCAGGTATCTCAATCGACTTATGTAATGTGTTTGCTCACTTTTACTAATTTGGGGCTTTTGTGTGCTGCTAGAATTAGGGTTTAAGAAATGTTTGAGTCTTTTTATTTATTTATTTTTTAGATAAAAGTTTGTTGGATGATCACTTATGTTGTTGTTCCAGCTAGTTTTATCTGTAATTCCCTGACTATCATATTTCTCAGTTTATGTTTCCGGAGTTATTTGCTTGTGATATAACTTTTAATGTGTAAAATTGCCATATCATCTCTTCATTTGTGTTTTCTAAGTATGTTTTGATTTTGGCTCTCTTTCTCTTTCTTGTGCATTTTACTTGGATATTATCCCAATTTTCCAGGAACATGTTTTGATGTGATTTTAAGAAATCCAATTGGAGAGATGTCTCTGATTAAGACTATCCTAGTTGCTGCTTGAACTGAATTAGTGTGTGAGACAGACAATTCATCATTTTGATTCAATACCAAGATTCTCAGTCCCAACTGCAATTAAAAAAATTGAATGACGCTGGTACTGTAAACAACACTTTGGCATCTATAACAGATGAAGTATTATGCATTTTTCCCATTTATCTTCAACAATTTTGATTCGAGTTCATGAAGCCTAGAGACATACTATAACCAAATGATCGCATTGTTAAAAGCAGGCTATTGTGGTAATGAGCCAATAGCTACCATCATCCCTAAATATATTGTATTTGCTCAACCCCTGTGCAGGAAGTAGCTTCAGATAACTGTGTACAGAAATCAGATCCACCACTCAGAACGAGATCAGACCCAGATTTTGCAGGATGTAGCTTCAGATCCAACTCTTCCTCGTACTAAAGTTGTACGCTGTGCGAAATGCAACCATGGAGAAGCTGTCTTCTTTCAGGTGAAATTCATCTCCCATACTTTGCTACTTTGGTTTTGTCAATTGTATTATAAATCCACTTATTTCATATGTATGGCTGAGAACTGTTGTGCTCAACTTTTTCAAATTCATCCACAGGCAACTGCTAGAGGTGAGGGAATGACACTGTTCTTCGTTTGCTGCAACCCAAATTGTGGCCACATGTGGAGGGACTAAGTGTAGTGCACATTGCACAAGCATTAAAACCGTTGTTAGCGCCATTCTAATGGAGACATACATTATGCGAGTCAAAATCTCTGGAGATGTATAACTAATGTTCAGATTGATCTGATGTCTCGAAACTTTCTGTCAATTTCATCCTTGATTGACGCAGCGGGAAATCTCAAAAGGAATAGCAAGTGCTAAATCTTGGATAGAATCGAATTCACAAGCGTGAACTCGCACAAAAATTCTGGAATCCACCAGAAAAGGGATAAAACTCTGGAATCCGCCAGAAAAGATAACCCTGGAATCCACCAGGAAAGCTTGGAATCCACCAAGAACGAAATAACTTTGGAATCCATCAGAGAAGATAAGTCTGGAATCCACCAGAAGAAAATAGCAGAAGCTAAAAGTTTTATTCAAATAAAAGTTGTCTTTACGAAACCCTAAAGAAGGTTTAAATAGAAAAATACAAAACCCTAATTTGGAAATAAAATCTAAATAAAACTAAAATAAGAAATTTGCTAAAACCAAAAATAAGAAAGTTGCTAAAATAAATGGAAATTTCTGAAAGATTTAATTCCTTAAATCTTTCTCAACCTCCTGCATCATTTTCCTCCACTTTCAAAGAACTCGACCCCGAGTTCTCTTCTTTCTCTTTGTCATCGTCCACAGGATACTCCTCAGCCAAGCTTGAGTCCTCAGCGACCACCGCACGATTACGCTCACCACGAGGAACTGTAATCGACGCTTCCCTTTGGGCTCTCCTCCCTCCATCGTTTTGATTGACTCTTGTCGTCAACTCAGCCACCTGATTTGTCAAAGCAGCCAAGGTTGCGGTAAAGTCCGCGGTGACCCTCTCCAAATCTGCTCTGGTTACGGGTTGATCTGCAATCTGATCAAGTTAGAAGAGGGACAGGGAAAGACCTGCTTCTGATACCAACTGACGCAGCGGGAAATCTCAAAAGGAATAGCAAGCGCTAAACCTTGGATAGAATCGAATTCACAAGCGTGAACTCGCACAAAAACTCTGGAATCCACCAGAAAAGGGATAAAACTCTAGAATCCACCAGAAAAGATAACCCTGGAGTCCACTAGGAAAGCTTGGAATCCACCAAGAACGAAATAACTCTGGAATCCACCAGAGAAGATAAGTCTGGAATCCACCAGAAGAAAATAGCAGAAGCTAAAAGTTTTATTCAACTAAAAGTTGTCTTTATGAAACCCTAAAGAAGGTTTAAATATAAAAATACAAAACCCTAATTTGGAAATAAAATCTAAATAAAATCTAAATAAAACTAAAATAAGAAACTTGCTAAAACCTAAAATAAGAAGTTGCTAAAATAAATGGAAATTTCTAAAAGATTTAATTCCTTAAATCTTTTTCAACCTCCTGCATCATTGATATAGGGTTGAGATCCTATGAGAATAGCATTTTAGATGAGAAATGAGAAATAATCTCATCCCTCCATTCTAATTAATGTACAGTTATGATTAAACGTAATTTTTATTAAAATTCGTAATTATTTAATAGTTAATTAGACTAAAAGGGCAAAGTAGTAAAAAAATCAACCAAAACCTAACCTAATCTTCGTTTCACTCGCATCCATCATACTCATCGGTGTCTCAGCCGGCAACTAAACCCTTCTCCTACTCCCATCTTCGCCGAATGCTCTCAGTATTTCCGAATAAGAAACCACCACCACCGCCTCCTCCTCTTCCTAATTTGAGCTGTCGCCACCGCTGTTGATGTCGATCGACGAGATTCCTTTCTCCGTCTGTTCTCTGTTCCCTGAAGGGTAACATCAGTCTGATCTGATTTCCGTGATCTGAATGCGAAGGAGGAGGACAACCAGCGGTGAAGCTGGTTTTCGGTTTTGGAGTTTTCGGTTTTGGGGTTTTGGAGATTCCTTTCTCCGTCTGTTCTCTGTTCTAGGGTTTTCGGTTTTGGGGTTTCTAATATCCACTTGGTACGTTCAGATGATAATGATTCTAATTTCCGCTTGATACTAATTTCCGTTTTGGGTTTTGGGTTTCTAATTTCCGCTTGGTGAACATCGTTTTACTATGAAATGCGTAAGATTTAATAGAAACTGCGTAATGTTTAATAGAAACAGGAAAGGGTACGCATTTATGCTAAAATGTCACGCATTTTACGCATTGTATATGCCACTGTTATGTTAATGTAACAATGGCAGTTCCAAACCTGGAAAATCTAAAAACCCTGGAATATCTACTATAAAATGTGTACGATTTAATAGAAACTGCGTTTAATATAACTATTTCTATTATTTATGAAATGCATTTCGATTATGTAACTACTTTTGCATATCGATTTATTATGAAATGCATAAGATTTTAAAGTAACATCGTTTTTACTATCAAATGCGTAAGATTTAATAGAAATTGCGTATAGTATAACTATTTTTACTAATTATGAAATGCATCAGATTTAAAAGTAACTACATTTTACTATAAAATGCGTAAGATTTAATGGAAATACGTTTAATATTACTGTGTTTGAGCAACTTTCAAACAGGAAAGGCTACACATTTATTATATAATGTCAGGGTGGATTTAGTCGTTTCGTTAGCAGAATTGAGGCTTCTAAGTCTTCGGAAAGAAGAGGGAAAGGAGAAGAAATATTAGAGACTGATGACACTGATGATGATATAATGAGCGATGAAGAAAGACTTGAATGGAGGAGGAAGATCAGAGAAATGATGGACATGTGTCCGGATGTACAGCAGGATTTGAGCCCATATGAGAAGCAAGAAAGAATGCAAAAACTTCTTGCTGATTATTCGCTGGTAGTTGACGTGGAGGATCCTGAATGGCCTGAAGATGCTGATGGACGAGGCTTCAAATTCTAAATCATAGAACTTGCAATTGCGCCAAAGTTTGATAATATTTGACAAGTTTTCATCGGATCATATATTCGTCAGCATATATACATCATCTGATAGAATGACTGCCATCTTCTCAAGATTATTTGCAATGTGGTGTTTGTTGTTGTTGACTTATTGTAATTTATGTAATCAACTTTCATGTAAGCAAATGATTGTCCTAATTTAAAATGAAGTCTCAACTACATGTGCATTCTGTTGTGGCCTGTCAGAGCCTTTCATATGCAGGCTGGTGTATCAAGCAGTGCAGAGACAAACAGACCATTTGTTCAGGTTTTAAATGCGTAAGATTTAATGTAAATGCGTAAGATTTAAAGTAAAATGCGTAAGATTCTGGTAAAATACGTAAGATTTAAAGTAAAATGCGTAAGATTCTGGTAAAATACGTAAGATTTAAAGTAAAATGCGTAAGATTTAAAGTAAAATGCGTACAATTCCTGGTCTATTACAAAAGCTACGTAGACAACTACTACACATTCAACAGCTTGCCAACCAACAACACCAGCAGTTCATGGCCTTGTTGGACCTAATCATGAACTGATCAACAATGAGCTGGTTTGCTCTGTCTGATGGGTGGAATGCGTCCCAAAAATGCATACCAATCTCTGTTTGGGCACAAGTTTGATATTAAGCTCCTGAATTATTTGAACCATTTGAGGATTGAACAGACCTGCAGCTTGCTGAAGCACAACTGCACATTCCCCATTGCGTCCCCTCTGAGCTATTTCTGCTGGGATACATCCTATTGGTTCTGTTGCTGTTACTATCACTCTACGCGCTCCCAAGTCATAAAGTCTCTGCTCAAGCCAAGGTATCAATATCAGCTTAAAGTTATAAACTTCATTTACATACACACTGTGAAATCATTCGGCTCTAAACCCTCCTCCATCTTCATCCTGTTAAACAAACTCACAGCCTTTTCCATACTCTTAGCATTAGCATACCCACTTATCATACAAGTCCAACTAATAACATCTCTCTTTGACATTTTATCAAACACCTTACCTGCATACTGCAAATTCTCACATTTACATTACATATCAATGAGAACATTGCTCAGTCGAATCTCCTCATCCGATCCCAATCGATGTACCGCATCATGCACTTCCCTCCCCTTCCTCACATCCATCAACCCAACGCACGCTTTCAGTACCGAGTACAGCGTGTACTGATTCGGTGACATTTTCATCTCCCGCATCAACTGAAAATATCCAATTGCGTCAGCATACAGTCCGTGAAACGCCGAAGCCGATACCATCCAATTCAAAGCGAAAACGTTCGGATTTAGGGTTTGGTTGAAAATCAGTTTAGCAAATACCCAATCTGAGCAGCTTGCGTACAAGCCGACGAGCTTGAAGTTGACGTTGTCGTCAGCATACAGTCCACACTCTAGGTTCCCATATTTTGCAGCCATCGTTTGATTTGAATGGAATTGTGAATAGGAAACCCAAATCAAATTCAATAAGCGAATCAATCAACGGATGCAGATATAAACGACAATTACCCATAACCCACTTGACAAAAGCAGGCCGCTCGCACTCCGGAGCCTCCATAATCGAAGAAGAAGAAGAATAAGAAGATGTGGATGAATTTATCCGGAGCCTCCTCTTGCCAAGCGGCTGCCTCCGGAGTCCATGAATTTATCCGACGAGGGAAAGAAAGGCAGACGGAAGAGAAGAGGCGCGGCTGCTGCGTTTGGATAGGTTTTTTTTGTTCTCAAAAAAATATTTTGCATTGTCAAATGACGAATTTATCCCTAAATGCGAGTTGAATACATAAAAATAAGATAATAATTACGAAAATTGAGGACTGTTAGATGAAAGATCCAACTGTTATTATTATTTCTCATTTCTCATGAGAATTACTATTTCTCATATGATCCTAACTCCATTGATATAATGACAAACCACTTCCCTGACTATGACATGAATAATACAGAATGGAAGTGAACTAATGGAGAATGAATCAGTGAAGTTTTCTTTATTTTTGTGCATATGATTTGATGAATGTCATCAATGGAACAAGTTAACTGTAGTATTGATGTATGTTTATGCCGAAATGATCCTAGAAGCACTATAATTTTTGTGCTGATTATGAGACACCCAAAATTCGTCGTAAATGTGCCTCACGAATGGCGCATGTGGAAGAAACGTGGATTGTCGTGCAAACCCATGTCGGGGTCGCACAATCGTGCGACAGTTTAACGACGCATCAAATTAAGCGGCGTCAAACCATCGTAGATGCATCGCCGTATATGAGTGTCGCAACAATTTTTCGACGACTGTGGGACATGTAGATTTTAATTGTGCAATTATTTTGACTATTTTCATTTAGTTGTCGCAAATATCCAATTTTAACATTTATAATAGTGGAAAAAGATCCGGTGCAAAGTTAATTTTTTGATACAAAATACAAACTAATCATAACCATTAATCTTGTAATCTGAATGGATGAGATTAAATCTTGATTTTTTGGTATTTTTATTCGTGACGAATTATAAAATGAAACTGACGAATTATGTCGTCTTTTCATTTTTCGGCTAGAAAAGTGACGAACTATAAAATAAACTTACGAATTATAAAATGATTTTGACAAATTTTATATTTTATACCAAAATTTAACTCGTATCAAAAGTGATAAAAGTGACAAAAATGAACTCCAACAGTCAGTGATAACTGAATATTCAGAAATCGACCGGGGAAGATCATCAGCATCCTCTTTGGAGCTCGAACTCTCATCAACTTGATCAGGCACATCTGAGGAGGTCCCACTCCTCATAACTGCCAGTGCAGTAACCTCTATCCTTTGTTCCAGTTCCAGACGCTCATGTGCCTACTGAAGGTCATTAAATCACTGTGTAAGGATATTGACCACGTCCGTAAGACTATCGGGCTCTGGTTTGTATCCTGACCGTGAGTGTGCGAGTTCATGCTGGACTGGCTGGAGATGCTCTGATATCGAGAACCTGATACCAGAGTAGCTGTAGCTGTAGCTGCTGATCCAACAACTCTCAGCAAACCGATCGTATGTGACAGTGACAGGCCAAGAATCAGGGCCGCCATTTCCATACCTCTCCGGCTCTCCCTCCGTGCTGTAATAGTAGCCTCGAGTCCGTCTGAAAATAAAAATTAAATTAAGCAAATGACACATAACTTAAAACAAATGTTTTAATATTACTTCCTACATACCTCAATCTTAGCACCATCATTGTCTAGATGTGTACCGTCGACTCTAATTTTTAGGCGCTTGTACATATCATTACAAATTTACAATGTACATGCCTCTTCAACTGCACGCCCCGCACATAACACAATAAATCAAATGAGAGAATAATAATATTATGACGTAGAGGCCAGATCTGGTGCAAAGCCCAGATCTTGTGCAAAATACAAATCATCAGCACCATCCATTTGTAAAATTCTGTGGGTGTAAATTAATAAGAATAAAATAATTAATATATGTATTTTAAGCATGTATAAACTCATTCAAGGGCATAATTGACCACACAACAAAAACCAAAATCCAACTGTCTCTCTCCTCCCCTCGATGAACAAACCCAGATCTGAAACTTCTCCAGAAGAAACCCATTTCACCGTGTTCATACTCTCTCTCTCTCTTCCACCGCGCTCCAAAGTCAGATCCAACAATTTCAATTTTCACCAGCTGCTTTCGCCATTTTACTCTTCAATTTCAATCCTTGGATGACTCTAATCGGCGATGAGTCTTGTTACTAATCGCCGAGACGGCGAGGGATTGAGCTGTGTTTGAGATTTTGGGATTCGTTTGCAACATCGACACTGAATTTTGTCCGCGATTGTTGGTTGACTATCGGCTGAGTAGGATCGGAAGATGGTTGGGATGGTAGAGCGGAACGAAAAGAGGGATCAGTGGATGGTTGGGGCGGTCAAGCCAACCGACTTGGATGATTGCAGGATGTTTTGGTTGAAGAAGAAACCCTCAATGGGTTTTTGGTGAGCTGTATGAAGTGTTAGCCGTGTGGATTTCGGTGAGATGTATGAAGTGGGGTTTGTTCATTTTTTTTTAATTTCTTGAATGGTGGGGATACGGTTTGATTGAATGGTGTGTTTGTTAATGGGAGAAGGACTGGGAAAATCATGGATGGATTCTTAACGAATTGTAGTTCAATTTTGATGAATTATGTCATAGTTCGTCAAAAGTGAACTATAATTTGTCAAGAATTATGACGAATTGTCAAATAATAAAAGTTTGAACGTGTATAGTCGTGACGAACTATAAATTGGCGTGACGAATTATAAAAAACAGGACTTAATTCGATCAAATTGAAGGAGTAAAACTTCGTTGAACTCAATTTTTTACACTCTGGATCATCTTCGACATCAATGGAACTCAACCCAAATTCAAATCAACAGTTTTCATAAAGAAACAATCGAAACTGAACATGACAAACTATAAAATGGTCGTGATGAATTATAAAAAATCGGACTTAATTCGATCAAATTGAAGGAGTAAAACTTCGTTGAACTCAATTTTTCACACTCTGGATCATCTTCGACATCAATGGAACTCAACCCAAAATCAAATCAACAGTTATCATAAAGAAAAAATCGAAACTGAACATGACGAACTATAAATTGGCCGTGACGAATTATAAAATGCCTTGACATATTATACAATGATATTGCCAAATTCTGGACGAATTTTAGTTACATTTGACGAATTATAACATTGTTTGTCGAAGTGTACTACAATATGTTGTAATTCATGACGAATTATAATCTAATTTTGACGAACTATGACATAATTCGTCGAAATTGGACTATAATTCGTTAAGAATTCGTCGATGTTTTTTCCACAATCAGATCCGGCCTCCCTTTAAATTCACTCACAACCAGCCAAATCGACGAATTCTTGTAGCAGAAGAAATTGTTGATACATAGAGATTTCGAGAAGAATCCATCGATCAAAGGGAACGATGGGGTTTCTTTCAAAAAACTCTCTTGTAGCACAGCCGTCGTCGTCCATGGATGAGCGTCGTCGTCGGCATCGTCGTCCATGGTGTTGTCGTCGTCGATGGATGAGATCGATTACTTTTGTGGATTTGATTTTGTAGAGATGATGGAGTTGGGGAGAAGGGAGGAAAGGAGGAGAGGAGAGAGAGATTCAGATCTGGGATTATTTTATGGAGGAGAGGAGAGAGAGAAAGTTTTTTAATGGAGAGAAAGAGAGAAATAAATATGGTTACGTGAAAATCGATTTTGATTAATATATGCTATATTTGCCCTCCACGCATTAAAAATGAAATTAAATATATTTGTTTTCAATTAATCAGAGCCATCCAAAGATTTAAATGAATGGTTGAGGTAACTTTGTATTTTTTACAATAATTATCACTTTGCACCTGATCCTAAACCTTATGACGTATACTAATACTTATAAATGTTTCAATTTACCTTCGTCGCATCATGTTCCATCTTCTCCTAACGTGCATCTTCTCCTGATGTGTCATTTTCTCTCATTGTGCCTTAACCTTCCGATGCGTCATCCTCTCTTAGTTTATCATCACTCCTTCTATGCAACCATCTCGGTATACTCTTCGTGATCGTCAGACTATTGGCTCTCCGACACGGCGAGACGTTTTAATGTTGTTGTTGCTACTCTTACTGAGACGATCTCCTATCGTGATGCTATTATCCATCAGGAGTGGCATACGCGATGGCACAAGAGTTGGTCGCCCCTAAGCGGACTGTTACTCGGGAGTAGACCTCTACAAATCTGGGCCATCCCGACCAGACCGACCCGCTCGCCCGGTTACTAAGACGGGCTTCAACAAGCATGTTAGCCCGACGGTCCAGCCCGATCTAGTCCGTATTTATAGTAGGGCCGGGCTTGGACTCATATCTAAACCCTATCGGACTTAAAAGCCCGCCCGTTAGCCCGTCACAAATTTAAACCCTAAATTTATTATTTCAATTTTATCTTTGATTCATTCAAGTAAAAAATATAGTAATAAAGTCTACCGTCTACGACTCTTCGCTATTTCCCTTAGTCCCTTGTGATCAACCTTGCGACCTTCTGACCTTGCGTTTGCGAGCTCTCTACCTGCTGCTTTCATAGGCCACCTCGTCCGCCAATTCCAACTCACAGTCACAGGTTATCACTTGTTGATATCTGATATGAATCCATATGAATTTATGTTTATTTGTAGGTTTGGCAAGCAGTAGGCTTTTAAGATTATACCAAATCTCAGTTGATTTGATTCCTTTTTCATGTTTTATTTGGGTCCTATATTTGATTATATTATGTAGATTTTTGCTAGAAACTTTAATTACGGCTGTAATGCTAACGATTCGGATCTTAGGGTTCAATTCAAGATGTTGTAGTGTTACCTTGTTTTATGCCCTACTATGCTACATCCGCCTAATGTAATTTAATTTTGTAATTTAGATTATACCAAATCACAGCAACTTTAATTTTGCATTTTGTTTCAGTACATATGTTCTTATGATTTATGAATCCTTTTAATATCTAAGTTGTTGTGTTTTTTTCTAGACAAGATGTGATATGTTTGATCTTATAGATGCATTTGAGGAGAAGAACAGGACCTTAAATTACAATATTTTGATAAAAGATGAGTAGAAAAATTAAAATATATCAATACATATTCTAAGCGGGTTGGCCCGATGGGTAACCCGGCCTGATGCATTGGGAGGGCTTGGACAATAGTTTGAGTCCGAATTGATCGGGAGGATTTAGCCCAGTCCGGCTCTATGGGTTGAAAAATATAAAATAGCCCGATCCGAATCCGGCCCGAATCCGGATTTGTACAGGTCTACTCGGGAGTTATTCCTCTTCCATCTCATGTTTGTCCTATCACCTGAAAGTGGGTCTATAAAGTTAAGACCCGCTCTGATGGTTGATACAAAGCTCATCTGGGGGCCCTTGACTTTCAACAAGAGCATGAGCGTGATTATGATGAGACTTTATCCAATGTTGCCCACATTACCACAGTTTGCATCCTTCTTGTTGTTGCCTTTATCCACGAGTGGTCCATCAATACTTTTCTTAACGTTGAGTTGAGAGAAGAGGTTTACATGAGACCACCACTAGGATACTGTTCGTGACGGCATAGTTCTTTGTCTTTGTCGCACCCCTTATGGTCTTAAGCAAGCCCCTCGAGCCTAGTTTGAGCACTTTTCTTCTGTTGTAACGATCGTTGATTTCACTACAAGCGATTATGATCCGGCTTTGTTTGTCCATACTTTCTCTCTTGATCGGACACTTCTGCTCCTTTATTTTGATGATATGATTATTACTGGTGATGACCCTCACCATATTGCCTTTGTCAATGAGTGTCTCAGTACTCAGTTCCTTAGGTCTGATCTTAGTTCTCTTCGGTATTTTTTTGGCATTCAATTCTCCTCTACTCCCGAGGGTTTCTTCTTATCACATGAGAAGTATATTAGAGACCTTCTTGATCAGACATCCCTCACTGATCAACGCTTTGTTGATAGTCCTATGAAACTTAATATTCACCTTAGATCCACCGATGGTGAGCCTCTTGAGGATCCCAATCATTACTGACATCTTGTTGGTAGTCTGGTGTATTTAGGAGTCACTCGTGTCATACCCGGCCTATTCATATATTGAGTCATATCATCTTTGCTCCCACTTATATAGTCATCTTCTTTGTGGTGTGCGATATCTTTGTGGATCCATTACTCATCATCTATTATTCTCTCGCTCTAGCTCTTTCCAGCTCCAATCATACTCTGATGTGACATGGGCCACTGATCACTATGATCGTGTGTCTCTTTCTTTCTATTGAGTATTTTTGAGTGATTCTCTTATTGCCCGGATGACAAAGAAGTAAACAACAATTTCTCGTTTGAGTGCTTAGGCAGCGTTACAAGCAATGCCATTATTGACTACAGAGGTTACTTGGCTTCTTTGATTACTTGAGAATTTTGAGGTTAATGCTTTGATGGACCATAATTATACGAATCAAAAACACAGTAAAACCCACCAAATTAGACTGTTTGTCTATCTAACTTCTACTTGTTAGTCCCGATATATTTCTACAGGGTATTTTGGCGCTTAGAGAGAAAACACGCTAAGGAGAGGATTTTACGCTGAAAAGATGTTACGAGTCATTCCAAGGTCAAGATCAGACGCTGAACGAAGAAATCTCAAGATCCTGACATTGAATTACTCAATACAAATTCAACCGAGGAACAACCAAGTCAGACCGGAGCAAAATTGGATTGACAGTTTTGTGAAAAGACTGCACAAAACTGTCAAAACTCATCCATGGACCAAGTGACCGGCGGCTTTGGTGAAGAAGATGACTCATGGGTGGCTCCCCCCTTCTCCTCCTTGGGTGACCGGTGGCTTTGAGAGCCAAAGCCACCTTGCCTCCTCCTCCTCCTCCAACCGGCAACCGGCGGCTCTTGTTGCCACCACAAGAGCTTGCCATGTGGTGGCTTCTCCTCCACATGCTCCTCCCCTCCTCCTCCACCCTTGGATGCAACACCACATGCCACCATCTCCACCCTCCATCCTCCTCTCCTTATGGCTATAAAAGGAGAGCTCCTCCTCATTTGTAACATCCAAAAATTGTAAACACTTCTCTCTCTAAGTTTGTTACTTTGTAAGTTTGGTTTATGAAATAATACACCTGTTGGTTCTTGAGTATTATACTTTAGAGAATACTCCTGTTGGTTCTTGAGTACTCAGTAGGAATTAGGAATACTCATGTTGGTTCTTGAGTATTCCACCCCTTCTCCTCTTACTGTTTTCAAAAACCCCCGAGTATTTAGCTATGGTATCCACCTCTATGGATATTCGTAGCTAAACTCTTTATTCGGTTAAAGGGGTGTACTTGTATTGTAAAATGTTTTAGACCCTGCACCTAGTGCATCTTTGTGTTTAAAACTTGTTCTATGTGCCATATATAGTCAGAATTTCCAAGGTTGAGTGGAAGCTGTAACAAGCAAAGCTCTTCCGTGGGAATTCGTGAACATACTCGGTAAGTGGAAGCTGTAACAAGCAAAACTTATCTGAGGAGTTAGACTTATCTTAAAAACCATTTTGGGAAATCGTAACAGAAGATCAAATGGATGCACATAAGGCTAAGATACTTCGAAAGGAGGAATTAGTCTTAAGTAGAACAAGTGTTTTTAAACGATGTTGCAAGTCTTGCGCTTAGAAATGGCCTCGATTCATCTTTGAACACTTAGTATGATCATTAGCGGTCAATGATAAACAACTATGATACAAGGCCCCTGAAACCGAATATTTTCCTTGAATTACAAAACCCCATGTATTTACTTTTATAAATTGCTCGATCATCTGCAATCACCAACTGCTCATCTACCGGAGGACTCGCAAATCACGCATCACCCACTGTAAGTCTTTCTTTTTACTTTTCAGTATTTATTTTCTGTAATTTACTTTTCCGCACTCAAAACCAAAAACAACAAAAAAAGTCACTTAGTCATAACCGCTAAAACTCAATCAACCTTAAAACACGCTCCCTCGCTGTACAAATCCCTTAAAGAACAACGTATCCCCCTAATTCCCTTGGGTTCGACCCCTACTTACCACTTACTACCCAGTAGTGAAGTTGCGAGTAGCGGAAAATATAAATTTATTTGTACAGAGAACATTGCACCTTAATGACAGTGCAGTGGGCTCCGTCAAATTGGCGCCGTTGCCGGGGAATTAGCCGTCGGATAAGTTGTTCTTTCCCTTTCATGTCCTCATGACGCAACCCCCTTCATATGCATGGACAACAAGACATCTCCCTCAGTTCGGAGGTACGGATGGAGAAGACCCAGTACAACACTGCCGAAACTTTCACCACGTTTGCCACCTCATAAAACCTACAAATGAAATGTTAGAGGAGTTTAAACTTAAATGTTTTAAATTTTCTTTAACTGATTTTGCAACGATCTGGTATTATACGTCAACCGCTAGTAGTGCAGTACATTTTGTGGACCTCTGCGTCCCATTCCTGAAAGAATTTTCCCCTCCATCTTTACGACAACAAACCCGTGAGAAGATCATGAGCCTTAAACAATCCCGGGATGAGACTTTGGACGAATACTACACGAGCTATGACACCATCGTCTCAAACTGCCCGCACCATGGATTCACGAAGAAAGTTCTGCTTCAAAAATTTCTTCGTGGGATGAAGGCCGATGATCTAACAAGGATTAACGAAGCAATGAGGAGATCAGCCAGGAACTTCTCCCTGGCAGACATGTGGTACCTCATAAATGACCTGGCCGCAGCCACAAAACGAATGCCCCAAGCTGATAGAGAAATGCAAGAGGCTGGTCCAGAGACAGAAGGAGAAACTCCCGAGCCATCAGAAGAAACTCCCGAGCCATCAGAAGACTGGGATATAGAAAGTATCAGGAGCAACGAGGAAGTGTCAGCAATGGAAGAAGTCCAGAATACCACCGACATGCTGCCAATGCCATACCCAGCTATCATCACCCAAGCAGCCGAAACCATCTATGACCAGTTCCTCACAAACAGACACGACGAGGCAGAACCGAGCCTCAAGATGCAAGCTTCCCGACTTTTCCCCTTGATCAATAGACAAATCGCTAAAAACTATGTGATCCATGAAGAGGCTGAAAAGAGGATGGGAAAAGGGCTGAGCAGACTGACTCCTCGATGGAGCATGTTTTCGCCATGACTGGACAAGGCAGCCCTAAACACCAGAAAACCCAGTTCAAGAAGCTAGTGGTCAAAGGTCCCTCACCTTCTCAGAGACGTTGGAAGGAGACACCATCAGAACAAGGGGAACTGGACCCAAGCACATCTGCTCACAAGAAATCGGGTAAAGGCAAGGAAAAAACCAACACAGGAACAGTGGCGAAATTCGACCTAAGCCACCCATGGGACCCCAACCAGTGATCCAGGAATAAGGTACTGTCGAGCCAACGACATTAAACAAGTGCACTGGTCGGGAGGTAACCCGACACTATCTTACTTTCTGTCTTTTTATTTTCTGTCTTTTAGTTTTTATCAATAAGTCGCTCTCACCCACTTGGTGCATAGAATGATTTGACTATTTAGGAATTGGTTTTTGGAGCACGATCGGATCAGCCAGGCAACTTTCGTGAATTTACCGGGCATGCGCTGAGAGTTCAAGGCCCCAGCCGAACTCCCTCGATTATCTAGCCTCATGCCATGTCATACGACACAAAAAGGGAGTTCTGATCTTACCTTTCCTTAATATCATTTCCTTCTCGTAATTGTCTGCTTGCATGGCTTTTGAACTAAGTAGTGCTGAAAGGCACGCCTTCGTTCAAAAGTGTGGGGTGAGATCCGCATGTGTACATAAATAAATAACATGTTTTTCTTTTTTCTTTTTTAATATTATCTTTTTGAAAATATGAACTTAAGAATGTGAAAAAGATAGATCTAAAATTCATGCATTTACCTTGTGAAAATTCAACTGTCTAAAAACTTAAAACGTAACTTCTCATTTGTCCCTTTGTGCTAAGATAAACTAGGGATGTGGAGTTGATAGAAATGCCATAGAGAGGCTTGGCAAGCAATCGAAGGATCGAATCAAACTATATGGTTTTCGAAGTCAGTGGAGGCTGCACTTCGGGTTTCAGTGAAGATTGAAGTCATCTCCGCCATGCAGTGTTTATGCAAAAAGAAAAAAGGCGAGGACGGGAATCAGACCGTCCTCTCTCTAGTCAAAGTAGCCGAGAAAATAGATGAGCGACCCTCATCTTGACCCGCGCGAAACAACAACGATGAGAGGAGCGGGGAGGTATTTCCATAGGCTTGCGGGCGATGAGTGGACCTCCCAAAAAGGCTTGATAAAATGGACTAGCAAGCCACAAAAAGGCAAAAGCTCAAAGAAGCAAATCAAGAGGCCAAATGCCCAAAATTGTGAAGGTTTTAACCAAACAAAAAGTGAAGTACTCAAAGAGTCAAATCAAAGGCCAAAGGCCGATTCACTACAAAAGCAGTCCCTCGCCAAAAGAAAAATCAAAGTACTCAAACCAGTGAAACCCGAACCGAATCACGTGCTAGAGAAAGCTACAAGGAAACCATATAGTGCGAGACGGTCCCGAGGTTGCAGTCCAGGAGCCTAAAAAGGGCTATCTCCTGAAACATCCAGAATAATTTGCATCTCAGCACGAAGGTACAAGTATCAAGTTTCTTCTATTTATTTACACAGTTCAATTTGGCAATAAGTAAGCAATGCATGAATTAGGATAAATCTAGTACCACAGTCTAATTTTTATATTTCAACAAACTTACTTAGTGTGCCACCCTTTAATAGCATTGTTCGGGACAAACAACTAAAAGTGTGGGGTAATCTGATGGACCATAATTATACGAATCAAAAACATAGTAAAACCCACCAAATTAGACTGTTTGTCTATCTAACTTCTACTTGTTAGTCCTGATATATTTCTACAGGGTATTTTGGCGCTTAGAGAGAAAACACGCTAAGGAGAGGATTTTACGCTGAAAAGATGTTACGAGTCATTCCAAGGTCAAGATCAGACGCTGAACGAAGAAATCTCAAGATCCTGACATTGAATTACTCAATACAAATTCAACCGAGGAACAACCAAGTCAGACCGGAGCAAAATTGGATTGACAGTTTTGTGAAAAGACTGCACAAAACTGTCAAAACTCATCCATGGACCAAGTGACCGGCGGCTTTGGTGAAGAAGATGACTCATGGGTGGCTCCCCCTTCTCCTCCTTGGGTGACCGGCGACTTTGAGAGCCAAAGCCACCTTGCCTCCTCCTCCTCCTCCAACCGGCAACCGGCGGCTCTTGTTGCCACCACAAGAGCTTGCCATGTGGTGGCTTCTCCTCCACATGCTCCTCCCCTCCTCCTCCACCCTTGGATGCAACACCACATGCCACCATCTCCACCCTCCATCCTCCTCCCCTTATGGCTATAAAAGGAGAGCTCCTCCTCATTTGTAACATCCAAAAATTGTAAACACTTCTCTCTCTAAGTTTGTTACTTTGTAAGTTTGGTTTATGAAATAATACTCCTGTTGGTTCTTGAGTATTATACTTTAGAGAATACTCCTGTTGGTTCTTGAGTATTCAGTAGGAATTAGGAATACTCCTGTTGGTTCTTGAGTATTCCACCCTTTCTCCTCTTACTGTTTTCAAAAACCCCCGAGTATTTAGCTATGGTATCCACCTCTATGGATATTCGTAGCTAAACTCTTTATTCGGTTAAAGGGGTGTACTTGTATTGTAAAATGTTTTAGACCCTGCACCTAGTGCATCTTTGTGTTCAAAACTTGTTCTATGTGCCATATATAGTCAGAATTTCCAAGGTTGAGTGGAAGCTGTAACAAGCAAAGCTCTTCCGTGGGAATTCGTGAACATACTCGGTAAGTGGAAGCTGTAACAAGCAAAACTTATCTGAGGAGTTAGACTTATCTTAAAAACCATTTTGGGAAATCGTAACAGAAGATCAAATGGATGCACATAAGGCTAAGATACTTCGAAAGGAGGAATTAGTCTTAAGTAGAACAAGTGTTTTTAAACGATGTTGCAAGTCTTGCGCTTAGAAATGGCCTCGATTCATCTTTGAACACTTAGTATGATCATTAGCGGTCAATGATAAACAACTATGATACAAGGCCCCAGAAACCGAATGTTTTCCTTGAATTACAAAACCCCCTGTATTTACTTTTATAAATTGCTCGATCATCTGCAATCACCAACCGCTCATCTACCGAAGGACTCGCAAATCACGCATCACCCACTATAAGTCTTTCTTTTTACTTTTCAGTATTTATTTTCTGCAATTTACTTTTCCGCACTCAAAACCAAAAACAACAAAAAAAGTCACTTAGTCATAATCGCTAAAACTCAATCAACCTTAAAACACGCTCCCTCGCTGTACAAATCCCTTAAAGAACAACGTATCCCCCTAATTCCCTTGGGTTCGACCTCTACTTACCACTTACTACCCAGTAGTTAAGTTGCGAGTAGCGGAAAATATAAATTTATTTGTACAGAGAACATTGCACCTTGACGACAGTGCAGTGGGCTCCGTCATGCTTCTAGACCAAACTCCTCTCTTCATAGTACAGATGTTATTAGTATTGCTTACGATCCGATGAAGCATGAGCTCACGAAACATATTGATTTGGATGCTTCTTACATGCGGTCACAGGTACGGGATCAGATTGTTGTTCTTCAGTATGTTCGGATCAGCTTAACCTTGCAGACTTCTTCATGAAGGTGTTGAATTGAAAGACGATCAACACAGAGAATCAATTGAAGGGCTGATCGAAGGCAATCAGAGCTCTGGAAACGACGAGCGAGATTGGGATTTCACTAACCCTAATTTTCGAATTAAGAAATTCAAATGGAGGCAAAGTCTGTTATAACAGGCTTTGGCCAAGTTTACAAAGATTACAAAAGCACCCCCATACTTACAACAAATACGAAACACAATACTGATAATTACAAGAAATCCCCAATCGACCGGTTGAGGACTAACCAAAAACATAACCGGTCGGGTGACAAACTCTTAACAGACTTTCTCCGTAACCCCCCCCCCCCCCTCAAGCTCGGCGTGTGAAGCATGTTGAGCACGTTGAGCTTGTCACACAGATGCTCCAACTGATCAGCAGAGAGGGCCTTGGTGAGGAGATCAGCAGGTTGGTCAAGGCTGGCCACAAAGTGAGGACTAATGAATCCGGAAGACAAGTGTTGCCTGACCACATGGCAATCAAGCTCCACATGCTTCATCCTCTCGTGAAAAACTGGGTTCCTGGCTATATGCATTGCAGCCATGTTGTCACAGAAGAGAGCCACAGGTGTAGGGACTTGCACTTGAAGATCAGCCAGCAACCTTGTCAACCAAGACACCTCACAGCAAGCATGAGCCGTAGTTCTGTATTCAGCCTCAGCTGATGATCTGGAGACTATGGCCTGCTTCTTTGTTTTCCATGATATGAGAGAGTTGCCAAGGAGAACACAGTAGCCTGAAACAGACCTCCTTGTCAAAAGATAAGAACCCCAATCAGCATCACAAAAAGCTGATAGCTGTAATGCCTGATAGTTTGGATAAAAACACCTTGAGCTGGACAACCTTTAAGGTACCTGAGAACCCTGCGAGCAGCAGTGAGATGATCCTCAGTTGGCTTGTTTATGAATTGACTCATGATATGAACAGAATAGGCAAGATATGGCCTTGTATTTGTGAGGTATATAAGTTGTCCAACCAGCCTTCTGTAAGGAGCTGGATCAGCTAATAAGGGACCAGTGGAAAGACTTAGCTTGTGTTTGGTGTCCTTGGGAATCTTGGATGGTTTTTAAGTAAGGAGACCAGCCTCAGAAATAAGATCCAAGGCATATTTCCTCTGATTAAGAAATAAACCTGCATCTGATCTGGCTGCCTCAAAGCCAAGAAAGTACCTCAACTGGCCAAGGTCTTTTATTCTAAAAAGATCATGAATATAATCCTTGACAGTCTGAATAAGAGAACATGAAGTACCAGTGATGATCACATCATCTACATAAACAAGTAGAGCCAAGAAGACACCATCCTTGTTGTATGTGAAAAGAGAGTAATCATTTAGACTTGGAGTGAATCCAAAAATGATCAAAGCATCACTAAATCTGGAGAACCACTGCCTTGGGACTTGCTTCAAGCCATAGAGACTTTTGAGTAATCTACATACTTTGCCTTGTGCCTTTTCTTCTTTATAGAAACCAGGAGGAAAGGACATATACACCTCCTCATCTAGCTTGCCATGAAGGAATGCATTGTTAACATCCAACTGATATAATGGCCAACCCTTGGTAACAGCCACTGCAAGAAAGGATCTTACTGTGTTCATCTTAACCACAGGAGCAAAGGTTTCATGATAGTCCAAGCCCTCCATTTGACTAAAACCTCTAGAAACTAGTCTTGCCTTGTACCTTTGAATGGTACCATCAGAGTTTTTCTTGATTTTGTATGCCCATTTTGAGCTAATAGGATTCTTGCCTTGTGGAAGATCAGTTACTTCCCAAGTATGATTGCTCTCAAGAGCTTTTAACTCAGTTACCATAGCATCAATCCACCTTTTGTCTTTAGAAGCTTTGGTGTAACAAGTGGGTTCAGCATCATCAAGAACTTGGAGAGCATAATGCTGATGACTTGGAGAACACCCTGAATAATCCACATACTTGTGAATGGGATAAGGAGTGGCAGCACTAACAACTGTATTACAGACATAGTCTCTCAAAGTGATATTAGGCCTAGAAGATCTAGCAGTCCTTCTGAGAGGTGGAGCATCATTAGGAAGAGGAGCAGCCTGAGAAGATGCTGTTGTGGAAGCATCAGGAATGAGAACAGCAGATGGTGGAATTTCAAATGTGGAAGTACCACCAAGTGTGCAACAAGGAAATGGAATAGTGCTAGAAATAGGCAAATGATCCTCAGTTGCTATATCTGACTTTAGTTTCTCAGCACATGGAAAAATTTCTTCCACAAATCTGACATCTCTAGAAACATAAGTAACCTAATGCTCAAGATCAAATAGTTTGTATCCCTTTTGTTTAAAAGCATACCCAACAAATACACAACGAGTCACTCTGCTATCAAGTTTTAATCTACCAGGGGAGATGTTGGTCATATAGCATAAGCATCCAAATACCTTCATGTGACTGTACTCAGGTTTCCTCTTGAAGAGCACTTTAAAAGGAGTTTGGTCTTTCAAAACTGAAGAGGGAAGCCTATTGATGATGTATGTACCAGTGAGAACACTGTCTCCCCATAAGTAATCAGGAATTTTTAACTGAAACTTGAGAGATCTAGCTACTTCCAACAAATGCCTAAGCTTCCTTTCTACAATGTCATTCTGTTGAGGACTATAAGCACATGAGGTTTGTTGAATGCACCCTTGAGCTTGAAGAAAAAGAGTCACTTTGTGACTAAGAAACTCAGCTCCATTGTCAGATCTGACTATCTTTATAGAGGATTGGAATTGAGTTTTGACCATAAGGTAAAAGTTGATAAGGTGATCAGCAGCCTCACTCTTTTGTTTCATCAAGTAGGTCCAAGTGATTCTGGACTTGTCCTCAACAATTGTAAGAAAGTATTTAGCTCCAGTAATTGTTAGAACTTTGTAAGGCCCCCAAATATCAACATGAACCAAATCAAATAGATTCTGAGTACTAGTAACACTTGAAGAAAAAAAGAAGTCTTGTCTGTTTAGCTTGAGGACATAAATCACAATGTACATGATCATTGTTACAACTAAAATCAGAAAGACAATGTTTCAAAGTGCTAGTAAGCCTCTTATATGGCACATGCCCCAATCTGTAGTGCCAAAGAGTGGCTGAAGAAGACTTGCCAACAGCTAAACATCCAGCAGATGCAACTGGCTTGAATTGATAAAGACCTTCAACCAGAGTACCAATCCCTTGTAAAATCAGCATGGCTTAGTCTTATATAGAACATCCCTTTTCAGTGAACTTAACCAATAGCTTGGAATCTTCCACAAGCTTGGCCACAGAAATCAAATTAAATTTGATATTGGGAACCAGAAGAACATTTGATAACTTGATAGAGTCACTAAGGACACAACTACCAGTATGAGTAACCAAAACTCTACTCCCATCAGGCATAAGAACATTGTAAGGCACTTTAAGACTAAGAAGATCACTTAGCAAATGAGCATGAGGAGTTATATGATATGTAGCACCACTATCAATTACCCAAATATCTTTACTGACTCTAACAGTGGAAAGACAGGTGATACCTGCAATGTGATCAGTGGTGCCACCTCCACTGTCTCCCAAAAGATGCATCAACTTGCTCAACTGGTCTGATGTGATGCTCAAGGAGCTGAGTGAAACAGAAGAGGACTCGGTGCAATCACTTTGTTCCTTTCCCTCAAACCCTGCATTGGACACTTCAGCAACAACATTATTAGCCATACCTCTATTGTTTCTATTGCCAATACCAGCTGCCCTGTTATTGTTGAACTTATATCCAAGAGGATAGCCATGTAGCTTGTAACAGGTCTCTTTAACATGCCCTTGTAATTGACAATGAGTACAGAATAGAGGAGGTTTTCTAGGCCTGTTTGAAGAGGCTGACCTGTCAGATGATCTACCACCTTGTCTAGAGTTAGTATTATCACCACCAGAGGGCTGATAGTTGGCTTGAGAATACCTAGAAGCCTGAGAACTTCCACCAGGAGATTGACCAGGATATAAAGCTGACATCTCAGATATAGATGCTTTCTTAGATTTCCTTTGATTTTCATCTTGAATCAACTACTTGTAACAGTCCTTTAAGGATGGAGATGGCTTCATTTGAAAAATGTTTGATCTAGATGTGAGATATACCTCATTGAGGCCCATAAGAAACTTCATCCTTCTGTCTCTCAGTTTTCTCTCATCGGAGCACCTTCTAGCTTTACATCTGGATCCAAGGTCACAGTTTGTCTCCTCAGTAAGGGCATCTTCATCACCCCAAAGTTGGATTAATTTGTTGTAATATTGGGCAATAGATTTCTCTTCTTGACTCAACATAGAAATCTCTTGTTGAATAGAGAATATTGTAAAGTCATTAGAGCCAGAAAAACGTTCCTCTAAGTCTTCCCAAGCATGCATACAATCAATGAAATGGATCAAAGAAGATCCAATCTCTGGTGAGACAGAATTGATAATCCAAGAAAGCACAACATTATTACATTTATCCCATCTTGCATCTTGATAAGCATCGTCAGGTCTAGGAAACTCACCACGCACGAAGCCTAGCTTCATCTTGATTCACAGTGCCATCTCCATGGACTTGCTCCAATTAAGATAGTTCTTGTCACCAACCAAAGGTTGCGTGACCAACGAAACAACTACATTTTCAGTACTGTTGACAAATAAAGGATCATCAGTGAAATGGCCATCCGACATCGTGGACGAAGTGGCTGCTGCCGTAGTGGACGAAGTGGCCGCCGTAGTGGACGAAGTCACGGGAAGAGTCGACGCCATAACGCAGACAAAATCAAACTAGAAACGAGTGGATCAATCGCACCAGCGGAACGGATCGATCGCCATACATCTGATACCATGTTGAATTGAAAGACGATCAACACAGAGAATCAATTGAAGGGCTGATCGAAGGCGATCGGAGCCCTGGAAACGACGAGCGAGATTGGGATTTCACTAACCCTAATTTTCGAATTAAGAAACTCAAATGGAGGCAAAGTCTGTTATAACAGACTTTGGCCAAGTTTACAAAGATTACAGAAGTACCCACATACTTACAACAAATACGAAACACAATACTGATAATTACAAGAAAGTCCCAACCAACCGGTTGAGGACTGACCAAAAACACAACCGGTCGGGTGACAAACTCTTAACAGACTTTCTCCGTAACAGATGGCATAGACTAGAGCACAACACAACTTCTTTCTCTCCAAACTCAGTATTGTTGATCCACCATGATTTTGAGGGAGAGTCTTAGATAATATAATATTCTCGTCATAAAATTCATGAGATTTTCTAATATATACTGTGTATTATCTTGTTCATTGTACTTACCATATAGTTTTATCATCTACTATATTAACGTGTTCATCAATATACACACTAAATTCATATTCACAAGTGATAGCAAAGATCAAGCACATAGTTTTTGTCTTCTGCATCCATGTAATCCTTTATTATTATCTAGAGCTGAAACAATTATTGTATATATGAATTCTATACAAATAAACAGTTCCATTGCATGTGGAACAAAGGCGGCCTTCATGGACGTTAGACACATACTGTTTACATTTACTAAGGCGACTTTACTCCAAGGCATTCCTTGAATCTTCTCTATACTGTTTATTTGAAACTGAACGCTTAATTTTGGCTGACTTTGAAAAATTGGAGCCGCCTGTCAATAGATGTTAATCACTTCACGTAATGTTAGCTAGGCTGGCCGCCTTTGACTCAGAAATTACAATGAATAATTAATACTGTAGTTAGTCATAATTAACCACTACTCCGTATATGCTTTGTAATTATCCTTATATTAACTACTGAATGGGACTTTTCTTGGCGCTTCTCCATTATATCCTTCACTTGCAAATCCTATCTTTGAAAATAGCTTAAACCTAAAATAACACGTAGTTGGTATTTGTTAGATATCTTAGGTTGATTTTTACGCCAAATGTAATATAAAAATAATGTGAATTGGAACTATGATAGTTAGATAAAGGTATTTTTTTATTATTGATGAGTTCATTATAAGTCGATACAAAAATTAATATATATAATTGTTATTTAATATACTTTCAATCGGCTGAAGCACGCTGTTCCAGAACTTCACTATCCCTAGTGCGAACACCAAGAATCGAATCCGCGACCTGAAATATTATAGACAACACCTCAACCAACATACCATCAGCCTGTTGACATTAGATAATATTTTTTTTGATAATGCATTAGATAAGGTATTTGGTTGAATTGAACTTGCTAGTAAATTGAGATGGATGGCATTTAGTGAGTTAATATTCATTTACAGTTTGCTATATAAAGAGTTATGTTAGTATTGCTAACTGTGTCTGCAAAACTTACAAGCTCTGTCATGGCTGCTTACTTTGTGCTCCTTGGCCTACTTCTGGCTTGTTTCGGCTTCTCTGGTTCGCCCCAACATCAATAGCATAGCTGATTTAGATCTCGTACAAACAATTTAAAAACAGTAAATTGATGATATTAGTAGTTTTATGTTTATGATTAACATATGACCCTACTTTTCTTATGAACTTTAAAATTGTCTTCATACAAAATTCATTATGTTGCAACATTTTGACAAACAATTTGATGTTGATGCAGGTGTGCAGTCAGCAGTCGGAGTGTGCTACGGAATGATGGGAAACAATCTACCATCGGCAGCGGGTGTGATATCGATGTACAAGTCACACAACATACGACGTATGCGGCTGTACGACCCTAACCAAGCAGCCCTGCAAGCCTTAAGGGGCTCAAACATTGAAGTCATGGTGGGTGTTCCCAACAGTGACCTCCAATCCCTCTCGAATCCGTCGAATGCAAGGACATGGGTTCAGAACAACATAAGGAACTACTGGCCTAGTGTCAAGTTTCGTTACGTAGCGGTTGGGAACGAGGTCAGTCCAGTGAACGGGGACTCAGCCAGGTTCGCTCAATTTGTTCTCCCAGCCATGTGGAATGTGCAAAACGCGTTAGTCTCGTTCGGGCTCGGGGTCATCAAAGTCTCGACAGCCATCGATATGACCCTCATCGGTAACTCCTACCCGCCTTCCCAAGGCTCGTTCAGAAGCGATGTGAGGTCGTACCTTGATCCGATCATCGGTTTCATGGCCCAAACTAAATCACCTCTGTTTGCAAATGTGTACACTTACTTCAGCTACTCTGGCAATCCTAAAGACATATCTTTACAATACGCGCTCTTCACATCCCCCAATGTAGTAGTCTGGGACGCAGGGCGTGGGTACAAGAATCTCTTCGACGCCATGATGGATGCGCTTTACTCAGCCATGGAGAGAGTTGGTGGAGGATCGGTGGAGGTGGTGGTATCTGAAACTGGGTGGCCGTCGGGTGGGGGGTTCGGGACATCCATGGACAACGCGAGGACCTATTACACGAATGTGATCAACCATGTACGAGGCGGCACGCCCAAGAGGCCAAACAAACCTATTGAGACATACTTGTTTGCCATGTTTGATGAGAACAATAAGTCGCCGGAACTGGAGAAGCACTTTGGGGTGTTTTATCCGAATCGGCAGCCCAAGTATCCATTGAACTTTAATGGGATTTCGGACGGTCTTTCTGATGACTTCAACTCGACGAAGGTGCCGCTAATGAGTGATATGTAAGTCTTGAATTGGTGTTGTAATAAAATAAGTACTTGAATTGGTGCCGTTAAGGAAATTCATGCTATTTTATGTTAGCAAAATCTTGAGCTGCTGCAACTGAAAAATAATGTAATGACCAAATTGCTGCATACAAAAAAAAAAAATCAAAAGTGTGGCTGCTGGGATTCGAGCCCAGGTCCCCACGTGGAATTCTTACCACTAAACTACAGCCACATATATATTGAGTTGTATGAAGTTCTTTATATAACACTATTTCATTCAGAATGATGGGGGAGTTGGGAAAGGTCAACTCATAATAGTTTTTCTGCTTAAAAAAGAAACAAAAATATTCATCGTATGGGGAATAAATCTTGAATAAGCTTAAGAAAATACAAAATAGAGAGACACAAAGTTGCCTTTAGAACCTTAAGAGCAAAGTTGTAAAAAAGGTCAGGCGTTAGTGTGTCCTTAAGAATTAATTGGAAATTAATTAAAGGGTTAATTGGAAACTAAGCAGAGATCAATCGTTTTTGTATTTGTTATTTTTTAATATTTATGAGGAATGGTTATTTAAATATAAATGATATGGGAAAGGATTACCACTTATTTTCGTACAAACTTAGAAGTTAGAACTAATCTAAGTCGTATGATTGATCTATCTAAAGGTTTGGGTTGAGATCCCATGAAAAATCTAAATCCCATAAGAAATAAAAATTTTAAGGTCCGTAGATCTCATGAGAGTAACAGTCCAGATTAATTCTAATTAAATATTAACATTTATTTTTTAATTCATTTAATCGATCAAATAAGGTTATTTCGTGGTTAAATCCATCGGCATTATGTCGACCATTACAGCCTTCAGTTGAACTTCCATATGCATATTTTCCATCCGAATTTGAAGTCTAGTTCGAATCTTTTCTGTTGAGAATTATAAAGGTTTGGACACATGATTGTAAATGTGAGTTGGTGATCTCAGCTTCAAACCGGAGTGGAGCTGAGCCGGAAACGGTGGAGCAAGGCGGCCTGAATCGGTGCTTGAAGGTGGCTACTCAACCAGCGTGAATAAAGTTGAAGTTTGAAGATTTGAAGAACCAGCCGATCGGGCCTCCGACCGGGCACACGACCGGACGCACGACTGGGCACTCGACCTGCTAGCCGATCGGCTAGGGGTAGATTCTGTAAAGATGCAAACTTTAGGGGCTGTGTTGTATTTAAGTAGAACTTGAGGGACTGATGTGTTAGGCGCGAGTCTGAATTTGTATTTAAGAACTCAAAACCCAGATTTGGGATTAGGGTTCTAAACACACGAGCGAAGAGAGCTGATAGCGTAGAGAGTGATTGAAACTGTTCGACTGCAATTGCTTGAGGCTAGGAGTTCGTCTGTGATCGTTGAAGGCTCCGGTTGGTTCAATTATCAATAAGATCGTCTTGGTTGCTGGAGTAGGGACACCCGGTCCCGAACCAGGGTAAATCGCTGTCTTGCGTTGTTGTTTGTTTGTTTGATTTTATTCATTGCGTTGCTGTGTCGATCGATAAGGAATTACAATTGGTATCAAGAGCTTTCGGCATTCCAATGACATCTACGAGGGTTAAGGTTGAGCGGTTCGATGGCAAGGGGGACTTCTCTTTATGGAAGAAAAGGATGGAGGCTGTGCTGTGCCAGATGAAGGTTTCCAAAGCCTTACAAGGCGAGCACAAACTTCCGGCGTCCATGACTGCCGAAGAGAAAGAAGAGGCCATGGAATTAGCCTATAGTACGCTAATTCTGCATCTAGATGATAAAGTGCTGAGGGAAGTATCAAGAGAGAAAACCGCCGCCGGGATTTGGACAAAGCTTGAAGCTCTGTACATGACTAGTACTCTGACGAACAAGATATACTTGAAGGGAAAACTGTTTGGGTTCAAAATGGACAGCAGCAAACCAGTGGAGGACTTTCTTGATGATTTTGCCAAGATCATCATTGATTTGGAAAATATCAAAGAAAAGGTGGAGGATGAAGATCAAGCAATTATGATCTTGAACGCCCTGCCTTCTGAATATGCTACATTGGTGGAGACAATGAAATATGGAAGAGAGTCTTTGTCAATGGAAGAAGTGCTGGCTGCCCTGAAATCCAAGTCCCTTGAATCCAAGGCAAATCATGACAAAGCTGATGGTTTGGTGGCCTTTGGAAAACAATTCAAGTCTACAAATCAGAAGAGAAATTTCAAAGGCAAATCCCAGAAGAAGTCTACAAATCCTCAAAGCCCAAGGACTGATCAGAAGAAGCTAAAGTGCTATTTCTGCCATAAGGAGGGGCATTTTAGAAGGGACTGTCCAGATAGAAAGAAGCAGTTTGGTGGAAAGAAGGAAGAGCAAGGTGATGCAGCTCTGGTAGAAGATGGATATGAGAGTGCTGACCTGCTAGCTGTCACAGATGGAGATTCAACTACAAGATGGATCTTGGATAGTGGCTGTTCATACCATATGACACCAAACAAGGCTTGGTTCAGTAAGCTTGAAGAAAGAAAGCAAGGGACAGTCCACCTTGGCAATAACAAGTCCTGCACAATGGCTGGAATTGGAGATGTGAGACTCAGAATGGAGGATGGACAAGAGATCACACTCTCTTGTGTCAGGTATGTACCTGAATTAAAAAGAAATTTGATATCTCTTGGCATGCTAGATAAGCAAGGGCATACTTTTAAAGCTGAAAATGAAATAATGAAAGTTACTAAAGGCTCACTAGTGATAATGAAAGGAATACTTATGAATGGCATATATGTTTTACTAGGAAATACAATTGTTGGGGCACAGATTAATTATGCTGAAAAGAAAGAAAATGATATGTCTTTGTGGCACTTAAGGCTTGCTCATGTAGGGGAAAAAGGCCTAGAAAAATTATATGAACAAGGTTGCTTAGGAAAGGAAAAACCTGAGAAACTAATTTTTTGTGAAAACTGTATCTTAGGAAAAGCAACTAAGGTGAAGTTTAATAAAGCCATTCATAGAACTAGTGAAGTCTTAGATTATGTGCATTCAGATTTATGGGGACCATCCAGAACTGAATCTCATAGTGGGAAAAAATATTTTATGACTTTCATTGATGACTTTTCTAGAAGAGTATGGATATTCTTTCTTGCAAGAAAATCTGATGCATTTGAAACTTTTAAGAACTGGAAAACACTTGTAGAAAATCAAACTGGAAAACACAAGACTAAGGACAGATAATGGCCTTGAATACCTGAACAGTGAATTCATTAATCTCTGCAAGCTTGCTGGTATAGCAAAGCATCATACAGTTGCAGGTAATCCACAACAGAATGGCCTGGCTGAACGCTACAATAGGACCATCTTGGAAAGGGTAAGGTGTTTGCTGCTGCAGGCAGGTATGTCTAAAGTTTTTTGGGCTGAAGCAGCCAATACAGCATGTTATCTGATTAATAGGTGTCCTTCTGCTGCCATTGAGTTTAAAACACCTATGCAAATGTGGTCTAATCACCCTGTAAATTATAACATGCTTAAAGTGTTTGGTTGTGCTGCCTATGCCCATGTTAGACAAGATAAATTAGAACCCAGAGCTCTGAAATGTGTTTTTCTGGGTTATCCAGATGGGGTTAAAGGCTATAGGTTGTGGTGTCTTGAAAAGAATCATAAGAAGACTTTCATTAGTAGAGATGTAGTCTTTAATGAGTTTGAATTCCCTCTTAAGGTAAATAAAACTGTGTCTGAAAATGATAAGGGAAATAGTCTGGAGATAGGTACTGATAAGGGTAAGACTGTTATGACTGAGGTGGAGCAGGGGAATGTAGCTGAGCCTGAGTTAGATAGAATAGATCATCCTGAACCCCAGCAACATGAGGATGAACATGAGAACCCTGTAAATGAACCTATAGTTCCACAAGATTATGCCCTGACCAGAGACAGAGCTAGAAGAACTCATAGAAAGCCTGTTAGGTATGGATATGAGACTGGTGAAAATAATGTAGTGGCTTATGCTTTTAGTGTAGCTGCTGATGTCCCTGAAAATGAACCTAGAACTGTTAGAGAAGCATTAGAATCAAAAGAAGCAGATGAGTGGTTTAAAGCCATGGAGGAAGAAATGAGATCCCTGAAGAAGAATGATACCTGGAAATTAGTAGACAGACCTGATGGTGTTAAACTAGTGGGCTGTAAATGGGTATTTAAATTTAAGGAGGGAATTCCAGGGGTAGAGAAGCCAAGATATAAGGCTAGGTTAGTGGCAAAAGGCTTTACACAAAGGGAAGGTGTAGATTTTAATGAGATTTACTCTCCAGTTGTTAAGCATAGATCAATAAGGATTGTTCTGTCTATTGTTGCTCATTGTAACTTAGAATTAGAACAGCTTGACGTTAAAACTGCTTTTCTATATGGGAGTCTTGATGAAACCATTTACATGTCACAACCTGAATGTTTTATATCTGGAAATGCTGAGAACTCTGTTTGTCTGCTTAATAAATCCTTGTATGGTCTTAAACAGTCTCCTAGACAATGGTATAAAAGATTTGATGAGTTTATGATGAGCTGTGATTTTAAAAGATCAAGTTATGACTGGTGCATTTACTTTAAATACTGGGATAATGGTTCTGCCATTTATCTATTGTTGTATGTTGATGACATGTTAATTGCAAGTGATAGTATGCAGTTAATTTCTGATCTTAAAGAACAGCTTAATGCTCAGTTTGAAATGAAGGACTTAGGTCCTGCAAAGAAAATACTGGGAATGGAGATTGTGAGAGACAGAGGTAAGAGAACTTTGTTCTTGAATCAAACTGATTATCTGTGCAAACTGGTAAGGAAGTTTGATATGTCTAATGCTAAATCAGTTCTGATCCCTTTAGCACAACACTTTAAATTGACTAATGAGCAGTGTCCAAAGAATGAGTCTGAGCTTGAACATATGAGTAATGTGCCATATGCAAATGCTGTAGGATGTCTTATGTATTCTATGGTGTGTACTAGGCCTGATATAGCTCATAGTGTAAGCATGATAAGCAGGTTTATGTCTAAGCCTGGTAAGGCTCATTGGGAGGCTGTGAAATGGGTATTGAGATATGTTAAAGGGAGTAAGGGAAAGGGACTAATGTTTAGAAGGGCTAATGCTAACAGTGATATTATAATGGGATTTGTAGACTCTGATTTTGCAGGATGTCTAGACTCCAGAAAATCCCAGACAGGATATGTTTTTACTGTCTATGGAACTGCTGTTAGCTGGAGGGCCGGACTTCAACCTCTGGTGACGCTCTCAACCACTGAAGCAGAATTCGTGGCTGTTACAGAAGCTGTGAAGGAAGCTCTGTGGCTCAAGGGAGTGCTAGCAGAGTTAAAGCATCCCCAGCAGTGTATCAAGATAGGCTGCGACAGTCAAGGTGCAATCCATCTTTCGAAGCATCAGGTGTTCCATGAGCGCTGCAAACACATTGATGTGAAGCTGCATTTTGTGAGGGAGATCATCGAGACAGGAGCCATTGAAATGATGAAGATTGATACGGAGGAAAACTCAGCAGACATGCTGACCAAAGCAGTTCCCAGCACAAAATTCCAACTGTGCTTGGAACTAATCAGCATGGATGAGACAGGCTAAAGAAGCCTGAACCAAGACGATCTGGAGGATCATCAACTCAAGGTGGAGATTGTAAATGTGAGTTGGTGATTTCAGCTTCAAACCGGAGTGGAGCTGAGCCGGAAACGGTGAAGCAAGGCGGCCTGAATCGGTGCTTGAAGGTGGCTACTCAACCAGCGTGAATAAAGTTGAAGTTTGAAGATTTGAAGAACCAGCCGATCGGGCCTCCGACCGGGCACACGACCGGACGCACGACTAGGCACTCGACCTGCTAGCCGATCGGCTAGGGGTAGATTCTGTAAAGATGCAAACTTTAGGGGCTGTGTTGTATTTAAGTAGAACTTGAGGGACTGATGTGTTAGGCGCGAGTCTGAATTTGTATTTAAGAACTCAAAACCCAGATTTGGGATTAGGGTTCTAAACACACGAGCGAAGAGAGCTGATAGCGTAGAGAGTGATTGAAACTGTTCGACTGCAATTGCTTGAGGCTAGGAGTTCGTCTGTGATCGTTGAAGGCTCCGGTTGGTTCAATTATCAATAAGATCGTCTTGGTTGCTGGAGTAGGGACACCCGGTCCCGAACCAGGGTAAATCGCTGTCTTGCGTTGTTGTTTGTTTGTTTGATTTTATTCATTGCGTTGCTGTGTCGATCGATAAGGAATTACAATGATGAAAAAAGAAACCCTAATTGATGAGTTTGGTTAGTGCGGGGAAAGGAAGGAAGCTCCTTCGGCTTGGCACATGTTTGTTTGTGCCCGATGAATGGAATATGTTGCGGTCTGGTTGGGAGTTTTCGGATCCTTTGAGATTTTCGTTGCTTGATTGCAGTATTGAAGTAATGGTGTTTTTTTTTGTTATCGGAATCTTCTCATCAAATTTGACCTACATATTTTTTTTTCTATTTTCTATAAGTTTTTCATCTGACAATGATGGACATATGGTGGAATTGCATAACTACGACATATTCTGACGACATTTACAAATTTTGACCTTTTTTTTGATTGAAACAAACCTATTGCCACACACAGCAAAGCCAACAAAACAACAACAACCAAACGAAAGCACAGGCACCGAAACACACTAAACAAAGTCAGCTACCCATCTGGGAACAGAAAGCGACTCCGACCAGCACCAACCCTCATGCCTTGCCTTAAACGCCAGCCTATCCGCCAACACATTGAGCTCTCTGCCAATGAGGCCAGTGCTCCACTCCTCATGGGTCTCTAGGAGGTGGGTGGCTTCAACAATCCAGGAGTCGCATCATCTAGCCGCACCCCAGCCAAGATAGACAGCCTTGTACACCTCTGTAGAGTCAGTTTCAAAGCAAACTCTGGTGAGACCCATACTGCTAGCAAGCCGCATCCCCCCAAGCATCGCCAAACCTTCACCTTCACTAACGCAGGGACAAGTCTTCATAATATCAGCTTGCACTCGAATAACTTCACCATCTTGCCCCAAGACTGCAGTTCCCAGCCCCATGAATTCACCGGAGGACCCCCACGAGACGTCACAGCAGACTCGGATTGATCTGGAGTCCCCGCTCACCCCAGCCCCAAACCTTGTCGGATACTCAACCTGCACCATTTGACGACATCTTCTGAATTGAGACAGCATATTTCTCCCTACTAGAGCCGCTTTATGCACATCCCAGCACAGATCGTCATGCCACACTCTGTTTCGGTTCTTCCAACACAACCAAAGAGAGATCAGCATTCATTGGACCCTCTCCTGTGAAGAGTACAGGATGCACCTCCACAGCCAGTCCCTAATTGTCTCCGCGTCTCTTGGCTCGAGGGGAGTATCCATCTCCAGGGAAATCCGAAGTGCTTTTGCCCACCAACAGCTCATGACAACGTGATCTGCCGTCTCGCCAACCAGACCACAGATTTTACACCTAGGGTCAACCCCCACTTCTCTCCTGATCAACCTCACGACATCGGGTAAGGCACCATGATACAGTCTCCAGCAAAAGATTTTCAGCTTACTCGGCACGGTGCTCTTCCATATCTTATTCCAAAATCTCTTCTTAAAACCACCAAAGGATTGTTCCCCCAGCCCCTGCTGAACCCTGCTCCTATTATTGCTAATAAGGTCGTAAGCTGTTCTAACAGAGAACTCTCCATTACTCGCCATCTTCCACACCACATCATTACTATTCTCATTCCATTCCAGACCGGACGAGAACAACTGAATGTTCTTCATCACCCCTCTCCAGATGTGCGACGGCCTACTCCCAAACTAGCAGAAGACAGATCACTGTTCTGACAGTAACAGGCTTTCAGGACCTTAGACACCAAAAGCTGGGGTTGAGTAAGCATACGTCAGCAAATCTTCATCAGGATGGCCTCATTAAAGATCCTCAGATCCTTAATGCCAATGCCTCCTCTCTCTTTCTTTCGATACAACACCTCCCTACTCACCCAACTTATCCCTTTCCGCCCATCCTTATTCCACCAATATTGCCCAATTAAGTTGGCTATGTCATCCAAGTTCTTTTGCGGGAAGAAGTAGACTGACATCATGTACACTAGGATGGACTAGATGACTGCTTTGATCAACACTTCCTTGCCGGCCATGGACAGAAGTTTCCCTTTCCAGTCACCGATCTTCCTCTAAATCTTTTCAGTAATGCAGTGGAACGTTTCAGTCTTCCTTTGTCCCACAATTAGAGGCAGCACCAGATATTTGGAGTGGCTATCCACCTGCCCAATTCTAAGCAGGCTCCCCACATCTTGTCTCACATCAGCAGGAGTGTTACGACTAAAAACAATTTCTAATTTTTCCATGTTAATTCTTTGCCCGGACACCATTTCGTATTGAGACATAATCTCCCTGAATTCTACAGCTTCTTCTCTACTAGCACTTATAAAGAAGATGGAATCATCCGCGAAAAAAGGTGAGAAATCGTCGGACCCCCACGACCAAGCTGGATGCCACTGAGAGATTTTCTGTTAACAGCTGCTGCCATCTTAGCACTTAGAAGTTCTGAGACAAGCAGAAAGAGGTATGGTGAGAGTGGATCACCTTGCCTCAGTCCTCTCCCTGGCGTGATGCTCCTGGACGTCTGATCATTTATCTTCACCTGGTAGGTCACTGTCCGAACGCACAACATAACTCTATTGATCCACTTATCCGTAAAGCCCATCCTCTCCATCACCTGCTCTAGAAAGGACCATTCCACCCGGTCGTAGGCTTTACTCATGTCCACTTTGATTGAAGCAAAAAACTCTTTCCGACTCCTACATCGCTTGAGGAAGTGCGAAATCTCGTGGGCAACGATGAAGTTGTCCGTAATAATGCGGCCCTTGATGAAAGCACACTGAGAGACAGAAATAACTCTGTCAAGAATGCCCTGCAGTCTACCAGCAAGAATTTTGGTGATAATTTTCATGGCCACTGTGCACAAGCTGATAGGCCTCAGGTCTTCCATTCTATCCGCATCCTTCTTCTTGGGAATGAGCACAATCAGGGTTTTGTTGAGACGATCCTCCAAGACACCATTCCTCCAGAAATCACGAACATAAGCCATCACATAGCCTCTGATATTTCCCCAGTTCTTTTGGTAAAAGAGGGCTGGGAAGCCATCAACCCCCGGAGCCTTGAGTGGACTCATATTGAACACTGCCCTTCGAACCTCTTCTTCGCTAATGTCCTCTAACAGTCCTCGGTCATCTCATCAGAGATAACAGGCAGAAGGCAACAAATTTTGACCTTTAAATTATGCGTTTTGGTCATTAACAGTCATTGATGACCAAAATTCGTAATAGTTATGAACTTTTCTGATGGCAGTCATTGATGAACAAAAATTTGTAATAGTTACGAACTTTACTAATAATAGTCACTGATGACCAAAATTCGTAACAGTTACGAATTTTACTAATAACAACCTAAAATTTGCAATAGTTACAAATTTTACTAATTAGCCCACGAAATTATTAACAATTACAAATTTTACTATTAACCGTCCAAAATTGTAACCGTTATGAATTTTATTAATTAGTCCACAAAATTATTAACGACAGGAATTTTACTAATTAACAGTTACAAACTTTACTAATTTAACTAAGAACTTGTCTAAAGAAGTTTAGATGCAACATTAACATGAATGCAGGCTTACAACTATTTGGCACCATATTTTTGTTGTGCTGAGAAATTGAAAGCTTTAACTTTGGTTAAATGATTGGGTATCAAAGATGCGATTGTGGGGCTTCCTTCAGTTTGTCCTCCCAATTCCATCCAATTTCTATTCATCGGGCATTTTTATGGGTTTGGCTAGGGATGCACAAATTAGACCCGGACGGGTTTTTTTTGGGTTGGTCCACGGTCCATCTATTCTGTAGATTTCGGATTCCAGTCCGGTCCGGACCGTAAACTTTTTTTTTGATTTTTTTAATACTAAATAAAATAAAAATAGAACCCTATTTTTTTTAACATTCACAAAATTGAAGATGGAAACATATTGAATCATTGATTTCAAGCACAGCCGGCTTGCACAAAACTTTTTATCTTCTTTTCTTCTTCTTTTTTCAGTAGAAATATATGGATTTTTTTGAATTTTCCGGTCCAGTCCACCGGTCCGACCCGACCCGGATATATCCGTTCCGGTTCGGCCCACAGTCCGCATTTCTAGAAAAATCCGGTAGACCGGCAAAATCCGATCCGATCCAAGTCGAACCGGATGCACATCCCTGAGTTGGGCGATGCTAACTATCAACCTCAGCTGTAGTGAGATCAACGATAATTTTTTTCAAGTCTTTTATCGATAAGAGCATTGTTATCGATGACTTTTTGAGTCATGAAAAAGAATCATAAAACCTAGTGACCAACTTTTTTTTGTTTTGGTCATGAGCATAGACGAATCAAAATGTGCCACGTGTAAAGTACTAATACTTTTACAGATTAGACTAAAATCTTAAAATGTTTGTAGCTTAAAATTTACAAAGTTTAAAAAATAGAAAAATTACCAATTTTTTTTACTTTTCATACTCTATAAATAGGCATCCAAGTTGATATGCTTTTTATCTACAAAAAATTTTCGTTCAATCTAAGAGAGTAAAAAATGATGAATTTTTCTCTTGTTCATTGGTGGCAAGTTTTTAATCAGTTTGGTCATGAAACATGACATGATGATAGAGAAAGTGATAGAGAGATGAAGATGACCATTTTTTTGGAGTTAATTACAAAAAGGTTACTTGGATTACCATGTCGTTTCAAATCGCGGCCTGGACTATTTCAATTTTCATTTTAGTATTTTTGGACTAAATTACAAAAAAATAAATTAACGGTGTTAATTAACCCATTTACATTTATTATTAAAATATTAATAAAATAATCCTTAGGGTTATTTCAAATCGCAGATGGGAAAATGGGAGGTTTTGGCTCGGACGCCGCAGACTCCATTCGCCAAGAAGGAAGCGACGGACAAAACTTAATTTGTGGCCAGAGTGAAGGACGGAGGAAGAGCCAATTTTTTTAGCGATGAGTATTTCTGAGCGACCAATATCAGTCACTTCTGCAAAGAATAACATTTCGATTTCTCCCGGAGAGACACCAAAAAATTGGTTGGACGAACAATTGCTGGAGGATGTGTCAGAACAAACAACCAGTATCTATGATTTTTCGAGCAACATGTTGAACAAAGCCACATGGAACCTAAAAGAATACATCAAGTTTCGGAAGATTCAAGTGAGGATGATAAAGTTGGAGCTTCAAGTGATGAGTTAACAGACTTTTCTGATACAAAATACAATCTTGACAGTGAGGATTTATTTTGTGATGATGGAGATATTGAGAAAGATAAAAAACATGTTGAACACTCACTACGAGATTTGGGTATTCTTGGAGTTGAAACCTTGAATACAGATGAATCTGAAATTTTATCTGAAACAGATGAATTGCTCACTGCAAGTGAGTCAAGCGACGGCGATTAATGCACACCTCAAAAAAATACCCTTATTTTAATGAGAAGACAGGCTTCTGCAAAGAGATTGTACTAGATAAGGGGATTCAATTCAGAAACAAGCATATCTTCAATAAGGCTTTAAGGTACTACGCTGTTATGAAAGGTTTCGATTTTTATTATGTATCTAACAGCAAAGTAAAAGTTACAGCTCATTGTAAAACTGCTCATTGTCCATGGAGAGTTGTAGCCTCCTGGTTTAATGATGGAAATGGAAGTAGAAGTTTCATGATCAAGACTTGGGTTCCTCATAAAGATAAAGGTTGTCCACGCAGATTAGAAAATTCAAAGGTTAGTGTCCAATTTCTAACGGAACATTATTTGGAAGCTTTTAGAAATAATCCAAAATAGGAAGCTCAAGCATTTTTTAAACATGTGAAGGCTGATCTTGAGGTCAATGTATCTCGAATGAAGTGTTTCCGAGCTAGACAAAATGCTCTAAAGATTATTGATGGGTCAGTTAGTGAGCAATTCAAGCTACTGAGGCAATATTGTGGTGCTTTGTTAAAATGGTGCCCAGGTTCTACAATCTTGTTAAAAACTGATGGACCTCATTTTCAAAGGATTTATATATGTCTTGATGCATGTAAAAGAGGATTTTTAACGGGATGTAGACCTATTATAAGTTTAGACTCATGTCACTTAAAGGGACACTATAAGGGGCAGATTCATTCGGCCGTCGGTCGAGATGCAAATGAGAATATGTTCCCGATCGCGTGGGCTGTGTGTGAGGTTGAAAGTAAAGAAACATGGACATGATTCTTACACAATTTAATCAATGATATTGGTATTCCTGTGCAACATAGTTGGTGTTTCATTTCAGATCAACAAAAGGTAAACAATTCATTACGATTATTATATTTTGATGTACTTGTTTACACATAATAGCATAGATGTGCATTTAAACTTTGTATGGTGTTTTAAGGCAAGTTGATTACTGTTTGAGTTATGATGCTTGAAAATTTCACAGTTTACTGTGCCTTTTTTCTTTTTTGATGGGATGCAGTTACTCTTCCTTGGAATTTGTCTTTTAGTTAATAATCTATCTGTTTCATAGTTTATAAGGCCTAGAGTAGAAAGTCATAATAATTTGGTTCATTTGTTTTTAGCTTGTTTTTTCATTTGGAATAAGTATATGATAACAGCCAATAAGTAATTTGAAAGAAACTTTGAACTTTATTTCAGTTGTTACACTACTACAGAAGGGAGTTTATGCAACGGTTAAGATTTATCATTGCGCAACGGTTTGGATATTAGGCCATGGTTTTGAAAATAACCGTTGCATAAAGTTAACTTTATGCGACGGTTTAACAAAACCGTTGCATAATATATACCTTATGCAACGGTTCTTAATAACCATTGCCTAAAGTAAACCTTAGGCCACGGTTCTTAACAACCGTCGCTTAAAGTAAACCTTATGCAACGGTTGTTTATTCAACCGTTGCGTAAAGTTCACTTTATGCAACGGTTATTTTCAAAATCGTTGCCTAAACTTAAACCTAAAAATTGAAAACAAATCTCAGTCAGTTTTCCAATCCCGCTCAAACCCCTCCTCCGCTCACTCCTCTCAGTCGTTCGCCGACCAGTCTTTCAATCCGCTCACTCCTCTCAGTCGTTGTCTTTCCTCGACGTTCGTCGCCTCTCACTCAGTCACCCCGCCCTCAATCGCCCCACCTTCAGTCGACCCGCCCTCAGTCGCCACTCCCTCACCTCGCCCTCAGTCGCCCTCACTCTGATTCAGCAGGTAGGGTTCTAAATTTGCATTAAGCAAGCGTACAAAATATGTTATGAATACTGAAACTGAAACGAAATTTTGTGTGGTGTTGCTTGATCGATTTAGGATCAGGATTTGGATGTTTGAAGGGTTGAGTGATAATTTGAAGGGCTGTACTGCCCATTTTGCTTTGTTATGCAATGCTACGAGTTGTTGGCGATTTTGATTGTGGTTTGCAGCTGCATTGGAAATTTGCTTTGGTGTGGTGTTTGATGATTTTCGGAAATTAAGAATTTTTAGATGACTTGGAAGTGTGTTGCATGCTTGTTTTGTGTACAAATTGGATGTTGGAGGAAATAGATAGAGGATTTAAGAATCATCCCTCTAATGGAAAAGTAACTTATTTTGTACGTTTGCTTAATTGTGTATATATAGTTTTCAAACTTGGACATTTTGTTTTTGTTGCTCTTTCATCCTTGAATGATGTTAATAACTAGTTGGATTTAAGTATGTTAATTTTAGTGATGTTCTTTTGTTTAGGGTTAACATTTGCGATCTACATCCTCTTCCCTTTGGTTGTTTGCTTTGTCCAATTTTAAGGTATTTTGTGGTTATCATTCTTACGTATTTTCCTATTAACATGGAGCTTTCAATTTATAAGTTGTTTTTGTTCTTTATAGCTCTAATCCGTACTTGTTGCACACCCACCATTGTATTCTTCTTCACGAGCTTTTATGATAAGGTAAACTACCCGATTAAACTAATTTACTACTTATGTTTTCATTCATATTTAGATATTTGATTTTTTTTCTTTGGTTTACTAATTTATTTTTTTTTTATAACTTTAGACCGGACGTTGCATTCATTCTTTGACTATTTTCTGCGAGAGATTCTTTGATAAGGTAAAATGCACTATGAAATTCATTTTGTACTTTTTAATTGGTGGAATGTGCTTTGATAATGACAATAATCATATTTACTTGCTTTATGTAGTCAATTTATAATGAATCGAGACTGGGTGTCCGGTAGTAGGCTAAGTGTTCAGTACGATCAAGGGATTATGTATTTTTGTGCGTTTGCATCTTCGTATGCGTCCACAAACAACATTGAACGTGTTTATTGTCCATGTATGGGTTGCTGGAATAACAAAAAGGTCAAACCCAAGAAATTGCGGAAACACCTATTGTTAAAGGGAATTGACCCACAGTACAAGTTTTGGTATATGCATGGCGAGGTTGAACCACAAAATGTTCAACCTCAGCCCGTAGAAAGTTTGCCGATGGATAATGATGATTGGGAGGAGGACAATATAATTGACATGGTCAACAATGTTGCCGACAATTTTGTTGCTAGACCTCAAGTTTTGGAGTCATTGAGAAATGATTCAGAATTACCATTGTAAGAGGGGTGCTCCAAATACACAAGGCTATCTGCAACTTTGAAGATATTCAACTTGAAAGCAAAAAATGGATGGAGTGATGTAAGTTTCACTGAATTGTTAACTCTGGTGAAAGATATGCTTCCAGAGGATAACACCCTACCTAACCGTTGTTACGAGGCTAAAAAAGTTATGTGTCCGATGAGTATCAATTACGAGAAGATACATGCTTGTTCTAATGATTGTATATTGTATCGGAATTCCTATAAAGATATGGTTGAATGTTCGGTGTGCAAGTCTCCTCGTTATAAGTTAAACAAAGAATCGAAAAATGGTTCCAAAGGCACTCCTTCTAAAGTACTATGGTATCTTCCACCGATCCCCAGGCTTCAGAGATTGTTTGCTAGCTCGAAAGATTCTGATAATATGCGTTGGCATGCTGAGAAACGAGTTTTTGATACGAAAATGCATCATCCTGCTGATTCACTACAATGGGCAAAAGTAGACAACACATTCCCGACATTTGGAGCAGAGTGTAGAAATTTTCGCCTTGGCCTTTCTACTGATAGGGTGAATCCACAAGGAAACCTCAGTACTCAGCATAGTACATGGCCTGTGATATTGGTTATCTACAATCTTCCTCCCAGGTTAACCATGAAGCGTAAGTATATGATGCTTTCTCTGTTGATATCGGGTCCTCGACAGCCCGGAAATGATATTGATGTATACTTAGCTCCTTTGATAGAAGATTTGCAGCTTTTATGGAACGAAGGAGTACGGACGTTTGACGCATCAAGATAGGAATATTTTAATATGAGTGCCATGCTAATGTGTACCATCAATGACTTCCCAGCTTATGATAACTTATCCAGGTATAGTATTAAAGGGTACAAAGCTTGTCCAATTTGTGTAGAAGAGACACATGCACGCCATCTAAAGAATTGTCAAAAAATGGTTTACATGGGACATCGACGTTTTTTATCGAGGCATCATTCTTTCAGGCAGAAAAAAGCTGCATTTAATGGTGAGACCGAACATGGAATAGAACCTCGACCGGCTTCTGGAGATGAAATACTTCAAAAAATTCAGAATATTACAAAACGATTTGGGAAGCCCAATGCACGCATTGAAGGTACTCCATGGAAGAAGCGATCAATATTTTTTGATCTCCCTTATTGGCATACACTTGACGTCAAGCACTGCATTGATGTGATGCATGTTGAAAAGAATATATGTGACAGTCTTATTGGTACTTATTTAAACATTCCCGGAAAAACAAAGAATGGATTGAAAGCTAGACTAGATATGTTGGATATGAACATTCGTACCAAATTAGCACCTCAAACTGAAGGAAACTGTACATATTTGCCTCCGTGGCAGGCTGTCGTTGTGACCTGCAAATTTACATTTATATTTTCCACTACTCTAGTGGTTCACTACAGGTAGCAAACGGTAAGTAGGGGTCGAACCCAAGGGAGTTAAGGTAGTAAACAGTTGTTCTTATGAAAGCAAAAAATAAAGTAAAGACAATTGGAGTTTTTGGTAGTTTTTAGTGCTGAAATGAAAGTACTGAAAGTAAATGACTGAAAAGTAAAGGTGCTTGAAGGACAAAGACTTGACTGAAAGTAAAGTGCTGGAAAGTAAAGTACTGAAAAGTAAAGTGCTGAAAAGTAAAGTACTGAAAATAAAGGTGCTTGAAGGACAAGTCTTACGGAAAGTAAAGCAGTTGATATAAGACTGAAAGTAAATGTGCAAGAAAAGTAAAGGGAAAGTAACTTTGTGCGAGAGATATTCAGTCTAGGGTCTCAAACTTGTGATACTTCCATCATAGACTTCAAACGATCTCTTTTACAATTCCATGTGTGATTATCCCGACAAAGGTGATAATCCAAATACCCCGACAAAGGTGGTAACCACACCCTTAACTTGTCAAGAGTGTTATGTGGTTGTCCCGACAAAGGTGATAACCCAAGTACCCCGACAAAGGTGATAACCATAACAAGCTTGACATGTTAAGAGCTTCTAGTCCTCCTAGATCGAACAGCCCGACAAAGGTGTTGCCCAAACTAGGTTGTCACTATCTACCTTTGCCGCAAAGCATCCAGTAAATATTGACTATAGGAATCATTCAGCTCGGCTAAGCTTTGTGACAAAACTTCCACTTAGCCTTGCCGAACGACCCTTGAAATGGACTCAAAGACTAGGGAATGTAAAAGGCAATTAAAACATAGTCTCAAGAAGTCGGCACAAGGATGAAAACCCTATACCGAATATGAGCCTTAGCCGCTTGTATTCATGTCAAGGAATACAAGCAACCTTTGCTTTTGAAAAGTAAAATGAACAAGTGAACAAATGGAACCTCTTTTGATATTGAATCCAAAGTGTACAAGACTACAAGTGCTCCTACTAGCTACACAAGACTACTCCTACTTCTCTCTTGAAAATGGCGTGTGAAGATGATTGTGAGATGAGAAGATCATGAGATGAGCTTGTGTGATATAGGGATTCAAAGTCCCTCCTAAATATGGATACATGCCCTTCTATTTATAGGCAAAAAGGGGGGCGGTTTCCTTAGCAAATAGGTGCCAAATGGCAGTTGATTGGAGCTTCCTTCACCCATAGGTCAGCCGCCTCCAAGCAACAAGGTGCCAAATGGTGTGCATATGGACTTTTCTTCACCCCAAAGTTAGCCGCCAATAAGCATGGTGCTCTCAAGGAGCTTGCAGCCTTTGAGGAGTGTGTTTCAACAAGCTAGCTGCTCCTTGAGCGGGGTACTTCCAAAGGACAGCTGCTCCTTGAGCAGGGAGCTTCCAAATGGCCTGAAATTGCCCTAGTTTGGCTTTGATCGGGCTTGAGCTGATTCCACTCGTGCGTTTTGTCTGGGAAATGATATTCACCGAATTATTGGGCATTTAAAACACTTTGGTCGAGCCAGAATTGTCAGATTCGAAGGTTTGGTCGAGCAACTTGGTTTTGGTCCTTCAGCGCGCGGGGCTTTTGGAATTGGATGTGGACCATCTGTTAATCTGCTCGAGCATTCTTCTTGGTTTCCCGACATAGTCCACCTTATTTTCCATTGTAATCACTTTGATCGAGGTGGATTTTGAAGATGAGTTTGTTTGCTCGAGCAACTCAGTCTTGGTCCATTGGCGTGCGGGACTTTTGCTTGGAACTGAGCCAACTGCCAAATGGCTCGAGCGTTGCCCTTGGTATCTCGACATTCTCCACCTTAATTGTCATTTAGAACATTTTGGTCGAGGTGGAATTGCCGGATTTGTTCATCTGGTCGAACAACTTGATATTGGACCTTGGTGGCTCGGCGGGTGCGTGCGGGGACGAGGCCCGGAGGTCCTCGGACCCGACTGGCCTCTAATCCATTTTTGGCTTAAAATCTCCCCTTTTAGCTTGTTTCTTCTCTAAACCTCAAAATAGCCTGTAGATCAAAAGTGGAACTAACAAGCAACAGTTAGTAAGACAAAATGTTTAATTTGGTGGGTTTAACTGTTTCGATGAGTCGTATAAATACGCTCCATCAAATCACCCCACACTTATTCTTGGTCGTCCCGAGCAAGGCTAGTGAGAAGAGGCAACTGATATCTAAAGGTCCTAGACATGAATGTTTAGAGTGCTAGTCTAGACTCCTCCTATTCATGCATCACTTGATGTCAAAATAAAGTGTGATTAAAATTTAGAAGATAACTTAATATTTGTACCTCCGAGCCATGATACAAACCAATTTGGATGAGTGGGAGATAGTCCTTTTTAGGTTCTTGTACGCACTCTTCGGACCAAGCTCGGGCTATATGGTTATCTTCCGTAGCTTTCTTTAGTACATGATTTGATTCGGGTTTCAACGCTTCGAGCTCTTTGATTTCTTTTTGAGACGGATGGCTTTTGAAGTGACTTTTGCCTTTTGGCTTTTGATTTGGAGTTGGAGAATTTCACTTTTGTTTTCTTGGTTAAAACCTTCACATAACTGGCTTTTTGGGCCATTGATTTGCTTCTTCGAGCTTTTCTTCTTTGTGACTTGCTAGACCATTTGTTTGTCTCTTGGGAGGTCCAATCATCGCCCTAAAGCATATGGAAATACCTCCCCGCTCTCTCTCATCTTTGTTCTTTTGCGCGAGTCAATACGAGGGTCGCCCGTATATTTTCCCGGCTACTTGAACTAGAGGTAGGACGGTTTGATTCCCGTCCCGCTCTTGCATAGATTTCGCATGGCGGAGTCCACTCAAAACTCAATTGAAACCCGAAGTTCTAACCTCCACTGACTTCAGATAACCATATAGTGAGACCCGGTCCTTTGAGTGCTTTTCAGACCTCTCTAGGACCTTTTCTATCAACTCCACATCCCTTTTTATCTTGGCACGAGAAGACAAATAAAAAGTTAAATTCTAAAGTTTAAGAACAGTTTATATCTCACAAGGACATGTATGAAGTCGGGTCCATCTATTTCACATCATGAAGCTCATATTCAAAATGTTCAAAAAGGTAAAAACTAATGAAAACATGCTAACTACTATATGCAAAGTTAATTTTCACCCCACACTTTTGAACAAGGCTGTGCCTCGCGGCACGACTTAGTTCAAAAGCTGTTTTAAGCAAGCATTTACACAAAAAGAGACAAAAGGGGTGAAAATTACTTAAAAACTGAAAATTAAATGACAGAATTTAAATGACTGAAAGTAAGATAGTGTTGGGTTACCTCCTAACCAGTGCACTTGTTTAACGTCGTTGGCTCGACAGTACCTCCTCTATGTGTCAGGAGGCTCGGCAAGGTCAATCTCATCAGTGGTGGTGTCAATCTCTCCCTGGTAGTGCTTAACTCTCTGTCCATTGACCTTGAACCGATGGCCATCCTTTGGGTTCTTCAACTCCAGTGCCCCGTGATTGTAAACATGAGTGATCGTGTAAGGTCCTGTCCATCTGGACCTCAACTTCCCGGGCATGAGTCGTAACCGAGACGAGAACAAGAGCACCTTCTGTCTGACTTCAAACGTGCGCCTGAGTATAAATTTGTCGTGATAGAGCTTGGTCCGCGCCTTGTAGTCTGTTTGGCTCTCATAAGCCTCGAGGCGCAGCTCCTCAAGCTCGCACAACTGTAATTTCCTGTCGAACCCGGCTGCCTGTAAGTCTGGGTTGCACTTCTTCAGTGCCCAATAAGCCTTGTGCTCTAGCTCGACTGGTAAGTGACACGCCTTCCCATAGACCAACCGAAAAGGCGAGGTGCCTATCGGTGTCTTGTAGGCTGTCCTGTATGCCCAAAGTGCCTCATCTAACCGCTGGCTCCAATCTTTCCTGGTCGGGCCTACCATCTTTTCCAGAATTCCCTTAATTTCGCGGTTGGAGATCTCCGCTTGCCCATTCGTCTGGGGGTGATATGCAGTGGAAGTTCGGTGGTGAACATGGTAGTGCTTCAGTGTGGATGCCATCATTCGGTTGCAGAAGTGTGTTCCCTGATCGCTGATAATGGCCTTAGGTACTCCGTACCTGCAAAAAATGTTAGTGCACAAAAAGTCTATGACAGTTTTAGCATCATCACACCTAGTGGCCTTGGCCTCTACCCACTTGGACACATAGTCAACTGCAACTAAGATATAAGAATAGCCACATGAAACAGGAAAAGGACCCATAAAATCTATCCCCCAGATGTCAAACACATCATTCACTAGTATGGGGACCTGTGGCATCTCCTGTCTGGCCGAAATATTACCTACACGCAGGCATTTATCACATCTCTTACAATGGTTGTAGGCATCTCTAAAAACATGCGGCCAAAAGAAACCACTATCTAAAATCTTCCTAGCCGTCCTCCTAGGGCCGAAATGGCCACCACATGCTAACTCATGGCAAAAGCTAATAACTGAAGCAGTCTCATCATCGGGGATGCACCGTCTAAGAATCTGATCTACACCTATTTTCCACAAGTACGGATCATCCCACACATAGTATTTAGCATCATGCTTCAATTTCAAACACTGTGCCCTAGAATATGAGGGCGGGAACTTACCTCCTACCAGGTAGTTCACTAGGGGAGCGAACCATGGCATCTTACCCGAAATAGCATACAAGTGCTCATCTGGAAACGTCTCGGTAATCTGCTCGACATCCTCCTCTCGGACAAGGCGGCTCAAGTGATCGGCTACTGTGTTCTCTATGCCTTTCTTGTCCCTGATCTCCACGTCAAACTCCTGTAGGAGCAGGATCCACCTAATGAGCCTCGGCTTTGCCTCCTTCTTCGTCATCAAGTACCTAATAGCTGCATGGTCAGAATAGACAATAACTTTAGTACATAGCAAATAAGACCTGAATTTCTCCAAGGCAAAGACCACGGCTAGCAGCTCCTTCTCTGTGGTCGAATAGTTCTTCTGGGCCACGTCCAGTGTCCTCAAAGCGTAGTAGATCACCACGGGCTTCTTGTCCACCTTCTGACCAAGAACTGCTCCTACAGCATAATTACTCGCGTCACACATAATCTCAAAGGGCTGCGCCCAGTCCGGAGCTCTAATGATGGGTGTGCTGGTGAGGGCCTCTTTCAGCTCGTCAAATGCAGCCCTGCACTGATCTGTAAACTCAAAAGGAACATCTTTCTGCAAGAGGTTAGATAAAGGCAGCGCCTTTTTAGAGAAATCCTTTATGAATCTACGATAGAAACCAGCATGCCCTAGAAACGACTTAATGTCACGGACTGTAGAGGGATATGGCAGAGTAACAATCAAATCTATCTTAGCCTTGTCTACCTCTATACCCTCATGTGAGACAATGTGACCGAGTACTACTCCATGCGTAACCATAAAGTGACACTTTTCATAATTGAGTACCAAATTCATAGAAACACAACGTGCTAAAACTGTACTCAAATTATCTAAGCAGGCATCAAAAGTGTCACCGTGCACAGTAAAATCATCCATGAACACCTCTATGAATGAACCTATCATGTCAGAAAATATGCTAGTAACGACCCGCTGAAAAGTGCCGGGTGCGTTACACAAGCCAAAGGACATCCGGCGAAAAGCAAACGTACCGAATGGACATGTAAAGGTCGTCTTGTCCTGATCCTCGGGTGCTATGGGAATCTGATTATAGCCTGAAAATCCATCTAGAAAGCAAAAATAAGGCTTACCTGCCAAGCGGTCGAGCATCTGATCAATGAATGGAAGAGGAAAATGATCCTTGCGCGTAACTGCGTTCAGCTTCCTGTAGTCTATGCACATGCGCCATCCATTCTTGACTCGTGTCGTGACCATCTCGCCCTCGGCGTTCTTTTCCACTGTTATCCCTGTCTTCTTCGGTACAACGTGTACCGGACTCACCCACTGACTGTCTGAGATCGGGTAGATCACATCTGCATCCAACAGCTTTTGAATCTCCTTCTGGACCACCTCCATCATAATAGGATTCAATCTGCGTTGAGGCTCCCTCGAGGGCTTAGATCCATCATCTAGCAAGATCCGATGCATACAAACTGCCGGGCTGATTCCCTTCATGTCGGCTAGTGTCCATCCGATGGCTAGTTTGTGCTCGGTCAGCACTCCAATCAACCGTCTCTCCTGATCTGCCTCTAGGCCATTCTTGATGATGACTGGCAGCGTGTTGTTCTCCCCTAAGAATGCATACTTCAAGTGACCAGGTAGAGGCTTCAATTCAACTGTAGGTGCCTGCACAACTGAAGGCAAACACACTTGTGATTTAAATAAACGAATTGCATTAACCTCATACCTCGGTGTGAGTGGCTGGGCGATCTCTAGCTGATCTAGGGCATCCATGATGGCCTCTGTATGCTCGTATGAGTACTCAGGCAAATACACTGCCTCCTCGATGACTTGCTCTAGCGGGTCGGTCCTTCTCTCTGAATGTACCTCCTGGACTAGGTCGTCCAAGGTGTCTAAGGCATGGACCGCCTCGTACTCCGTGGGATGCTTCATGGTCCTGAAGATGTCGAAACTGAATACCTCCCCTTCAACTTCCATGGACAGTGTCCCACTAGCGCAATCTATCTTCATCTTTGACGTCTTGAGGAACGGCCGGCCGAGTAGAATCGGTGCATGGTCTGTTGGGCCGCAGTTCTCCATCTTGAGCACATAGAAGTCGGCTGGGAATACTAGCTCTCCCACCTGTACTAGCACATCCTCAATCTTGCCCTCGGGCTGCTTGCATGACCTGTCCGCCAGCTGTATGGTGAGACCTGCAGGTTCTAGAGGGCCAATGCGCAGACAGGAGTATATCGAATACGGTAAAACATTAATAGAGGCGCCTAAATCAAGCATGCAATTTTCTAGCCTAATGTTACCGATCGTGCAGGGAATGGTGTATGTGCCTGGATCACCGCATTTTGGTGGCACCTTGCGCTGAATCACCGCTGAAACATTTCTGCTCATAAGCTCCTGGTCGGGCTGAGTTCCTCTTCGTCTGTTCGTGCACAACTCCTTCAGGAACTTGGAGTACCTCGGGATCTGCTTGATGGCCTCAAGGAGTGGGATGTTGATCACTACCTTGCTGAATAGCTCTCACACTTCCCTGTCCATCTCATACTTCTTCAGAGCTCGAACCTGCACAGGAAAAGGCAAAGGTACCTGAACGTTAGAATTTTCGGTCACTAGGACCGGGTCTGGCCGAGAGACTGGGGTCTCGTCCTCTGGGTCCTGTCCGGCCAAGTCCTAGCTATAGGTGTCGGGCTCGGCCACTGCTTCTTCGGGCTCTGGAGGGCTTTCTTCCTCGGATGGTCTAGATGCCCCTCGCGCACTCCTCAATGTTACTGCACTGACATTCCCCTTTGGATTTGGAATGGTCTGCGAGGGAAGTCGTCCAGCGTTTAGATTGGTCGCGAGGTCTGAGACTGTCGTATTGAGCTGGGACATCTGCTTTTTCAACTCGGCAATGTCTCCTTTGGTCGTGGCCCGATCCTGGTTCACGGCTGCTGCCAGTTCTCTTACTATGTCTTCGAGAGGTTTGTTGGACCCTGGATTGCTCGGGCCTGGCTGATAATTGTTCGGTCCTCTCTGCTGATATTGTCCTGGTGTATTCTGCTGATGATGTGGATGCCGGTAGGGCTGCTGGTTCTGCTGGTTCTGCTGAGGCGCACCCTGTCGTGCTGGCTCTCTCTGGGCCTGATTCTGCTGATTGTTGCTCTTCCAGGGCTGTCCGTTGATTCCTTGATTGGTCGTGGCTGCGCCATATTGTCGGACAGGCCCTGGCCTATTGCCATAACTCTGATAATCGCCTACTGCATTGACCTCAGCCTGGTCGTCTTCCACTAAGGTAGGGCACTCGTCTGTCTTGTGATCTGTAGCTGTACAAAACCCGCATGGCTTAGACTGGAATGGTTGCCTTCTGATCACATGCTGCATCATGTCCTTAAGCTCCTTGATCTGTTCGGCCATAGCACTTACTGAGGGCTCAACCTTTGACACGTTCCTGGTTCGGGCATACTCGTCCTCCCTTGTAGATTCATCTTGGAACCGCTCACTTTCTGCCACTTCTTGTATCTTATGTCGGACTTTGGATGGGGTCAGGTTCATGAGGTTGCCTCCAGCTGAGGCCTCTAGTAGTTTCCTATCGAGTCTGCGAAGTCCATCTAGCATATACTCGACGATTAATTTCTCTGGGAGCTCAAGGTTGCAGCAACTCTTCTCCAAGGCGTTGAATTTCTCCACATATTCGTACATGTTCTCGTTGGGTCCTTGCTTGAGCTCTTGCAACTGCCTCCGGACTTGCATTGCATGCCCTGCTGGATAGTACTTGCTGATGAACTGCCTCTGCATTTGTTCCCATGTGTAGATACTTCCTGAGGGCAAGGATAGAAACCAATCTGTAGCAGCGTCTGTAAGTGAGAAATAGAATGCCTTCAGTTTGAAGTCATCGAGTGGGGCTCCGTATGGCTTTAGGTTCAAGCATATCCCGTGGTAGCGTGTCAGGTGAGATGTGGCTGACTCTCCCTTGGTGCCTGAGAACTTTGGTAGATGGTGGACGACTGAAGTGCTGACGGTGATAGCTGCGAGGTCTGGTCCTTCGTAGATGCACCATGACTGGTCTTTGAAGTTGGGTACCGAGAGCTCGCCCATGGTTGGTCCCTCATTTTCGTCCTCCTCGTGATCATCTCTGACTGGTGGCCTCTGTATAGGTCGTGGATGTGGTGGGTATGGCTGTTGTGGAAGGTATGGAAGTGGTGGGTATTGTGGTGGATATTGTGGGTAGGGCGGTTGTGGATACTGTGGATATGGAGGTGGTGGGTACTGTTGATATGGGGGTGGATATTGTGGGTACTGCTGGTACGGTTGTGGTTGGATTGGTTGTTGTTGAAATTGTCCCGGGATAGCCCCCCGGATCTCTCCATTTTGGCCCATCGGGCCCTGCTCGTTGTGTTGTGGAAACGCTCCTTCTCTATCTCGGACAACCTGCTCGACTTCTTCATTGTGGCTATTGTCGCCAACTCTACTTCCTGCGTGAGACATGTTACAAGAATAGCAAGCACCGAATAACAAGAACATACTAGCAACAAAGGGTCCCCAGGAGATTGGAGGAGTCACAGCGGTCTCACTTAAAACCCAATCTCCTTAGACTCGTAAGTCTTGGTGACAGAACCCTCTAAAAGCTAGAAATTGAAATCGCAAGAATCGGAAATCGGAAATCGAGGCAGTTGAAAATAACGGACTAGGAAATCACCGAAATAGCAGGAAATATGAAATAACAGAAATAAAGAAAAATAAACGAAAAGAAGGGAAGAACAAAATTCACCGTGCGTAGCTCCCCGGCAACGGCGCCAAAATTTGGCAGGCTGTCGTTGTGACCTGCAAATTTACATTTATATTTTCCACTACTCTAGTGGTTCACTACAGGTAGCAAACGGTAAGTAGGGGTCGAACCCAAGGGAGTTAAGGTAGTAAACAGTTGTTCTTATGAAAGCAAAAAATAAAGTAAAGACAATTGGAGTTTTTGGTTGTTTTTAGTGCTGAAATGAAAGTACTGAAAGTAAATGACTGAAAAGTAAAGGTGCTTGAAGGACAAAGACTTGACTGAAAGTAAAGTGCTGGAAAGTAAAGTACTGAAAAGTAAAGTGCTGAAAAGTAAAGTACTGAAAATAAAGGTGCTTGAAGGACAAGTCTTACGGAAAGTAAAGCAGTTGATATAAGACTGAAAGTAAATGTGCAAGAAAAGTAAAGGGAAAGTAACTTTGTGCGAGAGATATTCAGTCTAGGGTCTCAAACTTGTGATACTTCCATCATAGACTTCAAACGATCTCTTTTACAATTCCATGTGTGATTATCCCGACAAAGGTGATAATCCAAATACCCCGACAAAGGTGGTAACCACACCCTTAACTTGTCAAGAGTGTTATGTGGTTGTCCCGACAAAGGTGATAACCCAAGTACCCCGACAAAGGTGATAACCATAACAAGCTTGACATGTTAAGAGCTTCTAGTCCTCCTAGATCGAACAGCCCGACAAAGGTGTTGCCCAAACTAGGTTGTCACTATCTACCTTTGCCGCAAAGCATCCAGTAAATATTGACTATAGGAATCATTCAGCTCGGCTAAGCTTTGTGACAAAACTTCCACTTAGCCTTGCCGAACGACCCTTGAAATGGACTCAAAGACTAGGGAATGTAAAAGGCAATTAAAACATAGTCTCAAGAAGTCGGCACAAGGATGAAAACCCTATACCGAATATGAGCCTTAGCCGCTTGTATTCATGTCAAGGAATACAAGCAACCTTTGCTTTTGAAAAGTAAAATGAACAAGTGAACAAATGGAACCTCTTTTGATATTGAATCCAAAGTGTACAAGACTACAAGTGCTCCTACTAGCTACACAAGACTACTCCTACTTCTCTCTTGAAAATGGCGTGTGAAGATGATTGTGAGATGAGAAGATCATGAGATGAGCTTGTGTGATATAGGGATTCAAAGTCCCTCCTAAATATGGATACATGCCCTTCTATTTATAGGCAAAAAGGGGGGCGGTTTCCTTAGCAAATAGGTGCCAAATGGCAGTTGATTGGAGCTTCCTTCACCCATAGGTCAGCCGCCTCCAAGCAACAAGGTGCCAAATGGTGTGCATATGGACTTTTCTTCACCCCAAAGTTAGCCGCCAATAAGCATGGTGCTCTCAAGGAGCTTGCAGCCTTTGAGGAGTGTGTTTCAACAAGCTAGCTGCTCCTTGAGCGGGGTACTTCCAAAGGACAGCTGCTCCTTGAGCAGGGAGCTTCCAAATGGCCTGAAATTGCCCTAGTTTGGCTTTGATCGGGCTTGAGCTGATTCCACTCGTGCGTTTTGTCTGGGAAATGATATTCACCGAATTATTGGGCATTTAAAACACTTTGGTCGAGCCAGAATTGTCAGATTCGAAGGTTTGGTCGAGCAACTTGGTTTTGGTCCTTCAGCGCGCGGGGCTTTTGGAATTGGATGTGGACCATCTGTTAATCTGCTCGAGCATTCTTCTTGGTTTCCCGACATAGTCCACCTTATTTTCCATTGTAATCACTTTGATCGAGGTGGATTTTGAAGATGAGTTTGTTTGCTCGAGCAACTCAGTCTTGGTCCATTGGCGTGCGGGACTTTTGCTTGGAACTGAGCCAACTGCCAAATGGCTCGAGCGTTGCCCTTGGTATCTCGACATTCTCCACCTTAATTGTCATTTAGAACATTTTGGTCGAGGTGGAATTGCCGGATTTGTTCATCTGGTCGAACAACTTGATATTGGACCTTGGTGGCTCGGCGGGTGCGTGCGGGGACGAGGCCCGGAGGTCCTCGGACCCGACTGGCCTCTAATCCATTTTTGGCTTAAAATCTCCCCTTTTAGCTTGTTTCTTCTCTAAACCTCAAAATAGCCTGTAGATCAAAAGTGGAACTAACAAGCAACAGTTAGTAAGACAAAATGTTTAATTTGGTGGGTTTAACTGTTTCGATGAGTCGTATAAATACGCTCCATCACTCCGTCATGCACAACTCTTTCTAAGAATGAGAAAACAATTTTGTGTGGATGTCTGAAAGGAGTTGAAGTTCCGTATGGGTACTCTTCGAATATTGCCAGCTTGGTTTCAATGAAGGATCTGCGGTTGAATGGATTAAAATCTCATGACTATCATGTATTGATTCAACAGTTGTTGCCTATTGCAATTAGAGGTGTATTGTCTCCTAAAGTGAGGTCCGATGTACAAAGACTCTGTGCCATTTTTAGCTCTTTGTCTGCTAAGGTTGTTGATTCATCAGAGCTTGATAAACTACAAGACCAGATTGTTGTTACACTATGCCCATTAGAGATGTTTTTTCCACCTAGCTTTTTTGATGTAATGGTGCATCTTACTGTTCATTTGGTGCGCGAGATTTGCATTCTTGGACCAGTTCATATGAGATGGATGTACCCTTTTGAGAGATACATGAAGATTCTAAAGAGCTACGTGAGAAATAGACATCGTCTCGAAGATCATGGAGAAGGAATATGGATTGATAAAGAAATTTAATTTGTGTATGCTATTTATTTATGACTTGTGTAGTTATTTAATTATTTATTTCTGAGAATTGGTTTATTGATTAATTAATCTGACGTTTAATTTCATGTTTACAGGATCATGGCCATTTCACATAGCAGCAGCAGCAGTGAGGATGACCATAATGACACTTCTGGTACAGTTCCAAAGAAGAGAGGGCTTGTATATATGAGCAGATTCATTAAGAGACACACGAAGGCTGGTACCAAGGCCACGGTTGAATGGAATAGACGAGGGAATCCAATAGGGAAGGTTGCAGACAATTGGAGGAACTACTTGGGTCTGTTGGTTCGATGTCGTGTTCCTATCATACACACTCATTGGAGGAAGGTCCCTAAACATTTTAAAGACAATGTGTGGAGAGAGGCAACTGTAAGAATTTCTTTAATTCTAACATTGTATTTGTTTTAAACATGGTAACTAACTTTTGTATTAATTAGAACTTGTTTTATATATTTTCAGGCAATTTTTTATGGAGTCAAGGAGCATAAAAATCAGGAGCTTAGCGCTGCGTGCAAGATGTGGAAACAATTTAAGTCACTCCTCGCACATGATTACATCTACGGTGACGGAACAGATGAAGATGCTTTCAAAATGTATCCGTACATTGACTCCAATCATTGGAAGACTTTTAAAGAGCAGAGGCTCTCCGAAGCTGCAAAGAAGTTAAGGGACACAAACAAGGATCTGGTCAAGAAGAATGTATATAAGCACGTCTTGGGTCGAAGAGGATATAGAAAACTGGAAGAGGCAATGGCAAAAGAAAAAATAGCTGAGTTAATTTCTCAGGGGGCAATTCAAGAGGAACAAGCTTCTAATGTCTCTATAGAGAGGCATGATTTATGGAAGAGGGGACGAATCAGAAAAATGCTGAGTTCGTCTCTGAGGCATCTCAAGAAGTGGCTACAAAGATTGTAAGTTCCTTATGTGTGTTTTAATAGCTAAGTTTTTTTAAATTATACACTAACTATTGGTAATTTTCTGAAATAATAGGATGATTTAGTGGAAAAGGCCGCTCGAGGAGAATTTTCTTCTCAAGGCCGACGTGAGATATTGACGGAGGCTATTGGCACGGATGAGCACCCTGGACGTACCCGAGGACTCGGGTCACACATTCCATGGAGGATTGGATTACTTAGCTCTACCTCTTCGAGGGTGACACCTAGTTCTAGTACTATTCGCAATATTCAGCCGTCTGATCGACAGAGTGAATACTGCTTCCCCGATGCTCCCACACATACGGACCCTTGTAAGAATATACCAAAGGTACTTGGAGATTTTTAAAGTCATTATTTCCTTACTCTATTTGGTTTATATTTTTCTTACAAATGTAAACACCATGGATTTATTTACGTCGACAGATTGGGCTAAGAAGCCTATTATATATCGAAGAGGGACTTAATAATGAGAGACGACTAGTGGCTATCGGTCGAGTCATGAACGGTCGTTTGCTACGTGCAATACCACTGCCCGATGAAATGGTGAAGGTGAAGGTCGATAGTGCTCTTGGTCAGATTTTTGATCTACCCATTCCCCAGGGAGAGAAATTAAAGACAACACTAGATGCAGAGGCGAAATGAGACTTGGTTGCATGGCCGAAGCACTTGATTGAAAACAACACAAGGGTAATAAAATCAACTATTTGAACCATCTTTCCATAATTTAATTTATCAGATTTTATTTGAATTATTTACTAACATTCAAAATTCAGGAATATACCATGCGACTATACTACTACTTGCCACCGGCTTCAAATGAGACAGTAGAGAATTATTCCATCGACTGTCGATTTCTATACGACATCATGTCTAACTTGGGCAGAACCGTTGTTAATGTACGCATCGCTGACGAAGTGTTCGGTGACGACTACACTTCCGTAGTGGGCCCAGATGACGTCCGTGATATATATGCATTGGCACCGTTGTCGAACCCACATTGTGATTTATATATATGGTAATACTCTTGTCATTACTTGTTCATCATTTGTTGCAGGAGGTCCAACTTTACAAGTTTTTCATTTTGTAGTTCTTTATACAATCAAATGATTGATTCAGAGGTTCGATTCGGGTTCTTCAATCACACGGCCGTGAGCCCTTCCAATCACATAAATGCCAGACAAAGATCGCAATTATTGCCACTTTATGCCTTATATAAATCATGCAGAGTAAGTACATAAATTACTTGTACTATATTACCTATTTTTTGAAATATGGGTTGTATGAATTTAGTTTGTTGATGTAGGTTTCATTGGATGTTGTGCGTTATCTTCCCCAACCAAGGTGTAGTCCATTGGTTCAACTCCTCAAAACACGCCACCGTTATACACAGCGATGCAAAAGCTTTAGTGGACTCGTAAGTTTCGAACTTACTATTATTTTGTAACTTGCATTGACAGTCACTAATTACGTATTGTTATTTATTTTAGGGGGTTGCAACGATACTATCAAGGATGTAATCTGAGGATTGATCGTCGAGTCGAATGGAAGATAGTGATGGTATTCATAAACAAAGCATTCCTTTAATATATTCTTGTAATTTTCATTAATAAAGTGTTAACTGAGATTACTTATAATGCAGTGTCCGAAATAACCCGATGATAGTAATTTATGCGGTTATTATGTTCTGAGAAATATTCGAGACATAATGGAATTTGTTCGTGCTAATAACGGTGCATATGTAAGGAACTTTGACCAAGTAAGTACGCTAGTCTCGTCCTACTCTATTAGAATGGTGACAAATGTAGCTAGGTTGTGTGTTCTCTTATTTATTTTTGTTCTAAATCCATGTTCTAGTTAGGTTTGTTCTAAATCCATGTTCTAGCTACGTTTGTTCTAAATCCATGTTCTAGCTACGTTTGTTCTAAATCCATGTTCAAGTTAGGTTTGTTATTAATCCATGTTCTAGCTATCTACGTTTGTTCAAAATCCATGTTCTAGTTAGGTTTGTTCTAACTCTATTTTTTACATATTCATGTTATGGTCTTCTTATTTGTTATAGGTTTTTCCTTATGGGGCACGAGCATATGAGTTGGGAAAGGTACAAGACGTGCGAGATGAGATCGCCTTCACTTGTACAACTACTTATTCGAAAATAGTGTTTACATGTGATTTGTTTATGTGAAGTTGGTATAAATCAGTGTATGGATGGTTGTACAGTACATAATGACTTGTATGAATGCATATGGTGGTATTTTGAGTGAAATGAAAGTATTTTCATGTTTGGAAATGTGTAACTGACAAGAGTATTTTTAACCCTTTATAGTTGTCAATTTATATGTTTTAGGGATCAAGTTGCAGTCAAACAAAATTTATAACCTTGGTAAGCCAGGGGTCGATCCAAGGAACAGACGCGTGTGAATACTAGCTAACAAGGGACCTATTTAGCTATTCCGATTAAACTTTGTAAAAACAAGGGTTTTGTTTGTCACGAAAATTGCAGAAATTAAATAGCGGAAAAATACAGAAATTAAATGTGCAGAAAATAAACGGTTGTGTTTTTATCAGAGAAAGAATTCCAGGACCATACTTCACCCATGCTAACCCCACTAATCATGCAGTCATTATCATGTAATTCATCATGCTATCGAATATCGAATTAAACCAAAATAACACTAGATAAGCCGCACATCCACGGATCATTATCTAGATTAACCTAAATCGTTGAACGCCGCCCATCCACGGATTATCAACGATCTCGATTTATTAAAGTAAAGGTTCTCATACAATTTCATACAATCCGGTTAATCCCTAGGGCCCATCCACCTTTCGGTATATAACCTAAATACGTTCTAGCATGCAAATATACCATTTATTGTAAATACTTGCATAGAACGATAAATTAAGCACGATGAAATTGAATATTCGATTTGCATTAATGAAAAACATTAATATGATCACATGAAGAGTTGGGTACAATGCACAGGATCCGTAGGATCCCAGAATTAAAGGAGACTACTCACTATTCATGGTGATTAACCACAAATAGCGTATGAATAGAAATTAAGGACGAGTTAACCGTAGACGATGTAGCTCGTTGATCCTCAATCTCGCGACGAACTCTGTCTTCTCCCAAGTTAGGGTTTCTTTACTCCAAAATAAGCACACGTATCTTGTTCTGGTCGCTGCTCTTTTATAGCTTTCCCAAAAAGGGCCAAAAGCCCAAAAACTGCTCTATTGCCAAAAAGGACCAGAACTTGCCAAAAACAGATTTGGAAGAAAGGCAGCAACTTCGGGTGGATTTATCATGGTCTTAACCTCTGAATTTGATCTTGGCGTAAACTACAAAGTTGTAGCCCTTTAAATTATCTTTCCAACAAGCTTTAAATCAACCAATTAGGACTTCATATGAGATCTGTGCGTGCAAAATACGTCAAAAAGGTCAATCTGCCCTATTTTTAGAAACTGTCTTCGACGGGGCCGTGACATATGATTTTGTCACGGCTGTCACGGTTGTCACGACCCCCCCTGAAACTCTCTGGGATATTTAGGGGCCGTGACACCCGTGACATATAATTTTGTCACGGTCGTCACGGTAGGGCAAACTGGCAGAGACTTCTGTTGCCTTTTTGGAGGTCTAAACCTTGTAATCTTCACTTGGTGTCAGTTGCAAAGTTGTAGGCCTTCGAGTTAGCTTTCCAACAAGCTAAATTGTGACCCATTTAGACATGATATGAGCTCTGGGCATGCAAAATACTTCGCAAAGGTCCGTCTGCCCCGTTTTGTCCGATTTTTGCCTAAATCTTCACCAATTGCTTTGCGTTGCTTCGGATCAATCCAAAAGTATTAGTGATGGACCATATTTATATGATTCGTTAAGACAGTTAAACCCACCAAATTGGACGTTTTATCTTGACAACTTTTACTTGTTAGTTTCACTTTTGTTCTACAGGCTATTTCAAGGAGTAATGACGAAACGAGCTAAAATGGAGTTCTTAACGCTAAAAGTGGATTACAAGTCAGAACTGGCCATACTCCGATCAAGCCACAACTAAGTCCCAATGACTTATTCCAACAAAGATCAAGAACACAAGTGAAATGCCAAGTCTAAGTTCCTCACCTTTTGATATCAACTAAGAAGCAACCAAAGGGGCAACCAAAGGGCAACCAAAGTCTAACCGGAGTCATATGGGAACCGATGGATTTTGGAGCAAAAGATCACATTCCACTCACTTCTCCTTCCCTCCACCTCACCACCGGCGGCTTTCCATGAGGAAGAGCCACATGGCCGGCGGCTTCTTGGCCTTGCCACCTTGCCCGGCGGCTTTGAGCTCCTCCACTCCCCTCTTGCCATGTGTTGTGATCTCCTCCTCTTCCCTTGCCTATAAATAGCACATCCCCTTCCCTTTGTAAATCATCCTCATTCCAACAAGCAAAAACACAAGTCTCACACCACTTATCTCTCTAGATTTTGGGCACAATCCTTGTAAACATTTACTTTGATCTTGAATACTCTTGTTGGTTCTTGAGTATTCTTGTTGTTCTTGAGTTTACTCCTGTTGGTTCTTGAGTATTCTCCCCTTTACTTTCCTTGTCTTGATTTCCAAAAAACCTTTACTTTCCTGTCTTTCAAAACCTTTACTTTACTAAGCACTTAGCTATGATATCCACCTCTATGGATATTCGTAGCTAAACCCTTCATTCGGTTGAAGGGGTGTGCTTGTATCATACAATGTTTTAGACCATTCTCTTAGTGCCTCTTTGTGTTCAAAACTTGTTCAATGTGCCATATATTAGGTCAGAACGCTATTGGTTGAGTGGAGGCTCGAAAGAGCAAAGCTCTTCCATGGGTTCGTGAACTTCCGTGGATAAGTGGAGGCTCGAAAGAGCACAGCTTAACTGTGGAGTTCAACCTCTTTAAAACACCATTTGGTTGATCGGAAATGATTGATCAAATGGATGCACATAAGCTAAGATACTTCGAAAGGAGGAATTAGCCCAAATAGAACAAGTGTTCTAAACGATGTGGCAAGTCATGTGCTAGAAATAGCCTTAATACATCTTTGAACACTTAGTATGATCATTAGAGGTCGATGATAAACAGATTTATGATACAAGGCCCCTAAAACCGAATGCTTTCCTTTGATCAAAACACCACCTGTCACTTTACTTTCAGTCCCATATCAACTGCTTACTTTCCGCAAGTCTTGTCCTTCAAGCATTTACTTTTAGCAAGTCTTGTCCTTCAAGCATTTACTTTCCGCAAGTCTTGTCCTTCAAGCACTTTACTTTTACGCACTTACTTTCAGCAAGTCTTGTCCTTCAAGCACTTTACTTTTCAGTATTTACTTTCAGTCCCGTATTTACTTTCTTTACTTTCAGTCATTTACTTTTCAGTACTAAAATCACAACCAACCCACTTACTTTTCAGTACTAAAATCACAACCAACCCCCAACTGTCTTACTTTCCATTTTCGAAAGAACAACTATCCACTAATTCCCTTGGGTTCGACCCCTACTTACCGCTTTACTACCCAATAGTAGAGTAACGAGTAGCGGACTTATAAATTTATTTTTGCACAGAGCCATCGCACATTAACGACGGTGTGGTGCGCTCTGTCAATTAGGTATGTGATATATGACCTGAAACACTAGAAAAGAGGTTAAATAATGACAATTTTCCGGGAGAACGAGTGATATCCTTCATTGTATGGAGCAATTAACTAGTCGAAATCTCGACTGATCAAAACACTCCACAATTAGGATTTGTTCGTCCCGAACAAATGGCAGAATAAATACACGTGTGAATATAATGCGCAACGACGACCATAAAGCTACCCACTCAAGTGACATGTGATCAATTCTAACTAAAACAAAAATAAAAAGATAACTCATTGTCGTAGAGGACACGAATGCATTTAGCATATGCATCAAGCCTTTAAACCCCTAGGCGCCCTAGTAGGACGAGTATAGTCTCGTAAAGGTTTTCGGGAATGGGACTACCTACAAATCCCCTGTACAACTAACTAACGTGTATGCATGAATGATGCTCAACGAGTCATAGTAAAGTCATGTCATACCTCAGATTCATCGTGTTACCTCAACTTCAAGTCAAACATCTTCATCAAAGTTTTCAGACAATCATAGATTAAACGAGTTATGCATTCAAACGGTCAGTACACACGGCTAGCAATCGACTAATCACATGTTCTAAATAGTTCTATTGCAACGCATAAAGAACATGAATAGTTACACAAAACATGCTCGCCATTCACCTATGCTATCTAGGGATAGTCCACGGGCTCCTGGCGCAAAGCTCATTCTCAAGTGCCAAGGATTAGACAATGACCCGTAAGACAAGAGGAGATAGTACGAAAATTTGCATCAAAATTTTAGTGCAAGCACGAGAATCGTCCCTTAGTTTCTAGTACATGAATACGCAAGACAAGTCATGATTTGCAGGCAATGAGAAGATGGAATTACACTACATCATGCAAAAGGGGGCAGAAATTGTTTCAAAACTGTTTTCCATACACAAGGGGTGACTTTTCTCACTTTACCCTTGTTATAATCTCTCTATTTTTTGTACATAAGGGGTGACTTTTCTCACTTTGCCCTTGGTATTTTTCTGCTCTCTCTCTTTTTTTTTCTGCTCTCACTTTTTTTCTTTCAAAAACAACTATGATTGGGGTCAATTTTCACCCTCTTTTGAAAATTCAGAACTTTGTTCTTGATTGAAAACATTGAAAACCAATTGTCTAACTCCACACTTAAAACTTGACATAGTGCAAAAGTAAAGACGGGCGCATGCAAATCACAACAAGTATAGAGAAACACATACTAGTACTAAGGTCACCTAGAAAAAGAGATGCATATTTAAGTTTTTAGACGTTTTGAACCGGTGCCTACTAATTTCAAGTCTCAAACATGCTTCAAGAAATACGTAGAACACGTGATAGGCAAAGGCTAGCAATGATACTAACTCAAGAGAATACACACATGAATAAAACTATTTCAAGTCTTAGACTTCGAATCCAAAATAATGACAATCAATCAAGGAGTATCATAGAAAAGTCGTTAGCTGCTTTTTCTGTCTTGATTTCTTCACTCACGGTGATTCTTAACTCTTGCAGGCTCTAGCTAGTTCATGCAAAAGAAAACACCCAGACGGAAGAAGCAGATTCAGATTTCAGACGACGACACACTGGACCAACGAAGAAACAATCGTCAGGCCCAGAACGAAGCTCGGCAGCTACGAGCACTGAACTGAAACTACGCAGCAATGGCTATGAATCAAAACAACCCCGCATTGTTGAATGGAGTGGTCGAAGATGACCAGCAGCGCCAAGTGCCACCGCCAGTGCGCAGGACACTTGGAGATTACACTACTCCACGTGTTACTAGATTCCAGTCCGCCATTGCACCACCGGGCATAGCTAACAATACCTGGGAGCTCAAAACAGGTCTCATTCAGATGGTGCAAACCAATCAGTTTTCTGGACGAATGAATGAAGATCCTCACTAGCATCTCAAGCGATTTACTCAGATGTGCAACACTGTGAAAACCAACGGTGTCCCTCCAGAATCTTACTACCTCAGGCTGTTCCCGTTCTCGCTGTCCGACAAGGCTAGCAGATGGCTAGATAGCCATGCTGAAGGTACTTTTACCACCTGGAACAAGCTGGCCGAAGCCTTTCTCCAACAATACTTCCCACCATCGAAGACAGCTCATTTTAGGAACAAAATCATCTCGTTCCGCTCTATCGATGGTGAGACTCTATACGACTCTTGGGAAAGGTATAAGGAGCTGACAAGGATGTGCCCACACCACAATCTAGAGCTGTGGCAGATTATCGACACCTTCTATCAGGGGATCGATCAGGGGATGCGTACCTTGATAAATCAAGCACCTGGTGGGGGACTTAATGGAGTCCCGCTGGAGGACGCCTATGGTATTATAGAGAGAGCAGCCCAAGACTACCACCTCTGGACAAGCGACCGAGGTAATCCTAAGGATAGGAAAGGTGTGTAAGATCTTTGTCAGGCCGAGAGCACCAATGACATCGCTAAGTTGACTGATACAGTGAAGATGCTTGCAACTGAGATCCAAAATATGAAGCTAGGATGTGCTATGAAGTCCTCAGACGTCGCTAACATTGGCGTGTACTGTCAGATATGCGGCTCGCCTTCTCACTACGCAGACGGCTGTCCAGTGATCGGATCAGATGATAACAGCAGAAACCAAGAGGATGCAAACTACGTCGGGCAGAATAACCAAGGGGCTGGTCCCGGCTTTGGACCACCCACAAACAGGTGGGACAATCCGAACAAGAACAATCCTAACCTATCCTACAAACCACAGAATCAAGCACCTCCGAGCTTCCCATACAAACAGCAACAGGGCAATGCATCGTACCAGCCACGAGGATTGTCCCTTAGTTTCTAGTACATGAATACGCAAGACAAGTCATGATTTGCAGGCAATGAGAAGATGGAATTACACTACATCGTGCAAAAGGGGGTAGAAATTATTTCAAAACTGTTTTCCATACACAAGGGGTGACTTTTCTCACTTTGCCCTTGGTATAATCTCTCTGTTCTTTGTACACAAGGGGTGACTTTTCTCACTTTGCCCTTGGTATTTTTCTGCTCTCTTTTTTTTTTCTGCTCTCACTTTTTTTCTTTCAAAAACAACTATGCTTGGGGTCAATTTTTCACCCTCTTTTGAAAATTCAGAACTTTGTTCTTGATTGAAAACATTGAAAACCAATTGTCTAACTCCACACTTAAAACTTGACATAGTGCAAAAGTAAAGACGGGCGCATGCAAATCACAACAAGTATAGAGAAACACATACTAGTACTAAGATCACCTAGAAAAAGAGATGCATATTTAAGTTTTTAGACGTTTTGAACCGGTGCCTACTAATTTCAAGTCTCAAACATGCTTCAAGAAATACGTAGAACACGTGATAGCCAAAGGCTAGCAATGATACTAACTCAAGAGAATACACACATGAATAAAACTATTTCAAATCTTAGACTTCGAATCCAAAAGAATGACAATCAATCAAGGAGTATCGTAGAAAACGAGGATTTCAATCACAATACATAGACAGTTGTGCATATGCAAGAGTGAATGTGTGACATGCGATGAATGTATATGTGGCTATGTGCTACCCACTCCACACTTAAAAACGAGCTTAGTCCCTAAGCGAAGAAATAAAAGATAAGAAAAACACATAGGAAGTTCCCTCGTGTGTGAAAACTCGATATCCATGGAGATTAAGCGATGCTCGGGGAGTGGAACAGGACTTTTGAGCTAGTAAAGATATATAGATAAAAACACAGAGCTTCACAAGTAATAGGTTAGCATCGAAAATCATGGAGGGGCACTCCACACTTAGAACCTTGAAATGTCCACACATAATGCAAATGAAAAATGCAAATAATAAAAACTTACAGCGCGGGTTACTCCCCGAAGAGACCTAGTTTAACGTCTTGGCTAGACTCAGCAAAGCGCCCCATATAAATCACTCTTGAGAAGTCCTTTGCTAGGATCCCTTCTCACGGGGCTTTCAGAAATAGAGATGTGTCAGTCCACCTTCAAATCCCATTTGAATTTACGTCCATCTAGTATGACATGAACGTTGAGTAGAGCATGTAGTCCCTTCAAAAATTCAAGTCCCTTAAGAATCAAGGGACTGTAAAAACTCCCTAATAACAGTTTCAAGACGGAAGGCAAGAACTGTCGAAACTTGTCTGGAGGCGGTGCAGCAAGATATACATCTTCAAATCTAGCTCCAGTAAGAACACTTCCTTTATATTCATTAGATAAGATCTCTAGAGCATATACTTCAAAATGTCCCTTCAATATCAATTTCATATGTATGCGAGGATCCTCTGCAATTGAACTCAAGTACACATCAACAAAGTCTTCGTACGTATGATCCTTTGATGGCTCTTCAGCGTCTAGAGGAAACGGTAGAATGATGTTTTCCCAGCAGTCACACCGGCTCTCCTCTGCCTGCTCATCTAAATAACCTTTTGAAGCAGTCGTAGTGGAGGGAGATGTATCTTCATATTCTGAGACGTCTTTAGTGCAAGAGTCATCATCCTCCAACTCAGTGTAAGCCTTGGCAACCATTCTCAATGCCTCAAAACCATTCTCACAAACAAGTTGTTCTGGTTTAGAGAGCATTCTCTCATCCTGATCATCTTCCACATGGATTGGGAATAAAACTGAAGATGAATGTGCTTCACTGACTTGAACTTCTTGATGATTTGCCATTGTCATCTCAATGTCCTCATCTCTGCATTCATTGGTGGCTGCAATAGCTCGTTGCTCTAACTGGACTTTCAGTATCTTGTTCCAAATGGCTAGTTGCTTGTTCTGGATGCTGATCTGCTCAATTGTCTGCTCGAGTGCTTTCACTCGCCTATCCTGCTCTTGAGCTCGCCTATCTTGCTCTGCCATGAAACTAGCCATCATGAACTCCATGCTAGATGAGCTGCTGGACTCCTGATGTGTGGGCTGCTGCGAGTGATTTTGGTAGCTCTCATAATAAGGATCATCTTGATAATAATGTTGATCATAAAACTGATTTTGATTTCCTTCCCAATTTGTATCATACGAGTATGTCTGACAATATGTCTCTTTCCTCGGGTAGGCGTCTTGATGGCCAAAAGAGAACATCCTAGCAACATACAAAATAAAAGTGATTAGTAAAGGTCATAAGTATATAGAGTATGTACAAGGAAGTAATAAAAAAATAATGGAATAGTCTAAACTACACTCGTTAATTTAATCTAATAGCACACTAAACGCTGCTCCCCGGCAACGGCGCCATTTTGACAAGCGTATTTTTTAACCATTTATAGTTGTCAATTTATATGTTTTAGGGGTCAAGTTGCAGTCAAACAAAAGTTATAACCTTGGTAAGCCAAGGGTCGATCCAAGGAACAGACGCGTGTGAATACTAGCTAACAAGTGACCTATTTAGCTATTCCGATTAAACTTTGTAAAAACAAGGGTTTTTTTTGTCACGAAAATTTGAGAAATTAAATAGTAGAAAAATACAGAAATTAAATGTGCAAAAAATAAACGGTTGTGTTTTTATCAGAGAAAGAATTCCAGGACCATACTTCACCCGTGCTAACCCCACTAATCATGCAATCATTATCATGTAATTCATCATGCTATCGAATATCGAATTAAACCAAAATAACACTAGATAAGTCGCACATCCACGGATCATTATCTAGATTAATCTCAATCGTTGAACGCCGCCCATCCACGGATTATCAACGATCTCGATTTATTAAAGTACAGGTTCTCATACAATTTCATACAATCCGGTTAATCCCTAGGGCCCATCCACCTTTCGGTATATAACCTAAATACGTTCTAGCATGCAAACATACCCTTTGATGTAAATACTTGCATAGAACGATAAATTAAGCACGGTGAAATTGAATATTCGATTTGCATTAATGAAAAACATTCATATGATCACATGAAGAGTTGGGTACAATGCACAGGATCCGTAGGATCCCAGAATTAAAGGAGACTACTCACTATTCATGGTGATTAATCACAAATAGCGTATGAATAGAAATTAAGGACGAGTTAACCGTAGACGATGTAGCTCGTTGATCCTCAATCTCGCGATGAACTCTGTCTTCTCCCAAGTTAGGGTTTCGTTACTCCAAAATAAGCACACGTATATTGTTCTGGTCGCTGCTCTTTTATAGCTTTCCCAAAAAGGGCCAAAAGCCCAAAAACTGCTCTATTGCCAAAAAGGACCAGAACTTGCCAAAAACAGATTTGGAAGAAAGGCAGCAACTTCGGGTGGATTTATCATGGTCTTAACCTCCGAATTTGTAGGCCTTCGAGTTAGCTTTCCAACAAGCTAAATTGCGACCCATTTGGACATGATATGAGCTCTGGGCACGCAAAATACTTCGCAAAGGTCCGTCTGCCCCATTTTGTCCGATTTTTGCCTAAATCTTCACCAATTGCTTTGCGTTGCTTCGTATCAATCCAAAAGTATTAGGTATGTGATATATGACCTGAAACACTAGAAAAGAGGTAAACTAATGACAATTTTCCGGGAGAACGAGTGATATCCTTCATTGTATGGAGCAATTAACTAGTCAAAATCTCAACTGATCAGTAACAGCAGGGTATTAAATTTTGTATAGAATTTGTATTCAGTTTTTCAGCCAGATTTGAGCTAAAACAGCTGAAATCTGTCCATTTTTTTGCAAATTTTACGCAACGGTTTGGTCTAACCGTTGCATAAGATCATACCATCATGCAACGGTTCGAGCACCAAATTGTTGCATAATGTATGACTTTATGCAACGGTTTGTTGTTGGAACCGTTGCATAAGGTCATGACCTTATGCAACGGTAGCTTATGCAACGGTAGCTTATGCAACGGATGAGGAACCGTTGCATAAGCTCTCTCAGAACCGTTGCATATCTGTAGTAGTGTTACTTTGAACTTTTTTATAGCTGATTTTACTGAAACAATTGAAAGACTAATAGTGTTATTCTTTGATTTGTTCCCAGTGCCCACTTAATCATATATATATATATATATGTTAATTGTAAAGGGCTTGCGAGAGGCTTTAAAGGATATTGTACCCACGGGTGAGCACAGGTCAGGTCATGTGTAAGGCACATTTATGCAAATTTCAAAAAGAAATTTAAGGGGAAAGAGCTTAAAGCAGATGCTATGTGGGCTGCTGCCAGGGCGACAACAAAGGGCCAATTTAATGAAAAAATGGAAGCATTAAAGGTTTTAGACGCTGCTGCTCACTCGTATATGACAACATTTGATCCAAAATTGTGGTCTAGACATGCTTTTGAGTTTTTCTCAAGGAGTGATACCTTATGCAGTAATATCTCAGAATGCTTTAATGCCTACATCAAAGATGCACGAGAACTACCCATTATTTCTTGTTTGGAAACTATCAGATTGCTTTTGATGAAAAGGTTCCAGGAAAAATATTCAGGAATGATAAATTATGGACATGGAATCATGCCAAGGATTCTAAGGAAGCTGGATGAGCACACAAAATATTCTTTACATTTACAAGTTAGCTGCAATGGAAGAGGTATGGGTTTTCAGGTTGCACGAAACATATGAGATGTACATGTGGTTGACTTAGAATCATATACATGTGATTGTAATTTATGGGATTTAACTGGCATTCCATGTGTACACGCATGCACTGCAATATTTCATATAAATGGCGAGCTTGACTATTATGTACATCAGAGCCTTAAGAAGGAGAAATTCATCAAGGCATATGAAGCTTCTATTAATCCTATGCTTGGACCAACAGAATGGCCTCAAGTTGATGGTGCTAGTGTCTTACCTCCGCTTTTCAGAAAGTAGCCAGGAAGACCAAGAAAAAAGAGAATACGAGAGGTTGATGAACCAGTTAATCATAATCCTCATCGTGTTAGAAGAGGCGGCATTAAAATGAAATGTTCAAACTGTGGGAAAGTTGGACATAATAGGACAAGATGTAAGGATGAACCATCTGATCCAAAGAAAGCCGCAGACAGAGCAAAGGATGCTGCAAGAAAAAAAGTATCCAGGCAGCTAAAGAAAGCAAGACTTGAAGGGCCACAACAAGTCAAGTCTAACACATCACCACCAAAAAACCAAAGGTTTGTCGGATTTGTTTGTTTAACATATTAACATTTTACTCGTGTGGTCTTGATTATCAATAATTAACATTCTTTTTGTGGTCTAACAGGATAGAAGAAAATTTAAGGATCCACAGCCCGTGTGCGGGAAAATCAAGTAAGTATATGAGATCACATGATATAATTTTTTTGTCTCATTGTATATTTGCTTGTTATTATTGTGTTTTCTTCTCGTTTTGTCCACATGAGAAACACCTAAATTTGTTAACATGATTTTAGCGCATTGTAGTATTTTGTTTTCTATATAACTATTTTCTGCACCTTCAATGCTAAATTAGGTTTCCAATCAAGTACCGCCAGTGAGCGAGTGGACCATGGGATATGAAACATCTACCAGTGTTGTTACTTATAGGCCAACCACGTCATGAAGGCCCATTTATATCAATGGAGGTGTGTTTACTAGGCCAAAATCATCGACTATAAAAGATCAAGCTGCTTCAAACATATTTCAAGGAAGTCAGGGCAACAACAGAAGAATTCGACATGAGTGAATTTGTAGCAAACTTCATATTAAACGAAGTAGACTTTTTTCTAGTGAAAAAACAATGAACTTTTTGCTGCTGGAATCCTAATTTAGCAATGAAAGTGTTGTTACTCTTTTGCCACAAATCATGTAAACTTCCTGATAATATTTTATAGTTTTATCAGGAATTTGTTACGTGTTAAAGTTTTGTCAAGTGATTTTGTAAACAGGTGGTTTGGCTTGTTAGACAATATTAAATTAGATGTGGCATTTATTTTTAAATAAAATAATAATAAATGTAAATGCGTTCATTAACACCGTTACTTTATTTTTTTATTTTTGCAATTTAGTCCAAAAAAACTAAAATGAAAATTGAAATAGTTCATGCCGCAATTTGAAACGACATGATAGTCCAGGTAATCTTTTTATAATTAACCCTTTTTTTGTTATTGGTGTCCATGGTTTAACAGATGGGTGTGTGTTGCTCAACGAATTTGACATTTCGAACTACACAATCACTGATTATGCCATCGGATTCATGATAAAATTTGTAGCAGTTGCTGAATAACATTGGTTTTGGATTCACTTCTTAGTTACTAAGAGCAACATTCGTAGCATATTTACCTACTTATGCGTTACGAAGCATAACTCGTGCATTACGAAGCAGTATATCAAATTCACTAATTTTTTTTCAGGTGATGGTGGACGGATGCAGCGATAGAGCGGTTTTGAGCGAAGACACTGTGACGGGACAATGGCTGGGAGTAGAGTTGCTTATGCAACCTTGAAGGGACCAAGCGTGGTTAAAGAGATAGTAATCGGGGCTGTTCTTGAATTGGCTGCTGGATCTCACTGGAAGATGCACCACTGGAACGAGCAGAGGAAAGTCAGGGCATTATACGACATGCTGGACAGAGGTGAAATAAGTGTGGTCGTCGAGAAATAAATCACAACAGTTCATTGTTCCAAGTCAAATGTTTTTTGTTTGGGGTTCCTTAATCAAGTGTTGCTTTGTTCAACACATTGAACTCAAATTGAGATCACAGGAATAAGCTAACTTCCGATTAAAAAAAAGATTTAGCAGGTGATGGTGAACGGTGATTTAGCAGGTGATTTTCGTACCTTTTTTTCTTTGAATTTTTGATTTAGCAGGTGATGGGGTTGTGATTTAGCATATTAGGGTGATAGCGGGATGTAGAAGAGAGACGTTTAGGTTGGAGGAGGAAAATATATAGATTTTTAATGTTGAACAGAATTAAATGATTCATATACCCTTAACATCTTATAAAACTGATTTTCAAATTTAAATAAACACGAATTATGAGGATCGTTGATCTTAAAATCGTACAATTAAGATCAGTTCTCATTTCTCATCAAATCTATCACTTCTCATTGATTCTAACTCCAAAAGGAGGCTTATATAATGACATGATTAAATTCGTAATTAATCTTACTAAAAAAATCGTATTTAATCAAAATTAATACATCAGGGGCACTTTGGTCATTTAATGTCTTAATTATCTCATTGAAATATGTATTTAACCAAATTGCAAACAATTATCCCTTGATTAACAGAATAATGAATTGCAAAAAGGGGTTTGGTCGAGTGGCTTGAACTCTTGACAAATAGTCAAGATGTCAAGGGTTCGATTCCCCTGAGTAGCATTTTCTCCTCACTTTTGTGTAGGAGTGTTATTCATCCCTTGTGGATGTGTTTTCGTCTCGCCTTGGCGCGGACGTGTTGTTCCTCAAATGCTCGTGGGTTTCAAGTTAGAGGTGCCTTCATATGTACCTGATTGAGTTCTCATGCAATATGTATAAGATGTATTCGAATGATAATTGATATGTATGAGATGTAACACTAGTACAGATAAGACTATAGACAACGCTTCTTTTGACCATTAGACAGCGCTTCACCAAAGCGCTGTCTATTCGACCGTTGTCGTATGTCGAGACATTAGACAACGCTTCTCAAATAAGCGTTGTCTAAAGTTTAAACATTAGACATCACTTCTCTAGTCAAAAGCGATGTCTATAGTCTTTCTTAAGACATCATAGACAGCGCTTACTGAAAAGCGCTGTCTTAAGTGAGACTATTGACATCACCTTTGGATAAAGCGCTGTCTAAAAGTTGGAAAAACGGAGATTAGATTTATTCACACAATTCCCCCTACACATTCCATTTCAAACAAAACAGCAATTGAAAAAACACCATTGTGCTGAATATCAAATTACATTCATTTGCTCAACATTATACAACACATTTACATTCATACATATGTCCAAATGTATCGATACTTGACACGTTTGTCTTACAACAATATTTGAGCAATAATACAATATATGACTTTATGTTTATATTGGATGATAACGCAGTTGCAAAGTCATTCCTCATATCATCTAGCACGTTGTTATCATAGGACTGTCATCCTGTAGGAAAACACTGAAAACAATTTCAAAGTTAGAAAGTTTACAGACACCTCAATTAATTGGTAATGATCAATCAAGTTTCAGAATATACTTACTTGTCTGATGTCGTCCTCAAGCGATCCATTGGTAGCTTGAACGTACTTGATTATGTCACGAATGTATTGCAAGACATAATAGCCACATACTTCACTCGGTATGGGCTGTTTCGGGCACTGAAAATGGAATTGAGTTATAATCACACAAAACATATTAACTATGAAATATAAAATTTCAAAACAATTGTTATGTCAAATACCGTCACAGTCTTCCACTCTATTCCAGAATGATGGATGTTGAAGTACAAACTCATGGTCCTACAACATTAAAGTAATATTAGCAAGTTTTAGCACGTGTAGTAATGTTAAATAAAAGTGGACTAGCATAGTTCTTATGTGTTCACAAAATTCGTTGCATCAGGCATCGGTTGTCTACCCATCGGATCAAGCCAAAGCACCACTCGCTTTGTAGGGAATATGACAGCTAACATCCAATGCCACCTAACAAACATTTTACACATTATATATTTTTACAACATGCATTTCATGCAAAATCATCACACAATAAACAAATTATTCAATTACTGTTTGACAATGACGTAGGAAGGAAGTAGAAAAAAATTACGACCATAGTCGGGCATTCTCAGTCTCCTTCAGAAGAACTCCACCCTCACATTGAATTCCTCGGACGGGGTCATATAACTCGGTCTGAAGAATCCAAACCGAATGCCTGGTGGGATCTTATCGTGGATAAATCTATGGGCATATGATTACGTTAGTAAACTTTTTTCGAACTTAAGAACCATTTAATAATCAAGTCAATAATTACCTTATGTAAACTTCAGATGTGGATGAACTCACAACTTTCAATAAGGTGAACTCCAGAATACAATCCTTGTTCAGATCAACATAACAAATCCTCACCGAACACCTCGCTACTGATGTACACCGAGTACATAGTAGATTTATCCATCATGCTAGCGTGCTCATACAGAAAGCGCTAATGCATTGACATTCCCCTTCTGTTATCATCGCTGAAACTGCTGTGTTCTAGTTTCAAAAATCTGAACTCGTCATATCCATGTGGAAAATAAAAATGTCGATCAAACGAGTAAATATAACAAACAAGAGTTGTTTAGTGTGATAAAACTGAATGTACGTACTTACTTTTTCATCAATGTCTACGAGCTATTTCGGCCAACCTTTAAATGCACGCATTGCATCAGATACCCTCTCCATTTCCCCAAACTTCTCTGCCAACTCTGCCAATGGTTTGATAACATCATATATAACCACCTTCACCATCGCATCATCCAACTCTCACTAGTGAACACATCGGCCTGCCATAACTCTGCCAATTAAGTGCAACGATTTGCATACGCACATCCAAGCCTCCTTCCACGTGCAGTATGCATTTCTTCCCAACCTGATATTGTCAAACGAAATTATATTAATACAATATACTTGAAGTAAATACTTAGCCATCTAATCAAATCGTCGTTGTCAATGTTCGTGTCAGTGCAATCATCTACGACCCCATTTGTCTTCAACAAAGAAACAAAACGATTTCTGGTGTTCTTTATGCATCCACTGCTCGAGTTTTCCTCTGTATCTATTACGTAGCATTGTCAAATGACGCTCAATGAATGGAGTGATCTCTATTATATGTTGCAGCATATAGAAATGCGTAATATTTAACTCTTTAAATGGCACGGTCATGATTCTATGACCTATTGTGCCTTTACCGTGAAAATGATCAAAATGACGCGGCCGTGGTATACCAACGGAGCTAGTGTTTCCCAAATAGTTGGTGCAAAATTCGATTGCTTCTTCTCCAACATAGCCTTCAACTATAGAACCCTCGGGCCGATTTCTGTTTCTCACGTAACCTTTTATGATCTGCATGTACCGCTCAAAAGGATACATCCATCTCATGTGAACCGGTCTAAGGATCTTAACCTCACGAACCAAATGAAATGTAAGATGCACCATTATATCGAAGAATGAGGATAGAAAATACATCTCAAGCTGACACAGGGTAACCACTATCTGGTCTTAAAGAGTATCGAGTCTTGTCGGATCAATAACCTTAGCACATAACAAACTGAATATCACACACAATTTTTGAACAGCTACCCTCACTTTTGGAGGCAATATTCATCTGATTGCAATTGGAAGTAGCTGTTGCATCAAAATGTGGCAGTCGTGCAACTTTAAACCAATCAGTTTGAGGTCTGTCATTGATACCAGGCTAGAAATGTTTGATGAGAAACCATAAGGGACTTTAACTCCTTTCAAACAACCACGAAAGCTCGCTTTCTCGGATCTAGAAAGAGGTGGTACAAGTTTGAGGCAAGTATGTTCGTTGTCCTCGCGTTTCTATACCAAGTTGTGTGCGTATATTCATATCAACCATATCCAACGGTACTTTGATTACATCCTTCGTCCTCCCGGGTACATTCAATAATGTACCAATCACGTTGTCACAAATATTCTTTTCCACATGCATCACATCAAGCGACGTCCAGTACGGGATGTCCCAAAAAATAGAACGTTTCTTCCATGGACCATGTTTGCTGCGCTGATTTGGTTTCCCGCAATGATTTGGAAAATCACAAATCCGTTCAAATGTTTCAAAGCAAGAGGCAGGTTGCGGGGCGACTCTGTGATCTGTTTCTTTGTTAAAGGCAGCCTTCTATCGTCTATAAGGATGCGAAGTTTGTAAAAATCGATGATGTCCCATGAAAACAATCTTGCGACAGTTTCTTAAATGACGGGAATCTGTATCTTCCCCAAAAAAGTGACAAGTTTTGTAACCCTTAACACTGTTACCCGACAAGTTAGTATAAGTATGGAAGTCGTTAATCATACACAACAACATGACACGCACGGTAAAATACTCTTTTTTCGATGCGTCATACATGCGGACACCGTCATTCCAAAGAAGCTTCAAATCATCAATCAACGGTGCCAGATACACATCAATATCATTTCTTGGCTGACGAGGCCCCGAAATTAATAAAGAAAGAATCATATACCCGCGCTTTGTGGTCAACCAAGGAGGTAGGTTGTACATAACCAATATCACAGGCCACGTGTTATGCTGGCTGCTAAGATTCCCATGTGGATTGACCCATCAGTACACAACCCGAAATGTATATTTCTAGATTCAGATCCTAAGTCAGGGAATTTTTGGTCTACATTGACCCATTGCGGTAAGTCAGCAGGATGTCGCATTTTTGTGTCAACTATACGTTTCTCAGCATTCCACCTCATGTGTTCATCATCTTCAGGATCAGAATATAACCTTTGAATCCTTGGTATTATTGGAAGATACCATAGAACCTTGGCCGGAGAGCCTTTTGAATCAGTTATCTGTCCATTGTTAGGCTTATAACGGGAAGTATTACACACCGGGCACTCGACCAAATCACTATGATCATTTAGATACAAAATCCAGTCGTTGGGACAGGCGTGTATCTTCTTGTAGGTGATGCTCATAGGACACATCACCTTCTTTGCCTCATAAGTATGACTCGGGAGGGTGTTCCCGACCGGAAGCATTTCTTTCACTATTTGAAGTAGTTTAGTGAAGCTCTTATTACTCCAACCATTTTTTGCCTTCAAGTTAAACAACTTCAACACTGATGAGAGCCTGGTGAACTGTGTACAACGGTAGTTCAGAGTCATTTCTGAGTGTCTCCAAAACATGCGGCCTGACATTCGACTCTTCGGCAACGTTGTTAACCATATCAATCAAATCTTCATCTTCCCATTCCGTATTAATATCATCCATTTGTGGGGAAACAACTTGAGGTGCATCGTTTCGTGGTTCGGTCTCACCGTGCATACGCCTTACATTGTAATTGGGATTGATACCGATTAACAATAGGTGGTTTATCAATTCACTGACTTTAACTTTTCTATTATTCCAACAACTCATGCACGGACAGTGAACATATTCGAACCCATTTTGTTTGGCAAATAACCTCGTGAAATTACAAAAACTATGAATTCCTTGCTCGTATTCATCTATTAGACGGTTAGCTGATATCCACGCTCGGTCGATTGTCATCAAACTATATGTATAGTATTGAATAAATTGCAACCTAAGTTTTTCTGAAAAAAAGAAAAGGAAAAAATGAGCAATTCATGCCTAAATTAAAGTTTCACAAGCAAATATATTATTACAAACTCCAATACATATAATATGCTTCCAAATTCTTTCGTCATACTGAATCGACTTCATTCCAATCAGTAAACACAATAAATATAATTAGTTCAACGACATATATAAACCGAATTAATTGGAACATTAGTATATGACAAACAATCAAAATTATGCATAAGTAGTAACATAACAAATTCCATGACACTTTCGATCACTCAAAAGCAAACAATTAAATATTGACAAAAATAACTTACTTATGTCACAAGGAGAAGATCTCTTAGAAGACAGAGGTGAATGGCCACACTTGGCTCCTTCTTCTGTGCTATGTTCACAAAAATATCTTCTGTGCAAGCTCTTTCTCGGAGCGGGAGCGAGATCACAGATCGAACAAGATTGTTCTATACAAATTGACAACAATTCATGTAAGCATACCCAATAACCCAAAGATTCAGAAAAAACAAATCGGGAACATATCTGGATCCGAGTCAAATTCCATAAACGAAAACATTCTACAAAAATTAAGTCAGTACCTGAGAAAGCAGTGGAGCGCTAGGTTCGCAGAAGATCTGAAATCAACTGAAGCAAAGATGGCAGACGAGAATTGCAACCCTAAGTTAAATACAAAACTAATTGAAAAGAATCGCAAATCGAAATCGGAACCCTAAGTTGAGACGGCAGTGGGAATTCAATCAAAAATCGCCAATAACTATCGACATACCTGAGCGAAGACGACAGTAAGAATTCGATGGCGGGCGAACACGGCAGTAAGATTTCGAAGTCTGAGTAAGATTTTTGAGTGAAAGTAAGATAGATATGAGTTTTTAGTTTAACAAAAGACAACGCTTTAATCCCGAAACGCTGTCTTTTGTCTGACTTTAGACAGCGTGTACTAATTAAGCGCCGTCTTATTTCCGACTTTAGACAGTGCTTACTAATGAAGCGTTGTCTTAAGTAGACTTTAGACAACACCTCCACTGAAGCGTTGTTTTATGTACACTTTAGATAGTACCTCTAAGTAAGCGCTGTCTATAGTCTAACACTCTAACTTAAGACATCGCTTACTCTTTAAGCGGCAAGCGCTGTCTAAAGTGTACATAAAACAGCGTTTACGGAAAAAGTGCAGTCTAAAGACTAGTTTTTAAAAGACAGTGCTTATACGAAGCGCTGTCTAAAGGCTTATCTGTACTAGTGTAAGAAACCCCTATCAAAAAAAAGAATAATGATTTTGATTTTCCAAACCAATTGACAAATAAGATCACATATTAATTGGAATTATATTTTTGGTGCAAACCATATTTTTGTTGCAAACTGCAAAATTCATCAAAAGTAGATTATAATTCATCGCCGTTCGTCAAAAGTGTTAAAATCATCCATACGACTGGATGTAATCTTATCAGTCCAAATGATCAAAATCAAAGATTGTCATTTGTTTGTATTTTTTACAAAAATATGCTGTTTACACCTATTCCTTTTTCTTTGGAATTAGTTATTATGCCAAATAGTATCCATAACTGTGACTTTATTATTCATAGTTTGTTGGTTTATTATATATAGTTTATGGCATTAGCATCTATTGTTTGTGGGTTTGAAATTTTATCCCCTGTTCAAGCTTGTGTCCAAGATACAGTTGCGACAGACCTTGAACTCTTTTCACAACAGTTCAGTAGACAGTTCAAGGTACAGTTGCGACAGACCTTGAACTTGTATCACAACAGTTCAGACAACAGAACGAAAGTAGCAGGACGCACAGAATGATAACTCAGTTCGGCCACGCCTACTCTGGGGGGTTTCCCACACCCTAGAAGGGACAGCAAATCTTTATTACGAGTTAGAGCTACAAGTGGACTTACGCTTACACCTTGTAATCGCCTAGCCTCTAACACTACGTCTCTCAGATTTGCAACCGAGGTTTACAGCAGTTAACCTCGATCCCCTTCGTCCGAACCTGCAGTCCGAACGTTCTCGACCTTCTCCTGAAGCTTGGATGCTTTCTCTCGAAAGCTTGTTCACCTTTGTTGTGTGCGGCAGTTTGATCGCTTCCAGGCAGTCTCAGTTGCACTTGACAAGACTGCTCTTGCACCGATGAGTTTCCAGTGGGGAAACACAGCCGGCTGGTGCTTTCTTCCTTCCCAATCGATAGTGTATACTCGTGTATGTTTGATCTTGAAAGCGATGCAGAATAAGGGCGCCCTAGCATTGTATTTATATGCTAGGACGAAACCCTAATTTGCACAAGATAATCACAACAAATATTTAGGAAATATTCCTAGATATTTGATGTATATCTTTCTCAAATCGGTTGGAAGAATATACGAAGTCTTCTTGCCCAAGTAAGCAACGCCGCCTTCAATGTGGATATTCATTCGAATATCTCATGCTCGAATAAGTCGCTGGCCGACTTAACTTGGCGATATCTTTGCTGTCCAATATCCTTCCGGAAAATATCCTTGCATCTGCTCCACGCTGTATATGTGTACTAGGATATGTTCGAACTCCCCCTGAACTCCTGCTCGAACTGTCTAAGCTACGTTTTGCCAAATACATGCCACTTAAGGGAACATCATTCTCCCCCTTGGCATTTTGGCAAAACCAGATCTACTAGATAACTAAGTCTATCTAACTATCTAGACAATAGACAACTTTGAGGGAAACAAAAATTGTCTCCTCCAAAATACTCCCCCTTTTTGCAACAAACTGACAAGGGGTGCAATCTGAGTTCGAACAGCCAATCAAAACAGTGCCAGAACAAGCACATAGTACGAAAGTTTAAACAAATAGTTCAGGGAGATAGTTTTTCGGAGGACCTTCACGCAGACGACCCATCATCAGTGGTATCCTCAGAATCAGCATTATCATATTCATCCTCACTTGGGTAGTTGAGGGCACGAGCGAGCTTGTTGATGCGCCTGCGTTGCTCCTTGTCCACTTCAATGATGACATTCAGGTCGTTGAGTAGCTGACTCCTCTCATCCCGGCCCATCCTGACTCCCCCTCGACTCGACTCCGCAACACCCTTTGCTGTCTGGTTCCCCTCCTTGAGATCGTTCACGTGACGCCCTTTAAACAACTTGTGGTCAACGATGAACTTGCTGGGTGCCTTTGTGAGATGGTTAGGCGAGGCCTTCAAATCTGGAGCTTGATGGATGATCAGCTCATATATCAGAGACGGGAAGCAAATCTGGTGCAGAGTTCTCTGCGAAGTAGCATGTTCAGCAATCTGTTTGAACATTACTCTGCCCAGGTTGAACTTCAGCTTATTCCCTATCTGATAAATTAGTTGGGGCATGTCCTTATTGACAGTAGACCGATGAGTGGACGGCCTCCAGTTGAAAACAGCAATGAAAAATAGCATCAAATAGAACGTAGACAGATCCGCTGTATGCACAAATGACTCAGGCCTCCACCGAACAGAGCCTGCAGTGATGGTGCTCACTATCTTCTCAAAGCTTGATTCCTCTTCATCAATAGATGGGTCGTCCATGGAAAAGTATACATTGATCATCTCAGGATCAATCTTGATCCTTCTTCCTCTAATATAGAAGAACCCATAATCCGCTTCTCCAATGACCCCAAACCTAGGAGGAAGGTTTACCATGGCTTCACGCACCAATTGCTCGTTGAACGGCTTGCATCTATCCAACGTCCAGAACAGATCAGATTCCTTGAGCACCTCAATCACTTCCTTTCCATTGTATCGGGACTCATCTAGCAACCTCTCAGGAATGATTTTCCTTTTCAGCACACAACTCCATTTCAACGCAACGTCTTTATTAACGAACCACAGTCCTTTATTGACCTTACCCCCTGGAACAGTCTCAGACTCAGGGGCTGGGACTTCGCATCTCCCAGCATCTTCAGAGACGGGAACCGCAGCATCACGCTTCCTTTTCTTGGAAGAGCCGACTCCCCCTGCACCAATGCTGACCTCAGCAACCTTCTGAACTGATCCCTTTGTAGACTTTGCAAAATCTACCTTCTTCTTTTACTTCTTTGTCCTTTTGAGATTGACAAGAGGGACAAGGTCCTGGTCATCTTCCGAAAGAGTAACTTCCTTTGACACTGGCTTCGCAGAAACCCCACAAACTGATGTACCATCCTCCTCCATATGATCATTACGAAGATCACCTTGAATGACTGCTGGTACAGCCACTGTCTCCTTAGCCATAACTTCCTCTGGAGCTGGTGCAGTTTCAGCTTCAGTCTGAACACTTGGTTCCACAGTTGGAACACTTGCAACTTTCTCGGCAATAGACCCTTCTGCCCCAACACTCTGGGCATGCTGAACTTCCTCTGAACTTGCCATTCCCCGATCCTTCTCTTTTTCCAAATCTTCCATGACATCATCAATGTCTTTGAACATCTTCTGCAACTCTTCATCCTTTTCTGTAGGATCAGATTCTTCTATAGAGGCTTCCTTCAACACCTCAAGATTCTCTGGTGGATGAACCATCTCGGACACAATCTCCTCTTGCTTACTGATTGGTTCACCTTCTGAACCTCCAATCTTCTTGTTCGAGCCATCGTCAGATTCCTCATTAATCACTAGCTTCCTCTTCCCGGAGACCTCAAGAAGTTTCTCTGTCTCCTCATCAGACATTGCTATGAGCTTTCCTCTGATTGAACTGATCTTGGCCAGACATTGTCTTGGAGAAACAACTCGGCGAGTCCCCTTCTTCCTTCGTAGACCTCCCGGACGAATATACCCAGAAGCATGGATTTTCTCCCTCCATGTTACTGACCCTCCAACCACCTTGCTGGGTACCTCATCTTCCACATTCTCGACAGATTTATTTTCAATAACTACTCTACTGGCATCATCTCCAACAGCAGCCCTACTGGCTTCCACACTAACAGCCCTACTGGGTTCACCATCCACACTCACAGCTTCGTTCACCACAATCTTTTTACCAACAGGAATGTTTGCAGAAACTGTCTGAGATTCTGAGAATACCTTAGATTGGGGAAGAACAAGACTCGTACCACCGTCGATTGATGAATCCACCGCGACTAGCTGAGGGATTTCAGTGGTTCCTCCTCCGGTAGTCTTCTTTGCTTCGGCCAAAGATTCGGTGTCAGATCGTAAAGGCGACGCCTTTTTCACCTTCGGAGCTTTTGCTTTCGGAATTTGGGGTTTCGCCGCCAGAGCCTTTGAGGACTGCATGTTCTTCTTCTCAGTGGATTTGACGCCGAACTTCGAAGACTTCCTTGTGTTTACCATCGCCGTTTGGAGAAAGAGCGGTTGAGAGAGTTTTGCAGTTCTAGGGTTTTGACGAGAGTGAGTAAGCAATTGAACACACTCAACTGTTTTGTGTTTCAAAAAATATCCTCCGGCCTTTTCAACTTCCCAAAATAGTCAGCCCCCGTTTTCAAATAACGGCATGAACAATCTTTGAGAATATTCAAAAAATATTGGTCTTCACGCGTTGTGCCTTCTGTTCCAGCTCCCTTCCTTAGGTGGTCAGTCCAACTGTTCAGCTGGAGATTCGACTTTGACTGACCACCGTCGGATGCATTCAGTGGTTGACACCACATAGACCCACTGGGGATCTGGGTGTTCCACTCCGTAACCTGCCATGGGGGTTGACAAAGGTCTTGGTATGCCTCAGAGTTATCATCTTCTGGTGCCCTTCATATTCATATTTTCTTGTTCGGCTCCAGGCATATTTCTGTGGGCATAGTACGAACTCCGTCCGTAACTGTGACACCTTCTGATTCAATAGTTTCTTGGGACAGTTGTCAACATGGATTTGTGCGCATCTCCAATCCACTCCCCCTTGCAGGAATCTATGTTGGGCGTTTGCACAGGCACGAGCAACCGGTTGCTTGCCATGGTTCTCGTCATTCATCGATCCTATCAGACCCATCCCAATGGTGTAGCAGTTGTTGGCATCCCTTCTTCCTTTCATTAGTGTATCGCCATTCTTGTTTAGGGCGAGACATGAGTAGCTAGAGAATGACACATAATGTCCATCGTCGCACAGTTGACTGATGCTGATAAGATTCCTTGTCAGTCCTTTGACAAGGAGGGTGTTCTTGAGTGCAGGGAGATCCGGAACCATCAATGTCCCACAGCCGATCACCTGACCCTTTCCACCATCCCCGAAGGTGACAACCCACATCTGCTCAACAGGTCTAATATGGGTAAGATACTGAGAGTTACCTGTCATGTGGGTGGAGCATCCGCTGTCGAAGTGCCAACTATCTTGCGCTGTGTAGCTTGAGGAGTAGCAGGCCACCATGCAAACGGTTTGGTCTGCCTTTTGAACCCAGACTTGTTTCTGTCGCGGTATGGTCCGTTGTTGGAAAGCACGTCGTTCAGCAAGAAACAGGCGACACTTCAGTTTGATGTGTCTCATCTGGTTGCAGTACCAGCAAGTGCGCCACTCTCTCCTTTGCTTTACTGGTGAAGAATCACGGGGTTGGACGGGTGTTCCACGAGTCTTTCCACCATTTGGTGTGCTAGGAGACTTCCTGTGATCAGCTAGGTTCTTTCCTCTGGACTGTTTCACCTTCTGTTCAGACCGCTGTTTTGTCACCTGTTGTGCTTTAACGAGGGTAGTGCCTTTTGAAGTGCCTTCTTCCGTAAACCCCAGCCCACGATGTCCAGACTCCATCCTCTGAGATTTGAGAATATCATTTAAGTCTTTAGTGCCAGAGTTTAGCATCCTTACCGACTATTTGAGGTGATTGAGCTCCTTCTCAGTGTCTGAGTGATCCATCTTCTCAGATTCTAGCTGAAGTTCCAGCTATTCTATCCTCCTTAGTTGGAACACCTCCTTGCGCTTCAGATCTGTGATGGTTTTTCTTAGACCCGCCATGCCTACAGGATGAGTGTCACGGTCCCTTTCCATGTCGACTTTCAGTGAAGAGACAGTACCTAGGAGCTATGTTCTCTGAGCAAGAAGACACAATCTTTCTTGTTTCATTTCTGCCAGTTGAGTGTTCTGTGAGTCTACTGTGCCTTCGAGTTCCACCTTCTCTCGACCTCCTGCCAGACCTTGTTCTTTTCTATAGTGACGCTTGCTACTGTGTCATTCAGCTTCTTGTTGACCTTGATCAGTATCAACCATTTCTCGTACAGATCTTTATACGTCTCAGCCAGAGACTCATGCGTGAATTCTTCATCGTCACTGTCTGAGAGGTCTTCAACCGGGAGTTCCAACTGAGGTGGTACTCCTTCACTGGAATTGCTGCAATCGCCAAGAGTAGTAACAAAGGCCACAAAATTAGTGGTTTCACCTTTTTCTTCGTCTGACTCACTATCGCGGAAGCTAGCGACCATTGCCTTCTTCTTCATGAGGGTATTCGCACATTGGGAGGCAATATGTCCGAACCCCTTGCATTCATGGCACTGAATTTCTTCCTTTCCTTTGTCAGAAGAGTCTTGTCTCATGTCTCTGGATCTTGACCTGTCAGTTTTCCAGTTTCGGAAGCTATTTGATGAAGGCTGGCCCTGTTCTGGTCCACGACTGTTGATTTTCCGCACCATTCTGCCAAAATACTGAGCCATCATAGCCAGTTGTTCAGTAGTGCAGCCACCATCTAGTTTGTCTTTAGACATGTCCGCTTTTAGGGCGATTCCCTTCACTTCCCCAGGTTGAAAATCATGATTGATCTCGTAGGTTCTGAGAGAACCCATCATCTCGTCCAGTTTTACTTAAGCGATGTCGTGCATTTCCTCTATGGCCGCGACCTTCATCGCAAATCTCGGAGGGAGTGATCTTAAGACTTTACTGGCCAACCTTTCTTCATCGATGGGTTTCCTTAGAGCAGAAGCCTCGTTAGCCAGTTCCAGAACTCTGGTGTTGTACTCAGTGATAGTTTCACTTTCCTTCATGTTCATCTCTTCAAACCTGGTTGTGACAGCTTGCATGCGAGAGTTGCAAACTTTGTCTGTGCCTTCAAAGGATGTTTGGAGGATGTCCCATGCTTCCTTGGCCACTTCACAGTTGATGATTAGCTTCATGACGTTTTCATCTACGGTCGAAAAAATTGCGTTCATAGCCTTTGAGTTTCCCATAGATGCTTTGTCCTCCTCTTCTGTCCACAGTGCTTCCGGTTTTGGGATCGGTTCTCCAGTGAGATTGTTCATCATGGGTTCCGTCCAACCTTTCAGAACAGGCTTCCACGCTTTTTCATCTAGGGATTTCAGAAAGGATCTCATCACGGGCTTCCAGGTGGCATAGTTCGATCCTTCGAGTAGTGGGGCTCTGGTGATGCTTTGTCCTTCCTTCAGAGTCATCTTGAACAGTTTAGGATCCCACTCAGTGTGTCGAGTGTTTGCTCTGATACCAAATGAAATTATATCCCCTGTTCAAGCTTGTGTCCAAGATATAGTTGCGACAGACCTTGAACTCTTTTCACAACAGTTCAGTAGACAGTTCAAGGTACAGTTGCGACAGACCTTGAACTCGTATCACAACAGTTCAAACAACAGAACGAAAGTAGAAGGACGCACAGAATGATAACCAAGTACGGTCACGCCTACTCTGGGGGGTTTCCCACACCCTAGAAGGGACAGCAAATCTTTATTACGAGTTAGAGCTACAAGTGGACTTACGCTTACACCTACTAATCGCCTAGCCTCTAACACTACGTCTCTCAGATTTGCAACCGAGGTTTACAGCAATTAACCTCGATCCCCTTCGTCCAAACCTACAGTCCGAACGTTCTCGACCTTCTCCTGAAGCTCGGATGCTTTCTCTCGAAAGCTTGTTCACCTTTGTTGTGTGCGGCAGTTTGATCGCTTCCAGGCAGTCTCAGTTGCACTTGACAAGACTGCTCTTGCACCGATGAGTTTCCAGTGGGGAAACACAGCCGGCCGTCGCTTTCTTCCTTCCCAGTCGATAGTGTATACTCGTGTATGTTTGATCTTGAAAGCGATGCAGAATAAGGGCGCCCTAGCATTATATTTATATGCTAGGACGAAACCCTAATTTGCACAAGATAATCCCATCAAATATTTAAGAAATATTCCTAGATATTTGATGTATATCTTTCTCAAATCGGTTGAAAGAATATACGAAGTCTTCTTGCCCAAGTAAGCAACGCCGCCTTCAATGTGGATATTCATTCGAATATGTCATGCTCGAATAAGTCGCTGGCCGACTTAACTTGGCGATATCTTCGCTGTCCAATATCCTTCCGGAAAATATCCTTGCGTCTGCTCCACGCTGTATATGTGTACTAGGATATGTTCGAACTCCCCCTGAACTCCTGCTCGAACTGTCTAAGCTACGTTTTGCCAAATACATGCCACTCAAGGGAACATCAGGGTTTAAACGAGATATAGTTCATACTTTGTGGCTTTATTATATATATCTCTTGGGTTCAAACGAAAAATAATTTGTCGGTTTAAATAAAGAATAATTTGCCAAGTTAAATGAGGAATAGTTTGTGGCTTAATTATCTATAGATAATATTTTATGACTTTACTATCCATAGTTCGTAGGTTTGAACGATGTATAGTTTGATTGATTTAATTAAGAAATAAGAATGATGATATAGGGGAATACTCGATTGAGATAGGGTTGGTAGAATAAGGCACGTGAGGCACGTTGTGAGCCACTCAAATAGATGATGTGGCGGGAAATAGTTGTTTGTTGTTTACTTTTTACTTTTTGATGGATTTTTTGTAGTGGGACACATGGCGCGCCCACAAAGCACGGGATAGATGTATGACTCAAATCGTGCCTCACTGCCTCATTCTAATTTTGGTGCCTCATTTGAACGCTCCTATGATATATATATATATATAGGGGAGCACTCGGTTGAGGTAGGGTTGGTAGAATGAGGCAGTGAGGCAGCACGTGAGCCACTCATTGTGATGACGTGGCATTGGAAAAGCATTTGTTGGTGGGAATTATTGAAGGAGTAATTTGGGGATGGAAAGAGAGTAGTGGGTTGTAATTAATGAAGAAAGAGAGTATGTGGATTGTTATTAATTAATGAAGAAAGATAGTATGTGTGTTTAATTCAAGTTATTTTAATGATGAAAGAGTGTATGAGATTATTATATAATATAATAGTGATATATTTTTACGAAATTTTTTTTAACAAGGGTATAATGCCATATGAAATATGGGTGTAATGTCATATGAAATAAGTGTGTAATGTCATATGAAATAAGGGTGTAATGTCATATAAAATAAGGGTGTAATGCCATATGAAATAAGGGTGTGATGTCATATGAAATAAGGGTGCAATACCATATGAAATAAGGGTGTAATGCCATATGAAATAAGGGTGTAATGTCATATGAAATAAAGGTGTAATGCCATATGAAATAAGGGTGTAATGCCATATGAAATAAGGGTGTAATGTCATATGAAATAAGAGTGTAATGTCATATGAAATAAGGGTGTAATGTCATATGAAATAAGGGTGTAATGCCATATGAAATAAGGGTGTAATGTCATATGAAATAAGGGTGCAATGTCATATGAAATAAGGGTGTAATGTAATATGAAATAAGGGTGTAATGTCATATGAAATAAGGGTGTAATGTCATATGAAATAATGGTGCATTTGAAAATAATGGGTTTGGGTACGAGAGAGAAAGATGTTAGGTGAGAGAAACAATTAATAAATGAATTAATTATGAAAGATGTGATGTAAGGAGAGAGATGATAATTGGTTAAAGACTTAAATGTCCTTATGTAATATATAGTAATTGATTATTGGGTTTCGAAAATCAAAAGTAAGTGGGACATGTGTCACAATGAGGTGAGTTTGACGACTGAGGTGAGTGGATGAGATCGTGCCTCACTGCCTCATTCTTATTTTGGCTGCCTCATTTGAACGCTCCTATATATATATATGGTTGCTTAGAGTGTTATGTGTTACGGTGTTCTGATTGGTTAATGAAAACAAGGAACCAATCAGAAGCGAGGAAAACGGGCACTACCGTGCACCCTCAAAGCACGGGGGTTGTGTGGGTGAGGGTGCACCGCAGTTACGATGTTCCTTGCTTCTGATTGGTTCCTTGATTTTCAATAATCAATTAGAAGCTCTGTAACATATAATACTCTAAGGAGGCCATAAAATTTGAGCGCTCCTCTATATATATATATATATATATATATATATATATATATAGAAGCGCTCAAATGAGAACACCTTCTAACTCTAAGAACATGAGAACACCAATGAGGTTACGCCACGTGTCCCACTACCCAACCCCCCGTGCTTTGTGGGTGCGCCACGTGTCCAAATAGTAAAACACACTACTTTTCAAAAAGCAAACAGTAAAACCCACTACACAATTCCTGCACTATTCACTGCCACATCATCAAAATGAGTGGCTCACAATGGTTCTTATGTTCTTAGACTAAGAAGTGTTCTCATTTGAGCGCGCCCATATATATATATATATATATATATATATATATATATAGAGGAGCGCTCAAATGTTATGGCCAAATTAGAGTGTTATGTGTTACGGAGCTTCTGATTGGTTAATGAAAAACAAGGAACCAATCAGAAGCGAGGAACACCGTAACTACGGTGCACCCTCACCCATAAACCCCCCCGTGCTTGTGAGGTGCACCATAAGAACCGTGTTCCTCGCCTCTGATTGGTTCCTTGTTTTTCATCAACCAATCAGAACACCGTAACACATAACACATTAGTAAGCCATAACATTTGAGCGCGCCCCTATATATATATATATATATAGGGGCGCGCTCAAATGAGAACTCTTCTTAGGCTAAGAACATGAGAATCATTTTGCACCTTTGGATCAAATGATCTAAGGGTGTAGATTGATTCTGCACTTTTGTCTTTTAGGTAAAAGACAAAAGTGCAGAATAGTAAAAGCAGAAAGTGCATAGTAGATGACGTGGTGCATTTTGGACCACTCATTTCAACAAAATGAGTGGCTGAGAATGATTCTCATGTTCTTAGCCTAAGAGGGTGTTCTCATTTGAGCGCATCTATATATATATATATAGGGGCGCGCTCAAATGAGAACTCTTCTTAGGCTAAGAACATGAGAATTATTTTGCACCTTTGGATCAAATGATCTAAGGGTGTAGATTGATTCTGCACTTTTGTCTTTTAGGTAAAAGACAAAAGTGCAGAATAGTAAAAGCAGAAAGTGCATAGTAAAAAGCAGAAAGTGCATAGTAGATGACGTGGTGCATTTTGGACCACTCATTTCAACAAAATGAGTGGCTGAGAATGATTCTCATGTTCTTAGCCTAAGAGGGTGTTCTCATTTGAGCGCATCTATATATATATATACATGGGTTGGATCTTCAACGATTGTTTTTTTGTACGACTTAGGCCTTAATTTTTCAATCTGTATTAATGAAATCAGAACTTAATCGGATAAACATTAAATCAACCAATCAATAACACCGTTATACTCTCATAAAAAACATCGTTAGACTTTTAAAAGCAACAAACCAAATTGGTCCTCAGTTCTCATTGTAAGACAGGTTTGTACCTGAGAGTTGGGATCAAATGAGAAATGACATCTTTAATGAGAGATACGAAAAAACGGTTGCCGTTTGATTGAATCATCCACGGTTAAGATTAATCCATATTATTTGCTTTTTATTTGGCAATAAAATTTCATTTTGGGGTGTATTCGTCTTTTGACTTTACCAAATATAATTATGATCCTATTTTTTAGAATACGACCGACTGTTTGATTCGATCCTTGCGTTAAATTAGGTCATTTTTTATTCTATCAAAACTCTTCGATCCTTGCTTTCAATTTCTCGAAAATCTTTGTCTTCGTTTTATCAAACCTCCTAAACTACCTCGATTTTGGTCTGGATAATCACTTAGTTGGATCTGAAGTGTTGTGAGCCGATTTCATATCTCGGATTCGGTTCGGATTTCGCATGGTGTCTCTTGGCCTCTCATTCAATTGCTCGGCCAGATTCGGTTTCCATGTCATCGTCGGCTCGACTTGTCTGTGTTGTCGTCGATCTATTGCCAGGATGCGAAAATCAGATTGCTGTTGTTTGGGAAGAATCTGAGTCAATTGGGATTTGTTGACGTTGATGATGCGTTTCTGGGTTTGCCCCATTAATGGGTTTGTTTCGTTTAATGGGATAACATGCGTAGATTAATACATAAAATGCTTATATTAATACATAACATTCGTAAAAGGCTACCCATTTCATATATGAAACAGTGCTACGAATATTATGTACAAGGCTACGAATGTTATATAACTTTCGAGGGCTACATATCATGACAGTTGATATAATTGAACAGGTTGCTTGCTCTCATCTTGTAATGGTACTTAGTGTATCAAACTAACATTCTTGGTGCCATCAAGCCAGTGTCTACTGTTAAACCATCAGTGAAAGCTGAAGGGCTTGCTATGGCTGATAGTGATGAGGATTCTAGTGATGAAGATGACTTCTCTGACTCTGATGAAGTAGGCATTTGTATTTTCATTTTAGATTTTCTTTAAATCAATAAACTTTGATTCTATACAGCAATTAGCTACTGTTTATCTATAGTAAAGATGTATTTCTAAACTATATGCACTGCCCACAGGACCTATCCGATGATGGTGATGATAAGATGGATGCCGATGACTCTGATGGAGACGATGATAGCTCAGAGGAAGATGAGAAAACCCCAACTCCACAAAAGGTACCATCTTTATTACTTAACAGCTTGCTTATTTTGAGATGAAAGCTGCAAAGTTTTTTCAGTTAACTCCCATCTTCATGTCTTTGTAATGTGTCAAGGAAAACAAGAAGAGATGCACAGAATCTGAATCCAAGTCTCAAATTCCTTCCAAGAATGCCAAACTGAAACAATACCTATGTGTTCATTTGCCTGATATAGTAGACCAATGATGCCATAACAATCCAAAGCAACACCACAGTCAAATTACTCCACGTCGAGAAGTTGGATATCTGCTCAAGAAACAAATAATAACATGCAAAAATAAAGTGGAACAGATGAGTTCAAAACAAACCGCATATTAAAATAAGAAACCAAATGCACTGAAACACACCCGTTTAAAAATGCTTCTACGATATTTCCCAGAGCGGGAGCATACTGAGCACTGGCAATTGATTATCTTGGCTTTCTTTGATGCAGCATTACACAACTTTACTATTGTATAAGGTGATTTTAGTTAGCTTTCTTTGGCAATCGGTTATTTTGCATTACACTACACATTTTGAATGCAAATCTATGCATTTTAAAATGCACAGCCATAACTAAGACACACTCCCAGCATTTTGAATACCCATCCTACTTATACAACACCTTCCCACGCATACACAAACCGGGAAGCAGCAACCCTTCATATTTCCAAAAATCTTAACTCAGGACCAAAATACCCTGTTAGCATATTTTGTTAAAAGATGATACGCAGTTTTACTGAGTAATTATATAAACCCTAAAACAACCTTACATTGTATACATAACTGAAACCCTAAAATTCGTATTGGCGATCTCAACATTCACAGTCACCACAATACAATCGCCGGAAACTATCGCATTCATAAATAGATTACAAAATTTGTACTGCGATTCGAACAATATTCTTCCGCTATAGCCCTATATTGCGTTCGCGACTTACCGTAAAATTGGTTCGCTTGTTTTTTCTCCGCCATTAATCTGTCGTCGTGAGTGAAGCTTTCATCTCCGTCAGTCGTGTTGATTTCACACCGTATCGCAGTCGCCGTTGTTGTGTTGATTTCACAGAGAATCGTTGTGATATGAATTTCGGATTTTTTGCTGATTTTCGGTGAGAGAATAGTGGGATGGCGGTTTAGATGTAATCTTTATTCCTAATTTGTCCCTTAACAATATTTTGCAATTAATTAAATACGAATTTTAATTATAATTAGTACTAATTTTAGCCGTCCAGTTTTCTGATCCAAGGGTTATTAAAATTTCTCATTTCTCATCTAATAAGCCTTACTCACATGATTGATGAGTCGAGTTTTCGACTCATTAATGCCCGTTTTTCACTATAGCTTTAGTTCGATTCCGACTACTATTTGATGTCATTTGATCCTTTTCTCGTGCGTTTCAGGTACAAAGCTAGATGTCTTAGTGTCAAGAGCCATTGGAAGGAAACTCGGGGAAAATCGGGTTTTAGAGCAAGAGTTGGCTGAATTTGGTCTCCAGTCGATCGACTAGGAAGCTCCCCTGCTCCAGTCGATCGACTAAATGATGTTTCAGGAGGTGCTGCAGATCGCTCAGCGCCAGTCGATCGATAGACCTATTCAGTCGATCGACTGAAGAGTCCCCTGCCCCAGAGCATGCAGATCACGTGACGCCCAGTCGATCGACTGGATCTCAGTCGATCGACTTAATGGACTAACAGGAGGTGCTGCAAATTGAGAATTTTCAGTCGATCGACTGGGAGCCTACCCTGTCTCAGTCGATCGACTGAGAACCTGCTAGCCAAACGACTTTTCTTCCTCCAGTCGATCGACTGGGCCAACAGCCCAACGCCAGTCGATCGACTGGACCTGCTACAGTGCCAAATTTCTGACGAGCCTATAAATAGAAAGAGGCAAGTTTTACCTAATATCTGGGATTTTTCTGGAGAAGAAGACAAAGGAAAGTGATCAAATCAAGGGTTTCATCATCATCAAATCATGGAGGAATCAAGATCAAGGGAGTTCACTAGGACTAATCATCCTACTCTTTCCCTCTTCTTTTCTCCTAGATTTGCTTGTAAAAACCTACTCATCATGTTGTCTTACATGATGAGTGAGTAGTCTCCCTTGTGTTTTGAGGGGTTCTATGAACCTCCTTGGTACTCAATGATCATTGTGAACACATTTGAATAGATCTATTGAAGTTGATTTCATTTTTACTATGCTCTTCATGTTAGACATGTCTCTAAGTGTTTGATAAAATGCCTAAGTGACATGTTTATGTTAGAACTTTGATCTAAGTCTTGAGAAAGCTTAGGGATGGTTTTGATATAGTAAAATTGAACTTAACCTACATTTATGACAGTAAATGCATGGTGAGAGGTGAACTAGAACTTTATGCATATAGCATTTATGAGAGTAAATGCTATATAGTGGATCAACACCCTTTAATTAGTGAGATCCTAACTAAGATGGCTTGACTAAGATTAGATACGCGTAATAGCCTAATTCTTAGTCTAGGCTAGGTTCAAAACCTATCAACTCTTAATTAATTGAACTCTTGTTTGCATGATCATTGGGAAATTGCCAAGGAGGGGATTAGTCCCTCGAAACTCGCTTTTAATTGAATTCAATCCTTTGAAAACCACTTCATTCTTGTTTTACAATCATTGATAACTCAACCAATTGAATTTTAGGAATTAGCCGAGTAGAAAACTTGATAGAACTAGCGCGTAGTCCATTTGCTCCCTTGGGTTCGACACCGGTCTTACCGGTTGATTATAAATTGTTTTTGACCGTATCCCAAAAATACACACGTCAAAATGGCGCCGTTGCCGGGGAGCAATAGCTAGATTACCCCTAGGAAAGTCATTTAGTGCTCCGACTATTCCATGTTTTACCTTATTTTACTTGATACTTGCAAATCTTGAGCTTATTCACTACGCTTACTTGTTTTAATTGGCTCCCCTTGTAGGTTCACCTCTTTTATGCCACCAAAGACCAAGAAGCTTACTCATATTGTGGATAGAGACTTGAACCAACCTATTAGAGAGCTAGTTAACCCTCATCTTACAAGGAGTAAGACCAACAAAGACAAAGGATCAACTTCCACTACTCAAGTAGTCATGGGTGATAGGGATAATAGACTACCTCCTCCTCCGCCCCCTCCTCGTCAAGGAAACCAAGACAACCTTCCACAATTGCCCCAAGCTAGAAGGGCTCTAAAAGATTATGCTACACCTACGGCTTATGGATACCGTTCTCCCATCCAACTACCTACGGTCGATAACCGGGACTATGACTTGAAGACGTCCACTATTCAAATGGTTCAATCGAACCAATTTTCGGGTAGAGACAACGAGGATCCCAATTCTCACTTGACAACGTTTCTCGAAGTATGTGCTACATTTAAAGTGAATGGGGTCTCGGAGGATGCAAAGCTATTGAGGCTTTTCCCTTTTTCTCTCGCGGGAAAGGCTAAAGATTGGTTGAGGAGTCAAACTCCCGATAGCTTCACTACATGGGAAGAATTAGCCGTGGCTTTCTTGAACAAGTATTTCCCCCCTTCCAAGACGGCCTACTATCGAAACCAAATCACCAACTTCTCGCAATTGGATGGCGAAAATCTATATGAGGCTTGGGAGCGATACAAGGAATATCAAAGGCTTTGTCCTCACCACAACCTTGATGATCTTCAAGTCTTCCATACTTTCTACCACGGGGTTGATGGGAACTCTCGTCTTGCTCTTGATACCGCTTCGGGTGGTGCTATAATGGACTTAGAACCGCATGAAGGATATGCGGTAATAGAGAAGATTACCAACAACTACTTCATGTGGGGAAGCGAAAGAGGAAACCCGAGAAGAAGGCATGAAAGGCACGAGGTAAAAGCCGTGAGCTCTAGTGATTATGATGCTTTGAGGAAAGACTTTGAGAGCCTCTCGGATGAGGTATTTAAGCTAAAACATCCGGAAAAGGAAGCTTCAACAAGGCAAGGATGTGACATTTGTGAGGTGTACGAGCATGAACCAACTTCTTGCCCATTGGTTCAAAGGGATGTGCAAGGGCAAGGGTATGGAGAAGTAAATTTTGTGGGAGGAAATCAAGGAAGGGACTATGGAAGTAGTGCCAATCAAGGGCAAAGCTCTCAAGCCAATTATACCACACCCAAGTTCTCTTCAGGATGGAGGAATCACCCGAATTTCTCCTACAAGACCACTAATCCTACTCGCCCCGACTTCGGATCCACACCTCCCGGATTCGGTCCTAAACATACTCAATCCAATCAAGGGTTCCAACCTAGGAACCAATATCAAATTCAAGGACCGACTTTGCTTCAAAGGAACCAAGGGCAACAATATCAAGCTCAAGCTCAAAGGCCCTATCAACAAGTTGAAGCCCCTCCACAACCTCCTAGTGAACTCTCCGGTATTGAGGCAATGTTTGCAAAGCTCTTAGCAAACCAAAATGAGATGAGGCAAGAATTGAATGAGGTTAAGCAACACAACAAAATGCTTGAAAGTCAAATTGCTCAACAAGCCGAGACATCTACAAGGGCACCGGGCAAGCTACCGGCTAGACCCGAACAAGGGAATAGAGAGCATTGTAATGCGGTAACCTTGAGAAGTGGGAAAGACTTAGAGGTAGAGCTACCTAAGAGGAAGAGAGTTACCTTTGATCTTGGAGGCCAAGCTAGTGCCGATATCGAAGAATTGGAAGAAGAGATCCCTAGTCCTCAAGTTGAGGAGGAGATCGAGGTGGAAAAGGAGAAAGCCGAACCTAGAGTCTACACTCCTCCTATTCCATTCCCTCAAAGGCTAAAGAAGAAAACAAATGATAAGCAATTCTCCAAGTTCGCGGAGATGATGAGGAAGCTCTATGTGACAATGCCCTTCACCGAGGTAATAACTCAAGCTCCTTCATATGCTCGTTTTCTAAAAGATGTCATTACTTGTAGGAGGACTATCGAGGATGTCGATACGGTGTCCCTCAATGGCGAATGTAGTGCCATACTCCAACCTCGCATGCCCCCAAAGCTTGAGGATCCCGGTAGCTTTTCCATTTCATGCTTTATTAATGATATTAAGATTGAACGAGCAATGTGTGATTTGGGTGCAAGCATATCGTTGATGCCTTATTCTTTGTGTAAAAAGCTAAATATGGGTGAGCCTAAACCAACTAGCATGATTCTAAGGCTCGCGGACCGTTCCTCAAGATTTCCTAAGGGAGTTCTTAAGGATGTCCCGGTTAGAGTAGGGAATTTCTATATTCCGGGGGATTTCGTGGTGTTAGAGATGGAGGAGGACAATGAAATTCCCATTCTATTGGGAAGGCCCTTCCTCTACACCGCGGGGGCTATTTTTGATACGACTAGGGGGTCAATTACCATGAGGGTAGGAGATGAGGAAATTGAGTTTAATCTTGAAAAAGCACAACGAGGTCCTAATTCTACAATGACTTGTAATTATCTTGACCTAGTTGATACTTATGAATTGTATGATGTGCCTAACCTTCTCATGAGTGCAATTGACCTTGACAATGAGCTTCCCGACATTGGCGATTGTTGGGCTATTGATGGACCAAAGTTATACGAGTCAGAAACACAGTAAAACCCCCTTAATTAGACTGTTTGTCTATCTAACTTCTACGTTCGGGATCGTCTCTTACTATATGGTTTTCTGGTAGCTTTCTCTAGCACATGATTCGATTCGAGTTTCAGTGAGTTGAGCCTTTTTGATTTTCTTCTTTGGCAAGGGACTACTTTTTTGTTGTAGTGAATCGGCCTTTGGCCTTTGATTTGACTTTTTTGAGTGCTTCACTTTTGCTCGGTTAAAACCTTCACAATTTTGGGCCTTTGGCCTCTTTTGATTTGCTTCATTGAGCTTTTCGCCTTTTTGTGATTGCTAGTCCATTTTCTCGAGCCTTTTTGGGAGGTCCAATCATCGCCCGCAAGCCTATGGAAATACCTCCCCGCTCCTCTCGTCTTTGTCGTTTTGCGCGGGTCAAGATGAGGGTCGCCCATCTATTTTCTCGGCTATTTTGACTAGAGAGAGGACGGTCTGATTCCCGTCCTCGCCTTTGCATAGATGCTTCTTGGCGGAGTTGACTTCAATTATTCACTGAAAACCCGAAGTGCAGCCTCCACTGACTTCGAAAACCATATAGTTTGATCTGATCCTTTGATTGCTTGCCAAGCCTCTCTAGGGCAGTTTATATCAACTCCACATCCCTAGTTATCTCAGCACAAAGGACAAATGGAAAGTTACATTCTAAGTTTTTAAACAGTTGAATTTTCACAAGGTTAATGCATGAATTATGATTTATCTTTTTCACATTCTTAAGTTCATATTTTCAAAAAGGTACTTATTACTAAAAAAGAAAAAACAGCTGCATGTTATTTATGTACACAGGTGGTTCTCACCCCCCACTTTTGAACGAAGGCGTGCCTTAGTTCAAAAGTCATGCAAGCTTAAAACTAAATACTGAATTTAAAAGACAGAAATTAAAGTGCGGAAAAGTAAGATAGTGTCGGGTTACCTCCCGACCAGTGCACTTGTTTAACGTCGTTGGCTCGACGATACCTCGTTTTGGTTTGGGTCCCATGGGTGGCTGAGGTCGAACTTCTTGATTCCACCAACTTTGATTCTTGCGGTGAGTCTTCCTGATTTTTTAGCAGATGACGGGTTTGGGTCCAGTTCTGATGGTATCTTCTTCCAACGTCTCTGAGAAGGCGAGGGACCTTTCACTATCAGCTTCTTGAACTGGGTGTTCTCCTGTTTAGGGCTGCCTTGTCCAGTCATGGCGAAAGCGTGCTCCATGTAGGAGTCATTCTGCTCATGCCCTTTTCCCATTCTCCTTTGAGCTTCTTCTTGGATCGCATAGTTCGCGGCGACTTGCTCATTAATTAAAGGGAAAAGTCGGAAAGGCCTCATGAGGCTTGGTTCTGCCTCCTAATGTTGGTTCGTGAAGAACTGGTCGTAGATAGTCTCAGCTGCCTGGGTAATGATAGTCGGGTATGGAATAGGCAGTTCGTCGGTGGTATTCTGGACTTCTACTTTGTTGCTTCCGGTGCTTTCCATGTCTGATTCCTCGGATGGTTCGGGAGTCTCTTCTGACGGCTCGGTGGTTTCTTCTTTGTCAGCCTCAGGGTCAGCTTCTTCTGTCTGCATTTCCTCGTCAGTGTGGGAAACTCGTCTTGTGGCAGCGGCTAGGCCAGTTATCAAGTACCACATGTCTACAATGGTGAGGTTTCCGGCAGACCTTCTCATAGCTTCGTTGACTCTTCCCAGCTCTTCGGACCTCATCCCACGAAGAAATTTTTGGAGAAGAATTTTCTTCGTAAATCCATGGTGCGGGCAGCTTGAGACGATGGCATCGTAGTTCATGTAGTATTCGTCCAAAGTCTCATCCCGGGATTGTTGAAGGTTCAGGATCTTCTCGCGGGTTTCTTGGCGTAAAGATGGTGGGGAGAATTCTTTCAGGAACGGCACGCAGAGGTCTACGAAACGTTCTGCACTGCAAGCGGTGGATGTGTAGTACCATATCGTGGCGAAGTCGGTTAGAGAGAATTTAAAGCATTTCAGCTTAAATTCTTCTAACACTTCGTTTTCAAGTTTGATGTTGTGGCAGACTTGGTGGAAGTTTCGGCAGTGCTGTACAGGGTCTTCTCCCTTCGTTCCTCCGAACAGGGGCAGAAATCGCGTTGTCCATGCATGCGTAACGGGTAATGACATAGGAGAAAGAAAGAAAAAGAAAGGGGAGGGAAGAACAATTATCCGATGACTAGTTCCCCGGCAACGGCGCCAATTTGACAGAACCGCTTGTCCTCAAAGCGATTGTGCAAATAAATTTATAGTCCGCTACTCGCAACTATACTAATGGGTAGTACTTGGTAAGTAGGGGTCGAACCCAAGGGAACCAGGGGAATAATTGTTCTTCGGGGGGATTACGCAGCGTGGGAGCGTGTTTAAAGTCGGTCGGTTGGTTTTAAAGCTACCAGCTATTTTGATTGATTGATTGATTGGTTGGTTGATTTTAATACTGGAAAGTAAATTACAGATTATAATTAAAGAGAAATGTTCGGTTTCAGGGGACTTGTATTATATCCTGTTTATCATTGACCTTTAGTGACTCTCCTAAGTATTCAAACGGTGTATCAAGGCCATTCCAAGCACTCGATTTGCGTACACTGTCTAGCCTATTCCAAGGACGTAGAACACTTATTCTATTTAGACTAATACTCCATTCCCGGTTATATTAGCATATGTGCATCCATTTGATCAATCATTCCCGATCAACCAAATGGTGTTTAAGATGAGTCAAACTTCTCAGATAAGCTTTGCCATTCCAAGCATCCACTTATCCGTACAAGTTTACAAACCCCGCTGTAGAGTTTTGCCATTCCAAGCATCCACTCTACCTTGGACGTTCTGACTTAATATATGGCACATAGAATAAGTTTTGAATACTTAGACTAGACACTAAGTTAATAGTCTTAAAACATTTTATAATACAAGTGCGCCCCTTAGACCGAACTACAAGTTTAGCTACTATTCATCGCGCTAAACATTATACTAAGGAATTAAAGACAACAGTTAAATAAATACTAAAAATAATACTTACAACCGTTGAAGCGCCAAGGGAGCTTTCCTTTATTTCCAAAGCAAAATTACAACATTACAAATGTTACAACTTCTAGAGAGAGAAGTGAATTATGGATTGAGGTGTGTTGAAATGAGGAGGAGGAGGCTTGTATTTATAGCCAAAATGGGAGGAGATAGGTGGTGGAGATGGTGGACATGTGCATTTGATCCAAGGGAGGAGAAGGGAGGAGGAGGAGGAGGTGACAAGTGGCAGAATAGTAAAGCCACCGGTCCCTCCTCCCATAGCCGCCGGTTGCCGGTGGCCCAAGGGGGAGGAGCTCCTCCCTTGGCCACCTCCTTGAGTGGTGGCCGGTCATCTTGCCCAATGTGTGAGTTTGTACAGTTTTGTGCAGTCTTTTCACAAAACTGTCAATGTGTTTCTTCCCTGGGCTGTCTTGACTCCACTCCTGATTCTTCTGATTAATTTGTTCTGGTCAATTCAACGTCAGGATCCTTGATATTTCTTCAGTCGGCATATGATCTTGACCTTGGATTGACTCTTGTTATCTTTTTAGCTTAAAATCCTCTCCTTAGCGTGTTTTCACTTCAGTCTCTAAAATGCCCTGTGAAAATATATCGGGACTAACACGTAGACTGTTTGTCTATCTAACTTCTACGTGTTAGTCCCGATATATTTCCACAGGGCATTTTGGAGACTGAAGTGAAAACACGCTAAGGAGAGGATTTTAAGCTGAAAAGATAACAAGAGTCAATCCAAGGTCAAGATCATATGCCGACTGAAGAAATATCAAGGATCCTGACGTTGAATTGACCAGAACAAATTAATCAGAGGAATCAGGAGTGGAGTCAAGACAGCCCGGGGAAGAAATACATTGACAGTTTTGTGAAAAGACTGCACAAAACTGTACAAAACTCACATTTGGGCAAGATGACCGGCCACCACTCAAGGAGGTGGCCAAGGGAGGAGCTCCTCCCCCTTGGGCCACCGGCAACCGGCGGCTATGGGAGGAGGGACCGGCGGCTTTACTATTCCGCCACTTGTCTCCTCCTCCCTTCTCCTCCCTTGGATCAAATGCACATGTCCACCATCTCCACCACCCATCTCCTCCCATTTTGGCTATAAATACAAGCCTCCTCCTCCTCATTTCAACACACCTCAATCCATAATTCACTTCTCTCTCTAGAAGTTGTAACATTTGTAATGTTGTAATTTTGCTTTGGAAATAAAGGAAAGCTCCCTTGGCGCTTCAACGGTTGTAAGTATTATTTTTAGTATTTATTTAACTGTTGTCTTTAATTCCTTAGTATAATGTTTAGCACGATGAATAGTAGCTAAACTTGTAGTTCGGTCTAAGGGGCGCACTTGTATTATAAAATGTTTTAAGACTATTAACTTAGTGTCTAGTGTAAGTATTCAAAACTTATTCTATGTGCCATATATTAAGTCAGAACGTCCAAGGTAGAGTGGATGCTTGGAATGGCAAAACTCTACAGCGGGGTTCGTAAACTTGTACGGATAAGTGGATGCTTGGAATGGCAAAGCTTATCTGAGAAGTTTGACTCATCTTAAACACCATTTGGTTGATCGGGAATGATTGATCAAATGGATGCACATAGGCTAATATAACCGGGAATGGAGTATTAGTCTAAATAGAATAAGTGTTCTACGTCCTTGGAATAGGCTAGACAGTGTACGCAAATCGAGTGCTTGGAATGGCCTTGATACACCGTTTGAATACTTAGGAGAGTCACTAAAGGTCAATGATAAACAGGATATAATACAAGTCCCCTGAAACCGAACATTTCTCTTTAATTATAATCTGTAATTTACTTTCCAGTATTAAAATCAACCAACCAATCAATCAATCAATCAAAATAGCTGGTAGCTTTAAAACCAACCGACCGACTTTAAACACGCTCCCACGCTGCGTAATCCCCCCGATGAACAATTATTCCCCTGGTTCCCTTGGGTTCGACCCCTACTTACCAAGTACTACCCAGTAGTATAGTTGCGAGTAGCGGACTATAAATTTATTTGCACAATCGCTTTGACGACAAGCGGTTCTGTCAGCTATCTTAGAGGAGGAATGTGAAGAAGAGACTCTAAGCGACAAGGTAAGGAGTTTTGTTCGGTAGAGCTAAAAGCTCTACCAACAAGCAGGTATGAGTTCTTAGGCCCAAATTCTAGCTTGCCTATCATTGTGAACTCTTCTTTGAATGATGTTGAAACCTCAAAATTGCTTGATGTGGTTAGGAAACATAAGGATGCTATTGGCTACTCTATTGATGATTTAAAGGGAATAAGCCCTAATTTATGCATGCATGAAATCAACTTAGAGAGTGATAGTATGCCATCTAGGGAGAGAGCTAGGAGGTTGAATCCTATTGTGGGGGAGGTTGTTAAGAAAGAGGTCCTTAAATTGCTTGATGCGGGAATTATTTTCCCCGTTGCGGACTCTAAATGGGTGAGCCCCATTCATGTAGTGCCGAAAAAGGGGGGAATGACCGTTATTAAAAATGAGAAGAATGAACTAATCCCCACAAGAACGGTAACCGGGTGGCGTATGTGTGTGGACTATAGAAAACTCAACCAAGCCACTAGAAAAGATCACTTTCCCCTTCCTTTTATTGATCAAATGTTGGAAAGATTAGCTAAGCATGACTATTTTTGCTATCTTGACGGATATAGTGGATTCTTCCAAATCCCTATTCATCCCCAAGATCAAGAGAAAACGACCTTTACTTGCCCCTATGGAACATTTGCCTATCGGCGAATGCCCTTTGGACTTTGTAATGCGCCCGGTACTTTTCAACGATGCATGATGGCTATTTTTCGGAATTTATTGAAAAGATTATGGAAGTGTTTATGGATGACTTTTCCGTTTATGGTTCCTCTTTTGATGATTGTTTAGCCAATTTGGCTAAAGTGTTGAAAAGATGTATTGAGACGAACCTTGTACTAAATTGGGAAAAATGTCATTTCATGGTGCAGGAGGGAATAGTTCTTGGTCACTTGGTCTCTAAAAGAGGAATTGAGGTGGATAAAGCCAAAATTGAAGTTATGGAAAAATTGCCCCCTCCAAGAGATGTGAAAGGAATAAGGAGTTTCCTTGGTCATGCCGGATTTTATAGAAGGTTTATAAAGGACTTCTCGAAGATTGCAAAGCCATTGACAAATCTCCTATGCAATGATACCAAATTTCATTTTGATGAAGATTGCTTAGTAGCCTTCAAGAAGTTGAAAGAGGCATTGATTTCGGCTCCTATTATTCAACCCCCTAGGTGGGATTTGCCATTTGAGCTTATGTGCGACGCTAGTGACTACGCCATTGGGGCGGTTCTTGGGCAAAGGGTGGATAAGAAGCTTCACGCTATTCATTACACGAGCAAAGTTCTTAGTGGTGCTCAATTGAATTACACAACTACGGAGAAAGAGCTTCTTGCTATCGTGTACGCTTTTGATAAGTTTCGTCCATACCTTGTGGCTTCAAAGGTTATAGTATTCACGGATCATGCGTCTATCAAATATCTCTTAGCAAAGAAGGACTCTAAGCCAAGATTGATAAGATGGATTCTATTGCTTCAAGAATTTGACATAGAGATCAAGGATAAAAAAGGAGTAGAAAATGTGGTAGCCGACCACCTATCAAGGCTAGAGGAAAATGAAGAGATTGAAGTGGATGCTAGACCGGTGAATGATTCATTTATTGGAGAGCAACTCATGAGAGTTGAGGTGGAGGCCCTTCCTTGGTACGCGGACTTCGTTAATTTCGTGGTTTGTGGGATTATCCCCCACGATATGAACCACCATCAAAGGAGGAAGTTCCTTTCCGAGACCAAGAGGTACTATTGGGATGAGCCCTACCTTTATAGGCTTTGCGCGGATGGGCTATATAGAACTTGTGTCGCCGAAGAGGAAATGAGAGAAATACTTTACCATTGTCACTCTTCTCAATATGGAGGACATGGTAGTGGAGCAAAAACCGCGTCAAAGGTACTACAATGCGGCTTTTATTGGCCTACTCTCTTTGGCGATGCTTATGAGTTCGCGAAAGCATGTGATCAATGTCAAAGAACCGGCAATATCTAAAAGAGGCATGAAATGCCCCAACAAAGCATCCTCCCGGTCGAGATATTTGACGTATGGGGCATTGACTATATGGGCCCTTTACCTTCTTCATTTGGGAACCGATTCATATTGGTGGCGGTTGATTACGTCTCGAAATGGGTTGAAGCCGTCGCTTCCCCCACTTGTGATGCCAAGGTGGTCACGAAACTATTCAAGAAAATTATCTTTTCGAGATTTGGGGTGCCAAGGACCGTTATAAGTGATGGTGGTTCGCATTTCAAGGAGAGACATTTCGAGGCCTTGCTTCGCAAATATGGAGTTAGTCACAAGGTTGCCACCCCTTATCACCCACAAACTAGTGGGCAAGTGGAAATTTCAAATCGAGAAATCAAGGCAATCTTGGATAAAACCGTGGGGAGCTCAAGAAAAGATTGGTCATCAAAGCTAGATGACGCTCTATGGGCCTATCGTACGGCATTCAAAACCCCTATTGGAATGTCTCCCTATCGCCTTATTTATGGGAAGCCGTGCCACTTGCCGGTGGAATTGGAGTACAAGGCGATGTGGGCAATCAAAACGTTGAATATGGATTTACAAATGGCGGGAGACCATAGGGTGCTTCAACTCCATGAGTTAGAAGAAATAAGGAATGAGGCCTACGAAAGTGCTAGGATCTATAAAGAGAAGACCAAGAAATGGCACGACAAAAGGATACTTCGTCGTGAATTCAAGAAGGGAGAGAAGGTCTTGCTCTTTAATTCTAGGCTTAAGCTATTCCCGGGAAAATTGAGAAGCCGGTGGAGTGGTCCATTTATTGTTCACAAGCCCTACGAAGATGGCCATGTTGAATTGCTAAACAATGATGGGACTACCTTCACGGCGAATGGACAAAGGCTAAAGCACTATAGAGAAGGACTTCGTGAGGAGCAAAATGTCACATTCCCCTTGACCGACCCATAGAGTGCCTTAATCCGCTTGAGGAGGGATCCTAGCAAAGGACTTTTCAAGTGTGCTTCTTAGTGAGAAAATGATCGGCTCGGTCTTTGCCAAGACGTTAAACTAGGCACCTCACGGGAGGTACCCCGGTTTGTGAGTTGTCTATCTATGCACAAGTAACTTCCACATATGTGTAGCATGCTTTTGTGAACTTGTGATATGGTTTGGTGGTTCGGATAATTTCCTATGCATGATTTAGGTGTGTGTGATGTGATCTGAGGCTTGCATGAATTTTCTTGATGATGGTGGCGTTTTAAGTGTGGAGTGGTAATCCTAGCTTGGTTGCTTGAAAATCGTATGCTATGTGCTAGTGATTGCTTAGAAGGGGCGTGCCTTGATTATATGTGATATTTTGAGTGGTACCTATTCTTGATTATGAGTAAAAATTCTGAGTGTGGAATTGGGATTCGATGAGAAGTACAAAATATTTTTTGCAGGAATTTGGGGTCCAGTCGATCGACTGGGAGGTAAGTGATAAGCCAGTCGATCGACTGGATAGAGATTCAGAGGGGCATGTAATTCGTGTTTTCCCAGTCGATCGATTGGGCTCCCAGTCGATCGACTGGGATTGTCCTATCCAAACCCTTCTTCCTCATTTCTTCATTCCATCCGAAACCCTAATTCCAAAATCCTTCGAATCAATCCGATTTCCAACTCCACCGATCCTCGCCGCTCAACTGCTATTAGCCGCGCCTTGCCACCGCCACTCCTCCGCCAGAGAGCCGCCCACCGATTGAGCCCGCAGCAGCCCGCAAAAGCCAAGTCCGTTCGGAAATCCACCACCTCCTCCGATCTCCACCGTCAACCATCCGCTCCTCTCAATTCGACCACCAATCCACCCCAAATCACCCCGCCAACAAACCCCAAGCCTCAATTCGAAATCCCATAGCCTCCCGGAAAACCCCCTAATTTTGCCCTAATCTCGTGCGAATTTCGACCCTCAGTCGATCGACTGAGATATGTGTCCTCAGCCAGTCGATCGACTCGACTACAGTTCAGTGCCATTTTTGAGTTTTTTCTCAATTCGACTCAGGCTTCCATTTCCAGTGCACTATGGGTCGTGCCGATGCATCTTCCAGTTCGAAAGCAAAGGGAAAGGGGATCGCTCACGAGCCCTCGCTCGATGAGCAAATTGACGACTTCACTTTAGAAGACGAGGATGATAGACCTCTTGTTACCCGCAAGAGGAGATTTTTGAGGGATTCTCTTGCTGACCGTAGTTCGGAAGAGGAGGTTGAGGCCGCGCCGGTTTCCGCGCCGCCCCCAAAGAAGAAGAAGCCTCACCCGAGGAAACCGGCGCCGAAGAGGAAAGCGTCCGTGCCTCCTGCCCCTAGAGTCCCTCCGCCCCCTGTGCATAGAGAGCCTTCTCCTGCTGCTGCCCCTCCTTCCATGGCCTTAGTGCCAACTGAGCCTCATGAGGAGCCCTATGCGGGACCGATGCCCATCCCGGTTCCGTACCCATTCTCGACTCCCTTGGTCTTCAGGGACGAGAAGCACCGGACTCGTCACGCTTCTATCATTGCGAAGAAGATGAAGGCCATCCCGACATTGTATTTGGACATGGGCTTGCTCCGCGGCATCGACGATGTTGTCGCGACTGAGGTACAATCTCGGCTCACTACTCATGGTTTGTCCTTTATATTTGCTGATGATCCGGGTTCCTACCAGAGGGTAGTTGAGGAGTTTTTATGCTCGTTTGAGTCGGTGAAGGAAAGAGTGGGGGAGGATGGTTCCTCAGAGTATTATTGGGAGTTCGTTTTGGGGGGTAGAGATTTCCGGATCAGGGAGATTACGATCCGAGAGTGGCTTGGCTTCCCACAGCCTACGGGCTCACCCCAGGTATTCACTGAGCACGACCAGTCCAGACTTTGGAAGAGGATTTCTGGTAGAAATGAGTGGTTCATATCTTCGTATAATTCTTCGGCGATCGTTGATCTAGTTTGGAAGATTATGCACCACGTCATTTCTATTGGTATTAATACGAGGACAGAGAGGGGTAGGAAGGTGACCTTGCCAGATATGGACCTCATGGTTGCCATGGATCACGGGGAGATTATTGATTGGCTAGTGGTCCTTGCCAATCGGTTTGAGGCCGTTGTGAAGCCGACTGCGAGGAACAAGGGCTTGGGGGGTGGCTCCTTGATTACATTGATAGCCCAAAGGTGTAACTTCACCTTTGGCCACGAGGGTTGTGAGGCCCCTGCTAGGAGTTTGCTTGACATCACCTTGATGAAGAATATGCACATGGTGAAGCGGGACGGTAAGACGTGGAGTAGTGACCCGTCGCCTCATGTGGAGACCCTTGTGACTGATGCTGCTGCGAAGAGGAGGGCCTTCAAGCAGAAGTTTCCCCTTTACTGTCTCGCCCACCTCTCACCCTCTCCCTCTCCTCCCGGTTCACCTCCTCCTCCCCCACCGGCAGTCATTCCAGAGGGAGATGAGGAGTTGCCACCAGCAGAGCCAGCAGCCGATATTCCCCCTCCAGTCGTTGATGACACGGCAGAGTGGAGACAGAGAGTCACATCAGATATTGCTGGCTTGACGACCGGCATGGAAGACTTGAGGAGTGGACTGACTCGCCTCGAGGACTTTGTCCGAGAGTCTGATGCTAGAGCCCGCCGGGAGTGGGAGTGGCTGAGATCCACGGTCTTATCATTCGGCAGATGCCCCAGCACTCCAGTTGCCACTCCACTCGCTCCAGAGTTCTCAGCACCGCGTGGCGCCTCCCCACTACCTTTCTCGCCAGTTTCAGCATTCGGGGAGGCGGGCACTCCACTCCCAGGAGAGACGATCCCCATCGTGGATTCTGCTTTAGACGATAGCCCTCTCTTCCCCGGTGTCACGCAGCCGCTTGAGGACGATGGAGTCGTTGATTCAGCTAGGAGGACGCCTCCGGGAGACGACGAGGCTACATCTTAGTCCATGCTTCATTTCTATTTCCACATGTGTATTTTCCTTATTTGACTTGTTGCATTGGATGTTGATTTGGATGATAAGTCGCCTTTTGGCGCATTTTTGATGATGTATGCTATTTTGGTGATATCTATCCTTTCTTGCATATTGGTTGTATGCTATATTCTTATGATGATATTGGAGGTGTTTACCATTTAGATTGTTCACTCTACAGGATATACATTCACATATTCCTATCACGTCTAAAACACCCTCTTATATCTACACTTGCACCCAAAAGGCTATTTCTCACTCTTATGGATTATATCACCGGCACTACAAACGAGGGGAGTTCCTATGCGCCTTTGCCTTTATGTTATCATTCCTTGCGCTTAGGGACTAAGCTTGAATTAAGTGTGGAGTGGTTTTGATGCGCATAGTTCACATGATTGCATGCCATACATATCATTTCTAGATGGACACTTGCATACTTGCACATTGTCCCAACATGAGAGTGTTTTTAACCGCATAGGCTTGTGATTTTAAATTCTAAATCCCTATAGATCGCATCTAGCCTATGTGCCACATTTACCGACCTAGTCCTTTAAGCATGCATTTTTGAGAATCAATATCATTGCTACATCTTGACTATCCAACTTTCTAAGTATTTTCGTTGCAACACCTTGGATCAAGCTAGCAAACACTTTTAAAAAATCGTTGTGAAAAACTTAGATCATTTGAATGCTCTTTGGTGACTTGAGTTCTCTAACATAGTGCCTTGTTCATGATTAATTCCCGCACATCCCTTACAACTTCTGAACATATTGTCAAGTTTTAAGTGTGGAGTTACTAAAAAAAAGAGAAAGCTTGAATGAATGAGCAAATGTCGGGGGTTAGGGAGGTAAGTCCCCCCTCGAAAGCATTTGTCTCAATAAGAAAATGAGAAGCACTTACGACTTGACCCTATGTTCTTCCATCATTCTATATTTGTGCGGGATTAGTCATTTCCATCGTGTGCTTGTTAGAATAATTCTTGGACGATCCTTGTGCTTGCACGAGAGCTATCATTTGGTCTATGCTTGTTTATTAAGATACATTAGTGTCAAACTCCACTTCCCTTATGGATTACGGCTTAAGCGCCTAAAACTTGGGAATGAGTTTCTTGCCGCGAGCCCATGGACTAGCCCTAGCTAGCATAGGTGAGCGGTTGACACTCTATTGTGCAAGCTATAAGCCTTACTTCTATTATGTTGCTTTGAAAATGAGTAGAATTTTGGATAGTCATTTCATAGCCCTAGTATTGACGCTCTTGAATGCACATCGAAAAAGGTACTCGAAAGGTTGAGAAAGCTCTTTTTATGATATTGTGGCGCTAGTCTAGCTTGAGGTGAGGGATTGGTTTTGAAAAATCGTAGCCTTGGTTGAGCACTCTTGCATTCACTCTTATGGGACATGTGCATATATGGGATTTGTGAGTATTCCCTTTTCTGAAAACTCTCACGAGACTATAACTCGTCCACTAGGGTAGCCTAGGGGTTTAAAGGCTTAATGCATATGCTAAATGCATTCGTAACGCCTACGAAAAGGAGCTAGTTAGATTGTATATACTTGTCATTTACTTTTCAATAACATGTTTAGAAATAAGGATCGAGACCTCGTGAAATCTAGTGTGGCAAATGCACGAAAAACATAGCACCACTAGCATTTCGACATTTGCACTTCCTTGGCATATTTGCATACTTTGTTCGGGACGAGCAAAGCTTAAGTGTGGAGTGTTGATGAGTCGAGTTTTCGACTCATTAATGCCCGTTTTTCACTATAGCTTTAGTTCGATTCCGACTACTATTTGATGTCATTTGATCCTTTTCTCGTGCGTTTCAGGTACAAAGCTAGATGTCTTAGTGTCAAGAGCCATTGGAAGGAAACTCGGGGAAAATCGGGTTTTAGAGCAAGAGTTGGCTGAATTTGGTCTCCAGTCGATCGACTGGGAAGCTCCCCTGCTCCAGTCGATCGACTAAATGATGTTTCAGGAGGTGCTGCAGATCGCTCAGCGCCAGTCGATCGATAGACCTATTCAGTCGATCGACTGAAGAGTCCCCTGCCCCAGAGCATGCAGATCACGTGACGCCCAGTCGATCGACTGGATCTCAGTCGATCGACTTAATGGACTAACAGGAGGTGCTGCAAATTGAGAATTTTCAGTCGATCGACTGGGAGCCTACCCTGTCTCAGTCGATCGACTGAGAACCTGCTAGCCAAACGACTTTTCTTCCTCCAGTCGATCGACTGGGCCAACAGCCCAACGCCAGTCGATCGACTGGACCTGCTACAGTGCCGAATTTCTGACGAGCCTATAAATAGAAAGAGGCAAGTTTGACCTAATATCTGGGATTTTTCTGGAGAAGAAGACAAAGGAAAGTGATCAAATCAAGGGTTTCATCATCATCAAATCATGGAGGAATCAAGATCAAGGGAGTTCACTAGGACTAATCATCCTACTCTTTCCCTCTTCTTTTCTCCTAGATTTGCTTGTAAAAACCTACTCATCATGTTGTCTTACATGATGAGTGAGTAGTCTCCCTTGTGTTTTGAGGGGTTCTATGAACCTCCTTGGTACTCAATGATCATTGTGAACACATTTGAATAGATCTATTGAAGTTGATTTCATTTTTACTATGCTCTTCATGTTAGACATGTCTCTAAGTGTTTGATAAAATGCCTAAGTGACATGTTTATGTTAGAACTTTGATCGAAGTCTTGAGAAAGCTTAGGGATGGTTTTGATATAGTAAAATTGAACTTAACCTACATTTATGAGAGTAAATGCATGGTGAGAGGTGAACTAGAACTTTATGCATATAGCATTTATGAGAGTAAATGCTATATAGTGGATCAACACCCTTTAATTAGTGAGATCCTAAATAAGATGGCTTGACTAAGATTAGATACGCGTAATAGCCTAATTCTTAGTCTAGGCTAGGTTCAAAACCTATCAACTCTTAATTAATTGAACTCTTGTTTGCATGATCATTGGGAAATTGCCAAGGAGGGGATTAGTCCCTCGAAACTCGCTTTTAATTGAATTCAATCCTTTGAAAACCACTTCATTCTTGTTTTACAATCATTGATAACTCAACCAATTGAATTTTAGGAATTAGCCGAGTAGAAAACTTGATAGAACTAGCGCGTAGTCCATTTGCTCCCTTGGGTTCGACACCGGTCTTACCGGTTGATTATAAATTGTTTTTGACCGTATCCCAAAAATACACACGTCAATGATCCGAACTCTTGTACCTGAATCAAACCCTAAATGATAAGTATAATATAATCATAAAATATATAGAGTTGAGATCAAATGAGAAATGTCATCTTTGGTGAGAAATAAGAAAAAATGCCAACCGTCTGATTGATCATTGCACGGTTATGATTGAGTCAATTAATTTGCTTTATTTTTTGCAATAAAATATTTATTTGGGGTGTATTCGTCTTTTGGCATTATTAATTATAGTTAAGATGTTATTTTTTCGTACACGCGGTTTTGTATTCTGATCCTTGTATATTTTTCATCTCGAACGAAGATGATTGACGAAGCCAACGACGATGATACTCTTCCCTCCGGTGACGACGCCTACGCTGAAATCAAATCGGTGTTCGACCGCCTCGACAATCCTTCTTCCTGATCCCAGACCCGCGTCTTCTTTGTCCGATCTCTAAAAATGACTTTATTCTTCCAACGAAGACGATTCCTGATCCCAGGCCCGCGTCTTCTTGCCGCAGTAACCCTGGACTTACAATCAACGCCGAGGTTGCATTGCTGACTCGTTTTTTCATAAGTGGTGTCAGGGAGGCGAACGTGTCTGATTGGGTTAGCTTGCGGCAACTGCATCGGCTCTAGGACTTGCATCCAAAAGCTGTCGAAGCTTGGTTGGGTTGGAGTTGTTGTTATTACTGTACATTTCACCTTCTTCCTCCTAGGTCACTACGGATCCGGAATTGTTCACTCTAGACAGCAGATTCTCTGTGCTTAGAGTTTGGTTTCTGTTGTCATCTGCGTTGTCGGAGCCGTTTCTGCCTGCCTTTTCGAATTTTGCACATTTCAATTTTTCCTGTAAATTAAGACTTATTTTTTAAGCTACTGAAAATAGCGAGCTTGTGAAACAAGGAGCAAACATGGTCGCGTGATACCATACCATCATTTTGGCATTTTCGAGCTTCAGTTTCTCGGAGTTCTTTACTAATTGATTTATTTCGGACTTGAGAGTCATATTATCAGCCATTAAAACATCAACTTTTGCCGCAAGTTCTTCAGTGCCAGCCTACAAATATTTCCATCATGTAAGCAGTGATCCATTTTGGTAATAAAATTGATTCTTACAATATTGCCTACGCATTCTTCTTTGAAAAGGTACGCACTTTGACTAAAATTCGTAACATTCACGAACAAAATTCATAGCTGTCATCAATGACTAAAATTCGTAACACTTATAAACAAAATGCGTAGTACTCACCAATGACTAAAATTTGTAACACTTAGAAACAAAATTCGTAGTTGTCACCAATGACTAAAATTGTAACACTTACGAACAAAATTCGTAGCAGTCTTTGTGACAAAAATTCGTAATACAAGAAATCACTATAATAAAATTCATAGCTACTACGAATTATGTTTTGTGAACTAATAATTATATAACAAAATTTGAAGTAATGAAATGAAGCGTTATTGAGTTTTTGAGTAATAAATAATAATGCGTATTTTACAAGACATTTGCCACCTCTACTTATTCTTAATTAAATTAGGGTAGTGCATCCGGTGCCGATGCACTACCCTTATTCTTAATTGAATTAATATTAATTAAATGCCCAATTATTATAAGAACGTTGATATGCGCAGTTGTTGCTGTGTGCGCTAAGAAAAGGGTAGTGCATCGGCACCATACGCCAATGCACGTATCAAAGTGGATTTGTGTATTTTGAAGCATGCATGTGTTTGAGCAATTAATGATTTTAGAATATATCAAGTGCAAAGCATATATAAAATTTAAGATTATTGTGAAACTATAAAAAAAAAATTAATTGAAAAGGAAAACTCCAGCCAGTACTGGTTAAAAGCATATCACAAAATTTTGGATGCAAGAGAAACAAAAAAAAATGAAAGGTTTAAGTTGGACATTGCATATTGGTTATACATAGTGTAAACAACAAATACATCCATCAAGAAAACCAAGTTGGCATTTGGCCTGAACGATCCGACCAAATTTTCTCAAACAAAATTGTCTACAAGCAACTTCATTACAATTTGGCAACCTGAGTAGATACTCCTTGCACAAAGGATGCGGATTTTGCACGTTGACCTGCACTGTTTATCACATTATGATTCAGACCTGGAAAATAATTAAACAGTCTCACAAATAGATCGAAAAAAGAGAGGAGTATACCTAGTAAGAAAATACTCAACACTGCTATGAAAAAGCCAAAGATAGTCCAGCTCCTCATTATGCGATGGTTTCGGTCAAGTATATAATGTTCGTAATCGCTCTCTGGTTGACGAAAATGATTCGTTTTTGAGCTAAGTATATATAGATCATGCCCCATTAATGTTATTGTCACTTTTTTTTACCTTTGTTAATTTGCTGAATTAAAAAAAGTGGATATTTATTGTTTTTTTTATTTATAAAAAGTGGTGAATATTACTTTCATTTATTTATATTAGATCATTATGTATCTTTTTATATGCATATGTCCAAAATTTGAAAATGCACATGTGACACGTGCCACCACCAAAATAACTAAATGATGCGCTTTTAAAGGTGAATATTGAATTCTCAAGCTCTCGAAAAATTAAAAATATCCTCATTTGAGCGCTCTTGTATGACCAAATATGAGTGGCGAAGGTGTAGTCAAGAAAAGTGAACTAAGAATGCAAGATATGAATTTAAAATTTACATTTTCTGCTAAATACTTCCAAATAACATAGCTATGTACCAAAACTTCAATTATAATATGTGTTAGCCATTCTCCAACCACGTATCCGAATGCGCCTTAAGAGGAACATATAAACAAAATGGATACAAACCTATCCAATACTCATTGCTTACACGTGTTCAAATTCTACTTGCAGAATGCACGCGCATTTGTCTCGTCCATATTTCCTATGCTTACCTAGCCGCCAAAATCGATTACCTAACTACTCCTACAAACCAAGAATCCTTTGATTGTCATCTTCTAGCTAAAATATATCATATGCTGAACATTTTCAGTGAATAAGATCGGGAGGTGTTAATCACACCCCTCACAAGACAAAAAAATTTGTGGGCCCCATGCCCATTTGACAATTTTATCCCTCTTTACAATCATATTTACATGTTATGCCATTTAATTTTGTATATGTTTTAAAGTTTAATTAAATGCTAATTTAAATTCAATTAAATAATGATTAATATTATAAATTAATTGTACCTAATATAAGTTATTTGTATCATATTTATTTATATTATTATAAATCAAAAAAATTAAAATTAAAATACAACATGTGCCAAATTTTTTAAAAATTATTGTACTTGATTTTTTTAATTTTAATTGAACTTATAATTAGGAGTGAGTGAGTAACTAGTTTTATTTTATTTAGGGCGAATAATAATTTATTTCGTTTAGTTTGGATTTAGGACGAATAATAATTGATTGGATAGCTCAACATTAAATTAGATTCAACAAAACATGCAACGGTGCTAAAAATAAATACATAAACAAGTAGACATATTTAATCAATATTTCCTCCAAATTGTGCTCCTGGAGGCCCCATGCTTGTGATTTCGCGCCATAAATCAGCTCGTACTTGATATGAGGATGCCCATCCTTTAGCTTCGTACGATGAATGATTCCACCACCATGTTGGTACAGGTGGCACCGGATGATAAGGGTGCAAAAAAAGTTGCACGAAGTGATTGCCAACGTGTCCGATAACTATTTCCATGCGCTCATTGTCTCTAATCGGAGGGGATCTTAATGGCAAATGGGTATAACAACTCCAATTAGTTCCGCCAAATATATAAAGTACAATATTATACATTGATGCTATGACAGTTCCCAAAGTCATAGACTCCATCCAATGCCTCTCAGGTGCTGGTGTCTCAAAGTAATTCAGCAAAAATAGTAGATTGTCTGATGTACTGTTATCTGGGAAAATGACATCATATTGAGCTTTATTTTGCTGAATCTCATCAATAAGCTCCGCTCGTACTTGCATCCAACCCTCTTCGCCGTATCCGATTAGTGCGGCTATCGCCCTAAATCCACAATGACCATCTGGTGCAACGTCAACAATTTTAGAAATATAGTGATGCATAACCGCAGGTAATTGATCAATGTAGATGTCATAAGTTATGTACGTTTAAAATTTGACTACATTATGTACGTTTAAAATTTGAAATCCAAAAAGTTAGTGGGAAATAACAGATTTGACAATACATTACGAAACAAAAATAGACAACTCACTGCCAAGATTCTCTGGCAAAAGCAAATTACACTATTCATAGGTAGTGGACAGAAACAGATTTGACAATACATTACGAAACAAAGATTGACAACTCACTGACTAGATTCTCTGGCAAAAGAAAATTATACTATTCATACATAGTGGACATAAACAGATTTGACAATACATTACGATAGACAACTCACTGATACATTACGACAAAATAGACAACTCACTGACAAGGTCCATAATTTATTTTTTTGAATTAACAGTAATATCTCATTAATTAATATATATTACATATATTAACTTCTAAATACATGTAAGTTAAAATTATTAACTATAATATATGTAATATATTAATACTAATTTTTAAATATTTTTAAATCATCATTTATAGTATATAATATATATTATATTAATACTAAATTTTAAATATTTTAAAATCATTTGTATATATTAATACGAAATTTTAAATATTTTAAAATCATTTTTTAGAAATTTTAAATATTTTAAAATCATTTTTTATAATATATATAATATATATAATAGGTAGAAGGGTAGAATGAGAAATATACCTGGACCCCACATGGGGGGTGTGGGGTGTGATTAACACCTCCCATAAGATCGAAGAAAAAAAACACGCAGCCCATAGATTTAGCTTTTATATTTATTTTCCGATAAGATAATATAATAAGGGTGCGGTTCAGGTACAAACCTGTTCATAAATAAAAACTACAAACCAATTATAAAGCCGACACGTGTCCCTGTTTAGTCAAAATCCCGGAGAAAACACGGAGGGGTATAATAGTCATTTCACACGAATGGGTATAAAACATAATAATATTATTTTCAATTTAGTCCACAAGTTGTTAGTGTTCAGACTTAAAATGGTATTGTTCAGACTTAAAAATACTTAATAATCAGACTTAAATGGTATTGTTCAGACTTAAGATGGGATTGTTCAGACTTAAAAATACTTAATAATCAGATTTAAATAGTATTGTTCAGACTTAAGATGGTATTGTTCAGACTTAAAAATACTTAATAATCATACTTAAATGGTATTGTTCAGACTTAAGATGGTATTGTTCAGACTTAAAAAGGTAGTGTTCCGACTTAAATGGTAGTGTTCAGACTTAAAATACTTAATGTTCAGACTTAAAAATACTTAATAATCAGACTTAAATGGTAGTGTTCAGACTTAAATGGTAGTGTTCAGACTTAAAAAGATAGTGTTCAGACTTAAAAAGGTAGTGTTCAGACTTAAATGGTAGTGTTCAGACTTAAAATACTTAATGTTCAGACTTAAAAATACTTAATAATCAGACTTAAATGGAAGTGTTCAGACTTAAATGGTAGTGTTCAGACTTAAAAAGGTAGTGTTCAGACTTAAAAAGGTAGTGTTCAGACTTAAATGGTAGTGTTCAGACTTAAAATACTAATGTTCAGACTTAAAAATACTTAATAATCAGACTTAAATGGTAGTGTTCAGACTTAAAATACTAATGTTCAGACTTAAAAAGGTAGTGTTCAGACTTAAATGGTAGTGTTTAGACTTAAAATACTTAATGTTCAGACTTAAAAATACTTAATAATCAGACTTAAATGGTAGTGTTCAGACTTAAATGGTAGTGTTCAGACTTAAAAAGGTAGTGTTCAGACTTAAAAAGGTAGTGTTCAGACTTAAATGGTAGTGTTCAGACTTAAAATACTAATGTTCAGACTTTTAAATACTTAATAATCAGACTTAAATGGTAGTGTTCAGACTTAAAATACTAATGTTCAGACTTAAAAAGGTAGTGTTCATACTTAAATGGTAGTGTTCAGACTTAAAATACTTAATGTTCAGACTTAAAAATACTTAATAATCAGACTTAAATGGTAGTGTTCAGACTTAAATGGTAGTGTTCAGACTTAAAAAGGTAGTGTTCAGACTTAAATGGTAGTGTTCAGACTTAAAAAGGTAGTGTTCATACTTAAAAAGGTAGTGTTCAGACTTAAATGGTAGTGTTCAGACTTAAAATACTAATGTTCAGACTTAAAAATACTTAATAATCAGACGTAAATGGTAGTGTTCAGACTTAAAATACTAATGTTCAGACTTAAAAAGGTAGTGTTCATACTTAAATGGTAGTGTTCAGACTTAAAAATACTTAATGTTCAGACTTAAAATACTTAATAATCAGACTTAAATGGTAGTGTTCAGACTTAAATGGTAGTGTTCAGACTTAAAAAGGTAGTGTTCAGACTAAAATGGTAGTGTTCAGACTTAAAAAGGTAGTGTTCAGACTTAAATGGTAGTGTCCGACTTAAAATACTAATGTTCAGACTTAAAAATACTTAATAATCGGACTTAAATGGTAGTGTTCAGACTTAAATGGTAGTGTTCGGACTTAAAAAAAGTCTGAACAATGTTTTTTTAAGTCTGAACATTGTTTTTTTAACTATTTGTCATTACTGGTTTAAGTCTGAACAATGTTTTTTAAGTCTGAACAAACATTGTTTTTTCAAGTATTATCATTACTGGTTTAAGTCTGAACAATATTTTTTTAAGTCTGAACGAACATTATTTTTTCAAGTATTTGTCATTACTGGTTTAAGTCTGAACAATGTTTTTTTAAGTCTGAACGAACATTATTTTTTCAAGTATTTGTCATTACTGGTTTAAGTCTGAACAATGTTTTTTAAGTCTGAACAAACATTATTTTTTCAAGTATTGTCATTACTGGTTTAAGTCTGAACAATGTTTTTTAAGTCTGAACGAACATTATTTTTTCAAGTATTATCATTACTGGTTTAAGTCTGAACAATGTTTTTTAAGTCTGAACGAACATTATTTTTTCAAGTATTGTCATTACTGGTTAAGTCTGAACAATGTTTTTTTAAGTCTGAACGAACATTGTTTTTTCAAGTTTATCATTACTGGTTTAAGTCTGAACAATGTTTTTTTAAGTCTGAACATTACTGTAGCAACAGTCAAAATTGCTACAGTAAAAGTCAAAATTGCTGTAGCAAAAGTCAAAATTGCTGTAGCAAAAGTCAAAATTTATTCTTATTGTTCAGACTTAACGCTTGATGATCAGACTTAAAAACGTACTGTAGCGAAATTTGAATTTTACTGTAGCGAATTTTAGGACGATTGTACCCCTATTATCTTTTATATATTTTTAAATAAGTCCACATGTGTTTTTTTTATTTACAAAAAGAACCCCGACGGGAGAATTCTCGGCTGAATTTTGATTGGTTCATTTTGACACGTGTCAAATTTTTTATGGGTTTGTAGTTTTTATTTATAATATTGGTTTGTATTTTATCCAAACCCATATAATAATGTAAAAAATATGTAACTTGTATCCCTTTAAAATATTATAAAAATAATATTACTTATATTTTTGACTTTGAAATTAAATCAAATATTTTTACAATAAATAAAGTTTTATTCAGTAAATAATTGCAGTTGGTACGATACTAGCACTAATGTGTTAGGATCGAAAACAGTAATGAAAAAAAAACAACACAGAAATACGAGAATTGTTTTCTCAGTTCGTCACAGATTGTGACTACGTCTAAGGGCACTACCGAGTCAGAGATCACTATATTGATGAGTGATTACAATACTCACTACATGTATAAAGTACGTTCTGAAAACCTTGACACTATTGTCTCCAAATCTGATTACTTTCGAAGTGTTTAGAACAGTGTTATTAAATCCGAACCGGTTCGGTTTTGTAATCAGACCGGTTCAGTTTTGTAATCAGACCGCTTCTACAATTGATCCGATCAAAACCGGCTGAACCGATCAGTTTTTAATATCCGGTGATTTTGGTTCAAGCAGTTTAATTTGATCTGAAAAAATATTTATTTATTTTTACTTGAACAAGACTTGAATCTAGTCTTCCTCTATAATTATTAACTCTACTTCCACCAAGCTAAACATGATTCTTGTTTTAAACTTTGTTTATATACTCTATATTCATTTATCAAATTTATAAAACTTATTACTTATTATCTATTTAACTAGAAAATCAATTAGTCTAATAATCTATCAAGATTGTATAATATAACTTAATTTTCTGCATATATTAGATTTGTGTTAATTTGAGTATAAGAAATACCTAAACTCTATTTTAATCACGACTCGATTATATATCTGATAAAATTTAAATTTTTTGATATAATATGATTGTATAATGAGCCGAAAAATTTGAAATACTATTATCCAACATGCATGTTTGGATCACTTAAGTGATATATTATCAACCAGCTTTAATTTTAATTTTTGATGTCCGATTTGTTTATTTTTAAACATTTCGATTTTGAGATCTTACATTTTTCAATATTGATGGATATCACAGTGTTTTTTCTATATGATATTGTTAAAGGACATTTCATGGCTCCACTTTTGTTATTGTGACTTGCGAATTAAAACTAAAATTGTTACTGTTGTTTTATTATTGATTTGTACTTTATCAAATTCTAAATTTGTTGTGGTATGATGTTGTATACTTGTATTCAGATCATAAACATGTAATATTTAATTAAATCATAATTATGTTCATTTATAATGTCATATATATATTTTTTATTTTTTATTTTTTAAGGTGTGCGGGATGATCCGGATCAATTCGGTTGAACCACAACCACTGACCCATTAACCCATTGACTTGACCGGGTCGATCCCCGAATCTGTTTTAATAACACTGGGTTAGAATTTTGCATATTGAATTTTAAAGCAAAATAAAGGACTTGGTTATTGCATGAGTTAAATTTTCATAATTAACTTAAATCAGATTTGTGATTTTACAAATATAAAATTACTAATAATATGTTTAATTCTAACAGAATGCAAAGACAAAAGAGAAAGTTGGAAAAAAGCAAACTTCATTATTAATTAATCCTTAAGTGAAGGGAAAAAGAAACAAAAATACATTGAACGTCCATATAGATTAAAGATCGGGTGTAAAACGTATTTTTGGTGCATACTTCAAAATTCGTCAAAAGTGGGTTATAATTTGTCGTCGAAAAATTTAAAGTACGACAAGGTTCGTCAAAAGTGATTTATATTCCGTTACCGAAAAATCATCTATATGACGAGATTTAATCTCATCCGTCCAAATGACCAAATCAAGGACTGTCATTAGTTTAATTTGTATTTTTTTTTACAAAAATATGTTGTTTGCACCGGATCCTTTTTCTCTCCATATATACATTCGAGTTAGGATCATATGAGAAATGACATCTTTGGTGAGAAATAAGAAATTTTATAAACCGTCCGATTTATCATCTAACGGCCCAGATTTTACCAATATATTTTCATTAATTTGTTGAATAAATACAAGAATAAGGGTGTATTTGTCATTTATTTTATTCTAATTATAATTTATCCTATTTTATCGCACATGTCCGGACGGTTTCTCTCGTTTGATTTTTTTGGAAAATCGTTCGATATCGCAAAACCTTATTGCCAGCCGTCGCCTTCGTTCGTCGCCTCGCCTTAGTTTTCGATCCTGAGCTCTTCAGGCTCGATACTGAGCAACTCATCATCCGCACCAGAATTCCGCATCAGAGCACCACAATCCCAATGGGTCAACCGCGACGGACGATATCGGCAACGCGGACTACGATTTCGAAAGGCGTGGGTTATTTTTTTTGGTGATTTGGACCTCGCCAACGGCGGCAATGATGTATTGAGTCCGAAATACGCGCTGGTGGTGCTCAATCAGAGCATTCCACGCTTCACGCCACTGTTGTGGCAACACGGTACGTTGTTTTATCGTGTAATTGATTTGATTCCGGAAGAGTGTGTTTATATCGGTTGATTTTGTTTGGAGCTGTTTTGTTTTCTGAGGGGGTTTGGTTGATGGTAAATCCTGTGTTTGTGTAGAGCAGCAGAGATTCGACTTTGCGCAGATGGAGGTGCTAACAAGGTGTTTGATGAAATGCCTCTGATGTTTCCCGATGAGGACGCTGCTGAAGTGAGGAAAAGGTAGGCTACTGGATTGATTTAATGGTAGGCTACTTGTCACCAGTACCAGTTAGGTGTTGATGATTTATGATGAAATCATTCCCGGATTAGCAAGTTTGGTTAGCGATTTTTCAGGGTGCAGGGGAATAGCATCTGATGTCTTTAGGAGTTCACTTTCAGATTGAAACTTTTTCATTTTTCCTAAGCAGAAATTTAAGAACAGTTAAAGGCTAAGTGGATGGGTTTTAAATATATATATATAAAATCTCCCAATAAGACTGTCAAAATTGGCTTTTGATTGTGCTGTAGTGTTTACATTGATCATGTATTAAAATTGGCTTTTGATTGAGCTGAAGTGGCTATTTTTATATTATAATTTGGTTTATTGAAACAGTGTACAATTTTTGCTTTTTGATTGTGGCTTTGTAATTAAAATTGGCATGTGTATCTATATGGAAAGAAAGTTTCCCAGAGTTGTATAGCCTGTGTGAATTGTGGACAGCGTTACATTTTTTGTTTTAGTTGTGAACTGGCATGACATATTCCTCATGATATAATCATATAGACCGTTAGTGTTCATACTGCGTAGTTATTCCAATAGTGTTGCATAACATGAAGACATGGTACATTTCTTGGGCATTGCATATACAATCTCACTGGTTGCAAACTGAAAATATATCTTTTATGGATTGAACCATAAGTTATTGAACAGGCACTTGCCTCATGTAATCAAAGGCGACATGGACTCCATTAGAAAAGATGTTCTCGAATATTACTTGACCAAGGTACCATCTTTCACTTTAGCTATTAAACCGTTATTGCTTGTTAGATTTTTGGTATACTGTAAGTAATCATATCTTAACTGGAACTTCTATAGCCTAGGTTCTTTGTAGCACCTCACCAGCCACCATTTGCACAAATCTATATTGTTGCATTTGATGCTGACAATCAATCTATTAATTTGTTTTAATTTATTACAGGGTACTCAGGTGTTTGATGAATCTCAAGACCAGGACACCACTAATTTGCACAAATGCATCAATTATATATGTGCCATCACACCAGACGAGCACGAATTGTTTAATGTGTAGTAGTTGTCTACGTAGCTTTTGTAATAGACCAGGAATCTTACGCATTTTACTTTAAATCTTACACATTTTATCAAAAATCTTACGCATTTTATCATGAATCTTATGCATTTTACTTTAAATCTTACACATTTACATTAAATCTTACGCATTTTAAACATGAACAAATAATCCATTTGTCTCTGCACTGCTTGATACACCAACCTGCATATGAAAGGCTCTGACAGGCCACAACAGAATGCACATATAGTTGAGACTTCATTTTAAATTAGGACAATCATTTGCTTACATGAAAGTTGATTACATAAATTACAATACGTCAACAACAACAGACACCACATTACAATATTTTGAAAGACTTGAATCTTTCAAAGGATAATTCATCACCGGGATGGGAGATTTCTACTTTTTTTTTCTTTTTTTTGAGTAGGCCAGACCATGTACAGAGATAGTGAAAGGAAGAGCGGAGTAGTTTAGTTTCGTGCATTTAAGGATTAGCATGTCCGGCTATGTCTTCATCCCCTGAATTATACTCATCCTCGCTCAGCTCTTCATCAATGGACATCTCTTCAGGAGCAGCTGCATCTTCTGGCTTGGCATATTTTCACAGTATTCTGTTGCAACAAATAAATAAAAATAGTGATGATACCATTCTAAGTGTGCACCGGTACGTTTTTCTCAAGCAAAAGAAGTACAGAAAGGAGAACAGCTATATGAATATTGCAATCGTAAACATAGAAATCAATGGTGCATGCTCAATTGCCTTTGCTACGCAGTTTACAGTTTTATACGCATTTACCTATGTGGTACTACGCAGTTTATAGTTTATTTATAAATGCGTAACATTTATTTATGTGGTACTACGCAGTTACGGAGTTACGCAGTTACGCAATTATGTATGAAATGAAAAACTACGCAGCTACGTAGCTACGCAGTTTACCGTTAATGAATGAAATCGTGAATGAGAGTTTTGAAATGGGCATGTGCTTGTTCAATAACCAACATTCTCATAAAGTCACAACCTTTCATCAAATCCTAACTCGGAATCTGAAAAACAATCAATCAAAAGATCAAACCAAAGAAGCAGTCTTGCTTGAATCGTTGTCAAGTGTTACCCTGCAAAAACCATCATTAGCAAAAAAACTAGACAATATCGGAAAAAAAAGGGTAAAAGTCTTCCCAACTTATCCCGGGGAATTAAACTTTAAACCAAAGAAGCATACGTATGAAAGCCCCAAGTCAATAAAAAAATCATGTAAAATCAAACAACAATGGAATCACAGAACAACACCAGATTTAATCATGAGAATGATACCTTGGAGGATTCACCCGAATCACAAGCTTCTCAAACTCATCAGACATATTCAACGAATTGGAAACCCAATTATCCATTTTCTACGGAAAAAAGAAGACCCAGCCGCTCAAATTCTCAGCAGTCAACAGCCAAAATCCACAGCACAAAAGTCGAGCGGCAACGACAGAGAAATTCTTACGCATTTGAGAGAGAATCGACAGGCGACGATGATGTTGGATGGGAGAGAAGCATACGATTTTCAGATTTTGTTTTCAATTTCGTGGGTTGTGATTTCGGCGAGATCTGCGGAATTAGGTTTTGATATTCTTATTTATCTACCTAATTTACCCTTTAACTGCAATTAGTAATAAAAATAATACGAATTCTAAATTTAATTTGCACTAATCTTGACCGTTTGTTATTGTAATCGGATAGTTGTGTTTTTTTCTTATTTCTCACATATATGACTCTTCTCACCTGATCTCAACTCATATACATTCTCCCATCATTCTTCTGATTGAAAAGGTGTACATTGGGTATAGAATTGATACGTATAAATATACTTTAGAATAATTTTTTATCAATTGAAACGCATATTTCATAATAAACTTTTTTTCATTCATAAGTCAGACTTAAATCAACGTTTGTAGCGTGTGCCTGAAGAACTCCACCGTCACCATTAAAATCTGGTGTAAACGTAGGACCTAACAGTTTGTTGACAAACAAATCAACTATCACGCCACCCAGGGACGGAGCCACTAAGAGGGCATATTCGGCTTAAACCCAATATGATTTTGCTGCAAAAAAAAATTCCATAATTTGAAGTGCAATTTATATAATTTTTATACAAATCTTATAAAATGCCCAAATAATTTCAGAAAACTTTTTTGCCCAAGATACTTTGTAATCCTGCCTCCGTCACTAACGCCACCGCCACGACATCTAAAATTGTCTTTATTTATTGTTTCATTTTCTTTTAATCAAAAACACAATTTTTCTCTCGGTGTTTCAATTCTTTCCCCTTCATTTTTCAATTTATCTTCCCCATTCTCTATCAAACCTCCAATTATTTCTCAGTCCAAAACTCTAAATTCAGTGTAGTCTTTACTACCTCGTGAATCAATTTTTTCTATTTCGTCACTCTCTCCAAATATTGACCTTGAACGTGATGTCTATCAAATAGAATCAGAGTCTATTAATCTGACTTCTATTTTGACTTTTTTACGAAGTTGATACCTCCTCTACAATCGAGATTTTATCATTCTGGAAGATAAATGCCGCCAATTGAACGTCGTCATCAACGTCGACAACACAAACGTTTACGTGATTCTTGAATCTAATGTAAGAAAACTGATTCAAATAGTTTAGATTCACCCCATCGAGTGAAGGAGAGTATACAGACAGCGGAGCCTTTGGTGGCTGAAAACCCTCCATCCGCGACAACTGAACCTGTAATGAATGAAAGCCCCTACTGCGGCGATGACTACCTCTCCGGTGGCTACAATCTCTCCTGCAAAAATTACAAACCATATTGGAGGTTCTTTAATTTTATTCGACCAGCATGAATGTCAAAGTCAACCATCAGTTGTTCACACTTTGACATCTTCCAATCTTAATGCAATGGCTGCTCCCTTTGTGCCCGCTCACTCAGGTTCACCGCCTTCTATTTTTTCTATCTTGGGTAGTCTTAAAGAGTATAAATCAGACCAAGAGTTACTAAAAGATATTGTCTAATAACCACGCTCAAAAGGCTCCTTCGATGATTGCTCCAAACCATTTGAAGAAATTTTTAAGCCTCCTCTGAAGCCGCGCAATAAGAAATTCAAGAGACTATGGATGAAGCTAAAAATGCGCTTCGTACGCTCGGTCTTGTTCCAAGAAGAAAGATCCCAATTATATTTGGTATTGGAGTAAAGATCAGGTACAAAACATATTTTTGGTGCAAAATGTAAAGTTCGTCAAAAAAGGTTATAACTCGTTGCCGAGAAAGCAAAATTATGACATAGTTTGTCACGAATAATTTATAATTCGTCACCGAAAAATTAACCATAAACAAAATTTAATACAAGATTTAATTTCATTCGGCCAAATGACCAAATCATGAATTGTGATTGATTTGTATTTTTTAGAAAAATATGCTTTTTGCACTTATCCTTCTTCTTGGTTTTGATCGCTTTTTATTTTTTTTGCATTTCTTTATTATCAATTAAAAAAACTTTAATTAAAAAAAAGCATAATAACCTGTAAATTAAAAAAATTTCTCTTAACAAACGTATATATATCTGTAGGTACTTTACTATGTCTCCAAAGCACAGAGCGGAAGCAATAGTTGGTGATTTCCAGTAGAGACTCGATCCTCGCCTGTCTGATCCCAATCGCGTCGCTGGCGAGAGGTGCTTGCTTGAGTACCTCTAAGTAGACGCTGTGGTTGGTTTGTTTGTTGTTGTGGTGGTGCCGTGGTGGTGGTGGTGTTTTTTAATCGGTGGAGTAATTGCGGTGGAAAGCGGGATGAGACCGGAGGAGTTGATGCGGAAGATACAGGAGATGGAGGCAGATCACGCTAGGCTGAATCGGGAAATGGAGATGTTGATTATTGAGGAAGAGGGGGAGGAGGATGCGAGTAGGTTCGGGATTGTTGAGGATAAGGATTGGCTGATGCCGCCGCCGTTGCCGAGGGAAAGGTGGATAAATCAAGGCGGTGGAAGTGGAAGTAGCGGCTGTAAGCCGCAGGAAGTGCCAACGTTTACGAATGAGCAGTATATGAACATTCTGGAATCCATGGGGCAGTCGGTTCATATAATGGACTGTAATTATCGCATTACATACTGGTGAGTTTCTTTCTTCGTTCTGAAAACAACGTGCTCTTGTTTCATAAGCTTTGTAAATGCATGAGTAGTTTTGTGAAGTAGAGATTATTTAAGAGACTGAGACTGTCTGTAAAATGTTATGCTTTTGCATCCTTCTCTGTCACACGTTATGTTGTATGTAACCGTGCCTTGGGATATTGAATAGTTCTAATTATAGGAGTTTGGAGGATGTATGGTCAACTGGTTTACAAGGGAGGCCATGGTATTTTTAGCAGAGAACTTGCTTGTGTTATTAAGCTTCGTGGATCTGGAGAAGGAGAAGTTATGTGATTTTCAGTTTCTAGAATAGAGATTATGTTATAGACTGGCTGTGTTCATTTATCTGACTATCAGGTTACACATAAAGTGTAATTGTGGCTTGAGATGCTAAACGGTTTGAGTTACAGGAACAAATTTGCTCAGAGGATGTATGGTCATACAAGGGAGGAGGCCATTGGTAAAAATGCTGTTGAGTTTATAGTTGATGTAGACGAATTCGTTTTTGCCAGGACCATAATTGACAAAGTGTACACGGGAGAGTCTTGGACAGGGCAGTTCCCCTTAATTAACAAGAAGGGGGAGAAGTTTCTAGTAGTGGGGACCAACTCGCCTTTATATGATGATCATGGTACTCTGGTTGGGCAAATATCCGTCACATGTGATTCTCAACCTTTTCATGACGTGTTGGTTGTGCCCTCTAGAGCTGAGCAGTCAGAAGGAGAACCCGGCTTTGGCAGGTTTAGAGGAATAACTGCATGTAAACCTGATCTTGGTCCTCAGCAACATTTAAAAGTTGCCATCACATCCAAAATATCAAATTTAGTTACTACTCTCAACCATGTTGAACTCTTTTTAGAATTGTATCCAAATAAAATTTGGGTCTCATGATCTTCTTTTGACCTTTTCTCACAGGCCTCAAAAGTGAGAAATAAAGTTCGGCCAGCAATGAAGAATGGCAATGACAGTGATCAGGCAGGTGGAGCTGAAGGTGAGATTAATCTTAATTGCAATCTCCTTGGCAAAAAGCTTATATTAAACAAAGTTGACGGTGAAATTAGCATACCTGGAGGGGGCACACATCCTTTACCATCAGGGATCTATTCCCAAGTTGAAACACAAGATAAACCCCTTGGCAGATTTTTTAGAGATGCAACTCATGAAGATGCGGGCACACCTCTGTCTCCAAATGATATTGCTACAAAGGCACAGACGTGGATGGGTAAGACAGGGAGATTATGGTCAAGGAGAGAAAAAGAGATGAGTGGATCTACAAATACCCACAATCTTATGTGGCCTTGGCTTCATCATAATCAATCAAATGGCAACAGTGGTCAAAGAAGCTCTGAAAGTTTTGGTGAGCAAGAAACCGTAGCTGAGGAAAAGCGAGTGCCAATTCACATTGAGGTTGCAGCATTTGACGCGGACAGCACTTTCAGTCCAAATACAAGCAGATGCACGCTTACCAGTTCAGTCACTAAAGAGATTCTGGATACTAACAGCTTGGATCATGATATTTCATGGAAAGACCTGGTCATTGGACAACAGATTGGGGAAGGTAGTGCCATCTGGTTCCTCAATTTATTGTCCATCTTGTCAAATATTATTTATGAACAATGGTTAAATATGAGATGACAGATGACAGAAAAGTTCTGTACGTACTGGAGTTCCTTTCTGGGCCTTGGGACTTGCTGTGGACATATTGTTTATGTTATGTTTCTCTAAACTTCTCTTATTTATTTCTCTAACTTGGAGTGCTTTGGTTGTCGTAGGTTCTTGTGGAACTGTTTATTCTGCCAAGTGGAATGAATCGGTATAATTTTTTTACATTCCTTTTTGTTTTAGAACATTAAAAGATCTGTGGAAACAGTTACAGGCGGAAACCTCAGCGGGTATCTCAGCTAAATAAGCATTTTGGTGATTTATATTTGCATTATTGTAGGAAGTCGCTGTTAAAGCATTCACCAAGCTTGATTATGCTGATGATGCAGTATTGTCTTTCAGGCAAGAGGTAGGCACAAATGAACGTACCATACATATTCTATTTTTACATGCAGCCACATGCCTTCAACTTCAAACATGTACCAACATTTCTTTTTCTTTTTTTTTTGTAATTGCAAAGGTATCCTTGATGAAGAAGCTTCGGCATCCAAATGTTCTACTCTTCATGGGGGCAGTCACTTCAGGTCAACATCTTTGCATAGTAACGGAATATTTACCGCGGTATGACATATATGCAGTAGTTTATTTTCAGCACACAGTTTGCTTTTGCATGTTCATTGATGATTCTAATAATATGATGAATGTAGTTTGAAACAATGTGTGTGGTTGTCAGAGGGAGTCTGTTTCAATTGCTACAGAAGAGTGCATCCAAGCTAGACTGGAAAAAGCGTGTTAGTATGGCATTGGAATTTGGACATAGTAAGCTCGTTTTTAGTAGGCTAGAATGCTAGATTTGTGGGTGCCTTTCAATATTTTAATTTTTGCTGTTTACACCTTATCTATGCTTCATAGGCCAACACCATTATAAGCTGTAATATCATTAATAAAAGAACCGAATCAAATAAATTTTGTAACTCCTATAGGCGAGAGGGATGAACTACCTTCATTGTTGTAACCCGCCTGTAATACATTGTGATTTGAAGTCTTCAAATCTTCTAGTTGACAGGAATTGGACTGTGAAGGTCTGTTTTTATCATCTCTTACTATTTTCTAATTTTCCTCGCTGTCTGCTATTGTGTTTAGGAAGTTATATTATATGTGCCTCGTTCTCTACAGGTTGGTGACTTTGGTTTGTCTCGACTGAAGTTTGAAACTTTTTTCAAAACAGAATCAGGGAAAGGAACGGTATGTCAATGACAGATTCAAATATTACTCTGGGTATCATCATCCTTTTGCTCCTTGTTTAACCTTTAATCTCTTGTTGTACAGCCCCAGTGGATGGCTCCGGAAGTCATCCGCAATGAACCTTCCAATGAGAAGTATGAGTTGATTTCTATAGTTATTATTGATGACATTTTTTTATTGGTGCTTTTTAGACAATGTTCATATACAACCCCTAAATAATTGTAGCATGGTGTTTTCTAGGTCTGACGTGTACAGCTATGGGGTAATTTTATGGGAACTCGCCACTGACAAAGTTCCTTGGGAAAAGCTCAACCCAATGCAGGTTTATTCATCGACTAACAAGTTTCCACATCGGGAATATAGTCAGTAATAACGTTAGTGGATATCAAAAAATGGGTGCTCATGTTCAGTAATTTAACTGCTTCAAGATATACACAGGCTGTAGTATTGCCCCATGTAACAGTCAAGTCAATTTATCTAAGCATTGCATGATTTCAGGTTATTGCAGCAGTAGGATTCATGAACCAGAAACTAGAAATCCCTAAAGATGTGGATCCCGATTGGGCATCAATGATCGAATGCTGCTGGAACAGGTCCATCTCCCTTCACGAATTTCCTTGCATTTTATGTTGAAGCTGACTCTATGAGTCCCCTGTTTTTGTAAATTGTAATCACGGCCATGGTCATTGTTGAAGTTCTGATCATCTGAAGTTTTTTATTTTGTTTGTCTATAACACTTTCTCCAATTCTTTCATAACCTCGGTCTAAACACTAACATAATAGTCCCTGAGAAGACAAACATGTAAGTTTTGTTTAATAGATATAACATATTTTATCATCACTGATCCTCCCTTTTGAAAACAGTGATCTGAAGAGCCGCCCAATGTTTCAGGAGCTTATGGAGAGGTTGAAAATTGTACAGAAAAAATGTGCTGCAAGTGCAAAGGTCCATAGAACCCGATCTTCCATAGGAAAAAACGAGCACATAGTTAACAGCGCCAGTTAAGATTATGCAGTACTACTTGATGCTGGCAGGTGAAAAAAAGGGAATTAAGCTTGCAAACTTTGTATCAACTTATAGTGTCAATGATGTATGCCGAGTTATCTAGTGAATAAATAAGTTGATAGGGTGAATTTAGCTACAGAAGAAACAAAGCCCACGTAATATGTTGGTAACTAATAACTATAGCAGCCTTGGAAGTCGTTTTCCGATATATATTGTGTTAACGAATGTGCACCACGTTCAAGCTGGTAACCTGATGAGTCCTACTTGAAGTAAAGCTCGGATCATAGTCAGGTACGGCGCGACACTCTCTGGAAGGATCTATATATTCAGGTATTTAACGTTCAACATGATTGTCTCACTAATATATATGATATGCATTCCCGTGCAAAACTTACTCGTACTGTAAAAAGAGGAGAGAAGGACACGCGTCAGGGCTTGGATCTAAGGTTTTCTTATGGCGACCACCGACAAGGTGGAAAACAAAGGAAAAGCTGTCCGTATTCCTATCGGCGAGAGAGTGAGAGCACCGGCAGGAGACATAGTGAGAAACCCACAAGCAGGAGCTGGAGATGGATCTGGCGTCGGAGTTCCAGTGGTGGGTAGCGACGGGCATGAGGCGGAGAAGACGTCGAAAGCAGTGAGTGATACGGAAACTCTCCAAGCTAAAAATCAGAACTTTTGGGCTTCTAAAATCGCTACCTCGAGGAACAGGGAGAGAGGCGTTCCACTGGAGTTCTTTCCTCAGATGCATGCTTCGGATCGAGTGATCATACCGACAGAAATTTGGGAGGGCGCTACTACTAAATTCAGACATGCACTTGTGGGCTTCGTATTTGGTGGTAAATCGTTTCTGGGGAGGGTTAAGGGGTTCGCGAGGGTGAAGTGGGGCGATGAATCAGTGATTACTGTTTCTCAGCTCAACGAGGGAATTTTTCTGCTCAACTTCAAGACTGAGAAGATGAAGCTGAGGGCTATGTCGAGGGGTCGTGGACATTTGACAATCGTCCGTTCATCTTAAAGCCATGGTCGGAAGCAGAGAAATACAAATGTGGGAGCGTCGAAGCTTTGCCCGTTTGGGTGAGATTGCCGGGAATTAAAGCTCATCTAGCTGATTCGAGAATTCTTAGCATGCTTTGTTTGAGACTTAATTGATCTATCTGCACCGATGGTGTAACTGCAGAAGGTCTGAGTTACAACTATGCCAGAGTGTATGTAGAGGTATTCGCGGATGTGGAGCTGCATGACTCGATTGAATATCAAGACCCGTACGGCAAAACTTTCGTCCAACCTATGTTGTACGAATGGAAACCGCCCAGGTGTGTGAACTGTCTTAATTTCGGGCACTTAAAAGAGGGATGTCCGGAGCCAAGTATGGAGATGATGATTGAAGGCTTGAAAGAGAAGGAGAAAAGAGACAGAAAACTCAAAGATAAGATAGATTTCAACGAATTTGAAAATGAATGTGTGGAGGAGATGCCTGCACCACTGTAGGGGGAGGACGATCAACAGATGTTGAAAGTGGTAGAGGTGGTAGAGGGGACGGAGGAAGACCTGTGTTCCATTGTCCCGGATACACAAGCCGCGGCAGCTAGAGATGAGAATGGCGCTGAATCTGCACACATGGAAAGCCGGGGAAAGGAAGATCCTAAGTGCAGAATAAGTATATCAGAAGAATTCCAGGATTATGTGTCTAAGAGTGCTCTTAAGAGAGCAAGACAAAAGGAGAGGAAAAGAACAGGAGGTGAGGACAACAATAACAATACTAGCAGGTGATAAAGGGAGGAAAAGGAAATAGCTATAAGAAATGAGGGAAAGGCTAAGAAAACGGAGAAGAAAAGAGAAGGTGGTAGCCACAAATCAAACTCTCGTTAATATGTATAGAGTGGCCTGTTGGAATATTAGGTGTTTAAATCACTCCTCAAAGAAATATGAAGTTCGAGAGTGGATTAGGAGAGACCGGCTAAATTGTGTGGTTCTGTTGGAAGTTAAATTACAAGAAGATAGATGGGACCTTGCCAGCAAGAGTTGCTGTCCGAGTTCTTCTTGGAAGGGCGTGTATAGTGAGACTTTTAAAGGCTGGGCTAGGATATTACTGTTATGGGATGAAGAGGTGTTTCAGATTACTCAGATAGTCAGGAAATCACATTTCATTTGCTGCACGATTCAGTATGGAACTTGTTCTTTCACTGCGTGTTGTGTATGCTAGTAACATAGCGTCCAACAGTACTAGCATGTGGAAGGAGCTGGAGATTATTAGGAGGCATGACGCAGGGAGTTGGCTGTGCGTGGGTGACTTCAACTGTATCTTGAAGACGGACGAAAAGAGGAATGGGAAAATAGTTAAAGAATCTGACTTGGAAGACCTAAATTATTTTGTCACTAAATGCGAGTTCAGTGACATTGCTGCTAGTGGGCACTTCTTCACCTGGAGCAACAACAGCATTATTCCAGATCAGCGCATTTGGTGTAAGCCAGATCGTGCTATGGGGAACGAAGAATGGCTTAAAATCCACCCAAACATGTCAGCAGTGTTCCTGTCGCCTGGCATCTCAGATCACTGCCCTGTGATGGTGTCTTGGGGAAGAGAGAATCAGGAGAACTAGTTTCCATTATTGCAATTTCGGGGAAGAATTGGAAGACTATCAGGAGAAAGTTACACAATGCTGGAAGAGTTCCTAGGATTGTAGAAATCTCTTTACGTTTCAGAGCTAATTAAAGGCTATGAAAATGATGATGAAAGCCCATTTCGTCAAGAGTACTAGAGGTATGGAGAAAAGAGTTGAAGAACTGCGAAAGGCGTTAGGAGAAGCGTAGCAACTGGTGGAGCAGCATCCTAACAATCAGTTGCGGGTTCAGAAGGAGCAATGCTTGGTCAAGGATTTGAGGAAAGTGAAAGGGTATCAACTCCTTTTCTACCAGCAAAGGGCTAAACTTCGGTGGTTAAAAGAGGGAGATGCTAACTCCAAGTTTTTCTACAACTTTCTTAAGGGGCGTAGAAGCAAGAACAACATTCCTCTAGTCCAAGGAGTAGATGGGTTCTCCTCAATATATTAAGAACGAGTTTATTAAATACTTCAAGTCCATCCTTGCGGAGAGCAAACCTTGCAGGCCTATTGATTCTAATGTCATTCTTAGAGGTAATAAGGTTGAAGACTCTCAATGTAGGCCCCTAATTTCGGAGGCTACTGATATCGAAATTTGGTTCGCCTTATCAAGGATCGGATTTGATAAATCACCAGGACCGGATGGCTTCTTTGCTAATTTTTTTCGCAAGAATTGGAGATTGATTGGAAAGGAATTCTGTGCAGCCATTAGACATTGCCTCAAGTTCAATGCTTTGCCCAAGGGTTTGAACGCAGCTGTTATCGCCCTCATCCCTAAGTCTAAAACAGCTTCAGAGCCTGGTGATTACATACCCATTGCTTGCTGTAATGTGGCTTATAAGGTGATTCCTGGCCTCCTGACAGAGAGGTTAAAAAAGTCCTTCCCGGTATTATTGATAAGGCGCAAGGAGGCTTTGTTCAAGGTAGATCCATAGTGGGTAACGTGTGCCTCGCTCAGCAAATCGTCTCAGGTTATGGAAGGAAGGCTATCAACGAGAGAATGTCTTGGAAAATAGATCTTCGCGAAGCCTATAACACTGTGGATTGGCAGTTTATCCATGATATGCTAGTTCTTCTCAAATTTCCGCAAAAGTTCATCTCTTGGATTGATATGTGTGTTCAAACTACCTCCTTCTTTATTCAGATTAATGGAGAGTCAGTGGGTTTCTTCGAAGGGAAGCGAGGATTACGCCAGGGGACCCGATCTCCCCTCTCCTCTTCACTATAGCTATGAAGTATCTTTCTAGGCTCTTAAAGGGTCTGAATAAACGGCACGGGTATTATCATCATCCTAAGTGCCACAGGGTGGATTTTAAGCACCTTATATTTGCAGATGATTTGTTCCTGTTTAGTAGTGGGAGATGCTCATCTATTGCCGTGTTGAAAGAAGGCCAGGATTCTTTCCTGCAGTGCTCGGGTTTGGCTGTCAATACCGACAAGAGTCAGTTGTTCTTGGCTGGTTTCAGTGAGGCCAAGAAGAGCTGGGTCGAGAGATTGGTGATGACCAATACTAGTGCTTTTCCTATGAGGTATCTTGGCTTTCCGCTTGTAATATCCTGAAAATTTTAAGACTAGGTAAAGTAGATATTTTTAAGAAGCAAAGATCAAATTGACTTCTCTAAGCAAGTAGATATTTCCTTAAAGTAATTAATCATCATGAGGACAAGTAGTAGCCAATTGTCTTCACTTAATTCCACTAATAAGATGACTCATGTATGCATGAACTCTATATAAGCCACATAAGGAGTCGTTTTTACTTCCTTATGCAAGAAAAGAGAGAGAAACAACAATACAAATAGTCACTTAAAATTCTGGACAACAACTTGGTGGGGAAAAAGGGGTAGGATTTCTTAATCTCTTCTTTTAGTTTATGAGTTTTATGTTCATACATGTTGAGTTTGAAGTATGTGTGACTTGCTTGAGGTGTATTTGAATGATTTAAAGCTTCCATGTGGGTTTTATCCACTGTTTTAGGGCTGTCCATATGCTGAAATGTGGAGTTTTAATTCTGAAATCTTGAATTTAAATCCTAAAATACCTTATAAGCTAGTTTAGAAAGTAATCTTTCAAGTATTTATATTGGTGCTTATCTTTGAAGTCAATTGTGAATGATTTGCTTATCCTTTGTGATACATATACGAGATATCCTTGGGTTAAAGGCTCTAAACCCTGCAGGAAGATCCCACGAATGGGATGATAGTTGGTGCCAGATCGGTGTGAAACGTGGCCGGTAGCTTTTCGAGTCGTGAAAGTCTACCAGTTTTGAAAAATGCCAAACATGATTAAACATCAATCATTTCATATCATGTGCATCATTCACACATCTGTTTATATGTGTTTGTATGTTGTGTGAGCATATAACTTGTGGACTAACGATTGAAATTAAGTTTTCCTACTGAGTTCTCAAAACTCATTCCTAATCCTTTTCAGGAATAAAGTCATCGTGGAGACGTATGCTTATATTCAACTAGACAAGAGGTCATTCGCTTCATTTTATTGTAGCATGATGCATAACATTGTTGTTAGTGCTTTTAGATACCCTTTTTATGTATGTAAAGGTGGGAAGTTTAAGTATGGTTGTAAGAAAGACAATGTAAGATTATATTAATAGTAATGTAAATTTCTTACTCACGCCCTTGGGGTTTCGGGGTGTGACACCGCTCACGCCTAAAAACATCAGCGTTCATGACTGCACTGTTATTGTCCAGAGGCTAACCGGAAGACTCAATTGCTGGAGTAATTGCTTCCTCTCTAGAGCTGGTAGAAGACTGCTCATTATTTCTGTGCTTCAGGCCATAGTCTTTACTGGGCCAGAATCTGCCTTCTACCTAAGAAAGTCCTCAAGGCCATAAATTCTATCTGCGCCAAATTTCTTTGGAATGGGAAGTCTACTGGAAGAGGCTATCATTTAGTAGATTGGAACACTGTGTGCTCTGATAAGAAGGAAGGAAGTCTAGGCATCAAGAATCTGGAAATTATGAATGACCTCATGGTCTTGAATCAACTTTGGGACCTGAACAAAGATAACCTGAATGTCTGGAGTGAGTGGATCAAAGCGTATTGGACTAAAGGGACCCCTTGGTGGGAGAATGATCGCCTTACTAATAGCTCCTAGGTGCTGCGCAGATTGGCTTATTGTAAAAAACTCAGTAGAAATTGTACTGAAGTGGCTGCTGGCAGTTTGGTGTGGAAAGGGGAGGGTGAAGGGTTGACTGTCGAAGACACTTATCAAACCCTGAAAACTCGAAGATGTGAAGTAGATTGGTATAAGCTCGCGTGGAACCGGTTTAACACTCCTCGAGCCTCTTTAAATGCAGTGTTAGTGGTCGGGGATAGGCTCCTTACCAAAGCTAGGATGAGAAATATGACTATGAATGTGGATCCCATTTGTGCCCTCTGCAAGGAGGAGGAAGAGACAAGGGACCATCTTTTCTTTCAATGTAGCTCTCGCGCTGTTGTTGGCAAGGTTCTCAATGTTCTTGGTGTGTCGAATATGCTCGTCCAATGGCACCTTTTCATTCCTTGGTTCAAGAGTCTCAATCAGGAACACATCCGTACAAGAATGATCGCTGCAGCAGTTTCAGGGGCCATGTATGAGATTTGGGGCGCGAGGAACAATGTCATTTTTAGAGGAAATAACATTGATCGGGACGGCATTAGCAGGAGCATCATCTGGGGGTTGAAAGTTAAAATTGGAGGTTTGTATAGTAACATTAGCAAGTTACAGTTACACAGGATAGGAATTGGCTGAATAGATTGAGTTGGTGCTGATGCTTTGTTTTTGATAGGCATCTGTTAGGCTTTAGGTGCTCCGGCATCTTGTTTGGTTTTCTGGTTAGGGCAGTTGTACATCTTTTTGACTAATATATTCATCTTTATTCAAAAAAAAAACTGACTCGTACTAGTTTCCTTGTGAAGATGGGTCTTTAACTTATTCAAGACATGAGGTGAGAAGGCAACCTGTTGAGCTTCTGCCAAGACATCTCAAAAGCAGAAAGAAGTATGGATATCAGTGTATTTACCAAAGCTGGATGAATAGCCTACGCTGGAGAAGACTTCCATGGCCTTGAGCTGAATTCCTGGCTTCTGCATCTGCAGTACTTTTGAACCCTCCCTGAGCTGGTTATGGAGACCAAAATGGTAGGCTGATTTATTTTATATGACAGTGATTGACCCGTCATGTACTCAAATAGTACTCTCCATTAGTCTTGGATCTTGGCAACTTCAATTTAAAGTTACAGACTACAGTACATAGTAGTTGGGCGCAAAAAATCTGGTACAATTTTGTAACCTAATGGGCATGTGATCTTGGCTATTATTGCATTTCTGATAATTGAATCTTCTTTGGGCATGTGGAGAGTGAAAATGACATTATATGCAGTTCTTCTGACCTAACATGCCAATCTTTGGGACATTGGGTACAAGCCTGCCAATTAAGCTAGGGCAAATTTTAATGGCCTCCAAACACAAAACAGAGTTGTACAAGTTTGAAGGATCCTTTTGGAAATCTACTTTTAAGTAAAGCAAGGGATTCGGATCTAGTGCAGCGTAGCATTTTGCTGCGAGAGGTAAAACGACATCGTTTCAATCAAACAGTGTTGTTTTATTATTTTTCAAAAACAAAAATGACGCCGTTTTCAACTCGCAACAAATTGTTGGGCTGTACTAGATCTTTTTCCGTCAGCAAGTGTCCAATTGCAGCACCAGCACCTCCTTTGTGCTCTCACAGTGTTCTTTATGCAACCTTCTTTATCTTCTAGTTCATTCACAATTTTGTTTATTGATGAGTTGACTACATATTGCAAAGCGGCGTAGAAATAGTATATTTTGACACTATTTTCGGCCAAACAAAATTATGGCCAAATAAAAAGAATTGATGATGTCACTTGATATATGTATTGTTGTTGACCAACACCTCAAGCTACTACCTTCATAATTATAACATTTTACAACAGTTACTAATTACATAAACTATGGAAGGAAAGTATATATATATATATATATATATAGACGGGCGTTCAAATGTTACATCTTCAGCCAATCAAAACGCGCCAGGTAAGCCACTATTCATGGCACATGCATGTCACATGTCCAAGCCCCCCATGCTTTTGAGGTGGCGCCATGTGGATGCTTGGATGAATCTCATCCAACGGATGAGATTCATGTAACATGTAACACTATAAGGGGATGTAACATTTGAACGCCCCCTATATATATAGGGGGCGTTCAAATGTTACATGTTGTTAGAGTGTTACGTGTTACATGATTCTGATTGGTTGATGGAAAGAAGGAACCAATCAGAAGCGAGGAACACGGGGCTTACGGTGCACCTCACAAGCACGGGGGTTGTGTGGGTGAGGTTGCACCGTAGTTACTGTGTTCCTCGCTTCTGATTGGTTCCTTGATTTTCAATAACCAATCAGAAGCTCCGTAACACGTAACACAATAAGAAGCTTGTAACATTTGAACGCTCCTATATATATAGGGGCGCTCAAATGAGAACTAGTGTAACTCAAAGAACATGAGAATCATTGTGAGCCAATCATTTATTTCAAGGAACCAATCAGAAGCGAGGAACACGGGCTTACGGTGCACCTCCAAAGCACGGGGCGGTTGTGTGGGTGAGGGTGCACCGTAGTTACGGTGTTTCTCGCTTCTGATTAGTTCCTTGATTTTTAACAACCAATCAGAAACGAGTTCTCATGTTCTTAGCCTAAGAAGCCATTCTCATTTGAGCGCTTCTCTCTCTCTATATATATACTTTTTGCTTTTTGCTTTTGGTAGTGGGTTTTACTATTTCGACACGTGGTGCGCCCACAAAGCACGGGGGTTAGATGAATGACGATCTAATGGATGAGATTTGTCCCTACCTCCGTACAAAAAACCCATGTCCTCATTTGAAGACTCCTATATATATAGAGGAGCGCTCAAATGAGAACACTCTCTTAGGCTAAGAACATAAGAAAATATTGTGATTGGTCCACGTGTCCCACTACCAAACTCCCCGTGCTTTATGGGTGCGTCACGTGTCCCACTACCAAAATCCATCAACAGTAAAAAGCAAACAGTAAAATCCACTACCCAAACAGTAAAAAGCAAAACACTATTTCTGCACTATTCCCTGCCACATCATCAAAATGAGTGGCTGAGATTGGTTCTTATGTTCTTAGCCTAAGAAGTGTTCTCATTTGAGCGCGCCTCTATATATAGCACTCGGTTGAGGCAGAGTTATAAGAATGAGGCAGTGAGGCAGCACGTGAGCCAATCATTTTGGTGAGGTGGAAATGGAAAAGTATTTGTTGGTGGCAATTTATGGAGGGGGTATTTTGGGGATTTCACGTATCTGCTGCTTTTTGGTTTCTCTCGCCGGTGTGATTTCTCTCACATGCTTTCGTTCAAACGAACGAAACCCAGACAAATCTAAGATTTGCGATTTAAGTTGCGATTTGCGATTTGAGATTTCAGTTAGGGATCGGTGAGATTTCGATTTTGTTGAATTTCTGCCCGAATGAAACCCAGACGTAGGGAGAAGACGAGGGAGCGGATTCCTGCGATTTTGTGCCTGCGATTTTGTTTGTTTCCGATTCGGGGTTAAATGAAGAGTTTTAGATTTGAGATCTATTTTTTAGGGTTCTGAACGAACGAAACCCAGATGCGAGTGGAGGCTTGGGACGGTGGTGGCGTTAGTGGTGGCGTTAGTGAAAGGCAGTCGAAGGCTTGGGACGGTGGTGGCGTTAGGGAAAGGCTGTTCGATTTTCACAAGGTACGTTTCCGATGGAGCTTCGGGTGTTCTTGTAAATATGTGTCTTAATTTTTAAGTAGTAAACACTTGCTCTGCTGTTTGTGAAGGCTTATGATTTATCTGAGGCATCTTTTATGCAGGGCTAGTAGTTTATAGTGTTTGATTCTAAAGCTCTACTTGGGTACACACTTCTTGAGCTGCAGCCCTTTAATTTCATTAACTTCACTTGTTAGTCATTTTTTTTAGGGAATGTTAGTCATTTTTTGTGAGACAGTTTTTGATGTAAAAAATATCAATGTGGGCTCTGCTGAGCTTGCAGCAGTTGGAGTATCTGCATCAGTTTCAACGTGCCCTTGCTTAATGTAACTACTTCATTTGTTGCTGAGGAGCAGGCAGTGGATAATAAGGGGAGTAATGATCATAAAAATTTTAGCCAAGGTTAGACAATAGAGGATTTTAGTGCACTCCGTACTTGGTATTTGCTGTCCAACTCCTATTTCGGTATACCAATGGCTGTGCTGTGAAGATTATTTTGTTTGACTTAGACGCAATTTAAAACTTGATGCAGGTGATGCTCAAGGAAAAAAGGTGCTTCCCTCAGTATCGACTTCTTTGGTTCTTGCTGCAAGTATCGGAGTCGCAGAAGCTGTTGCACTCTGCAAGTATCGACTTCTTTGGTTCTTGTTATGGGTTTACCTGTTGTATGTGAGCTACTAAAGGCTTCGAGATTAATTTTTTTATGTGAGATCAGTGATTTCACATGCATTTGATTGTTATGTAAACTTGTACGAATGGTGTAATGAATAGTTGTATTTTGAATGAAATGAAAGTATTTTGATGTTTGGAAAATGATTAACAGGAAATTACATTTGTTTGCAATTTGTGTTTAATTTTATAAGTGGATTTGAGCTATAAAATAGCCAAAATTTGCCAGATTTTTTTCGTACTTTATGCAACGGTTCATTGGTGTTGTTTCTACTAACAACACCAATGAACACTTGTATGTTTGTGTTGTTTCTTGATAAGACGTTCATTGGTGAGTGGTTTGTGTCTGAAGGGAATCTGCTTGTGTTGTTTACCAGTTAAGAATATACATATAATTTACATTCTAATTTCATAATTGTTGGCATTTCAGGGTAAAGGGTTGAGGAGTGCTTTGCAATGATAGAAGATATCAACGAATGGAAGCTTGGGCATGTTATAAGAGATGACTATGATTTGGCAGACCGGTTAGCTTGGGCATGATATCAACGAATGGAACCTTGTTGGATTTATCCGATTCCGTTAAGAGGATGGCTGATAAGAGGATGGCTCGCTTGGTTGAGCAACAACTGATAAGAGGATGGCTCGCTTGACTGTGCAACAACTCATGTGATTTGTCCGATTCAAACTCATGTTATGGTCTCGTGACTTATGGTCCGATTGGGGTTTGGAAGAGTAGTGCATTGTGATTTTTTGTGTAGTGCATTGTGACTTTTTGTATATTATCCTGCTTGTAATAGAAAGCTTGCATTTGACAGAGCACCTAAATTTTGAATTTTGGGTAGTTGTTGTTGTTGTAACATAGCCGGCTCTGTGATGTGTAATAATGTGATGAATTGCAAAAAAAATTATAGGTTGATGATGTAACAAAGTTGTTGCCGTTGACAGACCAAAATGCCCTTCAAAAATGAATTTGTAATAAATTTACTTCTGGAAAATAAACAAGGGGGTAATGACTTATGAAACAAGGGGCTAATGACTTATGAAATAAGGGGTAATGACATATGAAATAACGGTGTAATGGAGAAACAAGGGGGTAAAGACTTATGAAACAAGGGGGTAATGACATATGAAACAAGGGGGTAATGACTTATGAAACAAGGGGGTAATGACTTATGAAATAAGGGGGTAATGACATGTGAAATAACGGTGTAATGGAGAAACAAGAGGGTAATGACTTATGTATTATTTTAACAAAGGGGTAATGACATATGAAATAAGGGGGTAATGACTTATGAAACAAGGGGGTAATGATTTATGAAACAAGGGGGTAATGACTTATGAAACAAGGGGGTAATGACTTATGAAATAAGGGGGTAATGACATATGAAATAACGGTGTAATGGAGAAACAAGGGGGTAATGACTTATGTATTATTTTAACAAAGGAGTAATGACTTATGAAACAATGGGGTAATGACTTATGAAACAAGGGGGTAATGATTTATGAAACAAGAAGGTATTCGAAATAAGTTGCAATATATTTTGAAACGAATGTTCAAATGTTTTATCAACAAGGGTGTAATGACTTATGAATTAAGGGTGTAATGCTCTTATTTAGGGTAATGGCATATGAAACAAGGGTATAATAGCATATGAATAAGTGCAACATGGCACATGGATTGAGCATAATAAGTGCAAAATGTATCAAGTTGTAGGTGTTAAAGAGTGCAAACTGAGTGCAAGATAGGGCGAGCGTGAGAGTAAATGAGTGCAAATTAGGCGATTTCAAGTTCTCATATGTTATGAAAGTGCATGAGATTTCAAGTTCTCATATGTTATGAAATTGCAAGTTAAGGCGATTGAAACTGATTTTAGGTACAAGTTACATGACACTATGTTTGAAAGGTGCAAAATAGGGTTAGCATGTGGCTCTTCAAGTGCAAACTGAGTGTAAAATAAAACGATCCTGAGAGAATAGATGCAAACTGAATACAAAATAAAACGAGCGTGAGAGTATAAGTGCAATCTGAACAAGTTGGCATTGATTTTAGGTGCAAGGTGAAAACAATTGAATTTAAAAGATGTCTCGAATTTTAAAAATTGACTTGTACAATGTCCCTAAAAATTACAATCACTTAGCACTTTCTTCCTAACGCTCGCCCTATGCAATCATTTTGTACTTTCTTCCTAACGCTCACCCTATTTTGCACTTATTTTATACTTTCTTCCTAACACTCGTCACACGGCCATTGCCACCTTAAACTTGCACTTATTGTTTCATAATAAATAATATACAAGTTCCACTTAAAAAGAAAATTACAATTTGGACTACATCACACAAACTTACAACATTTGCAGTTTGCATTACATGACACAAATAAGTTACAACATTGTACACACACTAGCAGTATATAGGGATACTGAGTTACAACATTTTGCACTCTTGGTTGTGCTCCGTCCTAAAACCAACTTCAATAAGTGCTGAATCATGTTTCCGTACAAAATACAAAGGTAAGAAAAACTGAGGATGCTTAAGTGCTGAATCATGAGTCAAGCAGCACCAACCACAGCTGAAGTGGGCAAAATACTACTACCATAGGCAGCATCAACCGTTGTTAAAAAAAATAGGCAACACCAACCACTGCAAACATCAGCATCTTCTCAGAAAAAACCTATCAATTACAAATTCCATCTTTCCGCTCACGTTGTTTTGCTTTCCTGCAAATTCCATTTAACAAATGAGGCACTACCGGAAAAAATGTGTAGGGCCTCAATGGAAACTAGATGATTCAACAAAACCAATTCAGCAAAAAAATCATAACAAGCATTCCAAAACCTGGGGAAAAAAGGGACCAATTTTGATCTTTTCAAAAAAGATTCTATTTGGAGTGTACCTTATTGATCAGTTTCCTCAAGCTTCTCTTTGATCTGTTATGATATCTCATCAATCTCTGGGGACCGACATCAAACCATAAATTCAGAATGCTATTTAGACTCTCCAAAACACAAAACTAACCGAAGGAATACCACCTGGGTAACTTCAGACACTGATATTGCTATTGCAGCATTCGCTATTCATTTTACTAAACTAGTATATTAAAACTAGGATAAACAAGGCATAAACAAAAACAAAAAACTGTAAACTCTCAGCTCCTCAATTCAACAGAAGCTTCAAACGTCACAGGATTGAACTTGTCCACCAACCCAACAAAACTACATCAAAGAAGAATCAGACTGAATCTCGACCTACTAGATCCACACAAGTAATTTGGGAGATGAAATACACCTTTCGTTTAATACATATTTTTGTATTAATACACCTTTCGTTTTCCACTTAATAAACCATTCGTCCCAACAATAGTGAAAGATTGGGAGATGAAATCGCCTTGCTAAGCTTGGCAAAACCTTCCAATCTTTTGCAGCATAATTTGCAAACCTCCAATAGTGTACATATTTTTGCAGCATAACCTCCCAATCTCAGCTGCACCCTCCAGTGCTAAATGATGAATCCTTACATGTCAAAACAACCAATCAAGTTAATAACAAGTTTCAGAAATCAATCCTTGAATAGAAGGATTTGAAGTTTACAATAACTAACACTCTCAAAATATTGGTATTTGCACATATCATGAATCAACATATTTGATGAATCAAACAAAAAAATTCAATCTACCCTAAAAAACTAACTTATGAATTAAACAAACTTTACAACCACAAAGACTACCTTAAAAGTCCTGTCATTTCTTTGTTCAAGTTGCTGGAATGGTCATCAACGAGTACCTTTAAAAAACACAGCACTTAACTGAACAAGTAGCAAATCGGGAAAATACGAACTTAATTTCTAATTTAGGTTTCTTCAAACAACACTAAATCCAACTTTCTACAACATTTAGAAACTCAAAAGTTATCTGGAAATACCTCACATCAATAAACCAAAACCTATCATAAAACCAAAACATTTATCAGACAAACACAAATCCACAATGATCACAAGCTACATCAGACAAAATCTTTAAATCAAACATAAACAAACAACAGATTCAGCACATACAACATACATCTTCCTACACCAATCTCTACCAATCTCAAACAGTTCATATGCAACAGAAAAAATTATCCAAAATATGATGTCAATAACTGCACAGAAGTATCCAAAATATAATGTCAATAATTGAGAGACATAAGAATCCTCGCTCAAAGAGCGACCAAAACTGCAAATTGACAGTAAAAAACATAAATCCATTTTGGAACAAATCAAACTTAACCGTCTAACCATGTATGTTTAGTTGATTGAGCATCAGATCGACGCACTAAAAACACCCAATTCAGTTCTACAAGTAAACACCCGGCGCTTCTCAGCTCACAAGCCTCAAACCACTAACCTCGGCTCCAGATCCACAAGTACCGCCTTCGGCACAAAACCTAGCGTCATCTAACTACAGCACCGCCAACCGCCTTGAAACCCCGACACCAATCTCCGCAACCGCCACGAACTACAGCGCCGGAAACAACGTTTTCGTCGTCGTCACTTCAGACCGCCATCTCAACTCCTTCCAAAACTTATACACCGGCGGTCGTGGTCAACGTGTTCCTCACCTCGCCGACGTCTTCACCGTTTTCAGCATCGCAATGAAATGTGTTTCAGCGTAAATGAGATTATCCAACGAGAGAGAGAGAAATACAGGACTGATGAAGGGGTGAACAAATGTCTTATTTGCCCTTCTAAGTTAATTAATAATTTGTTTAGAAAAATAAAATGGTAAGAAACTAGAAAATATAGTGGGCAAGTGTCACATTTCTATTGGATGAATAAAGATGATGTGTATGAATGAGTGGTTGAAATGCTGCTTCACTGCCTCATTCTTATTTTGGCTGCCTCATTTGAACGGTCCTCTATATATATATAGGGGAGCACTCGATTGAGCCAGGGTTATAAGAATGAGGCAGTGAGGCACAACGTGGACCAATCATTTTGGTGAGGTGGAATTGGAAAAGTAATTGTTGGAGGGAATTTATTAAGGGGTAATTAGGAGATTTTGTATATTGAAACTGATACAATTTTTCTCTCTCCTGACATGATTTCTCTCTCCGAACGAAACCCAGATTTGCGAACGAAACCCAGATTTGCGAACGAAACCCAGACTCATCTCCGAACGAAACTCAGACGATGGGAGATGGATCTGTGAGATTTCAGATTTGCGATGGAGATGGATCTGGACTATCCCGAGCATGAAGAAGACGACGGCGGGTGGGAAAGACGACTTCATCGCTCCCCAAGCCTAAAGCCCAATTCCGGATTTCTAGGGCTTCGGATTTTCATCTCTATCGGCAGATTCATCGCATCAGCAGCTCGGATTATGACAGTGCATCGGTTTCTGGGGACGAACAAGGTCCTCCTCAGGAGGCCATTCTCAAGGCAATCGCTGGTTAGTCACTGAGATTAGGTGATTGCAGTTTTTTAAGTATAAGGATTTTAGACACATTTTTGTGCCTGTTTGAGTGAGTTGTTACCTGTGTTGTTGGTACTGTGAGTTGAAATTTATGTTATTGATTGAAGATTTTGGCAAATGTTGAGTCCAGAAGTATCCAAGGCTGAAGGGAGAGTCGGACAGACTACTAATGTGGTTATTGAAGGAACTGTTACCGATGATGCAACGAATGAATGGCTCGAGTTGGATCAGAAGGTATCAGCTAGTTTCTTTACTTTTTTCATTCACAATTTAGTTTCATTCAGTCCTGGATTCATAACTGTATTTTTGTTGGTGTTAGGTTAATTCTTACCCAACAGTTAGAGGGTTTACTGCTATCAGAACAGGTGGGGATGACTTTGTTCAATCGATGGTTGTTGCAGTTGAATCAGTGATACATCAACCCATTCCCGAGGTATTTATCTTTTAGTTGTAGTGAAAGTCTCAATGGATAAATGTTTCGTGTACAGTCGAATGGAGCTTTTATAAAAAAACAGAGAAGGCGTTATATAGATAGTCTTGAAAATCTTTTTGTTGGAATGAAAAACTGATCTGAAGGAGATGATAAATAAAACTGTGGATATTAAAATTTAATCTGCATTTATAGAACTTTGGTGAGTACAACATGTGGCTAGCAGCTGAAAATGGGATGTTTCTGCGCCCTACCAAAGGAAGTTGGATGACAACAATGCCGGAACATTTAAACATGGAATGGTTTGATAGTGTGAAGGTTTGCATCACTAAATCAGAGCTTGTTATTAATTCCCATCCACCACATTACTCATGTTGCAAATATGCAGCACGTGTTTGAATATTTCACCGAGAGAACTCCAAGATCACATTTTGAACTACGTGAAACTTCACTGGTTTGGAACTACAAATATGCAGGTAACTAGTATGTATTTTATAGAGTTTTTCAAATGTATATTATGGGTAGGTGATTATTGGGTTTGTGTTGGTGTTCTGTGATTGGTTACCATTTGTTTGTGTGTCTTTGTACTCAGAATGTATTTTCGTTAGAGTTCTGTAAATGAATGATTTGAGTTGATTCTATATAAGTGTGATTTGCTTATTGTGCTATTGTTTCTCATAGTAAAAGCAGGTCATTCTCTCAGACGAGCGTGCATTTTTTTATTTTCGCTGACTGCTGCATAGCCAAATGAGGTTGTTAATCACTGTCTCATTGTTTTTTTGAATCAGCGAAAAGAAAAGCTGACTTGAAGAACAGCTATTTGTTTGTTTGTTGTGTTTGTTTTGGGGTTAAATTTTGTTTTGCTTTTAGTCGACAAAGCACAGCGGAAGTTGATCTGTTGATAATCTACTTTGCTTTTACAGGGCTTGGTATTTGTCTGATGATGGTGTATCGATCAGCCGTTCGAGGCCATGGCTGTGGCGGTAAGTTTTGTTAGAATCTGGATGCCGTTTCATTGACTCTAGGTGCACGCTGTGTGGTTAGTTTGATATCCTGCACCCTTAGCAGAGACAGATTTAGATAGAATTGAAAAGCTGAGCTTGAAAAACGAATTGAGAAAAGATGTCCAAGCTGATGTAACTAGTCTTTTCTTTAACTAGTCTTTTCTTTTGTATATCCTGCTTGTAATAAAAAGCTTGCATTTGACAGAGCACTTAAATTTTGATTTTTGGGGTAGTTGTTGTTGTAAGAAGCTTTTGTATTATTTTGTAACAAGGGGGTAATGACTTATGTATTATTTTAACAAAGGGGTAATGACTTATTAAATAAAGGGGTAATGACTTATGAAACAAGGGGTAATGACTTATGAAACAAGGGATAATGACTTATGAAACAAGGGGTAATGACTTATGAAACAAGGGGGTAATGACTTATGAAATAAGGGGGTAATGGAGAAACAAGGGGGTAATGACTTGTGTATTAATTTTACAAAGGGGTAAGGGGTAATGACTTATGAAACAAGGGGGTAATGACTTATGAAACAAGGGGGTAATGGAAAAACAAGAGGGTAATGACTTATGTATTATTTTAACAAAGGGGTAATGACTTATGAAACAATGGGGTAATGACTTATGAAACAAGGGGGTAATGACTTATGAAATAACGGTGTAATGGAGAAACAAAGGGGTCATGACTTATGTATTATTTTAACAAAGGGGTAATGACTTATGAAACAAGGGGGTAATGACTTATGAAACAAGGGGGTAATGACATATGAAATAACTGTGTAATGCCTTACCCCAAATAAGGGTATTACACCCTTATTTCATAAGCCATTACACCTTTATTTCATAAGCCATTACACTCCAAATAAGTGTAATGCAATATGAAATGAGGGTGTAATGGAATATGAAATAAGGGTGTAATGCCATATGAAATAAGGGTGTAATGACATATGAAATAAGGGTGTAATGGAATATGAAATAAGGGTGTAATGGAATATGAAATAAGGGTGTAATGCCATATGAAATAAGGGTGTAATACACATAAGTAGAATACAAAAAAAAGTAACAAAACACTTATACAAATAGTAATAAAAATTTGAACTTGGAAAGAGAGTGTATAAAGTAGAAGTGATGTGTATTGGAGAGAGAGGGTATAAAGTAGAAGTGATGTGTATTGGAGAGAGAGAGGGTATAAAGTAGAAGTGATGTGTATTAGAGAGAGAGGGTATAAAGTAGAAGTGATGTGTATTGTAATACAAATACCAAAATGCCCTTCAAAATGAATTAATAATTTGTTTAGTAAAATGAAATTGTAAGAAAATAGAAAAGATATTGGGGCAAGTGTCACATTTCTATTGGATGAATAAAGATGATGTGTCTGAATGAGTGGCTGAGAGGTTGCCTTACTGCCTCATTCTTATTTTGGCTGCCTCATTTGAACGCTCCTTTATATATTTATAGGGGCGCGCTCAAACGTTACTCCTTCTTAGAATGTGTTACCCAATTACTCGATTCTGATTGGTTGAGGGGAGGTGACACCACACAAAGCACGAGGCCCATTTGACATTTAAGTGGATTGTGAGGTGGCATTGTTAGTGGATTGTGAGGTGTCACCTCCCCTCAACCAATCAAGATCGAGTAATTGAGTAACACTCTAACAAGTGGGTAACATTTGAGCGCTCCTATATATATATGTATAGGGGCGCGCTCAAACGTTACCACCTCTTAGGGTGTTATCCAATTACTCAAATGTGATTGGTTGAGGGGAGATTCCACCTCAAAAGCATGGGGGGCCATAGGGTTGGGTGAGTGGAGGTGCATGGTAGTAGACATGTGACTCGCTTCTGATTGGTTTTATAAAAATGATCAACCAATCAGAATCGAGTAATTGGGTAACACTCTAATTTGGGGGTAACATTTGAGCACTCATATATATATATATTTAGAGGAGCGCTCAAATGTTACCCCCATCTTAGCATGTTACCTCTTACTCCAATCTAAGCCACACATCTAAACCTCATCGTGCTTTGTGGGTGCGCCACGTGTCCCACTACCAAAATCCTGCACTATTTAAAAAGCAAACAGTAACACCCAAAATCCACTATTCCAGCACTATTCCTACCACTATCAACTAATCAGATTCGAGTAACACGATAACACTCTAAGAAGTGGTAACATTTGAGCGCGCCCATATATATATATAGGAGTGTTCAAATGTTATAACACTTTTATGGTGTTATGTGTTACTTCAATCTCAGCAACACATTCAACCCCCCGTGCTTTGTGGGTACGCCACGTGTCCAAATAGTAAAACCTAATACTTTTCAAAAAGTAAACAGTAAAACTCACTACCAAAAATCCACTATTCTGACACTATTCCTGCCACTATCAACCAATTAGAATCAAGATAACACATAACACTCTAAGAACACATAACATTTGAACGCCCCCGTGCATTGTGGGTACACCACGTGGCAACGAATAGTAAAACTCTATGCAAATAGTAAAAGCAGTGTGAACGCGTTCGGCGGCTTGTGCCACGTGGCTTCGCCACGTGCGTTCGATCAACTCCACAGACGACCGAGATCGTGCCTCACTGCCTCATTCGTGTACCCCTGCCTCAACCGAACGCCCCCTATATATATAAAGGAGCGTTCAAATGAGGCAATGCAAATAAGAATGAGGTAGTGTGAGGCACGATCTCAGCCATCCATCAACCCCCGTGCATTGTGGGCACGCCACATGGCACAAATAGTAAACCCCACTAACTCATCCAAAAGTAGTGTGAACGCGTTTGGCAACTCGTGCCACGTGGCTTCACCACGTGCGTTCGATCAACTCGATGGAAGGCCGAGATCGTGCCTTACTGTCTCATTCTTACAGCCTGGGCGTTCAATTGAGGACACCTCTAGAAATGAGGACGTGAGTACAACCAACCACAACGCGCCACGTGTGCAGAATAGTAAAACCCACTAATTTTTGCTTTTTTACTTTTGGTAGTGAGTTTTACTATTTGGACACGGGGGGTTAGATGGATGATGATCTAATGGATGAGATTTGTCCCTACGTCCTTACAAAAAACTCATGTCCTCATTTGAACGCTTATATATATATATAGGGGAGCACTCGGTTGAGGCAGGGTTGGTAGAATGAGGCACGTGAGGCACGATCTGGGCCACTCATTGTGACACGTGGCAAAGCCACATTCACAACCACCATTTTTGCATTCACACTACTATTGGTAGTGGGTTTACTATTTGCCACGTGGCACGCCACAAATGCACGGGGGTTAGATGTGTGGTTGAGATCGTGCCTCACTTGCCTCATTCTAATGTACTTGCCTCATTTGATCGCTCCTATATATATATATATATATATATATATAGAAGCGCTCAAATGTTACCCCCTTCTTAGAGTGTTACCCAATTATTCGATTCTGATTGGTTGAGGGAAGGTGACACCTCACAATCCACTTAAATGTCCAATGGGCCCCGTGCTTTGTGAGGTGTCACCTCCCCTCAATCAATCAGAATCGAGTAATTGGGTAACACTCTAAAAAAGGGTAATATTTGAGCGCGCCCCTATATATATAAAGTGTTCAAATGAGGACATGTGTTTTTTGTGAGGACGTAGAGACAAATTTGGACCATTTGATCAAATGATCCAAAGGTGCATACCAAATCCAAAAAGTTAAACTTGTTTGTCATTATGCACTTTTATCTTATACCTAAAAGACAAAAGTGCATAACTCCAAAAAAGCACTTTTTGACTCATTATGCACCTTTGGATCATTTGATCTAATGGTTTTAGATTTGTCCGTACGTCCTCATTTCTAGAGGTGTCCTCAATTGAACGCCACTTATATATATATATATATATATGGGGGGCGTTCAAATGTTACATGTTGTTAGAGTGTTACGTGTTACATGATTCTGATTGGTTGATGAAAAGAAGGAACCAATCAGAAGCGAGGAACACGGGGCTTACGGTGCACCTCACAAGCACGGGGGGTTGTGTGGGTGAGGTTGCACCGTAGTTACGGTGTTCCTCGCTTCTGATTGGTTCCTTGATTTTCAATAACCAATCAGAAGCTCCGTAACACGTAACACAATAAGAAGCTTGTAACATTTGAACGCTCCTATATATATATATATAGGGGGCACTCAAGTGTTATGTGTTGTTAAAGTGTTATGTGTTACTTTATTGTGCACCTTTAGATCATTTGATCTAAAGGTGGAGATTTGATTTTGCACTTTTGTCTTTTAGGTAAAAGACAAAAGTGCAAGGTAAAAGACAAAAGTGCTAAAAGACAAACAATTTTCACTTTTTGAGATTGATTTTGCACCTTTAAAACATTTGATCTAAAGGCTCCAAATGAAGTAACACATAACACCATAAGATAGGCATAACATTTGAGCACTCCTATATATATATATATAAAGGAACGTTCAAATGAGGACATGCCTCTCAAACGTGAGGCACGATCTCAACCATCCATCAACCCCCCATGCATTGTGGGTGCACCACGTGTCTAAATAGTAAAACTCAATACTAACAGTGAAAAGCAAAAAGCAAAAAGCAAAAAGTAAAAAGCAAAACACTATTTCGGTACTATTCCCTACCACATATACAAAATGAGTGCTCACAATGTGCCTCACTTGTCTCATTCTTACAACCCTTCCTAAACCGAGTGCTTCCCTATATATATAGGGGCGCGCTCTAATGAGAACTCTTCTTAGGCTAAGAACGTGTGAACCAATCTCAGCCACTCATTTTGATGATGTGGCAGGGAATAGTGCAGAAATAGTGTTTTGCTTTCTACTATTTGGGTAGTGGATTTTACTATTTGCTTTTTACTGTTGATGGATTTTGGTAGTGGCACACGTGGCGCACCCACAAAGCACGGGGGGTTTAGATGTGTGGCTGAGATTGGTTCATATGTTCTTAGCCTAAGAGGGTGTTCTCATTTGAGCGCTTCCATATATATATGAGCGCTCAAATGAGGCAGGCCAAATAAGAATGAGGCACGTGAGACACGATCTAAGCCACACATCAACCCCCCCACCCCCCCGTGCTGTGTGGGTGCGCCACGCGTCCCACTACCAAAATCTATCAATAGTAAAAAGCAAACAGTAAAATCCCACTACCACATCTTTAAATCTCAACCATTAGATCAATATGATCAATGGCCAAGATTATGCCTCATTGCCTCATTCTTACAACATTGCCTCAACTGAGCGCTCCGATATATATATATAGGGAGTGCTCGGTTGAGGCAGGGTTGTAAGAATGAAGGCAGTGAGGCACGTTCTGAGTCGTTGATCGAGTTGATCGGACGCACGTGGCAAAGCTATGTGTCACAGTCGCTAATAGTAAAACCCACTACTTTTGCAAAAGTATTGGGTTTTACTATTTGGACACGTTACGCGCCCACAATGCACGGGGGTTAGATGTGTGGCTCAGATCGTGTCTCACTGCCTCATTCTTATTTGACCTGCCTCATTTGAGCGCTCCTATATATATATATATATATGAGAGCGCTCAGTTGAGGCAGGGTTATAAGAATGAGGCATGTGAAGCACGATCTGGGCCACTCATTGTGGCACGTGGCGAAGCCACGTTTCACAGCCGCCATTTGCGTTCACACTACTATTGGTAGTGGATTTACTATTTGGACATGTGGCGTGCCACAAATGCACGGGGGGGGGGGGGGGTTAGATGTGTGGTTGAGATCGTGCCTCACGTGCCTCACTTTACTGTTCACTGTCTCATTTGAGCGCTCCTATATATATAGAGGTGCGCTCAAATGAGAACACCCTCTTAGGCTAAGAACATATGAACCAATCTCAGCCACACATCTAAACTCCCCCGTGCTTTGTGGGTGCGCCACGTGCCCTACTACCAAAATCCATTAACAGTAAAAAGCAAATAGTAAAATCCACTACCCAAATAGTAAAAAGCAAAACACTATTTCTGCACTATTCCCTGCCACATCATCAAAATGAGTGGCTGAGATTGGTTCACACGTTCTTAGCCTAAGAAGAGTTCTCATTTGAGCGCGCCTCTATATATATAAGAATGAGGCAAGTGAGGCACATTATGAGCCAGTCATTTTGTTGATGTGGCAGGGAATAATATTGGAATAGTGTTTACTTTTTGCTTTTTGCTTTTTACTGTTGGTAGTGGGTTTTACTATTTGGACATATGACGCACCAACAATGCGCGGGGGGTTGATGTGTGGTTGAGATCGTGCCTCACGTGCCTCATTCGTATTTGGCTTGCCTCATTTGAGCGCTCCTCTATAAATATATGTAGGGGCACGCTCAAATGAGAAGTCTTCTTAGGCTAAGAACATGTGAACCAATCTCAGCCACTCATTTTGATGATGTGGCAGGGAATAGTGCAATAATAGTGTTTTACTTTTTACTATTTGGGTAGTGGATTTTACTATATACTTTTTACTGTTGAGGGATTTTGGTTGTGGGACACGTGACGTACCCACAAAGCACGGGGGGGGGGGGGGGGGGGGGGTAGATATGTGGCTGAGATTGGTTCATATGTTCTTAGCCTAAGAGGGTGTTCTCATTTGATCTACTTCCTATCTGTTTGAGTTGAGAACTGAGAACAAACGAACTTTAGGCTTTTTTCATGAACTTTAGGGAGTTCATCACGAACTTAGTTAAAAGCACCAAACTCATGCCGGTGCATCTGAGGGAGTTTGAACCGTGGAACTCATGGTCATTCGACCAAGACTGTTATCGCTAGACCACTACCCATGATGCGAAGGAAAGTATATTGACAATAGAGTTGAGATCCTATGAGAAGACTAAGTTACATGAGAAATGAGAAAAAATCTCAACCTTCCATCCCTTCACATCTATGACTGAGATTTAACACATCAAAATTTGTAATTGTTTTACTTGTAACACGTAATTAAGGGCAAATTAGGCATAGAAAATATAAAAAAATAAACTAATATCTCACAAAAATCTCCATTCTTCACGCGAACTAAACAAAATTTCAAAATTCGATCGACGATTTCATTCGAACAAAACTGCGATGGCCACCAGCCAAGGCCGTCATATCCACCACTGTCATCCTCCTCGCCTCCCGCCACCAAAAATTCACTCACATCCCACGTCCTTGCCTCTCCTCATGTCCATCACGATTTCAATTTCGAGTCGATGCGTCATCGTCTTCGACCCATTCTCACTCGACTCATTACACGGCTGGGAAAAGCGGAAGTCGCTCATTGAAATTGCATAAGAAAATCTCCAAATCATAGATTTAGGGTTTTGAATTGGGGTGCTTTTCGACTAGAATGTGTAGCAATTACACAAAATTCGTAACTGTCAATATGACTAAATTGCGTAGTTCCTGAATCAAAATTTGTAGTTTGTAATAGGAGGTGTTTTTCGACTAAAATGCGTAGCATTACAATAAAATTTGTAACTATCACTATGAGTAAAATGCGTAGTTCCTAAAACAAAATTCGTAGTTTGTAATCGGGGGTGCTTTCTGACAAAAAAAACAACTTCTAGGGTTTTTCAACCTCCACCTTCAAATCTTCGATGTCGCTGTCCATCACCCTCCTCATCTCCTTCCATCACCTCGCTTTCATGTCGCCGTCGGCACCGAGCGTCGCCGCAACATCGTATTTCCCAACTTTCACTTTTTCCGATCGAACGTGCATATCGAAATTATAGGATCTGATTAAACGATATTGACATATTTTCCCTTACAAACGTATTAAGTAAATATTTATATACAAAATATTCGAAAAATTGAGGGCCATCAATCTTAGATTGGACGGTTATGCATATTTCTCATCTTCTCATATGTGTTTCATCGTTAGTGTTAGCAGTCTGTTAGACGGAAGTCACAAAGTGCTTTTCCGTCTGATGGTCAGATAGAAGCGGAAATAATTATGCAGGAAATTAAATGACTAAAAATAATTACGCATGAATATAGAGTGGAAACCTTATCACAACAATGATAAGGAAAAACCACTACCTTTCAGATTGCTCTGAAAGGATTTGCGAAACCAATTACTTTATATTCCGATATACTTGTAGGGTTTACAAACTAGGTCTACTATCGAGACTCTATTTGATGACCTCTACTCAATCCGACAAAGTAATCATTTCGTTTCTCAAACCTCCATGTGTGCGACTTCAGCAACCTTGCTCCAAGAATGCAGTCGCTCCGTTCTTCCCAAGAGAACGCCACGCCTCAGTGCGTGTAATGCCGGCGATGCTGCTCCTTGTATGCAAGAGCTTATCTCTCCAAAAACCAGCCTCCCTTATCTGCTCAATTCTCGCCCACTCTAATCTGAGCTTTCTTCTTTCTTATATAGAGTGTAGGCTTGTCCTCATAGTCCAAGTAATCTTGCCGCTCCAGATTCGTGATTCATCGTCACATTGATTCGGCCTCATTAGTACACATTACTTCGGCCTCTTCAATGGTTGTCCATAAATGCTTGCCTCTTCAATTGCTTTCCAAACGTCAGCAATTCAAACGGCTCTCCATTTGCTTTCCATTTGCTTTCCAATTTATCTTCAATCAGCATTTAACTCTTGTCTTCAATCAGTAATTAATCCTTGATTAAATCTGCAATTATTCTTTGTCTTCAATCAGCAATTACTCCTTGATTAAATCTGCAATTAATCTTTGTCTTCAATCAGCAATTACTCCTTGATTAAATATGCCATTACATTCGCCATATGTAATTGCTTCAATCATTAATCAATCTCCATGTATTCTTAATTGGATATCTTCATGGATTTCTGCACACTTAAACACCACATTAGTTAAGTGTTTGTAATCATCAAAACCGAAGGGTTTCAACAAATTCCCCCTTTTTGATGATGACAAACACTTCTTCAAAAGACAAGAAATCCATGGCATGAATTTTACAACTATCACAATTCCATCAGATAGATATGCAATCAGTTTTAGTTAAGCAGACAAGTCTACGATCGCTTAACAGTTCCCCCTTAGATGGACATCTAGTTTGATTTTCAGTAGTGACTTCCCCCTCAGGTAATGCACTCATGTTATCTTCCCCCTTTTGGCATCATCAAAAAGAATGCAAGTAAAGACATCCATGCAATGGAAGGAGAATGCATACTTCACTAATAACGAGCAAAAGTGTCCCAGAGGGAACACACACATCATACTGAAAATTTAACGACTACCAAACAGAACACAGAGCATGACAACGAAAGAAAAGTCATCAAAAACATGTGGTAGTTATGGTGGGGATGGAAGGAATGGGGCAACCATGAGACAATTGCAGGGTTAACCACGGAGCACGGTCTTCAACTGTCCAACCACCTCAGTGGCCACAAACTTCAGCTACCCGTTCAACTCCATTATCTCCTCCTTAATCTGAGGTCATTCACCCGGTCTCAAGAATAGCAACTTTGCTTCTCAGTTCCTTCACCCGATCAACCTCTGACCCCTTCAGCACCTTATCTGCCATGGATTCCAGACTAGTCACCTTTTCTGCCAACACCTCTACCTTCCCTGACATGGCCTTTAGAGCCTCAAGCACTGCTGCCGATCCCTCTACTGGATTCAGGGGTTGCTCTTGCAATGGCTCGACCTCCTGAGGTGCAGCCGGCTTTGAAGTGGTTATCCGATCGTTCTGCCACCCCCTGGCTTCATCAAACTTCCACCCTGTATTCTTAAGGGTCTCCATACTGAGAACAGTAGACATGACACTCTCCACGTCTGGCTGATAGATGCCAGATGACCCAGCATTTTTAATTGAAAAAGGCCAATCGGCATCCTCAAATCTCGCAAGATTTAATTTGACTTCCAAAAGAAACTGCACATTTAAATCTCCTTCCAAATCCAGAATTAGGCAATAATTAAGCCGTCTCGTGCAACTCCTAAATTTTGAAATCACTCCACAGTTTTCTGCCACATGGCCATCTGCAGGTATTTAAAACCTTAATTGCTTCAGATTGTTCAAAATCGAGACCTTGCTGGTTTTCCACGCCATAAAGATCATCAGCCATCATGTCCGAAGCGACGCAGTGATGACAACTGTGCTGTAGACACAACTTTTGCTTTTCTCCATACGGGTCATTCTAATCGCCATCAAGTATCACCTTCAACTTCTTTTCTTGCTGGCAGCCACTAACCCTCCAAACGGCACTTACCAACACTCCATCTGATTGAACCAGCCACAATCCATCTGATGGAACCAATCTGAACCAATGCTGAGTTAACCCCGGTTTTGTCTCATGGTTTTCACAAGGTTTGGGTGTGGTGCGCTAAGTTTACCCAAATGGTACAATAAAACACCATACATTCAAGAATAAAAATTCACCAAATCATGACAAGGCAATTTCATGTAGTGTGGAGAAAACCAAAAAAAGTTTTAACATCAACGGGCTAAACATTTATTCTCTACACATAAGAGGCTAGGGTTAGTCTTAGAGTATTTCCATGGCTTATATTGTGGGTTCAATTTTGGAAGTCTCTTTTGGGCTACAAAGAATTATGTGTCATGCTCATGATATTTGCTAGCTAGTAATCTCATTTAGCATGCATGCAATGGTGGCCTCATAGAACAGCTTTCACACAATCATTTACTACATATGCAGCACTTCCACACATGGTAGCTTAGCATGCAAACTAGTCTAGCCAATCATCGAGGAAATTCAACATAGAGTGCAGACTATGCAAGGGAAGTCATACCTAGTTCAAGCCTTAGCTTCTCGTAGGGTTCCCTGTGTAATGCTTTCGTAAAGATGTCTGCAATTTGTTCCTCGGTTCTGCAATATTCCATAGCTATGGTGCCTTTCTCTACACAGTCACGTAGGAAGTGATATCTAATTTCAATGTGCTTAGTTCGTGAAAATAGTACTGGATTTTTAGATATATTGATTGCACTGGTGTTATCACATAGAATAGAAACACATTCAAGATGAACACCATAATCACTTAGCTGTTGTTTTATCCATAGCAGTTGTGCGCAGCAAGCGGCAGCTGCAATATACTCAGCCTCTGCGGTGGATAAGGCAATGGAAGACTGCTTCTTGGACCCCCATGATATCAAGCATGGTCCAAGGAATTGTGCCATCCCTCACATGGACTTCCTGTCTGTCTTGCATCCTGCATAGTCAGCATCTGTGTAGGCCATCAGACGTAAGTCTCCTCCCATCGGATAGAATAGGCATAGATCATCCGTCCCCTTCAGGTACCTCAAAATTCTCTTCATGGCTTTAACATGTGTCTCTCCAGGATTTGCCTGAAATCTAGCACATAGACATACGCTGAATAACATGTCAGGTCTACTAGCCGTAAGATACAAAAGTGAACCTATCATCCCCCTGTAGAGAGTAGATCCACGTGTGGGGAGGACTCATCCTTTGCTAGGGAGTCATTGGGTGACATAGGTGTAGCACACATTTTGGCGGATTCCATCCCGAACTTCTTTAGGATTTCCCTCACGTATTTCTGCTGATGGATCCGAGTTCCATCTTCCCCTTGTCTTACTTGAAGTCCTAGAAATTACTTCAATTCTCCAACCATGCTCATCTCGAATTCGCTTGACATTAGATCTGTGAACTTTTTAACAAGTCTAGGGTTAGTCGAACCAAAAATAATATCATCAACATATACCTGAACCACTAGAGTGTCATTCCCTTTCTTCAGGAGGAAGAGAGTCTTGTTCACCTCTCTTCTGATGTATTCATGTGACAGAAGGAACATGGATAGTCTCTCGTACCATGCGCGGGGTGCTTGCTTCAACCCATACATCGCTTTTTCCAGGACATAGACATGGTCAGGATGAGTTCTGTCCTTGAATCCTAGAGTCTGGCTCACATACACTTCTTTCTTCAAGACTCCATTCAGGAATGCCGTCCTCACGTCCATCTTGCAATGGGGGCGAACGTCTCGTTGTGGTATATTCCTTCATGCTGGTTGTATCCTTTGACCACCAACCGGGCTTTATTCCTTACGACAACTCCCTTTTCGTCCAACCCATTTTGTTCCAATCACGTTCTTATCCCTGGGCCTAAGAACCAGACGCCATACCTTGTTCCTCTCAAATTGGTGCAGCTCCTCTTGCATGGCATTGACCCATTCTGGGTCATTAAGCGCTTCTGCTACGGTCTTCGGTTCTGCAAGGCGAAACGAAGGAAGCAAACCCACAGAATTATTATAAGCAATTAAGATCTACCTGTTTCGGGGAGGTGTAGCATTGGTAGTCCCTCAGTCTAGCTGGCGGTTGAACCACCCGTCCATGTCTGGTCGTTCTCAGTTCCCCCTCAGGGTTTGCAGGGGTGGGATCACCCTCCATCTCTACTTCACCAGGAGTCTCATCGTTGACTTCTACCGCAGGGTCATCATGGATTTGACCACATGCTGGATCAACTATCTCAGCATCCACCACTTGGTCGTCTGGTGGTGCGTCATCTGCGGGGTGGACATTCATAGGAGGTGCATCATCATTGGGTGCTGGCGGTGGATTCCAGTCAGGATCTGATTTATCCGCGTACTGGAGTTCTCCATCATCCAGTATGGCAGCAGTTGATGAGTCTTTTATCAAGTGACCAGCCATCACCGTCTCATCGATTACATGTACGCTTTCCTCAACTTTCTCTAGCCTCATGTTGTAGACTTTGTAGGCTTTGCTGTGACTAGAGTATCCAACGAACACTCCTTCGTCACTTCGTGCATCAAACTTTCCCAAGCTCTCCTTGCCATTATTGTGGACGAAACACCTGCAACCAAATACCTTCAAATGGGAAATATTAGGTTTTCTTCCACGTAACAGTTCATATGGAGTTTTCCCTATCATGGATCTAAGCGATGCTCTATTTCGGATGTATCCCGCAGCATGCACTGCTTCTGCACAGAAGCTTTTTGGAACTCCGCTAACAATCATCATCGTCCGTGACACATCCTCTAAGGTTCTGTTCTTTCATTCCACAACACCGTTCTGCTGAGGTGTCCATGAGGTGGAAAAGTTGTGATCAATACCCTTGTTCCCGATCAGGTGCGCTTTCCACCTTGGGTAAGCCAACTACCAATTCCTTCTGATGGAGTTTGTGCAGTAGCCTCATACTTGCATGCCCAAACCTCCTGTGCCATAAGATGGATCCTTCTGTAACACTTGATAGACACAGATCCTCCTCAGGGACGAAATCTAGATCAACGGTGTAGGTTTCATTCACACGGATTCCTCTCAGAACTGTCTTCCCTGTCTCATTACATCTCACAAGACAATCATTATAGTTGATTATAACTTGATTTTTACCATGTTGACACAATTGAGACACACTTAGCAGGTTATATTTTAAGTTTTCAACTAGACTTACCTGTCTGATTCGGATAGTATCCAAAATTCTTACCTCTTCTGTTGCTATCACGTTTCCTTTGCTTTAATTTTCGAAGATTACGCTTTCTCCGGAGTGTTTATGGAGCGAGTCGAACCATCCTAGATTCCCTGTCATATTCTTTGAGCAGCCACTATCTAAGTACCAGGGACGGGACCTCACTCCTTCCTGTAAGGAAAAGATCAGTTTTTCCGAACCCAGACAAGCTTGGGCTTACTGGGTTTAGGAATAAATTTAGCTACAGGAACTGAATAAGAGAGATGATATACATCATAGTTAGTTAAGTCAATCTTTCTCCTAGGTGTGTTCCTCGGTCTGCCAGAAACAATTTGATCATAGTGGGGGCGGAAGTGTGCAGCTCTGCCTTCCTTTCTGTAGACATTGACTCCCCTCCGATATCCGTCTTCCGGATAGCGTCTATGAGCATTCAACCAGTTGCGGTTCCTTTCATCTATTTCCCTTAGTCTTGGACAATCAGATCTGTAGTGTCCAGAGTGTCCGCAGTGCCAGCATATTCTATGACATGGAAGACCAACATACTTGCTTCTGCCAGGTGGAACTGACGTCTTGACCTTCCTCACCTGGAAGTCTATCGTTGGGGGCTTGCGGCTCAGACTCTGCTTTTGCCATATTTCATAGGCCTTTCTGGCCTTGTAGGGGATAGAGTCCGTGTCATGGATGTCGTATCCCTCCCGTGGACTGGCTTCCCTTCTTGTCTGCCTCGTAGACTGAGGCTTTCCTCTCTGGCGTGAGCTTTCAACTGGTTCTGTCATTACCTCTTTTCCTTTGGCGGCCTTCTTCTTTGCTGCCTCTTTCTCTTCATATCCAAGTCCCGATCTAACAGACCTTTTCTTGTAATCCTTCTTTTCTTCTTCAGCCTCCTCGCGTCTAAGGCTTTCAACTGTCTGAAGGAGTTCTTCATTATTTTGTCTGAGACTAATCAGATCATCCTCCAACTCTTCAACCTTTGTTTTGAAGTCGACTAGCTCAGTGTTTCCGATCATCATATGTTCCAGTTCATCACTTAGCTCGCTGATCTGTCTCTCTCTTCCTTCACAAGTACGACACGTACAAACATGCTCTGCCATCTCTTTCTCAAGACGCATGGCTTTGGTTGACCAGAGACGGTTCTCTTCTATGTCATCGTGATGATCTTGTTGCATTTCTGCCAGTCTATCCTCCAGATCTCGGTTTTTGGCTATGACTTTGGCTATTGTTTCTGCAAGATCAGATTCGTTAAATAGTTCATCAACAAAGGAGTTAGTATCCATTACCTCACTAGATGTGGAATGAGCCATCAAGCACGGCTCCTTGGAGCGCTTTCCATCGTCACTGTCCTCATCCGTGTCTCCCCATGCGGTGAACATGGCATGAGCTGACTTGGGGACGGATGCTTCTCCTTTCTGGACGGGTGGCTCTCCTTCTTTCTGCTGTAGCAGTCTTTTGATAGATGCCCCTTCTTTTGGCAATGGTGACATGTTCTATCTTCTTTTTCTCCTCGGTTTCCCCCGTTTTCACTTGACGTAGCACCTTTGTTTCCTCTGGAGGAGTTGCCACGACTTCCTCCTGATGGACCTCTGCTGAAGTTCTGTCCTTTGCCGATATTGGTCATCGTAAGGACTCTTGTTAATGAGGCTATTTCATCATCCTCTTCTTTTGATGACTCATTTTCTTGTGCGAGGGCTTTTTCAACTTTCAGAGCAATGGCCATAGACTTATCAGTCTGTCTCCTGGACATCTTCCTTTCCACAATTCCTGCTTGACTCTGAAGGTTGGCTACCAGCTCTTCCAGTGTAGTGTCTTTGATCCCCTTTTGGGCCTGCAGTGCTAAAGTTACGTGGTCCCACTCTGAGTTCAGGGCTTGCATGAATTGGTGTGTTAATTTCCATTCGGGGAGTTTCTCATCCAGGTAATCTAGCTGTCCGACTATGACTTGGAATCTGGTGTAGAAATCCTCCAAGGATTCATCCTTCTTTTGCATGACTGTCTCATAATCTTTTGTGGCAGCCAGAATTCTGTTTCTTTTGAATCTTCATTTCCCCCGTACAGTCTCACAATTCCATCGTACATATCCTTAGCTGTTTTGTACATCGCCACTTTGATTTGATCTCCAGGAGAGAGGGCCATGTAAAGAACTTTCTTTGCTCTGATACCACGTGTTGGATCGTTAGTGTTAGCAGTCTGTCAGACGGAAGTCACAAAGTGCTTTTCCGTCTGATGGTCAGATAGCAGCGGAAATAATTATGCAGGAAATTAAATGACTGAAAATAATTACGCACGAATATAGAGTGGAAACCTTATCACAACAATGATAAGGAAAAACAACTACCTTTCAGATTGCTCTGAAAGGATTTGCGAAACCGATTACTTTATATTCCGATATACTTGTAGGGTTTATAAAGTAAGTCTACTATCGAGACTCTATTTGATGACCTCTACTCAATCCGACAAAGTAATCGTTTCGTTTCTCAAACCTCCATGTGTGCGACTTCAGCAACCTTGCTCCAAGAATGCAGTCGCTCCGTTCTTCCCAAGAGAACGCCACGCCTCAGTGCGTGTAATGCCGGCGATGCTGCTCCTTGTATGCAAGAGCTTATCTCTCCAAAAACCAACCTCCCTTATCTGCTCAATTCTCGCCCACTCTAATCTGAGCTTTCTTCTTTCTTATATAGAGTGTAGGCTTGTCCTCATAGTCCAAGTAATCTTGCCGCTCCAGATCCGTGATTCATCGTCACATTGATTCGGCCTCATTAGTACACATTACTTCGGCCTCTTCAATGGTTGTCCATAAATGCTTGCGTCTTCAATTGCTTTCCAAACGTCAGCAATTCAAACGGCTCTCCATTTGCTTTCCATTTGCTTTCCAATTTATCTTCAATCAGCATTTAACTCTTGTCTTCAATCAGTAATTAATCCTTGATTAAATGTGCAATTATTCTTTATCTTCAATCAGCAATTACTCCTTGATTAAATCTGCAATTAATCTGTCTTCAATCAGCAATTACTCCTTAATTAAATCTGTCATTACATTCGCCATATGTAATTGCTTCAATCATTAATCAATCTCCATATATTCTTAATTGGATATCTTCATGGATTTCTGCACACTTAAACACCACATTAGTTAAGTGTTTGTAATCATCAAAACCGAAGGGTTTCAATAATATGATCTTTACTCATTGACGATAAGTGTATATATACAACATTAGTCATCCTCGAACCATGGGAATGGCTGGGAACTTTGTACAATTGACTAGTGATATATTACAGAACATGAAATATATGTGGAACAAACTTATGGAGCAGTTTCTAGAGCTTGCTCTAGTCTCGTTTCGCTTTCCTCCTCGGCTTCATACAAAAGTTCAAATTATTTACAGCCACACTGGAAGCCATTGCTTGCCATCGATAAAATCGATAGACAAGAATGGCTCCACTTCCTTCTCAGTCAGTTGCTTTCCCCATTTGGCGCGTTTACTAGTGTCGGCCCCAGGTCCGTGGTTATGATACTCAGCATGGTAAAGATTCCTGTTTCAGGAAACAAACGATATAAAACAGAGTTTGGAGATTTATTCATTCCACCAGACACCGATATCCAAGTGTTGGAAATTGGAATGCTTACTCTGTGCCGCCATTGTAGCTCCAGTTAGTCCAGCCCTCAGGTACAATAGTTTTAGACAAATACACCTTAGCAAACACCACTCTCGAATACGCACCCTTAGCTCTACCTAAGTACATACCGTCCCCAACTCCATAGACCTTCCCTTTCACGAACACATACCCACTATCATCATCCGCCTGCGGCCTGTTTTGAGCCGTAATCGAGCCAGGGATTGGCAGCCTCTTGTCGGATAGCACAAATATTTCACAACTCTACAACCCCAACACCAACCAATATAAACAATCGAATATTGATCAAACGTATAAATGTACCAACAATTTAACTGTAGCGTGAACTTACATGAAACACCGATTTGGCGCGGCCGAATATGAAATCAATTGAGCCTTGTATGTAGCAATTGTCATAGTAATGTCTACCTTTGTAATCAAATAAGGTGTTGTGTGTGCTGTAAAATCCACAGTGATAAAATGCAGCCATGTCTGCTGCAACAAATGCAGCCACTGACTGGTTTTGGGAAGTGTAAGCAATCCCAGTTGGTGCATCATTCTGGAATCATCAAAATTCAAAAGATCAAACCTTTAAAAAGATAATGTCGAAATTAGGGTTTGAGGGAAATTAGGGCTTTTTAAAAATGTGACCTTGAAGCTTATGCCGAAGGCAATGAAATGTGCGGCTTCGACTTTGAACGCGGCTGACTCAACGTTGTCAGCTGAGCTTTGGGACCAGACGATCCAACTTCGTCCCTTTCCATTTCCTCTCATGAAAATGTAGGGTTTATCTTCAGGTATGTGAACCTTTTCTCTGTACTGGCCTTTGCGGACATGGATGATGATCCATTTGTCGTTGCCGGAAGGGACGGAGTCGATGGCTGCTTGGACGGATTTGAAGTCGCCTTTGCCGTTGATGTCGACTTTGATCGTGCGGTTTGTGCCGATTTTTTGGGTCAATAAGGGAGAGTCGATGACGGTGGTAGCGGAGATGGCGTGGACGATGTCGAATGTGAATGAGGAGAGGAAGAAGAAGAAGAGGAGCAGTGATGAAATTGGAGATGGCGGATTCATTGTTGGAGAAGGTTAATGGGACATGCACGGAAGGTGTTTGATGAAATGCTTGACTGGAATTTTATTGTTTTATTTTTGAAGTTTGGAGAGGAGTGTTTGTGTGTTGGATAGAATGAGAGGTTGAAGGAATGAATTGAGGCGGGAAATTTTAGCTATTTTGAGGAAGCAGGATGGCCTCCAATGGATGCTTGTGTGGTCAATGGAAACCAAGGAGAGCCTCATATTTTGGATTGCTGATTTTAGTTTATTTGGTTTTAGGCTTTACTTGGAAGTTCGGTCTGCGATTTTTAGGCCTGAGGATGGTTTGATATGCTGGCAGAAACTCTACAGGATGCTAGGTTACATTGTGAATGTGATCCTTATGGAAACCATGGAAGGATATCCTTAGCAGGACAATGAACAGAAAACGCAGTCTAACGGTGAGCATAGACTGTGTGACCGCTGACTGCAAGTTGCTCATGGTGCACAATGACTGTAGCAGGACATCAAATTCTGATGATCAGGTAATATGCAGTCTATTTTAAGCAGTTTTATTTACAAGGCGATGTTTACGTATTTGCACAAAGTAACACACAATTTTAAGGTTAAGATAACTCTCTACTCGTCATGCTAAAATCACCAGTAGCATAATGCTTCAGTACCAAACACATTATGTCTGCGTAGCCCATCCCATGATCCTAAACCGTCATTTTCTCCATTTCCATTTTCGAAGATAGAAATGTAACAATGAACATGACACGTTCGTGGTTCGTCGCAAGCATGTGCTTGATCAATATTGTGGTATTGGTCATGATCTTACCACCACTTAGTAAATTTGTATGCATGTGCATTAGGATATGCAGGCCATATTTTGGTTACCATGACCTCATTTCATGTAAACTGAGGCGAGAAGGGCAGTTAGGCTGGTTTTGACAACTTTTGAATTCCTATATCTTGAAGCGTTCTTTTTGTTCAATAACATCTGTAACTATGCAATTTTTACTATGGTGTCAGACCATATCTTATAGTATGATGTGTTCTTTTGAGTCGAACTAAAATTGAATTGAACTTAAAATTTTAACTTGATTCAAATAGAAGAGCTGATTTATCAAATTTAAATTTGTGACTTTCCAATCAAAAAAAATTTAAATTTGTGACTTAATTCAAGTATTTGACTTTTTTTTTGATGAGAGACTACAATACACAAAACGCAAGGAAACAATTACACAGAGCCAACTAAACAATAAGGAATGGCATCAACTCGATTCCACACCCATTGCTCCAAACTCGCCTTGCAAGCTAACTGATCCGCAGCGTGATTAGATTCTCTAGAAGCAAACTGAACTGTCCACCCAGAATATAAGCCCAGAAGGCTAAGAGTTGAATGCAGCCATGAATAACATCACTCCCCAACTCCTGAACCAATTGAAATAGCTCTATACACTTCCATGCTTCTCTTCAAGGTTCTTCCTTGCACCTCTCCTGAGCAAAAGCAGTGCCTAGCTTGCTCCGCCCAAGCCCAAAGCACCACTCGCAAGTGATCTCTCGCCACCATACCAATTCCTGCTCCTCTAGTATTTTCAATCCAAGATCCATCTATATTTATCTTAATGCCCCCTTCCCCTGGGGGAGACCAAGCACCAACAAGACAAATGTTTTGAAGAAGATTTGGACAAAAAGAGAAGCCATGCATCTTTAGCATACTTCTGGCGATGATACCAGCTCTTTTAGCGCACCAACTCTCCTCATCATGCCAGACCCTGTTCCTGTTCTTCCAACGCACCCAAGCTGTCACCATCACGATCCTATGCATCTCCTCCGAGCAAGATTTGTAGCAGTTCCAAAGCCAATCAGCCGGGATGGCACCACCTCTTGAAAGAAGCGCTGAGTCCACTCCAAGTTCACTGAATACCGCCTTCGCCCACCAACAATCTCTAACCACATGTAAGGCAGTCTCCTCCCGAAAGCCGCGAAGTTTACATGTATGGTCAATCGGCACTCCCCTTTTCCTCAGGTTCAAGGCATCTGGCAAGCTATTATGATACAGCCTCCACCAGAAAACCTTGATCTTATTAGGAACTTTACTGGACCATACCTTCTTCCAAAAATTGTGACTCTTCTAATAGTCTGATTGTTCTCCCCTGACCACTCCTCTGCTTGCATTCCTGGCTTTAATTATATCATATGCTAACTTAACCGTGAAGACTCCATTGATAGAGTGCTTCCACCTGCAGGTGACTCCATCCTCCTCCCACCAAATTCCATCCAAGAAAATATTAATTCCTTTCATGACTCCTCTCTATATATGAGAAGGAGAAGAACCCAGCCTAGCATTAAGAATGCCTCTGTTACTACAATACTTTGCCAACAGGATCTGCGACATTAGCAGGTGCGGAAACTTCACCACTCTCCATGCTACTTTCATAAGCATAGCCTCATTAAAAAAACTTCGATTTTTGAAACCCAAGCCTCCTTCACATTTCTTTATCTGCAATGTGTCCCGACTTAACCAACTTATCCCCTTCGATCCTTCCATATTGCACTAGAAATGTTGAATAAGTCTAGCCATTTCAGAAATGATTGTTCTGGGGAATAAGTAAACTGGAATCATATAGACTGGCATAGCCTGAATCACAACTTTAATCAGGACCTCTCTTCCTGCTGCTAACTGAAGCTTACTCTTCCAATCTTTTACCTTTCTCCAAATTTTCTCCACAATGCTTCAACAGATTTCAGTCTTTCTTTGTCCCATCATCAGAGGAAGACCAAGATATCGAGAATGGTAGGAAACTTGCATCACCCCAAAAGCATTGCATACCCTAACTCTGACATCTGCTGGTGTATTTTTGCTGAAGCAAATCTCTGATTTTTCGTAATTAATTCTCTGGATAGAAACTGCTTCATATTGATTGAGAATACCTTTGAGGGCAACAGCTTCTGCATCACCCACCTTTATGAAAAAAATTGAATCATCCGCAAACAGCAGGTGGGTAACCACTGGAGCATTTCTACACATTTGCACTCCGTTGAGCTGGTTTCTATCTACAACCTTCTGAAGTTTAGCACTCAATAATTCAGTACAAAACAGGAACAAATAGGGGGAGAGAGGATCTCCTTGCCTTAACCCTCTTCACGGCTTAATAACAGAGAATACTTTATCATTTACTTTAACTAAATATGTCACTGAACAAACACATTTCATAATTCTATCAACCCACATAACTGCAAACCCCATTTTCAGCAATAGCTTTTTCAGAAATTCCCACTCCACACGATCATAAGCTTTACTCATATCCACTTTAACAGATGCATAAAATCTCTTATCATCTCTAAGGATTTTCATGAAGTGTGATAACTCATGAGCCACAACAAAATTATCAGTAATAATGTGACCTTTGATAAAAGCACTCTGAAAGGGAGAGATTACCTGGTCCAGTATAGGTTGCAATCTCGATGCGAGAATTTTTGTAATAATCTCGACAGTAACCGTGCAAAGACTTATTGGCCTCCAATCCTCCATCCTCTCCGCATCCTTCTTTTTTGGAATGAGGTAATCAAAGTTCTGTTAATAGTTTCATCTAACAGACCCTCAGCCCAAAACACATTGACTTTTCGGATGACACTATCCTTGATCTTCTCCCAAAACCTTTGATAAGACACTGCAGGGAATCCATCGATGCCCGGAGCTTTCAAGGGGCCCAGAGAAAAAACCGCCTTCTTAATCTCCTCTTCCGAAATATCCCTTAATAACATTTCATTCATCTCTTCAGATATACATGGAGTGATATTCCTCAGTTCCTCATCAACATCTCTTGCTTCACGGGGAATAGTTGCCTGGATAATGTTGGAGAAATATCATGTGACAATGTCCATGATCATATCCTCACCTTCCTGCAGAACTCCTTGTGAATCTTTCAACTTAGTGATCCAGTTCATCTGAATTCTGTGGGTTGCCTTGTCATGGAAATTTTTTGTATTTCTATCACCTTGCTCCGTCCATAAAGTTCTGGACCTTTGCATCCATAGGGTTTCCTCTCTACCTAACCACCAATCCAGCTCCTCACACAAATATTTCTCCTTCTCAATTATCTTCTGGTTCCTGTCCTCCTTTCTAATCTCTTCAAGTTCCCCCTTCAAGGATTTAATTCTCTTTTGAACATTGCCAAAAGATGACGAGTTCCAGGATTTAAGTTTTTGTTTACAAAGCTTTAGCTTGTGAGACCACCTATCACTTAATCTATTTGTGCCATTCCAAAAATCCTCCATCATACTAGAAAAATCTGCGTGATCAAACCACATAGCCTCGAACCTGAACAATTTCTTCCTTTTCATCATGCACCTATTTTCTGTGTCCAAGACCAGTAGTTGGTGATTTGAGGAATGTAATTCAACATCTCTCACCATGGCTCTCGGAAGCATCCTTCTCCAGTCAGAGTTCACTACTTCTTTATCAAGTCTGGCCCGAACCTCTGCCTCGCCATCTCTTCGGTTGGAAAAATTAAAAGGGTAACCTAAGAATCCTAGATCTGTCAAGCTGCAATCAACTAAAACAGACCTGAAATTTTCCATTTGCCAATTTTGTCTACCTCTACCCCCTAAACTTCTGAAGAACATATCACTTCATTAAAATCACCTATAACTATCCAAGGAGGGCCCCTGACCTTGCTCAACCGTCTGAGAAGGTTCCATCCGTTAACCCTATTGCTGACCACTGGCTCACCGTAAAATAGAGTTAGGCGAAACTCCTCCTGACATCTGACCACATCATCTATGTGATTTCTAGAATAACTCAATATTCTAACATCCAAGCCATCCTCCCACAACATGGCAAGCCCTCCCGACAAACCCCTACACCCTACCAGGAAATAGCTGTGAAACCCTAGCTTCCACTTAATCCAATCTCTATCTGCTTCTCTCTTTTTTGTTTCCATCAAGCATACTATTTTGGGAGAGTACACCCTAATTGCGTCTCTTAGGGCTCAAACTGTATGAGGCCTGCCCAAGCCTCGACAGTTCCAACTGAACAGCTTCATTGCCCCCGGCGGGGCTGGTGTCCAGCCTCCGCTGATATTCCTCCATAAATGGTGTTTGTAAAAGTCTCACAAACCTCCTTCAAGAGTTTCTCCCCAGGATTGTAAGGATGAAAACGAATTCTTGATTTGCTGAGACTTCCTTCCTCTATTTCCATCCGTCTACCCCTCTTACTTGGGAGCTTATTGGGCCACCCACTTGCCTGACCCATCAAGACCCTCCTATCAAATCCTTGCAAATAAGGCCCATATGAACGACCCAGTATTTGAGTAAGCCCCACCTCCCTCTCAGCATTCCTACTCCAACCGTCATCAATCATATCCACGTCTCTTGGAAAAGCTGAACCGCCGTCATGCTGAATAATAGCTGTCATTTCTCCAGAACCCAAGGATAACTCTGTTTTAAATGCGCAATTATCGAATGGCTTTTCTTCAGACGTCTCTACCTCGTGACGATTCATATTCCCAAGGTCTCCTGCCACCGTTTGATGGTTTTGGACCTCTCCGGCACCCGGTGGCGGGCTGTCGTCTTCATCGACATGATCTTCCTCCACTTCCACATAGCTTCTTAGCTCGGAAACCATGTCTGGAGCCCCTGCCGGCCTTTGAAAATCAGCCTTCAACCGCTTTCCATATCTCTTTTTATTAAGAGGGTAGTCAATGTCGCAGTCACAGTGATTAGATTCATGTGTTAATCGCCTGCATCTGAAACATAACACATGAAGTCTCTCATACTTATATTCAATCCATACTGGAGCTCTTTCCTCTTCCGCTAACACAACTCGGTGCAAAAAGGGCTTGTCAACTTCAATGAACACTCTAAATCTGTCCATTTTCCGTCTAGAAGCCTCTTTATTCTCATCCTGTTTCTCATCTCTTACCACCTTGCAGGCCAATCTTACTAACTCCATCGGAGTGTTGCCTTCCCTTAACTCTAACGGGATGTTGTGCACCTGCACCCAAATTCTGATCGTATTGCACACCTAATCTGTCGGCGATACCCCATTTCTCCACTTCTCCACAATAACTGCCCATCCCCCAAAAGTCCACGGGCCTCCATCCAAAACCCTACTCTGCTCTTCTTCGCTTTTGGGTTTAACCACCAACTTATTGTGTGACATTTCTCGGTAGCCAAGTTCCTCCTTGATGTTCCACGCCTTTGTAAGCACCGCCACCATTGCTGGAGCATTAAACGAGCCCCCATTACTCAGTTTCAGTACTACTGCCCACCGGTAACTCTCTTCTACTCTCTTGCGCACCTCTTTCTTCACTGTCACCGTGAGCTCCCATGTATTCTCATGGAAATAACTTCCACTTCTGATTCAGTCACACTTCTCACAAAGCAAGACGAAGAAACTAAAAGAAAATCGCACTACTCAGATTACAAAAGAAAGGAGCTAAAATAAAGCTAAGCTGAAACTCAGGCTCTCAATCTAGAGAGAATTCTAGGGTTTTATGTATCACACTGGGATAAGTGGTATAACTATTTCCATCATAAATGCATGACCATTTGTGAAATCACACTACTATTTTTTAAAGAATTTCTGAGGGCATGAAATTGGTAGAACTTCACCGGAAATCATTGAATTTCCGACTAGATTCCGTCGCTGATGGCGGTGACGACCTTTTTTCCTTTAAAAATAAATTATTGTCAAATTTCTGTCGACAATTTCCGTCAACGTTACATCAACATTCTGTCGCACTTTCAATCATTGTCACTTTGGTGCAAGTCCAGTACCCATCCGTAGGAGATATTCTGTCTTGTTGTTTCCGCAATATGTGTTTTCGGCCACATTCTGGCACCGTCAGAATTTTGTGTTTTTTACGCAATGCCTAATTTTGTCGGTTCTCCGACTAAAGTTTGGTAACAAGATTTTCTCGCATGTTTTGTTGAAATTCCGACAACAAAGGTTTCCGTCGACCATCCATCATTCTTTCGTCAACTTCTGGTTTCGTCGGTATTCCTACCAATTTCCGATGGGCGATATTTACAGCATTGTTCCGTGAAAACTTTGGCAGCTCTATTTTTTGTTGATTTTCAGTCGAGGTCCCGTTCACTTCCAGTTCCGTTCACTTCCAACTCCAGCAGAAGCTTTTTTCGTCCACACGCTATCGAAGCATTATTCCGTTCAAATTCTGCCGCATTTGCGTCACCTTTGAAAATTAATTTTTGAATTTATTCGTATCTACTATTTTGGGGAAAAATTAAATTTAAACAAATTTTGAAAATTGTTTTGTTTTATAAAAAACTGATTATTGGGGAAATTAAATGTATGATAATGAAATTCACAACTAAACTGAAATAATCTACTAGCCGCAGTTTTCATCGTTCTGGTTCTGGCTGTGACGTCCTCTGCGGTTGACTTTGTTTCGGCTCTGGCTGGGAGGCGACGAGGAGGGTTTCCTATCGCAAAGATCCTCATCATGTAGGATTGCATCTGCATCATTCACTGCACGCATTCCTTCATGTTTCTGATCTCGGTGACGGATGCACAGTCGTCGTGTGCAAAAGTCAAGAATATATTTATAAATCCGCTACTCGCGACTTCACTACTGGGTAGAAAGTGGTAAGTAGGGGGGGTCAAACCCAAGGGAATTAGGGGGATAGTTGTTCTTTGAGGAATGTACTGAAAGGGAGCGTGATTTTCGGTGGATTGTGGTTTTAGCGATGAAAAGTGAGTGGTTGGTTGTTGGTTTTAGTTTTAGTACAGGAAAGTAAGTGGGTTGGTCGTGATTTTAGTGCAGAAAGTAAAGTACTGAAAGTAATTGCTTGAAAAAGAAGACTTACAGAGAGTGTGTTGCTTGAAGGGCAAGTCTTGCGAAAGGTAAGCAGTTGATATTTAGACTGAATGTAAAGTGCAGGTGATGTTTTAAGTTAAGGAAAGTATTCGGTTTTTGGGGCCTTGTATCATAGTCTGTTTATCATTGACCTCTAATGATCATACTAAGTATTCAAAAGTGTATCAAGGTCATTCCAAGCACTTGATTTGCCACACTGTCTAGTCCATTCCAAGACATAGAGCACTTGTTCTATTTAGACTAACACCCCATTCCAAGGTATATTAGCCTTGTGAGCATCCATTTGATCAATCATTCCCGATCAACCAAATGATGTTTTAAAGAGGTCAAACTTCTCAGATAAGCTTTGCCATTCCAAGCATCCACTTATTCGAGTATGTTTACGACCCCCACGAAAGAGTTTTGCCATTCCAAGCATCCACTCAACCTTGGAAGTTCTAACCTAATATGTGGCACATAGAACAAGTTTTGAACACATAGAGGCATTAAGAGTATGGCCTAAAACATTTTATGACACAAGTATACCCCTTCAACTGAATGAAGGGTTTAGCTACGAATATCCATAGAGGTGGATATCATAGCTAAGTACTTGAAGGTTTTCGAAAGACAGTAAAGTAAAGGGAGAATACTCAAGAACCAACAGGAGTAAACTCAAGAACAACTAGAATACTCAAGAACCAACAGGAGTATTATAGATTTAAAACAAGTGTTTACAAGAGTAGTACCCAAAATCTAGAGAGAAGCTAGAGCTTTGTGATGGATGATGTTTTGAAATGAGGATTTTTGGATGATTTACAAAGGGAAGGGATGAGTTCTATTTATAGCCAAGGGAAGGATCTAGATCACAACACATGGCACAAAATGGGAGGAGAAGCTCTCAAAGCCGCCGGCCCATGTGGCTTTTCTCCCTAAAGCCGCCGGTGGTGAGTCACCAAGGAGGAAGAGCCGCCGGCTAGGTGGAGGAGAGAAGAGAGTTTGTGTGATTTTGTGATTTTTTCCAAAAGCCATCGGGTTCTTTCAGCTCCGGACTGACTCTGGTTGCTCTTCGGCTGGACTTGTTTTGAGTGATTCCATGTCAGGTTCATGAGATTTGTAGAGTCGGAGTCTGGTCGTGACTTGGAATGACTCGTAATTCATTTTTAGCTTAAAACTCCTCCTTAGCCTGTATTCTCTCTAGACTTCAAAATACCCTGTAGATAAATATCGGAACTAACAAGCAAAAGTTAAATAGACAAAGAGTCTAATTTGGTGGGTTTAACTGTGTTTATGATTCATACAATTATGGTCCATCACTCGGCCTCCTGCCAGAACAAGGAGTTACAAATCTCATCAATGAACTCTAAGCGCGGCCTCATCTCCTGGACCTGGGAGAAACTCGTCCGCTGGAGGAGCCCTTGATCTCGGGGAAGTCGCGTTGGATTAGGTGCCAGTCGAGGCTCATACAGATACGAGATTCCAGACCTCGGGTTAACTCCCATGACAGTCACAGAAGTCTCCACCGGCTCCTCCTCCGGTACCCTTTCCTCTCTCTCATGTTTGCTTAGGACCACCGCTTCAACATCCCCGAACTCTTTCAGAACATATTTCAAATAACACGAAATGTTGAGTTAGCCATGGAAACGACAATTAGTATAAAACAAACTAACAAATTAAATGTATTAACAAATTAAAGGTAATAAGAAAATTAAATTATTCATAACATACCCTTTTCTCCTCCGCGCCAGGTTTCATGTACGTGTCATCCTTACGCTTGAATTTCTTGTCAAACATGTTTATCGACAACACTTGCCTGTTAAATGTCTTCCCCTGCACATAAGTGATAAATGTGGTATATTAAATGATATTAAAAATGAAAATATTTTTTTAAATATGTATTATCATCTTCACCTTGTGATAGTGTGCTGGCCTCAAGCCAAAGACGTGCAGGACTGGTCCGTTTCTGGAATGCTAGGCCAAGTAATTTTGTTTGTTCCTTGCACTGCGGGCTTTGAACGTTTCGCCATGTCGAACTGAGTTGCTTCTGCAACCTTGTGATCCTTCGTCAACCATTTTGGGCCTTTATAGTCTTCCCATTCGCATGTTGTTCCAGGCATTCAGGAGAATCTTAGCTGCCTTCTATCTGAAGCTGGCTTCGATTTGGTCGTTATTGTGGATAGAATCCCAGCGGTACAGGCTCTGCATGTAGGCAACATAATTGCGTTAAGAAGATTGTACTATCTCCCAACATTATCAAATGGTAACACTTTTTACCTTAAAGTATTGAAACCACCTCACTGGGGCGTCTGGATCACACTTCTCAAGCGTCGTCTAACCAACCTTAAAACCGGGATCAATACATTGCAGCCCAATATTTTTAATAGAGGATGTCAGGTCGAAGCTGTAAATAATCCAAGTTAAACAATCTAATTTTGGTTATTAAAATGGGTTAAACAAATATGAAAAACATAAATAATATAAGTACTATTTTTGGTTATAGTACTCACTTTTCATCCCTAGCTGGAACAATCTAAGGCTGTCGCTAATCCTTCGATATCAAACTCAACAGTGTCTCCTCATCGAGTCCACCACCGGCCGAAGTCTCTCCTCTAACGAACTTTGCCGGAGGTCTGTCATCATCATCATCATCTGATAATGGTTGTCCGTTCTAGGGATCGAAAAATAGTGTTTGTCCCCTAGAGCTGCTAGGGTCGGCTCTCACATCACCCTGTCCATTGTGATGGGAGTCCTCCATGAACGACTCGTGATTGAAATTCACATGTTCTTTCAAGGTGTACTCATTAACCTCTGCGAAGTTCCTGTCCTCATCCATCGGGAGAGCGAAAGGCACCGCTACAAGCATGGAAGGCCTGTACACGTCTGGGGGATGACGTTTGTCCATGGTGGAGGATGGTCTGTTGGCTGTTTTGGCACAACTGCCTTAGTGCATGCATGTCAATGAGACTGGGCTGCGAAGCACTCCTGGAACCGCTAATTGTATTGGTGTTGCGCTTGCCGGATACATTACGTTTTAGTGGTGCAATATAGCCTACAAAGAATTGAAGTCGCATTTTTATGTTACATAACATTTTGCGGGCATGTAACATTTAAAAAATAGTGGCAAAATTATATACAATTTTGATAACTTTAGCAATTTGTCAACATAATTTTTCCAAAAAAAGACCACAAAAAAAACCAAACTCACCGAGTTAACTAAGTTAGTCAAGGTCGGCAGGTCAACCCTCTGGAACTCGTTTTCTGGCAGCGGTCGCCGGCGACATTCCAGCCAGTTCCGGTTGATGCCATAAATCACAAAAATGTTTGTTTTTCGTTAGAATCTAATGAACAATGCAATGACACCCATATGCATCGATTAAATTTTTTTTATTACGAAAAACACAACGATAATCTGTGCAATTCACAGATCTTATTCAACCAAAATTTATTTCCCCTAAACAAACAAAGAAACGGACGACATATACCTATTGGATTGGGTTGATTTCGGTTGCAAATGGGTAGATTCATGTCGGAGAGGGTCGGAAATCGCTTTGGATCTGAAATTTGTGTGTCGAACGAAGAAGAGGGAGAAGCTAATTCATTTTTTCTTTCAACATTCCGTCACAATTCTAGTGTTTTATTTAATATTCATTTCATTATTTCCGTCACTAATCCATTGGCTTATTTAATTATAGTTTTAGTTTTTTTTTTCTCAAAATTCCGTCACTAATCTGTTACCTCATTTAACTTTGAATTTAGTATTTCCGCGAACATTCCATCACTATTCAGCTGTGTTGTTTAATTCTTAATTTAGTAATTAATTTTTAAGTAGTTTGGATAAATAGTTTTATTTCGGTTGACAATCCGCCTGCAAAGATAGTCATTTTTGTAATACAACTTACAATCATAAAAACTTTGATTAGTTTGGATAACAATGAATTCATGGAATAACAATAAACCTTATCACTTTGCGTTACATGTTAGTTCGGAAATATAAATTTGACGGATCATTTATTAAAAACATTGTAAACTTGACTCCGGAACAATTTTACGGCCGGATTGCCCATGACAATCGTGCAATCATGCCCCTAATGAGCATATGGTATCCATCAGTGATAATCCGATTGCATCTGCTGATAAAATTATGGCCGACGCAGCTCTCTTGTTGTGGATCCCAAGTTGATATACGCTACAAGGAAATCATATTTATGTGTCGTTAACGACGGTCCTCAATATACAAAAATATGAATTAATGAAGTTTGATGATTTAGGTATTTTTACCCAAAACTCCTCGTACCAAGTACCTTAGCGTTTTCTGGGATCATGCTTCATGATGTCCATGTCGCATCCCAGTACTTCGGGAGGCATTGCCTTGCAATCCTCATTTGAATTTGGGATATGGTTCAAAACTGTTATAAAATTAGGGATCAAATATTTGGTGGATTTCAAAAAATGAGCAAATATCAGTTTAATAATATTTTACCCATCGCTTCTAACGGGTGTTATGTGCACTCTAGGATCCAAAAAAATTACGATTGATCAATCGTCTAATCACCCGATTTCCCAAACTTTCATATTATAATATCTAATATGTTTGATGTTAGAGATAATATATGAATAAGGATGAAGAAAATATATTTCTGTGGAATATGGTTCAATTTAGGTAAAATTGAATTTTATACGACAACTTAAAACTGAAATGGTTCGTTGATTTGACATTTTTAACGAAGAGCAGTAATTATGATTTTAAGCGAGTTGATACAAATTTAATGCATCATATTAACTCATAATTATATAAAAATAATTAGAGTGCGGTTCAGGTAAAAATTACTATTACATATGAAAACTAAAAATTGGATTTCAAGCTGACACATGTCCAATTTTGTCGAAATTTCGGATACAATACGGTGGGGCATTATGGTCATTTCACATATCTCAAAATGATCAGACTTAACTTGAAATGATCGAACTAAATAATCAGACTTAAAACAGCAATATCCAAACTTAAACAGCAATGATCAGACTTAACTTGAAATGATCGAACTAAATAATCAGACTTAAAACAGCAATATCCAAACTTAAACAGCAATGATCAGACTTAAAACAGCAATGATCAGATTTAAACAACAATAATCAGACTTAAACAGCAATGATCAGACTTAAACAACCACTACTACAAACGATGCATTATGCATCGGTTCACAAAATAGCATTATGCATCGGTTCACAAAATAGCATTATGCATTGGTTAGCATTTATGCAACGGTTTTTAGAAACACCGATGCATAAGGTTCATATTATGCATCGGTTCCGGCTGAACCGATGCATAATGTTATCCTTATGCATCGGTTCCAAATAACCGTTGCATAATGTTATTCTTATGCATCGGTTCATGAAAAACCGTTGCATAATGTTATCCTTATGCATCCGTTCATGAAAAACCGATGCATAAGGCAAACCTTTACGCATCGGTTTTGTCTGAACCGATGCATAAGATCAATTAAAAATTAGGTTTTCCCTCGCTTCGATTTCATTCTCATGAATCGCTTGCTCCTCCGTCTCTCGAATTTGATTTCGCTCCGCTTGACATCTTTGCTATGACGAAACCGACGCCGCTTGACATCTTTGCTCTGACGACTCCGACGCCGCTCAATTTTGCTTTGTTAGACACCGACGACTCCGAATTCGATTTCGCTCCGACTGTTAGACTCTGTCAAATTTGCTTCGGTCGACATCTTCGCTCGGCAGTCATGGTTTAGGTATTAATCTCTATTTAGGATTTGTGTTGCGATCATTGTTTTATAGTTTGGTGTTTAAAGATGAAGCGGATGGCAGTGGACTGTCCCATTGTTATGTTGGGAATTGTTTTGGGCATATGATGGACTTAGAGCATGTTTCTTTGCATATCAAGGAATTGCATAGCAGGGACTGTGCCATTGTTATTTGATGTTGAAGCATGTTTCTTTGCTTATATGTCTAATAACATGTAATACGCATTTATAGTAACATGGTGTTGAATCCGTTTGTTCTTTATTTCTAACTTGTATTCGTTAACTACTTGTAGTCATTGTTAGTCAATTTGCAAGAGAAAGCTTCTCCTCCAACTTGAATTTGTTGGTGAACACTTAACATTTGCGATCTACATCCTCTTCCCTTTGGTTGTTCTTCGCTTCTTCAATTCCTGGTATTTGATGGTTATCAATCTTTCTTATTTTCCTATGAACATCGAGATTTGAATTTATTTTTCATTGTTTACTAATTTGTTCTTGTTGTTTATAGCTCTAGTCCGTACTGCTTGTTGCACACCCACCATTAAGATTCTTCTTCGCGAGCTTCTATTCTAAGGTAAACTGCACAATTAAACTAATTCACTACTTATGTTTCCATTCATGTTGTGCACGATTTTTTGTTGTGTAACTCATTTAATACTTTCTAATTGTTGGAGTGATTGTAATTCACTCAAATGTAATTGTTTGTTGGTGTAAATAAGTAGTATGTAACTAAACTACAATTTTTTATTAGAGTTCTTGTAAGTTTTTGAGTTATGCAATATGATAATGGTAATTATATGACATTTGATGTAATCTTATTCTAACAATAATATTTACATGTTTCATATAGTGGGTGTCCGGTAATAGGTTGAGTCAGGAGTACGAAAAAGGGATTATGGATTTTTGTGCGTTTGCATCGTCTTATGCGTCTAGAAACAACATTGAACGTGTCTTTTGTCCGTGTATGGGTTGTTGGAATTACAAAAAGGTTAAACCGAAGAAGTTACATAAACACCTTTTGTTAAAGGGGATTGACCCGCGATATAAGGTGTGGTATATGCATAGCGAGGTTGAGCAAAAAAACTTTGAGACTCCACCCGTAGAAAGTTTGTCGGAGGATAATGATGATTGGGAAGACGATAATCTAATTGAGATGGTTAACAACGTCGCCAATGACTTTGTTGATACGCCGCATGTTTTGACGCCACATGAAGAGTGTTCCAAATATACAAGACTATCGGCAACGTTGAAGATGTTCAATCTTAAAGCGAAAAATGGATGGAGCAACAAGAGTTTCACTGAATTATTAGCACTGATAAAAGACATGCTTTCTGAGGGAAACACCCTACCTAACCGTACTTACGAGGATAAGAAGGTTATGTGTCCCATGGGCCTCGAGTACAAGAAAATACATGCTTGTCCCAATGATTGTATCTTGTATCGAAATAGTTTTAGTGATTTCAAAGAATGTCCAGTGTGCAAGGCTTCTCGCTACAAGTTAAACAAAGAACCAAAAGGTAAATCTAAAGACACTCCTTCGAATGTACTATAGTATCTTCCACCAATCCCCAATTTTCAAAGATTATTTGCTAACACGAAAGATTCTAATATATGCGTTGGCATGCTGAGAAACGTGTTGTTGATACGAAAATGCGACATCCTGCCGATTCATTGCAATGGGCTAAAGTAGATAACACATTCCCAGTGTTTGGAGCGGAGTCTAGAAATTTACGGCTGGGCCTTAGTACTGATGGGGTGAATCCACATGGAAATCTCAGTAGTCAACATAGTATATGTCCTGTGATTTTGGTTATCTACAATCTACCTCCTAAGTTAACCATGAAGCGTAGGTATATGATACTTTCTTTGTTGATATCGGGTCCTTGGAAACCTGGAAATGATATTCATGTATACTTGGCTCCTCTGATAGATGATTTGAAGCTTTTATGGGACGAAAGAGTACGCACATATGATGCATCGAGGAAAGAATATTTAAATATGCGTGCTATGCTAATGTGTACGATCAATGACTTCCCACCTTATGGTAACTTGTCTGGATATAGTATTAAAGGGTACAAAGGTTGTCATGTATGCGGGGAAGGGACATATGCACACCATTTAAGCAATTTTAGAAAAATGGTTTATATGGGACATCGGCGTTTCTTACCGAGACATCATCTTTATAGGCGAAAGAAAGCTGCCTTCAATGGTAAGACTGAACACGGAATAGAACCGCAACTGGCTTCTGGTGATGAAATACTTCAAAAAATTGAGAATATTACAAATCGATACGGGAAACCTCATTCGCGCAGCGAAAGTGCTCCATGGAAGAAGCGGTCAATATTTTTTGATCTCCCTTATTGGCATTCTCTTGACATCAGACATTGTATTGATATGATGCATGTTGAAAAGAATATATGTGAAAGGCTGCTTGGTACTTCATTAAACATTCCTGGAAAGACAAAAGATGGAGTTAAAGCAAGACTCGATATGCTGGAGATGAATATTCGTACCAAAATAGCACCTGAACCTCGAGGGCAGCGTACATATTTGCCGTCGTCGTGCACCACTCTCTCTAAGAGCAAGAAAACTAGTTTGTGCGGATGTCTGAGGGGAGTTAAAGTTCCATATGGGTTTTCTTCAAATATTCCCAGCTTGGTTTTAATGAAGGATCTGCAGTTGAATGATTTAAAATCTCATGACTGTCATACATTGATGCAACAACTCCTGCCTATTGAAATCAGAGGTATATTGTCTCCCAAAGTAAGGGCAGCTGTAGAAAGACTTTGTGTCATTTTTTGCTCTTTATGTGCTAAGGTTATTGAAACATCAGAGCTTGATGGACTTCAGGAGCAGATAGTTGTTACACTTTGCCAACTAGAGATTTTTTCCCTCCCAATTTTTTTGATATAATAGTGCATTTTACTGTTCATTTGGTGCGTGAGCTTCGAATTCTTGGACCAGTTCATATGAGATGGATGTATCCTTTTGAGAGGTATATGAAGGTTCTAAAGAGCTATGTGAGGAATAGACAAAGTCCCGAAGGATGTATAGTGCAAGGATACATAGTTGAAGAGGCTGTTGAATTTTGCACTAACTTTTTGGGAAATACAACTGCGGTTGGTGTTCCAAGGCCACGCCATTTTGATCAATTTATGGGAAAAGGCACAAGTGGACATCAACTGATGCCTCAGTCATTTGATGAGTTAACGAAAGCTCATTTTTATGTCCTGCAACATATACTTGAAATAACGCCTTTCATCGTGGATCACATAAACATATTGAGGAGTACATACCGAGGAAAATCTGAGCAGTGGTTGCAAAAAGAACACAGTTGGTCATTTTGTAATTGGCTAAGGAGTAATGAGGTTTTAAATAATCAGACCAACTCTAAAGAAGAATCTGATGACTTGGTGAAATGGCTTATGGCAAGCCCAAGACCTATTGTACAAACGTGGAAAGCTTATGATATTAACGAATTTTGTTTTCAAACAAAAGAACAAGATGAGCATACCGTCGTGCAAAATAGTGGTGTCACACTTGTTGCCGAAACCACTCATGTTTCTAACGCAAGGGATCGGAATCCAATATCTGTCCCTATTAATTATTTTGGGTTTATCCAAGAAATATAGGAGTTGGATTACGTAAAGTTTCGAGTACCCATTTTTAAATGTAAATGGGTTAACAATTCAGCGGTTCATATCGATGAATTTTGAATGACATTTGTTTATTTTCGAAGAGAGGGATATAAGGATGAGACATTCATTATGGCCGAACAAGCAAGACAAGTATTTTACGTCAAAGACCCTTCAAACAACAATCAGTATGTTGTGATAAATGGAAAACAACAAGTAATCAGTGGTACATCTGAAGAGATGGCTGAGAATTGCCTACCCGTTTGTACGACAGTTCCAGTGGACAACGATGACAGCGAAGTTGATGATGAAATACAGTTTCAAGAAGATCATGGCGAAGGAATATGGATTGATAAAGAAACTTAATTTGTGTGTATGTTGTATATGCTACTTATTTCGTTATCACACGTCATTTTATTTGTTTAATAATCGTGTTCATTTAGGTATTCATTTATTAATGTGTTTAATCTGACATTTAATGTGACTCCTTTATAGAATCATGGCTAACAGCAGCAGTGGGGAGGATGACTACTGTGCCTCTTCCCGCACACCGAGACACAAGCTTGTGTCAGATTACCCTTAAGAAAGGTCCTATATACATGGCGAAGTTGATTAAGCAACACACAGTAGCTGGTACCAAGATCACGATCAACTTCGATAGTAAGGGTAATCCGAAAGGGAAGAAGGGAGACACTTGGAGGAGCTTCTTGGGTATGGTATCTCGTTCTCAAATTCCTATCACCTACAATGATTGGAGGAAAGTTCCTGACCATTATAAGGAAACTTTGTGGAGAGATGCAACTGTAAGTTTTTCTTTAATTGAAACTTATACTTGTTTGTGATGTTGATTATTTTTTGTATTAATTATAACTTGTTATATGTCTCTTTAGGTAATTTTTGAGGGATGCGAGCCGCATAAAAAACATGAGTTGAAGGTCGCTGGTAGCACGTGGAAGAATTTCACTTCAAGACTGGCAAAAGATTACATCCACGGTGACAAGGCAAATGAAGATCCTTTGGTTGAGTATAAGTATCTTGACAAAGAGACCTGGATGATATTTAAGGAGCAGAGGCTCTCTGAAAATGCTATGAAGTTAAGAGAGACTAACCTAGAGCTTGTTAAGAAGAATGTATATGCGCACATCCTTGATCGAGGAGGCTACAGAAAACTTGAAGATAAATTGACAACTAAGAAAATAGCTGAGTTATTTGCGCAAGGCGCAATTGAAGAGGTGCAGTCGTCTAATGTCACTATAGAGAGACATGAGATGTGGAAGAGGGGACGAAAAATGAAAAACGACGAGTTCGTCACCGAGGCATCCCAATGAGTGGCAACAAAGATTGTAAGTTATTTCTTATGTCAATTTCAATAGTTAATATCATACACTAACTTTTGGTATTTAATGATTGTTAATAGGATGACTTAGTGGAAAGATCCTCTCAAGGACAGTTCTCGTCTCAGAATTGAAGACATGACATATTGACTGAGGCGATTGGGACGCCCGAGCCCAAAGGACGTACCTGAGGAGTTAGGTCACACATTCCGTGGAAGGTTGGGTTGCCGATCTCCACCTCCTCGGGTGTCACACCCAGTTCAAGCTAGTAATATTTGGTTAGATGCGTCCGATCACTTCAGCCATCACTGTCCCATTGATTCAGACCCGTGGAAGAACATACTAGAGGTACATTTACAATTATTAAATTTATTATTTATGTTGGTTAAATGTATGTAATACTTTTTGTGTTGGTTTACAAATTATTACTTCTACTTCTAACAGGGTGTCCTGAAGAGCCTATTATACATCGAGGGGCAACTTGAAGGTGAAAAATAGCTTGTGGCTATCAGTTGAGTCGTAAATGGCCATTTTGTTAACTTTCGAGCAATACCCGAAGATAACATGAAAGTGAAGGTCGATATAATACTTTACCAAGGTCGAGGTGCAGCATTGCCAACACCCCATCCAAAGCACTCGAATGTTCTAGCTGCAGTTCACCATCACGTGGCATGGCCGAAAGACTTGGTCGTTGTCAATAAAAGGGTGAGATAATCGAAGATTATAACTTCATTTGCTTCATTGTGTTATATTCGACATAAAATAAGATATTTAATCTTGACGGAAATTTAACATGCAGGCATATGACATACACTTATACGAGTCTTTGCCACTTCCTGGCGATGATTATGTAGATGAAATGTCCATGGACTGTCGACTTCTACGTGAAGTGTGGAACAACCTGAGTAGAGATACGATTGCAGTACACGTCAACGCTGAGGTGTTCGGTGACGACTACGATATTGTAGTGGGTGAAGAGGAAGTCACGGATCTATTAAGTTAAAAGTGTTGGGGAACTCAACATCTGAGTTATATATATGGTAATATTTATATTTTTAATCATTTTTTGCAACTAGTCTAACTAACACAAGTTTTTACTTTGCAGTTATTTACACGATCAGATGCTTCGTTCGGATATTAAGTTTGGTTTTTTTATTCCGTCTTTAATAACCCCAACCATGGAGAAAAACGAGAGATTGGCGACGTTTGTAGGAAGATTGAATATGCCAGACAAAGACCAACTTTTTTGCTACTTCCTCCCATATGTTGATCACATATTGTGAGTTCATCACTTATTTTATAAGTTGTTAACTTCTGTTCTGAACACATTTGTTTTTAAGTTAGTGGGTTTTTTTAGGTGCCATTGGATGTTATGCGTCATCTTTCCGAGACAACATAAAGTTTTTTGGCTTGATTCATCGACAGAAGAGAAGGATATAAACCCTGATGCAAAAGAGTTGGTGGAGACGTAAGTTTAGAAATTACTTTTATCTTATAACTTGCATTGAAAGTCACTAATTACATTAAAGTGTTTGTTTTAGGGGATTAAATCGATACTACCAAGGATGTGTACCGATGAGTACACGTAAAGTAGAGTGGAAGATAGTTATGGTATTCACACATTAGACATTTTTATTAAATATTTTTTTACATTTATAAAGTATGTCAACTGAGATTCTTGATCGTGCAGTGTCCAAGACAATCACCTGGCCATTTATGTGGTTATTATGTCCTTCGATATATTCGGGACATTATAGCATTTGTACGGGCTAATAATGGTGCGGAGGTTTAAGACCTTAACCAAGTGAGCTTTTTAGAGATATATATACATATGTTATTCATTTAACTGTTTAATCAATAAAAATATGTGTATTTATAATTTTTTGTTCATTTAATCGTTTTCACTCTTTAATTGTTGATTTAGTTCTCTTGTTTTTATATAGTGTTTTTCCAATGGAGTAGTCATACGAACATGACAAGATTCTTGAAGTGCGGAATGAAATCTCCAGCTACCTACGTGAGTATGTGACCAATCATTTTGCGGTATAGGATATTAACTTAGACACTGTTGTTATCTAATATTTTGTGGCATATTGTCAATTGTACCAAAGACAAATATGTGTATGAATGATTGTATTGCAGAATCAGTGAAATGATGTTCTGAATGTAAGCTGCATTGTATTTAAAAATTGGAACAGCAGGGTATATTTTTGATGTTTAATTTCAGGTGGATTTGAGCTTTTGTAAAGCTAAATCTGCCAGTTTTTTTGAATGATTATGCATCGGTTTTTGAAGAAACCGTTGCATTATGTTCAGATCTTATGCAACGGTTTCTTCAAAAAAACCGTTGCATAAATGTGCAGACATTATGCAACGGTTGATTATGCATCGGTTTGGGAATCGATGCATAATGTTAAAAAAACCGACGCATAATGCATCGTTTGTAGTAGTGAACAATGATCAGACTTAAACATCAATGATCAGACTTAACTTGGAATGATCAGACTTAAAAATCAGACTTAAAACATCAATATCCAAACTTAAACAGCAATGATGAGACTTAATAATTAGACTTAAAACAGCAATATCCAGACTTAATCAAAAATGATGAGACTTAAACAGCAATGATGAGACTTAAACATCAATGATCAGACTTAACTTGGAATGATCAGACTTAATAATCAGACTTAAAACAACAATATCCAGACTTAAACAGTAATGATCAGACTTAAACAACAATAATCAAACTTAAACAGTAATGATCAGGCTTAACTTGGAATGAACAGACTTAAAACAGCAATATCCAGACTTAAACAAACAATGATCAGCTTAAAATAGCAAATATCCAGACTTAAACTGCAATATCCAGACTTAAAACATCAATATCTAGACTTAACATCAATATCGAGACTTAAACAGCAGTATGCAGACTTAAAACAACAAATATCCAGACTTAAGTTAAGTTTGCATATTACTTTATCAATTTTTAAGACGATTATACCCTCGCATCTGTTATGTATTTTTAAATAAGTCCGTTTTAATTTTTTTGATTTACAAAAAGCAACCTGAATTACGATTGATCGAAATATACACGTGGCAATATTTTATTGAATTTTTAATTTTTATTTATAATTGTTGTTTGTATTTGATGCGTTTCCAAATAACTAAATGTTACTATTGTGAAATCGTGATGTACTGGTGCGAATTACGATTTTGTTACCTAATTAGTTGTTTGCACTACTAAAACTATATGTTTTGATCTCATGAACTATACGTTTAATCACACGAACTAATTTTTTTTATATTTCACGAACTATACGTTTACTACCAAGAACTATAATATTAAAGTTACAAACTACAGCATCAAGAACATAATATAACAGATATTAAACCCACGAATTATTGTTTGAAACTCACGAAATACGTGAATTGATATCCAAACAAAAAATTACATCGTGGATATATATTTCAAAAAATAAACCAAACAATAAATCACATTCAATTGGATCATGAGAATTCAACTTACTCATTTCTTTTTTCATACAGAAGGAATTGATATCCTAGTAGGGTTTCCAAAATTTGCACGTATATATATTTCTTTAAAATTATTAAATTAAGGGAACCTTATTTAACGTGTTTTTATCGATAAAATAATTCAAATACAATGACAAAGGTACCCTTTTATAAAAAATCAAATTTGAATTTGAATTATGAATATGTATGGGTCGTAGGATAAGAGAAAAGATCACATGAGAAGTGTATGTTACAGTGAGAAATGAGAATAGATCTGAACCACACATTAAATCAAATGTATGGCTAATATTAAACCAAATATTCTTCGTAATTAATAATTAAAATCAGATTTAATACTGCATTAAGAGAAATCTCGATACCAAATTAAAATTAGTAAACCATAATTTCGATAATTTCGGGGCACGATTGACAAACACTCGACGAACTACGTGGGTATGAGTAACTTTTCAGTAAATTTTGAAATCTAGCTGATTGATTTGTATGAGTAGCTTCAGTTTTTGCCCTAGATTGCCGTGGGTAGTCCTGTGCTTTAATTTGATATTTGGTTTACAGCTTGGAATGAAAAGAGTTTGCTGAGTTGAACACTCGGAGAAGATAAGAGTTTACATCTCAATTAGCTGATTCATTTCAATTGGAATGAAAAGAGTTTACATCTCAATTGGTAATTACAATATGATTGAATTTGCTGAGTTCTTTAACGGGCATGTTTTTGTCCTTCTTACCTCATGCAAGTTGTTAATGACCTGATCTTTCTCCTTCTTAGACCCCGAGGACATCGAGTTTCTTGAAAAGAAGATTATGAGAAGATGGACAATCTGATTCTTTGAGGGTGAATAATGATTCACTGTTCATTCTGTCGGAGTAAAGTTTGAGGATTTAGTGAAGCCAAATGTCTTGGGTTCTAAGAAAGAAGATTATGAGAAGATGGATGAGATGAGGCTGAAGCTGTTCATTCTGTCGGAGTAAAGTTGGAGGATTTAGTGAAGCCAAATTATGGTGTTTTCCAACAATTGAGCGTTATTTGTGCATGGTTGATATTCTCGGAAGAGTTGGTTACCTGGTTGAAGCTTGAGATTATTTGTTAGGAAGACGTGGATCTTTTTTTATTATTGGTCTAATCCAGTACTATTATTTGTATTACCAGATTTATAATTTGTAGTAACAGTTTTATCTTTTGTAATAACAGATTTATAATTTGTATTACCAGATTTATAATTTGTAGTATCAGTTTTATCTTTTGTAATATCAAGTACATAATATTCGTAGGATAACTAGTAAAAAATAAAACTTCCTTATTTTAATCACCATTCAAAAACATTATATTTTGTTATACAAAATACTGATCAACATTGGTAAGTCGATGATGAGAATCTACTCAAAACATTCTTTGGGGGACTTCAATGCAGCTTTGTAAGCATTGTCATAATTTTTAATTGCTTCAAACAGCAATTTCTTGGCCTTTTCTTGGGCTTCCACCAATTTCTAAGATATAAGAATAAACTGTTATAGCAAGATGACAAATATGCATTATATGTAAGCTGCAATTCAATACGAAAGATAAAATTGATACTACGAAAGAGAAAACTGTTACTACGAAAGAGAAAACTGTTACTACGAAAGATAAAACTGATACTACAAAAGGTAAAACTGATACTACGAAAAATAAAACTGATACTACAAAAGATAAAACTGATACTACGAAAGATAAAACTGTTACTACAAAAGATAAAACTGTTACTACGAATAAATAAGGCATCCTACTACGAATAATGTGTGCTACACTACGAACAAAGAAGGAACTCATTTGAACAACAGTACGAATGACCTGTGTTCACTACGAACAATAATCAAAAGTAATTAAATCACATAAGCCATGTTCAGTCGATTCTGAATTGTAAACCCAGATACGATTGAATTATGTCCTTGTCCAGTCGTCGTCTGTCCTCGTCCTCGTCCGTCGTCGTCCGTCGCCGTCGCCTGTCCGTAGTCGTCCATCAGACGTCAGGCGTATCAGATGCACCTGAAAACAACTCGATCACATAAACTCCATGAACCAAAGCAGCGAAACTAATCATTCCTTTGTCGCCGAGAGAAGCCGACCTATCAATTTTTGAATTTGTTCGCAACCACCGAATTGATCTCACAGTTCGCAATCAAATTTCGTTCACCGATTTGTCGTTCGCCGATTAGGTCTGGAGTGTCACCGATTTCGTTCGTCGATTTGTCGCCGAGAGCCGCAATTTTCGATTCTGAATTCGTAGTTTGTCGAGTGTTTGTCAATCGTGTTCCGAAATTATCAAGATTATGGTTTACTAATTTCAATTTGGTACCGAGATTGCCCTTAATGCAGTATTAAATCTGATTTTAATTATTAGTTACGAATAATATTTGGTTTAATATCAGCCACACATTTGATTTAATGTGTGGTTCAGATCTATTCTCATTTCTCACCGTAAATGCACTTCTCACAGGATCCGGACTCCGTAGGATAATAAGATCAGTGTTGATATTATTAATTCTAAGTTCTCACATAAATATATATGCGGTTCTAATTTGATTCTTTTGCGTGTAGAATTAATCTAGATTATTAATTTGTAGTCATTTGATTTAAATGATATTAGTCATCCGACCCCTAGGAGCTATGAGTAGCTTTAGAGCACCATTCTCATTTTTTTTCTTTAAAAAAAAATTCATTATTATAAATAAAGAATGAACAAGCTCCAAATGCATACCGATGCATCCGAGATAGTTCAGACCGTCGAACTCCTGTTCATTCGAACATGAGTTCTTTAGAGCACCATTCTCATTGCTCTCTTCTAAACTAAACTTAAGATTATTAACCATTTTTTTCTTTCAATATCTTCTCTTAACAATGACGGATAAAAAGAAACATTATCACTCTTTCTCTCTCTATCCTATTTTTAGTAATGTCTATCAATTATTTTCTCTTATCATATACTCACTATCATATATAAATGGAATTTATTATCTTTTCCATATGTCCACGCAGTATTACTATCTTCATCATAAATGCACTTTTTGAAACCAATTGCTTCGTCACCCGATTCTACGAACTTTCATACAATTGTCTCTCTCTTTTTTTTCGCTATTAAGAGTGAAAATTTCAAGATTGCATCAACAATCTTAAATTTATTTATTCCTTGTAATTGTATTCATATTCGTTTGAGTTGTAAAGTATGAATGAAGCATGAGGTTCCGGATCAAACGTTCACAAAGATGTGCAACCTTCGATACTCTTATAAGGTGTTCACTATTGTTTTAACAATATTTAGTGAAATTCGCCTGGCGGCTACAGTTCCAGCTATATTTGTGTTTGGAGACTCTCTGATTGATGCAGGGAATAATAATTATATCAAAACGTTATCGAAGGCCAATTATAAGCCCAATGGGATTGATTTTGGCAGAGCAACCGGAAGATTCACAAATGGTAGAACATTTATTGACGTTCTAGGTAATAGCTCTTTCTTCCAAGTTTAAACTTTCAAGTATTCTCTCACAATTTCATAATTTGATCTCACTTTAAAACTTGGCATATTTTCAGGTCAGAAGATTGGCGTCAATGGCTTCATCCCACCCTTTATGGCTCCAACTACAAAAGGGACTGTTATTCTAAAAGGTGTAAATTATGCATCTGGGAGCGCAGGGATCCTCAAGCACACCGGAATGTTATTCGTAAGATTTCATCCCCTAATTGACACGCTTTTTAATTTAATAAAAATTTTGTGTAGTTTGGAGTTATATGAATTTTCATTTGTATCTAACAACACATGTTAATTATTATGTGAAATTTTGGACAGATTAAGAATATCAATATGAATGAGTAGCTTGATAACTTTGCAAATACAAGAGAAGACATAATATCACTAGTTGGTAAATCTGCAGCAAAAGAACTGCTCCGAACCAATGCCTTGTTTACTGTTGCAATAGGATCCAATGATTTTATTAATAACTACCTCATACCGATTATTTCCAAGGGTAAGCGGATTTTTGTCTCTCCGGAAAGATTTGCATCCACCTTGATTACAAGATTAAGAATACAACTTACGGTAACTCATTAGTTATATTACCCTATGCCTCGTGAACTTCTTTATTCTATATTCTTGATGGCACCTCATTTGACTAACCTATTGATTATTTTCGTCATCTGCAGCGATTATACGCATTGGATGCAAGAAAATTTGTAGTGGCAAATGTCCCGCCTATTGGGTGCATTCCATACATGAGAGATACAAATCCAAGTAAAGGGCGGGTTAATATTGCTATGAATATGCTAATCAGTTAGCTCAACTCTTCAACAGCAAGTTGGAAAAACTTTTATCTGAGCTGAGTAAGGAACTGGAAGGATCGGCTTTCGTATACGCAAATACTTACCACATTTTCTCTGACATCCTCCAAAATTACGCATCCTATGGTATGAATTACGTTTACTCGCAAAAATAGAAAATAGTCATCTATCGTTTCATTATTAAACATAATTAAAATTCAGCGCAGTTCTACGTTTCCACTCATGTTTTAAATGATATCGTATACTTTTCTCCGAAACATAATATATTTTCTTTCGTAACAGGATTTACGAATGCAGATTCCGGGTGCTGCCACAGAGCAGGACGCCATGGGGGGTTGATCCCTTGCTCACCTTTGTCCCATGTCTGTCCAGACAGAAGCAAGTACGTTTTCTGGGATCCTTATCATCCCACTGATGCTGCCAACGTCATCATAGCTAATCGCCTTCTTGATGGCAGTGCACCTGACGTATCAGTGTATCACCTATCAGTGTTCGCCAACTTTTGAAGCTCTGAACATCATAAGCATATAATTCATATTCTAACTTTCCAGGCTAAATATAGAACTAGAAATCTATTTTTTTTGGGGTACAATTTTACGCATTTGGATAATTTGATCCGAATATGCAAACGAGAATTCATAAATCCACCGAATAACACAGCAAGATCCAATTGAATAAAGTTTGAAAGTGTTGTATATATTGTCTAATTCCGTTCAGCGACGAAATTTCTCTTTACTAACGACTTGTTGATAGTAAAGAATACCAATGATGAGCTGAGCCTATTTCAGGCAATAGAAGCCCAAAGATTTTGATTACGAGAATCAAATTTTGACATCCCTACATGAGATCCAATTTGATCCAGGTAACTCGCGACACGAGCAGGATTGGTTACGTGACGGTCAAAGTCCCTGACGAAGGCGATGATGAAGGATATTGCGAAGACATTCAAAGCGTTAGACGCAGTGGCGGACCCAGGATATTTTCTGGACTGGAGGCGATAGTACTTGACGTATTCACTTATGATTAAAATACACAATATCTTATATGCACATTCTGAGTTTATCACCCTAAAACCTAAAACTTGTCAAAGAAACACCGTATACAACAAAATTATTGAATCATATGAAATAACATTTCAAAATAATCCAAACATATTCATGAAATTTACCTTTCTAGGCGGAGCTTATGAGGGCCAGACGGAAGATTTTTCGAACACTACTTTTGACACATGTAAAGTAAAACAACTAAACTACAGAATGTCAGGAACGATTTTAAATCAATTGTCAAAGTATATTGTCATTGTCTGTTTCCTATCTATCTCCGCCGACGCTAGAAGAATTGCAAATTACACCTAATTCTAAATACAATTGGGGTAGTATCTGTCTGGTTACAAGTTTTATTCGGTTTGAAATTAGATTTATTTTAATTAGTTATAAGGTGAAGCTTATTTCTAATAAGAATATAATTATAATTTGTTTCTAATTCAATACATACCTTAATATCAAAAAAATAATTGGGGCCGTGGTGGAATAGTTATGTATTTTGTACTAGATTTATCACATATCTTCTTTCTCATGAATCTTTTCAGAAATCAAAAAATGGTTAAGAATAAATTGAAAGAAGAATATGATCTTCCAACAAATCTAGAAGCACTTAATAAGTGGACTATCCCTAGAATTGAACCTAGTTTAATTTATAAACTTGGAACGTTCGAGAAAATTGGCCTCAAACAGGTTGTTAAAACAACTAAAGAAACATTTCCGCTGAATTCTGAAGAGTTAACAATTAGGTTACTCGAAGAAAGTGATTACTTTTATATCGTCATCCGCATAAATTCATACATATTGGTTTAGTGCAAATTGCTTTTAAACCATTAACCCTTGAAGGTTTACAAGAAAGCTTTATTGCAGCTTTACGAGATGGTAGAAACCTTAATTATAAACAATTCTTAATGGGAATCATTCAAACTAGCTTGGTCCATGGTCCGGTTTATTTTGATGTTTACACATACAACTATCCTTATCAGATGCTAATATTTTGGATTTATTAACGTTAAACGTTAAAACTAATGATTATAATTATAAATCTGGAACAGAAGTAATAGCTATCTGCTATAGGATTTACTATAAGCCACTTTTTACACTAAATCCCCAGTGTAAAATTATGGATAAACAAAATAATGAAACAATAATTATTGAATCAAACTTTAGCAAGTCGAGTATCTCGACAAGAAGAAAGGTTAAATGGGAAGAAATAGAATTTCCAACAGAATGGACTTTGGCAGAAGTAGTTCCACCTCAACCAATTAGCCATAACAACTTAATCAATTTGATTCAGACTCTTGAAGAAACTATTACCCTTGAATTTGATAATTTAAGCGGACCATCTACATCCTCTAGACCAGGTTCTAGGCTTAGCAAATCAAGTTCAACGAGAAATTATATTTCTCCTTTTGATTATAAGATAGAACAACCTCTTGAATCTGCAAGAGTGATGGACCATATTTATATGATTCATTAAGACAGTTAAACCCACCAAATTAGACGCTTTGTCTTAACAACTTTTACTTGTTAGTTTCACTTTTGTTCTACAGGCTATTTCGAGGATTAGAAATGAAATAAGCTAAAAAGGAGTTTTAAAGCTGAAAATGGATTACAAGTCATTCCAGGCCACGACCAGATTCTGACTTTACAACCGTCATGAACCCAACGTGGAATTACTCAAACATGTCCCAATGACTTGTTCCAAACCTCAATAAGATTAAGAATTCAAGTAAATGCCAAGTCTAGCCACCCATGTGCAAGGCTTGTGCCTTGTCCTTTGATGTCAACTAAGAAGCAACCAAAGTCTAACCGGAGTTGGGAGGCAACCGATGGCTTTTGGAGGAAAATATCACAACCCACTCACACCCACTCCCTCCACCTCATGGCCGGCGGCTTCCATGGGAGAGTGCCACATGGCCGGCGGCTTTGTGGCTTGTGCCACCTATGGCCGGCGGCTTTTGAGCCCTCCTCTCCCCATTTGACATGTGTTGGCTCCTCTCCTCTCCTCCTTGCCTATAAATACAACACTTCCTCTCATTTGTTCAATGTCCCAAGTTCTAGTCCTAAATCCTTAGTTTGGGTCCTTGATCACTTGATACTTATCTCTCTAGTTTTGTACTCAAAATCCTTGTAAAAACTTCACTTTGATATTGAAAGCTCCAAGTTTGTTCTTGAGTTTGAGTGTGTTCTTGAGTTTAACTTTCGAAAACCTTTACTTTCCTTGTCTTTACTTTCCAACACCTTTACTTTCCTGTCTTTCAAAAACCTTTACTTTCTTGTCTTTCAAAAACCTTTACTTTTCTAAGCACTTAGCTATGATATCCACCCCTATGGATATTCGTAGCTAAACCCTTCATTCGGTTGAAGGGGCATGCTTGTATCATAAAATGTTTTAGACCCTTCTTTTAGTGCCTCTTCGTGTTCAACTTGTTCTATGTGCCATATATTAGGTCAGAACACCATTGGTTGAGTGGAGGCTCGGAAGAGCAAAGCTCTTCCATGGGGTTCGTGAACATACGTGGATAAGTGGAGGCTCGGAAGAGCACAACTTATCTGTGGAGTTCAACCTCTTTTAAGCACCATTTGGTTGATCAGGAATGATTGATCAAATGGATGCACATATTAGAACAAGAGTTCTATGTCTTGAAAAAGACTAGACGGTGTGGAAAGTCAAGTGCTAGGAATAGCCTTGATACATCTTTGAACACGTAGTATGATCATTAGAGGTCGATGATAAACGGACTATGATACAATGCCCCTAAAACCGAATCTTTCCTTTAATTAAAACATCACCTGTCACTTTACTTTCAGTCTCACTATCAACTGCTTACTTTCCAGTCATTCACTTTCAGTACTTTACTTTCCGCACATTTACTTTCTGTCGCTTACTACAGACCCTTTCAATATCAGTCCATACCAAAAGTATGTTGATTAGTCGATATTGAATTTGACTGTTCCAGCATTACTTTCGGTACTTTCCTTTCTGTCGCTCACTACAGACCCTTTCAATATCAGTCCATACCAAAAGTATGTTGATTAGTCGATATTGAATTAGATTGTTCCAGCATTACTTTCAGCAATTTACTTTTCAGCACTTCTAATTTTTGTCATTTACTTTCAGCATTAAAACCATAACCAACCCACTTACTTTTCAGCACTAAAACCACAATCAACCCCAAATCACACTCCCTTCCTGTACATTTCCTCAAAGAACAACTCTATCCTCTAATTCCCTTGGGTTCGACCCCTACTTACCGCTTTACTGCCCAATAGTAAAATCGCGAGTAGCGGACTTATAAATTTATTTTGCTTAGCACTCAACGACGTGCTCTGTCAAAAATTGGCGCCGTTGCCGGGGAATTAGAAGAATTTAGAATTAATCGGATAGTGTTCTTTTATTATGTACTCGCTTCTACATAACCATGTCTCGTGAAGGAAGCCACCATGACTATCAGGATGATGACGAGATAAACCTGTACGATCGAAATAATGAGGCACCGCATCCATTTGTCGACGATCCGGAACAACTCATCTGAAACCAAAGAGCTCGTAATAGGGAGGCCATCCGAAGAAACCAAGGACCACCCGAGGACCGAAATGAAGCTGGTCCAGTGCAACCCCTAGACATCCCCCACCCCCTCAACATCGACAAATGCCAAGACAAGAACCTGTCTTTGATGACTACTATGGGGATAACAACTACCGCGAACCTACTATGGGAGAACTTAATGCCCCAGATTTCGAAAATCAGCCGTGGTGCATTTACGAGGGCCATGAACTAGAAAACATTACCATAAACGCGTCAGTGGCCCACAGCTTGCCCAAGTTCTCAGGAGCTCAAGGAGAATCTGCGACAACTCATCTCCAACGCTTACATGGCATTTGCCAAAATCTAAAACCCAATCGAGTGAATATAGACGACTTCAAGTTGAAGGCGTTCTATTTTTCCCTCATTGACTCAGCAAATGACTGGTTCCTTTCATTGCCTTCGGGAAGCATCAGAACATGGGCTCAGATGCAAAAGAAATTCCTGGACAAATACTACCCAGCGGGAAGAGCGATGCAAGTAAGGAGGCAACTGCAGGACATAATGCAGGGACCTACTGAAACCATGTACGACTACCTGGAAAAATTCAACCACCTGGAGAGAAGCTGCTGCACTCTTGGACTGCCCGAGAAGCTCATCATCGAGTACCTGATTGATGGACTGACTCCCTTAGACAAAAAGCTCCTTGATGCTTCAACTGGAGGGTCCATGATGAGACTATCATTAAGCGGCATAAGGCGACTCATCACTGACGTTGCTGAATATGCTCGGTTTAGAGAGGAGACCACTCGGCAAGATGAGTTCTCCCGAACAAAGAATGTAGCACGAGCCAAGACGTCAGTAAACTCCCTGCCCGAGGAGATGAAACAAATAAAGGAAATGATGATTCAGATCCTGCGGAGGCAGCCAGCTCAAGTGAAACCTTGCAAATTTTGTAGTTCTACGGACCACAAGACTGACGCATGCCCGACAATACTAGTAGAGGACCCGGCAGAAGTAAATGCAGTAGGAGGATACCAAGGGTACAACAACAACAACAACAACGACAAAGCCGGACCAAGCCGACAGTATGGTCAAGCAACCAACCCGGGCTGGCGAAACAACAGCTATCCTCAGAAGGAAACTCAACAAGCCACACCGCAACTAGCTCAGTCATTCTACCAACCTCCCCACCGATAGTACAACCAGAACGCCCCACCAACAGGTCAGTATCAACAGAAGGGACCAAATCAATATCAGGCGGGCCCGAGTAATCAGCAAGGACTAAACAAGTGGCTTGAGGACATGATAAAGGAGCTCCAGGGCAATATTAATCAAATATCGGGCACCGTGAATCAATTAAGTGCTACTGGCCACAAAAACCAGGCAAAAAATGATGGAGCAATAGCCGACCTAAAGAAACAAATGTCCCAGCTCGCTACCTCAATGTCCGCCCTTACTAATGAGCCTGGCCGACTTCCTTCACAAACCATTCAAAACCCGAAGGAAAACGTAAGTGCCGTGACCCTAAGGAGTGGGAGAAAGCTTGCCGTCAAACCCATGGAGCAAGAGGAGGACAAAAGCCCAAGGTTTCCCGGAGAAGAACAAATGAGGCCCGAGGCTCGTGGAACTCTTGAGCAGGACGCAGCCGAGAAAAATGGGGACGCACCCGAGGAACACAGGCCTAGTTCGGTGCCACCGTCCGAAGAACACAGGCCACACCCGATGCCCTGAACCGAGACATCCAAGATCCACGCCGCGCCATTTCCAGTGCCAGCCCGAGTACCAAAACAACATGTCATGGATGAGGACGTGTTCAAATTGTTCAGCAAAGTCGAAATCAACATCCCCCTCTTGGAAGCCATCAAGCAAATCCCTCGATATGCTAAGTTTCTAAAGGAGCTTTGCACCAACCGGAGGAGGAGCAATAGAAATGATCAAGAGCTGATGAGTAGGGACGTGTCGGCCGTCATGCAACGAAAGGTGCCCCCCAAATGTGGAGATCCGGGAACTTATACCATTCCATGCACAATTGACAACATCCGGATCGAGAACTGTATGCTAGACCTTGGAGCATCAATCAATGTCTTGCCCTTCTCAATCTACTCATGCCTTAGGATTGGGCCGCTCGAACCCACCGGTCTCACTATTCGACTGGCAGATCGGTCGTGCAAACAGCCTGAGGGCAAAATTGAAGACGTTTTGGTCCAAGTAGAAGAATTAGTGTTTCCAGCTGACTTCTACGTCCTTAAAATGGAGAACAACGGGCCAACAGACCATGCACCTATCCTTCTCGGTCGACCATTTCTTAAAACCTCCAAAATGAAGATAGACTGCGGGAGTGGGATGCTCTCAATGGAAGTAGAAGGAGAGGTCTTCAGCTTCGACATATTCCAAGCAATGAAGCATCCCATGAAGTTCGAGGAAGTGCACACTCTCGACATTTTGGATGACCTGGTCCAAGAAGTTCAATCAGAACCAAGAGCAGATCCCTTACAAGTCATACTCAATAGAGCCGAGAGTTCATACGAATTAGCCGAAGGCTTGCATGAAACACTAGCCCATCTAACAATCTCACAGCCTCTCACACCAGGATATGAAGTCAATGAGGTAAAATTATTCAAATCCAATACCTTTTTGCCCTCAGTAATGCAAGCTCCCGAAATAGAATTGAAGCCCCTGCCCGTGCATCTGAAGTACGCATTCCTAGGGGAAAATAACAAACTCCCGGTAATCATCAAGAGTGGCTTGGAAACAGACCAGGAGCGTCGTTTGATAAAAGTGCTGAGATAAATCAAGTTAGCTATTGGATGGACTCTAGCCGACTTGAGAGGAGTTAGCCCGGCGGTTTTCATGCATCGCATCTTACTCGAGGATGGAGCTAAGCCGTCAAGAGAACCTCAGCGACGACTCAACCCAATCATGATGGAGATCGTCCAGAAGGAAATACAGAAGCTCCTGGACTTAAGCTTTGTTCGTCCCGAACGAAGTATGCAAATATGCCAAGGAAGGTGCAATGTCGAAATGCTAGTGGTGCTATGTTTTTTCGTGCATTTGCCACACTAGATTTCACGAGGTCTCGATCCTTATTTCTAACGTGTTATTGAAAAGTAAAAGACAAGTATGTACAATCTACCTAGCTCCTTTTCGTAGGCGTTACGAATGCATTTAGCGTATGCATTAAGCCTTTAAACCCCTAGGCTACCCTAGTGGACGAGTTATAGTCTCGTGAGAGTTTTCAGAAAAGGGAATACTCACAAATCCCAAATGCACATATCCCATAAGAGTGAATGCAAGAGTGCTCAACCAAGGCTACGATTTCTCAAAACAAAGTCCTCACCCCACGCTAGGATTACCGTCACATTATCATCAAAAGAACTTTTGAACCATTTAAGTATCCTATGAGGTTGTGCATTCAAGATCATCAATACTAGAGCTTTCAAATGTCTCATCCAAAAGTCTACTCATTTTCAAGGCAATACAATAGAAGTGAAGCTTTTAGTTTGCACAAAAAACGTCAATCGCTCGCCTATGCTAGCTAGGGCTAGTCCACGGGTTTGCGACATGGAATTCATTCCCAAGTTTTAGGCGCTTAAGCCGTAATCCATAAGGGAAGAGGAGTTCGACACAAGAGTTCTTATAAAACAAGCATAGACCAAATGATAGTTCCCGTGCAAGCACATGGGTCGTCCAAAAGTCATTCTAACTAGCACACATGCAAATGATGAATCCCGCACAAATGAAAAATGGAGGAAAAACATAGAGTCAAGTTTTAAGTGCTTCTTATTTTTTTGGAACGGCCTTTGGCCTACAAATGCTTTCCAGGGGGGACTTACCTCCCTAACCCCCGGCATTTGTATATTTTGGAGCAAAACTTCTCGGGTACCTCGAGAAAGTTTTTAGTCGGGGCTTTACCCTCTTTGACCGCAAAAAAAAAAAAATCTTTTCTTTTTCTTCTTTTTTTTTTTTTTTTTTTGAATGGGGCTTCGCCCTCTTTTGACTCCACACTTAAAACTTGACAATATGTTCAAAAAGTGTATGGAATGTGCGGGAGTCAAACATAAGCATGGCACTAAATTAGAGAACTCAAGTCACCAAGGAGCAAACAAAAGGTCTAAGTTTTTCGTGAAAATTTTAAAAATGCTTGCTAAAAAAACTTGTTCCAAGGTATTTCAACGAAAATACTTAGAGATTTAGATAGACAAGGGATAGCAATGATATTGATTCCCAAGAATGCACATTCATAGGACTTGGTCGGTTCTAGGTTCAAGATCCAATAAATGTGACGAATAGGCTAGATGTGATTTATAGGGATTTAGAGTTGATGGTCACAAGCCTATGCGGTTAAAAACACTCTCATGATAGGGATAAGGCACAAAAAATGCAAGTGTCATTCAAAAAAAATGATATGCAAGGCATGAAAACATGTGAGCATGTGAACGACGTGCATAAATCCACTCCACACTTAAAATCAAGCTTAGTCCCTAAGCGCAAACAATAAAAAAAATGAAAATAAGACGCATAGGAACTCCCCTCGTTTGTGGATGTGCCCCACCAAAAGAAAAAAAAACGTCATTGTGCAAAACGTGATCGAACATGATGTAAATAACTCCCTTGATGACAAGAAAAACATGAGAGGTTAAAAGTAACTAGTGACATACAAGGTCATGCAACGCAAGTATGAGAAAGAGAGCATCACAAGTTACATGATAACATCATGGCACAAGTTTCATAGACTTCAAGCAAGGAAAGTAATCTACATCCTTCATAATATGAACATGAGCACCAAGGGCAACATCATTATTCATTGACAAATATAGGGGACGTGGCGAGCATGGGCGATGTGAATTTGGAATGGAGTGAGTGAAACTCACTCCACACTTAAGATCTCACTCTCTAAAAACATAGCACATGCCACACTAAATATCCAAATCACACTCAAGTCATGCAATGATCATGCCAAACAATTAAGCCTTAAGAGCATGAATAGACAACTTACAACCGGGTTACCTCCCGTGAGGGCCTAGTTTAACGTCTTGGCAAAGACCGAGCCGATTCTCCTCTTAAGAAACACACTTGAGGAGTCCTTTGCTAGGATCCCTCCTCAAGCGGACTTGTAGAATGATGGGAGACTCAATCCGGGTTCTTTGAGGAGTTGCAAGCAACTTGCTTAATAGCACTTGGCCAATGTGATGCTTGCTTCTCATTCCTCGCCGTTTTAGCATCGACTTTTCCTTTTATCCCATTATGGCATGAGGGCGACTCAAAGTGATCAAGGGAAGGGTCCTCATCGGGATCAACCATCTTGTGCAAAGCCTTCTTAGTTACTTTCTTGGCCTCAACATTCTCGGCTCCCACACTCTCTTGCTCCTTCAATTCACAAGGTGCAAGCTTAACCACTTGTTCGCTCATAGGTCTCTCAATTGTCACCTTTTCTCCACCAATCTTCAAAGTCAACTTCCCCTTTCCCATATCAAGTTTAAAACCGGCGGTGGCTAAGAAAGGACGCCCAAGAATCAAGGAAGAAGTGCAATTGTCCCCCATATCGATCACCACAAAGTCGCATGGTATGAAAAATTTGTCGACTTTGATTGGGACATTCTCCACTAGGCCCCAAGGTCGCCTTGTAGTCCCATCCGCGAGTTGTAGTGTCATTTTGGCGGATTTCACCCCCTTCAACCCAAGCTCGTGGTAGATGGCCAAGGGCATAATGCTCACACTAGCTCCAAGGTCGGCTAGTGGACTTGTGAAGTTCATGTCACCTATCGAGCAAGGGATAGTGAATTGGCCGGGATCTTTCACCTTTTGGGGAATCTTCTTCAAAAAGAGGGCGCTACACTCGTGGTTGAGAGATTGGGGATCATTTTCTTCAATGGTCCTCTTGTTTGACAAAATCTCTCTTAGAAACTTGTTGTATAGAGGCGTCTTCTTGATGAGCTCATGGAATGGCATGTAGACGTATAGCTTCCTCAACATTGCGGTAAAGGCTCCAAACTCCTTCTCCAATTTGGTAGTCTTCACTTGCCTTTGAGGGAATGGCAAGGGAGGAACATATGGTGGAGGCTCTTCACTCGACTTAGGATTCTCTACCTCATTCTTTCCCTCGTCCCCTTCATTCACTTTGGGCTTTTGATTTCTAGTGGCTTTTGGCTTTGGGGATTCGTACACTTTCCCACTCTTGAGTGTAATGGCATCGACGTGCACGGGAGATGACTCTTCTTCTTCTTCAACAAAAACGGCATTGCAATGCTCGGTTTGGTGATAATCCGGCCTAGAGGGCAATTTTCCTTGTGCTTTCGTGGATGAGCTCGCTTGTTGGGCTATTTGTGTCTCCAACATTTTGTTGTGAGCGGATATCTCATCAAGCCTTTGGTTGATTGCTTGGAACATGAACTTATTATCTTGGGAGGCCTTGAATTGATCTTGAGCCATTTTGATTTGATCTTGAGTTAGCTTGTTTCGCTCCTCAATCCCTTGGTTTTGACCCGCAAGTAGTGAAGCTAGTATTTTAGTCATAATGGGGTCTTCCACTGGAGGTTGTTGGACTTGGATTTGTTGTTGAGGTTGGCTTGATTGTCCTTGATAGGTTTGCCTTTGGTAGCCTTGCCCTTGCCTTTGGTAATCTTGGTTTCGGTCTCTCCCATAGCTCGCTTGATTCCTTTGCAAGAAGTTCACCTCCTCCTTATTCTCCATTTCTTCCGGGGGGAATGTGTGAGGGCATTGATTCTCCACGTGAGAAGAGCTCGTGCAAATGGCACATACTCGTGGTTGACCTTGGGGTTGTTTCACATGTAGCGCACTAAGTGAAGTGGCTAGAGCATCAATCTTCTTGGTGAGGGCACGAACATCTTCTCTTGAGTCCACTTCCTCTACTTCTCTTGTCTTGCTCTTCCTCTTGGGGAAACTCCTCTCACTCCCCCAATGGTGAGAATTTCTTGAAATTTTATCTATAATAGCTCCGGCATTTGTGGGGTGGAGCTCCATGAATGCACCACCGGCGGCTTGGTCCATTTGTCTCTTCGATTCATTATCCACGCCTTGATAGAAAATTTGAATTAAGGTTGGCTTGTCTATGTTGTGGTGTGGGCATTCTCTTTGTAGCTCTTTGAATCGCTCCCATGCCTCATAGAAACTCTCATCCTCTCCTTGCTCAAATGAGTTGATTAAGTTTTTGAGCCTTTGAGTCTTAGCCGGTGGAAAATATTGGAGCAGGAAAGCTTGGGCTAGCTCGTTCCATGTTGTGAAGGTGTTGGCATCATGGCTCCACAACCAATCCTTGGCTTTCCCCATTAGAGAGAAGGGGAAAAGCCTTAGATAGATCGCTTCCTTTGGTACGTTATTTATTTTGAAAGTCTCGCACAACTCAAGGAAGGATGTTAGGTGGGCATTGGGATTTCCTATCCCGGAGAAGGCATTGTTGCCCACCATGTTGATCAACGCCGTTTTGAGCTCAAATTGAGGAGCATCTACTCCCGGTGGAGCTATTGGTGATCGAAACCCGGTGAGGCTCGGGGTAGAATAGTCCTTTAGGGGCTTCTCCCCATTAGGTTCATCACCATTTACTCGTGCCATAGGTTGTGGTCTTCGCCTTCGCGGTAGTCTTTTGTTCCGAGAACCTTCTCCCTTGGCTCTCTCTTGATCCAAGAAATATCTCAAAGATTCCTCAAAGTTAATGCTTGCTTTTTCTTTCGCTTTAAGTCTCGTTAGCATTCAATCAAGACCTATAAGATCAAGGAAAACCGTTAAGTTGCAAGCAATAACACAAGCGATAGCAAGAGAAACAAGTGAAATAATCCAAATCTTGTAAAATCTACTTTAGTTCCCTAAGTTAATTCGTTGCTCCCCGGCAACGGCGCCATTTTGACATTCGTAGTTTTTAGGTACAAGTCAAAAACAATTTATAATGACCGGTAAGTACCGGGTCGTCCAAGGAGCAATTGTAAACTTAGGATCACTATTCAATTTTACTCAATAAGTCTATTTCCAATTGGTTGTGAGAATTGTGGTTTTCAATTATCAAACAATGATTAACAAATAAAAGAGGTGTTTTCAAGGATTTCAAAAGCGCTCCTAGGGTACTACTTCCCTCCTTGGTGCATTCAACTCTAGAAGGTTCAATTTCATGCAAGAACGAATAATGAAAATGATAGATTAAGGCGTATCCCTATTAAATCCAATTCAATCGCTAGATTTTGTTATTCGATTTAAGGAAAGGATACCTCGCACGTGAGCTTCAATCGCTAGATATTGTTAGCTCACGTCCTACTCCAAAGTTCTCAATCATCAACGCTAGTTGAGTGATTGATGACCAATGAGCGGTTTAAGATCAAGCCTAACTCAATGCCAAAATGAGTCACGCTAGTGATCATCACTTGGCAAAGGGTGAATCTACTTCATTCTAGAATCATTAGTCTCACTCGCTAGAGCATTCAACATCAAATTCATATTTCTAGTCCACTTAGGTATTTTATCAAACACTTGGTGGGCATAGGATAGACAATCAATCCAAGTAGATTCACAATCATTCCAAACATTCATTTATTGCATAAAATCATTAGATAGATGAGTTTATACACCAAGGAGGTCTATAGACCCCTAGAAACAAATGGAACTACTCACTACTCATGTTCATAGGCAAACCAAGTAGTGTTTTTACAAGAGAAATGAATAAGAACACAAAAAGAGTAAGGAATAGAGTGAAGAATCCCCCTATATCCTTAGATGCTCCTCTTTGATGAGTTGATCTTCAAAACCCTTTTGCTCCCTTTCAAAACCCTTGAAATTCCCCAAAAAAGAGTCCCCCCTTGATCAATTTCGCCACTTTCTATTTATAGCCTCGGGTGATTTTTCGGTACTGTAGCGGTCCAGTCGATCGACTGGCACTGGGCTGAGGCTCAGTCGATCGACTGGAGTAGCAAAATGGGCGTTTGGTTAGCAGGATCCCAGTCGATCGACTGGCCCAAAGAAGGCTCCCAGTCGATCGACTGAGGCGGGCTATTCTGCAACACCTCCTGTTTGTGCGCTCAGTCGATCGACTGGAGCAAGGAAGCTTCCCAGTCGATCGACTGGAGGTGTGAATCCTGCCAACTTTTGCTCTAAATACCGATCTTTCCCGAGCTTTCTTCTAACGGCTCTTGACACTGAGACAACTTGATTTGCACCTGAAACGCATGGAAAAGGGATTAAATGACATCGATTGGTAGTCGAAATCGAACTAAAGCTATAGTGAAAACGGGCATTAAATGAGTTGAAACTCGACTCATCAAGAACCTCAGCGACGACTCAACCCAATCATGATGGAGATCGTCCATAAGGAAATACAGAAGCTCCTGGATGCGGATGTCATCTATCCAATCTCGGATAGCCAGTGGGTAAGTCTGGTCCACGTGGTCCCGAAGAAAATTGGAATCACGGTCGAGGAAGATACCGAAGGGAAAATGGTGACAACAAGGGTCAAGAACGGCTGGAGAATGTGCATCGACTACAGAAAATTGAACGCCATCACGAGGAAGGACCATTTCCCTAAGCCATTCATCGATCAAATACTAGACCGACTGGCGGGCAAACCATACTTTTGCTTCCTGGACGGGTTCTCGAGATACAACCAGATCCCCATAGCACCTGAGGACCAAGAGAAGACTACATTCACCTGCCCATTCGGCACATTCTCTTTCAGAAGAATGTCATTCGATCTATGCAATGCTCCGGGGACTTTTCAAAGAGTGGTGACCAGCATCTTCTCGGACATGATCAGAATATTCATCGAAATCTTCATGGACGACTTCACCATCTATGGCGATACATTCGACGCTTGCCTAGACAACTTAAGCACGGTCCTGGCACGATCTGTCTCGATGAACTTAGTACTCAATTATGAGAAGTGCCATTTCATGGTAACTCATGGAGTGGTCTTAGGACACATCATCTCACAAGAAGGCATAGAGGTGGACAAGGCTAAAATAGACTTGATCATGACTTTACCATACCCGTCCACTGTCCGAGGCATCCAATCCTTCCTTGGGCATGCGGGATTCTACCGACGGTTCATCAAGGACTTCTCCAAAAAGGCATTGCCTCTATCCACTCTTCTCCAAAAAGAAGTTCCTTTTGAATTCACCAATGCATGCAAGGAAGCCTTTGATGAGCTCAAGAAGGCCCTCACTAGCACACCCATCATCCAAACTCCGGATTGGAAAAAACCATTTGAAATCATGTGCGACACAAGCGACTTTGCCGTTGGGGCAGTTCTCGGTCAAAAGATTGATAAGAAGGCGGTTGTGATCTACTACGCCTCAAGAACCCTAGATTCAGCCCAACGAAACTACTCCACCACCGAGAAGGAGCTCTTAGCGGTAGTATTCACTCTGGAAAAGTTCAGATCCTATTTGCTTGGAGCAAAAGTTATAGTCTTCTCTGACCATGCTGCCATCCGATACCTGATGAAAAAGAAGGAGGCCAAGCCAAGGCTCATACGATGGATCTTGCTACTGCAAGAATTCGATGTGGAGATAAGGGACAAAAAAGGAATTGAGAATACAGTGGCCAACCATCTAAGCAGGATTGTCCGAGAGGAAGAAGAGGGGCACATAACCGAATCATTTCCTGACGAGCACCTCTATGCAGTCTCAACAAAAGTACCATGGTATGCTCAAATCGTCAACTATCTAGTAGGAGGTACATTTCCCCCCTCTTTTACTAAAGCACAATGCATGAAACTTAGGCATGATGCTAGGCATTACTTATGGGATGATCCTTATTTGTGGAAAATAGGAGCAGATCAAATACTTAGAAGATGCATCCCCGATAATGAAATAGCTTCTGTCATTAGCTTCTGCCATGAGTTTGCATGTGGAGGACACTTCGGGCCTAGGAGAACCGCTAGGAAAATCCTAGATAGCGGCTTCTTTTGGCCGAGTATATTTAGAGATGCATATGAGAAGTGTAAAAAGTGCGATAGGTGTCAAAGAGTAGGAAATATGTCAGCTAGAAATGAGATGCCTCAAGTACCCATATTGGTCAACGATGTTTTCGACATTTGGGGCATTGATTTCATGAGGCCATTCCCAGTTTCATGCGGTTATACTTACATTCTAGTTGTTGTAGATTATGTGTCAAAATGGGTAGAGGCTAAGGCCACAAGGTGCGACGATGCAAAAACTGTCATAGATTTTTTGCGCACTAACCTGTTTTGTAGGTACGGAGTACCCAAGGCCATAATCAGCGACCAAGGAACTCATTTCTGCAACCGCATGATGGCTGCCACCTTAAAACACTACCATGTCCACCACCGGACGTCCACGGCATATCATCCCCAAAGCAATGGTCAAGCGGAGATCTCCAACCACGAAATCAAGGGTATTCTAGAAAAGATGGTGAAACCAATGAGGAAAGTTTGCAGTCAAAGGCTGGATGAAGCCCTTTGGGCTTATCGGACTGCATATAAGACGCCAATTGGGACCTCCCCATTTAGGCTTGTTTATGGGAAGGCATGCCACCTTCCGGTGGAATTAGAACATAAAGCCTATTGGGCGCTCAAGCATTGCAATCCAGATTTAAAGGCTGCCGGACTGGATAGGAAGCTTAATCTGTGTGAACTTGAGGAGTTGCGGCTTGAGGCCTATGAAGGGTAAACGGACTACAAGGCGCGGACAAAATTGTATCATAACAAATTCATCCTCCGGCGCTCATTTGAGGAAGGACAACAAGTACTACTCTTCTCCTCACGGTTGAAGTTGATGCCAGGCAAACTAAAATCAAGATGGACCGGTCCTTATACCGTGACTAAGGTATTCAACCATGGGATGCTTGAGTTGGAAAACATGGAGGATGGAAGACGATTCAATGTGAATGGGCAGCAAGTCAAACACTACCATGGCAAGGTCAACTTGACAACACAGAGCTTTGACCTGAGCCACCCATGGGATCCAAACTTGTGATCCCATTCGTCGAGCCAACGACGTTAAACAAAGGCACTGGTCGGGAGGTAACCCAACATTTATCTTACTTTCAGTAATTTTATTTTATGTCATTTAGTTTTTACCTTAAGTCGTACTCACCCATTTTGTGCATAGAAAGGAATGACTACTTATGTAGGAATCGGATTTGGGAGCAAAAGTTAGGCCAGCCAGGCCTGTGCCGAGAGTTCAAGGCCCCAGCCGAACTCCCTCGATCATCCAGCTCCGAGCCATGTCGTTTGCTCGCATGTCCACAACATGTAACGACACAGTAAAGGGAGTTCAGTTCTTCCCTTTTCCTTAATGTCATTTCCTTTCTTGTAAATATTTGCTTGCAATTGACTTTTGAACTAAGTCATGCTGTGAGGCACGCCTTCGTTCAAAAGTGTGGGGTGAGAACCGCCTTTGTACATAGTTAATTAACATGCTTTCTTTTTTTTCCTTTTCCCTTAATATTATCTTTTTGAAAATATGAACTTGAGAATGTGAAAAAGATAGATCATAATTCATGCATTTACCTTGTGAAATCTCAACTGTATAAAAACTTAGGATGTAACTTCTCATTTGTCCCTTTGTGCTGAGATATACAGGGGATGTGGAGTTGATATAAAATGCCCTAAGAGGCTTGGCAAGCACTCGAAGGATCGAATTTTACTATATGGTTTACGAAGTCAGTGGAGGCTGCACTTTGAGTTTCATTGAAGATTGAAGTCATCTCCGCCGTGCAGCATTTATGCAAGAGGCGGGACGGGAATCAAACCGTCCTAACTCTAGTCCAAGTAGCCGAGAAAATAGATGAGCGACCCTCATCTTGACCCGCGCGAAACGGCGAGGATGAGAAAAGAGCGGGGAGGTATTTCCATATGCTCTCGGGCGATGATTGGACCTCCCAAAAGGTTGAGAAAATGGACAAGCAAATCACAAAGGAGCAAAGCTCGAAGAAGCAAATCAAAGGCCAAAGGCCAGTATGTGAAGGTTTTAACCGAAACAAAAGTGAAGAAGCTCCAATTCAAAATCAAAGGCCGAAGGCCAATTCACTTCAAAAGCTGTCCCTCACCAAAAGGAAATCAAAGAACTCAACTCATTGAAACCCGAATCAAGTCATGTGCTAGAAAAAGCTACAAGAGAACCATATAGTGCGAATCGGTCCCGAGAATGCAGTCCAGGAGCCTAAAAAGGGCTATCTCCCGAATCATCCGAATTAATTTGCATCTCAGCTCGAAGGTACAAGTGTCAAGTTTCTTCTAAGTATTTACACGGTTTAGTTTGGTAACAAATAAGTATTGCATGAATTAGGATAAATCTAGTCCCACATTCTCACTTTCTTATTTAGAGTTTTTACTTGGATTGTGTGTGCCTCTTTTAAATAGCATTGTTCGGGACGAACAAGTATAAGTGTGGGGTGATCTGATGGACCATATTTATATGATTCATTAAGACACTTAAACCCACCAAATTAGACGCTTTGTCTTAACAACTTTTACTTGTTAGTTTCACTTTTGTTCTACAGGCTATTTCGAGGATTAGAAATGAAACAACCTAAAAAGGAGTTTTAAAGCTGAAAATGGATTACAAGTCATTCCAGGCCACGACCAGATTCCGACTTTACAACCGTCATGAACCCAACGTGGAATTACTCAAACATGTCCCAATGACTTGTTCCAAACCTCAACAAAGATCAAGAATTCAAGTAAATGCCAAGTCTAGCCACCCATGTGCAAGGCTTATGCCTTATCCTTTGATGTCAACCAAGAAGCAAGCAAGGGGCAACCAAAGTCTAACCGGAGTTGGGAGGCAACCGATGGCTTTTGGAGGAAAATATCACAACCCACTCACACCCACTCCCTCCACCTCATGGCCGGCGGCTTCCATGGGAGAGTGCCACATGGTCGGCGGCTTTGTGGCTTGTGCCACCTATGGCCAGCGGCTTTTGAGCCCTCCTCTCCCCATTTGACATGTGTTGGCTCCTCTCCTCTCCTCCTTGCCTATAAATACAACACTTTCTCTCATTTGTTCAATGTCCCAAGTTCTAGTCCTAAATCCTTAGTTTGGGTCCTTGATCACTTGATACTTATCTCTCTAGTTTTGTACTCGCAATCCTTGTAAACACTTCACTTTGATATTGAAAGCTCCAAGTTTGTTCTTGAGTTTAAGTGTGTTCTTGAGTTTAACTTTCGAAAACCTTTACTTTCCTTGTCTTTACTTTCCAAAACCTTTACTTTCCTATCTTTCAAAAACCTTTACTTTCTTGTCTTTCAAAAACCTTTACTTTTCTAAGCACTTAGCTATGATATCCACCCCTATGGATATTCGTAGCTAAACCCTTCATTCGGTTGAAGGGGTGTGCTTGTATCATAAAATGTTTTAGACCCTTCTCTTAGTGCCTCTTCGTGTTCAACTTGTTCTATGTGCCATATATTAGGTCATAACACCATTGGTTGAGTGGAGGCTCGGAAAAGCAAAGCTCTTCCATGGGGTTCGTGAACATACGTGGATAAGTGGAGGCTCGGAAGAGCACAACTTATCTGTGGAGTTCAACCTCTTTTAAGCACCATTTGGTTGATCGGGAATGATTGATCAAATGGATGCACATATTAGAACAAGAGTTCTATGTCTTGAAAAAGACTAGACGGTGTGGCAAGTCAAGTGCTAGGAATAGCCTTGATACATCTTTGAACACGTAGTATGATCATTAGAGGTCGATGATAAACGGACTATGATACAATGCCCCTAAAACCGAATCTTTCCTTTAATTAAAACATCACCTGTCACTTTACTTTCAGTCTCACTATCAACTGCTTACTTTCCAGTCATTTACTTTCAGTACTTTACTTTCCGCACATTTACTTTCTGTCGCTTACTACAGACCCTTTCAATATCAGTCCATACCAAAAGTATGTTGATTAGTCGATATTGAATTCGACTGTTCCAGCATTACTTTCAGTACTTTCCTTTCTGTCGCTCACTACAGACCCTTTCAATATCAGTCCATACCAAAAGTATGTTGATTAGTCTATATTGAATTAGACTGTTCCAGCATTACTTTCAGCAATTTACTTTTCAGCACTTCTAATTTTTGTCATTTACTTTCAGCATTAAAACCGCAACCAACCCACTTACTTTTCAGCACTAAAACCACAATCAACCCCAAATCACACTCCCTTCCTGTACATTTCCTCAAAGAACAACTCTATCCTCTAATTCCCTTGGGTTCGACCCCTACTTACCGCTTTACTGCCCAATAGTAAAGTCGCGAGTAGCGGACTTATAAATTTATTTTGCTTAGCACTCAATGACGTGCTCTGTCAAAGAGCTTCGACATCTCAATTTAGAGAAACTGAAAGGATTGATAGGCTAATAATGGATCAAAATAATATCGTTAAAGGCCTTAGCATTAAAGATCAGGAAATAACCGAATCTGAAATGGATTTTAATATTTGACCATGTCTGACAAAATCATAGATTTTAGTCCCGGTTCACAGGTGATGGACCATAATTGTATGCATCATAAATACAGTTAAACCCACCAAATTAGACTGTTTGTCTATTTAACTTCTACGTGTTAGTCCCGAAATATTTCCACAGGGCAATTGAGAGATAAAAGTGAAAACACGCTAAGGAGAGGATTTTATGCTGAAAAGATATCAAGAGTCAATTGAAGGTCAAGATCAAGCACTGAATGAAGAAATCTCAAGATCCTGACGATGAATTACTCAAATTAAATCCAAATGAGGAATTATCAAAGACAGCCTGGAGTGAAATTGGACTGATAGTTTTGTAAAGACAGTACAAAATTGTCAAGATTCATCCATGTGCATTGGTGACCGATGGCTTGGGTGAAATGGATGAGTCATTGGGTGGCTTCCCCCTGCTCCTCCATGGGATGACCGGTGGCTTTGGCAAAGGGTGGCCAAGCTACCTCCTCTTCCTCCCCTTTGGACCGGCAACCGGCGGCTTTTGGGAGGCTCCTCTCCTTGTGCCACTTGTCTCCTCCACAAGCTCCTCCATCTCCACCCTTGGATGCTCCTCCACATGCCTCCATCTCCACCCTCCATTCCTCCTCACTTGGCCTATAAATACAAGCACCCCTCCTCCCATTTGTATCATCAATCCATACACAAAAACACTTATCTCTCTAAGTTTGGTTACTTTGTAAGTTTGTTCGGTTTATGAAATAATACTCCTGTTTGTTCTTGAGTATTATACTATAGAGAATACTCCTGTTGGTTCTTGAGTATTCAGTAGGAAATTGGGAATACTCCTGTTGGTTCTTGAGTATTCCACCCCTTTCCCTCTTACTGTTTTCAAAAACCCCCGAGTATTTAGCTATGGTATCCACCTCTATGGATATTCATAGCTAAACTCTTCATTCGGTGGAAGGTATTTTCTTGTATTATATAATGTTGTAATATATTTTAGTTTCATTTCTTTGTATTCAAAACTTGTTATATGTGCCATTTATAGTCAGAATTTCCAAGGTTGAGTGGATGCTACGAAAGGGCAAAACTCTTCCGTGGGGTTCGTGAACATACTCGGGTAAGTGGATGCTACGAAAGGGCAAAGCTTATCTGAGGAGTTCGACTTATCTAAAACACCACTTGGTCAATCGTAACTGTGAGATCAGGTGGATGCACAGAAGGCTAAGATACTTCGAAAGGAGGAATTAGTCTGAAGTAGAACAAGGGTTGCTTTAAATGATGTTGCAAGTCTTGCGCTACGAAAGGGCCTCGATTCATCTTTGAATACTTAGAAAAGTTACTAACGGTTTATTATATACATGTTATAATACAAGAGTACCTGAAACCGAATACTTTCTTTCAATCACAAAAACCCCCTGTATTTACTTTCCTAGTATAACTGTCCCGATCAACCACAACCATCAACCGCTCAACAACCGGAGGAATCGCAATCACGCATCACCCACTGTAAGTCTTCTAACCCTTATCTCTTTACTTTCTGTATTTACTTTTCCGCACAAAAAACCCAAAAAACCAAAAACAGTAGTTTAATTACTCGCGCTAAAATCTCAATCATCCTAAAACACGTCCCTGTTAGTAAAAGAACAACGTATCCCCCTAATTCCCTTGGGTTCGACCCCTACTTACCACTTCTACCTAGTAGTCGCGAGTAGCGGACTTTATAAATTTATTTGTACAATTTGCTCTGACGACAAGCGAATTGTCAACAGGCAAGAAAAATAGTTCAAATTGAGTTTAATTCAGATAATTGGAAACCGTTTAAGAAATGGTTCTTTGAGTCTTATGATTCAGCAGAGTTGAGAACTCTAAGCAATGAATTTTACAAGTTATGTGAACATAAGAATAGAATCTTGTTCGTTGTTCCATGGTTTATTGGTACTTATGTTGAACAATATATTTCAACACTAGAAAGAAATTATAAGTTGAGTATGGGTAAGAACATTACACAGATTTATCCACCTCAACGACCCTTTCAAATTGAAAGAAATGGAATGAATCATAATTTTGTTGGTTTTGCTAGATTATTAGAAGATAACACTCTTCCTGCAACATGTCAACAAATTAATATGATGTTTAAACAAAATAATTATTCTAATATGTATTTAGGAATCCTTGGAGAACATATAGGATCTTTACAAAACGGAGTAGAACAATTAATTGAGATTATGAAAACTCAGTCGGTTATAACTGAAAAACCAGTAGAAATAAGTACGTCTAATACTATAGGAATGGCTACACCAAGTTTACAGCCACCTCCTATCATTACAGATTTTGAATTAAAACCTATGAAGAATCTAGAAGATTTTCTAGAAGAAGAATTCAAAAAGATGAAATTAACCACTCTTGATAAAAACCTGAGAAATAAGCTTATAGAAGAACCAAATTATAAGCAAGTTTATCCAGACCAGATTAATAAATTACATAAATGGGTAGATAAGCCAACTACGGGAAAATATTATTACCCTAGACTTACTCCGGTAGATGTCTTAATAGAAGAATCTAATGAGATTATTACAAACTGTTATAGTGGCGGACACATCTATGAATGGGATACAGATGGTTATGTCAATCAACAAATTCACAATACAATGCATAGGATGTTGATGTACCCCACAGTTTGCAAGATTAATGGTAATAGTGATAAAAATGCTGCCAATATGATAATAGTAGGTTTTTCATGTCAATTAAAAGGTTGGTGGGATAATTATCTCACTCTAGTTGAGAAAAATCATATTCTCAATAAAATTTAACAAGAAGGTGATAATATCGTTGAAGATGTTGTTTATACTCTGATTGTTAGTATCTTAGAACACTTCACAGGAAAATACTCCACAAATGGTGAAAGTATTAGAACCTTATTACAAAATCTTAGGTGTAAAACACTTACGGATTTTTGGTGGTATAAAATTACTTTCCTAAGTAGGGTAATGGAATTACCAGAGTGTAATAGCATTCATTGGAAGTCAAAATTTATTGATGGCTTGCCTAGTTTATTTGCTGAAAGGATTAGGAATATTCTCAGAGGAAATCATCCTTCTATTCCTTATGAAAGTTATACTTATGGTAAACTAATTGGAGTTTGTACACAGGAGGGAATAACCTTATGTAACGAAATTAAGTTGAATCAGCAGCTTAAACGACAAAGTTTTATGGAGAAATCACAATTAGGTAATTTCTGTGATTAGTTTGCAATAGACAAACCCTTTTCTGATAAACCTTGAAATTATATCCCCTGTTCAAGCTTGTGTCCAAGATACAGTTGCGATAGACCTTGAACTCTTTTCACAACAGTTCAGCAGACAGTTCAAGGTACAGTTGCGACAGACCTTGAACTCGTATCACAACAGTTCATACAACAGAACAAAAGTAGAAGGATGCACAGAATGATAACCCAGTTCGGCCACGCCTACTCTGGGGGGGTTTCCCACACCCTAGAAGGGACATCAAATCTTTATTACGAGTTAGAGCTACAAGTGGACTTACGCTTACACCTTGTAATCGCCTAGCCTCTACCACTACGTCTCTCAGATTTGCAACCGAGGTTTACATTAGTTAACCTCGATCCCCTTCGTCCGAACCTGCAGTCCAAACGTTCTCGACCTTCTCCTGAAGCTCGGATGCTTTCTCTCGAAAGCTTGTTCACCTTTGTTGTGTGCGGCAGTTTGATCGCTTCCAGGCAGTCTCAGTTGCACTTGATAAGACTGCTCTTGCACCGATGAGTTTCCAGTGGGGAAACACAGCCGGCCGTCGCTTTCTTCCTTCCCAATTGATAGTGTATACTCGTGTATGTTTTATCTTGAAAGAGATGCAGAATAAGGGCGCCCTAGCATTGTATTTATATGCTAGGTCGAAACCCTAATCAGCACAAGATAATCCCATCAAATATTTAGGAAATATTCTTAGATATTTGATGTATATCTTTTCAAATCGGATAGAAGAATATACGAAGTCTTCTTGCCCAAGTAAGCAACGCCGTCTTCAATGTAGATATTCATTCGAATATCTTATGCTCGAATACGTCGCTAGCCGACTTAACTTGGCGATATCTTTGCTGTCCAATATCCTTCCGGAAAATATCCTTGCGTCTGCTCCACGCTGTATATGTGTACTAGGATATGTTCGAACTCCCCCTGAACTCCTGCTCGAACTGTCTAAGCTATGTTTTGCCAAATACATGCCACTCAAGGGAACATCAATCTCCCCCTTGGCATTTTGGCAAAACCAGATCTACTAGATAACTAAGTCTATCTAACTATCTAGACAATAGACAACTTTGAGGGAAACAAAATTGTCTCCTCCAAAATACTTCCCCTTTTTGCCACAAACTGGCAAGGGGTGCGATCCGAGTTCGAACAGCCAATCAAAATGTGCCAGAACAAGCACTAAGTATGAAATATTTAAACAAATAGTTCAGGGAGATAATTTTTTAGAGGACCTTCATGCAGACGACCCATCATCAGTGGCATCCTTAGAAACAGTATCATCAGATTCATCCTCACTTGGGTAGCTGAGGGCACGAGCGAGCTTGTTGATGCGCTTGCGTTGCTCCTTGTCCACTTCGATGATGACATTCAGGTCATTGAGCAGCTGGCTCCTCTCATCCCGGCCCATCCTGGCTCCCCCTCGACTCGACTCCGCAACACCCTTTGCTGTCTGGTTCCCCTCCTTGAGATCGTTCACGTGACGCCCTTTAAACAACTTGTGGTCAACGACAAACTTGCTGGGTGCCTTTGTGAGATGGTCAGGTGAGGCCTTCAAATCTGGAGCTTGATGGATGATCAGCTCATATATTAGAGACGGGAAGCAAATCTGGTGCAGAGTTCTCGTCGAAGTGGCATGTTCAGCAATATGTTTGAACATCACTCTGCCCAGGTTGAACTTCAGCTTATCCCCTATCTGATAAATCAGTTGGGCCATGTCCTTATTGATAGTAGAGCGATGAGTAGACGGCCTCCAGTTGAAAACAGCAATGAAAAACAGCATCGAATAAAACGTCGACAGATCCGCTGTATGTACAACTGACTCAGGCCTCCACCGAACAGAGCCTGCAGTGTTGGTGCTCACTATCTTCTCAAAGCTTGATTCCTCTTCATCAACAGCTGGGTCGTCCACGGAGAAGTATACATTGATCAGCTCAAGATCAATCTTGATCCTTCTTCCTCTAACATAGAAGACCCCATAATCTGTTTCTCCAATGACCCCAAACCCAGGAGGAAGGTTTACCATGACTTCACGCACCAATTGCTCGTTGAACGGCTTGCATCTGTCCAACGCCCAGAACAGATCAGATTCCTTGAGCACCTCAATCACTTCCTTTCCCTTGTATCGGGACTCATCTAGCAACCTCTCAGGAATGACTTTCCTTTTCAGCACACAACTCCATTTCAATACAGCGTCTTTATTAACAAACCACACTCCTTTCTTGACCTTACCCACTGGAATAGTCTCAGACTCAGGGGCTGGGACTTCGCATCTCCCAGCATCTTCAGAGACAGGAACCGCAGCATCGCGCTTCCTTTTCTTGGAAGGGCCGACTCCCCCTGCACCAATGCTGTCCTCAGCAGCCTTCTGAACTGATCCCTTTGTAGACTTTGCAAAATCTACCTTCTTCTTTTCCTTCTTTGTCCTTTTGAGATTGACAAGAGGGACAAGGTCCTGGTCATCTTCCGAAAGAGTAACTTCCTTTGAAACTGACTTCGCAGAAACCCCACGAACTGATGTACCATCCTCCTCCATATGATCATTACGAAGATCACCTTGAATGACTGCTGGTACAGCCACTGTCTCCTTAGCCATAACTTCCTCTAGAGCTGGTGCAGTTTCAGCTTCAGTCTGAACACTTGTAACTTTCTCGGCAACAGACTCTTCTGCCCCAACAGTCTGGGCATGCTGAACTTCCTCTGAACTTGCCATTCCCCGATCCTTCTCTTTTTCCAAATCTTCCATGACATCATCAATGTCTTTGAACATCTTCTGCAACTCTTCATCCTTTTCTGTAGGATCAGATTCTTCTATAGAGGCTTCCTTCAACACCTCAAGATTCTCTGGTGGATGCACCTTCTCGGACACATTCTCCTCTTGCTTACTGATTGGTTCACCTTCTGAACCTTCAATCTTCTTGTCCGAGCCATCGTCAGATTCCTCATTAATCACTAGCTTCCTCTTCCCCGAGGCCTCAAGAAGTTTCTCTGTCTCCTCATCAGACATTGCTATGAGCTTTCCTCTGATTGAACTGATCTTGGCCAGACATTGTCTTGGAGAAACAACTCGGCGAGTCCCCTTCTTCCTTCGTAAACCTCCCGGATGAATATACCCAAAAGCATGGATTTTCTCCCTCCATCTTGCTGACCCTCCAGCCACCTTGCTGGGTTCACCATCTTCAACATTCTTGACAGATTTATTTCCAGTGACAGTACTACCGGCCTTGTCACCAACAATCGCCTTATCACTAATAGCAACACCACTAGTACCAGCACCAATAACAGCCCTACTGGCTTCATCACAGCCAACAGACTTACCTTCCTTCTCAACACCCACATTCTGATCTTTGTCCGTCACAATCTTTTCAACAATAGGAATATTTGCAGAAACTGAAGGGACAGTTGGAATTACCTCAGATTGGGGATGGACTTCTTGAGACGTACCAGTATCTAATGAGATGAACGAGTCCACCGTGGTCGACTGAGGGAATTTAACTGTTACTCCTCCGGCAGTCTTCTTTGCTACAGCCAAAGATTCGGTGAAGGAGCGTAAAGGCGACGCCTTTTTCTCCTTCGGAGCTTTTGCTTTCGGAATTTGGGGTTTCGCCGCCAGTGACTTTGAGGGCTACATGTTCTTCTTCTCAGCGGATTTGATGCCGGACTTTGAAGACTTCCTTGTGTTCACCATCGCTGTTTGGAGAAGGAGCGGTTGAGAGAGAAATTACTGGTTGCCGTTCTAGGGTTTGAACGAGAGAGAGAAAGAGTAGACTGCGAACTGATGTGTTTCAAAAGAAATTATAGTCCAGCCTTTTCAACTTCCCAAATTGGTCAACTCTCGTTTCAAATAACGGTAGGAAAGATCTTCGAGAATATTCAAAAAAAATTGGTCTTCACGCGCTGTTCCTTCTGTTCCAGCTCTCTTCCTTAGGTGGTCAGTCCAACTGTTCAGCTGGAGATTCGACTTTGACTGACCACCGTCGGATGCATTCATTGGTTGACACCACATAGACCCACTGGGGATCTGGGTGTTCCACACCGTAACCTGCCATAGGGGTTGACAAAGGTCTTGGTATGCCTCAGAGTTATCATCTTCTGGTGCCCTTCATATTCATATTTTCTTGTTCGGCTCCAGGCATATTTCGGTGGGCAGTGTACAAACTCCTTCCGTAACTGTGACACCTTCTGATTCAACAGTTGTCTGGGACAGTTGTCAACATGGATTTGTGCGCATCTCCAATCAGGCCTTGTGTGCAAGGTCTTATCCACTCCCCCTCGCAGAAATCTATGTTGAGCGTTTGCACAGGCAAGAGCAACCGGTTGCTTGCCATGGTTCTCGTCGTTCATCGATCCCATCAGACTCATCCCAATGGTGTAGCAGTTGCTGGCATCCCTTCTTCCTTTCATCAGTGTATCGCCATTCTTGTCTAGGACAAGACATGAGTAGCTAGAGAATGACACGTAATGTCCATCGTCGCACAGTTGACTGATGCTGATAAGATTCCTTGTCAGTCCTTTGACAAGGAGGGTGTTCTTGAGTGCAGGGAGATCCGGAACCATCAATGTCCCACAGCCGATCACCTGACCCTTTCCACCATCCCCAAAGGTGACAAACCACATCTGCTCAACAGGTCTAATATGGGTAAGATACTGAGAGTTACCTGTCATGTGGGCGAAGCATCCGCTGTCGAAGTGCCAACTATCTTGCGCTGTGTAGCTTGAGGAGTAGCAGGCCACCATGCAAACGGTTTGGTCTGCTTTTTGAACCCAGACTTGTTTCTGTCCCGGTATGGTCCGTTGTTGGAAAGAACGTCGTTCAGCAAGAAACAGGCGACACTTCAGTTTGATGTGTCTCATCTGGTTGCAGTACCAGCAAGTGCGCCACTCTCTCCTTTGCTTTACTGGTGCGGAATCACGGCATTGGACGGGTGTTCCACGAGTCTTTCCATCATTTGGTGTGCTAGGAGACTTCCTGTGATCGGCTAGGTTTTTTCCTCTGGACTGTTTCACCTTTTGTTCAGGCCGCTGTTTCGTCACCTGTAGTGCTTTAACGTGAGTAGTGCCTTTTGAAGTGCCTTCTTCCGTAAACCCCAGCCCACGATGTCCAGACTCCATCCTCTGAGATATGAGAATATCATTTAAGTCTTTAGTGCCAGAGTTTAGCATCCTTACCGACTGTTTGAGGTGATTGAGCACCTTCTCAATGTCTGAGTGATCCATCTTCTTAGATTCTAGCTGAAGTTCCGGCTGTTCTATCCTCCTCAGTGGGAACACCTCCTTGCGCTTCAGATCTGTGATGGTTTTTCTTAGACATGCCTACAGGATGAGTGTCACGGTCCCTTTCCATGTCGATTTCCAGTGAAGAGACAGTACCCAGGAGCTCTGTTCTCTGAGCAAGAAGACACAGTCTTTCTTGTTTCATTTCTGCCAGTTGAGTGTTCTGTGAGTCTACTGTGCCTTCGAGTTCCACCTTCTGTGTAAGCAGTATCTCGACCTCCTGCCAGACCTTGTCCTTTTCTATAGTGACGCTTGCTACTGTGTCATTCAGCTTCTTGTTGACCTCGATCAGTATCAGCCATTTCTCGTACAGATCTTTATATGTCTCAACCAGAGACTCCTGCGTGAGTTCTTCATCGTCACTGTCTGAGAGGTTGACAGAGCCTTGTCGTGAGGCAATGTGCAAGATTAATTTATAAGTCCACTACTTGAGACTTCACTATTTGGTAGTAAAGCGGTAAGTAGGGGTCGAACCCAAGGGAATTAGTGGATAACAGTTCTTTAAGGATTTTGTACAGAAATGTAAGTGCGATTGGGGTTGATTGTGGTTTTAGTACTGAAAAGTAAACTACTGAAAAGTAAATTACTGAAAAGTAAATGACTGAAAATAAAGTGCGTAAAGTAAATACTGAAAAGTAAGTGCGGAAAATAAATTGCTGGAACAGTCGGGTTCAATGTCAACCGCAAACACACCTTTGGTTTGTCGCACGCTATAAGCGCAATACGTACCAATGGTTATATTGGGTTGGCGTTGAAAGCGTCTGTAGTAAGCGAAATGTAAAGACTGAAAGTAAATGTGTGGAAAGTAAATGACTGAAAAGTAAAGTGCGGAAAGTAAAATACTGAAAGTAAATTGCTGGAATAGTCGAATTCAATATCAACCAAGTAACATACTTTTGGCACTGGCCGCACGCTATATTTCAAGCGCAATGCGTGCCAACGTTATGTTGGATTGTTATTGAAAGCGTCTGTAGTAAGCGTGCAGAAATGTAAAGTACTGAAAGTAAATGTGCGGAAAGTAAAGTAATGAAAGTAAATGTGCGGAAAAGTAAATGTTAGGTGCTGAAAGTAAAGTTAGTTGCGGAAAGTAAAGGTACTGAAAAGTAAAATTAGTTGCGGAAAGTAAAGGTACTGAAAAGTAAAGTTAGTTGCGGAAAGTAAAATACTGAAAAGTAAATGGTACTGAAAGTAAGCAGTTGATAATAGGACACTAATTAAAGTGACAGGTTGTGTTCCGATTAATGGAAAGATTCAGTTTTAGGGGCCTTGTATCATAAATCTGTTCATCATCGACCTCTAATGATCATACTAAGTGTTCAAGATGTATCAAGGCCATTTCTAGCACTCGACTTGCCACACCGTCTAGTCCTTTTCAAGACATAGAGCACTTGTTCTATCTAGGCTAATTCCTCCTTTCGAAGTATCTTAGCTTATGTGCATCCATTTGATCAATCATTTCCGATCAACCAAATGGTGTTTAAAAGAGGTTGAGCTCCACAGAAAAGCTTTGCTCTTTCGAGCCTCCACTTAACCACGTATGTTCACGAACCCCATGGAAGAGTTTTGCTCTTTCGAGCCTCCACTCAACCAATAGTGTTCTAACCTAGTATATGGCACATAGAACAAATTTGAACACAATAGAAGCACTAAGAAAAGGGTCTAAAACATGTTTTGATACAAGCACACCCCTTCAACCGAATGAAGGGTTTAGCTACGATTATCCATGGAAGAGGATATCATAGCTAAGTGCTTAGAAAAGTAAATGGTTTTGAAATCTAAAACAAGAAAAGCAAAGAGGGCTCTCTGTTTTGGACAAGCGGGCTCTCGGTTTTGACAAGGAAATAAAGAGAAGAATACTCAAGAACCAACAAGAGTACTCAAGATCAAAGCAAAATAAAGACAAGGAAAGTAAAAGAGGGCTCACGGTTTTGGGCAAAGTAAATGAAGAACAAACTCAAGAACACTCAAGAACTAGAGAGAAGGTAGAGCTTCTGTTTCAAAGTAAAGTGTTTACAAGGATTTGTGGGATGTATTTTTGAGAACTTCTCTATCTAAGTAACAAGGGACATTGATTCAAGGAGGGGAAGCCCTCCTTTTATAGCCAAATGTGGCGGTTTAGAGGTGGTAGTGGAGCAAGATATTTGCTCTCAAAAGCCTTCGGTTCTCCCTCAACTCCGGTTAGAGCTTAGTTGGCCTTCGGTTGGACTTGTTTGACATCAAAGGGTTCACTTGCCTTGCACATGGGTGGTTGAGCTTTGGATGTGCCAAAGGGAAACTACATGAGCTTGGTTGAGGCTTGGGCAAGCTTGGTTGAGGTATGGTTTCAAATCAAAAGATCAACCGATGTGAATAGTATAACCTAACCGGGAATTGAGTAGTTTGGTTGGACTTCGGCCGGATTTTGACCGGAGTTGGGCTAGAATGACCGGAGCAAGGTGGTGGTTGGATTTGTCTTGATCGGAGCATCACCGGAAGCTCGCCGGAGCATGGCCGGAAAGTGGCCGGTAGTTCACCGGAGCTGCCGGAATCTTGGCCGGAGTAGGTTGGGTCAACGACCGTTGATTCTGAACGACAAGATCAATACAAGCATGTTTTGTCAAGGAAGTTAAACCGGATTTTGGCCGGAGCATGGTCACGGCCCAGGGTTGAAGTTTTCCTCGGGCACTCGGTCGACCGGGCCCGGGCGCTGCTCTCGTCGCGGTCCTGGTTCACTCGGACTCAGCTCTCTCGGCACGGGTGCTCGGCGGGGGTGCTCGGTGGGGACCTGGTCTTCTCGGCACTCGACACTCGACACTCGGGAGTTGGGACTTGGTTCCCAGCACTCCCGGCACTTGGGCCCGACACCTCTCAGCAAGGACCTGAGGTTCTCGGTACTGGGCTTGGGTACCCGGCTGAGCTTCCTCAGTCCCCGACTGGGGCCCTCGGTCCTCGACTGGGGTCCTCGGTCCTAGGTTGATTTTTCTCGGTCCCCGACTGGCCCGACTTGACTTGTAATCCATTTTTGGTTTAAGAACCCCCTTTTTAGCTCGTTTCTTCTCTAAACCTCAAAATAGCCTGTACAACAGAAATGGAACTAACAAGCAAAAGTTAAATAGACAAAGTGTCCAATTTGGTTGGTTTAACTGACTTAATGAATCATATAAATATGGTCCATCAAATCACCCCACACTTTTAGTTGTTCGTCCCGAACAATGTTATTCGAGAGAGAAACACAAAATCCAAGTAATAAGCTCTAAATAGGAAAGTGAGAATGTGGAACTAGATTTATCCTATCCATGAAATACTTACTTGTTACCAAACTAAACCGTGTAAATACTTAGAAGAAACTTGATACTTGTACCTTCGAGCCGAGATGCAAATTAATTCGGATGATTCGGGAGATAGCCCTTTTCAGGCTCCTGGACTGCATTCTCGGGACCGACTCGCACTATATGGTTAACTTGTAGCTTTCTCTAGCACGTGATTTGGTTCGGGTTTCAATGAGTTGAGCACTTTGACTTCCTTTGATGAGGGACAGCTTTTGAAGTGATATGGTCTTTGGCCTTCGATTTTGAATTTGAGTTTCTTCACTTTTGTTTCGATTAAAACCTTCACAGAATTTGGCCTTTGGCTTTTGATTTGCTTCTTCGAGCTTTGCTTCTTCGTGATTTGCTTGTCCATTTTCTCAATCTTTTGGGAGGTCCAATCATCGCCCGAGAGCAAATGGAAATACCTCCCCGCTCTTTCTCATCCTCGCCGTTTCGCGCAGGTCAAGATGAGGGTCGCTCATCTATTTTCTCGGCTACTAGGATTAGAGTTAGGACGGTTTGATTCTCGTCCCGCCTCTTGCATAAACGCTGCACGGCGGAGATGACTCTAATTTCCAATGAAACCCTAAGTGCAGCCTCCACTGACTTCGTAAACCATATAGTGAACTTTGATCCTTTGAGTGCTTGCCAAGCCTCTCTAGGGCATTTTACATCAACTCCACATCCCCTGTATATCTCAGCACAAAGGGACAATTAAGAAGTTACATCCTCAAGTTTTTATACAGTTGAGATTTCACAAGGTAAATGCTTGAATTTAGATCTATCTTTTTCACATTCTCAAGTTCATATTTTCAAAAAGATAATATTAAAGGAAAAGGAAAAGGAAAGCATGTTAAACTAATTATGTGCAAAGGCATTTCTCACCCCACACTTTTGAACGAAGGCGTGCCTCTCGGCATGACTTAGTTCGAAAGCCGATTGCAAGCAAATATTTACAAGAGAAGGAAATGACATAAGGAAAAGGGAAGAACTGAACTCCCTTTACGGTGTCGTTGCATGTCGAGGACATGCAAGCAAATGACATGGCTCGGAGCGAAATAATCTAGGGAGTTCGGCCGGGGCCTTGAACTCTCGGCGCTCCCCAAAGCTGATTCCTATACAAGTAGTCATTCCTTTTATACACAAAATGGGTGAGAACGACTGACGAGGTAAAAACTAAATGACAGAAATTAAATGACTGAAAAGAAAAAATGCCGGGTTACCTCCCGACCAGTGCCTTTGTTTAGCGTCGTTGGCTCGACGATTGGGGATCACAAGTTTGGATCCCATGTGCGATTCAGGTCGTATTTCTGCGCAGCGCCTACCTTTATTCTTGCCTTGACTTTCCCCGAGTTCTTGTGGGATGATGAGCTCGGGTCAGGACTCCATTGTTTCGGTGGGTTTTCCTTCATATCCTCCCAAGTTGGTGAAAATCTTTTGACCATAGCTGCTGGCCTAGCTATTCTTACGGTCTCTCTTGGTAGGTCAGAAACCAGAGTTCTGAGATTCGAGGTATGCACAATGTCTGACGGTTTCCTTGTACCTGGACGGCCATCATTATCATCTATGTAGAAATCTGAAATTCTGCCGCCAAATGCGAGTGATAACAAGCCCTTGCCCATGTCGATCCTTGCCTTGGTAGCATAGAGGAATGGTCGTCCCAATATAAGTGTTGGAGGGTCGTCTTTTCTGGTATCTCCCGTTTGTATTACATAAAAGTCTGCAGCAACGACGAGCTCTCCCACACGGAGTATTAGATCTTCAAACACTCCAACTGGCTGGACACACAACTTGTCCCCTAACTCGAGGGATATCCTTGGTGGCTTCAATGGACCAAGCCCTAATGAGCAATATAGAGGATAAGGCAGGACATTGACGGCGGCCCCAAGATCGATTAAGCACTGATGAATTTGGGCTTCACCAATACCACAGGTGACCGTGAAGGCCCCCGAGTCCTTATCCTTTTCCGGTTGTGACTCATGATCCGTAGTGAGGGATCTTTCCATTATCGGGCCATTCTGCCCATTCTTTGGCTTTGATTTTGTTTTTTCCTCGTTCTTTTGGGTCGCATGGCCCTTGGAGGCGACCTTCTGTATGTAGTATAAAAAATCTTCAGGGTATGCCTGCTCATTGTTGCCTTTGTAATCAGTTGATTCGACATCTTCCTCTGATTCAAGATGTGCTGGATCGGGTCCATTTAGCTCCTGATTTTCTAGGTAAATGCTTTTCTCCGACGCATAGATGTTATTTGGGGAATCCCATCAGGGACCATCAGAGTCTAAATCGTTATTGTCATCCCAGCCAGATGCTGGTACTTTTAAGTGTGTGATTGGTGGTGGTGTCATGCTAACGGTGAACGCATAGCGTCCATTGTCAGCATGCGTGACCCACGTTCTGCCATCATTGGGTCGGTCTTCCTCTTGATTCCAGTCAGGACGGTGCCTACGAGTGAAGTGTTTGTTCGTAGGTTTGTAAGTTGTGGATCGTGCTGCTTCTTCCAGTGACGCCTTCATGTTTGACCTCCTTATCATGCTAATATTCGCCTTTGGGTTTTGGAGGGTTTGTGAAGGAAGTCTGCCTGGTTCATTAGTGAGCGCGGACATTGAGGTGGTGAGCTGGGACATTTGCTTCTTCAAGTCCGAGATATCTCCCTTTGTCTCGACTTGGAATCGATGCATCGAGCCCACGAGTTCCTTCACCACATCATCAAGGGATTTGTTCGGTCCTTGTGGATTGCTCGGGCCGGCTTGGTATTGATTCGGTCTCTTCTGCTGATACTGACCCGTCGGGTACTGGTTTGGTCCTTTTTGCTGATATTGGCCTGCTGATGGAGCGTTCTGGTTGTACTGCCGGTGGGAAGGTTGGTAGAATGACTAAGCTAATTGAGGTGCGGCTTGTTGTGTCTCCCTCGGAGGGTGGTTGTCGTTCCGCCAAGTTGGGTTGGTTACCTGATTATACTGCTGGTTTGGTCCGGCTCTGTCGTTGTTGTTGTTGTTTTTGCATCCTTGGTATCCTACCATTGCATTCACTTCTGCCGGTTCCTCTACTATTAACGTTGGGCATGCGTCAGTCTTGTGGTCCGTAGAACTACAAAACTTGCAAGGCTTTACTTGAACTGGCTGCCTTCGTAGGATCTGAACCATCATCTCCTTCATTTGTTTCATCTCCTCTGGCATAGAGTTCATCGGTGTTTCAGCCTTTGCCACATTCTTTGTTCAGGAAAATTCTTCCTGTCGAGTTGTCTCCTCTCTAAATCGGGCATTTTCAGCAACATCGGTGATGAGTCGCCTTATGCCGCTCAGTGATAGATTCATCATGGATCCTCCAGCTGAGGCATCCAGGAGCATTTTGTCTAAGGGTCTCAATCCATCAATGAGGTATTCGATGATGAGTTTCTCAGGCAGTCTGAGGGTGCAGCAGCTTCTCTCCAGGAGGTTGAATTTTTCCAGGTAGTCGTACATGGTTTCATTGGGCCCCTGCTTGATGTCCTGCAGTTGCCTCCTTACTTGCATCGCTCTTCCCGCTGGGTAGTATTTGTCCAGGAATTTCTTTTGCATCTGAGCCCATGTTCTGATGCTTCCCGAAGGCAATGAAAGGAACCAGTCGTTCGTCGAGTCGATGAGGGAAAAGTAGAAAGCCTTCAATTTGAAGTCTTCTACATTCACCCCATTGGGCCTTAGATTTTGGCAAATGCCATGTAAGCGTTGGAGATGAGTTGTCGCAGATTCTCTATGAGTTCCTGAGAACTTGGGTAAATTGTGGACCACTGATGTGTTGATGGCGATGTTTTCTAGTTCAGGGCCCTCGTAAATGTACCACGGCTGATTTCTAAAATCCGGTGTCGACAGTTCTCCCATAGTAGGTTTGCGGAAGTTGTTGTCCCCATAGTACTCATCGAATACGGGTTCTCGTCTTGGCTCTTGTCGATATTGCGGGGGTGGTGGATGTCTAGGGGGTTGTTGCGCTGGACCAGCTTCATTTCGGTCCTCGGGCGGGCCTTGGTTTCTCCGGATGGCCTCCCTTTCACGAGCTCTTTGGTTTCGGATGAGTTGCTCCGGATCGTCGAGAATTGGAAATGGAGGCAGCCCCTCATTATTTCGATCGAACAGATTTATCTCGTCGTCATCGTGATAGTCATGGTGGCTTCCCGCACGAGACATGGTTATGCAGAAGCGAGTTCGAAATTTAAGAGATAAAAGAAAAAGAAAAAGAAAGAACAATTATCTGATTGATAATTTATAATTCCCCAGCAACGGTGCCAATTTGACAGAGCCTTGTCGTGAGGCAATGTGCAAGATTAATTTATAAGTCCACTACTTGAGACTTCACTATTGGGTAGTAAAGCGGTAAGTAGGGGTCGAATCCAAGGGAATTAGTGGATAGCAGTTCTTTAAGGATTTTGTACAGAAATGTAAGTGCGATTGGGGTTGATTGTGGTTTTAGTACTGAAAAGTAAATTACTGAAAAGTAAATGACTGAAAATAAAGTGCGTAAAGTAAATACTGAAAAGTAAGTGCAGAAAATAAATTGCTGGAACAGTCGGGTTCAATGTCAACCGCAAACACACCTTTGGTTTGTCGCACGCTATAAGCGCAATACGTACCAATGGTTATATTGGGTTGCCGTTGAAAGCGTCTGTAGTAAGCGAAATGTAAAGACTGAAAGTAAATGTGCAGAAAGTAAATGACTGAAAAGTAAAGTGCGGAAAGTAAAATACTGAAAGTAAATTACTGGAACAGTCGAATTCAATATCAACCAAGCAACATACTTTTGGCACTGGTCGCACGCTATATTTCAAGCGCAATGCGTGCCAACGTTATGTTGGATTGTTATTGAAAGCGTCTGTAGTAAGCGTACTGAAATGTAAAGTACTAAAAGTAAATGTGCGGAAAGTAAAGTACTGAAAGTAAATGTGCGGAAAAGTAAATGTTAGGTGCTGAAAGTAAAGTTAGTTGCGGAAAGTAAAGGTACTGAAAAGTAAAGTTAGTTGCGGAAAGTAAAGGTACTGAAAAGTAAAGTTAGTTACGGAAAGTAAAATACTGAAAAGTAAATGGTACTAAAAGTAAGCAGTTGATAATTGGACTGAAAGTAAAGTGACAGGTTGTGTTCCGATTAATGGAAAGATTCGGTTTTAGGGGCCTTGTATCATAAATCTATTCATCATCGACCTCTAATGATCATACTAAGTGTTCAAGATGTATCAAAGCCATTTCTAGCACTCGACTTGCCACACCGTCTAGTCCTTTTCAAGACATAGAGCACTTGTTCTATCTAGGCTAATTCCTCCTTTCGAAGTATCTTAGCTTATGTGCATCCATTTGATCAATCATTTCCGATCAACCAAATGGTGTTTAAAAGAGGTTGAACTCCATAGAAATGCTTTGCTCTTTTGAGCCTCCACTTAACCACGTATGTTCACGAACCCCATGGAAGAGTTTTGCTCTTTCGAGCCTCCACTCAACCAATAGTGTTTTAACCTAGTGTATGGCACATAGAACAAATTTGAACACAATAGAAGCACTAAGAAAATGGTCTAAAACATGTTTTGATACAAGCACACCCCTTCAACAGAATGAAGGGTTTAGCTACGATTATCCATGGAAGAGGATATCATAGCTAAGTGCTTAGAAAAGTAAATGGTTTTGAAATCTAAAACAAGAAAAGCAAAGAGGGCTCTCGGTTTTGGACAAGAGGGCTCTCGGTTTTGACAAGGAAATAAAGAGAAGAATACTCAAGAACCAACAAGAGTACTCAAGATCAAAGCAAAATAAAGACAAGGAAAGTAAAAGAGGGCTCACGGTTTTGGGCAAAGTAAATGAAGAACAAACTCAAGAACACTCAAGAACTAGAGAGAAGGTAGAGCTTTTGATTCAAAGTAAAGTGTTTACAAGGATTTGTGGGATGGATTTTTGAGAACTTCTCTATCTAAGTAAAAAGGGACATTGATTCAAGGAGGGGAAGCCCTCCTTTTATAGCCAAATGTGGCGGTTTAGAGGTGGTAGTGGAGTGAGATATTTGCTCTCAAAAGCCTTCGGTTCTCCCTCAACTCCGGTTAGAGCTTTGTTGGCCTTCGGTTGTACTTGTTTGACATCAAAGGGTGCACTTGCCTTGCACATGGGCGGTTGAGCTTGGGATGTGCCAAAGGGCAACTACATGAGCTTGGTTGAGGCTTGGGCAAGCTTGGTTGAGGTAAGGTTTCAAACCAAAAGATCAACCGATGTGAATAGTATAACCTAACCGGGAATTGAGTAGTTAGGTTGGACTTCGCCGGATTTTGACCGGAGTTGGGTTAGAATGATCGGAGCAAGGTGGAGGTTGGATTTGGCTTGATTGGAGCATCACCGGAAGCTCGCCGGAGCATGGCCGAAAAGTGGCCGGAAGTTGGCCGGAGCTGTCGGAATCTTGGCCGGAGTAAGTTGGGTCGACGACCATTGATTCTGAGCGACAAGATCAATACAAGCATGTTTTGTCAAGGAAGTTAAGCCGGATTTTGGCCGGAGCATGGTCATGGCCCGGGGTTGAAGTTTTCCTCGGCCCTCGGTCGACCGGGCCCGCGCGCTGCTCTCGGTGCGGTCCTGGTTCTCTCGGACTCGGCTCTCTCGGCACGGGTGCTCGGCGGGGGTGCTCGGCGGGGACCTGGTCTTCTCGGCACTCGACACTCGGGACTCGGGACTTGGTTCCTGGCACTCCCGGCACTTGGGCCCGGCACCTCTCGGCAGGGACCTGAGGTTCTTGGTACTGGGCCTGGGTACCCGGCTGAGCTTCCTCGGTCCCCGACTGGGGTCCTCGGTCCTCGACTGGGGTCCTCGGTCCTCGACTGGGGTCCTCGGTCCTCGACTGGGGTCCTCGGTCCTCGACTGGGGTCCTCGGTCCCTGGTTGATTTTTCTCGGTCCCCGACTGGCCCGACTTGACTTGTAATCCATTTTTGGTTTAAGAACCCCCTTTTTAGCTCGTTTCTTCTCTAAACCTCAAAATAGCCTGTACAACAAAAATGGAACAAACAAGCAAAAGTTAAATAGACAAAGTTTCCAATTTGGTGGGTTTAACTGACTTAATGAATCATATAAATATGGTCCATCAGAGGTCTTCAACTGGGAGTTCCAACTGAGGTGGTACTCCTTCACTGGAATTGCTGCAATCGCCAAGAGTAGTAACAAAAGCCACAAAATTAGTGGTTTCACCTTTTTCTTCGTCTGACTCACTATCGCGGAAGCTAGCGACCATTGCCTTCTTCTTCATGAGGGTATTCACACATTGGGAGGCAATATGTCCAAACCCCTTGCATTCTTGGCACTGAATTTCTTCCTTTCCTTTGTCAGAAGAGTCTTGTCTCATGTCTCTGGATCTTGACCTTTCGGTTTTCCAGTTTCGGAAGCTATTTGATGAAGGCTGGCCCTGTTCTGGTCCACGTCTGTTGATTTTCCGCACCATTCTACCAAAATTCTGAGCCATCATAGCCAGTTGTTCAGTAATGCAGCCACCATCCAGTTTGTCTTCAGACATGTCCGCTTTTAGGGCGATTCCCTTTACTTCCCCAGGTTGAAAATCATGATTGATCTCGTAGGCTTTGAGAGAACCCATCAGCTCGTCCAGTTTTAGTTTGGCGATGTCGTGCATTTCCTCTATGACCGTGACCTTCATCGCAAATCTCGGAGGGAGTGATCTTAAGACTTTACTGGCCAACCTTTCTTCATCGATGGGTTTCCCTAGAGCAGAAGCCTCGTTAGCCAGTTCCAGAACTCTGGTGTTGTACTCAGTGATAGTTTCACTCTACTTCATCTTCATCTCTTTAAACCTGGTTGTGACAGCCTGCATGCGAGAGTTGCGAACTTTGTCTGTGCCTTCAAAGGCTGTTTGGAGGATGTCCCATGCTTCCTTGGCCACTTCACAGTTGATGATGAGCTTCATGACATTTTCATTTACGGCAGAAAAAATTGCGTTCATAGCCTTTGAGTTTCCCATAGATGCTTTGTCCTCCTCTTCTGTCCACAGTGCTTCCGGTTTCGGGATCGGTTCTCCAGTGAGATTTTTCATCATGGGTTCCGTCCATCCTTTCAGAATAGCCTTCCATGCTTTTTCATCTAAGGATTTCAGAAAGGATCTCATCACGGGCTTCCAGGTGGCATAGTTCGATCCTTCGAGTAGTGGGGGTCTGGTGATGCTTTGTCCTTCCTTCAGAGTCATCTTGAACAGTTCAGGATCCCACTCAGTGTGTCGAGTGTTTGCTCTGATACCAATTGAAATTATATCCCCTGTTCAAGCTTGTGTCCAAGATACAGTTGCGACAGACCTATAACTCTTTTCACAACAGTTCAGCAGACAGTTCAAGGTACAGTTGCGACAGACCTTGAACTCGTATCACAACAGTTCAGACAATAGAACGAAAGTAGAAGGACGCACAGAATGATAACCCAGTTCGGCCACGTCTACTTTGGGGGGTTTCCCACACCCTAGAAGGCACAGCAAATCTTTATTACGAGTTAGAGCTACAAGTGGCCTTACGCTTACACCTTGTAATCGCCTAGCCTCTAACACTACGCCTCTCAAATTTGCAACCGAGGTTTACAGCAGTTAACCTCCATCCCCTTCGTCCGAACCTTCTCGACCTTCTCCTGAAGCTCGGATGCTTTCTCTCGAAAGCTTGTTCACCTTTGTTGTGTGCGGCAGTTTGATCGCTTCCAGGCAGTCTCAGTTGCACTTGATAAGACTGCTCTTGCACCGATGAGTTTCAGGTGGGGAAACACAGCCGGCCGTCGCTTTCTTCCTTCCCAATCGATAGTGTATACTCGTGTATGTTTGATCTTGAAAGCGATGCAGAATAAGGGCGCCCTAGCATTGTATTTATATGCTAGGTCGAAACCCTAATCAGCACAAGATAATCCCATCAAATATTTAGGAAATATTCCTAGATATTTGATGTATATCTTTTCAAATCGGATGGAAGAATATACGAAGTCTTCTTGCCCAAGTAAGCAACGCCGCCTTCAATGTAGATATTCATTCGAATATCTTATGCTCGAATACGTCGCTGGCCGACTTAACTTGGCGATATCTTCGCTGTCCAATATCCTTCCGGAAAATATCCTTGCGTCTGCTCCACGCTGTATATGTGTACTAGGATATGTTCGAACTCCCCCTGAACTCCTGCTCGAACTGTCTAAGCTATGTTTTGCCAAATACATGCCACTCAAGGGAACATCAAACCTAGAAAACCCGAAAAGGATTGTACACCCTATCATTAGAGGAAAAGATTTTCTAAGAAGAAAATTGAGGAAAAAGAGGAGCGTAAATACGCCAGGAAAGATCAAAAATGGCAAAAGAATAAGTCAATGACTTGTCATAGGTGTGGCAAAAAGGACCACTTTGCCAATAATTGATGGGTTAAACAAAAGATTAATAATCTTGAAGAATGTGATAGGATAAAAGATATTATATCTAAGATCCTACTTAATGAGGTTTCGGAATAAGACCAAACTGATTTCTCTTCAACTAGTGAAGATCTAAAGGTGTTAAGAAATGAAACTCTTAATACTGACCCAGATTCAGATTGTGCTCCTTGCAAACAAGGGCAACCATGTCTTAAACATGATTCTGAAGATGAGGAAGCATTATATAAAATGCAGTCACAATTCCAAGATTTGGAATTAACATGTTAAGCTTTAAATCTGCCATGGAGCTTCTAGAGGTGATAACAGATCCCAGAGCTAGATTAAAGATTATGGAAAAACTTAATACTCAGCATGATGCAAAGACAGAAACTTCTAAATCACAAGAAGTTCATAGGGAAATAATTAACCCTAAGTCGTATCTTATGGATGAAGTCTATAGACGGATTAGGCAAAGAACAGAAGTAGAAAACCCTACTTCTACACATGATTTAATCTTGGAGATTAATAATCTCAAAAAAGATTTTCAAGACATTAAGACAAGTAATAAACGTCTTGATCAAAGAATTTCTAATATCGAGAAAGGTAAAGAAGTTATTACTTCCCATCAAAATTATGAAATCATAGGAAATAATAACTTCCTTTCTACTCTAGAAATGTTTATAACTCAAAAATGGCTTATTAGGATCACATTAGTAATACTCAAAAGATTTTATTGCTCTTATTGACAGTGGAGCAGATCTAAACGTCATCTAAGAGGGTTTAATACCCACTAGATATTTTCATAAAACTACGCATACATTATCTCATGCGGGGGAAAATAATCTTTAAATTATTTACAAATTGCCTGAAGCTGAAGTATGCATCAATAAAAAATGTATACCAACCAGTTTTTTACTAGCTAAAGATATTACCAGCCAAGTAATACTTGGAATGCCTTTCCTTACAAAGATTTATCCTATTAATAGGATTGATCCAAAAGGTATGGTTGGAACCTTTAAAGGAAAAAATATTACATTACTGTTTATAACTGAGCCTTTAACAAAGGTTGTAAATGATGTTTATAACAACATAATTGTTAAAAATGAATTAAATGTTCTCACTATTAATAACAGACTTCAAAATCAATTCTCTCTTGAAATCTGTAGAAACTATCCTAATACTTTCCGGGATAAAAAGAAACATATTGTTTCTATTCCTTCAAAAGAAGGATTTGATAAATACCAAATAAAAAATGGACATTGTCAGATAAATCCTGCATACATTAAGATGTGCAGAGAAGAAATTGACATTTTATCACACAAAGGATTAGTTGATCCTTGGAAGTCTTCTTGGTTAGGTACTGCTTTCTATTTTCGAAAACACAGTGAGCAAGGCAAAGGAATTTCTAGACTAATTATTTACGAACCCTTTATCAAAATCCTAAATTGGATTAGATCTCCTATAATATGGATGAATCATCCAGGTCTTAGCAATAAAAAAGAATTGTTAGATGAGTTATATGCATCTGTTATTCTTTCTAAATTTAATATTAAAACAGGATGCTGGCAAGTAAAAATTTGCAAGACTGATAAATATAAAACAGCCTTTGAAATTCCTTATGGACAATTCGAATGGAAAATTTTCCCTTTTGGCCTAACAAGAACTTCTTATGACTTCCAAGATATCATAGACAATATTTTCGTCTTCTCAAAAATTCTTGAAATTCATCTTAAACATCTAAGGATGTTTCACAATAATTTTGGAATCAGTCCAAATATATCTAAATTAAAGGATAATGGTATAATAATACCTAAGCCAAAGATAATAGTGTTTCATACAAAAACGAAATTTCTAGGAAGCGTAAATCATATTTCTGCTTCTTATAACGATGTCATTATCCTATACGATAATAAGCCAGTCCAATGGATTAACCAGCATGCTATCATGATCAAAAGAAAAATTGAGACTTTAATTTACTCAGTAGGTTCCATATTATACTGGGAAAAGATTGTTGAAATAAAAGTCACAAAAAATGGCTTTAAAAGAACTATTAACATAAATCCAGAAACATGACAAAAATATCTTGTTAGATTTTATGGGACTGTCAAATGGGTTATACTACTCAGAACATTTTCTCAGTAGTAACATACGCCTTTAAATTTCACATGGATTTATATAATAAAAAAATCATGAGTGATGTTTTTAACCAATTGTTTACCAGATGGCAGGATTATTCGATCCCCTTCAGCCTCAAGATTGCTTACAAGCAAGGAAAGGAAATTAGTAATCCTTTTCAAACATCTTATTATTTGACTTTCCATTTTACAGGTCAAATGGATATGCCATCCTTTGCCGATTTTGTGACCATCAGGGAAATATCCAACTCCACAGGCAATGCTCCTGACTCTTCATCCTATGCTGAAATAACAGCAATGGAAACTGACGGCATGGACCATACTACTTACCACTTGAAAGAAAAGGAAGAAGTTATATTTCTCCTTAGGGACTCCAAAGGGAGTAATACTCCACCTTGGACTCTACTTGAAGAATACAACAAATTATACTATAATGGAGCATACCTGTTCATGAGGCCCTTTCGTGACCAGAACTTTTATGAGGACTTACTCATCAAAAATGGGTGTCATATTTCTCATGATAAGCAACCAGGAGAATATGCCTTCAGTGAGTTTATTATCAAAAGAGTAACCTCTCTCCAAGAATAGGGAAATAACCCCACTATGACAAGAAGATTTCATTATATTGGAAAAACATATTCAGATAGACATACTAATGAATATGACTACTTGGACTATACGGATGCCTTTCGTACAGTTCCTCTGTATGAAAACTCCAAGCACAATCATTTTTGGTCCATCACCGTTTGCTCGAATATTGACAAAACCGAGATACCTTCTTGGTTTGTAAAATGGTGGCGTCATTTTGGTCCTTTGAAGAAAATCCTTCCAGAACCTTTGAAGGAAACATTTTCCAAATGGAGAAAGGCTTCAACAACACCTTTACTGGAGTATCAAGACAATGATTTCAAACCAGCAGAATTATATTCCCTCCTCTTCTTCACAGAATTCTCCATCCCTTATCTATGACGATGGTAACCAGCGGTTGGCTATACATACACACCCAACGCCATGTTACCCTACATACTTAATGGGGTTTTCCCCTGCATTAAAAGAAGGTCTTTTTCAAAATGGAATAAGGGTATAAGTCTTGATCCAGCAACTGGAAAGCTTTATGGCAATATCGTAATTGGCCATATAAGCCCAATAATAATGAGCACAAAAGATAATGGAAAAGACACGGCTCATACTTATGAGAAGTTGGGAGAATCTTCCAAGACTAAAAATTGAAATGTGAGAGGTCCCATATCTCTAGTGGCTTTCACATAATGAAAGGTCCCATCCTTCTAGCGGCTTTCATAAATAGCCAAAGAAAAAGATCAACTGAAGACAAAAGACAAAAGGTGAAAGGTCCCAGTTCTCTAGTGGCTTTCACACATCATTGATTTTCACGGAAAATACATGCCTACATGGAGAATCTCCACTATTTTTAAATAGTTAAGTTTGTTAGTTTGGGTCCCATATGTTTTGGACCATTTCCCTTTTCCTCTGCTATAAATTAGCTGTAAGGTCGAAGGAAGAGGATAAGCCTTTGCATACCTAGCAAAGAAATAAGTCTCTACTCCTTCTTCTCTCTAAGTTTGTAAAATATTTTTAAAAGTTTGAAGTTTGAAGTTCATCTTGGTGCACATACGTGAGTATGCTCTTTTAATTTTCTGTACTTAATTTTTATTTTCATTTCTGATGGGTTGCCTAATAGGCTAAACCCTTGATATGTGGTAAATCGATGTCAAGATTCATGACTATTCATATTGTTGTACAGATCTGGGTTTGAGAACAACGGACTGGTCTGTGATTAGTACAGTGACAACATCACCAATACTGCAATGTTTGTTAAGTTCGTAACGGGCCTACTGGCATAACTAGTTCTCTCTTTACAGCACGTACCCATAAGACCCCGCACCCATAATCATTTTGGAGTGTAAGTCCCGCTTTAGCCGGAGTTGGCGTCAGGGTAGTATCCATTTTCTGCGGTATGTGGGTGAGAGTCTATGTGGGTTGTTGACTGACGAGAACTTGCAGTTGTGTGGTAAGTGGTGACTGTTTGAACTGACTGTACTTAGAGCTGGATCTATGATCTAGAGTCTAACCCTTGGCAAACACGGAGATAATGTATGCGTAGGTTTATGAAAATATGTAGTGGGTATTAAACCCTCTTGGATGACGTTTAGATCTGCTCCAATGTCAATAAAAGCAATAAAATCTTTTGATTAATAATCATCTATTACTAATGTGATCCTAATAAGCCATTTTTGAGTTATAAACATTTCTAGAGTAGAAAGGAAGTTACATTTCCTATGATTTCATAATTTTGATGGGAAGTAATAACTTCTTTACCTATTTCGATATTAGAAATTCTTTGATCAAGACGTTTATTACTTGTCTTAATGTCTTGAATAGCTTTTATGAGATTTTTAATCTCAAAATTTTAATCATGTGTAGAAATAGGTTTTTCTACTTCTGTTCTTTGCCTAATCCGTCTATAGACTTCATCCATAAGATAAGGCTTCGGGTTAATTATTTCCCTACGAACTTCTTGTGATTTAGAAGTTTCTGTCTTTGCATCATGCTGAGTATTAAAATTTTCCATAATCTTTAATCTAGCTCCGGGATCTGTTATCTCCTCTAGAAGCTTCATGGCAGATTTAAAGCTTAACAAATTAATTTCCGAATCTTGGAATTGTGACTGCATGTTATATAATGCTTCCTCATCTTTAGAATCATGTTTAAGACAGGGTTGCCCTTGTTTGCAAGAAGCACAATCTGAATTTGGGTCAGTATTAAGGGTTTCATTTCTTAAAACCTTTAGATCTTCACTAATTCAAGAGAAATCAGTTTGGTCTGATTCTGAAACCTCATTAAGTAAGATCTTTGATAGAATATCTTTTATCCTATCAGATTCTTCAAGATTATTAATCTTTTGTTTAACCCAACAATTATTGGCAAAGTGGCCCTTTTTGCCACACCTATGACAAGTTATTGGCTTATTCTTTTGCCATTTATGATCTTTCCTGGCGTATTTACGCTCCTCTTTCTCCTCTATTTTCTTCTTAGAAAATCGTTTCCTTTTATGATATGATGTAAAATCCTTTTTGGGTTTTCTAGGTTTACCAGAAAAGGGTTTGTCTATTGCAAACTGATCACAGAAATTACCTAATTGTGATTTCTCCATAAAACTTTGTCGTTTAAGCTGCTGATTCAACTTAATTTCATTGCATAAGGTTATTCCTTCATGTGTACAAACTCCAATTAGTTTACCATAAGTATAACTTTCATAAGGAATAGAAGGATGATTTCCTCTGAGAATATTCCTATTCCTTTCAGCAAATAAACTAAGCAAGCCATCAATAAATTTTGACTTCCAATGAGTGCTATTACACTCTGGTAATTTCATTACCCTACTTAGAAAAGTATCTTTATACCACCAAAAAGCCGTAAGTGTTTTACAACTAAGATTTCGTAATAGGGTTCTAATACTCTCACCATTTGCGGGTATTTTCCAGTGAAGTGTTCTAAGATACTAACAATCCGAGTATAAACAACATCTCCAACGATATTATCACCTTCTTGTTTAATTTTATTGAGAATATCATTTTTCTCAACTAGAGTGAGATAATTATCCCACCAACCTTTTAATTGGCCTGAAAAACCTACTATTATCATATTAGCAGCATTTTTATCACCATTACCATTAATCTTGCAAACTGTGGAGTATATCAACATGTTATGCATTGTATTGTGAATTTGTTGATTGGCATAATGACGATTATATTTTTCGTATAGTCAAAAACAATATATATTTTGACCGGTAAGACCGGTGTCGAACCCAAGGGAGCAATTGGACTATACGCTAGGTAGATTAAATTTTCTACTCGGCTATTCCTTCAATTCAATCATGAAAATAGTTTCAAATTAGAACAAACGATGAAATGGTTTCAAGGGGATTTTAATTCGATTAAGGAGAGTTTCGAGGGGTTACTCCCCTCCTTGGCATTTTCCCAATGATCATGTAAACAAGAGTTAAGTAATTCATAGGTGTTAATTGGTTTAAAACCTAGCTTAGACCAAGGTATACAAACTCTCGTTTCAATCTATCCTAGTCAAGTCTTCTTAGCTAGGACCTCACTATCTCGAGTTATTGATTCACTCTATAGCACTACTATCCTTGGAATCTCTTCCTAAGGCATTAAGTTTGAGTTAACCTCACATCCATGCATTTACTCTCATAAATACTAGATATGATCATTTTCTCCTTATCCAAATCATCACTAAGCTCTCTCGATACTTAGATCAAATTCTAAGACTAACATGTCACTTAGGCATTTTATCAAACACTTGGTAACATGTCATAGAATAGGCACAAGAGAAAATGAAATCAACTCCATAGATTATATGTCAATGAGTATAGATGATCAAGAGTATCAAGGAGGGTAACAACACCCTCAAAACACAAGGGAACTACTCACACATCATGTAAGACAACATGGTGTGAGTAGGGTTTTTACACAATCAAATGAGAAGAGAAGAGGAATAAAAATAAGATGGTTAATCCTAGATGTCTCCCATTGATCTTCAATCCTCCTTGGTTGGATGATGATGATTTGATCTCTTTTTCTGGAAAAATCTCCCAAAGATGCCAAGTACTTAGGTCAAAACAGCCACTTTCTATTTATAGCCTCGGGCAGAATTCGGCACTGTAGCAGTCCCAGTCGGTCGACTGGCGGTTGAATAAGCGGTCTCTTGTAGTGATCTCCCAGTCGACCGACTGTGCAAATGAGGAATATGAGCCATCTGAGGTGATCGCCCAGTCGACCGACTGTGCAAACGGGCAAATCAGGGCATCTGAAGCTCCTGGTACGTCGACCGACTGTGGAAATGTTGATTGCGTGCCTTCTGAAGCCTTTGGCCAGTCGATCGATTGGCGCATGGGAAGTGCTCAGTCGACCGACTGGGGACTCTCTTTGCCCATATTTTGCTCTAGTCTTCGATTTTTGCTCGAGTTTCCGTGTTTTGGCTTTGACACTGAGGTATCTTATTTTGTACCTGAAACGTACGAAAAGAGATCAAATGACATCGAATTATTGCCAGAAACGAACTAAAGCATTAGTGAAAACGTGTACTAATAAGTCGAAAAACTCGACTTATCACATAACCATCTATATTTCATTCATAGATGTGTCCGCCACTATAACAGTTTGTAATAATCTCATTGGATTCTTCTACTAAGACATCTACCGGAGTAAGTCTAGGGTAATTATATTTTCCCGTAGTTGGCTTATCTGCCCATTTATGTAATTTATTAATCTGGTCTTGATAAACTTGCTTATAATTTGGTTCTTTTATAAGCTTAATTCTCAGGTTTTTATCAAGACTGGTTAATTTCATCTTTTTGAATTTTTCTTCTTGAAAATCTTCTAGATCTATCATAGGTTTTAATTTAAAATCTGTAATGATAGGAGGTGGCTGTAAACTAGGTGTAGCCATTCATATAGTACTAGTCGTAGTTATTTCTACTGGTTTTAAATTTACAACCGACTGAGTTTTCATAATCTCAATTAATTGTTCTACTCTGTTTTGTAAACATCCTATCTATTCTCCAAGGATTCCTAAATACAGATTAGAATAATTATTTTGTTTAACCATCATATTAGTTTGTTGACATGTTGCAGGAAGAGTGGTATCTTCTAATAATCTAGCAAAAGCAACAAAATTATGATTCATTCCATTTCTTTCAATTTGAAAGGGTTGTTGAGGTGGATAAATCTGTGTAATGTTCTTACCCCTACTCAACTTATAATTTCTTTCTACTGTTGAAATATATTGTTCAACATAAGTAGCAATAAACCATGGAACAAAGAACAAGATTCTATTCTTATGTTCACATAACTTGTAAAATTAATTGCTTAGAATTCTCAACTCTGCTGAATCATAAGACTCAAAGAACCATTTCTTAAACGGTTTCCAATTATCTGAATTAAACTTAATTTGAACTATTTTTCTTGCCTGTGAACCATGACTAAAATCTATGATTTTGTTAGACATGATCAAATATTAAAATCCATTTCAGATTCGGTTATTTCCAGATCTTTAATGCTACGGCCTTTCAACGATATTATTTTGATCCATTATTAGCCTATCAATCCTTTCAGTTTCTCTAAATTGAGATGTCGAAACTCTTACAGATTCAAGAGGTTGTTCTATCTTATAATCAAAAGGTGAAATATAATTTCTCATTGAACTTGATTTGCTAATCCTAGAACCTGGTCTAGAGGATGTAGATGGTCTGCTTAAATTATCAAATTCAAGGGTAATAGTTCCTTCAGGAGTCAGAATCAAATTGATTAAGTTGTTATGGCTAATTGGCTGAGGTGAAACTACTTCTGCCAAAGTCCATTCTGTTGGAAGTTCTATTTCTTCCCACTTAATCTTTCTTCTTGTCAAGATACTCGACTTGCTAAAGTTTGATTCAATAATTATTGTTTCATTATTCTATTTATCCATAATTTTACACTGGGGATTTAGTGTAAAAATGGACTTATAGTAAATCCTATAACAAATAGCTATTACTTCTATTCCAGATTTATAATTATAACCATTGGTTTTAAAGGTTTACGTTAAAGAATCCAAAATATTAACATCTGATTAGGACAGTTGTATGTTTGGGTAAACATCAAAATAAACCGGACCATGGGCCAAGCTAGTTTGAATGATTCCCATTAAGGATTGTTTATAATTAAGGTTTCTACCATCTCGTCAAGCTGCAATGAAGCTTTCTGGTAAACCTTCAAGGGTTAATGGTTTAAAATCAATTTGCACTAAACCAATATGTATGAATTTATGCGAATGACGATATAAAAAGTAATCACTTTCTTCGAGTAACCTAATTGTTAACTCTTCAGAATTTAGCGGAATTGTTTCTTCAGTTGTTTTAACAACCTGTTGGGGACCAATTTTCTTGAACATTCCAAGTTTATAAATTAAACTAGGTTCAATTCTAGGGATAGTCCACTTATTAAGTACTTCTAGATTTGTTGGAAGATCATATTCTTCTTTCAATTTATTCTTAACCATTTTTTGGTTGCTGAAAAGATTCATGAGAAAGAAGATATGTGATAAATCTAGTACAAAATACATAACTATTCCACCACAGCTCTGATAGCAAAGAGAGAGAACCGGTTACACCATTCCAGGGTATAGCATTTGCGACTTCATTACCGTGTTTGCCATAGGTTAGACTCTAGATCATAGATCCAGCTCTGATTACAGTCAGTTCAAACGGTCACCACTTACTACACAACTGCAAGTTCTCGGCAGTCAACAATCCACATATACTCACCCACATACCGCAGAAAATGGATACTGCTCTAACGCCAACTCCGGCTAAAGAGGGACTTGCATTCTAAAATGAGTATGGGTATGGGGTTTTATAGGTACGTGCTGTAAAGAGAGAACTAGTTATGCCAGTAGGCCCGTTACAAACTTAACAAACCTTGCAGTATTGGTTACGTTGTAACTGTACTAATCCCAGACCAGTCCGTTGTTCTCAAACCCAGATCTTTACAACAATATGAATAGTCATGAGTCTTGACATCGATTTACCACCTATTACAAACTTTTTTACAAAAGAAAATACACACAGCGGAAATACAAATTACATACTAGATCATTACAGGACACATAGATCACCATCAGAAAGGCCTAAAGCAACAGACGCTCTTTTTACATTCCTACACGGTCGCTACCTCACAACAGAACGTGCGAGACTTGCTAGTTCGATTGGCCCTTAAAGGAAATTGAAAACAACCCTGAAAAGATGTGCGATCTAGCCTCTACGCTGATCTTTTATTCATTACTCACTCGGTAATTAGCCTATAAGGCTAACCACCCTATATAAAAACTTACAAACATTTTTGCCTTAGACGATCTTCAAAACTTCAAACTTATATTGAACTCCAAAGAAAGAAGAGAGAACAAGGAGTAGAGACCTATTACTTTGCTAGGTATGCAAAGGCTTGTCCTTCTTCTTTGACATTACACGCTAATTTATAGCAAAAGAAAAGTAATGATCCAAAACAAAGGGGACCCTAAACATACTATTTATGAGCAGTGGAGATTCTCAATGTCGGCATGTATTTGCCTTGAAAATCAACGACGTATGAAAGCCACTAGAGAGCTGGAACCTTTCATTTTTTGTCTTTTTGTCTTTGGTTGATAATCTTTTGGCAATGTATCAAAGCCACTAGAAGGATGGAACCTTTCATTATGTGAAAGCTACTAGAGAAATGGGACCGTTCACATTTTGTCTTTAGCCTGTGAAGATTCTCCCATATCCACAATTGCATTGAGCTTGCAATCTTCTTCATTTTTGTTGTCAACTATTATTAGGCTCGCATGACAAACCATCATATGGCCATCAATCTTTCCTTTTTTTTTATGGATTAAATTGCATATTCTCCCAAGATTTTGAGTAAGACCTTCTTTTGAGGCAGGGGATCAACTTGTCTATTATGTAGAAAGATCTGATGACTGGTTCCCCTTGCCAAAAATATGGGATAGAGAACTTAGCAAAGAAAAGAAGGGAATATAATTTTGCTGGGGTGAAATCCGTGTCTTGATAATTTAGGAGAGGTAGTGAAGAGCTTCTTGCCACTCTGGAAAATGTTTCCTTAAAAGCTAGTGTTTCTTTAAAAGCTTCTGGAATGGTTTTTTCCACTGGGCCGAAATGTTCCCACCATTTGATAAACCAAGCAGGTATCTTGGATTTGTTAAATGACTTCTGAGCAGACGGTTATAAACCAAAAATGCTGGTGATTGTAGTTCTCATATAAAGGAATCATATGAAAGGCTTCCACGTAGTTCACTGGTTCGAATATTCTTTTCCAATATAGTGAAATTTCCTTGTGAAAGTAGAGTTAATTCCCCATTCTTGAAAGGATATTATCCTTTTAATGATAAGTTCACTGACGGTATAACCTTCTGTTGGCTTATGAGTCACATGAGAAATATAACAGCCATTTTTAATGAGTATTTTCTCATAAAAGTTCCGATCATAAGACCCGTTCTTATAAAATTTGTTGCAATCTTTTAAAAGAGTCCAAGGTGAAGTATTACTTCCCGTAGAGTTATTTAGGAGAAATATAATTTCTTCCCTTTTGTTTGGGTGATAAGTATTATGATCCCTACCGCTGGACTCCATTGCTGTAATCTTAGCATAGGAAGTGTCTTTAGGGATATTACCTGTAGATCCAGATATTTACTTGATGGTCACAAAATTGGCAAAGGATGGCATATCCCTCATCCTCGAAATATGACCTGAAAAATGGAAATTCAAATAATATGCTTTTTGAAAAGGATTTGACAGACTATTTTTCTTTTCGTGCTTATAAGCAATCTTGAAATTGAAGGGGATCAAATAATTCTGCCATTTGGTAAAAATATGATTCATAATTGTCTGATTATATAAACCAGTGTGAAATTTTAAAGCGCATTTTGCAACTGAAAACATGTTCCGAGCAGCATAATCTACTTGAGTATTCCATTTACCAAAATAAAATCTAACAAGATATTCTTGGTTTGTTTCTGGATTTTTTTGTTTAACAATTCCTTTGTAGCCATTTTCAGTGATCTTTATTTCAATGATCTTTTCCCAATAACAGAGAGATACAACAGAGTAAGGTAATGCCTTAATTTTACCTTTAATTTTTTTAATCATAATAGCACGCCGACCAGTCCATTGGACTGGCTCATTATTATATAAGATAATAGTGTTGCTGGCAAGGTAATAAGAAGCAAAAATATAATTTAAGCTTCCTAGCAAATTTGTGTTTGTATGAAAATTATCATCTTTGGTTTAGATATTACTAGACCATTATCCTTTAATTTAGGAACTGGATAATTTATCCATCCTTTAGGAGATCTAATCCATTTAAGGATTTTCATAAAGGGTTTGTAATAAATTACTAATTTGTCAACTCCTTTTTCCAGCTTATTATGAAAATAGAAAGTTGTACTTGACCAGGGAGATTCCCAAAGATAAATTAATCCTTTATGTGACAAAAGGTCAATTTATTTTCTACACATTTTAAAGTATGCAGCGTCTGTTTCACAAGATTAATCCTTTATTGATTCGTCAAAAGCCTTTTTTAATATTTGGTCTTTGTGAAAACCTTCTTTAGATGGAATAGAAACAATATATTTCCTTTTATCCCAAAAGGCATTAGGATTATTTCTACAGATTTCAAGAGTGAATTGATGCTGAAGTCTGTCTTTGATACTAAGAACATTCAACAATTGTTTCTTTTTAATAGTCATGCTGTCGTAGACATCATGTAAAACCTTTGTTAGAGGTTTAGTTATAAATTGTAAAGTAATATCCTTTTCTTTAAAGTTTTCAACTATACCTTTTGGATCAATCCTATTAATAGGATAAATCTTTGTAAGGAAAGGTGTTCCAAGTATTACTTGGTTGGTAATATCTTTAACCAGTAAAAAACTAGTTTGTATACATTTTTTATCAATGCATACTTTAGCTTCAGGCAATTTGTAATTAATTTGGAGATTATTCCCCCCGCATGAGATAATGTATGCGTGGTTTTATGAAAATACCTTGTGGGGATTAACCTTTCTTGAATAACATTCAAGTTTGCTCCACTATCTATAAGAGCAGTAAACTCTTTCGAATAATTATTGTTAATTAACAATGTAATCTTAACAAGCCATTTTTGTGTAATAAACATTTCTAAAGTAGATAAGAAATGGTCATCATTGATTTCTTGTTTAAGATTTTGATTTGAAGCCATTTCTTGATCGGAAGTCATAACTTCTTTTCCCTTATCAATTCTTGAAATTCTTTGATCAAGACGTTTATTACTTGTCTTAATGTCTCGAAATTCCTTTTTGAGATTATTAATCTCTATGATTAAATCATGTGTAGAAGTAGGTTTTTCTACTTCTGTTTTTTGCCTAATCCGTCTATAGACTTCATCCATAAGATAAGGCTTCGGGTTAATTATTTCCCTATGAACTTCTGGTGATTTAGAAGTTTCTGTCTTTGCATCATGCTGAGTATTAAGCTTTTCCATAATCTTTAATCTAGCTTCGGGATCTGTTATCTCCTCAAGAAGCTCCATAGCAGATTTAAAGCTTAACATATTAATTTCCAAATCTTGAAATTGTGACTGCATTTTATATAATGCTTCCTCATCTTCAGAATGCTGTTTAAGACTGGGTTGCCCTTGTTTGCAAGGAGCACAATCTGAATCTGGGTCAGTATTAAGGGTTTCATTTCTTAAAACCTTTAGATCTTCACTAGTTGAAGAGAAATCAGTTTGGTATGATTCTGAAACCTCATTAAGTAGGATCTTTGATATAATATCTTTTATCCTATCAAATTCTTCAAGATTATTAATCTTTTGTTTAACTCAACAATTATTGGCAAAGTGGACCTTTTTGCCACACCTATGACAAGCCATTGACTTATTCTTTTGCCATTCATGATCTTTCCTGGCGTATTTCCGCTCCTCTTTCTCCTCTTTTTTCTTCTTAGAAAATCTTTTCCTTTTATGATAGGGTGTATAATCCTTTTCGGGTTTTCTAGGTTTACCAAAAAGGGTTTGTCTATTGCAAACTGATCACAGAAATTACCTAATTGTGATTTCTCCATAAAACTTTGTCGTTTAAGCTGCTGATTCAACTTAATTTCATTACATAAGGTTATTCCTTCCTGTGTGCAAACTCCAATTAGTTTACCATAAGTATAACTTTCATAAGGAATAAAAGGATGATTTCCTCTAAGAATATTCCTAATCCTTTTAGCAAATAAACTAGGCAAGCCATCAATAAATTTTGATTTCCAATGAGGGCTTTTACACTCTGGTAATTCCATTACCCTCCTTAGGAAAGTATCTTTATACCACCGAAAATCCGTAAGTGTTTTACACCTAAGATTTTGTAATATGGTTCTAATACTCTCACCATTTGGGGAGTATTTTCATGTGAAGTGTTCTAATATACTAACAATCATAGTATAAACAACATCTCTAACGATATTATCACCTTCTTGTTTATTTTTATTGAGAATATCATTTTTCTCAACTAGAGTGAGATAATTATCCCACCAACCTTTTAGTTGGCCTGAAAAACCTACTATTATCATATTAGCAGCATTTTTATCACTATTACCATTAATCTTGCAAACTGTGATGTACATCAACATGATAAGCATTGTATTGTGAATTTGTTGTTTGGCAGAACCATCTTTATTCCATTCATAGATGTATCCGCCACTATAACAGTTTGTAATAATCTCATTGGATTCTTCTATTAAGACATCTACCGGAGTAAGTCTAGGGTAATTATATTTTCTCGTAGTTGGCTTATCTGCCCATTTATGTAATTTATTAATCTGGTCTTGATAAACTTGCTTATAATTTGGTTCTTCTATAAGATTAATTCTCAGGTTTTTATCAAGAGTGGTTAATTTCATCTTTTTGAATTTTTCTTCTTGAAAATCTTCTAGATCCTTCATAGGTTTTAATTTAAAATCTGTAATGATAGGAGGTGGCTGTAAACTAGGTGTATCCATTCCTATAGTACTAGACGTAGTTATTTCTACTGGTTTTTAAGTTATAACCGACTGATTTTTCATAATCTCAATCAATTGTTCTACTCTGTTTTGTAAAGATCCTATCTGTTCTCCAAGGATTCTTAAATACAGATTAGAATAATTATTTTGGTTAAACATCATATTAATTTGTTGACATGTTGCAGGAAGAGTGTTATCTTCTAATAATCTAGCAAAAGCAACAAAATTATGATTCATTCCATTTCTTTCAATTTGAAAGGGTTGTTGAGGTGGATAAATCTGTGTAATGTTCTTACCCGTACTCAACTTATAATTTCTTTCTACTGTTGAAATATATTGTTCAACATAAGTAGCAATAAACCATGGAACAAAGAACAAGATTCTATACTTATGTTCACATAACTTGTAAAATTAATTGCTTAGAGTTCTCAACTCTGCTGAATCATAAGACTCAAAGAACCATTTCTTAAACGGTTTCCAATTATCTGAATTAAACTTAATTTGAACTATTTTTCTTGCCTGTGAACCATGACTAAAATCTATGATTTTGTCAGACATGATCAAATATTAAAATCCATTTCAGATTCGGTTATTTTCGGATCCTTAATGCTACAGCCTTTAACGATATTATTTTGATCCATTATTAGCCTATCAATCCTTTCAGTTTCTCTAAATTGAGATGTCGAAGCTCTTACAGATTCAAGAGGTTGTTCTATCTTATAATCAAAAGGCAAAATATAATTTCTCATTGAACTTGATTTGCTAAGCCTAGAACCTGGTCTAGAGGATGTAGATGGTCTGCTTAAGTTATCAAATTCAAGGGTAATAGTTCCTTCAGGAGTCTGAATCAAATTGATTAAGTTGTTATGGCTAATTGGCTGAGGTGGAACTACTTCTGCCAAAGTCCATTCTGTTGGAAATTCTATTTCTTCCCACTTAATCTTTCTTCTTGTCAAGATACTCGACTTGCTAAAGTTTGATTCAATGATTATTGTTTCATTATTTTGTTTATCCATAATTTTACACTGGGGATTTAGTGTAAAAATGGGCTTATAGTAAATCCTATAACAAATAGCTATTACTTCTATTCCAGATTAATAATTATAACCATTGGTTTTAACGTTTAACGTTAATGAATCCTAAATATTAACATCTGACAAGGACAGTTGTATGTTTGGGTAAACATCAAAATAAACCGGACCATGGGCCAAGCTAGTTTGAATGATTCTCATTATGGATTGTCTATAATTAAGGTTTCTACCATCTCGTAAAGCTGCAATAAAGCTTTCTGGTAAACCTTCAAGGGTTAATGGTTTAAAATCAATTTGCACTAAACCAATATGTATGAATTTATGCGAATGACGATATAAAAGTAATCACTTTCTTCGAGTAACCTAATTGTTAACTCTTCAGAATTCAGCGGAATTATTTCATCAGTTGTTTTAACAACCTATTGGAGACCAATTTTCTTGAACGTTCCAAGTTTATAAATTAAACTAGGTTCAATTCTAGGGATACTCCACTTATTAAGTACTTCTAGATTTGTTGGAAGATCATATTCTTCTTTCAATTTATTCTTAACCATTTTTTGGTTTCTGAAAAGATTCATGAGAAAGAAGATATGTGATAAATCTAGTACAAAATACATAACTATTCCACCACGGCTCGGATAACAAAGAGAGAGAACCGGTTACACCATTCCAGGGTATAGCATTTGCGACTTCATCACCGTATTTTCCATAGGTTAGACTCTAGATCATAGCTCCAGCTCTGATTACAGTTAGTTCAAACGGTCACCACTTACTACACAACTGTAAGTTCTCGGCAGTCAACAATCCACATAGACTCACCCACATACCACAAAAAATGGATACTGCTCTAACGCCAACTCCGGCTAAAGAGGGACTTGCACTCCAAAATGAGTATGGGTACGGGGTTTTATGGGTACGTGCTTTAAAGAGAGAACTAGTTATGCCAGTAGGCCCGTTACAAACTTAACAAACCTTGCAGTATTGGTTATGTTGTCACTGTACTAATCCCAGACCAGTCCGTTGATCTCAAACCCAGATCTTTACAACAATATGAATAGTCATGAATCTTGACATCGATTTATCACCTATTACAAACTTTTTTACAAAAGAAAATACACACAGCAGAAATACAAATTACATACTAGATCATTACAGGACACATAGATCACCATCAGAAAGGCCTAGGGCAATAGACGCTCTTTTTACATTCCAGCACGGTCGCTACCTCACAACATAACGTGCGAGACTCGCTAGTTCGATTGGCCCGTTAAGGAAACTGAAAACAACCCTGAAAAGATGTGCGATCTAGCGTCTACGCTGATCTTTTATTCATTACTCACTCGGTAATTAGCCTATAAGGCTAACCACCCTATATAAAAACTTACAAACATTTTTGCCTTAGCCGATCTTCAAAACTTCAAACTTATATTGAACTCCAAAGAAAGAAGAGAGAAGAAGGAGTAGAGACTTATTACTTTGCTAGGTATGCAAAGGCTTGCCCTTCTTCTTTGACATTACATGCTAATTTATAGCAAAAGAAAAGTAATGGTCCAAAACAAAGGGGACCCTAAACATACTATTTATGAGCAGTGGAAATTCTCAATGTCGGCATGTATTTGCCTTGAAAATCAACGACGTATGAAAGCCACTAGAGAGCTGGGACCTTTCATTTTTTGTCTTTTTGTCTTTGGTTGATAATCTTTTGGCAATGTATCAAAGCCACTAGAAGGATGGAACCTTTCATTATGTGAAAGCTACTAGAGAAATGGGACCATTCAGATTTTGTCTTTAGCCTAGGAAGATTCTCCCATATCCACAATTGCATTGAGCTTGCAATCTTCTTCATTTTTGTTGTCAACTATTATTAGGCTCGCATGACAAACCATCATATGGCCATCAATCTTTCCTTTTTTTCTGGATTAAATTGCATATTCTCCCAAGATTTTGAGTAAGACCTTCTTTTGAGGCAGGGGATCAACTTGTCTATTATGTAGGAAGATCTGATGACTGGTTCCCCTTGCCAAAAATATGGGATAGAGAACTTAGCAAAGAAAAGAAGGGAATATAATTTTGCTGGGATCAAATCCGTGTCTTGATAATTTAGGAGAGGTAGTGAAGAGCTTCTTGCCACACTGGAAATGTTTCCTTAAAAGCTAGTGTTTCTTTAAAAGCTTCTGGAAGGGTTTTTTCCACTGGGCCGAAATGTTCCCACCATTTGATAAACCAAGCAGGTATCTTGGATTTGTTAATTGACTTCTGAGCAGACGGTTTTAAATCAAAAATGCTAGTGATTGTAGTTCTCATATAAAGGAACCGTATGAAAGGCTTCCACGTAGTCCAAGTTTTCATAATTGGCCACACGCTGGTTCCAATATTCTTTTCCAGTATAGTGAAATTTCCTTGTGAAAGTAGGGTTAATTCCCCATTCTTGAAAGGATATTATCCTTTTAATGATAAGTTCACTGACGGTATAACCTTCTGTTGGCTTATGAGTCACATGAGAAATATAACAGTCATTTTTAATGAGTATATTCTCATAAAAGTTCCGATCATAAGACCCGTTGTTATAAAATTTGTTGCAATCTTTTAAAAGAGTCTGAGGTGAAGTATTACTTCCCGTAGAGTTATTTAAGAGAAATATAATTTCTTCCCTTTTGTTTGGGTGATAAGTATTATGATCCCTACCACTGGACTCCATTGCTGTAATCTTAGCATAGGAAGTGTCTTTAGGGATATTACCTGTAGATCCAGATATTTCCTTGATGGTCACAAAATTGGCAAAGGATGGCATATCCCTCATCCTCAAAATATGACCTGAAAATGGAAATTCAAATAATATGCTTTTTGAAAAGGATTTGACAGACTATTTTTCTTTTCGTGCTTATAAGCAATCTTGAAATTGAAGGGGATCGAATAATTCTGCCATCTGGTAAAAATATGATTCATAATTGTCTGATTATATAAACCAGTGTGAAATTTTAAAGCGCATTTTGCAACTGAGAACATGTTCGAGCAGCATAATCTACTTGAGTATTCCATTTACCAAAATAAAATCTAACAAGATATTCTTGGTTTGTTTCTAGATTTTTTTGTTTAACAATTCCTTTATAGCCATTTTCAGTGATCTTTATTTCAATGATGTTTTCCCAATAACAGAGAGATACAACAGAGTAAGGTAATGCCTTAATTTACCTTTAATTTTTTTAATCATAATAGCACGCTAACCAGTCCATTGGACTGGCTCATTATTATATAAGATAATAGCGTTGCTGGCAAGGTAATAAGAAGCAAAAATATAATTTAAGCTTCCTAGCAAATTTGTGTTTGTATGAAAATTATCATCTTTGGTTTAGATATTACTAGACCATTATCCTTTAATTTAGGAACTGGATAATTTATCCATCCTATAGGAGATCTAATCCATTTAAGGATTTTCATAAAGGGTTTGTAATAAATTACAAATATGGCAACTCCTTTTTCCAGCTTATTATGAAAATAGAAAGTTGTACTTGACCAGGGAGATTCCCACGGATAAATTAATCCTTTATGTGACAAAAGGTCAATTTATTTTCTGCACATTTTAATGTATGCAGAATCTGTTTCACAAGATTTATCCTTTGTTGATTCGTCAAAAGCCTTTTTTAATATTTGGTCTTTGTTAAAACCTTCTTTAGATGGAATAGAAACAATATATTTCCTTTTATCCCAAAAGGCATTAGGATTATTTCTACAGATTTCAAGAGTGAATTGATGCTGAAGTCTGTCTTTGATACTAAGAACATTTGACAATTGTTTCTTGTTAATAGTCATGATGTCGTAGACATCATGTAAAACCTTTGTTAGAGGTTTAGTTATAAATTTTAAAGTAATATCCTTTTCTTAAAAGGTTCCAACTATACCTTTTGGATCAATCCTATTAATAAGATAAATCTTTGTAAGGAAAGATGTTCCAAGTATTACTTGTGGAGATTAACCTTTCTTGAATAACATTCAAGTGTGCTCCACTATCTATAAGAGCAGTAAACTCTTTCGAATAATTATTGTTAATTAACAATGTAATCTTAACAAGCCATTTTTGTGTAATAAACATTTCTAATGTAGATAAGAAATGGTCATCATTGATTTCTTGTTTAAGATTTTGATTCGAAGGCATTTCTTGATCAGAAGTCATAACTTCTTTTCCCTTATCAATTCTAGAAATTCTTTGATCAAGACGTTTATTACTTGTCTTAATGTCTCGAAATTCTTTTTTGAGATTATTAATCTCTATGATTAAATCATGTGTAGAAGTAGGTTTTTCTACTTCTGTTTTTTGCCTAATCCTTCTATAGACTTCATCCATAAGATAAGGCTTCGGGTTAATTATTTCCCTATGAACTTCTGGTGATTTAGAAGTTTCTGTCTTTGCATCATGCTGAGTATTAAGCTTTTCCATAATCTTTAATCTAGCTTCGGGATCTGTTATCTCCTCAAGAAGCTCCATAGCAGATTTAAAGCTTAACATATTAATTTCCAAATCTTGGAATTGTGACTGCATTTTATATAATGCTTCCTCATCTTCAGAATGCTGTTTAAGACAGGGTTGCCCTTGTTTGCAAGGAGTATAATCTGAATCTGGGTCAATATTAAGGGTTTCATTTCTTAAAACCTTTAGATCTTCACTAGTTGAAGAGAAATCAGTTTGGTCTGATTCTGAAACCTCATCAAGTAGGATCTTTGATATAATATCTTTTATCCTATCAAATTCTTCAAGATTATTAATCTTTTGTTTAACTCAACAATTATTGGCAAAGTGGCCCTTTTTGTCACACCTATGACAAGTCATTGACTTATTCTTTTGCCATTCATGATCTTTCCTGGCGCATTTACGCTCCTCTTTCTCCTTTATTTTCTTCTTGAAAATCTTCTAGATCCTTCATAGGTTTTAATTTAAAATCTGTAATGATAGGAGGTGGCTGTAAACTAGGTGTAGCCATTCCTATAGTACTAGACGTAGTTATTTCTACTGGTTTTTAAGTTATAACCGACTGAGTTTTCATAATCTCAATTAATTGTTCTACTCTGTTTTGTAAAGATCCTATCTGTTCTCCAAGGATTCTTAAATACAGATTAGAATAATTATTTTGTTTAAACATCATATTAATATGTTGACATGTTGCAGGAAGAGTGTTATCTTCTAATAATCTAGCAAAAGGAACAAAATTATGATTCATTCCATTTCTTTCAATTTGAAAGGGTTGTTGAGGTGGATAGTGTAATGTTCTTACCCGTACTCAACTTATAATTTCTTTCTAGTTTTGAAATATATTGTTCAACATAAGTAGCAATAAACCATGGAACAAAGAACAAGATTATATTCTTATGTTCACATAACTTGTCAAATTCATTGCTTAGAGTTCTCAACTCCGCTGAATCGTAAGACTCAAAGAACCATTTCTTAAACGGTTTCCAATTATCTGAATTAAACTCAATTAGAACTATTTTTCTTGCCTGTGAACCCGGACTAAAATCTATGATTTTGTCAGACATGATCAAATATTAAAATCGATTTCAGATTCGGTTATTTCTGGATCTTTAATGCTAAGGCCATTAACGATATTATTTTGATCCATTATTAGCCTATCAATCCTTTCAAGTTCTCTAAATTGAGATGTCAAAGCTCTTGCAGATTCAAGAGGTTGTTCTATCTTATAATCAAAAGGCGAAATATAATTTTTCATTGAACTTGATTTACTAAGCCTACTGCACAAATGCAAGTTCTCGTCAGTCAACAACCCACATACCGCAGAAAATAGATACTGCCCTGACGCCACCTCCGGCTAAAGTGGGACTTACACTCCAAAACGATTATGGGTACGGGGTCTTATGGGTACGGGGTCTTATGGGTACGTGATGTAAAGAGATAACTAGTTATGCTAGTAAGCCTGTTACAAACTTAACAAACCTTACAGTATTGGTGATGTTGTCACTGTACTTATCCCAGACTAGTCCATTGATCTCAAACCCAGATCATTACAACAATATGAATAGTCATGATTCTTGACATCGATGTACCACATATCAAGGGTTTAGCCTATTAGGCTATCTATCAGAAACACAAAAGAAAAAACTAAGTACCGAAAATAAAAGATCTTACTTCCGTATGTGCACCAAGGATACTTCAAACTTTATTTCTTCAAAATATTTTACAAACTTAGAGAGAAGAAGGAGTAGAGACTTATTGCTTTGCTAGGTTTGCAAAGGCTTATGCTCTTCCTTCGACCTTACATGCTAATTTATAGCAGAGGAAAAGGGAAATTGTCCAAAACATATGGGACCCAAACTAACAAAGTTGACTATTTATAAATAGTGGAGATTCTCCATGTCGGCATGTATTTTCCTTGAAAATCAACGGTCACAAGAGAATTGGGACCTTTCACCTTTTGTCTTTTGTCTTCAGTTGATCTTTTTCTTTGGCTATTTATGAAAGCTGCTAGAAGGATGGGACCTTTCATTATGTGCCACTAGAGAAATGGGACCTCTCACATTTCAATTTTTAGCCTTGGAAGATTCTCGCAACTTCTCATAAGTATGAGCTGTGTCTTTTCCATTATCTTTTGTGCCCATTATTATTGGGCTTATATGGCCAATAACGATATTGCCATAAAGCTTTCCAGTTGATGGATCAAAACTTATACCCTTATTCCATTTTGAAAAAGACCTTCTTTTAAGGCAGGGGAAAACCCATTGGGTATGTAGGGCAACAAGGCGTTGGGTGTGTATGTACAGCCAAACGCTGGTTCCCATCCCCATAGATAAGGGATGGAGAATTCTATGAAGAAGAGGAGGGAATATAATTCCGCTGGTTTGAAATCATTGTCTTAATACTCCATTAAAGGTGTTGCTGAAGCCTTTCTCCATTTGGAAAATGTTTATTTTCAAAGGTTCTGGAAGGATTTTCTTCACAGGACCAAAATTACGCCACCATTTTACAAACCAAGAAGGTATCTCGGTTTTGTCAATATTCGAGCAAATGGTGATGGACCAAAAATGATTGTGCTTGGAGTTTTCATACAAAGAACTGTACGAAAGGCATCCGTATAGTCCAAGTAGTCATATTCAGTAGTTTTGTCTATCTGAATATGCTTTTCCAATATAATGAAATCTTCTTGTCATAGTGGGGTTATTTCCCCATTCTTGGAGAGAGATTACTCTTTTAATAATAAGCTCACTGAAGGCATATTCTCCTGGTTGCTTATCATGAGAAATATGACACCCATTTTTGATGAGTATGTTCCCATAAAAGTTCTGGTCACGAAAGGGCCTCGTGAACGGTTATGCTCCATTATAGTATAACTTGTTGTATTCTTCAAGTAGAGTCCAAGGTGGAGTATTACTCCCTTTGGAGTCCCTAAGGAGAAATATAACTTCTTCCTTTTCTTTCAAGTGGTAAGTAGTATGGTCCATGCCGTCAGTTTTCATTGCTGTTATTTCAGCATAGGATGAAGAGTCAGGAGCATTGCCTTTGGAGTTGGATATTTCCCTGATGGTCACAAAATCGGCAAAGGATGGCATATCCATTTGACCTGTAAGATGGAAAGTGAAATAATAATATGTTTGAAAAGGATTACTAATTTCCTTTTCTTGCTCATAAGCAATCTTGAGGCTGAAGGGGATCGAATAATCCTGCCATCAGGTAAACAATTGGTTAAAAACATCACTCATGATTTTTTGATTATATAAATCCATGTGAAATTTAAAGGCGTATGTTACTACTGAGAAAATGTTCTGAGTAGTATAACCCATTCGACTGTCCCATAAAATCTAACAAGATATTTTTGTCCTGTTTCTGGATTTATGTTAATAGTTCTTTTAAAGCCATGTTTTGTGACTTTTATTTCAACAATCTTTTCCCAGTATAATATGGAACCTTCTGAGTACATTAAAGTCTCAATTTTTCTTTTGATCATGATAGCATGCTGGTTAGTCCATTGGACTGGCTTATTATCATATATGATAATGACATCGTTATAAGAAGCAGAAATATGATTTACGCTTCCTAGAAATTTCATTTTTGTATGAAAAACTATTATCTTTGGCTTACGTATTATTATACCATTATCCTTTAATTTAGATATAATTGGACTGATTCCAAAATTATTGTGAAACATCCTTATATGTTTAAGATGAATTTTAAGAATTTTTGAGAAGACAAAAATATTGTCTATGATATCTTGGAAGTCATAAGAAGTTCTTGTTAGGCCAAAAGGGAAAATTTCCCATTCGAATTGTCCATAAGGAATTTTAAAGGCTGTTTTATATTTATCAGTCTTGCAAATTTTTATTTGCCAGTAGCCTATTTTAATATTAAATTTAGAAAGAATAACAGATGCAATTTCTTCTCTGCACATCTTAATGTATGCAGGATTTATCTGACAAGGTCCAGTTTTTATTTGGTATTTATCAAATCCTTTTTTAAGGAATAGAAACAATATGTTTCTTTTTTATCCCGGAAAGTATTAGGATAGTTTCTACAGATTTCAAGAGAGAATTGATTTGAAGTCTGTTATTAATAGTGAGAACATTTAATTCTTTTTTAACAGTTATGTTGTTATAAACATCATTTAAAAACCTTTGTTAAAGGCTCAGTTATAAACTGTAATGTAATATTTTTTCCTTTAAAGGTTCCAGCTATACCTTTTGGATCAATCCTATTAATAGGATAAATCTTTGTAAGGAAAGGTGTTCCAAGTATTACTTGGTTGGTAATATCTTTAGCCAGTAAAAAACTGGTTGGTATACATTTTTTATTGATGCATACTTTAGCTTCAGGCAATTTGTAATTAATTTGGAGATTATTTTGCCCCCGCATGAGATAATGTATGCGTAGTTTTATAAAAATATCTAGTTGGTATTAAACCCTCTTGGATGACGTTTAGATCTGCTTCACTGTCAATAAGAGTAATAATTTTTTTTGAGTAATAATCATCTATTACTAATGTGATCCTAATAAGCCATTTTTGAGTTATAAACATTTCTAGAGTAGAAAGGAAGTTATTATTTCCTATGATTTCTAGAGTAGAAAGCCGTTGAAGTTATTATTATTCAACGGCTTCTTACAGTCAGCCGCTCTGTGACCCTCTTTGTCACAGTTGAAGCACTTGCCAGTGAACTTTGGCAGCACCTTCTTTTTGATAGCCCCACTTTTGAGTCCAAGTTTGTTGAAGGGCTTCTTTCCTTTGGAGCTACCACTTTGCCCTCTCAGAAGGGAGCCTTATCCTCTTATCAGAGAGTCGATTATCCTCTTCATTCTTGAGGTGAATCACCAGGTCTTCCATCGACATTTCATTTCGCTTGTGCTTAAGGTAATTCTTGAAGTCCTTCCACCCCTAAGGTAGCTTCTAAATGACAGCAGCTACTTGGAATGGTTCATTGACCTTCATTCCTTCAGAGTTCATCTCGTGCATAATCAGCTGCAAGTCTTACACTAGACTTGTCACAGTCTTCGAATACACCATCTGGAATTCGAAGAAGCACCCCACAATATACTTCTTGGAGCTGGCATTCTCAGTTTGGTACTTCCGATCAAGTGACTCCCACACCTCCTTAGCCGAGCTTTTGGTGCAGTACACCTTGTACAGTGCATCATTTAGGATGTTCAGCACAGAATTCTGACACAGATACTCAAAATCCTTCCAGGCATTGTATGCCATGAGCACTTGATGGTCAAACTCATTCTCAGCCACCCTGGGTGTGTCCCTGGTTAGATACCGGGCAAACCCTAGTTGGATCAGATAGAATGCATCTTTGGCTACAACGTATTGAAGTTCTGCCCATTGAACTTATCAGGCTTCTCAGCAGCCATCACCGCAGCCGGCACATGTGCCACAACATTGGTTGGAAGTAGACCCGCAGGTCCATTCTCGGCCGTAGCCGTCATCAGTGGTGGAGTTGTCCCAGTGGACTCAGCAGCAACAGTAGAAGGAGGGTTCTGGAAACTGTCCATGTTCACTGACTGATTATTCTTAGTATTTATTCTCTACACAGAAACGCAAATCTGTCAGTAACATTAAACGAATGAAATAGTACGATCTTTCTTTAAAATTGTTGCCAATATACTATTTTAATAGACGAAAATTTCTAAGTTACTGAATTTAACATAGATATGCAATACTGTGATAACACTAATAGTACAGATTCAATTCAACAGAATAGCATAAACAATATGAAAGTGAATTGAAACAATTACAAATCGAAGTGTGGATCGAGTCACGTCAGACGCTGTCCTTAAAGCAAGATTGTCGTTCGTAATTGCTGCTGACAATATGCCTCTCGGGATAAAACGATCCTCGACAGCAACTGCACCAAGCTCTGCCGATCGAACTTGTAACGATCTTTGGCTATCATCGGCTGACAGATTGAAGAATGGAAAAACCAGAGAAGAGGATTGCGGTGTTTCTTTTCTATGTATTAGAAGTGAAGATTGCACTTCAATTTATAGTCGAAGTCGGGAGAAGATGAATCTTTCCGTATGCTCCTCTTTACTCCATGAAGACGAACGTTCAGTGTCTGTCATTATTTCGTGCGACTGAACAGTTCAGTTCCAAACGTTGAGAAAATAAAAATCAAATAAAGAATCGAATCCAATGAGTTTAGGGTTTCGCAAATTTTGGTTTGTTATCCAAAAACCAAAATTAAATTCTGTAAAACCGAACCGCGCCACCCGCGAAGAAATCGAAGCAGCATTCGTGTCCGCGCACAAGTCAAGCTAAATTTGATGTCGTCGAGCCGATGAATTGCACCCTCTTGGTCGCTCGCGTGGGTGTTATGAGAGGCTTTGGCTTACCATCTTACCAAGTAAGAAAACCATTATCATATATAAATATATAATCACTCTCATATAACTTCCAATGTGGGACAATTGGTTTCACTCAAGTGAAACCAAGCCACCCATCTATTCCTACTAAAGTCATATTTCCATTAGTTTTGGTCCAACTTTGGGAATCGATTTCTCATTCGATATCAATTCGATTTTGTCATTTCTACATTCAATTCGATACCTCTCATTGCAATGTATTTTAATCCGATTTTTATCAATTCATTTTGAGGTGTTCACCACTCTCAAATTAGGTCTCAAAATGGGGCGCACCACCATTTTCTTCACACTTGTTTAACACACAAATTCCAACAGTAAGATCAATAATTGTCCATATTGAGTAAGATCATGCTCGATAGTCTAATCCGATGTCTCACCCAAATAATTTTTGTTTGGGCCAAACCCTTCGCCGATGATAAAAACATATATACGATAGTCCTATCCGATGTCTCACCCAAATAATTTCGGTTAGGCCCAAACTCTTCGCTAAAAATATATATATATATAGGGGTGTTCAAATGTTACATTGGTTTTATTGTGTTACATGTTATTCTATTTTCAGCCGTTGATCAACTTACATCCACTCTCCATTTAAGCCCCACGTGTCCCATTATAACAAATTCAAATTTTGGCTTGAAGGGTACATTCGGCATAATAAATATTTTGCATTTAATTATTCTCTGCCTCTGACCGAACCACTCATCTTCATCTCCTTTTGATTATCTCTCATCAGTTTCCTTCTCTCCCTCGAATTCGAAATTTTCTCCAAACCATATCGCCCAGCTTCAACCAGTTCGAGATTTGCCGACGAGGACGATTTGAGACATGTGAAGCTGGCGCTTGAGGCAGGTCGGCCACGCCGACGCATCCGGTTGATTTTTAGCCTCCGAGAATCGCTTGAGGATCTTCCCAAATTGGAGGAAGCGGCCGTGGGAGTGAGGAAGCGGCTGAGCAGCTATTGCGGCGGCGGAAGAGTGGTCGAACGAAAACAGCCCCTCAAGGTTTCAAATCGGAGGTACACCCGAATTGCGAAGGTTCGATTTTCAATCTTGACTGGTTGTAGGTTAATTTATATGAACCTTGACTGCTTGTATTTTGTATGAATTGATGGAGTTGTGGGTGATTATTTGTTGAAGATTTTCAATTTTGCAATTTGAAGCAGGGTAATCGATTCTGTTTTTATATTTCTAGTTAGACAACCTCATACTTATGTGTTATGAAGACGAATTATCTCAGTGATTAAAATGATATAGCTTTGTGTTGCTTAATCCCAGATTAGTCAGCATAATTGCGTTGTGACATGTAAGGATTTGTTGGGAGTTTTGTTTTCAATTGATAGAAAAAGGTTTGATCCTTGTGGTTTCGATAAGTAGTTGGATTAATTAAGTCTGTGTTATTTTGTTAGAGTTATGTTCTGCTAGATTTAGTTTGAAATATAGATTGCAATCTGGTTGAAAGTTTGGATGGTGAAGTGTGCGAAGGATATGATTTTAGTGTTGCTAGGTTTTTATTTGACGAGTTGGAATGTTGTGGAGTTGTGGGCAATGTCACTGCTTGTATTTTGTATGAATTGATGGAGTAGTGCATAAGTTGATTAATAGAGTTAATTATTAGATTTGTAGGATGATGGTATTCAGATTTGGCTTAAAAATTGGCATCAGGTTCTTATGTGTAGGTGATGCTCATGTGTATCTTTTTTTGACTAGATTGCTGCATCCTTGCTGATAAGGAGGTTGAATGCCTTATGCAAATTTAGTTGACTGGTCCAGTGTAGAGTTTATCCTTGCTGATAAGGAGGACCTATATCTTAACTGTTGTATTTTTCTTGCTTTGTTTGCAGGAAAAGCAGGGCCTATATGATGATGATAATGATGAGATGCATGTCGACAACTCTGATGACAGGAGCAATGTATTAGCAGTGCACGTTTTCAGCTTTTTTATGACAGGAGCAATGTATTAGCAAAGTGCAAAACAATTTGCTGCTATATTGTAACTTATTTGTGTCATGGAGTGCAAATGCAAGTTTGTGTTATGTAGTCCAAATTGTAAGTTTATTGTTGTAAAGTGTAACTTGTATATTATTTTTTCTGAAACAAATAAGGGCAAGTTTAAGGTGGCAATGGTTGTCTGACGAGTGTTAGGAAGAAAGTATAAAATAATTGCAAAATAGGATGAGCTGTTGGAAAGTGCAAAATAAGTCGAACGTTAGAAAGAAAGTACAAAGTGAGTGCAATTTAACTCCATATTGCGCAAATATGATGTTTCTTTCCGGTAAAATATGATGTTGAAGTAAGTGTAGTCTTCAACTGAAATATGATGTTGGAATGAGTGCACTCTGGAACTGAAAGATGATGTTGAAGTAAGTGCAGTCTGGAACCCAAATATGATGTTGAAGTAAGTGCAGTCTGGAACCCAAATATGATGTTGGAATGAGTGCAGTATGGAAATGCAATATGATTCGGAAGTGAGTGCAGTCTGGAACTGAAATATGATGTTTATGTAAGTGCAGTCTGGAACTGAAATATGATGCTGAAGTGAGTGCAGTCTGGAACTGAAATATAATGTTGAAGTGAGTGCAGTCTGGAACTGAAATATGATGTTTGAGTGAGTGCAGTCTGGAACCCACATGATGTTAAAGTGAGTGCAGTCTGGAACCGAAATATGATGTTGAATTAAGTGCAGTCTGGAATTGAAATATGATGTTGTAGTAAGTGCAGTGTGGAACTACAATATGATGTTGAATTAAGTGCAGTCTGGAACTGAAATATGATGTTGTAGTGAGTGCAGTCTGGAACCCAAATATGATGTTGCAGTAAGTGCAGTCTGGAACCCAAATATGATGTTGTAGTGACTGCAGTCTGGAACCCAAATATGATGTTGCAGTAAGTGCAGTCTGGAACCCAAATATGATGTTGTAGTAAGTGCAGTCTTGAACTGAAATATGATGCTGAAGTGAGTGCAGTCTGGAACTGAAATATGATGTTGTAGTAAGTGCAGTTTGGAACCCACATATGATGTTAAAGTGAGTGCAGTCTGGAACTGAAATATGATTTTGAATTAAGTGCAGTCTGAAACTGAAATATGATGTTGTAGTAAGTGCAGTCTGGAACTAAAATATGATGTTGAATTAAGTGCAGTCTGGAACTGAAATATGATGCTGCAGTGAGTGCAGTCTGGAACCCAAATATGATGTTGTAGTGAGTGCAGTCTGGAACCCAAATATGATGTTGCAGTAAGTGCAGTCTGGAACCCAAAGCATCTTATTGGCATCCATATTGCACTTCCTCGATCGTCTCATCACCTTTGTTTAAAAAAATAAAGATGCACTATCAATAGATATTTTTGCACTAAATAATGATGTAACGATGAATGAAGATGAACACAAACAACACCAAGGTCTTCCGCATAGGGTACTATGATTCAAGAGTATGAAAGAAAATGAAAGAAGATTAAGTGCATAATAAAACGCGTGTGAAAGTCAATTGTTATTTGTAAAAGTCCAAAATTAATTAAAATCAGTTTTTAAAAGTGTAGAATTAAGAGGGACTTGCATAGGAAAATTGCAAAATGCAACAACAAATTGTTTTACATTTTGTAGTGTATTATACCCATCACCATCTACACTTATGACACATAAGAAAGGGTAGTCTGAGACAAACAACAAATTTTTTTACATTGTGCGAATGTACCAACACTACACACTGAAATAGAATTGAATTACATACAAATTCGAATGTATGAAAAGATTATGTAGCTAAGTTTTTCATATTCAAATTAGCTATCGCCTCTCCATCATCATTCTCTAGTTCGTGCTTCTGATTCTCATATGATGCACCTCAGTCTTTTACTCAACTTCAAGCCTCAAGCTTTCCTTCTATTCCATTAACTCTAAAAAGTTCAATCTCAAAGCACTTTTTTTATACACCTGAAAACAAAGCACGGATCAAGTTTTTTAACATCAGCTCAAATAAGGCCCTGTCCACATTGACTTGTTTTTTTGACTTGTAAGTTAAGATAAGTTAATATCAGTTAAGATAAGTTAAGATCAGTTAAGATAAGTTAATATCAGTTAAGATAAGTTAAGATCAGTTAAGATAAGTTAAGATCAGTTAAGATAAGTTAAGTCACTTTTAACATACCATCATACTATTTATCATACCATCATACTATTCACCATCATCATCATACTATTTATCATCATCATCATACCATCACACTATTCATCATCATACCATCATCATCATCATCATACTATTCACCATCATCATACTATTCATCATACCATCATCATCATACTATTCATCATACCATCATACTATTCATCATACCATCATACTATTCATCATACCATCGTCATCATACTATTCACCATCATCATACCATCATACTATTTATCACACCATCATCATCATCATCATCATACTATCATCATTATACCATCCTCATACTATTCATCATCATGCCATCAGCATCATCATCATCATACCATCATACTATTCATCATACCATCATCATCATCATCATACTATTCACCATCATAATACCATCACACTATTCATCATCATACCATCATCATCATCATACCATCCTCATACTATTCATCATCATATCATCATCATCATCATACCATCACCATCATCATCATACCATCATACTATTCACCATCATCATACCATCATACCATCATCATCATACTATTCATCATACCATCATCATACTATTCATCATACCATCATCATACTATTCATCATACCATCATCATACTATTCATATCATCATCATCATACCATCACGCTATTCATCATACCATCATCATCATAAAATTACTATTCATCATCATAAAATTACTATTCATCATCATCATCACCCCATCATCATCATCAGTATATTACTATTCATCATCATAAAATTACTATTCATCATAAAATTACTATTCATCATAAATAACTATTCATCACCATCATCACCCCCATCATCATCAGTATATTACTATTCATCATCATAAAATTACTATTCACCATCATCATAAAATTACTATTCATCACCATCATCACCCCCATCATCATCATCAGTATATTACTATTCATCATCATAAAATTACTATTCACCATCATCATAAAATTACTATTCATCATCATCACCATCATAATATTACTATTCACCATCATCATAATATTACTGTTCATCATACCATCATCATAATATTACTATTCATCATACCATCATAAAATTACTATTCATCATCATCATAGTATTACTATTCATCATCATTATCACAACCATCATCATCATAATATTACTATTCATCATACAATATAAGTTTCAGTTAAGTTAAGATAAGTTAATATCAGTTAAGATAAGTTAATATCAGTTAAGATAAGTTAATATCAGTTAAGATAAGTTAAGATCAGTCACTATCAGTTAAGATCATTTAAGACAAGATAAGACACTATAAGTTTCAGCCAAAGTGGACAGGCCCTAACTTTGTAAGAGAATGAACTCCGTGTAGCAGTACTAAGCTAATCTGATCATGAATAGAATGCAAATACTACTGTTCTTTAACGAAAACAACAATACATGCATTAGAGGAAATGCACCATTCAGACGACATATAAGAACAATCGTTAAATATGCAACTCAACCTCAACTCTATCCTCACCCTGCACCACAAAAGCTTCAATATAATTCAAGTAAAAGTAAGGCCCTGTCCACTTTGACTTGTTTTTTTGACTTGTAAGTTAAGATAAGTTAATATCAGTTAAGATAAATTAATATCAGTTAAGATAAGTTAAGATCAGTTAAGATAAGTTAATATCAGTTAAGATAAGTTAATATCAGTTAAGATAAGTTAAGTTACTTTTAACATACCACCATACTATTTATCATACCATCATACTATTCACCATCATCATACCATCATCATCATACTATTCATCATCATCATCATACCATCATCATCATCATACTATTCACAATCATCATACCATCATACTATTCATCATACCATCATCATCATCATCATACCATCACACTATTCATCATGATACCATCATCATCATCATCATACCATCATCATCATCATCATACTATTCATCATACCATCATCATCATCTTACTATTCATCATACCATCATCATCATCATACTATTCACCATCATCATACTATTCATCATACCATCATCATCATACCATCATACTATTCATCATCATAAAATTACTATTCATCATCATCATCATCACCATCATCATAATATTACTATTCATCATCATAATATTACTATTCATCATACCATCATCATCATACTATTCATCATCATCATACCATCATCATAATATTACTATTCACCATCATCATAAAATTACTATTCATCATCATAATATTACTATTCATCATACCATCGTCATCATACTATTCACCATCATCATAATATTACTATTCACCATCATCATAATATTACTATTCATTAGTCAATATAAGTTAAGATAAGTTAATATCAGTTAAGATAAGTTAATATCAGTTAAGATAAGTTAATATCAGTTAAGATAAGTTAAGATCAGTTAAGATCATTTAAGATCAGTTAAGTTTCAGTCAAAGTGGACAGGCGAATTATGTATATGAACTCAATTGATAAAATTGGATTGTTGTTTAGAATGCATATCTTTGGATTTCGCATCGTCGAATATAAGGTGATGAGCATTTTGTTTCTGTATGGTAGAAATGATACAGCCCGGATCTAAGGTATTTGAATAAATTTAAAGCTAGCCAGCTATTATCATTTCTCTTGATTCCCCGACACTTGTCACAATATTTGGAGTTATTTTGTCACTAAAATTAAGCATCTTTTTTGTTTAAAGATTAAAATTAAGCAATTTTAGAATACAGGTGATTGGAAATTTAAAATTCAATATAATTAAAAAAATAATTCAGGATTAATTCAATTTCATGATGAAGACTTGTTATGTGTGTAGGCTTGTAGTCAGGTTTAGCTCCGATTGCCAATCGGCTTGGGACTATCGTTTATAGCTATCAACATTCAACACCGTACCGCCCTGATGCAAGGACGTAGGAGTGCCTGGGCTTCTTCGACCCGTACTGAGGCGAGAAATGAGAATCAATCAACTTCAAACGCTGATGCTAACTCTCAACATCCCAATCTGAATTTTGAGGTCTTGTGAAATTTCAATGACCGTGTTGAATTTATAGAGCCTAGTAAGGGCCTGTCCACTTTGGCTGAAACTTATAGTGTCTTATCTTGTCTTAAATGATCTTAACTGATAGTGACTGATCTTAACTTATCTTAACTGATATTAACTTATCTTAACTGATATTAACTTATCTTAACTTAACTGAAACTTATATTGTATGATGAATAGTAATATTATGATGATGATGGTTGTGATAATGATGATGAATAGTAATACTATGATGATGATGAATAGTAATATTATGATGGTATGATGAATAGTAATATTATGATGATGGTATGATGAACAGTAATATTATGATGATGGTGAATAGTAATATTATGATGGTGATGATGATGAATAGTAATTTTATGATGATGGTGAATAGTAATTTTACTGATGATGATGATGGGGGTGATGATGGTGATGAATAGTAATTTTATGATGATGAATAGTAATTTTATGATGATGGTGAATAGTAATTTTATGATGATGAATAGTAATATACTGATGATGATGGGGGTGATGATGGTGATGAATAGTAATTTATGATGAATAGTAATTTTATGATGATGGTGAATAGTAATTTTATGATGATGAATAGTAATATACTGATGATGATGATGGGGTGATGATGATGATGAATAGTAATTTTATGATGATGAATAGTAATTTTATGATGATGATGGTATGATGAATAGCGTGATGGTATGATGATGATGATATGAATAGTATGATGATGGTATGATGAATAGTATGATGATGGTATGATGAATAGTATGATGATGGTATGATGAATAGTATGATGATGATGGTATGATGGTATGATGATGGTGAATAGTATGATGGTATGATGAATAGTATGATGGTATGATGATGATGGTGATGGTATGATGATGATGGTGATGGTATGATGATGATGATGATATGATGATGAATAGTATGAGGATGGTATGATGATGATGATGGTATGATGATGAATAGTGTGATGGTATTATGATGGTGAATAGTATGATGATGATGATGATGGTATGATGAATAGTATGATGGTATGATGATGATGATGCTGATGGCATGATGATGAATAGTATGAGGATGGTATAATGATGATAGTATGATGATGATGATGATGATGATGATGGTGTGATAAATAGTATGATGGTATGATGATGGTGAATAGTATGATGACGATGGTATGATGAATAGTATGATGGTATGATGAATAGTATGATGATGGTGAATAGTATGATGATGATGATGATGATGATGGTATGATGATGAATAGTGTGATGGTATGATGATGATGATAAATAGTATGATGATGATGGTGAATAGTATGATGGTATGATAAATAGTATGATGGTATGTTAAAAGTGACTTAACTTATCTTAACTGATCTTAACTTATCTTAACTGATCTTAACTTATCTTAACTGATATTAACTTATCTTAACTGATCTTAACTGATATTAACTTATCTTAACTTACAAGTCAAAAAAACAAGTCAATGTGGACAGAGCCTAATTGAAATGGTTGAGGAAGCAAAATTATACACAGTGACATGCGACTAGATGTTGACAACATGACTTACGAGGAACTGCTACAATTGGAAGATCAGATAGTAACGTCCATAAAGGACTGACATAAAAGAAGCTATCAAAAACGTGTGTCTAGCCAATTCAAAAAAAAACGTGTGTCTAGCAGCGAAAATTTAGACAAATGAAACATAAAACTGAGCCATGCTAGCTGTGCATCTGCCAGGATAACTACCAAAAGGGGCAAAAAATCGGGAACCTTAAATGCGGCCACATCTTCCACCGTGATTGCAACAAGGAGTGGCTTCTGGTGAAGAATTATTGCCCTATCTACAAAGCGACCTCATATACTTCAAAATGAAATTTCGTAGTTGCTCCATAAGGAAAATCCGAAGTATATACTTTCCAAGTCTAGCCACAGGAAATCGAACATTGATAGAAAGTTACATCATTTTTGTTAGAAAAAATATTATTTTCGTCAGATAGTCATAGCAAATACTTTGTATATTCTGTCATTTATTGTGCTTACTATACAAATTCATCATGTACTGTATATATTGAGGACTTCATCACACATCAATACACAATTCATATTCATAACAATTTTATTATTATGAACTCCCTTCACAATAGTTCAGTCAACAGAACAAAAGTAGAGGGACGCACAGAATGATAACCCAGTTCGACTACGCCTACTCTGGGGGGTTTCCCACACCCTAGAAGGGACATCAAATCTTTATTACGAGTTTAGAGCTTACACGTGGACTTACGCTTACACCTTGTAATTGCCTAGCCTCTAACACTGCGTCTCTCAGATTTGCAACCGAGGTTAACAACAGTTTGTCTCGATCCCCTTCGTCCGAACCTCCAGTCCGAACGTCCTCGACCTTCTCTTGAAGCTCGGTCACTTTTTCTCAAAAGCGTGTTGTCCTTTGTTGTGTGCGGCAGTTGGATCGCTTCCAGGCAGTCTGAGTTGCACTTGATTAGACTGCTCTTGCACCGATGAGTTTCCAGTGGGGAAACACAACCGGCCGTCGCTTTCTTCTTCTCCAATCGATAGAGTATACTCGTGCCTGTTTGATATTGAAAGCGATGCTGATTATGGACACCCTAGCATTGTATTTATATGCTCGGACGATATCCAAACCAGCTCAAGATAATCCCATCAAATATTTAGGAAATATTCCTAAATATTTAGGAAATATTCCTAAATATTCGATGTATATCTTTCTCAAATCGGTTGGAAGAATATTCGAAGACTTCTTGCCCAAGTTAGCCATGCCGCCTTCAATGTAAATATTCATTCGAATATCTGATGATCGAATTAGTCGCTGGCCGACTTCAAATCGACGAGATCTTCATTGTCGAAATCTTTCCAAGAAATATCCTTGCGTCTGTTCCACGCTGTACATGAGTGCTAGGATATGTTCGAACTCCCCCTGTACTCCTGCTCGAACTGTCTAACTCCGTTTTGCCAAATACATGCCACTCAAGGGAACATCAATCTCCCCCTTGGCATTTTGGCAAAACCAAATCTACTAGATAACTAAGTCTATCTAACTATCTAGACAGTAGACAACCTTGAGAGAGCAAAAATTGTCTCCTCTCAAAATACTCCCGCTTTTTGCCACAAACTGGCAAGGGGTCCGATCTAGTTCAAACAGACAATCAAACAGTGCAAGAACAAGCACACAAAAAATACAAAAGTTCTAATAATACTGAGTTCAGAGAGATAGTTTTTCAGGGGACCTTCATGTAGACGACCCATCATCAGTGGCATCCTCAGAATCTGCATCATCAGATTCATCTTCACTTGGGTAGCTGAAGGCACGAGCGAGCTTGTTGATGCGCCTGCGTTGCTCCTTGGCCACTTCAATGATGACATTCAGATCCTTGAGTAGCTGACTCCTCTCATCTCGGCCCATCCTGGCTCCCCCTCGACTTGACTCCGCAATACCTTTTCCTTTCTGGTTCCCCTCCTTGAGATCATTCACGTGACGGCCTTTGTACAGCTTGTGGTCAACGATGAACTTGCTGGGTGCCTTTGAGAGATGGTCAATCGAGGTCTTCAAATCTGGAGCTTGATGGATGATCAACTCATATATCAGGGACGGGAAACAAATCTGGTGTAGAGTTCTCTTAGAGGTAGCATGATCAGCGATCTGTTTGAACATTACTCTGCCCAGGTTGAACTTCAGCTTATTCCCTATCTGATAAATCAGTTGGGCCATGTCCCGGTTGACCGTTGAACGGTGAGTCGAGGGTCTCCAGTTGAAGACAGCGATGAAGAATAGCATGGAACAGAACGTGGAAAGATCAGCATTATGCACCACAGTGCCAGGCCTCCACTGAGCCTGCAGTGATGGTCTCTATCACTTTTCCAAAATCTGATTCTTCTTCATCAGCGACTGGATCATCCATGGAGAAGTACACATTTATAAGCTCTGGATCAAGCTTGATCTGTCTTCCTCTTACAAAGAAGACTCCATATTCTGCTTCTCCAATGACCCCAAAACGAGGGGGAAGGTTTGCCATGGCCTCACGAACCAACTGTTCGTCGAAGGGTTTGCATCTGTCCAACATCCAGAACAGATCAGATTGTTTCACACTTCAATCACCTCCTTCCCTTTATACCTAGTCTCCTCCAGCACCCTCTCAGGGATGATCTTCCTTTTCAGCACACAACTCCATTTCTTAGCAGCGTCACGATTGACAAACCAAACTCCTTTCTTGACCACACCAACTGGAACAGTGTCAGACTCAAGGGGTGGAACTTGGCATCTCCCAGCATCCTCAGAGACAGGAATCAAAGCATCACGTTTCCTTTTCTTGGATGGAACAGCTCCCCCTGCCACGATGCCCGCCTCAGCATCATTCTGAACTGACCCCTTTGTAGATTTTGCAAACGCAACCTTCTTCTTTTCCTTGTCCTTCTTTGCCCTTTTTAGATTGACAAGGGGAACACGGTCTTGGTCATCTTCCGAAAGAGTAACCGCTTTTGAAACTGTCTTCGGAGCATCCTCACGAATGGATGAGCCATCTTTCTCCATATGGTCGCTACGACGATCATCTTGAACAGCAACTAGGACAGCCACTGTCTCCTTAGCAACAACTTCCTCTGGAACTCCACTTGACTCAACTTCTGTCTGAACACCTGGTTCCTGATATGGAACACTTGCCTTTGTCACAGCATCAGACTCTTTTGCCCTAACACCCTGGGCACAAGGTGGTTCCTCTGAACTTGCTACTCCCAGATCCTTCTCCTTTTCCAAATCTTTCATGACATCATCAATGTCTTTGTACATCTTCTCCAACTCTTCATCCTTTTCTGCAGGATCAGATTCTTCTGGTATGGCTTCTTTCAATACATCTCCCTTTTCTGATGGATTAATCTCCTCTGACACAGTCTCAGCATGTTCACCGGAATGTTCATCAATGATTCCTCCTAGATTCTTAGAAGGCTCATCGCCAGAAGCATTATTAGTCACCAAGTTTCTCTTCCTCGAGGCCTCAATGAACTTCTCTGTTTCTTCATCAGACATTGGAATCTTCCGACCTCTAGTAGCATATATCTGTGCTAGATACTTTCTGGGGGAGTCACATGCCCGCCTAAACTTCTTCCTACGACCACCCTTTGGAGGAATGTATCCAGAGGCAAAAATCTTTTCCCTCCACGTTGCTGAGCCTCCAACCGCCTTGCTGGGTTCCCCACCTTCCACAATCTTGACAGTTTTATTCCCAAACACTGCCCTACTAGTGTTATCGCCCACTACAGCCCTACTGGCTTCACCATCCACAACAACCCTACTGGCTTTATCACCGACAACAGATTTACCATCCTTCTCAACACCCACATTCACATCTTCCTTTGGCACAATATTTTCAACAGTCGGAATATTTGTAGAATCTGAAAGAACAGTTAAAAATACCTCAGATTGGGGACGGACTTGAGTCGTACCAGCATCGATTGAGTTGGGCGAGTCTACCGCGGTCGACTGAGGAAATTCATCGGCTGTTCCTCCGTCAATCTTCTTGGCTTTGGCCAAGACTTCAGTGACTGAGTGTAAAGGCGATGCCTTTTTCTCCTTCGGAACTTTTGATTTCGGAACACGGGGTTTTGCCGCCAGAGACTTCAAAGACTGCATGCTTTCTCTCTTCTTTTTAGCGGATTTGACGCCGGACTTCGCTGACTTTCTGGTGTTCACCATTGTCGTTGAGGAAGGAGCGGTTGAGAGAGTTTTTGCCGTTCTAGGGTTTGGACAAGAGTGAGAAGACAATTGAACAGACCGAACTGTCTTTTGTGTTTCAAAAATTTACTCCGGCCTTTTCAACTTCCCAAAATCAGTCAACTCCCGTTTCAAATAACGGCATGAAAAATCTTTGAGAATATTCAAAAAATATTTGTCTTCAAGCAATGTGCCTTCTGTTCCAGCTCTCTTTCTTAGGTGGTCAGTCCAACTGTTTAGCTGGAGTTTTGACTTTGACTGACCACCGTTGGATGCAATCAGTGTTTGACACCACAAAGACCCGAGAAGGATCTGGGTGTTCCAAGCTGAGAAATGCCGTGTGAATCGATGAAGGTCTTGGTCAATTCCACGTCCATTGTCATATGCTTCGGAGTAATAGCCCTTTGTTGCCCTCTGTATTCACATTTTCTTATTCGATTCTGAGCATATTTCTGTGGATACTGAACGAACTTCTTCTGCAACTGTGTTACCTTCTGACCGAACTCCTTCTGCAACTGTAACACCTTTTGGTCCATCAATTTCCTGGTACAATTGTCAACATAGATTTGTGCGGTATCAGACCTCATGTGAAGGGTCTTATCCACTCCCCCTCGCATAGATCGATGTTTGGCTTGTACACAGTCTAGACCCATCGGACGCATTAGACTTATCCCTATGGTATAACAGTTATTTGCACCCCTTCTCCCTTTCATCACAATTCCACCATTCTGGTCTAGGACGAGGCATGAGTCGCGAGAGAATGACACATAGTGTCCATCGTTGCACAGTTGACTGATGCTAATAAGATTCATTTTCAGACATTCAACAAGGAGGGTGTCCTCGAGTACAGGGAGATCCGGAACCTTCAATGTCCCACAGCTGATCACCTGACCCTTTCTACCATCCCCGAAGGTGACAAACCATATCTTCTCAACAGGTCTAATATGAGTGAGGTATTTAGAGTTACCTGTCATGTGGGCAGAGCATCCGCTGTTGAAGTAGTAACTGTCTTGCACTTTTTCACTTGAGGAGCAACAGGCCACCATGCATACCGTCTGTTTTGCCTTTGGTATCCATACCTATTTCCGTTGAGGTTTTGTCTATTGCTGGTATGCCCGTCGTTCAGCAAGAAACAGGCAACACTTCCGTTCGATGTGTCCCATCTGGTGGCAGTACCAGCAAGTGCGCCTATCTGTCCTTTCCATCACTGGTGAATGATCATGGCATTGGACGGGTGTTCCACGGGTCTGTCCTCCACTGGATGTGCTATGAGTCTTCTTGTGATCAGCTAGGTTCTTTCCCTTAGACTGTTTCACCTTCTGTTCAGGAAACTGATCCATCACTTGTGTAGTTTTAACAAAGGTATTGCCTTTTGAGGTATCTTCTTTAGTAAACCCCAAGCCTCGATGTCCAGACTCCATCCTTTGAGACCTGAGGATGTCATTTAAGTCTTTAGTGCCTGAGTTTAGCATTCTTACCGTTTGTTTGAGGTGATTGAGTTCCTTCTCGGTGGTTGAATGATCCATTCTCTCAGATTCAAGCTGAAGCTCCAGCTGTTCTACCCTCCGAAGTTGGAACACCTCCTTGCGTTTCAGATCTGTGATGGTTTTCCTTAGACCCGCCATGCCTGCAGGATGAGTGTCACGGTCCTTCTCCATGTCGACTTCAGTGAAGAGATAGTCCTCAGGAGCTCTGTTTTCTGACCAAGCAGACACAATCTCTCTTGTTGCATCTCAGCCAGTTGAGTGTTTAGTGAGTCTACCGTGCCTTCGAGCTCCACCTTCTCTGTAAGCAGAATCTCTACCTCCTACCAGACCTTGTCCTTTTCTATAGTGACGCTTGCAACTGTATCATTTAGCTTCTTGTTGACCTTGATCAGTAGTAACCACTTCTCGTACAAATCTTTATATGTCTGAGCCAGAGACTCCTGAGTGAGTTCTTCATCGTCACTCTCTGAGGGGTCTTCATACGGGACTTCCAACTGAGATGGTACTCCTTCGCTAGTAGTGCTGCATTCTCCTAGAGTTTTAACGAAAGCTACAAAACTAGTGGTTTCACCTCCTCCTTTATCTTCGTCTGACTCACTGTCGCTGAAGCTAGCAACCATTGCCTTCTTCTTCATGAGAGTATTTGCACATTGTGAAGCAATATGACCGAAACCCCTACATTCATGGCACTGAATCTCTTCTTTTCCTTTATCAGAGGGGTCTTGTCTCATATCTCTGGACCTTGACCTGCCGGTTTTCCAGTTTCGGAAGCTAGTTGATGAAGGCTGACCTTGCTCTGGACCACGTCTGTTGATTTTCCGCACCATTCTGCGAAAGTTCTGAGCCATCATAGCCAGTTGCTCAGTGGTGCAGCCAGCGTCCAGTTTGTCTTCTGACATGTCTGCCTTTAGGGCGATTCCCTTCACCTCTCCAGGTTGGAAATCATGATTGATCTCGTAGGTTCTGAGAGACCCCATTAGCTCGTCCAGCTTCAATTTTGAGATGTCGTGCATTTCCTCAATGGCCGTGACCTTCATGGCAAATCTCGGAGGGAGTGATCTTAAGACTTTACTGGCCAATCTTTCTTCATCGATGAGTTTCCTAAGAGCAGAAGCTTCGTTAGCCAGTTCCAGAACTCTGGTGTTGTACTCAGTGATGGTTTCACTTTCCTTCATCTTCATCTCTTCGAACCTGGTTGTGACAGCCTGCATGCGAGAGTTTTGAACTTTGTCTGTGCCTTCAAAAGCTGTTTGGAGAATATCCCACACTTCCTTAGCCACTTCACAGTTGATGATTAGCTTCATGACGTTTTCATCTACTGCAGAGAAGATCGTATTCATAGCCTTTGAGTTTCCCATGGAAGCTTTGTCCTCCTCTTCTGTCCACAGAGCTTCAGGTTTTGGAAACGGTTCTCCAGTGAGATTGTTCATCATGGGTTCTGTCCAACCTTTCAGGACAGCCTTCCTAGCCCTTTCGTATAGAGATTTTAGAAAAGATCTCATCATGGGCTTCCAGGTGGCATAATTTGAGCCTTCAAGTAGCGGAGGTCTGGTGATGCTTTGTCCTTTCTTCAGAGTCATCTTGAACAGTTCAGGATCCCACTCAGTGTGTCGAGTGTTTGCTCTGATACCAATTGAAATTCTATCCCCTGTTCAAGCTTGTGTTCAAGGTACAGTTGAGACAGACCTTGAACTCCTTTCACAACAGTTCAGTCAACAGAACAAAAGTAGAGGGACGCACAGAATGATAACCCAGTTTGGCTACGCCTACTCTGGGGGTTTCCCACACCCTAGAAGGGACAGCAAATCTTTATTACGAGTTTAGAGCTTACACGTGGACTTACGCTTACACCTTGTAATTGCCTAGCCTCTAACACTGCGTCTCTCGGATTTGCAACCGAGGTTAACAACAGTTTGCCTCGATCCCCTTCGTTCGAACCTCCAGTCTGAACGTCCTCGACCTTCTCTTGAAGCTCGGTCGCTTTTTCTCAAAAGCGTGTTGTCCTTTGTTGTGTGCGGCAGTTGGATCGCTTCCAGGCAGTCTGAGTTGCACTTGATTAGACTGCTCTTGCACCGATGAGTTTCCAGTGGGGAAACACAACTGGCCGTCGCTTTCTTCTTCTCCAATCGATAGGGTATATTCGTGTATGTTTGATTGAAAGCGATGCTGATTATGGATGACCTAGCTTTGTATTTATATGCTCCGACGATATCTAAACCAGCTCAAGATAATCCCATCAAATATTTAGGAAATATTCCTAAATATACGATGTGTATCTTTCTCAAATCGGTTGGAAGAATATTTAAAGACTTCTTGCCCAAATTAGCAATGCCGCCTTCAATGTAGATATTCATTCGAATATCTGATGATCGAATAAGTCACTGGCCGACTTCAAATTGATGAGATCTTCGTTGTCGAAATCCTTCCGGAAAATATCCTTGCGTCTGTTCCACGCTGTATATGAGTGCTAGGATATGTTTGAACTCCCCCTGTACTCCTGCTCGAACTGTCTAACTCCGTTTTGCCAAATACATGCCACTCAAGGGAACATCAGGGTTAAACTTAGGCTTTGTCTTAGCATACATAACCTCACTTTTAACCTCCTGTTTTGTGCCGTTTTTCTGCTTAAAGACTCTTAAAGATTCATTCTTCTGAGTAATGATCTCAGTGATTTTAGCTAGTGTTTGATCCTCTCTTTCAAACTGAATTACATCAATAAGGGTATCAAACTGATTGGACATGGAACTAAGGAGAATCACAGCTTGGTGTTCCTCTTTAATAGCATCCTCACACCTCTCTAAGTCTTGGGTCATCCTAAGGAAAATGTCTAGGTATTCCTGGATACTAAGGGATAGGTCCATCTTAAAGGTGAAAAGCTTCTTAAGAAGGAATATCCTAATGGGTAAAGACTTAGTTTGATAGGTGGCCTTAAGGGTGTCCCATAAAACCTTAGGATCTGTTATTTTCATCAAAGGCCTAACTACATCATCTGTCAGTCTCATCATAATCTCAGCTGAAGCAACTTCTTTAAGATCTTGCTTTCTTATCCTGGTATGAGGTTGGGCACAACCACTCGTCACTAATAACCCTCCAACACTTTTTCTTAATCAAAATACCCTTCATTCTCATGTTCCACATAGCAAAGTCCATCTGCCAATCAAAGGCCTTAAGTCTAATGTCATTCATGATGAAAAAGAAGAGCATACAACAATATAACGCAATATCAACAATCACAGAAGCAATAACTCAGCCACAACATAAGTTCACAAGAAACACAGTCTCAGACCACAGTTCCTGCAAGATAGCATACAGAAATATGATCTAGTGTCAGTCCGGGCTCAACAAGCCACAGGGCGGAGCGATAATGACACTAGACTCAATCAATGACAAAAGATCAACCTATGTCCACTGATGAGTCGTATTTATATGACTCGTCGAGTCAACTAATCCCATCTATTTCGACACTTTACTATGCGAACATTTACTTTTTAGTGTAGTTTTGCATCTCAGGTGTTTCGGAAGCTCTAGGAGGAAACACGCATTAAAGACGGCATTTCATGCCGAAATCATCACAATGACAGATCGGACCTTTGGACGTTCAAAGGAGCGCTGGTAAGTGACCTTTGATATAAAAAATACGAGCCACATGCCGTTGCAAAGGTGACTCAATTCCCTACAACTCTTTAGTTCACACCGAGAGCATCCGAGGTCATATAGAAGGTCAAATCGAGAGTCGAAGTCGGAACAGGTGCGCAGAAGGAGAATCAGACTCAGTCTGGATCGCGTTTTGTAGAGACATTAGCAGTACCGATAACGTCAAGGGAAAATGCGGCCAGTACCGATAACGTCAAAGGAAAAAAGCGCCACTAATGCTAAAGGAAAATGTGGCTGCTGATGTCAGCAACGCGCTTGACGACGTCAACAAGTCCGAAACTTGGAAATTGAGCCCAAAAATAGATTTGGAAACCCTATGTTTTGCTATTAATAAGATCTTTGGGTTAGGGTTTCCATCATCCATCATTCTACGAAGAGGAGACGGCTCTGGAGAGGAGACGAAGCTTTCGACGAAGAGAAGAGATTTTCCTACTTTTAATTATGCGTTTTTTTATGATTATGTGTAGCTAAATCCTTAATTCAGTTTAGGGTTTCGCATATTGTGACGAATGTTTTGAGGCTTTTCACTTAATGCTATTTTATGTTCTACTAGTTCTTGTGCTAATTTATCCCGGACAGAATTGTGAAGTGACAGGTCGTCGTCGGTACCTGCAAATTTAAATTTATAATTCATTACTCTTGGCTATGGGTTAGTACAGCGGCAAGCAAGGGTCGAACCGAAAGGAGCTAGATGGTTACTATTTGTTCTGTAAAAAGGAAAGAAGACAATTGGGTTTGTGAGCAATTTTAGGAAACAGTGCAAATAAGGAAATAAAACGAAGATGTTTATCAGAGATGGAATATTCAGACTAGGGTTTCTAATTGTGACTTGTTATCCTTGACTACTAATAAACTAAATCACTGTTTCTAAGTGTGGTCGTCCCGACAAAGGTGACTTCCCAAATAACCCGACAAAGGTGTTATTCCACAACCTAACTCGACAAAGGTGTTAGGATTCTAATTCCCCCAAGTTAAACAACCCGACAAAGGTGTTGTTTAACCTAGATGTGGTACCTATCCAAACGACAAAGTATTAGATAGATAATAAAGATAGAACTATTATTCAACTAGGTTTTGCGACAAAGCTTCCACCTAGGCTAGCAATAATTCATAGATATATGCACGAGAATTAGTAAAACAAGAATTTAGCATTAAGGACAAAGTCTCAAACAACCGTCACAATATTCGAAACCCTAGCCCGAATAAAAGGCTTAGCTAGACATAGACATTAAAACAAGACAATGAATGAAAAGGGAAGTAAGCTTCCCTAATGCCGAAGGAAGGACGGATTTTTGTAGAGAGAGGAGCTCTCCACGTTTTGGGATGCTTTGAAAGGCTGAGGAGAGCTCCTATTTATAGTCTAAATATGGGCCAGGCCTGATCTCGTTTGTTTCCAAAATCGGTTTGCTAGGTATGTAAGCTAACTTGGGGAGCAAGTTAATTTAGATTGTAAGCTAACTTGGCCAACAAGTCTTCTAGATTCTTCCAGGAGGTTCCAGAATGTTCCACAACCTTCTAAACCGTCATGCATGGAATTTGGATTTTTTTCCCGAAGTTTCTGTTCACGCCGGAAATTACTGTTCATGGCCGGAAATTACTGTTCACGAGCCGAATTTGTGGATTCGGACCCGGCTTGGGAGGTCTTGAATCGGTTGTGAATCGGGCTGACTCGGCCTTGGACTCGGCGTGCACCTAAAAGTGTAAAGTGCATGTGGAACTCTCGGCCAGATTGTCTGTCTTCACTTCAACTCTCGTTTCGACCTTCCAAACGATCTCGGCTGCTCTCGGTGTGAATTAGAGAGTTGTAGGGAATTGAGTCACCTTTGCAATGGCATGTGGCTCGTATTTTTCTGATCAGCGGTCCATTCCCAGCACTCCGTCGACTGTCCAAAGGTCTAATCTGAAACTGTGATGTTTTTGGCCTAAAATGTTAGTCTTTAAGCGCATATCCTCCTAGAGCTTCTAAATCACCTGAAATGCAAAACAACACTAAGAAGTAACTGTTTGCATAATAAAGTGCTGGAATTGGTGGGATTTGATGTCTCAATGAGTCGTATAAATACGGCTCATCAAACCACCCCACACTTAACCTTGTTCGTCCCGAACAAGGACTAGGTCATAAGAGGAAAATAAACTGAAAACACCACAATTTCTTCCGGCATCCTAGATATGACTCGGCTAATCTAGATTTAACCTTTCCATGCATACTTGTTACTAAAAGCCTTGTGCTCAAACATGGAAGTAATGATACGTGTTACCTTTGGGCCGAGATGGAAATCAATTCGGATGTCTCGGGAGATAGTCCTTTTTAGACCCATGAGCTGCACTCTTGGTTTCGAACTCTTGCTATATGGTTACGCTTCATTGCTTTCTCTTGCACGTGATTGATTCGAGCTTCAAGGTGTTTGAGTTCTTTTCGGACAGCTTGTAGTGACTCGGTTTGGTGTATCAATGGGGCACTTCACTTTTTGGTGCGGTGTAAAACTTCACAATGGAATGAATTTGTTTCTTTGCTACGGATTGTGACTGCTCGTTCCTACTTGCTCTCACTCATCCTCGTCCTTTTGACGCGAGTCAAGCCAATAATGGTCGCTTGTCTATTTTCCCGGCTACTTGGACTAGAGTTTGGACGGTGTGATGTATTTCCGTCCCAACCAACCGCAGAAGTACCGCAGTGGTGGAACAGACTCGTAACCAACTTGAATTCGGTCCTTTGAATGCTTTGTCAAGTCTCTCTAGGACGTTTCTATCAACTCCACATCCCTGTTTATCTCAACTTACAAAGGCACGTAAAGGGTTAAGTTCACATGTCAATGCACAATTCAAATTTCACAAAAGACATGCATGTAATCGGCTCTATCTATTTCACATCGTCAAATTTCAATACCGCAATTCTAGGAAATAGAGAGAAGTTTGTACAAAAAAATTTAAAAATTTGAGGGAAACGTGCTGACTCCATGCAGGTGCAAGAAAATAAACGTGCTGACACCGACTGACTTTCCCACCCCACACTTTTGAACTGACGTGTCCTCACGGCACATCTTAAGTTCAAAGACACGACTATGCATGCAAACAAACAATAGGGAAATAAGAAGAGAGTAAGGTGGGACAGGCACTTCCCTCGTGCGATGCGTGATGTTCAGAAACAGCTGACCATTCTCCTTTGAGTCCTCGAAGAGCACCATTGCACTTGCCTTTTTTTGGTAGAGACTTGTATCTCAACGTGAGTTCGTCACAAAATGAAAGGACTATGTCAAAGAAATTAAGACAAATAAAGGATTCCCAGGAAATTGGTGGAGTCACAAACGGTCTCACTCAAAAACCAATCTCCTTAGACTCGTAAGTCTTGGTGACAGAATCCTCAAAAGCTTATGTTTCTTGACATAATTTATTCAAGGTGTGAAACTACCCCCGATGGATAGCAGTCTTACGCAAATATCTCAGATGGCCTTGCGTGCTCGCATGCGGTTGAATTCCCAACCGTGCGCGCTCGTCCAGTTTTGTCCTGCGTTCGCATCTGTCCCCTGCATGAAAATTATCTTCTTTCCCAAGTACAGTGTGATGAATGGACTCAAAACTCAAATAAAACAAAAAATAAGTAAATAAAACTGAAAGAACGATAAAAGTGCCAGGCTGCCTCCCTGCGAGCGCCTTTGTTTTACGTCGTTGGCTCGACGTTACTTCTTTAGGGATCACAAGTTAGGATCCCATGGACGTGTGAGGTCAAACTTTGCCTCAGCTGCTCCTTCAATCTGCCCAAAGTACTCGTATGGCAGTGTGCTTGGTTCTGCTCTCCATTGATCAGGCGGGTTCGCCTTTACATCCTTCCAAGCTGGCGAGGACACCTTCATCACAGCTACTGGTCCATCGAATCGTGCTCTAGTGTTTCTCCGTCCTGGTTTCCATTCAAACGCGCCATGTCTCGGTCGTTTCTTCATGTATGAGCGGTCGACATGGAAGTTCAGTTTCTTGCCATCAAGCACAAGCGACATCAAGCATGTTCTCATGTCAATCTTCCTCTTGTTGGCAGAGATGAATGGTCGTCCAAAAATAAGTGCTGGAGGATCATCATCTCTAGCATCTCCTATCTGCAAAACATAAGAGTCTACAGGAACAACAAGATCTCCGACATGGAGCGTTAGATTCGCAAGTAAACCGTCAAGATGAACATGTGATGTATTTCCTAATTAAGTTTCAATGTCCCAAGCTCAAAGAACAATATGGCATATCATAAATATCAGCACCCAAATCGATTAAACAGTGGTGTATGAGAGTCTTACCAACACCACATGTGACTGTCAAGGTACCTGGATCCTTACAGTTTTCAGGCGGCGCTTGTTGACTCGTAACGAGTGAGTGCTCCATCGTTGGCTTTTCTGGTTCATGCTCCGCCTCCAATTCGCCTTGCACCGCATCATCATTGATTACATGATCTTCGGTGGATGTGATCTGCATAGAAAATGAAGGGTTAAGTTGGGGCACTTTAGCTACAAGGACCGGGCATGTCTCGGATGTTCCGATAGTAAGGACCGGGCCTGTCTCGGCCACATCGGCAATGAAGTCTGGGCACGTCTCAGGCATTTCGGTAGCGAGCACCGGGACTGTCTCGGGCAACTCGATAATGAGGTCCGATTCGAGTGGCTCGGCCGGCTCTTCTTCAGGCGCCAGTGGGCCGTCTTCTTCCAAATACCCGGGGTAATCTGAATTGAGCTCTTCTTCAGTCAACCATGGGTCCTCATCCTCTGCCGACTCCGTGGGCTTCATTGTAAGCTCTTCTTTGATGACCATCGACTTGTGAGCCATGTTGGCTAGTTTGGCCTGAATTTGGCGCACTATGTTGTCTATTTCTTCGATCCGCTTGGCCAGATCTTGTTTCGAGCTTTCTGCCATATCTTCTATCAAGTCCCACAGCTCGAACATGGTTAAATTATTCACCGAGCCTCCTGTCGCAGCATCATTAAGCCTATTCCACTCATGTGGCAACATCCCACCGAGAAACCTTTGAAGAAGATATAAATTTGTGAATCCATAGTGCGGGCAGCTCGTCTCAATGGAATCGAAGTACGACAAGTACTCGTCCAATGTTTCGTCCCGGGATTGCTTGAGGTTGATGATCTTCTCGCGGACTTCAAGTTGGAAGGATGGTGGGGAAAACTCCTCATAGTTCCAAGGCTCTCTACTATAATAAGAAGACATGGTGCATCACAAGAAAATTAACGAAAAAACAGAAAATAAAATAAAATAAAAAGAACAACTTCACCATGCGTAGCTCCCCGGCAACGGCGCCAAAATTTGACAGGTCGTCGTCGGTACCTGCAAATTTAAATTTATAATTCCTTACTCTTGGCTATGGGTTAGTACAGCGGCAAGCAAGGGTCGAACCCAAGGGAGCTAGATGGTTACTATTTGTTCTGTAAAAAGGAAAGAAGACAATTGGGTTTGTGAGCAATTTTAGGAAATAGTGCAAATAAGAAAATAAATCGAAGATGTCTATCAGAGATGGAATATTCAGACTAGGGTTTCTAATTGTGACTTGTCATCCTTGACTACTAATAATCTAAATCAATGTTTCTAAGTGTGGTCGTCCCGACAAAGGTGACTTCCCAAATAACCCGACAAAGGTGTTATTCCACAACCTAACCCAACAAAGGTGTTAGGATTCTAATTCCCCCAAGTTAAACAACCCGACAAAGGTGTTGTTTAACCTAGATGTGGTACCTATCCAAACGACAAAGTATTAGATAGATAATAAAGATAGAACTATTATTCAACTAGGTTTTGCGACAAAGCTTCCACCTAGGCTAGCAATAATTCATAGATATATGCACGAGAATTAGTAAAAAAATAATTTAGCATTAAAGACAAAGTCTCAAACAATCGTCACAATATTCGAAACCCTAGCCCGAATAAAAGGCTTAGCTAGACATAGACATTAAAACAAGACAATGAATGCAAAGGGAAGTAAGCTTCTCTAATGCCGAAGGAAGGACGGATTTTTGTAGAGAGAGGAGCTCTCCACGTTTTGGGATGCTTTGAAAGGCTGAGGAGAGCTCCTATTTATAGTCTAAATATGGGCCAGGCCTGATCTCGTTTGTTTCCAAAATCGGTTTGCTTGGTATGTAAGCTAACTTGGGGAGCAAGTTAACTTAGATTGTAAGCTAACTTGGCCAACAAGTCTTCTAGATTCTTCCCAGGAGGTTCCAGAATGTTCCACAACCTTCTAAACCGTCATGCATGGAATTTGGATTTTTTCCCGAAGTTTCTGTTCACGCCGGAAATTACTGTTCATTGCCGGAAATTACTGTTCACGAGCCGAATTTGTCGATTCGGACCCGGCTTGGGCGGTCTTGAATCGGTTGTGAATCGGGCTGACTCGGCCTTGGACTCGGCGTGCACCTAAAAGTGTAAAGTGCATGTGGAACTCTCAGCTAGATTGTCTGTCTTCACTTCAACTCTCGTTTCGACCATCCAAACGATCTCGGCTGCTCTCGGTGTGAATTAGAGAGTTGTAGGGAATTGAGTCACCTTTGCAATGGCACGTGGCTCGTATTTTTCTGATCAGCGGTCCATTCCCAGCACTCCGTCGACTGTCCAAAGGTCCAATCAGAAACTGTGATGTTTTTGGGATAAAATGTTAGTCTTTAAGCGCGTTTCCTCCTAGAGCTTCCAAATCACCTGAAATGCAAAACAACACTAAGAAGTAACTGTTTGCATAATAAAGTGCTGGAATTGGTGGGATTTGATGACTCGATGAGTCGTATAATTACGGCTCATCATGAAGCTAAGCGGATGCTTGCAATGGCAAAACTTAGCCAAACAATTCAGCCCTCATATTCGCTGCTTCTTTGAGACTAAACCGTAAGAACAAGTAGTTGCACTTAACCTAATATTGCCTGAAATGGATTATGAGGTTTATTAGAACTGGAAGTCTATAACCTGAAACGGAGTAGATTGTGGTGTATTGCTTGCAATGGCGTACTTTAGGTTATAACCTGAAACGGAGTAACCACACTGACGAACTATTCTTTTTCACCTTTAAATAGTATCAATGAAGAGAGGATCGAATGTAGTGTCAAAACATTTATAATACCGGTAAAGTACCGGGTCGAACCAAGAGGAGCAAGCCAAGCACATGCACTATTTAAGATTGTGTTTCCGTTCGGCTATTCTAAACCAAAATGTATAAAGGTGTGAGTATATTCTAAATCCTATGTGGCGAGTAATTAGGGATAAAAGATAAGAGGTGTTTCGAGGGGTTACTCCCCTCCTTGGCATTTTATCAACGATCACATACACGATATTCAAACATTTCATGGTAGTTAAATATTATTGAACCTAGTTTAGACTAGGATAGACCAAATATCACTTGAATCTATTCCTAGCCAAACTCTCTTATAGCTCGAACCTCTCGGTTCATTCCATGGCAATAAATACCATGAACTCGAGGACTAGTTCACTTCCTACCCATGCATTGTGGAAAACCTAGCTTAGACTAAGGTAGACCAATTCTCATGTGAATCTAGTCTTAGACAAGCTCTCTTATAGCTCGAACCTCACTCTCTCGAGATAATTGGTTCATTTCATAGCACCATTATCCTTGGAATGTCTTCCTAAGGTAATAACTACTATGAACTCGAGTCCTAGTTAACAACAAATGCATACATTGGATAGGATCATATTCTCTATTATCCAAACTAGATTCAACATGTTACTTAGGCATTTTATTGAACACTTAGTAGCATGTCATATATGAAGTGCATAGAGAACATGAATTTGACACCATTAGATGGGATTAATTAATGATTCGCTTAATGACTAACTCCAATAATTCAAACATTCAATCCTTAGTCAAGCATCCATATCCTAAAGTTCATTTGAATGATTCAAGATATAGATCATTTTCTCCATCCTAGAACTATTCCCACGGGTTTCCAAGTCCTAGGTTCAAGTTTTAGTCCAAGTTGTCAGTTAGGCATTTTATCAAACACCTAGAGTGCATAGCATTCATAACACAAGAGAAAATGAAATCAACAATCATCCATATGAATATCAATGTATATATGTGATCAGAGAGTACCAAGGAGAGTCATAAGACCCTCAAAACACAAGATCCACTACTCACACATCATTTAAGACAACATGGTGTGAGTAGGGTTTATTTTAACACAAAGAGAATAGGAAAAGAGTAAAGGAAGGAGGATTTGGAATCCTTGAACTCCCTTTTTGTGCCTTCTTCTTCTCCTTGGTTGGATCCTTTGATGATTGATGACCTTGGTTGAGCCTCTTTTCCAATCTTCTTTTCCCCAAAAACCTCCACAGTTTAAGTCAAAAGCCCTCTTTCTATTTATAGCCTCGGGTAGGGTTTTTGAAGCAGCAGAGTTCAGTCGGTCGGCTGGGAATGGCCTTGGGCATCGTTTGAAGCAGCAGAGTTCAGCCGGTCGGCTGGGAATGGCCGTGGGCATCGTTTGAAGCAGCAGAGTTCAGCTGGTCGGCTGGCTGATTTCAGCCGACCGACTGGAACTTCCCAGGCCTTTTGGGTAATCATCCTGATGGACCATATTTATTTGATTCATTAAGACAGTTAAACCCACCAAATTAGACGCTTTGTCTTAACAACTTTTACTTGTTAGTTTCACTTTTGTTCTACAGGCTATTTCGATGATTAGAAATGAAACAAGCTAAAAAGAAGTTTTAAAGCTGAAAATGGATTCCAAGTCATTCCAGGCCACGACCAGATTCTGACTTTACAACCGTCATGAACCCAACGTGGAATTACTCAAACATGTCCCAATGACTTGTTCCAAACCTCAACAAAGATCAAGATTTCAAGTAAATGCCAAGTCTAGCCACCCATGTGCAAGGCTTGTGCCTTGTCCTTTGATGTCAACCAAGAAGCAACCAAGGGGCAACCAAAGTCTAACCGGAGTTGGGAGGCAACCGATGGCTTTTGGAGGAAAATATCACAACCCACACACACCCACTCCCTCCACCTCATGGCCGGCGGCTTCCATGGGAGAGTGCCACATGGCCGGCGGCTTTGTGGCTTGTGCCACCTATGGCCGGCGGCTTTGTGGCTTGTGCCACCTATGGCCGGCGGCTTTTGAGCCCTCCTCTCCCCATTTGACATGTGTTGGCTCCTCTCCTCTCCTCCTTGCCTATAAATACAACACTTCCTCTCATTTGTTCAATGTCCCAAGTTCTAGTCCTAAATCCTTAGTTTGGGTCCTTGATCACTTGATACTTATCTCTCTAGTTTTGTACTCACAATCCTTGTAAACACTTCACTTTGATATTGAAAGCTCCAAGTTTGTTCTTGAGTTTGAGTGTGTTCTTGAGTTTAACTTTAGAAAACCATTACTTTCCTTGTCTTTACTTTCCAAAACCTTTACTTTCTTGTCTTTCAAAAACCTTTACTTTTCTAAGCACTTAGCTATGATATCCACCCCTATGGATATTCGTAGCTAAACCCTTCATTCGGTTGAAGGGGTGTGCTTGTATCATAAAATGTTTTAGACCCTTCTCTTAGTGCCTCTTCGTGTTCAACTTGTTCTATGTGCCATATATTAGGTCAGAACACCATTGGTTGAGTGGAGGCTTGGAAGGGCAAAGCTCTTCCATGGGGTTCGTGAACATACGTGGATAAGTGGAGGCTCGGAAGAGCACAGCTTATCTTTGGAGTTCAACCTCTTTTAAGCACCATTTGGTTGATCAGGAATGATTGATCAAATGGATGCACATATTAGAACAAGAGTTCTATGTCTTGAAAAAGACTAGACGGTGTGGCAAGTCAAGTGCTAGGAATAGCCTTGATACATCTTTGAACACGTAGTATGATCATTAGAGGTCGATGATAAACGGACTACGATACAATGCCCCTAAAACCGAATCTTTCCTTTAATTAAAACATCACCTGTCACTTTACTTTCAGTCTCACTATCAACTGCTTACTTTCCAGTCATTTACTTTCAGTACTTTACTTTTAGTACTTTACTTTCCGCACATTTACTTTCTATCGCTTACTACAGACCCTTTCAATATCAGTCCATACAAAAAGTATGTTGATTAGTCGATATTGAATTCGACTGTTCCAGCATTACTTTCAGTACTTTCCTTTCTGTCGCTCACTACAGACCCTTTCAATATCAGTCCATACCAAAAGTATGTTGATAAGTCGATATTGAATTCGACTATTCCAGCATTACTTTCAGCAATTTACTTTTCAGCACTTCTAATTTTTGTCATTTACTTTCAGCATTAAAACCACAAGCAACCCATTTACTTTTCAGCACTAAAACCATAATCAACCCCAAATCACACTCCCTTCCTGTACATTTCCTCAAAGAACAACTCTATCCTCTAATTCCCTTGGGTTCGACCCCTACTTACCGCTTTACTGCCCAATAGTAAAGTCGCGAGTAGCGGACTTATAAATATATTTTGCTTAGCACTCAACGACGTGCTCTGTCAAAAATTGGTGTCGTTGCCGGGGAATTAGAAGAATTTAGAATTAATCGGATAGTGTTCTTTGATTCTGTACTCGCTTCTACATAACCATGTCTCGTGAAGGAAGCCACCATGACTATCAGGATGATGACGAGATAAACCTGTATGATCGAAATAATGAGGCACCGCATCCATTTGTCGACGATCCGGAACAACTCATCCGAAACCAAAGAGCTCGTAATAGGGAGGCCATCCGAAGAAACCAAGGACCACCCGAGGACCGAAATGAAGCTGGTCCAGTGCAACCCCTTAGACATCCCCCACCCCCTCAACATCGACAAATGCCAAGACAAGAACCCGTCTTTGATGACTACTATAGGGATAACAACTACCGCGAACCTACTATGGGAGAACTTAATGCCCCAGATTTCGAAAATCAGCCGTGGTGCATTTACGAGGGCCCTGAACTGGAAAACATTACCATCAACGCGTCAGTGGCCCACAGCTTGCCCAAGTTCTAAGGAGCTCATGGAGAATCTGCGACAACTCATCTCCAATGCTTACATGGCATTTTCCAAAATCTAAAACCCAATCGAGTGAATATAGACGACTTCAAGTTGAAGGCGTTCTATTTTTCCCTCATTGACTCAGCAAACGACTGGTTCCTTTCATTGCCTTCGGGAAGCATCAGAACATGGGCTCAGATGCAAATGAAATTCCTGGACAAATACTACCCAGCGGGAAGAGCGATGCAAGTAAGGAGGCAACTGCAGGACATAAGGCAGGGACCTAATGAAACCATGTACGACTACCTAGAAAAATTCAACCACCTGGAGAGAAGCTGCTGCACTCTTGGACTGCCCGAGAAGCTCATCATCGAGTACTTGATTGATGGACTGACTCCCTTAGACAAAAAGCTCCTTGATGCTTCAGCTGGAGGGTCCATGATGAGACTATCATTAAGCGGCATAAGGCGACTCATCACTGACGTTGCTGAAAATGCTCGGTTTAGAGAGGAGACCACTCGGTAAGATGAGTTCTCCTGAACAAAGAATGTAGCACGAGCCGAGACATCAGTAAACTCCATGCCCGAGGAGATGAAACAAATAAAGGAAATGATGATTCAGATCCTGCGGAGGCAGCCAGCTCAAGTGAAACCTTGCGAATTTTGTAGTTCTACGGACCACAAGACTTACGCATGCCCGACAATACTAGTAGAGGACCCGGCAGAAGTAAATGCAGTAGGAGGATACTGACGGAGCCCACCGCACTATCGTTAAGGTGCGGTGTTCTCTGTGCAAAAGCAAATTTATATTCCGCTACTCGTGACCTTAATACTGGGTAGCAAGTGGTAAGTAGGGGTCGAACCCAAGGGAATTAGGGGGATAGTCATTCTTTGAGGGAATTGTACAGCGAGGGAGCGTGTTTTAGGTTGATTGAGGTTTTAGTGCGGAAAAGTAAGTGATTGGTTGATTGGTTTTGGTTTTTAGTGCGAAAAAGTAAATGACATAAAAGTAAAGTACTAAAAATAAAAGTAGAAGACTTACAGCGGGTGATGTGTGATTGGCAAGTCCTCCGGAAGGTGAGTAGTTGATAGAGCAGTTTATACTAAGAAAGTAAATGCAGGTGGTGTTTGAATTTAAGGAAAGCATTCGGTTTCTGGGGCCTTGTATCATAGCCTGTTTATCATTGACCATTAGTGATTCTTCTAAGTATTCAAAAGTGTATCAAGGCCATTTCAAGCACTCGATTTGCACACACCGTCTAGCCCATTTCAAGGTCGTAGAGCACTTGTTCTATTTAGACTAGCACCCCATTTCAAGGTATACTAGCCTATGTGCATCCATTGATCCGTCATTTCCGATCAAAACCAATGGTGTTTAAAAGAGGTCGAACTCCTCAGATAAGCTTTGCCATTTCAAGCATCCACTTACCCGAGTATGTTCACGAACCCCCACGGAAGAGTTTTGCCATTTCAAGCATCCACCCAACCTTGAAAGTTCTGGCCTAATATATGGCACATAGAACAAGTTTTGAATAAAAAGAAGAGGCACTAAGTGCATGGTCTAAAACATTTTATGATACAAGTACATCCCTTCAACCGAATGAAGAGTTTAGCTACGAATATCCTTAGAGGTGGATACCATAGCTAAGTACTTACGGTTTTTGAAAGACAGTAAGTAAGGGAAAGGGGTGAGTACTTCAAGAACCGACAAGAGTACTCGAGAATAAAGAAAAGCTTGAGTACTCAAGAACCGACAGGAGTACTCAAGACCGAACTATAATACTCAAGAACCAACAGGAGTATTATATATTAAAAACCAAACTTACAAATGCCAAACTTTCTAGAGAGAGAAGTGTTTGATTTTGGGATTGTGGGATGTGTTACAAATGAGATGGAGGCATGTATTTATAGCCAAAGGAGAGGGGAATGGAGGGCTAAGATGAAACCACATGGCAAGCCATCCATGGCTTGTCAAAAGCCGCCGGTTAGAGGTCACCATGGAGGAGAGCTTGGTGGCTTTGGTCACTTCCTCCCCAAAGCCACTGATCATGGAGGATAAGGATGAGTTTTGTGTGAGTTTTGTGATGTTTTCACAAAACTATCAGTCTATTTCGGCCCCGGACTGACTTTGGTTGTTCCTCGGTTGGATTTGTATTGAGTGATTCCACATCAGGATCTTGAGATTTCTTCATTCAGCGTCTGATCGTGACCTTGGACTGACTCGTAATATATTTTCAGCGTAAAATCCTCTCCTTAGCGTGTATTCTCTCTAGGCTCCAAAATACCCTGTAGATAAATATCGGAACTAACAAGCAAAAGTTAAATAGACAAATAGTCTAATTTTGTGGGTTTAACTGTGTTTATGATTCGTATAATTATGGTCAATCAGATACCAAGGGTACAACAACAACGACAAAGCCGGACCAAGCCGACAGTATGGTCAAGCAACCAACCCGAGCTGGCGAAACAACAGCTATCCTCAGTAGGAAACACAACAAGCCGCACCGCAACTAGCTCAGTCATTCTACCAACCTCCCCACCGACAGTATAACCAGAACGCCCCACCAACAGGTCAGTATCAACAGAAGGGACCAAATCAATATCAGGCGGGCCCGAGTAATCTGCAAGGACCAAACAAGTGGCTTGAGGACATGATAAAGGAGCTCCAGGGCAATATTAATCAAATATCGGGCACCGTGAATCAATTAAGTGCTACTGTCCACCAAAACCAGGCAAAAAATGATGGAGCAATAGCCGACCTGAAGAAACAAATGTCCCAACTCGCTACCTCAATGTCCGCCCTTACTAATGAGCCTGGCCAACTTCCTTCACAAACCATTCAAAACCCGAAGGAAAACGTAAGTGCCGTGACCCTAAGGAGTGGGAGAAAGCTTGCCGTCAAACCCATGGAGCAAGAGGAGGACAAAAGCCCAAGGTTGCTCGGAGAAGAACAAATGAGGCCCAAGGCTCGAGAAACTCTTGAGCAGGACGCAGCTGAGAAAAATGGGAACAGGACCCGAGCACATCATTCCACAAGAACTCAGGGAGAGTCAAGGCAAGAATCAAGGTAGGCGCGGCAGAAAAGTATGACCCGAGTGACGGAGCGCACCACACCGTCGTTAATGTGCGATGGCTCTGTGCAAAAATAAATTTATAAGTCCGCTACTCGTTACTCTACTATTGGTTAGTAAAGCGGTAAGTAGGGGTCGAACCCAAGGGAATTAGTGGATAGTTATTCATTCGAAAATGGAAAGTAATACAGTAGGAGGTTGGTTGTGATTTTAGTACTGAAAAGTAAGTGGGTTGGTTGTGATTTTAGTACTAAAAAGTAAATGACTGAAAGTGAAGAAAGTAAATACGGGACTAAAAGTAAATACTGAAAAGTAAAGTGCTTGAAGGACAAGACTTGCTGAAAGTAAGTGCGTAAAAGTAAAGTGCTTGAAGGACAAGACTTGCGGAAAGTAAATGCTTGAAGGACAAGATTGCTGAAAGTAAATGCTTGAAGGACAAGACTTGCAGAAAGTAAGCAGTTGATATGGGACTGAAAGTAAAGTGACAGGTGGTGTTTTGATCAAAGGAAAGCATTCGGTTTTAGGGGCCTTGTATCAGAAATCTGTTTATCATCGACCTCTAATGATCATACTAAGTGTTCAAAGATGTATCAAGGCTATTTCTAGCACATGACTTGCCACATCGTTTAGAACACTTGTTCTATTTGGGATCATTCCTCCTTTCGAAGTATCTTAGCTTATGTGCATCCATTTGATCAATCATTTCCGATCAACCAAATGGTGTTTTAAAGAGGTTGAACTCCACAGTTAAGCTGTGCTCTTTCGAGTCTCCACTTATCCACGGAAGTTCACGAACCCATGGAAGAGCTTTGCTCTTTTGAGCCTCCACTCAACCAATAGCGTTCCGACCTAATATATGGCACATAGAACAAGTTTTGAACACAAAGAGGCACTAAGAGAAGGGTCTAAAACATTGTATGATACAAGCACACCCCTTCAACCGAATGAAGGGTTTAGTTACGAATATCCATAGAGGTGGATATCATAGCTAAGTGCTTAGTAAAGTAAAGGTTTTGAAAGATAGGAAAGTAAAGGTTTTTTGGAAATCAAGACAAGGAAAGTAAAGGGGAGAATACTCAAGAACCAACAGGAGTAAACTCAAGAACAACAAGAATACTCAAGAACCAACAAGAGTATTCAAGATCAAAGTAAATGTTTACAAGGATTGTGCCCAAAATCTAGAGAGATAAGTGGTGTGAGACTTGTGTTTTTGCTTGTTGGAATGAGGATAATTTACAAAGGGAAGGGGATGTGCTATTTATAGGCAAGGGAAGAGGAGGAGATCACAACACATGGCAAGAGGGGAGTGGAGGAGCTCAAAGCCGCTGGGCAAGGTGGCAAGGTCAAGAAGCCGCCGGCCATGTGGCTCTTCCTCATGGAAAGCCGCCGGTGGTGAGGTGGAGGGAAGGAGAAGTGAGTGGAATGTGATCTTTTGCTCCAAAAGCCATCGGTTCCCATATGACTCCGGTTAGACTTTGGTTGCCCTTTGGTTGCTTCTTAGTTGATATCAAAAGGTGAGGAACTTGGACTTGGCATTTCACTTGTGTTCTTGATCTTTGTTGGAATAAGTCATTGGGACTTAGTTGTGGCTTGATCGGAGTATTGTCGGAGTATGGCCAGTTCTGACTTATAATCCACTTTTAGCGTTAAGAACTCCATTTTAGCTCGTTTCGTCATTACTCCTTGAAATAGCCTGTAGAACAAAAGTGAAACTAACAAGTAAAAGTTGTTAAGACAAAGCGTCTAATTTGGTGGGTTGAACTGTCTTAATGAATCATATAAATATGGTCCATCAGATCACCCCACACTTTTAGTTGTTCGTCCCGAACAATGCTATTTAAGAGATGCACACACAATCCAAGTAAAAACTTTAAATAGGAAAGTGAGAATGTGGGACTAGATTTATCCTATTCATGCATTACTTACTTATTACCAAACTAAACCGTGTAAATACTTAGAAGAAACTTGATATTTGTACCTTCGAGCTGAGATGCAATTTAATTTGGATGTTTCGGGAGATAGCCCTTTTCAAGCTCCTGGACTGCATTCTCTGGACCGACTCGCACTATATGGTTAACTTGTCGCTTTCTCTAGCACATGATTCGGTTCGAGTTTCACTGAGTTGAGCACTTTGATTTCCTTATGGTGAGGGACAGCTTTTGAAGTGATTTGGTCTTTGACCTTTGATGTAGAATTTGGAGTTTCTTCACTTTTGTTCGGTTAAAACCTTCACAATTTTGGCTTTCGGCCCTTGATTAGCTTCTTCGAGCTTTTGCTTCTCTGTGACTTGCTAGTCCATTTTCTCAACCTTTCTTTGGGAGGTCCAATCATCGCCCGAGAGCATATGGAAATACCTCCCCGCTCTTTCTCATCCTCGTCGTTTCGCGTGGGTCAAGATGAGGGTCGATCATCTATTTTCCCGGCTACTCTGACTAGAGATAGGACGGTTTGATTCCCGTCTCGCCTCTTTGCATAAACGCTGCATGGCAGAGATGACTCTGATCTTCTTTGAAACCCGAAGTGCAGCCTCCACAGACTTCGTAAACCATATAGAGAAATTCAGTCTTTCGAGTGCTTGCCAAGCCTCTCTAGGGCATTTTATGTCAACTCCACATCCCCTGTATATCTCAGCACAAAGGGACAAATGAGAAGTTACATCCTAAGTTTTTATACAGTTGAGATTTCACAAGGTAAATGCATGAATTTAGATCTATCTTTTTCACATTCTCAAGTTCATATTTTCAAAAAGATAATATTAAGGGAAAAGGAAAAGGAAAAGCATGTTAATTAACTATGTACAAAGGCGATTTCTCACCCCACACTTTTGAACGAAGGCGTGCCTCACAGCACGACTTAGTTCAAAAGTTATGCTAGCAAATATATACAAGAGAAGGAAATGACATTAAGGAAAAGGGAAGAACTGAACTCCCTTTACGGTGTCGTTACATGTAGAGGACATGCGAGAGAACGACATGGCTTGAAGCTGGATAATCGAGGGAGTTCGGCTGGGGCCTTGAACTCTCGGCGCATGCCCGGTATTTCTCGGAAGCTGCCTGGCTGATCTGATCAAAATCCGATTCCTACATGTTAGACATTCCTTCTATACAAAATGGGTGAGAGCGACTGACAAGGTAAAAACTAAATGACAGAAAATAAATGACTGAAAATAAGATAAGTGTCGGGTTACCTCCCGACCAGTGCCTTTGTTTAACGTCGTTGACTCGACGCTACCTCATTTCTGGATCATAAGTTTGGATCCCATGGGTGGCTCAGGTGAAATTTTTCTGCCGCGCCAACCTTGATTCTAGCCTTGACTCTCCCTGAGTTCTTGTGGGATGATGTGCTCGGGTCCTGTTCCCATTGTTCTGGTGGTTTCTCTTTCCAACACCTCTGAGAAGGCGACGGACCCTTAACTGCTGTTCTCTTGAGTCGGGCTCTCTTATGTTTAGGGCTACCTTGTCTAGTTGTGGCGAGAAACTGCTCCATCAGGGAGTTGTTCTGATTAGACCCTTCTTCCATCCTTCTTTCAGGCTCTCCATTGATCACATAATTTTCTGCGATTTGCATATTGATCAGAGGGAAAAGTTGCGAGGCTTCCATTATAAGCGTCGGGTCCATATTGGCCAGACTGTCCGTGAGGAACTGGTCTTGATTTATTTCTTCGGCTGCTTCGGTGGTGAGGGTTGGGTATGTCGCGGGTTGCTCGCTGGTGGCATTCTGGACTTCCTCTTCAGCCTGCTCAGGAGTGAATTCTAATGAAGACTTTTCTTCATCCTCCTCTAAATCGGCTTCCGGCTATGGGTCTTCTGATGGCTCGGGGGTGATCTCCCATATAGGTTCCTCCTCTGTGCTTCCTGTTTCTGACTCGTCCCTCATGGTCTCTGCAAATTCTTCCCTACTCCTTTCTAGATTAGCTTCTACCATCTGCGTTCTATGATCAGCTTGGTGCCTTGGCCTTCCTTTTGTAGCTTCGGCCAAGTCATCTATGAGATTCCACATGTCGATCAGGGATAAGTGCATAGCTGATCCTCCCACCGCGTCGTTAATCCTTGATTGCTCATCTGCCCTCATTCCACAAAGAAATTTTTGAAGCAGGAATACTTCTGTGAATCCATGGTGCGGGCAGCGCGAAACAACTGTATCGTAGTACATATAATACTCATCCAGTGTCTCGTCCCAGGATTGTTGAAGGCAGATGATCTTCTCGCGGGTGTCATGTCATAAAGACGGCGGGGAAAATTCTTTTACGAATTGGGAACGAAGATCCACATAATAATCTGCACAACTAGCAGTTGATGCGTAATACCATACTACCGCAAAGTCATGTAAAGAGTGTTCAAAACATTTTATTTGAAAATTCTCTAACGTTTCATTTTCAGGTTTCATGTAGCGGCATATATGGTGGAAATATTGGCAGTGTATTACAGGGTCTTCTCCGGTGGTACCTCCAAACTGAGGAAGATGTTGAGTCATCCAAGCATACATAGTGGGCAGTGCAATGAAGAAATGAAAAGGGAAAGAACAACTAATCAGAAGGCTAATTCCCCAGCAACGGCGCCAATTTATGTGCGATGGCTCTGTGCAAAAATAAATTTATAAGTCCGCTACTCGTTACTCTACTATTGGGTAGTAAAGCGGTAAGTAGGGGTCGAACCCAAGGGAATTAGTGGATAGTTGTTCTTTCGAAAATGGAAAGTAAGACAGTTGGGGGTTGGTTGTGATTTTAGTACTGAAAAGTAAGTGGGTTGGTTGTGATTTTAGTACTGAAAAGTAAATGACTGAAAGTAAAGAAAGTAAATACGGGACTGAAAGTAAATACTGAAAAGTAAAGTGCTTGAAGGACAAGCCTTGCTGAAAGTAAGTGCGTAAAAGTAAAATACTTGAAAGACAAGACTTGCAGAAAGTAAATGCTTGAAGGACAAGACTTGCTGAAAGTAAATGCTTGAAGGACAAGACTTGCGGAAAGTAAGCAGTTGATATGGGACTGAAAGTAAAGTGACAGGTGGTGTTTTGATCAAAGGAAAGCATTCGGTTTTAGGGGCCTTGTATCATAAATCTGTTTATCATCGACCTCTAATGATCATACTAAGTGTTCAAAGATGTATCAAGGCTATTTCTAGCACATGACTTGCCACATCGTTTAGAACACTTGTTCTATTTGGGCTAATTCTTCCTTTCGAAGTATCTTAGCTTATGTGCATCCATTTGATCAATCATTTCCGATCAACCAAATGGTGTTTTAAAGAGGTTGAACTCCACAGTTAAGCTGTGCACTTTCGAGCCTCCACTTATCCACGGAAGTTCACGAACCCATGGAAGAGCTTTGCTCTTTCGAGCCTCCACTCAACCAATAGCGTTCTGACCTAATATATGGCACATAGAACAAGTTTTGAACACAATGAGGCACTAAGAGAAGGGTCTAAAACATTGTATGATACAAGCACACCCCTTCAACCGAATGAAGGGTTTAGCTACGAATATCCATAGAGGTGGATATCATAGCTAAGTGCTTAGTAAAGTAAAGGTTTTGAAAGAAAGGAAAGTAAAGGTTTTTTGGAAATCAAGACAAGGAAAGTAAAGGGGAGAATACTCAAGAACCAACAGGAGTAAACTCAAGAACAACAAGAATACTCAAGAACCAACAAGAGTATTCAAGATCAAAGTAAATGTTTACAAGGATTGTGCCCAAAATCTAGAGAGATAAGTGGTGTGAGACTTGTGTTTTTGCTTGTTGGAATGAGGATGATTTACAAAGGGAAGGGGATGTGCTATTTATAGGCAAGGGAAGAGGAGGAGATCACAACACATGGCAAGAGGGGAGTGGAGGAGCTCAAAGCCACCGGGCAAGGTGGCAAGGCCAAGAAGCCGCCGGCCATGTGGCTCTTCCTCATGGAAAGCCGCCGATGGTGAGGTGGAGGGAAGGAGAAGTGAGTGGAATGTGATCTTTTGCTCCAAAAGCCATCGGTTCCCATATGACTCCGGTTAGACTTTAGTTGCCCTTTGGTTGCCCCTTTGGTCGCTTCTTAGTTGATATCAAAAGGTGAGGAACTTAGACTTGGCATTTCACTTGTGTTCTTGATCTTTGTTGGAATAAGTCATTGGGACTTAGTTGTGGCTTGATCGGAGTATTGTCGGAGTATGGCCAGTTCTGACCTGTAATCCACTTTTAGCGTTAAGAACTCCATTTTAGCTCGTTTCGTCATTACTCCTTGAAATAGCGTGTAGAACAAAAGTGAAACTAACAAGTAAAAGTTGTCAAGATAAAGTGTCTAATTTGGTGGGTTTAACTGTCTTAACGAATCATATAAATATGGTCCATCACCGAGCCACCCATGGGATCCAAACTTGTGATCCCATTCGTCGAGCCAACGACGTTAAACAAAGGCACTGGTCGGGAGGTAACCCGACATTTATCTTACTTTCAGTAATTTTATTTTACGTCATTTAGTTTTTACCTTAAGTCGTACTCACCCATTTTGTGCATAGAAAGGAATGACTACTTATGTAGGAATCGGTTTTGGGAGCAAAAGTTATGCCAGCCAGGCCTGTACCGAGAGTTCAAGGCCCCAGCCGAACTCCCTCGATCATCCAGCTCCGAGCCATGTCGTTTGCTCGCATGTCCACAACATGTAACGACACAGTAAAGGGAGTTCAGTTCTTCCCTTTTCCTTAATGTCATTTCCTTTCTTGTAAATATTTGCTTGCAATTGACTTTTGAACTAAGTCATGCTGTGAGGCACGCCTTCGTTCAAAAGTGTGGGGTGAGAACCGCCTTTGTACATAGTTAATTAACATGCTTTCTTTTTTTCCTTTTCCCTTAATATTATCTTTTTGAAAATATGAACTTGAGAATGTGAAAAAGATAGATCATAATTCATGCATTTACCTTGTGAAATCTCAACTGTATAAAAACTTAGGATGTAACTTCTCATTTGTCCCTTTGTGCTGAGATATACAGGGGATGTGGAGTTGATATAAAATGCCCTAGAGAGGCTTGGCAAGCACTCGAAGGATCGAATTTTACTATATGGTTTACGAAGTCAGTGGAGGCTGCACATCGGGTTTCATTGAAGATTGAAGTCATCTCCACCGTGCAGCGTTTATGCAAGAGGCGGGACGGGAATCAAATCGTCCTAACTCTAGTCCAAGTAACCGAGAAAATAGATGAGCGACCCTCATCTTGACCCCCGCGAAACGGCGAGGATAAGAAAAGAGCGGGGAGGTATTTTCATATGCTCTCGGGCGATGATTGGACCTCCCAAAAGGTTGAGAAAATGGACAAGCAAATCACAAAGGAGCAAAGCTTGAAGAAGCAAATCAAAGGCCAAAGGCCAGTATGTGAAGGTTTTAACCGAAACAAAAGTGAAGAAGCTCCAATTCAAAATCAAAGGCTGAAGGCCAATTCACTTCAAAAGCTGTCCCTCACCAAAAGGAAATCAAAGAACTCAACTCATTGAAACCCGGATCAAGTCATGTGCTAGAAAAAGCTACAAGAGAACCATATAGTGCAAATCGGTCCCGAGAATGCAGTACAGGAGCCTGAAAAGGGCTATCTCCCGAATCATCCGAATTAATTTGCATCTCAGCTCGAAGGTACAAGTGTCAAGTTTCTTCTAAGTATTTACACGGTTTAGTTTGGTAACAAATAAGTATTGCATGAATTAGGATAAACTAGTCCCACATTCTCACTTTCTTATTTAGAGTTTTTACTTGGATTGTGTGTGCATCTTTTAAATAGCATTGTTCGGGACGAATGATGGACCATAATTGTATGCATCGTAAATAAAGTTAAACCCACCAAATTAGACTGTTTGTCTATCTAACTTTGACGTGTTAGTCCCGATATATTTCCACAGGGCATTTGAGAGACTAAAGTGAAAACACGCTAAGGAGAGGATTTTATGCTGAAAAGATAACAAGAGTCAATCAAAGGTCAAGATCAGACGCTGAACGAAGAAATCTCAAGATCCTGACGACGAATTACTCAAATTAAATCCAACTGAGGAATTATCAAAAACAGCCCGGAGTAAAATTGGACTGATAGTTTTGTAAAGACAGTACAAAACTGTCAAAACTCATCCATGTACAAGGATGACCGGCGGCTCCTCCCTCACATGGTGGCTCCTCCACTCTCCTTGCTCCACTTGTCACCACCTCACTCCTCCCCTCCCAAAGCCGCCGGCGGCTTCTTGAGCACCATGGAGAAGTTGCCATGTTGAGGCTTCTCCTCCACTCCTCCTCCCAAGCTTGCCATGCACTCTTCCTCCTCCTCCCTTGGATGCAACCCATCTCCACCCTCCATTTCCTCCTCCTTAGCCTATAAATAGATGAGCACTCCTCCTCATTTGTATCATCACCACCGCAACATTTCACTTATCTCTCTAGAATTTTGGGCACTAATCATGTAATATTACTTTGGGAATCAAAGCTTGATCCTTGGCGCTTCAACGGTTTTGTAAGTATTTTCGTATTTATTTTACTGTCTTTCAAAACTCTTGTTTTTCCAAGTTCATAGTTATGATAACCATTGCCATGATTAGTAGCTAAACTTGTTATTCGGTTAAAGGGTGTACTTGTATTATAAATGTTTTAAAACCTTAGTATACCTTTGTATTCAAAACTTGTTCTATGTGCCATTTATAGTCAGAATTTCCAAGGTTGAGTGGATGCTACGAAAGGGCAAACCTCTTCTGTGGGGTTCGTGAACATACTCGGGTAAGTGGATGCTACGAAAGGGCAAAGCTTATCTGAGGAGTTCGACTTATCTAAAACACCACTTGATCGCAACGTCACTGGGAGATCAGGTGGATGCACATAGACTAGCATACCTTGAAAGGGGTGTTTTAAATGATGTTGCAAGTCTTGCGTTAGAAATAACCTAGATTCATCTTTGAATACTTAGCATGATCATGTCTTGCGCTAGAAATAGTCTCAATTCATCTTTGAACACTTGGTATGATCATTAGCGGTCGATGATAAACAATTATAATACAAGGCCCCTAAAACCGAATCATTTCCTTATAGTCCATTATCAACTGCTGTAATTTACTTTCGGTTCCCAAAACACACTCAAACCCAACCCCAATCGTAATTAATTTCTGCATAAGCTTCATTAAAGAACAACTAATCCACACTGACTCTCTTGGGTTCGACCCCTACTTACCACTTGCTACCCAGTAGTTAAGTCGCGAGTAGCGGACTTATAAATTTATTTGTACATTTGCTCTGACGACAAGCATCTGTCAAATTGGCGCCGTTGCCGGGGAGTTGTGCATCGGAATAGTTGTTCTATTTTTTCTTTTTCTTTTATAATGCAATTCACCAAGTCGTACTACTACGGAATGGAACCTTGGAACAATGCGGAGTTTTCCCCACCATCCTTTGAACTTGAAATCCGCGAGAAGATCAACAACTTACAGCAATCCCGGGACGAAACATTGGACGAGTACTTATGGTACTTCGATTCCATTGTGACGAGCTGCCCGCACCATGGATTCACCAACTTCGATCTTCAAACAAAGTTTCTCTGTGGGATGTTGCCACATGAGTGGAATTGGCTAAATGAGGCAGCAGGAGGATCGGTAGGTAACTTGGACATGGATGATCTTTGGAGCTTAATAAATGATTTGGCCGCGAGGTCAAGACCAAGACAAGATCAGGCTATGCGGAACAAAGAACTGGACAACATAATGCAACAAATCAGGGCCAAAACTGAGTTATGGGCGGCGGAAAACGAGCTGGCAGCTAGCTTGGCCACAGACATGCAGCAATTGAATGCCTCGATACACCAATTCACGGCCAAGCAATACCCGGACCTCAATGACGAATTGCCCATATCAGACCCATACCTCAGTGTGACTACCCCCGGAGATCATATTGATGACGAGGATAAGGACCCATGGTTGCCTGAAGAAGAGTTACATTCAGATTATCCCTCGGAGTTAGAAAAAGAACTGCCCAAATCAGGCCCGGTCCTTATCACCAGTCCACCCGAGGAAATCACAGTCCTAACTGCCGAGCCAACAGAAATCCTGAACCTCACTGCTGAAGCGGCCGAAGAAATCAAGCCAGGCCCGGTCCTTGCGCTCGGAGCACCCGAGGAAGTCCCGGACCTCATTGCCGAACTGTCCGAGAAAGACCTAGTCCTCACTGTCGGAGCACCTGAAACAGATCTAGTCCTCATGGTCGAAGTGCCTCAACTTAACCCTTCGTGTTTCATGCCGATCATAACCACCGAAGATCATATAATTAATGATGATGCAGTACAAGGGGAGTTGGAGGCAGAGCATGAGCCAAAAAAACCGACAAAGGAAATCTCTCTCGTCACAAGCCAAGAAAAACCACCCGGGAACTCAATCATTCCAAGACAACCATTCGTAGCTACCACCAAGAAGAGGCCTCACATGGGAACATGCCTGTGGTCGCCGATGTTTGAAGGCACAAAACCCAACTTCCAAACTCGCGAAAGTGCCAACTATTCAAACATGAAGAAGCGGCAAAGGCATGGGCCGAAAGAATGGAAACCCGGAAGGAGAAACAAGAAAGCACGACTCAATGGACCAGCAGCTATGGTCAAAGAAGCCTCACCCTCTCGAAGAAAAAGGACAATCGAGAAGAAATTCGACCTCAAGCACCCATGGGATCCCTACTTATGATCCAAGAATGAGGTATCGTCGAGCCAACGACGTTAAACAAAGGCACTGGTTGGGAGGTAACCCGACACTATCTTACTTTCTGTCATTTAATTTCTGTCATTTAGTTTTTTTTTTGCCTTGCATCATTCTCACCTCACCTGTATATATTTGCTTGCATGACTTTTGAACTAAGTCTTGTTGAAAGGCACGCCTTCGTTCAAAAGTGTGGGGTGAGAACCATCTGTGTACATAACATGTTTTTCTTTTTTAGTGTATCTTTTTGAAAGTATGAACTTAAGAATGTGAAAAAGATAGACCGAAATTCATGCATTTACCTTGTGAAAATTCAACTGTCTAAAAACTTAGAACGTAACTTCTCATTTGTCCCTTTGTGCTGAGATAAACTAGGGATGTGGAGTTCATAGAAATGCCCTAGAGAGGCTTGGCAAGCAATCGAAGGATCAGATCAAACTATATGGTTTTCGAAGTCAGTGGAGGCTGCACTTCGGGTTTCAGTGAAAATTGAAGTCATCTCCGCCATGCAATGCAAAAGGCGAGGACGGGAATCAGACCGTCCTATCTCTGGTCAAAGTAGCCGAGAAAATAGATGAGTGACCCTCATCTTGACCCGCATGAAACGACAGTCAAAGTAGCCGAGAAAATAGATGAGCGACCCTCACCTTGACCCGCGCGAAAACGGCAAAAACGAGAAGAGCGGGGAGGTATTTCCATAGGCTTGCGGGCGATGATTGGACCTCCCAAAAAGGCTTGAGAAAATGGACTTGCAAAACCACAAAAAGGCGAAAAGCTCGAAGAAGCAAATCAAGAGGCCTAAGGCCCAAAATTGTGAAGGTTTTAACCGAACAAAAGTGAAGTACTCAAAGCGTCAAATCAAAGGCCAAAAGCCGATTCACTACAAAAAGCAGTCCCTCGCCAAAAGAAAATCAAAGTAATCAAACCAGTGAAACCCGAACCGAATCACGTGCTAGAGAAAGCTACAAGAAAACCATATAGTAAGAGACGATCCCGAGGTTGCAGTCCAGGAGCCTAAAAAGGGCTATCTCCCGAAACATCCAATATAATTTGCATCTCGGCACGAAGGTACACGTATCAAGTTACTTCTATTTATTTACACAGTTTAATTTGGTAATAAGTAAGCAATGCATGAATTAGGATAAATCGAGTCCCACAGTCTAATTTTCATATTTTAAACCAAACTTAGAGTGCCGCCCTTTAATAGCATTGTTCGGGACGAACAACTAAAAGTGTGGGGTGATCTGATGGACCGTAATTGTATGCATCATAAATACAGTTAAACCCACCAAATTAGACTGTTTGTCTATCTAACTTCGACGTGTTAGTCCCGATATATTTCCACAGGGCATTTGAGAGACTAAAGTGAAAACACGCTAAGGAGAGGATTTTTTGCTGAAAAGATAACAAGAGTCAATCAAAGGTCAAGATCAGACGCTGAACGAAGAAATCTCAAGATCCTGACGATGAATTACTCAAATTAAATCCAATAGAGGAATTATCAAAAACAGCCCGGAGTAAAATTGGACTGATAGTTTTGTAAAGACAGTACAAAACTGTCAAAACTCATCCATGTACAAGGATGACCGGCGGCTCCTCCCTCACATGGTGGCTCCTCCACTCTCCTTGCTCCACTTGTCACCACCTCACTCCTCCCCTCCCAAATCCGCCGGCGGCTTCTTGAGCACCATGGAGAAGTTGCCATGTTGAGGCTTCTCCTCCACTCCTCCTCCCAAGCTTGCCATGCACTCTTCCTCCTCCTCCCTTGGATGCAACCCATCTCCACCCTCCATTTCCTCCTCCTTAGCCTATAAATAGATGAGCACTCCTCCTCATTTGTATCATCACCACCACAACATTTCACTTATCTCTCTATAATTTTGGGCACTAATCATGTAATATTACTTTGGGAATCAAAGCTTGATCCTTGGCGCTTCAACGGTTTTGTAAGTATTTTTGTATTTATTTTACTGTCTTTCAAAACTCTTGTTTTTCCAAGTTCATAGTTATGATAACCATTGCCATGATTAGTAGCTAAACTTGTTATTCGGTTAAAGGGTGTACTTGTATTATAAATGTTTTAAAACCTTAGTATACCTTTGTATTCAAAACTTGTTCTATGTGCCATTTATAGTCAGAATTTCCAAGGTTGAGTGGATGCTACGAAAGGGCAAAACTCTTCCGTGGGGTTCGTGAACATACTCGGGTAAGTGGATGCTACGAAAGGGCAAAGCTTATCTGAGGAGTTCGACTTATCTAAAACACCACTTGATCGCAACGTCACTGGGAGATCAGGTGGATGCACATAGACTAGCATACCTTGAAAGGGGTGTTTTAAATGATGTTGCAAGTCTTGCGTTAGAAATAACCTAGATTCATCTTTGAATACTTAGCATGATCATGTCTTGCGCTAGAAATAGTCTCAATTCATCTTTGAACACTTGGTATGATCATTAGCGGTCGATGATAAACAATTATAATACAAGGCCCCTAAAACCGAATCATTTCCTTACAGTCCATTATCAACTGCTGTAATTTACTTTCAGTTCCCAAAACACACTCAAACCCAACCCCAATCGTAATTAATTTCTGCATAAGCTTCATTAAAGAACAACTAATCCACACTGACTCTCTTGGGTTCGACCCCTACTTACCACTTGCTACCCAGTAGTTAAGTCGCGAGTAGCGGACTTATAAATTTATTTGTACATTTGCTCTGACGACAAGCATCTGTCAACGAACAAGTATAAGTGTGGGGTGATCTGATGGACCATATTTATATGATTCATTAAGACACTTAAACCCACCAAATTAGACGCTTTGTCTTAACAACTTTTACTTGTTAGTTTCACTTTTGTTCTACAGGCTATTTCGAGGATTAGAAATGAAACAAGCTAAAAAGGAGTTTTAAAGCTGAAAATGGATTACAAGTCATTCCAGGCCACGACCAGATTCCGACTTTGCAACCGTCATGAACCCAACGTGGAATTACTCAAACATGTCCCAATGACTTGTTCCAAACCTCAACAAAGATCAAGATTTCAAGTAAATGCCAAGTCTAGCCACACATGTGCAAGGCTTGTGCCTTGTCCTTTGATGTCAACCAAGAAGCAACCAAGGGGCAACCAAAGTCTAACCTGAGTTGGGAGGCAACCGATGGCTTTTGGAGGAAAATATCACAACCCACTCACACCCACTCCCTCCACCTCATGGCCGGCGGCTTCCATGGGAGAGTGCCACATGGCCGGCGGTTTTGTGGCTTGTGCCACCTATGGCCGGTGGCTTTTGAGCCCTCCTCTCCCCATTTGACATGTGTTGGCTCCTCTCCTCTCCTCCTTGCCTATAAATACAACACTTCCTCTCATTTGTTCAATGTCCCAAGTTCTAGTCCTAAATCCTTAGTTTGGGTCCTTGATCACTTGATACTTATCTCTCTAGTTTTGTACTCACAATCCTTGTAAACACTTCACTTTGATATTGAAAGCTCCAAGTTTGTTCGTGAGTTTGAGTGTGTTCTTGAGTTTATCTTTTGAAAACCTTTACTTTCCTTGTCTTTACTTTCCAAAACCTTTACTTTCCTGTCTTTCAAAAACCTTTACTTTCTTGTCTTTCAAAAACCTTTACTTTTCTAAGCACTTAGCTATGATATCCACCCCTATGGATATTCATAGCTAAACCCTTCATTCGGTTAAAGGGATGTGCTTGTATCATAAAATGTTTTAGACCCTTCTCTTAGTGCCTCTTCATGTTCAACTTGTTCTATGTGCCATATATTATGTCAGAACACCATTGGTTGAGTGGAGGCTCGGAAGAGCAAAGCTCTTCCATGGGGTTCGTGAACATACGTGGATAAGTGGAGGCTCGGAAGAGCACAGCTTATCTGTGGAGTTCAACCTCTTTTAAGCACCATTTGGTTGATCAGGAATGATTGATCAAATGGATGCACATATTAGAACAAGAGTTCTATGTCTTGAAAAAGACTAGACGGTGTGGCAACTCAAGTGCTAGGAATAGCCTTGATATATCTTTGAACACGTAGTATGATCATTAGAGGTCGATGATAAACGGACTATGATACAATGCCCCTAAAACCAAATATTTCCTTTAATTAAAACATCACCTGTCACTTTACTTTAAGTCTCACTATCAACTGCTTACTTTCCAGTCATTTACTTTCAGTACTTTACTTTCCGCACATTTACTTTCTGTCGCTTACTACGGACCCTTTCAATATCAGTCCATACCAAAAGTATGTTGATTAGTCGATATTGAATTCGACTGTTCCAGCATTACTTTCAGTACTTTCCTTTCTGTCACTCATTACAGACCCTTTCAATATCAGTCCATACCAAAAGTATGTTGATTAGTCGATATTGAATTCGACTGTTCCAGCATTACTTTCAGCAATTTACTTTTCAGCACTTCTGATTTTTGTCATTTACTTTCAGCATTAAAACCACAACCAACCCACTTACTTTTCAGCACTAAAACCACAATCAACCCCAAATCACACTCCCTTCCTGTACATTTCCTCAAAGAACAACTCTATCCTCTAATTCCCTTGGGTTCGACCCCTACTTACCGCTTTACTGCCCAATAGTAAAGTCGCGAGTAGCAGACTTATAAATTTATTTTGCTTAGCACTCAACGACGTGCTCTGTCACATCCCTTCCGAAATTGGTCTTGGCGTCAACTACAAAGTTGTAGCCCTTTGAAATACCTTTCCAAAAAGCCGCAAAGGTTAATCTGCTTGGTTTTTCTCTAAATCTTCAGTTTTCCCCCGAGTTTTCATATTTTGGCTTCGACTTTGGGGGAAACTTGTTTTCTACCTGAAATGTAGAGATAGAGGTCAAATGACATCGAAATAATGTCGGAAACGACCCAAAACTATAGTGAAGAATGGTCATAAATCAGTCGAAAACTCGACTGATCAACACTCCACACTTAAGTTTTGTTCATCCCGAACAAAGTATGAAAATATGTCAAGGTCATGCAAATGTCGAAATGATAGTGGTGCTATGTTTTTCGTATATTTGCCTCACTAGATTTCACAAGGTCTCAATCATTATTCCTAAACATGTTATTGAAGGTAAATGACAAGTATGTACAATCTAACTAGCTCCTTTTCGTAGGCGTTACGAATGCATTTAGCGTATGCATTAAGCCTTTAAACCCCTAGGCTACCCTAGTGGATGAGTTATAATCTCGTTAGACTTTTCATAAAAGGGAATACTCACAAATCCCCAAATGCACATATCCCATGAGAATGAATGTAAGAGTGCTTAACCAAGGCGATGATTTCTCAAAACAAATCCCTCACCCCAAACTAGAACTACCATCACATTATCATCAAAAGAACTTTTGAACCATTTGAGTACCCATGAGGTTGTGCATTCAAGATCATCAATACTAGAGCTATCAAATGTCTCATCCAAAGTTCCACTCATTTTCAAGGCAATACAATAGAAGCAAAGATAATAGTTTTGCACAAAAGAGTGTCATCCGCTCACCTATGCTAGCTAGGGCTAGTCCATGGGTTTCCGATATGGAACTCGTTCCCAAGTCTTAGGCGCTTAAGCCATAATCCATAAGGGAAGAGGAGTTCGAAACTAGAGTTCTTAATAGCCATAATCCCGCGCAAATGTAGGATGATGGAAAAACATAAAGTCAAGTTTTAAGTGCTTCTTATTTTCTTTTTCAAATAGCCTTTGGCCTACAAATGCTTTCGAGGGGGAACTTTTCTTCCTAACCCCCGGCATTTGTATGTTTAAGAGCAAAACTTCTCGTGGCCTTTGAGAAAGTTTTTGGTCGGGGTTTTGCCCTCTTTTGACCATGAAATGAAGCATTTTTTTTGTTGGGGCCTATTTTTTGCCCTCTTTTGTTTTTGACTCCACACTTAAAACTTGACAATATGTTCAAGGAATGTATGGAATGCGCGGGAAACAATCATAAGCAAGGCACTAAATTAGAAAACTCAAGTCACCAAGGAGCAAACAAAAGGTCTAAGTTTTTCGTGAAAATTTTAAAAGTGCTTGCTAAAACTTAATCCAAGGTATTCAACGAAAATACTTAGAAAATTAGATAGACAAGGGATAGCAATGATATTGATTCACAAGAATGCACATTCATAGGACTAGGTCGGTTCTAAGTTCAAGATCCAATAAAAATGAAAAGTAGGCTAGATGTGATTTATAGGGATTTAGAATCGATAGTCACAAGCCTATGTGGTTAAAAACACTCTCATGTTAGGGATAAGGTACATGAATGCAAGTGCTGATTCAAACATGGTACGCATGACATGAAATGAGTGAACTATGCGACTACCCACTCCACACTTAAAGCATAGCTTAGTCCCTAAGCACAAACAATAAAGAGAATGAGAATAAGGCGCATAGGAACTCCCCTCGTTTGTAGATGCGCCCCACCAATAGAGAAAAAATGCCAATGTGCTAAACGTGATCGAACATGGTGCAAATAACTTTCCTTGATGACAAGAACACATGTGAGGTTAAAAGCAACAAGTGACATACAAGGTTATGCAAAACACAAGTATGAGCAAGAGAGCATCACAAGTCACATGATAACATCATGACATAATTTCATAGAATTCAAACAAGGAAAGTAATCTACATCCTTAAAATATGCACAAGGGTTCCTAAATGCCCCAAATGTGAAACTAGAGTCATAGCATGGTATAACAATTTAGTTCTACTCTAGTAAACACCAATAAAGTACATGAGCACTAAGGGAAACATCATTAAGCATAAAAAGATCAAGGGAAAGTTGGAGGGGTGTGGCGGTGTGAAATGATTTCAAAAAATAAAGAGAAGAGGGTTTGGATAAGCATATCTCAGCTGGTCGGGTCAAATGTCAGCCGACCAGCTGAAAATGGCCGAGTGGAATGGATTTCAATGAGTACTCTCAACCGGTCGGCTGGATGGAGGGAATTTCTCAGCCGGTCGGCTGAAATCTGGACTTCAACAATTTCCTAAATTTTGATTTGAGTGATCCTTCGAATCTAGCTTGAATCCAACTCCACACTTAAACCAAACCCAACTCCACAAATTAATATAAATCCACGCACGCTTCACCAAGAAATCACTAGCATTCATATGATTTTTGACAAAAGATCAAGCTAGGATTACACACTCCCCACTTAAGAGCCTTACAAACTCAAAATCATGCCAAACACTTAAACATATAGAAGAACATGAATGAAACACTTACAAATCGGGTTACCTCCCGCGAGGGCCTAGTTTTCCCGTCTTAAAAAAAGATGTAGCAAAGCGCCCCATAGAATCACTCGTTGAGAAGTCCTTTGCTAGGATCCCTTCTCACGGGGCCTTGGATTTGGTCGTGTCAATCCACCTTCAAGTCCCATTTGAATTTCTTCCCATCAAGTCTACAATGGACTTTCCTTTGGGATTTTGACCTCTTCAAGTATGAAGATCCCTTAAAATAAGGGGTCATGGGAGCTTTTTCCGAATAATCTTGGAAAATATGGCAAGAAGCTCCAAAACTTGTCTCGAGGCGAAGTAGTGAAGAAAGGGTCTTCATAACTTGTCTCGAGAATGATGGGCATCCCCTCCTTAAGTTTTTCAATTGCATCCATGGGTGCCCATCCCTCAATATCCCTCTCTAGACCTTTGTCTTCTTGCGTGCAAGAATTCTCTTTAGCTTGATCCATATAGACATCAACAAAGTCTCTATACCCTTGAAGACTTTAAATCTCTATACGCTCTTCCTCTATCTGGTCATCATCAAGGAATTAGGATTCACATTCAAGTTCACTCATAACGGGAGGAGAGAGTTCTTCTTCATCAACAATAGGTATTTCCTCTATTAAAGAAGCATCATCATTGAAGAATTCCTCATTGGAGAGCCGGGGCATTGATGGAATGGTGAACTCTTGTGTGTTCTCCTCCAAATGATCATGAGATGTGCTAGTAGTGAAGGGTGTTTCACTCTCGCATTGCATCTCGTCCTCGTGACAAGATTCACCATTCCATACCCAAGTTTCGGTGGCGGCGGTTTTCCAAAATTCCTCCTCCATTTCTTGTTCCCATTTTTCCCTTGAGGCATTAGATTCAAGGTCTTCTTCTTCTTCGGAAACCTCCTCTTCCTTATCGAAGTTCCCAATTTCAATCGCTTGCATTTGAGCTTTCCATTCCAAATGATCTCTCTCTCGCTTCTCTTGGTTTGCAAGGAATGTGGCAATCATGGATTCCATATTGGAGGGCTCTCGTGAATATTGAGGAGGTTGAGGGTATGAATGGTAGGAGTCTTCAACTTCAAAGCGTTGGCCATCATTCCGATTTGGAGTGGAATAATTTGTTTGATAGCCAAGCTCTTGAAAATAAGAATATGGACGTTCTTCCTCTTCATAGTATCCTCCATTAGCAAAGACTCATTGGTTGTACGGGTCCATCCTCGCAAAAAAAGATAGAGTAAGTTAGTAAGGGATATGAGAGAAAAAGAAGAATATACAAGTATAAGAAAAAGGAAAAATATTCACAAGAATAGTCAAAACTTTCACACAATCTAATCTAGGGATGTGCTAACTAGTTGCTCCCCGGCAACGGCGCCATTTGACGAACTATTCTTTTTCACCTCTAAATAGTATCAATGAAGAGAGGATCGAATGTAGTGTCAAAAAATTTATAATACCGGTAAAGTACCGAGTCAAACCAAGAGGAGCAAGTCAAGCACATGCACTATTTAAGATTGTGTTTCCGTTCGGCTATTCTAAACCAAAATGTATAAAGGTGTGAGTATATTCTAAATCCTATGTGGCGAGTAATTAGGGATAAAAGATAAGTAAGACGTGTTTCGAGGGGTTACTCCTCTCCTTGGCATTTTATCAATGATCACATACACGATATTCAAATATTTCATGGTAGTTAAATAGTATTGAACCTAGTTTAGACTAGGATAGACCAACTGTCACTTGAATCTATTCCTAGCCAAACTCTCTTATAGCTCGAACCTCTCGGTTCATTCCATGGCAATAAATACCATGAACTCGAGGACTAGTTCACTTCCTACCCATGCATTGTGGAAAACCTAGCTTAGACTAAGGTAGACCAATTCTCATGTGAATCTAGTCTTAGCCAAGCTCTCTTATAGCTCGAACCTCACTCTCTCGAGATAATTGGTTCATTCCATAGCACAATTTTCCTTGGAATACCATCCTAAGGTAATTACTATGAACTCGAGTCCTAGTTAACAACAAATGCATACATTGGATAGGATCATATTCTCTATTATCCAAACTAGATTCAACATGTTACTTAGGCATTTTATCAAACACTTAATGGCATGTCATTTATGAAGTGCATAGAGAACATGAATTTGACACCATTAGATGGGATTAATTGATGATTCGCTTAATGGCTAACTCCAATAATTCAAACATTCAATCCTTAGTCAAGCATCCATATCCTAAAGTTCATTTGCATGATTCAAGATATAGATCATTTTCTCCATCCTAGAACTATTCCCAAGGGTTTCCAAGTCCTAGGTTCAAGTTTTAGTCCAAGTTGTCACTTAGGCATTTTATCAAACACCTAGAGTGCATAACATTCATAACACAAGAGAAAATGATAAACAATCATCCATATGAATATCAATGTATATATGTGATCAAAGAGTACCAAGGAGAGTCATAAGACCCTCAAAACACAAGATCCACTACTCACACATCATGTAAGAGAACATGGTGTGAGTATGGTTTAATGGCAACACAAAGAGAATAGGAAAAGAGTAAAGAAAGGAGGATTAGAAATCCTTGAACTCCCTTTTGTGCCTTCTTCTTCTCCTTGGTTGGATCCTTTGATGATTGATGACCTTGGTTGAGCCTCTTTTCCAATATTCTTTTCCCCAAAAACTTCCACACTTTAAGTCAAAAGCCCTCTTTCTATTTATAGCCTCGGGTAGGGTTTTTGAAGCAGCAGAGTTCAACAGGTCGGCTGGATTCTGAGTCGGTCGGCTGGGAATGGCCGTGGGCATCGTTTGAAGCAGCAGAGTTCAGCCGGTCGACTGGATTCTCAGTCGGTCAGCTGGGAATGGCCGTGGGCATCGTTTGAAGCACCAGAGTTCAGCCGATCGGCTGGCTGATTTCAGCCGACCGACTGGAACTTCCCAGGCCTTTGTGGTAATCTTCCCGTCCGAATTTGGTCTTGGCATCAACTATAAAGTTGTAGCCCTTTGAAATACCTTTCCAACAAGCTAAAGATCAGCCAAATCGGACATTGTATGAGCCCTGGACGTCCATAACAAGCTGCAAAGGTTAATCTGCTCAATTTTGCTCTAAATCTTCAGTTTTCCCCCGAGTTTTCATATTTTGGCTTCGACTTTGGGGCAAACTTATTTTCTAACTGAAATGTAGAGATAGAGGTCAAATGACATCAAAATAATGTCGGAAACGACCCAAAACTATAGTGAAGAATGGTCATAAATCAGTCGAAAACTCGACTGATCACACACTTAGGAACATAAAGTTAGATCATTCGCAGCCGATGATAAACGAGTCACAACAGAAACCCTAAGCTGAATATTCTCTCTGATTGAAAGTCTTCAGTTGTTTTTCTCCTTTGCACTCATTATTGCTCACAAATCCCCCTTTTTAATTGTTTTCAGTTACAGCTTCAACAACACCAGCTCCCTTAGGTTCGACCCTGCTTGCCTCTTTACTATCTCATAGTAGGGAAAATATAAATTTAAATTTGTGAGGTCAGACGACGCCTGTCAAATTTTGGCGCCATTGCCGAGGAGCTGCGCTTCGGTGAAGCTGTTTCTTTTTTTGTTTTTATTTTTTTGTTTTTATTTTTTCTATTTTTATTTTATTTAGCTATTTTTTAGTGCTTGTGCGCCGTGTCTCGTGCAGGTATCCAGATTGGTGATAATGTCCGCAACAATGAGATCGAGCCAGTTGATGAAAACGAGGAAGTAATTCTTCCATTTTATGATGAGCCGGAACAAGAGTTACATGCTCGCAACAGGGCGAATAACGCAGCAATAGCTCAACAGCTGAACCAGAGGGCACCTATTGCACAGAATGATGCTGATGCGAGGCAGCCGCCACCACTAAGGCAGCCGCCTCATCAGCCGCTCCAACCACAGCCGCTCATCAGGGAAGAATATCACGGAGAGAACTACTACCGAGAGCCCACTATGGGGGAGCTGTCCGCTCCGAACTTCCGGAACCAACCGTGGTGCATCTACGAGGGGCCGGGACTTGAGGGAATAGTCATCAACTCGGCAGTCGTGCACCATCTGCCCAAGTTCTCGGGACGCCAAATAGAGTCGGCCACCACACATCTTCAGCATCTCCATGGCATCTGCCAAAACCTCAGACCATACTGAGTCGAAGTGGAAGACTTTAAGTTAAAAGCCTTTTACTTCTCTCTAATTGATGCCGCTAATGATTGGTTCTTGTCTCTGCCTTCAGGTAGCATCCAGACATGGAACAGATGCAAAAAAGTTCCTGAACAAATACTACCCAGCGGACAGGGCAATGCAGGTTCGCAAGCAGCTAGAGGATCTTAGACAAGGGCCTAACGAGTCGATGTACGACTATCTAGAGAAGTTCAACCACTTGGAACAAAGCTACTGCAACCTCGGACTTCCGGAGAAGCTTGTCATTGAGTACCTGCTCGATGGCCTGAGACCGCTCGATAGTATGCTCCTAGACACCTCGGCTGGAGGCACGATCATGAACCTACCCCTAGGTCGAATCAGAAAGTTAATCACAGACGTGGCCGAGAACGCAAGGTTCAGAGAGGAGACCAGTCGACAAGAGGAATTCACCCGGACCAAGAACTTGGCAAAGGCCGACACTCCGATGAATTCAATGGCCGAGGAGTCGGAGAGGAATGACCGAAATCACCGAATGAATTATGAACAAACAATTTGTTGAATTTGTTTTGTTGTATGAACGAACGAGCTGGCTCTCTGCGTCTCTGCGTCTGCCGTCTTGGTTTTGTTGAATTGTTCTCCCTTTTTTTTATGTTTCTGTTCTCTGACTTCTCTCTAAATTTTGACCGGACTATTTTCTTTTTCCCAACATGGGCTTTCAAATCTTACCGGACTGTAGCTGGGCTAGCTACAAGGTAAGTCCGCCCCTGCTTACGAGACTTTATGAATGCTACAGTGTTACAGTCGTATAAGTCTTATACGATTCTTTCGCACTTAGCCTACTAAAATTTTGAAGTCGTAAATCTTACAGGGATTTTAATGTTGACTGAAAGTATAAAAGTAAACCCAAAGACGATTTGGTTTTGTTAGATATAACTCGGATCTCAGAAGGCTAAAGATGAATTAGCATGATTATTTGATAAGTGTGGATTCGCTTGTGTCTTTGACTACTCTATTCAATAATATGTTGTATATGTACGTATGATATATATGGATTCATTTATTTGGAGAATATATACGACTTGTTGCACGTTTTTTAACGTTTGGCGAAATACGACCTATAGATTTTGAAGTTTTCTGTTTGAACATTAGAGGTGAGATATAATGATATAAAGTTTACCTTCGTTTAGAAGTTTAGTAATCAAGGCAATGGCACAGCCACCTAATGGGAAGAACTTAACTTAGTACGAAGAATGTGAAACCTTGGCAATTGTTCATGACTGACCGAATTGAATAACTAAATTTAAATTTGCCTCATATAAGATATTCAAACTAAATATATGTTGTATATTTAAATGATGAAATTGATCAAGAACAGTATACATCAAAAAGGTTACAAATTAAGTCATAGCATGACAAAATGTTTCGAAAAGATTATTTAAAAGGGATAAAGAGGTGAGATAAATTGTAAATGAATGATTGATAAAGGTTTCTCCTTATGCATAAAAGTGAGAAAGAAGAAAATGTTACCATCTAAAAACTCAATTTTGTATTTCATACTAAAAATAGGCATAATTAGTAAAGAGGCCAATTTGTAAGATCAATTGTCGATCTTGCTCGGTAGTCCAATCCCCAATGTCTCACCAAAATAATTTTGGCTCGGCCCAAACTCTTCTCCTATGATAAAAATATATATATAAGAAACCCTATCAATAATTATGATTTCTTAAGATCTCAATAAGATGGAGCGACGCCGATTAAACAACAACATCATATAGACGGAGGGCGGCGACTATGAAGACTCATCTTTTTTGCTTGAATTCTTATACATCGTCGAACCAATAACCTATCAGAACAAATAATTCAGGTACCGGCCTAATTACATGCAAAATTTGATTGTCTCTTTCGTTTTATATTATTCATGGATATGTCAGTAAGTCAATGTATATGAATATTCAATTGATAAATTTGGATTGTTGTTTAGAATGCATATCTTTGGATTTCTCATCGTCAAATATAAGGTGATGAGCATTTTGTTTTTGTATGGTAAAAATGATGCAACCGGGATCTACGGTATTAGAATAAATTTAAAGCTAGATATTATCATTTCTCTTGATTCCCCGACACTTGTCACAATATTTGACTAAAATTAAGCTTTTTTTTGTTTGAAGATTAAAATCAAGCAATTTTAGAATACAGGTGATTGGAAATTTAAAACTCAATATAATTAAAAAAATAATTCAGGATTAATTCAATTTCATGATGAAGACTTTTTATTGATGTACATTTGAGGTGAAGTGTGGTGACCAAACTCAACTGTAGTTTACTTTTTTGAATAAATTATTCATCTGTTTCATGTGCATTTTTTTAAGGCTAAATCACAAATGATGAAGATGGCCCGTGACAAGAAGAAGAATCACTGTGGAGGAAAGACTCTGATGGCCATCAGAGCAATTAACCACCTCCAAAAAGGGCACAAAGCACAGCATGTTGCTACATATGCTGAGGTCTATTCCCATGAACCCGAATGTCCTGAGATAGTGGTATTTCTTTTAATCTGTTTCTTTTTTATTATGTCTTCCTAAATATATGGTGCAAAAGTAGCTATCTATTTGTTGAATACATGTCACTCTCATGTGTTGGAATGTGTTGATTATATGTTGGAATGTGTATGAACAAGTATTGAAGTATGCATGTCCATTAAATGTGATATTGTTTATGAACAAGTATTGATGACAAGTATGACTGTTTATGAATGTGTGGATTAAATTTTGGCTTTTCTGAATATTTGTAGACACTTTAATGTTTGAATTTAATTTGGACTTGGGCATAGGAACAAATGGATGCCGAGATGCAGAAACTTATCGATGACCAGCAGTCCGATGACCCCAGCAGCATTGTTGACCCTATCCCGACGAGCACTCAGTTGGAGATAATTTCTAGAGCTGTTGGACAGAAGAAAGGAACTCAGATATCTGGAGTTGGGGGAAATATAAGGAGGCCTCCTCGCCCTAGAGGCGGGGCTTCAAACCATGCCCTGAAGGAAGAGATCCTTAGGGCAAAAGAGGAGGCTGCTCAAAAAGATGCTGAGATCGAAGAAAGGCTGAAGGCGATCGAAGAAATGTTGCAAGGGGTTCATGGAGATGGCACGGGAATTGGTGGTAACGCCTCTGATGGTGCGAGTTTTGGTCTCGGTACTCTTTGAATTCTATATCACTTAATGTTTCAGTTGGTGAACATGTTTTGCTACGTTGTGCTGCCGAAAACTTTTGTTGCATTTGTTGTAATGCTTCCTACTTTTGTATAAATCCTGAAATCTTTCAGGTACTTTTGTGTATGCCAAGAATTTCAAATTAAACAGGGTTGTTTTGTTATATTTCTTATGTGACACAAAACAGTTTTTAAATGATATCGCTTAACTTACGTGACACCCTCAATTTCAAAAAAATTTACTTCTACATACACTTATGCGACTTGGTTTCCTTACCAGCTTATCATTTATTTACACTTATGCGACTTGGTTTCCTTACCAGCTTATCATTTATTTACACTTGTGCGACTGAGTATCGTACACGGGTTATCCTCTCTAATAACTTATGCGACTAAGTTTCATCTCCAGTCTAAACTTCTTATATGACAGAGATGGTAAAGTATATAGTTTGTGTGACTAACCGAACTGCACCGTTGTCTTTTTTCTGTCACCTCACTTTACCACTTATACGACTGACCAACATCCTTATGCGACTACTTTCTGCGCAGTCGCATGGGACTTCTTGCGACTGGGGTGTTTTAGATCAGTCGCCCCAGACCTAATGCGACACAACTTATGTGACTGGTCCTTATGTGACTGAGTATAGTCACAAAAACCCTCATGCGACGGAAAACGAACTTATGCGACTAATTTGGGTCAGTCGTCTAAGGAGCAAGATGGTGTAGTGTGTGTGTGCAGGCTTGAAGTCGGGTTCAGCTCCGCCAATTGGCATGGGAATCTCGTTTTATAGCTATGATCAACATTCAACACCGCCCTGATGATGCAAGGACGTAGGAGTGCCTGGGCTTCTTCGGCGAGAAATCAGAATCAATTAACTTCAAACGCTGATGCTAACCCTCAAAATCCCAATCCGAATTTTGAGGTCTTCTGGAATTCCAGTGATCGTGTTCAATTTATAGACCCTATGGTAATTGAAATGGTTGAGGAAGCGGATGATATACACAGTGACCACTACAAAATTTTGGCTGAAAAATACGACAAAAGCGTACGACAATATAAGTTGTCGTACAAAACATACGATAACTATACGACAACATCTACAACAGTAAAAAATATGCTACAAATATACGATAAACGTATGACAACATTATATGCGACTAAAAAAAGTTGTCGCATTATTGTTGTATCTTTGAGAATTTGTTTTGAATTTGTTTTCATCAACAACAACAAAAACTCAAATAGGCATTCGACCTTCTCTTTCTATTCTTCCATCTGAGCCCAACAACTCCCCTGCAAAATCAATTCAGCAGCCTCCTTCCGCGCTTCCATCCGTCGCCTAATCCCAGTCGTCGCACTCAGCCGCCGTCCTGAGAGCATATACACCGGTGCCCATTTCAGGACGTCCGCGACACGATTTTGAGGACGTTCGTGGATTATTTGCGTGCAACGGTGGAGAGGGGACATCCGCAGGCCCACGTCCGTGAGCACGTCCTCCACAAGCACGTCTGAGCGGTGATTTCGATTCGTTCCCGTCGTTGATTTTGTTCTGTTAAGTTCGATAATCCATTCGTTCCCGTCGATTTGTGGTTGATTTCGATTTCTAGGATTTTCTCGCCTCACTCCATCGCTGACAGATCTTCAAATTCCAGTCCAATTCCGATGGTTCAGTCCCACGCAATTTAGATCTGGGGTTGGGTGCTTGCTCTGTCGTCTAGTATTTTATTGGGGCTAGCTTTATTGTTAAGAAGAAGGGTTGGAAGAAAGCTGGTGCTTCTGGGGTTAGAGCAGGTATGTTTAGCTTGGTTTAATTGTGATTTATTTGAGCATGATTGTCTTGAAGATCTGTAGCCTAATGTGAGAAAATGCAAGCCTCATTCTGAAATATGAATCAAGATATTGGATCTATTTCTTGTTATGAGCCACTTTGGTGGGTGGGCATGATAACAAGTAAGTTTCGTGTGCTTGTTTCTCTTACATGATCAAAAAGTTCCAATTTGGCTTTAAAACTTCTTTAATGCTCATCCATTTCCACTTATGTTGTGATTTATTCTTCTGTGACTCCCTCGCCATGCTGCAGTGAATGTAGGCGAAGTAGCCAAATTTGCAGCCTATGCATTTGCACCAGCTCTTTTGGTCACTCCTCTTGGTGCACTCAGCATTATTATCAGGCATGAACTGATCTCAAGAGCTAACTTCTCAGTATTCCCAACATATTTTATTATGCATTGCCTCTATCTCTTTCAGTGCTGTACTTGCACATATAATTTTGCGGGAGAGGCTACATATATTTGGGATACTGGGTTGCATTTTGTGCGTTGTGGGTTTTACCACAATAGTGTTGCATGCCCCTCAAGAACGAGAAATTGAATCTGTGAAAGAAGTGTGGGAACTTGCCACTGAACCAGGTGACTACTGCATTACACGTGCTATTAGAATCGTCTATATACAATAGTGACGACGCGGGAAGAAATCTCATTACACCTATGATTTGTCACTGCAGCTTTTCTTTTCTATGCTGCTTTGGTGGTGACTGTCGTTTTCATACTTATAATACACTTCATTCCGCGGTATGGACAGACACATATTATGGTCTATATTGGAGTTTGCTCGCTTGTAGGGTCTCTGTCGGTATGTGTTGGTATTTTCCACTGTCTCCTTTTAAGTTCTGATTGCTTTCTCTTCTCTATTTATGCACTCTCATTTACTAGTCGTAGCTCTGATGATTTGTGTGAACAGGTTATGAGTGTCAAAGCACTTGGAATTGCCATGAAACTTACTCTATCGGGCATGAACCAGCTAGTTTATCCCCAAACTTGGGCCTTCACAGTTGTTGTAGTTACTTGTGTGATTACCCAAATGCTTGTTTCAGTGGGGTTTATCGCGCATGCTTGTTTCAGTGGGGTTTATCGCGCATGCTTGTTTCAGTGGGGTTTTTTATCTGGTTAAGGGTGGCCATAGCACATGATATATACTGATTTTCCACCCTGTTCGCCACACTTTTCAGGTATTGACTGATCAATAGAAATTTACTTAAAAAGATTTTTATGACCACATCACTGATCATTCTACTGGTTCACATGTTCATTATATTTTCTCCTAAGTTGCTATAACATTCTATTTGGTGGACTAATTGTGATTCAATCATTCTGCTCTAGAGCAGTTACTGCTTTTTTATTCTGTCATGGTGCTTATTGTATCTTGTATGTGTTTAGTGGGTCATAGCTTTTACATGTATACTACATTTGATGATTTCCTCCCATACACAAGGTTTTTGTTGAAAAATTATTTGGAGCCATGAATGTATCGCTTTAGTTTTATACCTTTAGTGTATGAGTGTTTGTTTGCGGATGAGATGTGAAAGACACTCTTATACTTTTTATAATTGTTTCATAGTTGTTATTTTCTGGTATAGATAGATTAGTTAGCTTCACAATTGTTCATATTCATTGGCCAGTGTACACGGTCAAGCTTTTATAGCACGTATGTTTGTTTTCGGATCACAAACTACCAACATGATTGTCCTTTACAAATGCTATTTCAATTTCTGATTGTCTAGTTGATGTTTCATATATATCAGGACTTCAAGAGATAACACGCTTTGCAATTTAGTGAAGGGATTGCCAGAGTTCAAATGTTATGCAGCAAGTCATGTCATCTCAACAGATCCTGATTAAAGATTTTTTGCCATCTGAACAACCTGCTGATTGAAGACTTCCTTGTATTGGTAGAAAAACACAAGTTAAATTACAATTTGGTCCATTTGTAATACAATTTTTGGAATATATTTTTGGATATTTTATTTTATAAAATCTAAATATTATTGGTAATTTGATTTTACGCATACTAATATAAGTTTCTTATTTCTCATTTAATTTGTTTTTATAAATTTTGAAATATTTTATAAATTTTATTTAATTAATTTAATTATTAGTAAAAAAAATTAAAATAATAGTAAATAAAATACTAATATATGGATTTGTCGCATGGTTGTAGTACAATTGTCGTAAAACATCTACGTCGATTATACGATAAGCGTACGACAATTTTTTTGGGTTATCGTATGTCTGTCGTATACTTGTCGTAAAATATTGTCGTACAGTTGTCGTATAGTTCCTACGACAATGTTTTTTACGACAACTCAGAAAGTTGTCCAAAATTTGTAGTGGACATGCGACTAGATGTTGACAGCATGACTTACAAGGAACTGCCTTACAACTGGAAGTGCAGATAGGAAACGTCAATACAGGACTGACAAAAAAAAAGCTGTCAAAAAGTGTGTCAGGCTCAGGCAGCAAAAATTTAGACAAAGGAAACATAAAACTGAGCCATGCTGCATCTGGCAGTAGGGGTCAGTATATGGCCCTGGGCCACAAACAGCCCTTAGAAAGCCCTATGGCCCGTCGACCCGTGACCCGGCCCGACCCCAGTAATGGGCTAAATTTGACCCGACCCGACTAACATAAAAAAGGACTGGGCTTCCACATTTGAAACCCGACCGACCCGAAGGCCCGACCCGACTTAAGCCCGAATTAAGCCATATATAAACTTCATTTTCTATAGGAAACCCTACATTACCTTCGCAACCAGCCGCACTTCTCTCTTATGCGATTTATTTTTTTTGAGAGAACTCTCTTATGCAATCTCAAATCCATAAAATTTGGATCTTTACCGACACCACAAATCTGCGATCATGTCGACCCTCTCTGTTCCCAGCTCGATTCCATCTGTCACCGAAGACGTCGAGCAGCTCAAGACTGCTTTCTCAGGTTGGGGCACTAATGTCGACCCTCTCTGTATTTTGTGCGCTGATGTTGCTATTTTGTGGATTGTAAATCATATTACAGATGTTGTATTGTAAATCACAAAATTCAGCAGGGAGCTGATGTTGCTACTTTCCTGGGATGTTGCTATGATTACTAGAACATGGATCTAATATGTATTTTTTGATTACTAGAACACGGATCTAATATGTATTTTGTGGATTAATAGAACACGGATCTACTTCCCTGGGATGTTGCTATGATTACTAGAAACGGATCTAATATGTTGCTACTCGCCATACTCACAGAAGGAGAGAGCTAAGGTACTTAAAATGATCACTTGCCTTTTGAAAGCTCCGATTTGGTAAATTTGGGTTTGAAATGTTTTGATTCTGAACTTTTTCTGGTTATTCGGGAGTTGAGTGGTGTGATTCTTCACCGAGGGCCGAAGCTGTGTAATTTTGTGGAGTCGAGGGGTTAAAAGTTGTGTAGATAAGGTATTGGGTATTATTTATCTGAAGTCATTAAACGAACTTGTGAGTTTTTGTTTACAAATCGGATGTATAGTTGCATTTGATATTGATTTAAGTTCAATTTCATAAGGATGATTTCGCTACAACTACAAGTCTACAACTATATGTTTTTATATCCTCAGCTGATATGTGCCTGCTTGTTTGCAGGATTATTTATCCCTAGACTCAGTGTTGCTATGCTTACAAGGTCGAGGAATGAAATTATTCAAACTTATTGGTAAGTAGATGTCACGATTATCATTGTGTTAACTTATTCTGTTAATTAATCAATGATGGATCAAAATTATATAAACAAGTGTATTTTTTTTCTCCTTTAATTTTAGTCCTGCGAGCATGTCATAATCAGATTGGTGTTTTACAAATCGACATCTTGATGTAAGGATGTTTTTACTCTATAATTACATGTTAAGGTTGTGTTTGCATACGTTTCAAAAAAAAAAGAAGGTTGTGTTTGCATATATGTATCATAAGTTATATTTGGTGTTTTCAGTATAAGTATTACCTTAAACCAAATATGTGCTTTGTTCGTTAGTTTTGGTAGTGTTTGTTCAATAAATGTTTCATGGTGCTTATTTATCATGTTGCGCTTTTCTAATTCTGTTTTTAAATTTTGCAGGTATTTCAAATGTGATGAATTTGACAATAGTAATATGTTTCACGGACATAGCTTTTTTTAGTTTGGAAAATTTTTTAATGTCAATTTTTTTTTGACAATGAGTTCCAATTTAACGATTTAATTTTAAGCTCAGGCCCTATTAAGCCCGATGAAGCCCGATGAAGCCCGAAAAATTAAGGGCTTAGGGCAGCCGTAAGGCTTCTAAATTTTGATCAAGCCCAGCCCGACCCGGCTCGATAAACAGTAACAGACCTTTTATTTTTTGGTAAGGCCGGGCCCGGGTTTAACAATTTTAGGGCCGGGTTGGCCCGGCCCGGCCCATTGATGACCCCTATCTTCCAGGATAACTACCAAAAAGTAGGGATGTGCATCCGGGTCGGACCGAATCGGATTTTGCCGGTTCGGGTCGGACCGGTGGATCGGATTTTTTTTGAAAATAAGATCGTGGATCGGACCGGATCGGATTCAGACGGTCCGGGTCGGATCGGTTGACCGGATTTTTCTGAAAATGTGGATCGTGGACCGGACCGGACCGGATATATCCTGGTCGGGTGTGGATCGTGGACCGGATTGGATCGGACCGGACCTGAAAATTATAAAAAAATTCGTATATTTCTACTGAAAAATAAAGAAAAAATGAAGAATTTTTTTTATGCAAGCCGGATGTGCTTAAAATTAATGATTCAATATGTTTCCATCTTCAATTTTGTGAATTTTAAAAAAAAAAGGTTTCTTTTTGTATTTTATTTGGTATTTAAAAAATCAAAATTAAGTTACGGTCCAGACCGGACCGGACCGGAAAATATACCGGACCGGATCGACCCGGAACCCGGAATTTCAGAAATATGTGGACCGTGGATCGACCCGGAAAAAATCGGTCCGATCCGGTCCGGTTTCCCGGTCCGGGTCAAATTTGCACATCCCTACCAAAAAGGGGAAAAAAGCGGGACCCTTAAATGCGGCCACATCTTACACCGCGATGACATCAAGGAGTGGCTTCTGGTGAAGAATTCTTGCCCTATCTATAAAACCACCTCATATACTTCAAAATGAAATTTCTTAGTTGCTCCACAGGAAAGATCCGAAGTATATACTTTCCAAGTTTTGCCACGGGAAATCGAACATTGATAGAAAGATACTCATTTTTGTTAGAAAAAATTATTATTTTCGTCAGATATTCATAGCAAATACTGATTTGTATATTCTGTCATTTATTATGCTTACTATACATATCTATCATGAACTGTATATATTGACGACTCCGTCACACGTCAATACACAATTCATATTCATAACAATTTTATCGTTTGGCGAAAAGTTTAAGGGATTTTTCATCTACCATTACAGTACTGGAACTATGATGCTATAAAACTATTTTTAACTTTTATTGGAAAGCATTCTTGTTACTTCATTTCTGGCTCGAATTCGTGCCTAATTTTCTTCAACTGTATGCAGCCCTCTCACATCTTCTTGCTATTTCGGGCAGGATGTTGCTATATTGCTATTAAGAACCCTCATCAAGTCATGTTTATTTGCAAATCTAGGCGAAGCAGCACGGCCGGAACGGTGACATTGCAGTCAAACTTGGTGAAAGTTTGTAGTATAAACAGAAATGCACGACTTTTTGTGTCCAAATGTAAAGGAGTGGGCAGGTGGAATTCTAGTGTGAAGACATTAATTGTGAATGTACTAAATTATTAAATAAGTCAGTATTGCATAGTAAAAAAAAATAGTCTCTAGCGATCATAGTCTTAGTTAAATGATTAGGAAGTCGACGATCTGAACTCCTTAGATGCATCTTATGACATGAGTTTAGATGTTGTCCATTCCTTGCCTATCATAATGAAATTTAAATATTTTTTTAAAGGCCGTACGACACCGTAGATGCTTTCTTATTAGTCAGTGAATTTTCAAATTGATTTACTGCCCTAAAGGTTTATGTTACAAAGGATGCATCAACATGATCACCATCAGTAATTAAGTATGGACACCCTTAAGAGGTGTTTACTGAATTTGTCTTTCGCATAAAAGTTCTTATGTCTGAACATATTCTCTTTACACTACAAATTTTTGGGATTTTACCGCCTCCAATTTCCGTCACTAAAACGTCACATGAAGCGCTGATGGAAATTAATCCGTTATATTTCCGGCATAATTCCGTTATCCAAATAATATTCGTTATATTTCCGTCAACATTTCGTGAACCAAAATTCCGTCTGCATAATTGAGGTGAAACGTTGCCGGAATTCAGTAGACGGAATGTGGAGGTAAAAAAAGGGAAAAAATGAGAGTGTTAATTTCGTGCCATTTCTGGCTATATTCCGTCATTTTATTACCGTCAGTTGTCCCGCTATATTCCATCATCAAAAACTTTCAGGCAATATTCCCGCTTTATTCCGTCAGAAATTTGTAATATTTCGTTTCCCTTACCTATGTTCATTGACAGTTGAATAATTAGAAAATTCCATTAATGTTGCATCATAATTCCCCAGTCCTAAACGGAAATGTAATGGAACAACAACGAAATTTTTTGAGGACCATGCGTATTTAAAAAATTGATTCATTTAATTGGACAGCGCTTACAAAGAAAGCGTTGTCTAATGCTAACATATAACAGCTTGTTCACTAAAAGCGCTGTCAAATTGTTAAGTATAAAACAGCGCTTTTCATGAAAGTGTTGTGTTAAATATTGGTGGGACAGCGCTTAAACGGAAGGCGCTGTCTGAGACCAAAAAGAAGACAGCGCTTATCCCGAAAAGGCTGTCTCATTGTGTTTTTAACTGTGTTTCTTTCTTTAAGCGCTGTGGAAAACAAAAATAAGACAACGCCTGAGTTTGAAGCGATGTCTTATGTCCAACATATTTTCAATTTGTTTCCTCTCAGTTACGTCATTTAGTCGTTGCTTTTATAATACCGTTGTTTGCGGACCGTTGATTATTTAAAAATTTTGTTCATTGATTTGCCATATATATATGACACACCTTTTACAACACTTAACCAACAAAAATCTGATCAGAACGTAGTTCGTTGCAATTCAGCATTTTCATATACATGTCTCCTTTGTTTGATCGTGTCGGTTACAGTGAACGTTATGTTTATCGTAGACAACATGTTAACCAACAAAAATCTGATCAGAACGTAGTTCGTTGCAATTCAGCATTTGCATATACATGTCTCCTTTGTTTGATCGTGTCGGTTACAGTGAACGTTATGTTTATCGTAGACAACATGTTATACCTGTTGCAGGAAACAGGTGAGAACTTACTTTAAAATTCAGTTTGTTTACTTTAAAATTCAGTTTGTTGGATTTGATAAATTTACTAATTTTGTGATCCTAATTTTGTATCAGTTTCTTCCCGTTTGATGTTCATCAAAGGGTTGCACAAGAATGCATATCAAAATGCTGGGATTCAACATGGAGATCATGAAGCATGATCACACAAAATGCTAAGGAAAATTGGTACGAGGAATTTCAGGTACAGAGCGTTAACTCAAAAAGTGTAAACAATGAAATATTGTTTACAATGCTAAAATCGGTATTTAAATTTTGTGTGATTGAAGAATATAGCTACCTGGGATGCTGATGAAGAAAGACGCGTTCGGCGTAATTTTATGAGGAGATGTCAAATGATCGTCACTAACATGCTGTATTCGCTAAGGAGAGGAAGGATTTCACGTTCCCCACTGTCAACTCATCCGTAAATTATTTGACGTGAAGTTTTTAGTCAAAAAGTAACATCTTTGTATTCCGTGCATAACGTAACTTATTGAGGTACAACGCCTAACAATGTTTAAATACTTTTCCTATTGCACTTATGTATCCAAATCGCAATTTTAATGAAAGTTTTAAGAAAAACCAACTGTCATGGGTGTTAATACAATTTATTTATATATCACTTAAGTTTTGAAAGCGCATTTCTAATGCAAATTGACTTCCACCGTCTTACCCTATTTCGACTGTTATACGTGTGTAAGGTTGATGAGTCGTAGTTGTACGACTATTTTATATGTTAAAACCCCGTCTCTTAATGATTATCTGTATATTATTTCACTACCTGTGTGTAGTTTTCATTCTCAGGTACATTCGGAGACCATAGAAGGAATATCGGCTAAAGAGAGCATGATAGAAGGTGTTTTGCGTCAAAGGAATAAAGTCAACAGTGATCAGAGTCTGAGTCAGTTTTCCGCGGAGATCTTGTGGAGTTTCGGCGCGGACGTCTAAAGATTTAACGTAATTGTCAAGACGTCCGCGGATTACAAATGCAAGAGGCGTCCGTGCGGAATTTCCAGCTAGATTTTCCTAAAGTCGAAATTGAGTTTACCGGGAAGAAATACAAGACAGAAATCGATGAGCCAGGGCTCGAGAGAAGAAAAATCAGAATTGGAAGAGCCATTGGAAAAATATAAAAAAGAAGAGATGAGGAAAGAATCAAATTGGCTTTTGTCCGGGAAGTAAAATTGGTCTTTTGGCCGTGGGTTGAGAAGATTGAAAAAGCCAGCAAGGTCTTCTTTTGTTTTGTATTTGTTTGGCCGTGGATTGCTGTGTGCTTGTGACACACACGGTGTCTTTTTGGCCGTGTGATTTTGAAGAGTTCGGAGGAAGTAAGGCTTGGAGGAAGATCAATTGAAGAAACTTGAGAGTTCATCATCAGTATTGTCATCTCTTTTCATTCAAACAAACTCGATTATGTATTGTATCACCATGAGTAGCTAAATTCATTGGTGCAGCCTAGGACTTGATATTGTGATGCTTTGATTTGAGACTCATATTGAATTTCTATGTTTTGCGCTATATTACTATGCATTGTTTATGAAATTGATATGTTAGCATGAGTGGAACCCTAGCGGTGGAGCTAATGTTTGTGTGTTAATTTCAATTGTCACGTTTATTAGCAACCTAGCGGGGATAGTAAACTAGGACACAAGTAATATACCACTAGGATTGACGCCCTAGGACAACTTGTAGTGCAACCTAGCGGGGAGCTATAAGTAGTAAAACATTAGAAATCAAAACAAATTGGTCAATGATTTAGTCTTACATCACAATCGAAAGTACTAGCCTGCACTGTTCTTTAATATTCGATACTTGAATTTCTGTGACGGTTTCTCTATTGATAATTGATCGCGTTGTTGCTACTTGCGCTTTATTTACTTGTTCGAGATTTACCCCCCCCATTGTTACTCTAATACTTAGTGAACAGATTCTCAACCGATCTCTGTGGATTCGACCCGACTTACCGCTTGCTAGTCGGAATTATAAATGTTTTTGCACAGGTACAACGACGCCTGTCAAAATGGCGCCGTTGCCGGGGATCGGTAACGAAGAATCTTACTAAGTATTTACTTTCTTTTAGTTTTAGTTTATTGTTTTTTTTATTTGGTTTTATGGTTCGCTATGTATTCCTATTATAGTGAACCAGTTTATGACGACGATGTTAATCGAAGACTACCACCCCCCAAAAATCAGAGATTTGTGAATGAGTATGCTAGACCTCGTGAAACTAGATACGAGGATTACGAGAAAGAGCTTGATCGAGAATACCTCGGTGGAGGAAACCATTATGAACAGTTACCTAGGCGTCGGGATCCGAGACGCACTATGAGAGCATTTTATGAGCCGTATATTGAGTATGAGACACCTCGTGCAACTAGATACGAAGACAACGAGGAAGATAAACATGAGATGAAGGACCCGAACAAGGAATGTATAGATGAAATAAGAGGCATGCTCGAAGAACTCGCTCAAAAGATGGGCCAACAAGCTGAATACATGAACGAGCTAAAGAAGGAATTCTATCAAATTTCCAGCGCAGTTTACGAAATGCAAGAAGAGGAGCTGAATGAAGATTCTACATCAGTGCGAGACGCGGACACCTCAACAATTACTGCGCGGACGTCTGAAGAATTACCACAAATTCAAGAGACGTCCGCGGATGATATTCAGAAGACCTCCGCGGGATACAATAATTCAGGTAAGGAAATTCTTCTTTCTAACACTCCTCTACTATTCCCAATACAGGTGATAGCTCCCGAAGACCAGGTGATCGATAATGACGAGCTGAAAGATGAGTTGGAGGTGAAGCATGAGCCGGAAAAGCCAACGATGGAACACTCACTCGCCACGAGTCTACAAGCGCCGCTCGAAAAGTGTAAGGACCTAGGTACCTTCACAATCACCCGTGGTGTTGGTAAGACCCTCATACACCACTGCTTAATCGATTTGGGTGCTTATGTTAGTGCCATGCCATACTCTTTATCTTTCTCTTTGAATTTGGGACCATCGAAAATTCCTAAACTATTGGTAGAGTTAGGAAATACATCACGTGTTCATCCTGTTGGTTTACTTGCGAATCTAACGCCCCATGTTGAAGATCTTGTTGTTCCCGTAGATTCATATATCATGCAGATGGGAGATGCCAGCGATAACGGTCCACTTGCACTAATTTCGGGACAATCACTCCTCTTCGCCACAAGCACCAAGAATGACATGGGAACACGCTTGTTATCACCCGCGCTTGCTGGAAAGACATCAAACTCCCATGTTTACGAGGATATCGTTCGTCCATATATGAGGAAGCGACCGAGACATGTGACGTTTGGATGGAAACCGGGATGGAGAGACACGAGAGCACCACTCGATGAGGGCTATAAGTATCACAAGAAAGTAAAGAAGTTTGACTTGGAGCAGCCATGGGATCCTAACTTGTGATCCTAAAGAGGTAGTGTCCAGCCAAGGACGTTAAACAAAGGCGCTTACCGGGAGGCAACCCGGTGTGTTACTTTTATTTTACACATGTTATAGTGGAATTGGGAAGCTGATAATGCGCCTCGAGAGCATTTCCTTTTATTTTTGGTGTTTTCAGGTGAGTAAGCAAAGAACGGAATTCTACATCAGTGCAGACCGCGGACGCTTACAGGATTAACGGCGCGGACGTCTCAGCAATTATTGCATATTCTTCAGACGTCCGCGGGAGGAAATGGAGAAGACTTCCGCGGTGAATTTCAAAAGGTCAAAATTGCAGAGCTCAACACCGCCACCAGAATATTAGGGGAGTACCAGTTCACTTCTTTTTATTTATGATCTTTTATTTTTATTTGAGTCTGTTGTGTTTGTCCGCCTTATCACTAGAGTTGTACCGTGAGGACACGTGGAAATTTAAGTGTGGGGTGGGTTGTTATAAAGTCAGTCGTGTGTCGTGATGAACTGATGATGCATTGCTATGTTTTTCTCATATGTCAATAATCTCACTTCCAGTTTTTATGACTATTGTGCTCATTTGACTAAAAATGCGAAATTTAAAAAAATTTCGATGCTTTGTTCTTGTGAGTTGTGATATGCAGGGATGTGGAGTTGACCGAAATGTCCTAGAAGGGTACGGCAAATTGCAGGAAGTTCTGAGTTTTTGGTTCTGATGATTGAGAAAAGCGGTGGAGGTTGACGCTTCACTAGCCTAGTTCTGAGAGTAGCTCCGTCACCAAGTATTTCAAGTATATTCATGCATTCGCAGTGGTGGCGGGACAGAGAAAATGAACTGTCCATCTCTAGTCGGAGTAGCTAGGAATGGGTGGGTAACCCCTACCTTGCCTCATGCAGAAACGACGAGGATGAGAAAAGAGCAGGTTGCACTCCTATGCTGTTATTCGGAGGCTATGATTGGAGTGGTTCAAGGGCGCAAATGATAATGTGGACAAGAAACAAATTCAAAAGCCGAAGGCAAACCATCAAGTAAGAAGAAAATCAAAATTTGATTGATTCAAGCAAAGATGTGTCGTTTATCAAAGTTCATACAAGTTAAGGAATTCAAGGCTCAACGGAACGAAAGTAGTGAATGAATCACGTGTCAGAGAAAGCCGCCGACTCAATCTAAATACCAAAACTCAGAAAAGAATGCAATGTCCGTGGTACCTATAGGGGACTATCTCCCAAATATCCAAGGTCGTTTGAATTGCAACTCGCGAGGTAACAAGTATCGAAAAAATCTATCTTTACTCGCATTGTTAGAATTTTAAGCATGATAAAATTAGTTACTGTATTTGAAATTGAGACGTAAGGATTAGCATAATAGTGCATTGTAATTCGTTTTGTGGCTTTGTTCTTGTTCGGGGCGAACAAGTTCAAGTGTGGGGTAGTTTGATGAGTCGTAGTTGTACGACTATTTTATATGTTAAAACCCCGTCTCTTAATGATTATCTGTATATTATTTCACTACCTGTGTGTTGTTTTCATTCTCAGGTACATTCGGAGACCATAGAAGGAATATCGGCTAAAGAGAGCATGATAGAAGGTGTTTTGCGTCAAAGGAATAAAGTCAACAGTGATCAGAGTCTGAGTCAGTTTTCCGCGGAGGTCTTGTGGAGTTTCGGCGCGGACGTCTAAAGATTTAACGTAATTGTCAAGACGTCCGCGGATTACAAATGCAAGAGGCGTCCGTGCGGAATTTCCAGCTAGATTTTCCTAAAGTCGAAATTGAGTTTATCGGGAGGAAATACAAGACGGAAATCGATGAGCCAGGGCTCGAGAGAAGAAAAATCAGAATTGGAAGAGAAATTGGAAAAAGATAAAAAAGAAGAGAGGAGGAAAGAATCAAATTGGCTTTTGTCCGGGAAGTAAAATTGGTCTTTTGGCCATGGGTTGAGAAGATTGAAAAAGCCAGCAAGGTCTTCTTTTGTTTTGTATTTGTTTTGCCGTGGATTGCTGTGTGCTTGTGACACACACGGTGTCTTTTTGGCCGTGTGATTTTGAAGAGTTCGGAGGAAGTAAGGCTTGGAGGAAGATCAATTGAAGAAACTTGAGAGTTCATCATCAGTATTGTCATCTCTTTTCATTCAAACAAACTTGATTATGTATTGTATCACCATGAGTAGCTAAATTCATTGGTGCAGGCTAGGACTTGATATTGTGATGCTTTGATTTGAGACTCATATTGAATTTCTATGTTTTGCGCTATATTACTATGCATTGTTTATGAAATTGATATGTTAGCATGAGTGGAACCCTAGCGGGGGACCTAATGTTTGTGTGTTAATTTCAATTGTCACGTTTATTAGCAACCTAGCGGGGATAGTAAACTAGGACACGAGTAATATACCACTAGGATTGACGCCCTAGGACAACTTGTAGTGCAACCTAGCGGGGAGCTATAAGTAGTAAAACATTAGAAATCAAAACAAATTGGTCAATGATTTAGTCTTACATCACAATCGAAAGTACTAGCCTGCACTGTTCTTTAATATTCGATACTTGAATTTCTGTGACGGTTTCTCTATTGATAATTGATCGCGTTGTTGCTACTTGTGCTTTATTTACTTGTTCGAGATTTAACCCCCCCCCCCCCATTGTTACTCTAATACTTAGTGAACAGATTCTCAACCGATCTCTGTGGATTCGACCCGACTTACCGCTTGATAGTCGGAATTATAAATGTTTTTGCACAGGTACAACGACGCCTGTCAAAGGTATGTACCATAAACAAAATTGAAATTTGACAACATTGGTCAGTAAAACATAGAGATTGAATAACATTTGATACGAAATAAGGGATATTTATAAAATATGATACACTTGCTGCAAGTACGTAAGCAAACCATTTGCAAACTCATCCCGAATACCGTCAAGCACAGTGTTGGGATATAATTGTACTCCTCCGGGGAAACACTGTAAAACAAATTAATTGTTACGAATTTTAAATACAAGACTGACTTCATTAATAATAAATTTTATCTTTGTATATACTTACTTGTCTGATGTCGTCCTCGAGCGATCCGTTTGTATCTTGAACAAATTTGATTATTTCGTGAATATATTGCACGACATAGTAACCACATAAATCGGACGGTATAGGCTGGCTCGGGCACTGGAAAAATACTTCTTTCAATAAAAAAATGCGTAACATTTAACTAGTGGCTCAAATTGGAATGGTTTTATATTTGTTATGTGAATACCGTGACAGTCTTCCACTCTATGTCATCTGCTGACGGGATGTTTAAGTACAGGCACATGCTACTACAACACAAACGTTAGTTCTATCAGCAGGTTGTAGCTAATGTTGTAAGGAGAACAGAAAAGTGGAGTAAAATATTTCATTACGTGTTAACAAAGTTAACCGCATCAGTGAAGGGCTCCTTCGCCAAAGGATCAAGCCAAAGGACCAGTCGTTTTTTAAGAAAGATCACAATCAGCATCCAATGATACCTAACAAACGTTTCACACAATGTATAAAATAATAGTACGCATTTAATGAAAAATACAAAACGTAAATTATAAAATCCACTTACGCCTTGACATTGATGTAGGGAAGGAAGTAGCATAATTTACGATCGTAGTCGGGCATTTTCAATCTCCTCTGGAAGAACTCGACCCTCGTATCGAAGTCCTCTGATGGCCAAATAGCTCGATCTGAAGAATCCAAAACGAACGCCCGGTCGTAGCTTATCGTGGAGAAACATGTGGCCATATGATGAAGTTAGTGAAATTTGTTTTAATATTCTAACAATCCCTAAGAATTACCTTATGTACACTTCGACTGACGATGCACCGACAACTTGGAAGGTGGTGAACTCCTTAATGCAATCATTGTTCAAGTCCACAAAGCAATCCTCGCCAAACACTTCGCTATTGATGTACACCGAGTACAAAGTTGACTTGTCCATCCCGCAAGCTTGCTCGTAAAGAAAATGGCAGGCCATACTCATTCTGCTCATATCTTCATTTTTGAAACTGGAGCATTGGAGTTTAAAGAAGCGGGTCTCGTCATATCACTGACCAAACAAATTGTATATCACATGAGTAAAAAATCCCAGTTTGTGTATCACGATAAAAACAAATTGTGTGAGGAACCTCTTCATCAACGTCTACTAGACATTTCGGCCATCCCACAAAGGCATGCAATGCATCCGATGCTCTCTCCATGTATCCGAACTTTTGTGGCAACTCAGCAGATAGTACAATCACATCGTCTATAATCACCTTGACCATGTCATCGTCCAACTCTTGATAACACACGATTCGTCCTGGCATCACTTTGCCAAGTGCGACGATTTCTTTGCCAGTTTCCAACCCTCCATGGACGTGGAGTAAGCATTTTTCCCAATCTGTTCAGATGATGAAACAACATTATTATATCAAGTTGAATGAACTACATTGCTATTTATGGACAAAATATGAAATGAATTCATAAAACCTCGGGTATATCTGTAAATGGGCATGGATTCGACCCACTATTATGGCTTTGCAGGGTAGGCACATGCGAAGTAACAGCGGAGCATGTGCTGCACGAAGGAGACTGCTTACCAAATACATCAATCCAACCTACCAAACTCCATACCCCTCGTGTGCGGCCCGGGTACTCGTCCTTCCCCATTGCCTCCGTCAGTATGTCTCTCCGTCACCGTGACGTAAATCGTCCTTGACTGGCCAAGCCTTGCAATTCATCCTATAAATAACATATATCTCGTTCAGCAAAATCACACCAGTTGACGTACTAAATATTAAATTACTAACTTACAATTTTTTCAGCCACCATCCGCATCGAGTCGTTTCCGTACTCCTTATTCCTCCTTTGGTGGCCCTTCTTCCATACTTCATGCCTCTCAATGGGGATGACAGGCTCTTCCCCTTGAGATATCAAACCTTGCTCCCCCATCTGCGCTTTCTTTTCCGTTTGAAGCTCCGCCCTTGCCTTCTTACAGCCGCCACGAGACAAAGTGTGCTGGTACTGGTTAGCTTTCGCTCGATCAATGTTCTTCATCCTAATTTCTTATGCCTTTGGAGTTGACCGTTGTTCGACAAACGACTTCCATTGTTCTGGACCAATGAAATGGTACATGATAGTCGGATCATCTCCTTGTTTCAGGCCAAATATATACTGGTTCGCTAGCTCACTCTTGAAGTTTCTCCACATTCTTGCGGCAGCCCGCATCTCCCTCGCCTTAAACTTACGGGTTAACTGGGTCTGTGGCACATCAAATAATGCCTAGAAAAATCATCAATGTTAATAATGGCATAACTGTTGAAAAACCGACTGTGGTAGAATAACAAAACACACCATCATATCGTCCCCCACCATATCCCTGTGCTCATCGGGTACAGACTTCCAAGTTCCATATGTAATCGGAACTCACGATCATACAACAATGCCTACAAGTATATATCATATTGAGTACAACTGATATCTGAAAATATTCGTTAATCGCATATATATGAACCTCAATTACGGAATAACGTCATTACCAAGGTAGGTTGTGAATGAAGTGGATACTTCACCGGCAATAGTTCTGTCTCTCTCTAACGTGACCGACTCCTTAGTGCCTATTTTCTTATGTCGCTGGATTGAGCTTTTCAGAGAGCTTGGGCCTCTTTGCTTACGCGTAGAAGAACGTCCACCATTTTCGGTATGTGAGTCAACCATCGTCTTTTGATTAAACAACATATGCATTACAATCAGTTACATACCATTGATATAAAAAATAGGACATCACTACTAATTAACATACTGCATCCATATGCTTTGCACAATTAACGCCCAAATGTGAAATACATCTTTAACATACAGGAACAAATTACACAATTAACGCCCAATGTGAAATACAAAACTGGCAGCATTGAAAAATAGATGTGTAACTAATTAATCGAAGGTTAAACGAATCGGAGCACCTTATAAGGTTAACACTGACCCCTAACTAAATTCGACAAACCGGGATTGGAAATACACAAAACGATGGGGACGGCGGACGACGACTAGGGCATATATATGTATAATCGGAGACGACGAGAATTCAATACAATGAAAATGCCAAACGACTTTACCTTATAGCAGACAGTAAGTTAGATGCGACGGGGTCGGAAGACGGCAGTGAAATTCTCAATTTTGGGACCGGCAATTTGAAACGGACTGAGATGTACACAGAAGGGTGAGTTTTATGTCATGGAAATAAGAAAGCGTTTTTTAAACAAGCACTGTCTATGAGAAGGTTTCACAGCGCTTCCATTCAAAGTGCTGTCATTTCTAAAATCAACGAAAGCGCTTTTTGTAGAAACACTGTGGAATGTCACCAATTACAGCGCTTTCCTCAAAAGTGATGTCGTATAGTTAACCAATTACTGCGTTTAAAGTTTAAGCGCTGTTGAATGTGTATGACAAAGACTTCGGTTCACATGAAATGGGCTGTCTATTTATTGTATCTACACGGCGCCTACTTGAAAATGCTGTTTTCGTTTATTTACGACAGCGTTTAATGTCAGACGGAATATTAAGGGCAATATAATGTAATTTTTCATCATTTGTTCCTTTATAAGTACACATATACATGGTTCTGTCTACACAATCATCCGCACTATACTTAATTACGAGTTCATCATAATGTGTTCCAATTCGGAAGCTGACCGTATATTTGGTTCGAGCTCCGGTGATGAATCCGGCGGTTCAGAAGGGTATATTTGCTCAGAACAAGGTTATATATACCCATGTGACAACGGCTCTGCGTGTAACGGAGTTCACAGCTATAGTGCGGAAAAATACAGACACGACGAAGATTCAAGTGTAGAAGGTCCGTATTGGAATGCAGCCTCTGGTACTGGGGATGAAGAAGTTGACAAACCTTCACCGCATGGGTCTCCAACTAAATCACCGCCAAATGGTTGAATTCAGTTAAATGTATACCCCCGAATTAACTAGCATCCGTACTTCGTATTGTCTTTATAATTATTACATTGTCTGATTCATATTTCTAATAATATATATGTGTAAATAATATTTGACCATATATATTATGGTAATATAAGGCTATCTTTCCAATTGGTGGGATCCTCAACTAAGGCTATCTTTCCAATAACAGGTTTCGGTGTGGTGGGATCCTCAATTATGGCTATCTTTAATATTACCTGGAGCGAATTTGGTTAGGGTTTACGTTGAAGCCAGCTCGGCCTCCTGTACATTTCAGCTTTATGTACTATTTCACGTTGAAAATAGCTTGCAATCCAGTTGAATTTTAGCTTTATGTACTATTTCTCGTTGAAAATAGCTCGCATTCCTGTTGAATTTCAGCTTTATGTACTATTTCCCATGTGGTTCTGACTTCATTGTTCAGAATGTCGCGTATTTGCAGTACTTTGCAATAATTACTTTTGGGCACCATTTTATGACCGTTTGATAAATCCATAATTTAATGAATTTCATCTGTATGGCCGTTTTTTATAGAAATTTATTTACTTGTAAGTGAAGCATATTCTTAATAAATTTATTACTTCAATTATCTAATGATGTTATAATTGTAACAACAGCGCTTACGGCGAAAGGCTATGTAAATGAAAAACTATTACAGCGCTTATTCAAAAAGCGCTATTGTATGTATAAGCTAATACAGCGCTTACTTTAAAGCGCTGTTGTATGTAAACGCTAATACGACGTTTAGTGGTAAAGCGCTGTTGTATGTTTAAGATACTACATCGCTTATTTTAAAGGAGCGGTATAAACATTAAACATAACACATTCTATTACACCTACTCTGAGACCATACTGGGATTGGGAAAATCTCCTATGCTGGGGAAGGTAAATTTGAACTATAGATTTTACTTTCGTTCCGTGTCAAATTGTTCAATTTGATACATGGAATTGTTATATGAGGGACGGAGATGGATGTACGAGGATGCTATACATGGTTCGTCGTATGGTAATGATGTTTTCATTGCCAGAGTAAATCAATTTGTCGAAACTGCGGTGTCTAACGGGCATCTTTCATCCGACTAAAAAATGCGATGCCTGTGTACGAAATGCAAGAATCGTCGATTCATTTATATTAGAATGCTGGAGGAGCATTTGTACAAGTACGGATTCACACCAAATTACTATAACTGGACGTTGCACGGTGAAGACCTAGTCACGTACGGAGATCCGTGCACAGACATACCTGGACCGAGCACAAATCACACTTTTTGTAATTTGCACGATGTTAGAAATGATACCAATGAAGCTGAGGACCACGAGACACCAAACAATTATTGTATTCCAGATGAGACGAATTTGAATTACCAGCAATATGAGAATCCGGAAGCGAATAGATTCTTCAATCTCTTAAATTCATGTTCAGAGCCAGCTTACGAAGGTTGCACGACAGAGACAGAACTATCGATTAACATGAAAATTCTAGCAACAAAAGCTAACTACGGCTTTTCTGAAGGGGCATTTAACACCATTTGTGGAACAATGAAAAACATGATTGGTGGAGAAAACAATATCCCTGCTTCTTTCAAACAAGCAAAGAAATTGGTATCCGATCTTGGAATGGGGTACAAAAGGATTGATGTATGTGTAGCACGGTGTATGATTTACTATGGTGAAGATGAAAGTTTGACAAACTGTCGTATATGCTCAGAACGAAGATATCATTGTCCAAGACGCGCTGAAAGTTCTTCAGGGTACCAACGGCGTGCGAGATGTGAGATGTTTTACTTACGATTATACCAAGACTACAAAGACTATTTTTATCAGAATCTATAGCAGCAGATATGTCCTGGCACGCGATTCAAGGGAAGACTGGCCTCGCATGGTTCACCCCTCAGATGGAGAGTCTTGGAAGCATTTTGATCATTGCTATCCACACTTTTCTTCCGAGCCGCGTAATGTAAGGTTAGGCCTATGCACAGATGGATTTAATCCATGGGGTATGTCAACCAAACAATACTCTATTTGGCCCGTAATGGTGACACCCTATAACTTACCCCCATGGTTGAGTATGAAGACGCGATTCATTTGGTTAACTATACTAATTCCTGGGCCGTCAAATCCAAAGAAACGTTTGGACATCTATTTAAGGCCTTTTATTGATGACATGGTACATCTTTGGAGTGTTGGGGTCGAAACATATGATGCCATGCGAAAAGATTGTTTTACCATGTGGGCAGCTTTGATGTGGACTATATCCGATTTCCCGACATATGCAATGCTATCGGGGTGGTCAACCCAAGGAAAACTCAGATGCCCATGTTGTATGGAGGACACTAAGACATTTGTGTTGAAGAATGGAAGAAAAGTGTCTTATTTTGGTTGTCATAGACGGTTTTTATCACAGAATCATTCGTATCGGTGGAATTCAAGGAATTTCTATAGAGATCGAACCGACTTTGACAAACCAGTACCATTTCGATCAGGTCGCAATTTTTGAAAGAGTTCGTAATATAAAATATATATGGGAGCAAGGTACGAATGAGGTGTTGGAAGGCTACAGGGTGTGGCACAATTGGATGAAGAAATCGATTTTCTGGGAACTTCCATACTGGGTTGACATCAAGCTTAGGCATAACCTTGACGTAATGCACATTCAGAAGAATTTTTTCAAAAATTTATTCAACACTATCATGGATGTGAAGGGGAAAACAAAGGATGACGGTGTAAAGTACAGAAAAGATATCGGGTTATATTGTCGGAGACCAGAACTAGAACTGAAAACTATTAGAAATCGTCTGGTGGCTAACAAGGGTAAGTATCAGCTTACATGAGAACAACAAAAACTTGTACTTGTTTGGGTCAAGTCTTTGAAGTTTTCTGATGGTTTTTCTTCTAACTTGGGGAATAAGGTTGATTTGAGTACCCCTAAAGCTAGTGGGGTACAAGTCACACGACGCACATGTATTCATCGAGCGTCTAATGCCTATTGCATTCAAGGGTTTTTTACCAAAATAGATATGGGAGACTGTATCAGAGGTGTGCACATTTTTCCGAGACATATGTGCATCCTCACTTCACACTGAGCTAATGGAACATTGGCAGAGGAACATTTCTTCGACACTGTGTAAGCTAGAGACAATATTCCCCCCTTCGTTTTTTGATTCAATGGAACACCTCCCAATTCATTTGGCTGATGAGGTGATGCTTGGCGGTCCAGTCCATTATAGTTGGATGTATCCATTTGAGCGTTTCATATACCGTCTTAAACAGTTGGGTCAAAAAGGGAATAGAGCTGAGGTGGAAGCAAGTATCGTTAACGCTTATATACAGTTGGAGACTTCATATTTGGGATTGGATTACCTAGATGCTGAGTTAACAACGAACTTTACAAGATTAAAAAGATATGAAGTTGCGGCAGAAGATTGCGAAGACCCTCAGATTTCTATTCTTAATTACCCAGGAGTCGTTGGGAGCATCTTAAAGCGTAGGGTTCTGGATAGCAACGAATTTGCTAAAGCGAGTCATTACATCTTCAGCAACACACCTGAGAGCGAACAATATATGGCATTATTTGAGAGCCGCTTAAGACAATCACAACCCCGGCTCAATGACCGACAAGTATACAACACTATATTAAAGGAATTTCCTGAATGACTTCATTCTCATGTAAGTGTTATAGATTTTCTACACATATATTTCATTATTTCCACTGTCACATATATGCATTAACTCGTCCATATTTTGTCCAGGTTTGGGAGCGTGGAGAAACCATATCACTACCACAATGGGTTCACCACTTGTCCTCTGGATTTCACTCTGACATAACATGTTCAGCAACATACAAAGTTAATAACTACAAATTTCACATCGAGAGCCACGTCGAAGGGAGGAATACGGTGAACAGTCATGTTTACGTGAAAGAGACAGAGGGAATACACTACTACGGTGTGATTGAAGAAATACTTCACATGAGATGTAGGACCCATCATAGGCTAAGGGTTGTCTTGTTCAAGTGTCGTTGGTACGATCCTCAATTTGTTAAGGCATACCCGGCTAATGGCATTGTCATCGTCAACACTCGTAGACCGTACATGCATTACGACCCATACATTCTCGCACAGCAAGCGGTTCAAGTATACTATGTTACATTTCCGAGATTAGGAGGACAAAATAATCAGGGCTGGGTTGCAGTTTGTCTAGTAAAACCAACAAACGCAATAGACATGGAAGTTGCTACTGTTCCATTCCAGGATGACGGTCAATTAGTAGCTGAGATGCCTGTAATTAACGAAGTTGGTTCATATGGGAACCTCGCTGATGATGAAGTTTACGAGTACACCGAAGAAGACGTCAACGAAGATAACCTAACAGATGATATTGCAGATATCCAATATGATTCCGACGATTCCGACGAATCATTGTGAACTCATACATTTCTAATTTTCCTGAAGACATTGTAATGTAATTACACTATCCTTTTTAATGTAATCAAATGTCATTGTAAAAAAAAAGTGTCCAATACAGGGAAAACATATGGACAAAATGTATAATATGTTCATGTAAGTGAACTGAAAACTTAATGTGACACTGTAATAAAGTAAGGTAATAAGATAAAATGAATGTTGATTCAGTTTTAAATTAAAGATTTGAGGTGTAAATAAAATGGAAAGAAAAGGCGCGTAGAAACGAAAATGAAATAAAAGGCGCCTTGTAAAAAATTTTGATGATGCTACTAACAAAAACGACAGCGATTCCAAATAAAGCGCTCTTGTATATATATATTTAACAGCGCTCTTCTTAAAAACGCCGTTTTATGTTACATATACGACAGCGCTTCCATTTAAAAGCGCTGTTGTATATTTCCCAAAAGACAGCGCTTAGTTAAAAAGCGCCATCTTAAGTGCTATATAAGACAGCGTTTATTGTTAAAGCGCTGTCATATAACATGTTTGACAGCGCTTATATGGGAAGCGCTGCATATTTGTTATTTTATTCGACGCTTTCTATGAAAGCGCTGTCTATGTAACACCTTAAAACTTAACACAACTCAGAATCTTGGATCTACTACTGGAAACCATTGTCTTTCTTCTAAACTCAGCTGTCGTCGAAGAAGGTCGACCGTTATCTCCCGTCCACATTTTTATAGCCTGCTGGCTTTAGAACACGCCTGTTTATTAACCCAGGTAAGGTCATTCCAAAATCATCTTTCATTCATGTTGATTTGTCGGTAACACACTGCATTATGTTCTGTACACTTCACCCAAAATATATGTTTTTTGATTCCATACCGTTTGATTCCGGTAGAGTTAATGTCATTATTATCCAGTGAACTTTTGATTTCATTTACAGTAATTACTCAGAGTTGATTTAATGTGTGAACATGGCGTGTGGGTTGTTGTACAGGTTATATATATGGCACCACTAAAGCGTACTGGATGTGGTAAAAATAATATGGGCACTGGTAGAGGTCTGCCTGGTTTATCACAAACCAGGCTAACTGAATTGCGCCAACCGAGATCAATGAGCCTGGAAAGACAGCATCAAACACCGTCAATCGGCGACGGACGTCAGGGCCCGGAACTGTACAGACCAACTATGCGTGTACCAGAGGATCCAATACCTGTTCAAATGGACGGGGAGAGAACATTCCCACATACTAATGAATACGAGTTGGACGAACTTATGAATTACAATGAAGCCGCGTTCCATGCAGATGGACAGGGCAACAACCAGTGTGATAATGAGGGAGCCCAGGATCATTTGGGGAATGATGACGATGGAGATGGCACACCGCGGACGACATTAAATATGGGGGTGACATCGGGCAGTGACGGAGTAGAGGAGATGACACGGATATGTGTGATGTCATAGGATGGTCGACCGTGGATTGTTCCAGCGGGTGATGACAAGTAAGGAATTTTTTTTGCATATACTAATTGACATTGCTTTACTAATAATATTGTACATTACCCACGTGTAATTTTTTCAGCTTTGACCCACCATCAGCTGTTAAAAAAATCGGGTTGCAATGTATCGCCCCTGGTTTTAAGGTTGGTTGGAAGACAATTGGCACGTGTGATCCAGATATGCCGGTGAAATGGTTTCGACATTTTAAGGTAAATGGTATTAAATTTGTATAACAATGTCTATTTTTTTGTTCTGATATTGAGTCATTTCGTATTGGGATACATAGTAAGATAGTTTTACAACTTTTGTAACGCAAATATGCAGAGCTTGTACCGGTGGAATTGATGGACCAAAGTTATACGAGTCAGAAACACAGTAAAACCCCCTTAATTAGACTGTTTGTCTATCTAACGTCTACGTGTTAGTCCCGATATATTTTCACAGGGCATTTTAGAGACTGAAGTGAAAACACGCTAAGGAGAGGATTTTAAGCTGAAAAGATAACAAGAGTCAATCCAAGGTCAAGATCATATGCCGACTGAAGAAATATCAAGGATCCTGACGTTGAATTGACCAGAACAAATTAATCAGAGTAATCAGGAGTGGAGTCAAGACAGCCCGGGGAAGAAATACATTGACAGTTTTGTGAAAAGACTGCACAAAACTGTACAAAACTCACATTTGGGCAAGATGACCGGCCACCACTCAAGGAGGTGGCCAAGGGAGGAGCTCCTCCCCCTTGGGCCACCGGCAACCGGCAGCTATGGGAGGAGGGACCGGCGGCTTTACTATTCTGCCACTTGTCACCTCCTCCTCCTCCTCCCTTCTCCTCCCTTGGATCAAATGCACATGTCCACCATCTCCACCACCCATCTCCTCCCATTTTGGCTATAAATACAAGCCTCCTCCTCCTCATTTCAATACACCTCAATCCATAATTCACTTCTCTCTCTAGAAGTTGTAACATTTGTAATGTTGTAATTTTGCTTTGGAAATAAAGGAAAGCTCCCTTGGCGCTTCAACGGTTGTAAGTATTATTTTTAGTATTTATTTAACTGTTGTCTTTACTTCCTTAGTATAATGTTTAGCGCGATGAATAGTAGCTAAACTTGTAGTTCGGTCTAAGGGGCGCACTTGTATTATAAAATGTTTTAAGACTATTAACTTAGTGTCTAGTCTAAGTATTCAAAACTTATTCTATGTGCCATATATTAAGTCAGAACGTCCAAGGTAGAGTGGATGCTTGGAATGGCAAAACTCTACAGCGGGGTTCGTAAACTTGTACGGATAAGTGGATGCTTGGAATGGCAAAGCTTATCTGAGAAGTTTGACTCATCTTAAACACCATTTGGTTGATCGGGAATGATTGATCAAATGGAGGCACATAGGCTAATATAACCGGGAATGGAGTATTAGTCTAAATAGAATAAGTATTCTACGTCCTTGGAATAGGCTAGACAGTGTACGCAAATCGAGTGCTTGGAATGGCCTTGATACACCGTTTGAATACTTAGGAGAGTCACTAAAGGTCAATGATAAACAGGATATAATACAAGTCCCCTGAAACCGAACATTTCTCTTTAATTATAATCTGTAATTTACTTTCCAGTATTAAAATCAACCAACCAATCAATCAATCAATCAAAATAGCTGGTAGCTTTAAAACCAACCGACCGACTTTAAACACGCTCCCACGCTGCGTAATCCCCCCGAAGAACAATTATTCCCCTGGTTCCCTTGGGTTCGACCCCTACTTACCAAGTACTACCCAGTAGTATAGTTGCGAGTAGCGGACTATAAATTTATTTGCACAATCGCTTTGACGACAAGCGGTTCTGTCAAATTGGCGCCGTTGCCGGGGAACTAGTCATCGGATAATTGTTCTTCCCTCCCCTTTCTTTTTCTTTCTTTCTCCTATGTCATTACCCGTTACGCATGCATGGACAACGCGATTTCTGCCCCTGTTCGGAGGAACGGAGGGAGAAGACCCTGTACAGCACTGCCAAAACTTCCACCAAGTCTGCCACAACATCAAACCTGAAAACGAAGTGTTAGAAGAATTTAAGCTGAAATGCTTTAAATTCTCTCTAACCGACTTCGCCACGATATGGTACTACACATCCACCACTTGCAGTGCAGAACGTTTCGTAGACCTCTGCGTTCCGTTCCTGAAAGAATTCTCCCCACCATCTTTACGCCAAGAAACCCGCGAGAAGATCCTGAACCTTCAACAATCCCGGGATGAGACTTTGGACGAATACTACATAAAATTCGATGCCATCGTCTCAAGCTGCCCGCACCATGGATTTACGAAGAAAATTCTTCTCCAAAAAATTCTTCGTGGGATGAGGTCCGAAGAGCTGGGAAGAGTCAACGAAGCTATGAGAAGGTCTGCCGCAAACCTCACCATTGCAGACATATGGTACTTGATAACTGGCCTAGACGCTGCCACAAGACGAGTTTCCCACACTGACGAGGAAATGCAGACAGAAGAAGCTGACCCTGAGGCTGACAAAGAAGAAACCACCGAGCCGTCAGAAGAGACTCCCGAACCATCCGAGGAATCAGACATGGAAAGCACCGGAAGCAACGAAGTAGAAGTCCAGAATACCACCGACGAACTGCCTATTCCATACCCGACTATCATTACCCAGGCAGCTGAGACTATCTACAACCAGTTCTTCACGAACCAACATTACGAGGTAGAACCAAGCCTCATGAGGCCTTCCCGACTTTTCCCCTTAATTAATGAGCAAGTCGCCGCGAACTATGCGATCCAAGAAGAAGCTCAAAGGAGAATGGGAAAAGGGCCTGAGCAGAATGACTCCTACATGGAGCACGCTTTCGCCATGACTGGACAAGGCAACCCTAAACAGGAGAACACCCAGTTTAAGAAGCTGATAGTGAAAGGTCCCTTGCCTTCTCAGAGACGTTGGAAGGAGATACCATCAGAACTGGACCCAAACCCGTCATCTGCTAAAAAATCAGGAAGACTCACCGCAAGAATCAAAGTTGGTGGAATCAAGAAGTTCGACCTCAGCCACCCATGGGACCCAAACCAATGAACCACAAACGAGGTATCGTCGAGCCAACGACGTTAAACAAGTGCACTGGTCGGGAGGTAACCCGACACTATCTTACTTTTCCGCACTTTAATTTCTGTCATTTAAATTCAGTACTTAGTTTTAAGCTTGCATGACTTTTGAACTAAGGCACGCCTTCGTTCAAAAGTGTGGGGTGAGATCCACCTCTGTACATAAATAACATGCAGCTGTTTTTTCTATTTTAATAAATACCTTTTTGAAAATATGAACTTAAGAATGTGAAAAAGATAAATCATAATTCATGCATTAACCTTGTGAAAATTCAACTGTTTAAAAACTTAGAATGTAACTTTCCATTTGTCCTTTGTGCTGAGATAACTAGGGATGTGGAGTTGATATAAACTGCCCTTGAGAGGCTTGGAAAGCAATCAAAGGATCAGATCAAACTATATGGTTTTCGAAGTCAGTGGAGGCTGCACTTCGGGTTTTCAGTGAATAATTGAAGTCAACTCCGCCAAGAAGCATCTATGCAAAGGCGAGGACGGGAATCAGACCGTCCTCTCTCTAGTCAAAATAGCCGAGAAAATAGATGGGCGACCCTCATCTTGACCCGCGCAAACGACAAAGACGAGAGGAGCGGGGAGGTATTTCCATAGGCTTGCGGGCGATGATTGGACCTCCCAAAAAGGCTCGAGAAAATGGACTAGCAATCACAAAAAGGCAAAAAGCTCAATGAAGCAAATCAAAAATGGCCAAAGGCCCAAAATTGTGAAGGTTTTAACCGAGCAAAAGTGAAGCACTCAAAAAAGTCAAATCAAAGGCCAAAGGCCGATTCACTACAACAAAAAAGCAGTCCCTCGCCAAAGAAGAAAATCAAAAAGGCTCAACTCACTGAAACCCGAATCGAATCATGTGCTAGAGAAAGCTACCAGAAAACCATATAGTAAGAGACGATCCCGAGGTTGCAGTCCAGGAGCCTAAAAAGGGCTATCTCCCGAGACATCCAATATAAATTGCATCTCAGCACGGAGGTACAAGTATTAAGTTTCTTCTATTTATTTACGCAGTTTAATTTGGTAATAAGTAAGCAATGCATGAATTAGGATAGATCGAGTACCACAGTCTAATTTTCATATTCCAAAGCCAAACTTAGAACTTACGCCCTTTAATAGCATTGTTCGGGACGAACAACTAAAAGTGGGGGGGTAATCTGATGGACCAAAGTTATACGAGTCAGAAACACAGTAAAACCCCCTTAATTAGACTGTTTGTCTATCTAACGTCTACGTGTTAGTCCCGATATATTTTCACAGGGCATTTTAGAGATTGAAGTGAAAACACGCTAAGGAGAGGATTTTAAGCTGAAAAGATAACAAGAGTCAATCCAAGGTCAAGATCATATGCCGACTGAAGAAATATCAAGGATCCTGACGTTGAATTGACCAGAACAAATTAATCAGAGGAATCAGGAGTGGAGTCAAGACAGCCCGGGGAAGAAATACATTGACAGTTTTGTGAAAAGACTGCACAAAACTGTACAAAACTCACATTTGGGCAAGATGACCGGCCACCACTCAAGGAGGTGGCCAAGGGAGGAGCTCCTCCCCCTTGGGCCACCGGCAACCGGCGGCTATGGGAGGAGGGACCGGCGGCTTTACTATTCCGCCACTTGTCACCTCCTCCTCCTCCTCCCTTCTCCTCCCTTGGATCAAATGCACATGTCCACCATCTCCACCACCCATCTCCTCCCATTTTGGCTATAAATACAAGCCTCCTCCTCCTCATTTCAATTCACCTCAATCCATAATTCACTTCTCTCTCTAGAAGTTGTAACATTTGTAATGTTGTAATTTTGCTTTGGAAATAAAGGAAAGCTCCCTTGGCGCTTCAACGGTTGTAAGTATTATTTTTAGTATTTATTTAACTGTTGTCTTTAATTCCTTAGTATAATGTTTAGCGCGATGAATAGTAGCTAAACTTGTAGTTCGGTCTAAGGGGCGCACTTGTATTATAAAATGTTTTAAGACTATTAACTTAGTGTCTAGTCTAAGTATTCAAAACTTATTCTATGTGCCATATATTAAGTCAGAACGTCCAAGGTAGAGTGGATGCTTGGAATGGCAAAACTCTACAGCGGGGTTCGTAAACTTGTACGGATAAGTGGATGCTTGGAATGGCAAAGCTTATCTGAGAAGTTTGACTCATCTTAAACACCATTTGGTTGATCGGGAATGATTGATCAAATGGATGCACATAGGCTAATATAACCGGGAATGGAGTATTAGTCTAAATAGAATAAGTGTTCTACGTCCTTGGAATAGGCTAGACAGTGTACGCAAATCGAGTGCTTGGAATGGCCTTGATACACCGTTTGAATACTTAGGAGAGTCACTAAAGGTCAATGATAAACAGGATATAATACAAGTCCCCTGAAACCGAACATTTCTCTTTAATTATAATCTGAAACCAAAATAGCTGGTAGCTTTAAAACCAACCGACCGACTTTAAACACGCTCCCACGCTGCGTAATCCCCCCGAAGAACAATTATTCCCCTGGTTCCCTTGGGTTCGACCCCTACTTACCAAGTACTACCCAGTAGTATAGTTGCGAGTAGCGGACTATAAATTTATTTGCACAATCGCTTTGACGACAAGCGGTTCTATCAGGGATCCAATGCACAACTATCAAATTGAGGCCAACTTTAGAAAGAAGGCGGGGAAGATACTCCAAGATGCTTGGAAAGGCATGCGAAAGGGGACGATTAAAGGACAGAAGTGGTTGACAAATGATCACCGGCTTGCAGCAAAAGTGCGCATCGACACGGATCCAGTATTCAAGGCCCGGAGTGAACAGAAAAAGCAAACATATTTGGCCCGGCATGCTAGAAACGGACCGTTGTTGCAAGCCTTTGGGTCGAGACCAGCACATTTTCACCATGCGAATATGGTAATACAAATATTGAAAGCACTTTAATTTATATTATCAAATACACTATCAACATTTGTTATATGTTCAGGGAAAGAGTAATCAACGACAAGTGTTCCCCACTGATATGTTTGATCGGAAATTCAAGCGGAAGGATGGGACATATTTGATCCCCGACGAGGAAAAGAAAAGTGTATGTGATGACCTAATTTTATGTCTCCGCATCACTACTTTGACTATGAATATAATGTCAATCAAAATGTGATGTGCGAATTCATGTTTCTGTTAGCATTGAATATCTTAAATATTTGATTTATTTTGTAACAAAACATTTTTATGTTTATTGGATAATGTACAGAAAGAGCTCGAGGATGCTGAAGCCGTGGTCCTAGGGAAACATGACAAAGGGAAAAGGGTACCAGAGGAGGAGCTAGTGGAGGTCACTGCAACTGTCATGGGTGTTAACCCCAGGTCTGGGATACCGTATTTGTACGGTCCATCGGCGACATTAATATCGGACAAGTTCTCCTCAACCGGCAGTCAGTCAAGCGCGAGCTCACACGTATCAAGGTCCCAAGAATCGGACGAGTGGATATCTCAGGAGATGACGCCGCGATTGGAGCGCATGGACGAGCTTTATAGCTCTCAGTCCCGACAGGAGGATGAAATCAGAGATATGAAGGGAAACATAGAGCGATTGATGCAAATGATGCAAATGATGCAAATGCAATCTGACATGCTTAGGATGTTAACTCCTACATATCCTCCGCCTCCAAGTCAAAGTCCGCACGTAAACAACCGCGATCAGCCTACTCAGAGATCGAATATAGAGAATCGGGGACGTCGTTAGGGCTAGAGGGGAAATTTAGCACTAGACGTGCTAAATTACTAATCAATTTCAAAACAATATTGTGTTTACTTTTTGAATAATAATTTTTAAATTGCAATTAAATTGTTTTTCAAAAGGCAATTAGTGTAATTTTCAATTAAATTGAAAATGTTGTATCAAAAAAAATTAAATTGAAAATGGTATCTGGTGACGGAATTGTGTAGGATTTACGCCGGAATATTGATGGGCATTATTGGCAGCGCTCATCTTTAAAACGCCGTTATATGTTACATATAAGGCAGCGCTTCCAAAAAAGCGTTGTCGTATGTTTTCAAAAAGACAGCGCTTAACTATAAAACGCCATCTTATTGCTGATGGAATTTGCCGATATATTGATGGAAATTTTTGCAGGAAAAGTGATGGAAATTTTATATGACGGAATTGTGCGGGAATAGTGGTGGAATTAATTTGTGACTGAATGTTATTGGAATAACGACGCATATTTATCGATGACGGAATTTTGCCGAATAAACGATGGAAATTATTGATGACAAAATTCTGTTGGAATAATGATGAAATTAATTGGTGACTGAATGTTATAGGAATAATGACGCATTTTATTTATGACGGAAATGTGCGGGAAAAATGATGGAAATATTTCGTGAAGGAATTTTGCGGGAACAAAAATGGAAATTATTTATGACGGAAGTATACCGGAATACTGATGGAATTAACTATGACGGAAACTTATGGGAATAATGAGGAAAAATAATTGGTGACGGAATACAGATGGAATTATAATGGAAATTATGCATCACGGACTTTTGTGGGTAAATAGACGAAAATTTACGTCGGAACATTGACGAACGTGTGACGGAGTTTTGTGTGACGGAATTGAGACAGAATAGTGATGGAATTAATTTGTGACTGAATGTTATTGGAATAACGACGCATATTTATCGATGACGGAATTTTGCCAAATAAACGATGGAAATTATTGATGACAAAATTCTGTTGGAATAATGATGGAATTAATTGGTGACTGAATGTTATAGGAATAATGACGCATTTTATTTATGACGGAAATGTGCGGGAAAAATGATGGAAATAATTCGTGAAGGAATTTTGCAGGAACAAAAACGGAAATTATTTATGACGGAAGTGTACCGGAATACTGATGGAATTAACTATGACAGAAACTTATGGGAATAATGAGGGAAAATAATTGGTGACGGGATACAGATGGAATTATGATGGAAATTATGCATCACGGACTTTTGTGGGTAAATAGACGGAAATTTACGTCGGAACATTGACGAACGTGTGACGGAGTTTTGTGTGACGGAATTGAGACAGAATGTATATGAAACTGTGACGGAAAATGATGACGGAATTTTGCTGGAATCAATTTTCCGCCAGGAAAAATGCCGTCATCGGAGTTGGTGACGGAATTTTGCCAAAATTTCTGTCTTTTCCGGCAAAATTCCGTCACTTTTTAACTGACTGAATTTTTCGTAAAATTAGTAGTGTTAGCATATAAACAATAGTTCATAAGTCTGAATAAGTTATCTTATGGCTGACTATTACTATTATGCCTGCAAATGGTGCTGAGAAGAAATGTGGTGAGGCGTAAGATAGGGACGCAGCGGAAGCTTCATGTGCACTCAACAGGTCGGTCTGGCCGAGGATTTATGGAAGGAATCTACTAGCTGATGTCTCAATTATGTTGTTCACTGATGAAGTGATGAGGGAGACAATTGGAGGATGGTGTGAAAAGGATTGGGCATGGAGGTTGCAGCATCGAACTAAGGAGAGCATGCAAGCCAGCTATCTACTATTTAGGTGTAAACCTCAATTATAATGTTGTTCTCATAATTCAACCCTCAACTGGCTCCAAATAAATCATGTAGCGTGTCTTTCCCTCGCACTACCCCACCCCTCATTCAAATCATTCTGCCTCCAACACGAGATTTTTGTCAATCACTAAAGCCAAGTTTGAGAGAGAAACTCAAGCGGAGAAAAAGAAGGTTTTAGAAGGTTGTCGAAGTATCGCCGTCGTTCCTTTCCCCTGTCTCAGCCAACCGTCCCTGCCCTCCTCTCCTTGTTTCTTCTTCTCTTCTCCTCCATGTGTTGCTCCTTCTCTGGTTGGAGATGTGCAGATCTGGATTGGGGGTTTTGAGGAGGAGCTATGAGGGTTGGGGTGGTTGTGGATGTGATGGTGGTGTGGCGGAGGAGGGGGTGACGGGAGTTGTATTTTGGGTCGTTTCATCTGGATTTGGTGTCCTTGGGCAGCGTCGTGGTGGAGTGGCTTTGGACGGTGTTGTAAGGATGTTGGAGCTGGGTGAACGCCGGTTTTAATGTGGCTAGTCGGTGGCGATTCTGGATGGCTGTGTGGCTGTCCACCGGTCGTGGAGCCGTCCGAATTTGCTGGTTGACTAGGTTTATTTGTGGCGCTGGTGGGCGGTTACTGTTCCGGTCGCTGGCGGGTGGTTGGAGGGCCGGCTATGCCGGGGTTTTGTGTATAGTCTAGGCTAGCTTAGGGCGGTTAGCCTATTGTTAATGTGTCTGGATGAATCGGAGGCCGGGTTTGTCCAGGAGGTTAGGTGTTTAGAGGCTGTCCGGTGGCTGTCTGTGGATGGCGTTTGATTGGCTTGGTTTATGATGCCGGTTTGTTTGTAGAAAATGGGGCTGGGACTTGAGCGAAGTTATCAGTTTGGCCCCGTTGCCTGGTATGGATGTGGAGATTCCCGCGCGAAGTGGTCACAACAGCTTATAGTTGGCAGTGTCTGACACGGATTCCGTTGACTGTGTTTCTGTGTTTATTGGTTATAATCTGTATGTATTCTGTTTGTTGTTGTTATTTCTTCCGTTTGTGTCGTCTTTCTGTCTGTATCAATGTATCAAAAAAAAATCATTCTGCCTCCATCCCGATAGCGTTGTCACCCTTACCTTCTGTTTCCTTCGGCTCTAATCCGCTTCTTGGAACGTGATGGTGGCAGCTTGGAATTTCATATTTTTTATTTATAAATCAACCCTTAAATAGTAAAATATCTTAAATGCCCTTCTGTTTAATAAAATAACCTTAATTCAAAACTACCAAGTGCAAGCTTCCCACATGGTTTAAAGTTAATATTACTCGTTATGATTTATATTTGAACCATTCTCTATATTTTGTATTAACATCAACTTAAGCATATTTTGTATTTAAAGAAAGTATTTATATTGAAATCACTCTACTATTAAAATTTAAATAATGAAAAAAGTTGCATTAAAAAAGTATTTAGTACAAGTAAATTCCTAACGTGATGTACTAATTATTATGGCAGGAAGAGCTGCTTGGAAAGAAGTTTCCAAAGCCTTGCTACTGTTGTCACTAATTTTTTTCAATTAGGAGTTGATGTTGCATGAGGAGAAATTGATAAAAAAAATGGAATTAGTGGCTTATGATGAATTACTCACGCCCATTTACAAAACCACCACACTCCCGTCAAAATGAAGTACTATATAGTCTCTTTAGTTGCTTCACACGAAACGAACGTTGTCAGAAAGTATAAAATAAATTTAAAGATGATTAATGATTTGGTTTTGCTAAATTGGAACACTTTTCGAATATCATAGTAGTTATTTACTACGGCATTGAAACATATTACAGATTGTATTGTTCTTTTTCAATTGGAATTAAAATTTAATTTCAGATTTCTTTATGTGTGTTATTGTCTTATTGAAATGTGCCATATATGTGTATTACTACACAATTGAATGTCATATAATTATTAATTTATTGTCATGTAAGAAACAATCTTATGCATCAGTACATTCATGTAAGAGACCCGATGAAAAGACTGTCACGTAAGATACATCTTATACAACTGTCGTTCAATGTCACTGTCGCCAAGGCCGTCCCAATACTGAAGCCATTGAAGCAAAGGCTTGAGGCCTCAGGCCAAAATCACAAAATTCTCTTGCACAAAAAGGCTACATATGAGAAAATATATGTGTAATTTAGTTATAAAAAGGAGTTAAGATCATAAGAGAAATGATAATTTTCATGAGAAATAAGAAATAATAATAATCATTGAATCTTTCATCCAACGGTCCTTAATTTTCGTTATTATCCACCCATTTTTATGCACTAAATTCGTATTTGAGGGTAAAGTTGTCATTTCCGCATTGATTCTTCCGAGATCTGAGAACACACAAAAACCATCGCCGCCGTCCTCATCTCCTCCCATCGCAGCCATACTCTTCTACTTTATATTCTTCATCACTGCCAATCTGCATCAGTTTTGCTCGCACCGCTCACCCATCAAAATTCCAGATCTGATGCAGTTATAAAGTCCTGGTGTTTTGCACATATGAGGTTTCCGTCTTGCGATTGCTTCGGAATGATTTGTTTTCACAGGATAGATCTATCAATAAATCAAGTGACAATCCACACTACTCCCGTAAGTTGTATCTCAATTTTTGCATTAGTACCCTTGTTTCTTCTTGTTTACTCTGCTAGATCTTCCGTGCCGTAAAGAGCATTTTAAATGGTTTTGTTGCCTTTTTCACCGCCTGCAACAAACGTCGTTTAAGGCACGGCTCCACGCCTTTAGTGTTTGTATATGCGATTTGCAGTAGAGTTTAGGGTGCTCGTGAAGCTGTATATAAATCAGAATTAGTAGCTGGGCTAGGCACTGAGTAGATGCAGTTCCCTTGATCACTAAAATCATTGCTTGGCTTGGCCTGTCATCTAAACAACTGATTAGCTTGGCCAAGTACTGGTATCTTGCAGCATTTACAATCATACACATGAATTCATTAAAAGGGAATCTTGTAACATTTCCTGACATACATCACAACCACAAGTGGAAGGTTACTATGTTAAATATGCAGTTTGAATTAGTCTCTGATATTATCCATTTGCTTCTTGCAGCACAGCAGAAGGGCTTTCCACCTTCATCAAAGATGTAAAGTCATATACTCACAATTGTAATCTTGTCATTTGCTTATGTTCCAGTTCCTGTTTGTTGACCTGGTTTTCCTCAACTTGGCACGAGTGACTTGGAAGGTATCTTCCATTACCGTATCTTTTGAGACTGAAGAGTCCTACTGGTTATGACAAGATTTATTTCTCATAGGTACTTACAGAATTTATTCTATTATCAATGACTAGTGCAGTGACAGTCACCATCGCAGGAGTTGTTAAAGAGGCAGTGACCATATTGGTAAGCTCTATTGAAATTCATACTTGAGTGAGGTCTACAAATCTCCTCATGGTAAGAAATGAAGGGCATTTTGTGTTTCCTGAAACAGGTTGGAGTCCTCTACTTGCACGGCCATTTCACTTGGTTAAAAGGACTCGGGCTCTTCGTAATTATGGTTGGTGTTAGTCTTTTCAACTGGTACAAGTAAGTGCCTTAAATATTCAATCCTGGCAGAAGTATCTTAGATAGCGGCTCGTAAATATTCATAAGCTATCATAGTAATGTCTTGAACTTGTCAACTCAACAGATACAACAAGCTCCACAAAGGAAATGGCTTTCAAGAAGATACGTCTGCTGCAAAATATGTCATTCTTGAAGAGGAAGATGATCTACGGGAAGAAGATTGAAATCGTTCTGGATGCTAAAGTGACTCACTTAGAGCTTGTATACATGCCCTAAATAAATGCAGCCTCATGAAGATATACAATGAAAAGGGAATGCAATATCAACAATGTCATGTTCTTCCAGGAAGATAGATGATTACTAGCAACCGAATTTTGTCATTTGGAAAGAACTATTTTGTATTATAATACAAAATTCCATTACAAATTCAATATTTGTAATATGCAATCTAAATTGCGTAGCATTTTAATCAAAATTCGTAATCTATCATTTAAAATGCGTAGCTTGTATTTACCCATTTTTAATAATGCGTAGCTTTCTAATAAAAATTTGTAGTCTAGTCATATTATGTGTAGTCTTGTTCAGCCAATAACTTTTTGAATACAAGTATATATCACTTGCGATTGGGAAGTCCTGAATACACTGCAAATTAACATAACCTCCTTTTATAATGCGTAGCTTTCTAGTTAAAATGCGTTGCTTTGTAGTTAAACTGCGTAGTCTAGTTCATATTATGTTCAACTTTATAGTTATAATTCGTAGCTTTATAGGAAAAATGACAACTTTTGCATTGAAATGAAAGACAAAGTACATAATATTCGTAGGATAACCAGTACAATTAACCCTTATACTTTGCTGCTTTGAATGATTCCCAGAAGATATTGGTGAAGTTCTACTAACATGATTCCTCACTTTGTGATGATCATCACCATGGGAAGAACATGACCTATATTGCTCAAACACTTAATCGAGGACATAATAGCCTTGTCTTTTAAAACCACTTCATTTGTTGTCAGCAGAGTGTTGAATTTTGTAGCCTTAACAGATTTCTTTTCACTGAAGAATCCATATTGTTGACAAACCTACAACACAATCAGGAAAGGGTAAGCAAGCCTATAAAAGTTCAAATAAAAAGGATAACGTGATCTAATAAAATTGTACGAAGTTAGTTTAATTGATTGTCAAAGAAGAAAAATGGAACACATGTCTTTATGTTGTGCAAGTATAATAGCATAACATGCACACTTCAACGGCTAATTTCTTCAGTCCAGTGCAGAATGGACAGAAATATACTAATGTATATTGCCAGCAATTAGCAACATTCACTAGATGATCTGGATCAACCTCACAATTTTTCCAAAACCCAATTCATTATTTTGTAGTACTACTTACTAATTTAAAAATGGCAGACCTGTTAACCCAATTCATTATTTCATCCGTCAGCAGCAAGTGTATACTGCGTAGCATTTCACTGACTTTGCGAATGTTTAGAATGTAGAAATTCCCAGTTGTTTCTCATATTAGTATGAGGTGCTACGCATTTAACCAGTTGTTCCGCAGTTAGGTATGAGATGCTACGCATTTTACAGTTATTTTTAACAATGTTCATATACTGTAACATTCATAAACACAACTGCAAAGGTTTCAAACCCAGCCCCGAAGTTCCCATAACAATTATCATTCGTAAACTCAAATGCATCATTCGTAAACCCAACAGTAAACGAAAGTTAATAACCCGCAACCCCTAAAATTCGTATAGACGCCACAATCTAGTTCAGGTTGCCCGTAAACCCTAATATTGACAGTAACAACCACAACATTCGTAGACAACTTGAATTTGACTTCACTTCACGTTTAACCCTAGAATGAGTTTAAGACGTACCGTTTGGACGAATTTTTCGTCTGTTTCCCTTCGTCCGCCATTAATCCGTCGCCGCCATTCAACCTTCAATCGCATGTCTGTCGAACTTTTGTCGCCTCAACTCTGGTCGCCGTCGCCCGTATTTTTCAGTATGAATCGGTAGCGATTAGTATTTGTGGTTTAGACATTTGCGCGAGACAACAGCGAGATTAGGGTTTAGATTCTTTTTTTCTTCCAAATTTACCCTTTAAACGTATTAATTAATTAAACAAATACCAATTTTAATTTAAATCAACCATAATCTTAACCGTTTATTAGATTGATCGTACGGATATTAAAATTTCTTATTTCTCATGAAAGAAGCTCTTCTCACCTAATCTCAACTCTATAAAAAGACCCATTTTCAAATCAAAAGGGCCACATATGAGAAAAATATGTATAATTTAGTTATGTAAAGGCCCAATTTCATACAGAATTTTATTTTTTGGGCCTTATTTTTTATCAATAATTTATATTTATATTTATATTATAAAATTAATATATAAAATGCCACACATAAAAAATTGGCTTCATGACACAAAAAGTTTTGAGACGGCCCTGACTGTCGCATCTGACTTATGCCAAACTACTTACAAGGCTTTGTAAATGCGACAGTGTTACATTCGTATAAGTCTTACACAACTTTTTTTGCACTTAGCCTACTAAATTTTAGAAGTCGTATAATATGCAGTCTGGTGTACTGACATATTGGATTCAAATGTTGTCTGAAAGTATAAAAGTAAACCCAAAAACGATTTGGTTTTGTGTTAGATATAACTCGGATCTCAGAAAGCTAAAGATGAACAGGAACCCAAAAGAGAAAGATTAATAAATAGCTATGCAGTGAAGAAGATGTTATATCAGTTTCTTACGTTGATCAATTTATTTAGAAACACATCATAATTAAGAGTATTGCATCATTACATGAATATTTTTCTGTTATTTTCCCATGTACTTGATTGTGTATATGAGTTTTGAAACGCCGGCATAATAAAAGTGATTATTGACATTTTTCTAGATTATATGGTTCTAGCATGATTATTTGATAAGTGTGAATTTGCTTGTGTCTTTGACTACTCTATTCGATAATATGCTGTAAATGCATGATATATATGGATTCATTTCTTTGGAGAATATGTACGACTTGTTGCCCGTTTTTCAACGTTTGGCGAAATACTGACCTATAGATTTTGAAGTGTTCTATTTGAACATTAGAGGTGAGATATAAATGATATAAAGTTTACCTTCGTTTAGAAGTTTAGTAATCAAGGCAATGGCCTAGCCACCTAAGGGGAAGAACTTAACTTAGTACGAAAATTGAGAAACCTTGGCGTTCATGACTGACCAAACTGAATAACTAAATTTAAATTTGACTCATACAAGATATTCAAACTATGTTGTATATTTAAATGATGAAATTGATCAAGAACAGTATAGATCAAAGAGGTTGTAAATTAAGTCAATGCATGACAAAATGTTTCTAAAGATTAATTAAAAGGGATAAAGAGGTGGGACTCGTATCCGGTGCAGTGCAAAATGGTTAATGCGTCGCTGTTTCAATCAAAACAGCGCCGTTTTGTCATTTTGGAAAACCAAAACGACGTCGTATTGATCAAAACTACGCCATTTTTCACACGTAGCAAATTATTGCTGGATCTTTTTCCAAAGAGGTGAGATAAATTTAAATAAATGATTAATAAAGGTTTCTTCTTATGCATAAAAGTGAGAAAGAAGAAAATGTTACCATCTAAAAACAAAATTTTGTATTTCATACTAAAAATATGCATAAATGAGGCCAATTTGTAAGATCAATTGTTGATCTTGCTCGGTAGTCCAATCTGATGTCTCACCCAAATAATTTTGGATCGGCCCAAACTCTTCGCCTATGATAAAAATATATATAAGAAACCCTATCAAGAATTATGATATCTTAAGATCTCAACAAGATGGGGTGGCGCCGATTAAACAACAACATCATACAGACTGAGGGCGACGAATATGAAGACGCATCTTTTTCGCTTAAATCTTTATACTTTATCTAATCAATAACCTATCAGAACAAACATATCAGGTACTTGCCTATTAAATTCTTATAGATGCAAAATTTGATTGTCTCTTCAGTTTTATTATATTCATGGATATCTCAGTAAGTCAGTGTATATATGAATTCAATTTTTTTTTGATATGGACTGGTTAGGTTAGTAGTATCCATTTGTTAAGTTAGTGTCTCATGACAGCATAGGATTCGAACCCGGGGAGGCGTAGTCCGCGGGTGGGTTTGCTCCACTAGAGCCAAACACCAATCCTGTATAAGGTGACAGTATATATGAATTCAATTGATAAACTTGGATTGTTGTTTAGAATGCATATCTTTGGATTTCTCATCTTCAAATATATAAGGTGATGAGCATTTTCTTTCTGTATGGTAAAAATGATGCAGCCGGGAACTACGGTATTCGAATAAATTCAAAGCTAGCTGTTATCATTTCTCCTTGATTCCCAAATACTTGTCACAATATTTGGAGTTAATATGTGATTTTAAGTAGTTTTTTGTTTGAAGATGAAAATTAAGCATTTTTAGAATATAGGTGATCGGTAATTTAAACCTTAATATAATTAAAAAAATAATTCAAGATTAATTCAATTTTATGATGAGACTTTTTATTGATGTGTGTGTAGGCTTGAAGTAGGGTTTAGCTCCGATTGCCGATCGGTTTGGGACTCTGGTTTATAGCTATCAACATTCAACACCGCCCTGATGCAAGGACGTAGGAGTGCCTGGGCTTCTTCGACCCGTACTGAGGCGAGAAATGAGAACCAATCAACTTCAAATGCTGATGCTAACTCTCAGAATCCCAATCTGAATTTTGAGGTCTTTTGAAATTCCAGAGAGCCTGGTAATTGAAATGGTTGAGGAAGCGGATGATATACACAATGACATGCGACTAGATGTTGAGAACATCACTTACGAGGAACTGCTACAACTGGAGGAAGATCAGATAGGAAACGTCAATACAGGACTGACATAAGAAGCTGTCAAAAAGTGTGTGAAAGCAGCGAAAATTTAGACAAGGGAAAGATAAAACTGAGCCATGCTGCATCTGCCAGGATAACTACCAAAAAGGGCAAAAAAAGCGGGACCCTTACCGCGATTGCTGATCAAGTAGTGGCTTCTGGTGACGAACTCTTGCCCTATCTACAAAGCCACGTCATATACTTCAAAATGAAATTTCCTAGTTGCTCCACAGGGAAAATCCGAAGTATATACTTTTGAAGCCTCGCCACAGGAAATTGAACATTGATAGAAAGTTACATCATTTTTGTTAGAAAAAATATTATTTTCGTCAGATATTCATAGCAAATAATCTGTATATTCTATCGTTTATTGTGTTTACCATACAAATCAATCATGTACTGTATATATTGACGACTTCGTCACACATCAATGCACAATTCATATTCATAACAATTTATCGTTTGGCCAAAAATTTAAGGGATTTTTCATCTACCATTACAGTACAGGAACTATGATGCTATAAAACTATTTTTAACTTTTATTGGATAGCATTTTTGTTACTTCATTTATGGCTCGAATTCGAGCCTAGTTTTCTTCAGCAGTATGCAGCCTTCTCAGATCTTCTTGCAGTTTCAGGCTGGATGTTGCTATATTGCTATTAAGAATCCTCATCAAGTCATGTTTATTTGGAAATCTAGGCGAAATAGCGCGATCGGGATGACAGCCTTGCGGTCAAACTTGATGAAAATTCGTAGTAGAAACAGAAATGCAGGACTTGTTGTGTACAAATATAAAGTAATGGGCTGCTGGAATTGGAGAGAATACATTAGTTGTTAATGTACTAAATTATTAAATAAGTCATTCTTGCATACTAAAAATAATAATGGTCTAGCGATCATAGTCTTGGTCAAATAATCAGAAGGTCAATGGTCTGAACCTCTTAGATGCATCATATGATGAGTTTGAAGGTGGTTCATTCCTTACCTTTCATAATGAAGTTTAATTATTTTTTTAAGAGGCATTACGACACCATAGAAGCTTTCTTATTAGTCAGTGAATTTTCAAAATTAATTTAATACCCTAAAGGTTTATGTTACTAGGGATGCGCATCCGGTCCGATCCGGACCAGAATATTTTTGAAAATTGGACCCTGGGCCAATCCGACCCAAATATATCCGAGTCGGTCCGAATTTTTTGAAAAGTTGGATCGAAACACGGACCAGATATATACGGGTCGGGTCGGACCGTTGGACCGGACCGAACCGGAACACAACACATATAAGTTTCAATTCTGATAAAAAAACAAAACCTGCCCTAATTCAATTCTAATTGTTCTGTAGTTTCATAACTTGTATCATAAACTGAATGGCAACAGGAACAAGGACAAAAGTGATCCAAGAACTTTGATTTTGTAATGAAAAATGAGAATTGTAAAGTGACATTAAAAAACATGCTGCTTTTTTCAAAAAAAAAAAACATGCTGCTTTTTTCAGCTCCAGACTCCAGCGACCTGCTGAGTGCATTTTTTTCATTGCTTCACTATCACTCCTTCGCTTCTCTACTGCCTCTTCCCTTTGTTTAGTATTTTAAGTTTTTTCGTCAACCTATAACACATCAACCAGCTACCACTTCTCAATGGAATATCAAAGCATAAAAGAAAATTAATTTGACCATTAACCACATATGAGAAAGATCAGTTAACCTAGGTCAAATATTAAGAAAATTTTGTCGACCAATTAAACAAAACTAAGCATACCAAAAGGCCAACTTGATTCAAGAAACTTGTACGCTCTGTGTGCTCAGATGCTCACTCATAAATTATGCACTACTAACAAACATAGAGAATATAAAGAATAGCCTTCATACATGGAAATAACTCCTAAAGCAGAGAGAATAACACTTCAAACAATCAACTAACAATGGGAACAGTTTTCATTCAGTTAAACAAGCTAGTGGTCTTATACCTTTGTGTTGAATTCTTACCGCAGTAAGATCCATAATCTGAGTGACTGACTGACTGTCCACTCACTACACCATTTTACATACTATGAGACAAATTTTGAAACATGTCGTAAAAGCTTTGGCGCATATAACAGTTTATACAACTACGCTTTGACATCTTTGTCATAATAATACAATTATGCGACTTATGTTAATGCGACGCGAAACACGTTGTCAGATAAAGTTATTAACGCTACGTTATTTTTAGCAACATGTAATTTATGTCCCATTAAGCGACATGAACTTTTTGTCACGTTAAACCTATTATGTGACTTAAATGTAGCAACAACTGAAAATATGCCGCATAATAGTAAGAATTAAAATCCCCGAAGCAGGTGCTGGCATGACAACCCTTTAATGTTTTAAATTTTCTGTGCATTAAAGAGGGTGACCTACCGTTGCTGGATTAAGCGACTTTTGTTTCCAAAGTAAGTCGCGTAAGCGTACAAATTAAATGCAGAACAGAACACCCAAGTACACCTCTGCCTTCAATTCAATTTTAACAACTATAATCTTCTGAAACTCCAACAGCAAGGACCCTATTTGTCTGAAAATATACTCTGTAGCTCCGTGGTGGGGTTTTCCATAGGTTTTTGCTCAGATCTTCATGTGTAAAAGACACACTTTTTTGAAGGTATATAGAAACTCTCACACTCACACACTCACACACTCACACACATTCTCATATAGTTGTCATGCTTTTTATTTCCATTTTCTTTACACTGTTTTGTTGGAGTTAAACTCTGTTTTGTTGTGCCAATATGTCAAATTTTGGGGAGGATGTATGAGACAATTGATTGAGCGCAGCAACTAGGAGTCAAATTTTGTGCCAATATATGTTATTTTCATGAATAAGAAAGGCAGCAGCGCTGCCCTTTTTGCTGTCTCCTTGGGCATTGGCCAGCACCATGTTTTGATGTATTATGCTGTACGTGTGCTTCTAGAGAAATGGGGATTTGATTGGTAGGATTTTTGGGTAGCAGTAGGGCATTTTTGGGCGTAGGCAGCAGCTAGCAGCAGGGCATTTGCTTTGTTTTGTTAACTCCTCCTTTAGCTAGCAGCAGGGCATAATTTGTTTTGTTAACTCCTGCTTTGGTTTAAATTAACTCCCCTAATTTTATCTCATATTTGTTAATATAGGAACCATAGACAAGAGTTGGATGAATTTGTCGGACAAATGTGATCCGCGCTTTGCACAAGGGATTGTGGCTTTCATAAACTTTGTGAAACAAAACAAACCCCGGAGTACTACGCATAAATGTCCATATAAGTATTGTAGGTTGCACCATGCGTGGTTATCATTGGATGAAATCCAAACACATTTGTTTCGCAATGGTATAATCCAAGACTACACGACTTGGACTTCTCATGGGGAAGTAGAGCCCGAGGCTTCATCATCATTATACACACAACGACACCAATATATTATGGAAAAGAGTCGGGGCATTGGTTGAGAAAAGTGGTGCTTATTACATGGATCCTACAATAGAGATGCTTAACGACGCTTTTTCTAATCCGGAACCACATGAAGAGGATCTTGAAAATGAATATTTGGGCAAGGAGGAATATGATAAGTATCAAAGACTTCTCGGCGAAGCACAAACTTCCATATATGCGGGGAGTGACAAAACTGTATTGGGTACCATATTAAGTGCAATGAAAGTTAAAGTTGAGAATGAATGGTCCGACAAGAGCTTTAACGATCATTTGAGAATCACCAAAGACCTCCTTTCGAGCCCAAATAGTTATCCCAGTACGTATCGTGAGGTTAAGAGACTTTTGAAGAATATGGGGATGGGATACGAGATCATTCACGCATGTGAATATGATTGTGCGCTATTCTATAAAGACAACAAGCACCTACTGAATTTTCCGGTGTGTGCTGAGTCAAGATACTTGGACGGCGACCGTGATAGAATGATTCCAAGGAAAGTGGTACGATACTTTCCATTAACTCCAAGATTGCAACGTCTTTATATGTCACTGCATGTAGCTAAGGAGATGCGATGGCATAGGAAGAGAAAAGTAAAAAATGGTCTCATTACACATCAAGCTAATAACGAGGCATGGCAGGAGTTTGATAATAAATATCCCGATTTTGCCCGGGACTCTAGAAATGAAAGTCTTAGAATAGCCACGGATGGCTTCAATCCCTTCGGAGCAGCTGCTCTTTCTCATAGCACTTGGCCAATTGTCGTGATGCCTTACAATTTGCCACCTTCAATCTGCATGAAGAAGGAATTTAATATTCTTGCTATGTTGATTTCGGGTCCAAAATCTCCGGGCAAGTACTTGAATGTGTTCATGCAACCCCTGATAGATGAATTGAATATATTGTGGAAAACTGGAGTACGCACATTTGATCGACATGAAAGATCCATATTCAACATGAAAGCTCCAGTGATGTGGACTATCAGTGACTTCTCAAGTTTGGGAATGTTAGGAGGTCTAAAGTCTAAAGGATACAAAGCTTGTCCAATGTGTTTAGATGATGTTGATGCTACACATTTGGTGGGGAGGATGTCTTACCAAGGCCACCGCAGTTGGCTTGATACGAATCATTCGTGGAGGCATCAAACTACTAAGTTCAATGGGCAAGTTGAATTACGAGATGCCCCACCTTCAATAACAGGTGAAGCATTTTTATCCTCTGTACTTAGCCATAAGTACCCCATACTTAGCTTGCACCCAGATTTCAAATCTAGAGGTGTGAATAAGGAGAAGTTGTGTTGGACTCATGTGAGCATTTTCTACCATTTACCTTATTGAAGCACATTGAGACAACCATATTCATTAGATGTAATGTACATAGAGAAGAATGTGTTTGATAACATCATTGGTACTATTCTCAGTCTTCAAGGTAAGACAAAAGATGATATTAAGGCTTGAGAAGGTTTGGAGCAACAAGGGATTCGTAAGGAACTGTGGTGGAAGAAGATAGGGCCATCTTCTAAAAAAGATAAGGTTTCACGAGCACCTTATACCGTTTTACTTAATGAAAGGGTAAAGATATTAGAATTCATTAGAGATGCTAAGTATCCTAATGACTACACCGGTAGTTTGAAGAACAAAATCAATGTGGAAGACAACAAGTTTAATGGGTTAAAAACACATGATTGCCATGTCATGTTGCAGCGTCTACTTCCGATGTTCATTAGACCATATTTGCCACATTTTGTAGTCGAACCCCTTATATCATTATCATGATGGTTTCAGAAGTTATGTTGTAAGGAGTTGACGGTCAATGACGCAATGCAAATGAAATATGATATAGTCATCATCCTATGCAAAATGGAGATGATTTTTCCTCCTGCTTTCTTCACCATCATGGTGCATCTATTGATTCATCTTCCAGATCAAGTTATGCTTAAGGGACCCGTACACTACAATTGGATGTATCCTATTGAGAGGTTTACAACTTTTTCTTTATGTGAACCATTTTTGTTTAATGTTCACTTGTACTTGTAAACTAAATACGATTTATTACTCTTGCAGGCAATTAGGTGAGTATAAGAGATCTGTCCAGAATGCCAGATATCCAAAGGGATGCATTGCTGAGAAATACATCACACATGAGTGTGTAAAATTTTGTAAATTGTACATGAACGATCAAGTGGAGGTTGAATCACCAAACGATGATAAATTATATGTCCTGAACGTGTACTCACCTTTAATCAAGGTTAGTAGTCATTGTCTGAGGATCAAGTTGAGTCCGAAACAACTTGATATGACTCATTGGTGCGTGTTGGAACACTGCCTAAAAGCAAAGGATTATATTGTCAGACATGATAAAAAGTTTGCCTTGGAATGCCCAAACCGATCGAAAAAAGAACGTGTTAAGCATTTTATCAAGTACTTTCGTGCCTTGGTATGAATACTAAATTATGTATCTACTTTATTCATTTTATCTACTTTATTCATTTGAACCTAGATATATGCTTCTCTTTTTGAACCACAGATGGATATTTTGGAAAGGGAGTGCAGCAAATCATATTGTCCCGAATTGCATAGTTTAGCACGCATGCCTCAATCATATGCGTGCTAATCTCAGTGTTATGTTAATGGTGTGAAGTTCGTTGTTTGGGATCGGGACCGAAAGAAGAGGACTCAAAATTTTGGTGTGATGGTCGAAGATGGTGAATTAACTTATTATGGCATTATAAAGAACATTATTCAGTTACAATACGCTAATGGAATGCCGGTGGTAGTTTTTGATTGCACTTGGTTTAACACCAATCCTAAAGAGAGGGGAAGCACAAAGAGGGATTATGGACTTCTTTCTATAGACACATCCACAACTTGGTATGAAGATTGGCCTTATCGTCTAGCCACTACCACAAGACAAGTGTTTTGGATGATATAAAAGCTGGTGACAAGTGGATGGCTGTAAATGTTGTATCACATAGAGGGGTATATAGTGATAGCTCCCTTGCACGAAAAGATTGAAACTGAAATAGCAAATGCCGAAGAAGATGGTCCTTATCAAGAGAAAATGCCCACTTATATTACAAGTGATGTACAACCCGCATATCAATTTAACTCGAATGACGACTATATTGATAATCCAATTCCCAAAGTGAGGAGGCAATAATTGTACTTGGATGAAGAGGACGATACGAGTGAAGCAGAAAACGATGATGATGATAGTCTATGTGATGGAGATGATGAAATGTTCATGGAACGGGAAGATGATCAAGTGGAAGGAGGTGATGAAAGTGATGATTCAATGCCGCAGTCCAATTATGCAATGGATCAAGACACAACTTCTGATGATGAGAACTTGTGATGCAGGTTGTGTTTTATTGGGATGAAATTAACTTGTGATGATGAGAACTTGTGATGAAAACAATGTTGTCGAAGATGTGTTTTGTTTGATCTGTTCTGTATAGTTTATGTCAAAATTTGGGTAATAACATCGCTTAATACTATTTGGTTTTGGGGGCAAAAGGAATTTTCAGATTGGAGGGAAATGAAATTTCAGTTTCAAAATTTTTTCTGGTAGCTTTAAGCGACATTTTCATGACTAATAGGTCGCATAATAATAAGGCTTGGCCCAAATATTGAAGGCCAAACCAGAAACCCTAAGTTGATGCCTACATTCTCCCCTTCTCTCTTCCATTTCTCCTATGTGCCACCGAAACCCTACCTCGCCTCTTTCTTTCCACACAAATCTGATCTCCTTCACTCCGTCGCCCATCCATTTCGCCGAAACCCTACCTCTATTCTATTTCATCCTTCATGGCAAAATCTAAGAACACGAAACCTTCCAGACGTCCAGACGATGTCGAAGTTAACATGGGAGACCGAAGATGAAACTCCGATCTCCTTCACTCCGTCGCCCATTGACAGACCGCTCGTCGTTAACGCGATTTGTACAAATAAATTTATAAGTCCGCTACTCGCGACTTTACTACTGGGTAGCAAGTGGTAAGTAGGGGTCGAATCCAAGGGAGTCAGTGTGGATTAGTTGTTCTTTAATGAAGCTTATGCAGAAATTAAATACAATTGGGGTTGGGTTTGAGTGTGTTTTGAGAACTGAAAGTAAATTACGGCAGTTGATAATGGACTATAAGGAAATGATTCGGTTTTAGGGGCCTTGTATTATAATTGTTTATCATCGACCGCTAATGATCATACCAAGTGTTCAAAGATGAATTGAAGCTATTTCTAGCGCAAGACATGATCATGCTAAGTATTCAAAGATGAATCGAGGCCCTTTCGTAGCGCAAGACTTGCAACATCGTTTAAAACACTTGTTCTAAGCAAAACTAATTCCTCCTTTCGAAGTATCTTAGCTGTAAGTGCATCCACTTGATCTCCCAGTTACGTTATTGACCAAGTGGTGTTTTAGATAAGCCGAACTCCTCGATAAGTTTTGCTTGTTACAGCTTCCACTTACCGAGTATGTTCACGAATTCCCACTGAAGAGCTTTTTGCTTGTCAGGCACTCAACCTTGGAAACTTTGACTATATATGGCACATAGAACAAGTTTTTAATACAAAGGTGTACTAAGAGTAAGATCTAAAACATTTATAATACAAGTGCGCCCCTTCTACCGAACTACTAGTTTAGCTACTATTCATCGCGCTAAACATTATAACTAAGGAAATAAAGACAGTTGAATAAATACTAAGAATTACTTACAACCGTTGAAGCGCCAAGGGAGCTATCCTTTATTTCCAAAGCGAAGAACAATTTTATTGAAAATGAAGAGAGGAGGGTTAAGCCCTCTCTCTCTCTCTCTAAAGTGTATACAAGTATGGTGGGTGTGTTTTACAAATGAGGAGGAGCTCTCATATTTATAGCCAAGGAGGAGGAGGATGGGTGGTGGAGATGGGTGGCATGTGGTGGTCATCCAAGGGTGGAGATGGAGGAGTAAGGAGGAGCCACCACATGGCAAGCATCCATGGAGGAGGAGTGGAGAGCAAGTTTTGAGGTGTATGGCTTGGATGGAAACACATGGAGGAAGAGGAGTGGATGGTGGAGGAGCAGCCGGCGGCTTTGGGGAGGAGGGGAGGAGGAGCCGCCACTTGGAGGGAGGAGAGTGGAGGAGCCACCCTTCTAGAAGCTTGTGACTTCTTCACAAAAGCCATCGGTTTGACCGGATCTGACCGGAGCTTTGTCCGGAGCTTCTTGGATTTTGGAGAGTGTATTTTGAATGAAAATGTCATTCTAAGATGATCTCAAGAAGGAACCTAAGCCAAATTCTGCTTGGAACATGGTCGAAATCCCAAATCCGATGAAATTGCCCTTGTTTGGCCTTTACCGGGCTCGGTGCTTTTGCCTTGCGTTCTTGTCCATTTGCTAACGGTTCTAGAATATTTGAGTGATTCCAAGTCGGTTCCATGAAGGATGTTAAGGCTGATTTTGAGTGTAGCATGGTCGTGACCTGGAATGACTCGTTCTTCATTTTCCGCTTAAAAACTCCTCCTTAGCATGTATTCTCTCTAAGTGCCAAAATACCCTGTAGAAATAAATCGGGACTAACAAGTAGAAGTTAAATAGACAAACAGTCTAATTTGGTGGGTTTTACTGTGTTTTTGATCCGTATAATTATGGTCCATCAGATCACCCCATACTTTTAGTTGTTCGTCCCGAACAATGCTATTAAAGGGCGGCACTCTAAGTTTGGTTTTAAAATATGAAAATTAGACTGTGGGACTCGATTTATCCTAATTCATGCATTACTTACTTATTACCAAATTGAACTGCGTAAATAAATAGAAGTAACTTGATACGTGTACCTTCGTGCCGAGATGCAAATTATATTGGATGTTTCGGGAGATAGCTCTTTTTAGGCTCCTAGACTGAAATCTCGGGATCATCTCTTACTATATGGTTTCCTTGTAGCTTTCTCTAGCACGTGATTCGGTTCGGGTTTCACTGGTTTGAGTACTTTGATTTTCTTTTGGCGAGGGACTGCTTTTTGTAGTGAATCGGCCTTTGGCCTTTGATTTGACTCTTTGAGTACTTCACTTTTTGTTCGGTTAAAACCTTCACAATTTTGGGCCTTTGGCCTCTTGATTTGCTTCTTCGAGCTTTTTGCCTTTTTGTGACTTTGCAAGTCCATTTTCTCAGCCTTTTTTGGGAGGTCCAATCATCGCCCGCAAGCCTATGGAAATACCTCCCCGCTCTTCTCGTTTTTTCCGTTTTCACGCGGGTCAAGGTGAGGGTCGCTCATCTATTTTCTCGGCTACTTTGACTGTCGTTTTCGCGCGGGTCAGGATGAGGGTCGTTCATCTATTTTCTCGGCTACTTTGACCGGAGATAGGACGGTTTGATTCCCGTCCTCGCCTTTTGCATTGCATGGCGGAGATGACTTCAATTTTCACTGAAACCCGAAGTACAGCCTCCACTGACTTCGAAAACCATATAGTTTGATTCGATCCTTTGATTGCTTGCCAAGCCTCTCTAGGGCATTTCTATCAACTCCACATCCCTAGTTTATCTCAGCACAAAGGGACAAATGAGAAGTTACGTTCTAAGTTTTTAGACAGTTGAATTTTCACAAGGTAAATGCATGAATTTTGGTCTATCTTTTTCACATTCTTAAGTTCATATTTTCAAAAAGATATTATTTATTAACTAATATATACAGGTGGTTCTCACCCCACACTTTTGAACGAAGGCATTCTTTTTACGAAATGACTTAATTTAAAAGCCATGCAAGCAGTTGTTATACGAGAAGGAAATGATATTAAGGAAAAGGAAAGACAGAACTCGCTTTAAGGTGTCGAGTGAACGACATGGCTCGAGGCTGGATAATCGAGGGAGTTCGGCTGGGGCCTTGAACTCTTAGCGTAGCCCTGACTGGCTTAATGTTGCACCCAAGTCCGATTCCTGAATAGTCAAATCTTCTATGCACCAAGTGGGTGAGAGCGACTTATTGATAAAAACTAAAAGACAGAAAATAAAAAGACAGAAAATAAAGTGCAGAAAGTAAGATAGTGTCGGGTTACCTCCCGACCAGTGCCTTTGTTTAATGTCGTTGGCTCGACGATACCTCATTCCTGGATCATAAGTAGGGATTCCATGGGTGCTTGAGGTCGAATTTCTTCTCGGTTGTCCTTTTTCTTCGAGAGGGTGAGGCTTCTTTGACCATAGCTGCTGGTCCAATGAGTCGTGCTTGTTTATTACTCCTTCCGGGTTTCCATTCTTTCGGCCCATGCCTTTGCCGCTTCTTCATGTTTGAATAGTTGGCACTTTCGCGAGTTTGGAAGTTGGGTTTTGTGCCTTCAAACATCGGCGACCACAGGCATGTTCCCATGTTAAGCCTCTTCTTTGTGGCAGCGACGAATGGTCGTCCTAGAACGAGCGAGTTTTCAGGGCTGCTTTGTTGAGTTGTGGTGAGTGAGAGCCCCGATGATGGCGTGTCTTGCCCTTGATTTACCTCCAACTTGCCTTGCACCTCAGCGTTAATTACTTCATTTTCAGGGGCTGTGATCCGCATACAAACCGAAGGGAAAAGTTGGGGAACTTCCACCATAAGGGCCAGGTCTTTCTTGGATAGTTTGATAATGAGGACCAAGCCTACCTTAGGTGCTTCGATAGTGAGGATTGGGCATGTTTCGAGTGCTTCGAGCGCCAGGACCGGGCCTGCCGTGCTTTCCTCGGATGGATTGGTGATAAGGACCGGTTCAAGTAGCTCGGCTGGTTTGGTAATGAGGAATGGGTCTGATTTGGCTGGTTCCTCTTCGGTTATTTGCGAGTCCTCATCCTCAGTTGGTTCTGTGGGCTCCAATATTGGCTCCTTTAGAGCCGCCTCCACGTCCATTACTGCCCTTGTACTGATGTCTCCTCTCAGCTTTGTTGCGGGCAAGCTCGTAATGGGTGTGGTGTCGGGCTCGTTTTGCACTGAGTCCACTTTCATCGTTGGTGCCTTATCTTCAGTTTGGTGCATTGGCCCTCGTTTTGTGCTCTCGGCCAAATCATCAATGAGGCCCCAGGCTTCCTTTTCGCTAAATTCCATTATTGACCCTCCTGCGGCAGTATCTAACAAGCAAAGCTCCGGAAGTCTCATCCCAGTAAGAAATGTCCGAAGAAGATATGAATATGCGAATCCGTGGTGCGGGCAGCTCGCCACAATGGAATCAAAGTACGCCAAGTACTCGTCCAAAGTTTCGTCCCGGGATTGCTCAAGGTTGATGATCTTCTTACAGACTTCAAGTTCGAAGGGTGGTGGGGAAAACTCCTCATAGTACCAAGGCTTGCTTCCGTAGTACGACGACATGGTGAATTATGTATAACAGAAAAAAGAACAACTATCCATTTGCTAATTCCCCGGCAACGGCGCCAATTTGACAGACCGCTCGTCGTTAACGCGATTTGTACAAATAAATTTATAAGTCCGCTAATCGCGACTTTACTACTGGGTAGCAAGTGGTAAGTAGGGGTCGAACCCAAGGGAGTCAGTGTGGATTAGTTGTTCTTTAATGAAGCTTATGCAGAAATTAAATACAATTGGGGTTGGGTTTGAGTGTGTTTTGAGAACTGAAAGTAAATTACGGCAGTTGATAATGGACTATAAGGAAATGATTCGGTTTTAGGGGCCTTGTATTATAATTGTTTATCATCGACCGCTAATGATCATACCAAGTGTTCAAAGATGAATTGAAGCCATTTATAGCGCAAGACATGATCATGCTAAGTATTCAAAGATGAATCGAGGCCCTTTCGTAGCGCAAGACTTGCAACATCGTTTAAAACACTTGTTCTAAGCAAAACTAATTCCTCATTTCGAAGTATCTTAGCTGTAAGTGCATCCACTTGATCTCCCAGTTACGTTATTGACCAAGTGGTGTTTTAGATAAGCCGAACTCCTCGATAAGTTTTGCTTGTTACAGCTTCCACTTACCGAGTATGTTCACGAATTCCCACGGAAGAGCTTTTTGCTTGTCAGGCACTCAACCTTGGAAACTCTGACTATATATGGCACATAGAACAAGTTTTTAATACAAAGGTGTACTAAGAGTAAGATCTAAAACATTTATAATACAAGTGCGCCCCTTCTACCGAACTACTAGTTTAGCTACTATTCATCGCGCTAAACATTATAACTAAGGAAATAAAGACAGTTGAATAAATACTAAGAATTACTTACAACCGTTGAAGCGCCAAGGGAGCTATCCTTTATTTCCAAAGCGAAGAACAATTTTATTGAAAATGAAGAGAGGAGGGTTAAGCCCTCTCTCTCTAAAGTGTATACAAGTATGGATGGTGTGTTTTACAAATGAGGAGGAGCTCTCATATTTATAGCCAAGGAGGAGGAGGATGGGTGGTGGAGATGGGTGGCATGTGGTGGTCATCCAAGGGTGGAGATGGAGGAGTAAGGAGGAGCCACCACATGGCAAGCATCCATGGAGGAGGAGTGGAGAGCAAGTTTTGAGGTGTATGGCTTGGATGGAAACACATGGAGGAAGAGGAGTGGATGGTGGAGGAGCAGCCGGCGGCTTTGGGGAGGAGGGGAGGAGGAGCCGCCACTTGGAGGGAGGAGAGTGGAGGATCCACCCTTCTAGAAGCTTGTGACTTCTTCACAAAAGCCATCGGTTTGACCGGATCTGACCGGAGCTTTGGCCGGAGCTTCTTGGATTTTGGAGAGTGTATTTTGAATGAAAATGTCATTCTAAGATGATCTCAAGAAGGAACCTAAGCCAAATTCTGCTTGGAATATGGTCGAAATCCCAAATCCGATGAAATTGCCCTTGTTTGGCCTTTACCGGGCTCGGTGCTTTTGCCTTGCGTTCTTGTCCATTTGCCAACGGTTCTAGAATATTTGAGTGATTCCAAGTCGGTTCCATGAAGGATGTTAAGGCTGATTTTGAGTGTAGCATGATCGTGACCTGGAATGACTCGTTCTTCATTTTCCGCTTAAAAACTCCTCCTTAGCATGTATTCTCTCTAAGTGCCAAAATACCCTGTAGAAATAAATCGGGACTAACAAGTAGAAGTTAAATAGACAAACAGTCTAATTTGGTGGGTTTTACTGTGTTTTTGATCCGTATAATTATGGTCCATCACCCATCCACAAAGTTAATGAAGACTCCACCGCCGGAGCCAACCACAGGTGTTGTGTATGTTGAGTCGCCGAAGCTATCATCTCGACCGCCATCACCGGAAAGGTCCAATCCGTTGCCTGCGATGGGTCCTGAGGTCAGGCAAACGGAGCGGTCCAAAGCCATCCTCCATGCAATGGCGGATGAGCCAAGACGCGTGAAGAAATTGAATCCGATTCGTACTCCTCCGCCTCCGACTACAAAAGCCACTCCATCGTGGAAAAAAAAACCTTTCCGTCCTCCAGTTCATCACACTCCTCAACGCAAAGGAAAGAGCTGTCGTCAAAACCCACCACGCAATCCCAGCCCGAGTCAGAACCACCTGTTATTGATCCTGCGAGAAGAAAGAATCTCGTCGCCATAGCTGCTCAGAATCCACCAGAAGAGTCTCCTGCTATTCAAGTTAAAAGAAAGAACACCACCACTTCAATTCAGAACCCACCACCGGAGAAACAAAGAAAAACCACCACCACCACAAACATCATCCTCCTCATGCTATATCTGCTCAACCCCAAGCTATCATTAACAACCCGCCACCGCAGACCCAAAAACAGAATTCATTTGCACCCCGTAGGGCCCCTAGGTCTTTACAAAAGTCAGCCGGTCGACCTAATTCCCAATCCCACAACCCTCCTCCACCTCCTCCACCACAGCTATCATATCCCACCCTCCAGAACCTACATCAGTGCATGTTTCAGAACCTCCAGCTATAGATTTCGAACCAATGCTCTCGTTCGATAACAGTGAATTAGATGATGATGATGATGATGCTGAAGACAATTTTGCTAACATTCCGAGCGTTAGGTGTAAGAGCTCTGGTTTTGTGGAAATAGTTAATAATTTTTGTTATGTTGTTTGTTATTTGATAATTAGGTAGTTGGTTACATTGTTTGTTAGGTAGTTGTAACTATATCACTTAATTTTTCTATAATAGAGGATTCATTTGGAGGGAAGAGTAAGGTACGTGGGGTGGTGAATGGATCAAAGGTGGCCAGTTATAAGCAGACCAATAACAAAGACAATCCGATCAAGGTAGAGTTTTTACCTGACGGTACTGGGCCGGTTTCTCAGGAAGTGGGGGGCCTAATTGTGCATGAGATTGGCAGTGCAGTGAGGGATAAGGTTCCAATGCTAGACTCTTCATTCAAGAATCTTGAGGAACAGGATCGACGTGTTGTGTATGATTACCTAAGAGTGAGTACTTTGTCTTTTTTAACTTTGCATTTAATTCAATATTTGTCTACAAAATTTTAACCATATTCATTCTCTTCTTTGCAGCCAAACTTTGTTATTGATTCAAATGACGACCAGCTGTGGAATCACATCTTCAAGAAAGCTGCGGAGAGGTATCGTGACTAGAAATTTGATTGTAAAACCTTCTATATGGAATATGGCCCTGATGTAACGCCTAGGGAGTTTGTGGATATACCTGATAAGTGGGAATGGCTTAAGGGCCACTTTAGCGAACCCAAAAATCAGGTTAGGCATTCACTTGAATTACCAAATTACATATTCTTCTTGTTATTTCCTCCATTTATATCTTTTTTAAATGATGCAATAGTTTATAAGTACTCTTTAACTTGTATAATTTTTATTATAATAGGAGAAGGGTAAGAAGATGTCAGGCGTGTGCAATTAGGTTAATAGAATGAACCACCACGGTGGAAAATGTCCATTCTACATGAGGGCTGCAACACTCGTTGCACAGGGAGAACATGCGCACTATATAGCCACGTACTCCCAAGTGTACTTTGGTGATCCTGTCGGTGCTGCCCTTGCTGTGAGTTTCTTTCTATTCCTTCTCATGTACTTGCTATTTATATATGTTCATGTTTGGTTGCACATGTTTAGCAAATTTGGCAAATATGTTCATGTGTGGTTCATATAGCCACAAGTTCAGCTATTTATATATGTTCATGTGTGGTTCTTGTGAAACATGTTGGCAAATATTATCTGCCATGTTTATATCTTAGTGAAACATTTTCTGTTGTTATGTGACATGTTTAAGTTTAACAATTAATTGGGTCGTGTTCATGTATTATGTCATGTAATGTCCACTTTATCTGGGAACTCTTCATGTTCACCGTCACATTGTACTGTCCTGAACAGAAACTATGCGCTGTGTTTTTGGCATTTTATTTACACTTTTCAATGTGTACATGTAGGCAAAGATGCAAGAAAGGATTCATCAAGTGTTGCAAGGGAAGAATGGTGATGAATCAGAACACATTGTCCTCGATGATCATAAACCTCTCCCAGTCGCTACTCAAATTGATATCATAACCGAAGTGTTGGGGCAGCAGCGTGGAACTTATGTTTCCAGGACGGGTAAAGCCTTCAAGAGACCACCCCTCCCTAGAGGGGGTGCAAAGAACTCAGGACTGAAAGTTCAACTACAAAAGCAAAAAGATGAGTTTTAGGAAATGAAGGCTGCATTTGAGGCGAGGATACATATTCTGTAGGACTTGGTGGTTCGAGATGGATCAGCTAATCAAGAAAGCCAAAATGCTTCTGAAGGCGCGACAAGCTATGGACCTGCTCAGTAATTGATGTTTGGTATTATTATCATATGCGAAACTTTTGTGCTTTTTGGATGGGTACACACCTGGACAAGTGATTGTGTTGTACCCTTATGTATGTTTGCTCTGGTTGTGTTTCGTTGGACAAATTGTTGTTGTTGGTTTGCAGGATTCTATTTTGTGATTCGTTAGAATGAAAACAATTTCAGGTTTCGTATTCAGATTTAATCATGTTTATGTGACAATACATTGTTTGCAATATTAGTCATATATGTCAATTTAAACCATAATGTAAGATGTCATATATGCAGCGTATACACTATTATACGATAATTAAATGTTCAATATTGGCCGTGTAAGCTACTTTATACTACAACTACATTTCTAATTTTGGTCACGAATTCACTATTATACGATATATATATATGTTCAATATTGGTCGTGTAATCATATACATACGACAATCATATATTCGATATTAGTCGCTACACAACGTTTATGCGACATATACGTCGTCAATATTCGTCTCGAAAGACCTTTTATAAGCCACATATATGTTCAACATTAATCGAATAACCTTTTATACGACAAGTCTATATTCAATATAGGTCGGGAATTCCCTGTTATACGACACTCTATATTCAATATTGGTCGCGAAACAAACTTTATACGACACTATCACGTTTGGATTATAAAGCGTATGAAATATGACGCTCATATATAGTGAAACTCGACTCATAATTTAAGGGACTAAATATAAAAATTGTCGCATAAGAGGTTAACTTAACACGACATGTGCTTTTTTCATTTGTCGCGTATACTGTTCGCTACTCCGATTTCGAGACCATTTTTTGTGACATCTTGATCATCGCATATAGTATATGCGACCTTTTTAGCTGTTTATGCGACATGGAAAAATGTGTCTTAGGATGTAAATTGGCTTAGTGACTTATCAAGCATAAAATGTGCCTTCATCATCATCATCATCTAACAATTTACAAGTCAACAAAGTCAGTCTCAATAATCATATCACAGCATCGGAAATAATATAAAACATTAGTGACGAAAATATTTTTACCTGCGTCACTATTACTCAAATTAGAATTGGAGTTCTCTTTACTCTTCTTTCGTAGTTGCAACCAATCTTGAGTACAAACCAGTGCTTGTACAATCTGTCGCCAAGAATAACATAAAAGAAGTAACTAGTAATTGATTATAAGTTGTAGAATAACATATAAATGTGTTTACATCAGCTGAAGTGGAGGAACCATCATGAATCTGTACCTAGCTGGAGTGCGCAATTTGATAGTTGAAGTGGCAGATAACGCTAGATTCAGAGAGGAAGTAGGTTGTCAAGAGGAGTTCAACAGGAGCAAAAATATCTCGAAGGCCGAAGCTGCACCACCCCCACAATCTGATGAGCTGAAAGAGCTGAAAGAGATGATGAAGGTTCTAATAACTAATCAGGTAACTCGGGTAAGAGCATTTGAATTATGTTCTGCTACTGACCATAAGACAGATTTGTGCCCTAGTTTGCAGGAAGAGGAACATGGAGATGTCAATGTTGTGGGAGGTTATCAAAACTACAACAACTGTGAACAGCATCGATAGTTCGAGCAGGCGGCCAATGGATTCACCTAGAGAAATGACAACAACACAGTGAAAGAACCAGCCCAGCAGCCTCAACAGTAGCAGCAGTACTACCGCCCACCAAACCATCAGGGTGGCTATAAGAACCAGAGTCAGTACCAGCAGAGGGGCCAAGCAGGTCCCATCAATCAGAATTCTAGCAAAACTCTAGAAGATATGGTGAAGGAGCTGGTAGCTAGCACCCAGCAGTTAGCCACTACTATGCTACAAAACTAGGCCAAGAATGATGGAGCTTTGAAATTATATCCCCTGTTCAAGCTAGTGTTCAAGGTCCAATTGAGACAGACCTTGAACTCCTTTCACAACAGTTCAGCAAACAGACAAAAGCAGTAGAAGTCACAGACTGATAACCCAGTTCGGCTCCGCCTACTCTGAGGGGTTTCCCACACCCGAAAAAGGGACAGCAAATCTTTATTACAAGTATAGGGCTTCCACAGGGACTTACACTTACACCTTGTAATTGCCTAACCTCAATACTCCGTCTCTCAGATTTGCAACCGAGGTTCACCGCAATTCCCCTCGATCCCCTTTGTTCAGACCTTCTGTCCGAACGTTCTCGATCTTCTCCTCGAAGCTCGGATGCTTTCTCTCGAAAGCTTGATCACCTTTTGTTTTGTGCTGCAGTTGAATCACTTCAGGCAGTCTGAGTTGCACTTGAGCAGACTACACTTGCACCGATGTATTTTCAATTAGGAAAATACAAACGGCCGTCGCTTTCTTCCTTCCCAATCGACAGTGTATAATCGTGTATGTTTGATCTTGAAAGCGATGAGTATTAGGGTTGCCCTAGCATTGTATTTATATGCTTAGACGAAACCCTAATTCTCACAAGATAATCCCATCAAATATTTAGGAGATATTCCTAATTATTTGATGTATATCTTTCACAAATCGGTTGGAAGGATATTCGAAATCTTCTTGCCCAAGTAAGCTACGCCGCCTTCAATGTAGATATTCATTCGAATATCTAATGCTCGATTAAGTCGCTGGCCGACTTCAACTTGACGAAAACTTCGCTGTCCAATATCTTCCGGGGAGATATCCTTGCGTCTGCTCCACGCTGTTCATGAGTACTAGGATATGATCGAACTCCCCCTGAACTCCTGCTCGAACTCCCCCGGAACTCCTGCTCGAACTGTCTAAGCTACGTTTTGCCAAATACATGCCACTCAAGGGAACATCAAGCTTTAGCGGAGCTGGTAAAGCAGATGTCTCAGATAGCCAAACCTATTTTTGAGCAGAGGAGTGATCCGGGGAAGCTACCACCGTAGACTGTGCCTAACCCGGGAGGTAATATCAGCGCACTGGTCGTGGTGGATGAATGATGGACCATAATTTTACGAATCATAAACACAGTTAAACCCACCAAATTAGACTCTTTGTCTATTTAACTTTTTCTTGTTAGTTCCGATATTTATCTACAGGGTATTTTGGACACTAGAGAGAAAACACGCTAAGGAGAGGATTTTACGCTGAAAAGATATTACGAGTCAGTCCGAGGTCACGATCAGACACTGAATGCAGAAATCACAAGATCCTGACATTGAATTACTCAAAGCAAATCCAATAGAGGAGCAACCAAAGTCAGACCGGAGCGAAATTGGACTGTTGGTTTTGTGAAAATTGCACAAAACTACACAAACCTCCTCTTTCCTTCTAGAAGGGGCGGCTATGGGGAGGATAAGGATGAGGATGACTCATCTCCTCCATCCTCATCCATAAGTGGCGGCTAAATGAACTCCCCACAAGGTGGTGCCAAGTGTCTCCTCCTCCTCCACAACCTCATCTCCTCCTCCTCCTCCTCCCTTGTTACAAAAACACATGGAAGCCATCTCCTCCCTCCATTCTCCTCTCCTTTGGCTATAAAAGGAGGCTCCCTCCTCCTCATTTGTATCATCCACCACAATTCACAAATGTGTTAGAGAGATAGAGGGCTTAACCCTCTTCTCTTCACTTTCAATAAATATTGTTCTTCATTTTGGAGCTACTTTTGGCGCTTGGATCTTGCCTAGGAGCTCCTCTCCTCCGCTTATTGTAAGGTATAAAATTACTTTCAAGTATTATTTATTTTTACTTTAAAGTTATTTTATTATTCGATACCCTTGTTCAAGACAATAGTTTGCTTGTATTCCTTGACATGAATACAAGCAGCTAAAAGCTTGTACTCGGTCGCAGGGGTGTACTTGTATTATAAATGTTTTAGACTCTACTCTTAGAGTATCTCTGTATTCAAAACTTGTTCTATGTGCCATATATAGTCAGAATTTCCAAGGTTGAGTGGAAGCTGTAACAAGCAAAGCTCTTCCGTGGGAATTCGTGAACATACTCGGTAAGTGGAAGCTGTAACAAGCAAAACTTATCTGAGGAGTTCGACTTATCTAAAAAACCATTTTGGGAAATCGTAACAGAAGATCAAATGAATGCACATAAGGCTAAGATACTTCGAAAGGAGGAATTAGTCTAAATAGAACAAGTGTTTTAAATGGTGTTGCAAGTCTTGCGCTAGAAATAGCCTCGATTCATCTTTGAATACTTAGCATGATCATTTCAAGTGTTCTACGCGATGTTGCAAGTCTTGTGTTAGGAATAGCCTCGATTCATCTTCGAACACTTGGTATGATCATTAGCGGTCAATGATGAACAAATATGATACAAGGCCCTTAAAACCGAATCCTTTCCTTACAGTCTATTATTGTAATTTACTTTCAGTTCTCAAATCACACTCAAACTCAACCCCAATCGCATTTAATTTCTGCATAAGCTTCATTAAAGAACAACTAATCCACACTGACTCCCTTGGGTTCGACCCCTACTTACCACTTACTACCCAGTATTGAAGTCGCGAGTAGCGGAAAATATAAATTTATTTGTACAGAGAACATTGCACCTTAACGACAGTGCAGTGGGCTCCGTCAAAATTGACGCCGTTGCCGGGGAGTTGTGCATCGGAATAGTTGTTCTATTTTGTTTTTTGTTTTTTTGTTTTATCATGCAATTCACTAAGTCCTACTACTACGGAATGGAACCTTGGAACAATGAGGAGTTTTCCCCACCACCTTTCGAGCTTGAAGTCCGCGAGAAGATCAACAACATAAAACAATCCCGGGATGAAACTTTGGACGAGTACTTAGCGTACTTTGACTCCATGTTGATAAGCTGCCCGCACCATGGATTCACCAACCACGATCTTCTTCAAAGGTTTCTCAATGGGATGATGCCACAAGAGTGGAATTGGTTAAATGATGCAGTGGGAGGCTCAGTGAACAAATTAGGCATAGATGATCTTTGGAACTTAATAGATGATTTGGCCGTAAGGTCAAGACAAAGACAAGATCAGGCCATGCGAAGCGAAGAACTGGACAACATAATGCACCAAATCAGGGCCAAAACTGAGTTATGGGCAGCAGAAAACGAGCTGGCAGCTAGCACCCAGCAATTGGCCGCAGACATGCAGCAAATGAATGCCTCGATGCACCAATTCACGGCCAAGACATACCCGGACCTCAATGACGAGTTACCCATATCAGACCCATACCTCAGTGTGATTACCCCCGGAGACTATATGAATGACAAGGATAAGGACCCTTGGTTACCTGAAGAAGAGCTACATTCAGATTATCCCTGCGAGTTAGAAGAAGAACTGCCCAAATCAGGCCCAGTCCTTATCACCAATCCATCCGAGGAAATCACAGTCCTAACTGCCGAGCCAACAGAAGTCCCGAACATCACTACCGAAACGGCCGAAGAAATCAAGCCAGGCCCGGTCCTTACACTCGGAGCACCCAAGAAAGCCCCGGTCCCACTCACCACGACTCAACAAGGAAAACCGCCTGAAAACTCACTCATTCCAAGACAACCATCCATCACTGCCACAATGAAGAGGAATGGCAGAGGCGCATGCTTAATGTCGCCTACATTTAATGGCACAAAACCAAACTTCCAAACTCGCAAAAGTGCCAACTATTCAAACATGAAGAAGCGGCAAAGACATGGGCCGAAGGAATGGAAACCCGGAAGGAGTAACAAGCAAGCACGACCCATTGGACCAGCAGCTATGGTCAATAAAGCCTCACCCTCTCAAATCAAAAGAGCTACCGAGAAGAAGTTCGACCTCAAGCACCCATGGGATCCCTACTTATGATCCAGGAATGAGGTATCATCGAGCCAACGACGTTAAACAAAGGCACTGGTCGGGAGGTAACCCGACACTATCTTACTTTCTGTCTTTTTATTTTCTGTCTTTTAGTTTTATTCAATAAGTCGCTCTCACCCACTTGGTGCATAGAATGAATTGACTATTTAGGAATTGGTTTTTTGAGCACGATCGGATCAGCCAGGTAGCTTCCGTGAATTTACCGGGCCTGCGCTGAGAGTTCAAGGCCCCAGCCGAACTCCCTCGATTATCCAGCCTCATGCCATGTCATTCGACACAAAAAGGGAGTTCTGATCTTACCTTTCCTTAATATCATTTCCTTCTCGTAATTGTCTGCTTGCATGGCTTTTGAACTAAGTTGTGCTGAAAAGCACGCCTTCGTTCAAAAGTGTGGGGTGAGATCCTCATGTGTACATAAATAAATAACATGTTTTTCTTTTTTAGTGTTATCTTTTTGAAAATATGAACTTAAGAATGTGAAAAAGATAGATCTAAAATTCATGCATTTACCTTGTGAAAATTCAACTGTCTAAAAACTTAGAACGTAACTTCTTATTTGTCCCTTTGTGCTGAGATAAACTAGGGATGTGGAGTTGATAGAAATGCCCTAGAGAGGCTTGGCAAGCAATCGAAGGATCGAATCAAACTATATGGTTTTCGAAGTCAGTGGAGGCTGCACTTCGGGTTTCAGTGAAGATTGAAGTCATCTCCGCCATGCAGTGTTTATTCAAAAAGAAAAAAAGGTGAGGACGGGAATCAGACCATCCTCTCTCTAGTCAAAGTAGCCGAGAAAATAGATGAGCGACCCTCATCTTGACCCGCGCGAAACGACAAGGATGAGAGGAGCGGGGAGGTATTTCCATAGGCTTGCGGGCGATGATTGGACCTCCCAAAAAGACTTGAGAAAATGGACTAGCAAGCCACAAAAAGGCAAAAGCTCGAAGAAGCAAATCAAGAGGCCAAAGGCCCAAAATTGTGAAGGTTTTAACCGAACAAAAAGTGAAGTACTCAAAGAGTCAAATCAAAGGCCAAAGGCCGATTCACTACAAAAGCAGTCCCTCGCCAAAAGAAAATCAAAGTACTCAAACCATTGAAACCCGAACCGAATCACGTGCTAGAGAAAGCTACAAGGAAACCATATAGTGCGAGACGGTCCCGAGGTTGCAGTCCAGGAGCCTGAAAAGGGCTATCTCCCGAAACATCCAGAATAATTTGCATCTCAGCACGGAGGTACAAGTATCAAGTTTCTTCTATTTATTTACACAGTTCAATTTGGTAATAAGTAAGTAATGCATGAATTAGGATAAATCTAGTACCACAGTCTAATTTTCATATTTCAACAAACTTACTTGATTGTGTGCCGCCCTTTAATAGCATTGTTCGGGACGAACAACTAAAAGTGTGGGGTGATCTGATGGACCATAATTATACGAATCATAAACACAGTTAAACCCACCAAATTAGACTCTTTGTCTATTTAACTTTTTCTTGTTAGTTCCGATATTTATCTACAGGGTATTTTGGACACTAGAGAGAAAACACGCTAAGGAGAGGATTTTACGCTGAAAAGATATTACGAGTCAGTCCGAGGTCACGATCAGACGCTGAATGCAGAAATCACAAGATCCTGACATTGAATTACTCAAAGCAAATCCAACAGAGGAGCAACCAAAGTCAGACCGGAGCGAAATTGGACTGTTGGTTTTGTGAAAATTGCACAAAACTACACAAACCTTCTCTTTCCTTCTAGAAGGGCGGCTATGGGGAGGATAAGGATGAGGATGACTCATCTCCTCCATCCTCATCCATAAGTGGCGGCTAAATGAACTCCCCACAAGGTGGTGCCAAGTGTCTCCTCCTCCTCCACAACCTCATCTCCTCCTCCTCCCTTGGATCAAAAACACATGGAAGCCATCTCCTCCCTCCATTCTCCTCTCTTTTGGCTATAAAAGGAGGCTCCCTCCTCCTCATTTGTATCATCCACCACAATTCACAAATGTGTTAGAGAGATAGAGGGCTTAACCCTCTTCTCTTCACTTTCAATAAATATTGTTCTTCATTTTGGAGCTACTTTTGGCGCTTGGATCTTGCCTAGGAGCTCCTCTCCTCCGCTTATTGTAAGGTATAAAATTACTTTCAAGTATTATTTATTTTTACTTTAAAGTTATTTTATTATTCGGTACCCTTGTTCAAGACAATAGTTTGCTTGTATTCCTTGACATGAATACAAGCAGCTAAAAGCTTGTACTCGGTCGCAGGGGTGTACTTGTATTATAAATGTTTTAGACTCTACTCTTAGAGTATCTCTGTATTCAAAACTTGTTCTATGTGCCATATATAGTCAGAATTTCCAAGGTTGAGTGGAAGCTGTAACAAGCAAAGCTCTTCCGTGGGAATTCGTGAACATACTCGGTAAGTGGAAGCTGTAACAAGCAAAACTTATCTGAGGAGTTCGACTTATCTAAAAAACCATTTTGGGAAATCGTAACAGAAGATCAAATGGATGCACATAAGGCTAAGATACTTCGAAAGGAGGAATTAGTCTAAATAGAACAAGTGTTTTAAATGGTGTTGCAAGTCTTGCGCTAGAAATAGCCTCGATTCATCTTTGAATACTTAGCATGATCATTTCAAGTGTTCTACGCGATGTTGCAAGTCTTGTGTTAGGAATAGCCTCGATTCATCTTCGAATACTTGGTATGATCATTAGCGGTCAATGATAAACAAATATGATACAAGGCTCCTAAAACCGAATCCTTTCCTTACAGTCTATTATTGTAATTTACTTTCAGTTCTCAAATCACACTCAAACTCAACCCCAATCGCATTTAATTTCTGCATAAGCTTCATTAAAGAACAACTAATCCACACTGACTCCCTTGGGTTCGACCCCTACTTACCACTTACTACCCAGTAGTGAAGTCGCGAGTAGCGGAAAATATAAATTTATTTGTACAGAGAACATTGCACCTTAACGACAGTGCAGTGGGCTCCGTCAATGAATCTGAGGTAAACAACGAAGAAAACGAGTCAGAGTCCGTAAGTATCGCGCCCAAGGACAACATTAGTCCTAGCCGCGCCGACATAACCTCTTCACTAGACGCGGCACTAAAGATGTATGCGGACGCGCTAAACGCGTTGCTCGCACTCGATAAATAGATTAAATCCGCACCCAAAGAACATATTATGGCTGAGCGCGACGACTTAAAGTCTTCATCAGGCGCGACAATCTCAATGGGCAAAATTTATTTTCGAATTTTGAGACCCCGCTTTTGTTTTCATTACAGGTAGGAGCTCCTAAAGAGCATGTGATCGATAAGGATGAGCTAAAAGATGAGTTGGAGGGAAAGCATGAGCCAGAAAAGTCAACGATGGAGCACCCACTAGAAAGTGTAAGGACCCAGGTGCTTTCACCGTCTCCCGTGGTCTTGATGAGACCCTCATTCATCATTGTTTAATTGACGTGGGTGCTGCTATTAATGCTATACCATATTCTGTGTACTTTTCTATGAAACTGGGCACATTTAAACCTCCTAAACTTTTGGTAGAGTTAGGGGATAAGTCACGTATTCGTCCAGTTGGTTTACTTGAGGATCTAACACTCCATGTTAGAGATCTTGTTGTTCCTGTAGACTTTTATGTTTGCAGATGGGAGATGATAGAAACGACGGTCCTCCGACACTTATCTTGGGACGTCCATTCGTCTTTGCTACTAAAACCAAGATTGACATGGAAACAGGCTTGTTGTCACTTGCGTTTGCTGGTAAGACATCGAATTTCAATATTTATGAGGATGCTAACCGTCCGTGCATGAAGAAGCCACCGGATATCATGTACACACCATATCTTGGTGCCCAACCTCCTGACCGACTGAATGAGACTAGTCGTGCGACATTAGAAGTGACTGTGAGCGAAGGGTCCTCGCATATTCAAGAGGATGTGAAGGCTAACTCGCCTGACCGGTGGGGAAGGGACACGAGAGCCCCTTTCTAAGAGGGCTATGAGCAGAAGGAAAGAGTTGCTGAGGAGAAGTTTGACCTCACACGTCCATGGGATCTCAACTTGTGATCCCTATAATGAGGTAACATCGAGCCAACGATGTAAAACAAAGGCGCTCGTAAGGAGGCAGCCCAGTAATTTTTTCAGTTTTTTCTTTATTTTGTGTGTTTTATGTTTGTTTGAGTCTTGTTTAGTCTTTTGTCGTCTAACCGAGTCTATCTTGACTTAGTTTTTGTTGGAAAGTCGAATTTTCGATGCAGGAAATAGGTGCAGCCCCGAACGTCTTGCGCCCAGAGGCCATTTAATTGGTCGTGTCCGAAGGCCATTTTAAGTGTTGCCACTGTGAATAACAGATTCGACGGGCGCGTCATATTGTTGACTCAGTTTCCCAATTCCCAAACACCCCTCTTCTCTCCTCCACACCAAAACACACAAACCCACACAAGCCTAAACTCTAGCTCCGCCACTCTCACCCACCTCGAGCATCCACCGTGCCCAGCCACACTCATCCGTCATCACCAGCTAGTATCATCACTCTTCCACCGTGCCGCCACCATCTACCGTCAACCACCATCCTGAAACACCACCCATAACCATCCAAGTCGAGGTAATCAAATCTCTTCCGAAATTTCAAGAATTTGGTTGTTCTCGTTGAGGAAACTGTGCGTATAAGGGTCGAATTCATCATTGAAGTATATTATTGTTCTGGATTTGTGATTGGAGCGGAGTTGGAGGAGATCAATCATAGGAATCCATTTGCATCTCAGATCTAGGTTTTTAGCTACCGCACGCCCAACTCACATATTAAAGCCGCGCCCAGTGCACATTTTAAGTGCACAATCTCTTCTTTGGGTGCAACGCCTAAAGTCTTCTCTAGGCGCGACACCCTTGGTTGACCAGAGTTGACATGCAGATTTCGGGCTATTCTCTTCAATTTCTTCGAGCAGTATTCTCCAGTATCATCATGCCTCCTAGGAAAAAGAAAAGGAAATCATGCAAGGAGATGACATATGAGGAGTTATATCCGATGATGAGGAGCAAGAAATATGGTCCGAGTAAGTTCATCGATGAGGGTTTCTTAAGGGCGAGATATTGACTGCTAGTGGATGGCCTCGACTCCTTACACTGCGCAGTGAGACGAACGTTGAGAATGTCATCGAGTTTTTGGCATCGCTCAACTATCTTGGCAGAGAGGACCCCCTGGGGATGACCTATCTCCACAGAGGAGTTCTTCGCACTACCAGACCACCCCAGTTGAGAGAGCTTTCCGAGTGGCCTGTGGATCACTAGCACACCTACTGTGTGCGCTCCTTTTGCCAGATAGACTCCTGGAGGCCCATCACAGAAGGCACAGGTGGAACATGGGGCCCCAGCATTAGCAAGGCCCGCTGCATTGTCGATCCAGAATTATTCTACCTTTAAAATGTTTTGGGGTGGGCAGTTTTCGCTATGGACAACGGGGTTGACAAGGCCTCATGGTTGGACCTACTTGTCCTAGACTGCTTCGACCGAGGGGCCACCATTGACTATGCCCACCTTTGTCTCTGCGAGTTTTGGGAACAGCGTCCTTGGCAAGGGAAGGTATATACCGCGGTCTTCTCACTTATATGTTGCGTCGTCTGCACGGCGAGCCTGTGCTACAGGACAACGAGATCATACAGCCAGATCTTCTGGGTAGAGGATACTTCTCTCATGGTGGTCTTATCACCGCTCGACCCACCAGGAGGGACCAGTTCGCGTGGACTCACCACATCGATCCACGCTACCACCCAGAGCAGCCCACTGACAGGCGCCGACTCGCACAGGACTCCCCCAGAGTCCTATACCACAGCAACTCGTTGCTCTAGAGCGAGAACCTCCCGACCTACACCTCAGCCACAGCATCCACTAGCGCCTCGTCTTCCACAGGAGCAGGTAGACCTTATTTTTAACATGTACAGAATGATGCATCAGGTTGCGCCGGGAGTGCAACTAGTTCCAGCTCCACCAGGATCGCCAGGACAACCTATTCCGCTAGAGTATCTCCCTCCATCACCAGCACCGCCCGCGAACGACGAGTAGGGGAATTTTGTTTTTTTGAATAAAGATGATTTATTCAAACGGTTAAAAGTGGCAAATTGCCACCAAACAAGGAGGACACACAACTAGCTCAGACTAGACAAACAACCAACCAGGGCCATGGAAAAAGAAACCCAAAACAAACCACTAGACTACGCCTCAAAAACCAAAAGCCCTGCTAAGAAAACACCTGCACCTAAACAAAAAACATCAAAAGCTTTACAAACTATAACCTATGGATTCTATCCATTTTCTATCAACTAAGTTAATTTTTGTAATGTCAAAAGCGCCTATTTTCATCTTGAGATACCATATAATTCTCTTCATAGCACTAGGTATGGATGGAACCTCCCCTCTAAAGATATTAGAATTCCTGGCTCTCCAAATTTCGTAAGCCGACATAGATATAGCAGCTATCAGCATTCTTGTTCTCAATGCATTAGAATTCAGACTTTTGAACCAAGGAATGTGAAGGACGAGGATGAGAAAGAGCGAGGAGGTATTTCCATATGCTTGCAGGCGATGATTGGACCTCTCTCAAAAGAAAAATAAGAAAAGGACAAGCTATTCACAATCAAGGAGCAAAGCTCAAGAAAAAATCAGCCAAATTGTGAAGTTTTATTCGAAGAAAAGTGAAGTACATCATTCATACACAAGAGCCAAAAGCCAAAGCAAGTTTACTACATCAAAAGCTGTCCAACAAAAAAAAGAAAGAAAAGCTCAAAAACCTTGAAGCTCGAATGAATCAAGTGCCAGAAAAATAAGTGAAGTATAACTGACAGGAGTATTTTTAACCCTTTATAGTTGTGAAGTTATATGTTTTAGGGGTCAAATTATAGTTAAAAACAATTTATAAACCTTGGTAAGCCAAAGGTCGATCCAAGGAACAACGTGCGCGATTACTAGTTAACAGGTGACCTATTCAGCTATTCCAAACAATGAGAAGTTTTGTTGTAATGAAAATTGCAGAAATTAAATGCAGAGAAAAATATAAAGGTTTTGACTTGATCAGAGAAAGAATCCCAGGATCAAACTTCTCCCGTGCCAACCCACAAATCATGCAACAATGTCACGTAAATTATTCATGCTATAGAATATAGAAATAAACCAAATTAACACTAGACAAGCCGCCCATCCACGGATCATTGTCTAGATTAATCTCAATCGTTGAACGCCGCCCATCCACGGATTATCAACAATCTCGATTATTTAAGCATAGGGTGTTTCAGACAATAAAGTCAACTTTCCTATTAATTCATGTACTACCAGCGTAGCTACCATGACCTGATATCAATTTCATATGATCTTGTTAATACCTATGACCCATTCATCTTTTGGTAATTACCTAAATACGTTCTAGCGTGCAAACATCACATTCAATGTAAAACTTGCAAGAACGATAAAATTAAGCACAATGAAATTAATATTCGAATTGCATAAATAACAACGTTTAATTGATCGCACGAAGAGTTTGGGTACATGCACGGGTTCCGTAGGATCCCAGAATAAGGAAGACTACTCACTACTCATGGTAAGTTAACCAAAAATAGTATAGATGTAGAAATCAAGGACGAGGAAACCGTGTAGACGATGTAGCTCGCTGAGTCATTAATCTCTCTCAATAATCTGTTGTCTTCTCTTCTCAAAATTAGGTCAAAATCGATACCCAAAGTCAGCGTACTCAAAAACTGGTCTTAAATTGCTATTTATAGCCCAAAATTGACGACGGGCCCGTGACAGAGGGTATGTCACGGTCTGTCACGGGTTTCTCAATTTTTCACATGCACGCTCTTGTCCCGTAACACTGCTTATATCTCGTGACACCCAGAAGTGTCACGGGACCTCACTTACGTTTTGTCCTGTTTTTGCCCAAATCTTCATCAAATGCTTTGCTTTGCTTCGGATCAATCCAAAAGTATTAGGTATGTGACATATGACCTGAAACACTAGAAAAGAGGTTAAATGATAACAAAATCTCCAAAAACAAACATAATCCATCATCGAATGAAGTGAATAATAGGTCAAGAATTTGACCGATCAAACCACTCCACACTTAGGATAGGGATGTGCAACCAGGTCGGACCGGACCGGATTTTGTCGGTCCGGGTCGAACCGTTGGATCGGATATTTTCAAAAGTTTAAACCATGGACCGGACCGGACCGGGGTATATATGGACCGGGACCAGATTTTGTGTAAAAAGTGGATCGGATTGGACCGAATACCCATAATTTTATGGTCCGGGTCGGACCGATGGACCGGAATAAATTAAAAGTAAGGACCGTGGACCGGACCGGACCGGAATTTTACGGTCCGGTCTTGGACCAACCCGTAAAATTCCAATCGGTCCGGTTTTCCGGTCCGGTCCAAAAGTGTGCATTCCTAACTTAGGATTTGTTCGTCCCGAACAAACATTAGGCACAAGTCAATAAATCGTAGAATAGTTACCCATTCAAAGATCATGTGATCAATTCTAACTAAACTAACATGCAAACCTAACTCACTATCGTAGAGGACACGAATGCATTTAGCATATGCATCAAGCCTTTAAACCCCTAGGCTGCCCTAGTAGGACGAGTATAGTCTCGTGAAGGTTTTCGGGAAAGAGACTACCTACAAATCCCTTTGTACAACTAACTAACGTGTATGCATGAGATGATGCTCAACGAGTCATAGTAAAGTCATGTCATACCTCGGATTCATCGTGTTACCTCGACTTCAAGTCAAACAACTTCATCAAAGTTGTCATACAATCATAGATTAAACGAGTCATCCATTCAAATGGTCAGTACACACGGCTATCAAGCGACTAATCATATCTTCTAAATAGTTCTATAGCATAAGAACATGAATAGTTATGCAAAACATGCTCGCCATTCACCTATGCTATCTAGGGATAGTCCACGGGCTCTTGGCGCAATGCTCATTCTCAAGTGCCAAGGACTAGGCAATGACCCGTAAGAGAAGAGGAGCATGGCTTGAGAATTTTCTGAAACATAGTACGAAAATTTCATTAAAATTTCAGTGCAAGCACGAGGATCGTCCCTTAGTTTCTAGGACATGAATTCTCAAAATAAGTCATGACAGCACGCAATGAAAAGGTAAAAATACACTACATCAAGCAAAAGAGGGCAAAACTTTCATTTTTTTTTCATACACAATGGGTGACGTTTCTCACTTTGTCCTTGGTATTTGTTTTTCTTTTCTTCAAAAACAACTATGCTTGGGGTCAATTTTTCACCATCTTTTAAAATTTTAGAACTTTGTTCTTGATTGGGGGCCTATTTTTCGCCCATCTTTTGACTATTTTTTTTCTAACTCCACACTTAAAACTTGACATAGTGTATGAATAAAGGCGGGTGCATGCAAATCACAAAAAGTATAGAGAAACACATACTAGTACTAAGGTCACCTAGAAAAATAGATGCAATTTAATTTTTGACGTTTTGTACCGGTGCCTACTTATATCAAGTCTCAAACATGCTTCAAGAAATACGAAAGGCAAAGGATAGCAATGATAATGACATGGGAGAATACACACTCGAATAAAACTATTTCAAGTCCTAGACTTCGAATCCAAAAGAACGACAATCAATCAAGGAGTATCGTAGAAAAACAAGGATTTCAGTCGCAATACATAGACAGTTGAGCATATGCAAGTGTGAATGCGTGATATGCGATGTGTGTGACTATACGTAGCCCACTCCACACTTAAAAATTCGCTTAGTCCCTAAGCAAAGAAATAAAAGATAAGAAAAGGCGCATAGGAAATCCATAGAGATTAAGCGATGCCCGGGGAGTGAGACGTGACTCATGAGCTGGCATAAATAGACAAAAACATATAGCTGCACAAGTGATACGTTAGCATCGAAAATCGTGAAGGGGCTAGTGGTGCACTCCACACTTAGAACTCTTAAATGTCCACACACAATGCGAATGAAAAATGCAACTAACTAATACTTACAGCGCGGGTTACTCCCCGAAGAGGCCTAGTTTAACGTCTTAGCTAGACTCAGCAAAGCGCCCCATATAAATCACTCGAGAGAAGTCCTTGCTAGCATCCCTTCTCACGGTTAGGGGTGTAAACGAGCCGAGCCGAGCCGAGTATTGAGCTGCTCGAGCTCGGCTCGATAAGAAATTAATTGTGCTCGAACTCGAGCTCGAGCTCGACGAGCTTGAAAGGAATGTGTTCGAGCTCGGCTCGATAACTCTTTTACATACTCGAGCTCGGCTCGTCATCTTATCGAGCTTGAGCCTTAATCGAGCTATAAACGAGCTGCTCGTTTATAGCTCGAGTTATAAACAAGATGCTCGATTGTGAGCTCGTTTAAAGCTCGAAGATTAGAAAAAAACTGAACCTGTTTGAAATGTTTGTTTTGTGATGCAAGCAATATTTATATATCATGTTTTATTAAAATTCATATCAATAGTGTACATATGCACCTTTTTAAATTATATTGACATTATTGAATATTGACTAATAATTTTATAATAGTCAAGTAATAATCGAGCTTTAAACGAATTTTAATCGAGCTCTAAACGAGTTTTAATCGAGCTCTAAACGAGTTTTAATCGAGCATATAAACGAGCGGCTCACGAACATAAACGAGCCGAGCAGTAGGTTGCTCATACTCGGCTCGTTTAATAAACGAGCCTGAAAGTTGTGCTCGTGCTCGGCTCGTTTAAGATCGAGCCGAGCTTTGACCGAGCTTTGACCGAGTTTGTTCGCGAGCAGCTCACGAGTGTATCAGCTCGTTTACACCCCTACTCACGGTGCCTTCAAAAGAGAGAGGTGTCAATCCACCTTCAAATCCCATTGAAATTTACGACCATCAAGAGTGATATGGACGTTTAGTAGAGCATACATTCCCTTCAAGAATTCGAATCCCATGAGAATCAAGGGAGAGTAGTGGCTCCCAAATGACAGTTTTAAGATGTAAGGCAAGAATTGTCGAAACTTGTATGGAGGAGGTGCAGCAAGGTATACATCTTCAAAGCCAACTCTAACAAGAACACTTCCTTTATACTCTTTAAATAAGATCTCAGGTGCATATACTTTAGAATTTCCCTTCACTATCGTATGTAAGCCTATACGAGGGTCCTCTTTAAACGAGCTCATGTACACATCAACGAAGTCTTTGTACTTTTGGTCATTTAATGGCATAGAGTGCTCCATCTCTAAGTCTAGTTTAAAACACATCCTCGTATCAAGATCACCTTCCACATCCACCAATAATAAAGTTGAAGATTTAGAAGCTTCATAAACTTGAATTTCTCGATGGTTGTCCATTTCCATCTCGACTTCCTCATTTATAATTTCCTCGGTGACTGCACTGGCTTGTTGCTCCAACTCATCCATCAATATTTTCTGCCTGATTGCGAGTTGTTCTACCACTTTTCGAAGCTCTTTTATCTCTGAAGCCATCTCTTGAGATGTCTTTTGTTGTTCTGATATGAAGCTAGCTAGCATGGCTTCCATACTTGATGTTGTTCCAGAGTTCAGATGTTTTTGCAACCGCGTCTGGTTCTGGTAGCTCTCGTAACAATGATCATCTTGAAAATAGGGTTGATCATAAAACTAATGTTGATTGCCTTCCAAATTCGTATCATAAGAATATGTCTCATAATATGGATCTTCCCTTGAGTAGGCATCTTGATAACCAAAAGAGAACATCCTCGCAACATTCAAAAGAAAAGGGATCAGTGAAGTGAAGAAGTAAACAGAGTATGCACAAGGAAGTATAAAAATATGGAATAGTCCTAAACTATACACACAAGACCTAATAACGCACTAAACACTGTTCCCCGGCAACGACGCCATTTTGACAGGTGTATTTTAACCCTTTATAGTTGCTAAGTTATATGTTTAAGGGGTCAAATTGTAGTAAAAAACAATTTATAAACCTTGGTAAGCCAAGGGTCGATCTAAGGAACAACGTGCGCGATTACTAGCTAACAGGTGACCTATTCAGCTATTCCAAACAATGAGAAGTTTTGTTGTAATGAAAATTGGAGAAATTAAATGTACGGAAAAATATAAAGGTTTTGACTTGATCAGAGAAAGAATCCAAGGATCAAACTTCACCCGTGCCAACCCACAAATCATGCAACAATGTCACGTAAATTATTCATGCTATCGAATATGGAAATAAACCAAATTAACACTAGACAAGCCGCCCATCCACGGATCATTGTCTAGATTAATCTCAGTCGTTGAACGCCGCCCATCCACGAATTATCAACGATCTCGATTATTTAAGCTAAGAGTTTTTCAGACAATAAAGTCTGAAATTCTGTTGTCTGTTCAAGACCAGATCCAGGTTGTGTTCTACCAGAGACTTGAACACCTTAGCAGACAGTAACCAAAGCAGAACAATGTATGCACACACGATGTAATTCCCAGTTCAGCAACCAGGCTACTCTGGGGTTCCTGATCAGTCAAGTTTTCGACTGATTTATGGACATTCTTCACTATAGTTTTGGATCGTTTCCAACATTATTTTGATGTCATTTGACCTCTATCTCTATATTTCAGGTAGAAAACAAGTCTCCCCCAAGGTCGAAGCCAAAATACGAAAACTCGGGGAAAAACCAAAGATTTCGGGGCAAAACAGGACAGATTGACCTTTGCGGCTTGTTTTGGACACCCACGACGCATACGATGTCAGAATCGGTTGATTCAAAGCTTGTTGGAAAGATAACTCAAAGAGCTAAAACTCTCCAGTTGAGGCGAAGACGAAATTCAGACGGGAAGCCCACCAAAAAGGCCCCAGTCGGTCGACTGAGAAGTCCAGTCGACCGACTCGAATAAAACTCAGAAAGTTGACCGAGCAGATTGACCTTTGTGACTTGTTTTGGACGCCCAGGGCACATACGGTGTCCAAATTGGTTGATTCAAAGCTTGTTGGAAAGTTAACTCAAAGGGCTACAACTCGCCAGTTGACGCAAATACCAAACTCGGACGGAAAGACCACCAAAATAGCCTCAGTTGGTTGACTCGAATAAAACTCAGAAGGCACTGAAATATCACTCCATCCAGTCGACCAACTGGATCAAAACCCCAGAAATCTCAGTTTCGGAGCTATAAATAGAAAGAGGGGTTTTTGACCTAAGTGTGGAGGTTTTTGGGGAGAAGAAGATTGGAAAAGAGGCTTAACCAAGGTCATCAATCATCAAAAGATCCAACTAAGGAGAAGAAGAGAAGATCAAAAGGGAATTCAACAATTAACCATCCTCATTCTTCTACATCTTTTCCATTCTATTTGTTGTGTGATATAAACCCTACTCACACCATGTTGTCTTACATGATGTGTGAGTAGTGATCTTGTGTTTTGAGGGTCTTATGACTCTCCTTGGTACTCTTTGATCACATATATAGATTGATATTCATATGGATGATTGTTGATTTCATTTTCTCTTGTGTTATGAATGTTATGCACTCTAGGTGTTTGTTAAAATGCCTAAGTGACAACTTAGACTAAAACTTGAACCTATGCATTGGAAAAGCTAGTGGATAGTTTTAGGATAGAGAAAATGATCATATCTTAAGCATGAAAGTGAACCTTATGATATGATGCTTGATTAAGGATTGAATGTTTAATTCATTGGAGTTGGTCAATTAGAAAATCATCAATTAATCCCATTAAATGGTGTCAAATTCATATCCACTATGCTCTTCATACATGTCATGCTACTAAGTATTTGAGGAAATGCCTAAGTAACATGTTGAACCTGAAAACTAGACCTAAGAATCAAGAGACCTTAGGCATAGTTTGGATGTAGTGAATATGATCATTTCTACGGGATTGAAGTGAACTAGGTTCAATACTATTCGACTACCATGAAATGTTTGAATATTGTGTATGTGATCATTGGGAAATGCCAAGGAGGGGAGTAACCCCTCGAAACACCTCTTACCTATCTTTCATCCCTAATTACTCGCCACATAGGATTTAGAATATACACTCTTTTATACATTTTTGGTTTAGAATAGCCGAACGGAAACACAATCTTGAATAGTGCATGTGCTTGGCTTGCTCCTCTTAGTTCGACCCGGTACTTTACCGGTTAATATAAATGTTTTGACTACATTCGATCCTCTCTTCATTGATACTATTTAGAGGTGAAAAAGAATAGTTCGTCTAATGGCGCCGTTGCTGGGGAGCAACTAGTTAGCACATCCCTAGACTAGATTGTGTGGAAGTTCCGACTATTCTTGTGAATATTTTTCTTTTTTTCCTTGTACTTGTATATTCTCTTTTTCTACTCATATCCCTCACTAACTTTGTTTATCTTGTCTTGCGAGGATGGATAACTACAACCAACAAGTCTTTTCTAATGGAGAATACTACCGAGAGGAGGAGCAACCATATTCCTATTTCCAAGAACTTGGCTATCAAACTAGTTATTATAATTCAAATTGGAATGATGGCCAACGCTTTGAAGTTGAACACTCCTACCCTAAATACCCTCAACCCTCAAGTGAGCCCTCCAATTTAGAATCCATGATTGCTAGGCTTCTAGCAAGCAAAGAGAAGATCCTTGCCGACCAAGAGAAGGAGGATAGAGATACTTTGGAGATCAAACAAATCCTTTTAGCTCAACAACAAGACCTTCAAGAGATCGAAGCTCAATTGGATGAATTGATAGAGAGGAGAGCTCACTACAAAATATTTGACACTATATTTGGGCAAAGAACAATTGAAAATGAGAACTTGGATGGGGAAGAGGAGGTATCCGAAGAGGAAGTCCTTGAATCTAATGCCTCAAGGGAAGAATCGGAGGATGAATTTTGGAGAGCCGCCACCGAAGCTTATTACAAGACATGGGATGGTGAATCTTTTAACAAGGACGAGATGGAATGCGAAAGTGAAACACCCTTCACTACTTTCACATCTCATGATCATTTGGATGAGAACACACAAGAGCTCGACATCCCATTAACGCTCTCCGATGAGGAATTCTTCAATGATGATGCCTCTTACATAGAGGAAATACCTTTTGTTGATGAAGAAGAATTCCTCCCTCCCGCTACAAACGAGCTTGAATGTGAGCCCAAACTTCTTGATGAGGATAAGATAGAGGAAGAGCGTATAGAGACAAAAGGATTTGAGGGATATCAAGACTTTGTTGAGGTTTTCATGGAAGAAACTAGAGGACAAACTCGCATTCAAGAAGACAAAAGTTTAGAAAGGGAGATTGAGGGATGGGCACCCAAGGAAACAATTGAAAACCTCAAGGAAGGGATGCCCATCATTCTCGAGACAAGTTATGAAGACCCTTTCTTCACCACGACGTCTCGAGATAAGTTTTGGAGCTTCTAGCCATATTTTCAAAGATTATTCGGAAAAAGCTTCCATGACCCCTTAGTTCTTAAGGGATATTCATTATTGAAGGGGTCAACTTCCCAAAGGAAAGTCCATTGTAGGCTTGATGGGAAGAAATTCAAATGGGATTTGAAGGTGGATTGACACGACCAAATCCAAGGCCCCGTGAGAAGAGATCCTAGCAAAGGACTTCTCAACGAGTGATTCTATGGGACGCTTTGCTACGTCTTTGCCAAGATGATAAAAACTAGGCCCTCGCGGGAGGTAACCCGGTTTGTAAGTGTTTCATTCTTGTTCTTCTATATGTTTAAGTGTTTGGCATGATTTTGAGTAGCTAAGGCTCTAAAGTGTGGAGTGTGATATGTGTTATTAGTGAGTAAAATTTTAAGTGTGGAGTGAGTTCTACTCACTCCAATTCCACTTCACATCACCACACCCCTCCAACTTTCCCTTGATCTTTATATGCTTAATGATGTTGTCCTTAGTGCTCATGTGATGTAGTGGTGTTTACTAGAGTGGAACTAAATTGTTATACCATGCTATGCCTCTAGTTTGACATTTTCTTGGCATTTAAGATACCTTGTGCACATTATGGAGGATGTAGATTACTTTCCTTGCTTGTATTCTATGAAACTTGTGCCATGATGTTATCATGTGACTTGTGATGCTCTCTTGCTCATACTTGCGTTTTGCATGACCTTGTATGTCACTTGTTGCTTTTAACCTCTCATGTATTCTTGTCGTCAAGGGAGTTATTTGCATCATGTTCGATCACGTTTAGCACAATGGCGTCTTTTCTATCGGTGGGGCACATCTACAAACAAGGGGAGTTCCTTGGCGCCTTTATCTCATTATTCTTTATTGATTGCGCTTAGGGACTAAGCTATGTTTCAAGTGTGGGTGGGGTAGTCGCATAGTTCACTAATTTCATGCCATGCGTACCATGTTTGAATAAGTACTTGCATTCATGTATTATATCCCTAACATGAGAGTGTTTTTAACCACAAAGGCTTGTGACTATCAATTCTAAATCTCTATAAATCACATCTAGCCTACTTTTCATTTTTATTGGATCTTGAACTTAGAACCGGCCTAGTCCTATGAATGTGCATTCTTATGAATCAATATCATTGCTATCCCTTGTCTATCTAATTTTCTAAGTATTTTCGTTGAAATATCTTGGATTAAGTTTTAGCAAGCACTTTTTAAAAAAAATTCACGAAAAACTTAGACCTCTTGTATGCTCCTTGGTGACTTGAGTTCTTCTAACTTAGTGCCATGCTTATGATTGTTTCCCGCGCATTCCATACATTCCTTGAACATATTGTCAAGTTTTAAGTGTGGAGTCAAAAATAAAAGAGGGCAAAAAATAGGCCCCAACAAAAAAAATGCTTCATTTTCATGGTCAAAAGAGGGCAAAGCCCTGACTAAAAACTTTCTCAAGTGCACGAGAAGTTTTGCTCCAAAATATACAAATGTCGGGGGTTAGGAAGAAAAGTTCCCCCTCGAAAGCATTTGTAGGCCAAAGGCCATTTGAAAAGGAAAATAAGAAACACTTAAAACTTGACTTTATGTTCTTCCATCATTCTACTTTTGCATAGGTGCATCATTTGTATTGTGTGCTAGTTGGATTAACTCTTGGACGACCCTTGTGCTTGCACGAGAGCTATCATTTGGTCGATGCTTGTTTATTAAGAACTCTAGTGTCAAACTCCTCTTCCCTTAGGGATTATGGCTTAAGCGCCTAAAACTTGGGAATGAGTTCCATGTCGCGAACCAATGGACTAGCCCTAGCTAGCATAGGTAAGCGGTTGACACTCTTTTGTGCAAACTAAACTATGACTTCATTGTATTGCCTTGAAAATGAGTAGATCATTTGATGAGACTTTTGATAGCCCTAGTATTGATGATCTTGAATGCACAACCTCATGGGTACTCAAATGGTTCAAAAGTTCTTTTGATGATATTCTGACGGCAGTCCTAGTTTGGGGTGAGGGATTTGTTTTGAGAAATCCTCGCCTTGGTTGAGCACTCTTGCATTCATTCTCATGGGATAGGTGCATATGGGATTTGTGAGTATTCCCTTTTCTGAAAACTCTCACGAGACTATAACTCGTCCACTAGGGTAGCCTAGGGGTTTAAAGGCTTAATGCATACGCTAAATGCATTCGTAACGCCTACGAAAAGAAGCTAGTTAGATTGTACATACTTGTCATTTACCTTTCAATAACATGTTTAGGAATAATGATAGAGACCTTGTGAAAACTAGTGAGGAAAATAGACGCAAAACATAGCACCACTAGCATTTCGACATTTGCATGACCTTGACATATTTTCATACTTTGTTCAGGACGAACAAAACTTAAGTGTGGAGTGTTGATCAGTCAAGTTTTTGAATGATTTATGGACATTCTTGACTATAGTTTTGGATCGTTTCCGACATTATTTTGATGTCATTTGACCTCTATCTCTATATTTCAGGTAGAAAACAAGTCTCCCCCAAGGTCGAAGCCAAAATACAAAAACTCGGGGAAAAACCGAAGATTTAAGGGCAAAATAGGACATATTGACATTTGCGGCTTGTTTTGGACACCTAGGGCGCATACGATGTCAGAATTGGTTCATTCAAAGCTTGTTAGAAAGATAACTCAAAGGGCTAAAACTCTCCAGTTGACTCCAAGACCAAATTCGGATGGGAAGGCCACCAAAAAGGCCCTAGTCGGTCGACTAAGAAGTCCAGTCGACCGACTCGAATAAAACTCAGAAGGCTGACCGAGCAGATTGACCTTTGCGACTTGTTTCGGACACCCAGGGCGCATACGGTGTCCGAATTGGTTGATTCAAACCTTGTTGGAAAGCTAACTCAAAGGGCTACAACTTGCCAGTTGACGCCAAGACCAAACTCGGACGGAAAGACCACCAAATAGCCCCAGTCGGTCGACTCGAATAAAACTCAAAAGGCACTGAAATATCACTCCATCCAGTCGACCAACTGGATCAAAAACCTAGAAATCTCAGTTTCGGAGCTATAAATAGAAGAGGGGTTTTTGACCTAAGTGTGGAGGTTTTTGGGGAGAAGAAGATTGGAAAAGAGGCTCAACCAAGGTCATCAATCATCAAAAGATCCAACTAAGGAGAAGAAGAGAAGATCAAAAGGGAGTTCAACGATTAACCATCCTCCTTCTTCTACATCTTTTCCATTCTATTTGTTGTGTGCTATAAACCCTACTCACACCATGTTGTCTTACATGATGTGTGAGTAGTGATCTTGTGTTTTGAGGGTCTTATGACTCTCCTTGGTACTCTTTGATCACATATATACATTGATATTCATATGGATGATTGTTGATCTCATTTTCTCTTGTGTTATGAATTTTATGCACTCTAGGTGTTTGTTAAAATGCCTAAGTGACAACTTAGACTAAAACTTGAACCTATGCATTGGAAAAGCTAGTGGATAGTTTTAGGATGGAGAAAATGATCATATCTTAAGCATGAAAGTGAACCTTATGATATGATGCTTGATTAAGGATTGAATGTTTAATTCATTAGACTTAGTCAATTAGCAAATCATCAATTCATCCCATTAAATGGTGTCAAATTCATATCCACTATGCTCTTCATACATGTCATGCTACTAAGTGTTTGAGGAAATGCCTAAGTAACATGTTGAACCTTAAAACAAGACCTAAGAATCGAGAGACCTTGGGCATAGTTTGGATGTAGTGAATATGATCATTTCTACGGGATTGAAGTGAACTAGGTTCAATACTATTCGACTACCATGAAATGTTTGAATATTGTGTATGTGATCATTGGGAAATGCCAAGGAGGGGAGTAACCCCTCGAAACACCTCTTACTTATCTTTCATCCATAATTACTCGCCACATAGGATTTAGAATATACACTCTTTTATACATTTTTGGTTTAGAATAGCCGAACGGAAACACAATCTTGAATAGTGCATGTGCTTGGCTTGCTCCTCTTGGTTCGACCCGGTACTTTACCGGTTAATATAAATGTTTTGACTTCATTCGATCCTCTCTTCATTGATACTATTTAGAGGTGAAAAAGAATAGTTCATCAGTTCCCTCGCCCTAAAAGGTAGCAAATCTTATTTAAAAGCTTAGAGCTACAGATGGTCTTTCTCTTACAATCTCCCGAATGTAATCCCCTAACTTGCTGAAACCTCTCTCGAAGACAGACGCGTTCTCCCGAATGCGTAGCAACAATGGTGGTGTGTGCAGTAGTGTGTTCAGCAGGAACAGTGTGATCAGGACACTGAACAGACTACTTCTTCACCGTTGGTTCTGGTGTAGAAAACTATACGGTCGTCGTCTCCTCCTCCTCCTCGGCTTGAGTGTATGAACGTGTATGATTTCTCCAATAGACGAGCTGCTGATTTGAAAACCCTCGATGTGATTTTATAGTCTTCGGTGGCTTCCAAAACAGTCCAAGATATCCTAGAAAATATTTAGGAAATATTCATAAATATTCTCTAGATATCTCATCCAATCTTCATAGGATCTTTCTAGATAATTCTTCTTGATCACGGTAGCTGAGTATCTCTAACTGATTTTCTTATTATGATCTTGAATATTCAACTCTGACTTTATGTCAACCGAATCCAGCATTCGATATCTTCGATATTTAGAATTTTCCAGATTAGGAAACTTCTGTGCTTTTGTTTTGCGCTGTACGCGTGTTCCAATTTTCGGTTGAACAGAGCTTGACTTTTGTTTGAACACTCTGAACTCATTTTTCCAAAAACTCATGCCACATAGGAACAACAAAGTCAACTTTTCTATTAATTCATGTACTACCAGCGTAGCTACCATGACCTAATATCAATTTCATATAATCTGGTTAATACCTAGGACACATTCATCTTTTGCTAATTAACCTAAATACGTTCTAGCATGCAAACATCTCATTCAATGTAAAACTTGCAAGAACGATAAAATTAAGCATAATTAAATTGAATATTCAAATTTCATAAATAACAACGTTTAATTGATCACACGAAGAGTTTGGGTACAGGCACGGGATCCGTAGGATCCCAGAATATGGAAGACTACTCACAACTCATGGTAAGTTAACCAAAAATAGTATAGATGTATAAATCAAGGACGAGGAAACCGTGTAGACGATGTAACGCGCTGAGTCGTTGATCTCTCTCAATAATTTGTTCTGTCTTCTCCTCTCAAAATTAGGTCAAAATCGATACCCAAAGTCAACATACTCAAAAACTTGTCCGAAATTGCTATTTATAGCCCAAAATTGATGATGGGCCCATGACAGAGGGTATGTCACGGATTTCTCAATTTTGCACATGCACGCTCTTGTTCCGTGACATTGCTTATATCTCGTGACACCTAGGAGTGTCACGGGACCTCTCTTCCGTTGCCTTTTTTGAGGGCTAAACCTTTGAATCTACTCTTGGTGTCAACTAAAAAGTTGTAGGCCTTTGAGTTAGCTTTCCAACAAGCTATAATGCGACCCATGTGGACTCGTTATGAGCTCTGGGCATGCAAAATACGTCGAAGTGGTCCGTCTGCCCTATTTTGTCCTATTTTTGCCCAAATCTTCACCAAATGCTTTGCTTTGCTTCGGATCAATCCAAAAGTATTAGGTATGTGATATATGACCTGAAACACTAGAAAAGAGGTTAAATGATAACAAAATGTCTGGAAAACAAACCTAATCCATCATCGAATGAAGTGAATAATAAGTCAAGAATTCGACCGATCAATAACCATATAGCTAGAGTTCGGGACAGCGAATGTAGATCATGGGTCTAAAGAGGACTATCTCCCATTCATCCGAATTGATTTGAATTTTAGCTCAAAGGTAATATGTATCAAGTTATTATGTGTTGAGCATGATGTTTTGAGTAACGATTGAGTTATGCGTAGAAAAGCGAGTCTAGACTAGCAGCTCATATTCATGTGCATCTATTCAAGACGTCGTAGAACGAGTGTGATGTTCTTTTGTTCTTTCTGTGACTTAGTTCTTGTTCAGGACGAACACGTTTAAGTGTAGGGTGGTTTGAGGAGTTGTATTTATACGGCTCGTCAGGTCAATTAATCTCATTTATTTCAACACTTTATTATGCGAACAGTTACTTTTTAGTGTTGTTTTTTGTTTCAGGTGTTTCAGAAGCTCTAGAAGGAATACGTGCTTAAAGACGTTGTTTCGGTGCCAAATACATCACATGGAGTTCATGGAAGATCAATTGGAGAGCCAGAGTCGAGATTCGAGCGACAAGAAGGATTCCATTCCCGAGAGTCACGCGCCCAAGAAACACTTTAAGGGTGATGGGCGCGCCAGATAAAGTCGTCATTGGGTGCGCCGTTAATCTTCACGTTGGGCGCGGGAGACCCGACGACATGATGACGTTAGCAGTCCGAGATTTGGCAATTTCAGCCCAAAACAGATTTTGAAACCCAATTTTATTATAAATAAAAGGTTTGGAGAAGGGTTTCAATCATCCAACATTCTACGAAGACTAAGACTGCTCTGGAGAAGACGAAGAACGCGAAGCTTTCGTCGAGACAGAGAATTTCTACTTTCTTTTCATCAAAAATATTTGTGTTTATTTTTATGACAATGAGTGGCTAATTTTCCTATTTTAGTTTAGGGTTTCATACATTGTGACTACGTTTTGAGATTTTCATTTCTTAATACAATTTTATGTTTTACTAGTTCTTGCTTCCATTGCATGAATTCATTTGTTGGGTTAAGTGGAAGCTTTGCCGCAAACCTTAATCAAACAATTAATTTTTACCATTAATATCTACTGGAAACTTTGTCGTAAAGGTAGATCGTAACACCTAGACTTAATAATATCTTTGTTGGATTAATGTGTTTAGGAAAGAACTAGAAGTCTAACACCTTTGTCGGGTTAGATTGTGGTGTAACACCTTTGTCGGGATACTTAGGGTTGTTACCTTTGTCAGAACAGCTAAACTTAGAAACATAAGATTTGATCATTAGAAATCTATGATAAACGTGTCACAATAGAAACCCTAAGCTGAATATTCTCGCTGACTGAAAACCCTAATTTGTCTCTTTCTCTTGTGCCTTCACGTGCCATTACTCACAACCCCCACCCCCCACCCACCCCCCCCCCCCCCCCCCCCCCCCCCCCGTTTTTTTAATTGTTCACAGTTACAGCTTCAACAAACAAGCTCTCCATCTAATGGGAAGAATTCACTTAGTATGAACAATCTGAGAAACCTTATCCATCCTTCATGACTGAACCGAACTGGATAATTGAATTTAAATTTGACTTACGGTCTCCACCATCATTCTAGCATGAGCACCAAGATCCTTTAAATTCAAAAATGTTTCATCTAATCGAACATTATTAATATAAAGCGTAATTGATGCTCAAGAGCCATTCAGTCTCCAAAATCGAAATCGTTTGGATAAAATTCTGACAATCCCATCAACTTCAACATATCAAAGTGACGAAATAAATCAATGGGACTCAAAGAAGTCATGCAAGTAAGTAATTCAAAATTAACCTTATTAAACCGATCGTTGAACTCTTGAAGTATGAAATCCACCACCATATAAAAACAATCCACTTGAAGATGCTGCAAATTTAGTGATATTGATTTTTTTTCTTGGCCTTCGAGCATGAACATACTCTTCCTCCATCTTCAAAATTTGAATATCATACTGTTCCAAAATGGTGATACCTTTAACGTAAGGGAGTCCCACTCAGAATCTCTAATTGTTTATAAATGTCGTTTCGTTGATGCTACCACAAACATAGCAAAGAAAATATCGTGATCTTTTCTTTGAAGTACCATTGATAAAGATTCTGTGAGTCCCAAAATAAGCAATGTCAACAGCAAATAAAATGCAAAATAAATTGATTGTAAATATTTAAGGAGACCGTTTGCTTGGCGTCTTTTCATAGTATCTAAGCCTTCTTCCTCGATATATATAAGCACTTCCAAAACTATTGGATATAATTCAATCATACGTAGAAGTGTCTTGTAATGAGAACTCCAACGTGTATTTGCCACTCTCTGGAAAGTAATTTCCTGATTCAGTCCACTTCCCATTCTAATCTAATGATTAGCAATGACATCTCTTACTTTCTCTTGATGTTTTTCGCAAATCATGTCTCTTCTTTTTGTAAAAGAGATAATTTCTCAAAAAATCACCAACTTCAAAAGGCTTTTGAGATTGCCACAACAACCTAGTTGTAGTTGATGAGCAAAACAATGCACATATTAAGCTAAACTATTTTCTTGTGAAATTAAATCTCGAAATCCATTAAATTCACCCTTCATATTACTTGCTCCGTCACAACCTTGCCCTCTGACGCTTTTCAAACTCAATCCATTTTCACTAAATAATGAATCAATAGAACTTTTGAGGTTCACAGGCGATGTATCTTTCACATGAACAAACGATGCGCGTCGTCTGACGTGTCAAATTTAATATTTATATCTCCTGCAAGAAAGCTATTGTAGTGGCAAGCAGGGTCAAACCCAAGGGAGTTGGTGTTGTTGAAGCTGTAACTGAAAACAATTAAAAGGGGGGGTTTGTGAGCAAATAAGAGTGCAAAAGAGAAAAATAGCAAAAAGGTTCTGATCAGAGAGAATATTCAGCTTAGGGTTTCTATTGTGACATGTTTATCATCGCTTGCTAAATATCAAATCTCAAGTTTCTAAGTGTGGTTGTTCCGGCAAAGGTAACAACCCAAAGTATCCTGGCAAAGGTGATACACCACAACCTAACCCGGCAAAGGTGTTAGACTTTTAGTTCTTTCCTAAACACAATAATCCGACAAAGGTATTATTAAATCTAGGTGTTACGATCTACTTTTGTGGCAAAGTTTCCAGTAGATATTAACAATAAGAATTGGTTGTCAAATTAAGCTTTTCGGCAAAGTTTCCACTTAACCTAACAATTCAATTCATGGGATGAAGCACAAGAACTAGAGAAACAAGAAATTGCATTAAGAAAAGAGTCTCAAAACACAAGTCACAATATGCGAAATCCTAAACTGAATTCAGAGTTTAGCTACGCATAATTGAAATAAAAACACAATGCATGATGAAAGTTATAAAAATCTCTTCTCTCGTCGAACGCTTCGCCTTCTCCTCTAGAGCCATCTTCTGATTGATGGAATTGTGAGCTTGTGGAAACCCTAACCCAAACATCTTATTTATAGTTAAAAAAATAGGGTTTCCAAGTCTGTTTTTGGGCTCAATTTCCAGATCTCGGTTCTGCTGACGTCGGCCACTGACCATGTACACAATAGCGGTGTGGACACTATTCATTTTAGCATCCGCGGACACTGTTCATAAAGTGGCATGCGTCCGCGATCCTCTCGGAGACAGTTCACCCATTCTGCGCATCTATTTTGACTTTGGCTCTCGATTAGACCCTCCAAAAGACCTCGGATGCTCTCAGTACGAACTAGAGAGTTGTAGGGAATTGAGTCAGCTACGCAACGGCACATAGCTCATACTTTTTTGATAAATGGTCAATTCTCAGAACTTTGTCAAACGTCAAAAGGTCTGATCTGCCATTGTGGTGTTTTTGCCACGAAATGCCATCTTTTATGCGCGTTTCCTCCTAGAGTTTTCGAAACACCTGAAATGTAAAACCATACTAAAAAGTAATTGTTCGCATATAAAAGTGTCGAAATAAATGGGATTATTTGATTCAACGAGTCGTATAAATACGACTCATCAATAACACCAATAAATCTCTCTTTAATAATCTCATATTTATCAACAAAGCGTAAAATCATGGCCATTCTCTCCTTTTAAGAAACATCACTAGACTCATCAACTAACAAAGCAAATACATCATCACCAATTTCTTCAATAATATGACAAATAACTTCTTGAGAGAAGAAATGCACAATGTCCTTTTGAATTTTTGTAGAGACCATTTGGTTGTTGCCAGGAGCTTTCCCTAAAACAACGTTGTTGATAGTCTCATTTGACGAGTAGTATACTTGATTAATTTCATAATTTTTATTCATTCTTCATATTCATCATGACCACGAAAGGGCAATCCTTGATTTGACAAAAATCTTGAAGCATCCGTAGAAGCATTCAATCAGACCCATGTTCATTCTTTGTAATGTCGTCATGAACACGAAACGGCAATCCTTGATTTAACAAAAATCTTGAAACGTCGATACAAGCATTCAATCGGATCCGATGTTCATTCTTTGTAATGTCGCTCTGTTTATTAAGAGCAACAACTATAGAATGAGCTCATCTCATCAAATCATCACTTTTTTGAGTGCTCTATTATGAAAATTATTGACATCTCCCACATGTGAAGCTAGTCTTCCAGGCTTGTTCCAACTAGAGAAACCTTTGGTCTCAAATGCGTCTTTACCATTCTTTAAATAAAAATCAACACAAGCAAAATGCTTTATCCCCCTTTATACTGTCGTGCTCCAACCAATTACCATACTGATCAACCCAGTCAACATTAAATTGTCTCAACGAACTCCCTATTAATTTTTGTTGAAAAGAATGACAACTTGGCTGACAAGGTCCTCTAGGCAAATACTTCTTCTTATCTCATCACGTTGATTTGAATGATATTATCTAATTTTTTTCTCTATATGTACGATCCCAAAGAAGATCATTTAAATCAACATATTCAACAGCAGAAGTACCTTGAGGAACAATGTTTGATGTATTTGTTGAATCACAATCCTCACTAGTCGAAGATGGAGTTTTTCGCTTTAAAAAGTAGTCGAGCTTTCGTTCTGTAAACATATTTAACTAAAAATATAAACTCATGAAAAATATAAATAAATTAATCAAAAATATGTATAAAAAAGTCATATGTAAACTTACGTGACATAATGTCTTATGGCTAAAACTTATGTAAAAAATATACACCCTCTGAACTTATCACCATATAAGTTGTCAAAGAAACACCGTATACAAGACAAATAACATCTCAAACTAATTGGAACATATTCATGAAATTTACCTTCTAGGTAGGGCTTGAGCGGGCTGGGCCCGTCTCTCTATCTTTTCAGCCGGGCAAAAGATTTATTTGTTTGGTTACAAGATTTATTTTGAAGTTAGAAATTAGATTTATTTTGATTGGTTATAAGGTTAAGTAGAGTTTATTTTGGCGAAAGGGGCTTTGGTCGAGTGGTTTGATCTCAAGGGTTCGACTCCCTCGAGTAGCATATTTCTCCTCACTTTTGTGTAGGAGTGCTTTCATCCCGCCTCGGCTTGGACGTATTGTCCCTCCTCGCGGAGGTGTTGTTCGTCCCTCGTGGACGTGTTGTTCCTCCCTCGCGGAGGTGTTGCATACTGCAGGTGAATGCTGCTGCCTTGCCTATTCCTTCCATGTACACGTGGAGGTGCTAAGTGTCAAGTCAATGCTCTTGGGTGTAAAGAGAGAGATGCGCTTCAATGGAAATAATTCAAGTACCGGATTCGGGTAGGTGCCGCGTGTGGCTCGTGCTCCAAGCGTCTAAGTTCACATGTACCCTATATAGTTCTCATGCAATATGATTGAGATGTATTTGAGTGATGATTGAGATGTAGTTGAGTGATAATTGAGATGTAAAAAACCCCACTATCAAAAAAAGTAGAGTTTATTTTGTCTAAAGGGTTAAGATCCCATGAGAAGTAACCAATTTGGTGAGAAATGAGAAGTAATCACAACCATTTAATTTTTGATCCAACAACCCTTATTTTTTGGATGTTTTGAATCTTAATATCTATATTATATGTTCGTAAAGGTATTATTGTAAATTTATATCCATGTAATTATCGGTGTTACAAATTTTGTTCTTTAAGTCTAAGAATTTTGATTCTTTAAGTTTTATTTACATTACGAATTGTGTTCTTTAAGTCTACAAATTTTGATTCTTTAAGTTTTATTTACATTACAAATTTTGTTCTTTAAGCTACGAATTTTGATTTCTTCTCATTTCTCACCAAATTTGTTCCTTCTCATATGATCTTTTCCCTTGAATAAAAAACATAACTTGAAATTCATTTCTAAATTAATGATTGGAGGGCAAAGAGTAAAAAATGAGGCATCAATTAAATTAACCATATATGTTAGGATATTTATGAGATATTTGTAAGATATAAACTCACAAATCACAATAAAAGAAAGTTTGTGCATCATGGGTAGTGGTCTAGCGGTCACAGTCTTGGTCGAATGGCCCGGAATTCGACGGTTCGAACTCCCTCGGATTCACCGATATGAGTTTGGGTTTGTCCATTCTTGGCTTATAATAGTGGAATTTTTTTTAAAAAAATAAAAAATAAAAGAAAGTTTGGATTGTCCGGATTGAGTATAAGTTTTGAATGGTATACATTGGCAGATTTGGGATATTTCCATCATGCAGTTTCGTCTCAGAAGCTCTCTCCGATAATAGGACCTAACAAGGCACGTGAAGTGTCCCTAATAGCCATTGAAGTACGTAGCAGCTGAATTCATAGCTGGAACTCTTTGTGAGTTTATTTTGTATCTGTTGGGCTGCCTTGAATCTGAGGTGGGCTTTGGCCCACTATTGGCTAGGGTTAGGGTTTTTCTGTAATAGCTATATAAACCATACTATTCGAGTTGTAAAAATCATACTCTCCAATCTGAATACAAGTCGTCTCTTCCTGCCCATGGACGTAGCCAACACACTGTTGGTGAATCACGTTAAATTTCTTGTGTCTTTCTTATTATTTGTTCTAATTCTTTGTTGTCGAATCACTTCTATCACAATAAACTAGTATCAGAGCCAGGTTTTGTCGATGCTGTTAGGGTTTGTGATTTTGACGTCAAAGATGGCTGCTATGAACGTGAAGATTGACAAGTTTACCGAGAGGAATAGTTTTCGATTATGGAAGATTAAGATGCGAGCTCTGCTAAAGCAGCAGGGTCTGTAGGCGACGTTGTCTGGAAGAAGAAAACTGATGCTAATGTCGAACAATTAAATAGCCTGAAGGAGAAGGCTCATTCAACAATTCATGATGTGTCTGGTTGATGACGTCATCACCGAAGTTGCTGATGAAGATACTGTCGTTTGTCTGTGGTTGAAGGTGGAAAGTCTCTACATGACGAAGTCTCTAACCAACAAGTTGCTTTTGAAGCAACGTCTGTTCAGTCTGCGGATGCAAGAAGGTACACCACTTAGAGATCACCTTGAACAGTTGAATTCGATATTATTGGATCTGCGTAATATTGAAGTTAAGGTTGATGATGAGGATGTTGCCTTAATTCTGTTGGTTTCTTTGCCCATGTCGTACGAGAATTTTGTGGAATCGTTTATCGCTGGGAAAGATAGTTTTTCGCTGGAAGATGTCAGATCAGCCCTTCACACCAGGGAAGTCCGCCATAAAGTTTATGGTTCTGCTGTGGAAAATTAGGCATCAGGGTTAACTGTTACCGAGAGTAAGGGACATGGAAAGCTGAATAGGAGGAAGTCGAGCTATACGGAGTTCAAATATAGTGGTCCTACAGCTAACGATGTCTGCAACAATTGTAAGGATAAAGCACACTGTAAGAATGAGTGCCCTAAGAAGCAGAAGCAGCAGGGTGATAGTTCTGCGGCTGTGGCAGAACATGATGTCAATTCTGAAGAAGATTTGGCTTTGCTTGCCAATGAACAACCACATTATAAGGATGTGTGGGTTCTTGATTCTGGGGCATCGTATCATATTTGTCCGTGCAGGGAGTGGTTCTCTACTTATGAGCAGATAGACAGAGGTAATGTTTCCATGGCCAACGGTGATGTCTGCAAAGCTGTTGGAATTGGCTCAATCAGGATACGGACGCATGATGGTTCTTTCTGCACATTGAACGATGTTAGACATGTTCCACAAATGACGAAGAATCTGATATCGCTGAGTCTACTAGACAGCAAGGGTTTCAATTTCAGAGGGTAAAGGTGGAGTTATGTATGTCTGCAAGGGTTCTCAGGTGGTTCTAAAGGGTGTGAAGCGTGGTACCATTTATTTGCTGCAAGGGTCTACACTGACACGAAAGGTGTTCATAGAATAAAAGGCACGCTGGATTATATCCACTCTGATTGTTGGGGTCCCGCTCGTGTTGAATCCACTGGAGGTAACAGATATTTTATGTCATTTATTGATGATTATTCTTGCATGACTTAAGTGTTCATGATGAAACAAGTGAAGCCTTCAAGAAATTCAAACAGTGGAAAACTTTAGTGGAGAATCAGACCAGGAAGAAGATCAAAAGGCTTTGTTTGACGAACTATTCTTTTTCACCTCTAAATAGTATCAATGAAGAGAGGATCGAATGTAGTCAAAACATTTATATTAACCGGTAAAGTACCGGGTCGAACCAAGAGGAGCAAGCTAAGCACATGCACTATTTAAGATCGTGTTTCCATTCAGCTATTCTAAACAAAAATGTATAAAGGAGTATATATCTAAATCCTATGTGGTGAGTAATTGGGGATAAACGTTAAGTAAGAGGTGTTTCGAGGGGTTACTCCCCTCCTTGGCAATCTCCCAATGATCACATACACAAGAGTTAAATTATCTTTAGGGGTTGATTGGTTCAAACTTAGCTTAGGCTATGGTAGACTAACTATCGTGTGATCTATCCTAGTCAAGCCATCTCAATTAGAACCTCACTTTGTCAAGGTATCGATTCACTCTATAGCACTATTATCCTTCGAACATCTCCCAAGGTAATAAATGTTATAGGCATTAAGCTTTAGTTAACCACATACCCATGCATTTACTCTCATAAACACTAGATATGTTCATTTCCACAATATCCAAATCATCACTAAGCTCTTTCAATACTTAGATCACGATTCTAAGGTAAACATGTCACTTAGGCATTTTATCAAACACTTAGCAACATATCATGAATAGAACACTTAGTGAAAATGAAATCAACTCCATAGAATGTGTATACATGATCATTGAGTACCTAGGAGAGTCATAAGACCCTCAAAACACAAGATCACTACTCACACATCATGTAAGACAACATGGTGTGAGTAGGGTTTATAGCACAACAAGTAGAATGGAAAAGATGTAGAAGAAGAAGGATGGTTAATCCTTGAACTCCCTTTTGATCTTCTCTTCTTCTCCTTAGTTGGATCCTTTGATGATTGATGACCTTGGATGACCCTCTTTTCCAATCTTCTTTTCCCCAAAAACCTCCACACTTGGTCCAAAACCCTTGCTTTCTATATATAGATTCGACTGAAATCTGGGTTCAAAAATCTGAGTTTTTCATCCAGTCGATCGACTGGGCTTTGCTTGACTCCCAATCGGTCGACTGGGATGTGCAGGATCTGATGAGCTCCTGAAGTTTAATCAACTCGACCGACTGGAGTCTCAGTCGACCGACTGGGGCCTTTTTGGTGATCTTTCCGTCCGAATTTGGTCTTCGCTTCAACTAGAGAGTTGTAGCCCTTTGAAATACCTTTCCACCAAGCTAAAGATCAGCCAAATCGAACTTCGGATGCGCCCTAGACGTCCAAAACAAGTTGCAAAGGTCAATATGCTCGGTATTGCCCCGAAACTCATTGTTTTGCGCCGAAACTTCTATTTTTCAACCAATCTTCATATATAGGCCTTGACCATGGGGGAAACTTGTTTTCTACCTAAAATGTAGAGATAGAGGTCAAATGACATCAAAATAACATCGAAAACGATTCAAAACTATAGTGAAGAATGACCATAAATGAGTCAAAAACTCTACTCATCAACACTCCACACTTAAGTTTTGTTCGTCCCGAACAAAGTATGAGAATATGTCAAGGTCATGCAAATGTCTAAATGCTAGTGGTGCTATGTTTTTCGTATATTTGCCTCACTAGATTTCACAAGGTCTCGATCATTATTTCTAAACATGTTATTGAAAGAAAAATGAAAGGTATGTACAATCTAACTAGCTCCTTTTCGTATGCGTTACGAATGCATTTAGCGTATGCATTAAGCCTTTAAACTCCTAGGCTACCCTAGTGGATGAGTTATAGTCTCGTGAGAGTTTTCAGAAAAGGGAATACTCACAAATCTCCAAATGCACCTATCCCATGAGAATGAATGCAAGAGTGCTTAACCAAGGCGAGGATTTCTCAAAACATATCCCTCACCCAAAACTAGGACTACCATCACATTATCATCAAAAGAACTTTTGAACCATTTAAGTATCCCATGAGGTTGAGAATTCAAGATCATCAATACTAGAGCTATCAAATGCCTCATCCAAAGTTCCACTCATTTTCAAGGCAATACAATGAAGCAAAGTTAATAGTTTTGCACAAAAGAGTGTCGCGCTCACCTATGATAGCTAGGGCTAGTCCATGGGTTCACGACGTGGAACTCATTCCCAAGTTTTAGGCGCTTAAGCCATAATCCGTAAGGGAAGAGGAGTTTGACACTAGAGTTCTTATCAAACAAGCAAAGACCAAATCATAGTTCCCGTGCAAGCACAAGGGTCGTCCAAGAGTTAATCTAACTAGCACACAATACAAATGATGCACCCGCGCAATGTAGGATGATGGAAGAACATAAAGTCAAGTTTTAAGTGCTTCTTATTTTCTTTTCTTTTTTCAAATGGCCTTTGGCCTACAAATGCTTTCGAGGGGGAACTTTTCTTCCTAACCCCCGGCATTTGTATATTTTTGCACAAAACTTCTCTTGTACTTGAGAAAGTTTTTGGTCGGGGCTTTGCCCTCTTTTGACCATGAAAATGGGGCTTTTTTCGCCCTCTTTTGTTTTTGACTCCACACTTAAAACTTGACAATATGTTCAAGGAATGTATGGAATGTGCGGGAAACAATCATAAGTAAGGCACTAAGTTAGAAGAACTCAAGTCACCAAGGAGCATACAAGAGGTCCAAGTTTTTCACGAAGATTTTAAAAGTGCTTGCTAAAACTTCATCCAAGGTATTTCAACGAAAATACTTAGAAAATTTGATAGACAAGAGATAGCAATGATATTGATTCACAAGAATGCACATTCAAGGGACTAGGTCGGTTCTAAGCTCAAGATCCGATAAATGAAAAGTAGGCTAGATGTGATATATAGGGATTTAGAATCGATAGTCACAAGCCTATGTGGTTAAAAACACTCTCATGTTAGGGATAGAATACATGAATGCAAGTGTTCATTCAAACATGGTAGGCATGGCATGATATGATATGAGTGAACTATGCGCATTAAACAACTCCGCACTTAAAAAATAGCTTAGTCCCTAAGCGCAAACAATGAAGAAAATGAGATAAAGGCGCATAGAAACTCCCGTCGTTTGTAGATGTGCCCCGCCAATAGAAAAGACGCCATTGTGCTAAACGTGATTGTTCATGATGCAAATAACTTCCTTGATGACAAGAAGACATGAGAGGTTAAAAGTAACAAGTGACATACAAGATTATGTGAAACGCAAGTATGAGCAAGAAAGCTTCACTAGTTGCATAATAACATCATGGCATAAGATTAATAGACCTCAAACAAGGAAAGTGATCTACATCCTTCATAATATGCACATGAGAACTAAGGGCAACATCATTATTCATTGATAAATCAAGGGCAATGTGGAGGGTATGGAGGTGTGAAGTGGGATTGGAGTGAGTAGAACTCACTCCACACTTAAAATTTTACCCACTAATAACACATATCACACTCCACACTTTAGAGCCTTAGCTACTCAGAATCATGCCAAACACTTAAACATATAAAAGAACAAGAATGAAAAACTTACAAACCGGGTTACCTCCCGCGAGGGCCTAGTTTTTCCCGTCTTGGCAAAAACGTAGCAAAGCGGCCCATAGAATCACTCGTTGAGAAGTCCTTTGCTAGGATCCCTTCTCACGGGGCCTTGGACTTGATCGTGTCAATCCACCTTCAAATCCCATTTGAATTTCCTCCCATCAAGTCTACAATGGACTTTCCTTTAGGAGCATGACCCCTTCAAGTATGAAGATCCCTTAAAAATTAAGGGGCCATGGGAGCTTTTTCCAATTAATCTTTGAAAATATGGCAAGACGCTCCAAAACTTGTCTCGAGATGAAATAGTGAAGAAAGGGTCTTCATAACTTGTCTCGAGATTGATGGGTACCTCCTCCTTGAGTTTTTCCATGATGTCCTTGGGTGCCTGACAGCGCGTCGTTGAACGCTGCAAAATTTACATTTATAATTCCACTACTTGTGGCTCACTATTGGATTAGCAGAGCGGTAAGTAGGGGTCGAACCCAAGAGAGTCAGTGTGGAATAGTTGTTCTTTGAAAAGAAAGAAAGAAAAATAAATACAGGTTGGGTTTGAGTGAGTTTTAGACAGAAAGTAAATGACTGAAAGTAAATGACTGAATTTAAAATGCTGAAAGTAAAGACTGAAAGTAAAGTGCGAAAAGTAAAGTGCTGAAAGTAAAGTGCGTAAAGTAAGTGCGAGAATAACCGAGTTCAATATCAACCATACAACATATGTTTTGGTTTGTCGCACGCTGTGTTTCAAGCGCAATACGTACCAAAATGTTATGTTTGATTGATGTTGAAAACTGCTGTAATGAAAGTAAAAGTGCGGAAAGTAAAGTACTAAAATTAAGTGCGTAAAGTAAATGCGTAAAAGTAAAGTGCGGAAATGTAAAGTACTGAATGTAAAGTGCGTGAAAGTAAATGACAGGAAAGTAAAGTGCTGATAAGTAAGGACGAAAGATATTCGCATAAGAAAGATATTCACAAAAGAAATATATTCAGTCTAGGGTCTCAACTAGTGACACATCCATCATTGACTTCAAATGATCTATTTTGTGTTCATAAGTGTGGGTTATTCCTTGGTCCAGATATAACCCTAAAGTAAGGCCTTTTCAAGCGCTTACACCACAATCTACTCCAAAAATTAAGACATAGACTTCTAGTTCTGAGTTAGACTAATACTCCATTTCAAGATGTATTAGCCTAAGTGCATCCACTTGATCTCACATTTCCGATCAACCAAGTGGTTTTAAAGAGGGAATGAACTACTCGAAAGAGCTTTGCCATTTCAAGCATCCACTCAACCTTATTGTTCAAACCGAGATTGAACTACTCGGCTAAGCTTTGCCATTTCAAGCATCCACTTAGCCTTGTTGTTCAACCAAATAAGGGCACAAAGAACTAGTAGAACACAAAAAGCATTAAATAAAAGGGTCTCAAAACATTGTCATAGTATAAGAGAACCCCTAAATCGAATATAAGCCTTAGCTACTTGTATTCATGTCAAGGAATACAAGTAACCTTGACTTGAACAAGGAAAACAAAGAAAACCGAAACTTGACAAGGAAAAAGTAAGGGAGAATAACAAGTGAGCAAAGGAAACAGTGAGCTTTGTAACAAGAACTTTAGCCTTAACTACTTGTATTCATGTCAAGGAATACAAGTAGCCGTGGCTTTGAACAAGAAAGTAAAGGGGAGAGGAGCTCCAAATCAAGAACAACGGAAAGTAAACTTGGGAAACAAAACAATAGCTTAGCTACTTGTATTCATGTCAAGGATTACAAGTAGCCTTGCTATGGTAACAAGACATGAAAGTAAGAGAACAACAAGGAAAAGTAAGGGAGCTTCGTGTATCAAGAACAAGAGCAAAGTAAAAGATGTGTTTTCATTGAAGTGTGGAGAAGAGAGATAAGCTCTCTTCTCCCTAATGTAACATGGGATGGTCCAAGTGATATCTAAGACTAAGAGGCTCTATTTATAGGCAAAGGAAGACTTGGGGGCTAAGTTTTGAGTTGGAAATATCCCAAAAGCAAGTCATTTTGATTGGTTTAGCCATATGCCACCCCACATGGAGTGGAAGAGGATAAGAGCCTCCCCACTTGTGTTTGCACATGCATCTCCCATGAGCCACGACTTGGATCTTTTTGAAGCCAAAGGGCAACCAACTTGGCTAGTTGAGGCCAACCGAACTTAAATAGTAGAGCCAACTGAAATCCAAAAGCTAACCAAAATGAATAGTAGAAACCAACCGGAATATTGGGAATTCGGTTTGTGGTTGGTTCCTCTTGGCCGGAACTTGGTTGGGTCTGGTTGTACTTGATCGAAGCTTGATCGGAGCATGGCCGGAGCTTGGCCGGAGTTGGCTGGAATCTGGATGGAGCTTCTTGGCTTTTGGACAGTGTATTCTGAACGACAAAGTCATTCTAAGATGATCTCAAGAAGGATGCTAAGCCAGATTTTGCCCGGAACATGGTCGAAATCCCAAAACGGCCGGAATGCCCTAGTTTGGCCTTGATCGGGCTAGAGCTGGTTCCACTCGGGCGTTTTGTTTGGGAAGTGAGATTGTCCGAGTTGTTGGGCATTTCAAACAACTTTGTCGAGCCAGATTTGCCAGATTCCATGGTTTGGTCGAGCGACTTGGTTTCGGTGCCTATGCGCGCGGGGCCTTTGCTTTGGAATTGGGCCAACTGCCAATCTGCCCGAGCATTCTCCTTGGTTTTCCGACATTGTCCACCTTATTTTTCATTTTGATCACTTTGCTCGAGGTGGATTTGTCAGATCAGCTCGTTTGCCCGGGCAACTTGAATTCAGTGCTAGACAGCTCGGGCGTGGCCTGGACGATGCCTGGGCGGGGACCTGGTTTCTCGGACGTGGGCCTCGGCACTCCCGGACGCGGGCCTGGCTGGATTTGCTCGGGTCATGGTTGAATTTCCTCGGGCCCTGGTTGCGACTTCTCGGCCAGAAATGCTTGGTGTGCTTTTTGGTCACAAATCTACCTTTTTAAGTGTGTTTCCTCTTTAGACTCCAAAATTGCCTATATACACAAAATGGCATTAACAAGCACAAGTTCGTATGACCAAATGTCTAATTTGGTGGGTTTAACTGATTCGATGAATCGTATAAATAAATGCCATCAGTGCCCCATCCTCAATATCCCTTTCTAACCCTTTGTCTTCTTGAATGCGAGGTTGTTCCTTAATTCCTTCCATGTACACCTCAACGAAGTCCTTATACCCTTGAAGTCTTTTGGTCTCTATATGATCTTCCTCTATCTTATCCTCAAGAAATGGGGATTCACATTCAAGCTCTTCTATGTCGGGAGGGAGGAATTCTTTTTCATCAACAAGAGGTATATCCACAATATAAGAGGCATCATCATTGAAGAATTCGTCATCGGAGAGCATAGGCGTTGGTGGAATGGTGAACTCTTGCATATTCTCACTTGAATGGTCTTGAGATGTGCTAGTAGCGTAGGATAATTCACTTATGTGTTCCATCTCGTCCCCATTGCAAGGTTCACCGTCCCGCCCTTCATTAAAAGCTTGGGTCGCGACTCTCCACAACATATCTTCCCCTTCTTGACCCCATTCTTGTCTTGAGGCATTAGATTCAAGGACTTTTTCTTCGGATACCTCCTCTTCCCCATCTAAGTTCTCATTTTCAATTGTTCTTTGCCTAAATATAGCGTCAAATATTTTGTAGTGAGCTCTCCTCTCTATCAATTCATCCAATTGAGCTTCGATCTCTTGAAGGTCTTGTTGTTGAGCTAAAAGGATTTGTTTGATCTCCAAATTATCTCTATCCTCCTTCTCTTGGTCGGCAAGGATCTTCTCTTTGCTTGCTAGAAGCCTAGCAATCATGGACTCTAAATTGGAGGGCTCACTTGAGGGTTGAGGAGGTTGAGGGTATGGAGGGTAGGAGTCTTCAACTTCAAAACATTGGCTATCATCCCAATTTAGAGTGTAATAACTTGCCGGATAGCCATGTTCTTGCCAATAAGAATTTATGTGCTCCTCCTCTTGGTAGTATCCCTCATTCGAAAAGACTTGTTGGTTGGTTGTACATCCAAGAGTCTTCACAATGGGCATTTGGTTGATCCTCTTCAAAATAATCTTCATTGTGCATGACTTGTTGGTTGTAGTTATCCATCCTCGCAAGATAAGATAAACAAAGTTAGTAGGGGATATGAGTAGAAAAAGAGAATGTACAAATATAAGAAAAAGAAAAATATTCACAAGAATAGTCGGAACTTCCACACAATCTAATCTAGGGATGTGCTAACTAGTTGCTCCCCGGCAACGGCGCCATTTGACGAACTATTCTTTTTCACCTCTAAATAGTATCAATGAAGAGAGGATCGAATGTAGTCAAAACATTTATATTAACCGGTAAAGTACCGGGTCGAACCAAGAGGAGCAAGCTAAGCACATGCACTATTTAAGATCGTGTTTCCATTCGGCTATTCTAAACAAAAATGTATAAAGGAGTATATATCTAAATCCTATGTGGTGAGTAATTGGGGATAAACGTTAAGTAAGAGGTGTTTCGAGGGGTTACTCCCCTCCTTGGCAATTTTCCAATGATCACATACACAAGAGTTAAATTATCTTTAGGGGTTGATTGGTTCAAACTTAGCTTAGGCTAAGGTAGACTAACTATCGTGTGATCTATCCTAGTCAAGCCATCTCAATTAGAACCTCACTTTGTCAAGGTATCGATTCACTCTATAGCACTATTATCCTTGGAACATCTCCCAAGGTAATAAATGTTATAGGCATTAAGCTTTAGTTAACCACATACCCATGCATTTACTCTCATAAACACTAGATATGTTCATTTCCACAATATCCAAATCATCACTAAGCTCTTTCAATACTTAGATCACGATTCTAAGGTAAACATGTCACTTAGGCATTTTATCAAACACTTAGCAACATATCATGAATAGAACACTTAGTGAAAATGAAATCAACTCCATAGAATGTGTATACATGATCATTGAGTACCTAGGAGAGTCATAAGACCCTCAAAACACAAGATCACTACTCACACATCATGTAAGACAACATGGTGTGAGTAGGATTTATAGCCCAACAAGTAGAATGGAAAAGATGTAGAAGAAGAAGGATGGTTAATCCTTGAACTTCCTTTTGATCTTCTCTTCTTCTCCTTAGTTGGATCCTTTGATGATTGATGACCTTGGATGACCCTCTTTTCCAATCTTCTTTTCCCCAAAAACCTCCACACTTGGTCCAAAACCCTTGCTTTCTATTTATAGATTCGATTAAAATCTGGGTGCAGAAATCTGAGTTTTTCATCCAGTCGGTCGACTGGGCTTTGCTTGACTCCCAATCGGTCGACTGGGATGTGCAGGATCTGATGAGCTCCTGAAGTTTAATCAACTCGACCGACTGGAGTCTCAGTCGACCGACTGGGGCCTTTTTGGTGGTCTTCCCGTCCGAATTTGGTCTTGGCTTCAACTAGAGAGTTGTAGCCCTTTGAAATACCTTTCCACCAAGCTAAAGATCAGCCAAATCGGACATCGGATGCGCCCTGGACGTCCAAAACAAGTTGCAAAGGTCAATATGCTCGGTATTGCCCCGAAACTCCTTGTTTTGCGCCGAAACTTCTGTTTTTCAACCAATCTTCATATATAGGCCTTGACTATGGGGGAAACTTGTTTTCTACCTGAAATGTAGAGATAGAGGTCAAATGACATCAAAATAACATCAAAAATGATTCAAAACTATAGTGAAGAATGACCATAAATGAGTCAAAAACTCGACTCATCAACAACGTGTTGGAGTTTTGTTCATCTGAGTTTAATGAGTTCTGCAAGACTGAGGGGATTGCGCGGCATCACACTATGAGAGACACGCCGCAGCAAAATGGGGTGGCAGAACGTATGAATCAAACTCTATTGGAGAGAGTGCGGTGCATGCTCTCTAATGCTAGATTACCTAGGAGTTTATGGGCAGAGGCTGTAAGCACGACGTGCTATATGATTAACCGTGGACCTCACACAGGTATTGGCGGGAAGACACCCTATGAGATGTGGTCTGGTAAGCCTGTAGATTATTCTTTGTTGAGAGTTTTTGGTTGCACTGTCTACTATAATGTTAGTGAAGGCAAACTAGAACAAAGAGCTAAGAAGGGTATATTTGTTGGTTTCGGAGATGGAGTTAAGGGATACAGAATTTGGTCATCATCTGAGAAGAGAGTTATACTTAGCAGAAATGTAATCTTTGATGAAAGTTATATACTTAACCCCACTGTGAAGCCCACTGTTGCGCAGGAAAGTGGTAGTGTTGATAAATAGGTGGAGCTGCATATTACTCCAGGAGAGACTGATTCTCATCACCAAGGTGGAGAAGATCCACATGCTGTTAGAGAAGTTGATATGCCAGAATCAGATGGTAATCATTCTCATCTATCAGAAACACGCCAGCATAGTATAGCTCTTGATAGAGCTAGAATAGTGGGTGTTGGACCTCCAAAGAGATATGGCTTTGAGGATATGGTTGGTTATGCACTACAGGCTGTTGAAGAGGTGGATATTCATAAGTCGGCTCCACATGACAAGTTCAAGGATTGGTTGGACTTGCTCCACATGGCAAGTTGGCTCCACATGTCTTTCTCCTAGTCGTGTTGTTTAGGAGAGTGCCCTAGGTAGCCGGGGTAGTGTTTTTGAGAGTTTCTTGTGGTAGAGTTTTTTTTAGAGTCTTAGAGCTTAGAGTTGAGGCTGTGTTGTTAATGGGCCTAGAGCCTTTTTTAAGCCTTTTTGGGCTTCTATGAATCAAAAAAATGTTTTAAGCTTTGTAAGACCCTTAGGGGCATCTGAGTATTTTTGGCGCATTAAGGTGCATCTAGTGTCCAGGAATTCAAGTCAAGGTGGAGATTTGTTGGGCTGTCTTGAATCTGAGGGCTTTGGCCCACTATTGGCTAGGGTTAGGTTTTTCTGTAATAGCTATATAAACCATACTAGTCAAGCTGTAAAAATCATACTCTCCTATCTGAATACAAGTCGTCTCTTCCTGCTCTTGGACGTAGCCAACATACTGTTGGTTGGTGAATTACGTTAAATTTTTTGTGTCTTTCTTATTATTCGTTCTAATTCTTTGTTGTCGAATCACTTCTGTTACAACAGTATCATCTCCTCATGTTGTAACAATAATAAAAGTCCATCAGGCCGTTTAAATATTCAATGAAGCCGTATTTAATCTTAATTCTTGTCTCAAATATTTGCTACATGGATGACTCTGCAAATTTCTTTTTGTGAACACTGTTTCAGATTCCGATGATCAGGTAAATATGTTGTCGAATTTAAGCAGTGTCTTTTACAAAGAGATGAGTATGTGTTAGCATTTAGCAGAAATTAATACACATTGTTGTGAGGTCAAGACAATTCTACTCTTCGTGCCAAAATCGCCAGTAGTAGCATAAGGATCAGTACCGAACACATGATCGATGTCCGCTTTGCCCATCCCTTGATCCATACCTCTGATGTTATGAAAATCCAGTCTTTTGTCAAAGCTGCTTTTTCATTCTGAAAATCAGTATCATACGACCGTCATTTTCTCCATTGTCATTATTGATGATAGAAACGTAACAATGAACATAACACGTTATAGAGCTCGATCAATCATGTGGTATTGTACTTGTACGTGATCTAACCACCACTTAGTCAATGCGACGCATATGTTTGCCAAAATTTTGGTTCCCATGACCTCACCTCATGTAACTGAGGCGAAAAGGGGAAGTTAGGCTGGTTTAAAGTTAGCAAGCTTTACCAAAGTATCCGACCATACCATACCATTTGGTCACCTCACTGAGCCGGCTTATAAATAACCGCTTAATGAATTATAGAGCTCTGTCCACATTTTCGCTTTTCATTGATTGTATTTATTATCCTTGTGTCGAGTCACATTGTTTCTTGCCCAAAATCTAGCATTAACCAAAATGAGCAACCTTCCATACTCATATAGGCTAGTCGTTTTAGTTTCCACGTTATTCAGTATTTTTGAAAATCGCCTGGCGATTGCAGTTCCTGCTATGTTTGTGTTTGGAGACTCTATACTCGATGTGGGGAATAATAACTATATCACATCGTTGGCGAAGGCCAATTATGTGCCTCATGGGATTGATTTTGGCGGACCAACTGGCAGGTTCACAAATGGTAGAACAATCATTGATATTATAGGTACTGACACTCTTTTGCTATAATTCCATCTTTCAAGTATTCCTACTTTTTCAAAATCAAAAAAAAGTATTCCTACTTTTTCACAATTTGATCATATTTTTCAGGTCAGCAGATTGGCGTCGATCTCTTCATCCCACCTTACCTCGCTCCAACTACAACAGGGGATGTCATTCTAAAGGGTGTAAATTATGCATCAGGGGGCGGTGGGATTCTCAACCAAACCGGATATATACTTGTAAAATTTCATTCCAAAATATCGCCCTTTTTTTAAAATTATTTTTGCACTCTACATCGGAGTTATTTCGGTTTTCATTTGCATCTATCCACACATGTCAATTGTCTTGTGAAATTTTTGACAGATCAAAAATATCAATATGGATGCCCAACTTGATGACTTTGCGAATACAAGAGAAGACATAATATCACTGATAGGCGAATCTGCAGCAAAAAAGCTGCTCAAAAGCAATGCCTTGTTTACCATTGCAATGGGATCAAATGATTTTATCAATAACTATTTTGTACCGATTATTTCCAAGGGTGAGCGGATTTTCGTCTCCCCGCAAAGTTTCGTAACCACCTTGATTACAAAGCTCAAAATACAACTTAAGGTTACCATATGCCTTCTGAAGTTCACTTTACTCCAAAATCTTGATGGCAACTCAATTCGCTAACGTAACAATTTTCTGATGGGTTATTTGTAGAGGCTGTACACAATGGACGCAAGAAAATTCTTAGTGGCAAACGTCGGGCCTATTGGGTGCATTCCATACATGAGAGACAATAATCCAATAGAAGGGCGGGTTCATTGCTATGACTACGCTAATCAGCTAGCGCAACTCTTCAACAACAAGCTGGAAAAACTTGTATCTGAGTTGAGTAAGGAAATGGAAGGATCGGCTTTTATATATGCAAATACTTGCCACATTTTCTCAGATATACTTCAAAATCATACATCTTATGGTATGAACACCTTTCCTCATAAGAAAAGAAAATAGTCATCAATCGTTTCATGATTCCGTATATTTGTTCTCCGAAAAATAATTGTTTTTTTTTTCTCACAGGATTTGCGGACGCCCAGTCTGCGTGCTGCCACGTCGCCGGAGGCCATGGGGGGTTGATCCCTTGCTCACCTTCATCCCATGTGTGTCCAGACAGAAGCAAGTATGTTTTCTGGGATCCTTACCCTCCGACCGATGCTGCCAATGTCATCATAGCAAATCGCCTTCTTGAAGGCAACGCACCTGATGTATCTCCTATTAATGTTCGCCAACTATTGAAGCTCCAAACATTTTAAACATCACTCGTATTCTCAGTTTTCAGGCTAAATTCAGAACTACAAGTCTTAAGAGTATGCATATGCACCCTCCAAACATTTGAAACGTTGTATATTTTTCTGCTTTCCCCTTTAGCGACGAAAGTTATGTTTACCAACGGCTTGTTGGCGGTAAAGATTAAACTGAACAACAGGCCCAAAAGAAAGCCCAAAACAAACATTAGCTCGCATGGTTTTCTGCCACGTCATCATCATCTTCTCCAAATCCAGATCACGAACGCGAAAGATGCCAGCTACGAGCGTAACCAGCTTCACAATCGAACCACACTCAACTCGAATCGGTCAACGATTCCGATCACTAAATTATAAGATTAATAAACCGAGATGAAATCCAGGTGACGCGTGACGCGAGCGGGATCGCCTACGTGACGATCAACCGACCGAACTCGCTAACGAAGGCGAGATGGAGAACATGGCGAATGCTTTCAAGGCGTTAGACGCGGATAAAGTCGGTAAAGGTGATAATTTTGTCGAAGAAGGGGAGGGCGGCGGAAGATGTGTTTGAAGGGGACGTTCAGGATGCGGAGATTCAGATAAAGAAGTGTAGGAAGCCCGTGCGATTTCTGGGTTTGAGATTGCGCTTGCGTGTGATTTAATGATTGCTTGCTGCGAAAGGGGCTAAGTTCAAGGATACACATTTCAGGTTAGATTCTGGGTTTTATGTGATACAAAGTTTAGAATTTTATAGTTGAGGAATCAAATTCGGTTGCTTCTATGTAAGCTTCAGAAATCTGGAGACTAGACTAGAGTTAGGTTTTGTTGATTTTGTGTTGTTGGAAAGTACATGGTTTCAGTATCAAAATTGCATCGATTAACCATTTTGTTGATTTCGTGTTGTTCAAAGTACATGGTTTCGGTATTAAAATTTCATCTTTTAACCATCGTTGTAGATTTTATGGCTTGGTCGATTAGAATTGTGAATTTGGTTTGTAGGATTCTACAAGTTGTTTAATGAAGTTATATACGGTGATGCGAGCTTAGGCTAATTGACATGGCATTAGTCAAAGAATTTATCATCACTAAGTATTTGTATTTGACTTACTATAAAGTCCAAATTGTAAGGGGAAATCATTAAGCAATGAAATATAACTATTTTCTATTTCTTCCTCTCGGCTCTCTCCTCTTCCCTTCAAACACTAATCTCATTCCATTCTCTTCCTCGTCTACCTTCGTCTGTTTCATAACATACGGATTCTAGTTCTAGGTGATGGGATGATTATAACTGGCTGTTACTGAACTGTAGATATGGTAATGGGAATGTGAATAGTAATGAGAATGGAGAAGTGTTGGATTGGATTATTTGAGTAAGTGTTTTGAGTGGTATATATTTGGCAGATTTGGGATATTTCCATCGTGGGGTTTGTCTTAATTATAATTTCTCTCGGATAATACAACCTCCTAACAAGCGCCTGAAGTGTCCCTGACAGCCATGCCACTGACAGCACAAGTAGCTGAAAAGCATGGCCGGTTTGTTAACCCTGTCGTTTGAAGAGAGTGAGTTGATGAGCAATGCTACTCCAGAGGTTGCACTCAGGCGTAATTTTGAGCTATAAGGCTGTTGTCAATAATGGGCTCAAGTTGGATCTCGGTCTCTTGAAAAGGTACAAATTACAAAATATATAATCTGTCCTGAAACTGTGCGTCATGTTTTTCACCGTATTTATATTTTTGCTATGCCTAAATCAGTACACCAATGACCAACACTACACCATTTTTCTCTTAGGGTGACTGAGTTTGAGTCAGTCACATAAGTGACTTTAGACGTCTGAGAAACGAACGTTACCCGGGTAAGCAACTTTCACAATTGTAACCCTTTGGATTGTGATAAAGTGTAAGCTCATCCTTAATATGGATTTTGTTTGGTTTGTAGTCCTTTGGATTATGATTAAATAATGTCATGATTGATAATGTTAAATGGTATCTTGTCGTCACTGAGAGAATTATCTTATAGGAGGTTTTGTTGTTTCATTTGAGTAATTAATTTATTTGTGGCTTGCCTTAGGAACAAATGAATGCAAAGGTGAACCAGCTGATACAAGAGCAGCACTCCGATGACCCAATCGTCATTCAGGACCCTCTCCCCACGAGTACCCAGCTGGATATAATTTGCAGAGCGGTGGGGCAAAAAAAAGATACTCTGGTTTCCGGAGCGGGTGGTAATCTAAGGAGGCCTCCGAAACCAAGAGGCGGGGCATCTAACCAAGCGCTATAGGAAGAGCTGATGAGGGGCAGAGAAGAGGCCGCTAAAAAGAAGCAGAGTTCAATGATAGGCTACGAGCCATTGAAGAGATGGTGCGCGGGGGAGGAGGATCTTCAAGACATGGGGCTAATGTCTCGGATGGGACGAGTTTTGCTCTGCCAACTCTCTGAAGACTGGTTGTATGGAACTTTTTTGATGATGCAACTTTTTTAAGTTGTCACAATGCTGAAAATATTTAAATTAGTATGTTTTGATGTTCATGTTGAATACTGTTGGAAACTTTTGACATGTTTTGAAATGTTTTGTATGAAGGACATGGATGCATTACATTTTCGTATGCAACTGAATTGTAATTGTAATACCTACACAACATAAACAGGGATGTTTTATATTCTCTTATGTTACTAATATCTGATAATAATACCACATTATTGGACTTATGTGTTAACAAATAGTATCCTTGCAACACTTAAGTGGTTGACCAGAATATTCTGGCATCACTTATGTGACAACAAAATAGCATCCTTCATCACTTATGTGGTTGATTGAAGTATCATTTTATAGTTTCTTACGTGACAGACATTGCACTAGTGATACTTATACGGCTCACTTATGGAATTTATTATTGATTTCCAAAATCTACTTACGCGACACACCACGTACTTATGCGGCATAACTTATGTGACTGACCGTAGTCACATAAGACCTTCTGTGACTAAAAACAAACTTATGCGGCAATTTTGGTCAATCACATAAACGTAAATCTAGTGTAGTGCAAGCCTTCCATTTGCTATGTTAGTTGCTCGTGGAAATTTTGTATATAGTAAGTTTCTAGTGTCATGAATGTCATAAAATACTGTGTGATTTGATTTGGCGTCGAAACAGCGTAGAGATGTTGTATATCTATACTTGGTTTGAGACTGGATCCACAGTTGAATAATTTCTGTATCTATATGCGTTGTTCTTATTTTTGGATGCGCATTTATTTGTTGAATAATTCATTTATTGCATGTAGATCACATGTTCATTTCATTGAAGTAGACTGTCATCAAGTGATCAGACCAACTTGATTTATGTTTGATAACTGATATGTGACCTCCATTTTAGGCTCTTCTAAATGAATCAGCTGCTAACTTTCTCCATTTTCTTATATATTTTCTAGGAAAGAGCCCATGATTTCTATGACAAGACGACGAATTCATAGCCAGTCGCAGCTCCAAAGCTCAGTCCAAGCTATATATAACTCTTTAGTGAGTTTCTTATTGTATCACGTCCTCCTGTTGTAACAATAAGATAAAATCCATCATGCTGTTTGTAGTACCTAATGAAGCCGTGTTTTAATCTTAATTCGGCTCCCAAAATACTTGACCAGGAAGACAATATTGTTCAGCAGGGATGTCCAAGTCTCTAATTTTGAGTATCTGACCTATTCAGCTACATCCATGAGCTCAAACTGCTCATAGCAGGTATTTAATTTCAGTTTTCAGTTTCACAACTTTGTTACTTTGCAGTCATCATTTATTAGCCTAACACGTGCTCGTAGCCTATCTCGATATGGAAATAATCCAAGCTGGAAATCATACCTTGTTTCTATTTTCATCTGACTTATTTGATACTTTCCCGCAGATCCTTTACAAAACTGGGAACTACATCCACCCAAGTCCTTTATCACACTTTCCTTTCAATGTCCAAATAATGGCAGCTCCACGAGTTGCCATTATAACAAAGACCAAAGTGTTAGAACTAAATCACATATACACGAAGATCGTGAAACCCAATATTATGTTAATCAAGCACATAGAAATTACATAAGAAGATCAAACCTCCGTTGATGACTCTGAATTCTTCACTGATCATCGTAGTGGATCTTCCAGCCTTTCCGCACAACTCTTCCCAGTAAGATTTCGAGAGAGAATGATACTGAAGTTCAGTGCGTAAGACCGGGAACCACTACCTATATATAACGTTGTACATAACTGCTATATTTCCTGATAATTACAAATCCTTCCACTCAAAAGAAGTGTAATTATCAAACCGGTATCTACACATATTATAATTCCATGATCATAACTTTATTTATACTCTAAAGTCACTTGTATACTAGATCACTTTAATATATAACTTATAAATTATGATAGCATACACATCACATAATTTACATTATGATCCCAATATTAGATTATAAATATAAAATAATCTAACAATCTCCTACTGGATCATACAAGTAAATTCAAACTGATGTGTAACCTGATGAGCTCAAACTTTTGCTATCATATGGAGTATACCCAAAACAATCTCGTCCATCAATTATACTAAGATAGGATCAAGCCAGCACTAGTAGCATTAATCGTTACGGAACCGAACTTGTCACGTATATTAGTACAACCAAATGACATAGATTAATCATGGATGTGTAGCATGGAAATTACATGAAATGTGATCTACACATATCTATTTCCAACTGGTCACCTTTACTTTACGGAGATCAATCCTTAAACCAAAATACAACAGAGTGCAATGTACACTTTATTTCTGCAGAACTCAAATGTATATGATCCATACACAACATAGAGCAAAACATAATCACAACACAAACTCCCACTAAATCCGAATATTCTCAAATTTGATTACACCCATATAACCAGTACGCTAGTGAAAGACCTTGGGAGATAATCATGGAGTTTTGTCTCAAAGTGCTCTATGGAAATCTGACCACTCTGTACTTTATATGAATATACTATCTCCTTATTTGTCACAATATCCTTAATGGTCTTTCAATACCTTCTATAAAGTGCAGTTTTGTGACAAAATTATGTAGTCATATTCCCTAATTAGATGCCTCACAACATGACGTAGATCTCTCACCAAATAGGCATTCTTTGAAATCGCAATCGGAATACATAATGATCTCCTACCGATCTGATTTCCTGTATGTGAGCATGTAGTCTCATGTTCTCCTTAAGAACCCAATAATTTTCTTGACTGCTACCCAATGATCCACCCATGGGTTGCTTATATGTCTGCCAGACATACCAACAATGTACGCAATAACCAAATTTGTACATACCTTAATATATAAAAATCTCTATATAGCCGAAGCGTAAGAGATTTTTTTACATTTATGAATTTCCAGAGTATTTTCAAGGCATTAACTGAGACTAAATTTTCTCCTTTAGCGATCGGGGGTGTGAGATCTTAACCTTACTCCCACTGAACTTGTGATACACATATTCATCCATCAAGATTATTACAATATCATACAAGACTATCACTTGATGTAACTTCAAGTACCACCGATGAGAATGTTCCATAAATCCATTATGGGATTCCTTATTTATACATTTTAAGAGGTTGTTGAGTTTGTATTTCAGAAATAGTGTTCTGATTCTCCGTCTGGGTCGAACAATGTTTCTAACATGAATTCTCCCCCAAACTCAATATCCTCAAAAATGTTACAATTCTCGTCCAAAAAATTAACTTAGTGATGGGATCATCCAACTTAGTTGGTACCTTATTAAGGATATAAGCTGCTGTCTTTAGTGCTTCATCGAGAGTCCTTCTGGTAAGTTGGAATGACTAATCATAGTCCTTACCATGTCCTTAAGAGTTTTAATTTTACACTCTTCTAGGTGTCTAGCAAACAGTCACAGAACGTTGTTCACCTGATTGGTCACATCTATTGTGATTTCACCACCACAATGAGATACAACACCCTTTACTCTTTAGTTGAGTCGTATCTCAACTTTAGCCTTAAATTATTTGAACACGTTCAATGACTCAAGCCTCATGTCTCATGTAGGAATTTAATTCATGATGGAACACATTCCAACATCTGTAGATACATAGTGCATATTGGTCCCAAAGAAAATGGAGTTTAATAGATAAAGTAAATTTACTATTACCAAATGAACAAGAATAACCTAATTTGCTCAATATGAAAATATAAATTAAGTTTCGACTGATCGACGATAAATGAATGTCCATTAAATCCAAACAAAATGACCGAATGCTAATAATATGAAATTCATCATTGCCTCCTCCTCTACCGCATAACCTAGTCCCAAATAGATGCATCTTTCAGCGTCAATAGGTCATTGGTAGCTCAGGCAACCCCCTTTTAACCCGCCAAGCGATATACTTAGCCCACTTGGGACATTTCTTCTTCACATGTCCAGTTTCCTCTCAGAAATGACATGTAACAAGAGTATCGAAAACTTAGAATTAGCAGCTTTATCATGCTTAAGCATCTCCTCTTCTTCCACACAAAATGAAATGACCTCATTGAGAGTCCACTTCTCCCTCTGACAGTTATAGGAAATCCTAAACTGACTTTACTCTGAAGGAAGAGAGATTAACACCAAATTCACGAGTAGGTTCTCAGATAACTCGAGCTTTAAGGCCTTTAGTTTTGAAGCAAGTTGAGACATTTCCATAATATGCTCCCTGACATTATCCTTGCAGGAGTACTTCATTGAAATTAAGTTTGCTAAAAGCTCACTTGTTTTTGCCTTATCGTTTTCAACAAAATTCTTTTCAAATTCCGCAAGGTAATCTTTGGCACTGGAAATCTCATCAGGCATTATACCCCTGAAAGCCTCTGGAATTCTACGATGAATGATCATCAGACTCAGCCTGTTCGAATGCTCCCACGTTCCCTTATAAACCTGAGCGGATTCACTGCTGGTGTCAGTGATAGCATCAGACTTAGGCTCCCTTAATGCCAAGTCAAGATCCATGCAGCCCAAAGAGAATCATAATATTCTCTTTCCAGTCCTTAAAGTTTGTCCCGTTAAGCATAGGAACATCACTTATGTTGGCAGCAACTGAACTAGCAGACATGTAAGCTGAAAATAGAACAAGACATAAGTCATCTTTTCATGCTCACATAATGCATAAATAAATATGACATATCAAGATACCCAGTACAACATTAACAGCAAATCTTGGGATAGTACTGCTAACTGTAAGTGGTACTCTTGTTGTAGTAATTAAACATTGATGATAAACGGTGTCAAATAAATAGCCATCTTTTGATGTACTAATTATTCACACAAAATTCATCCTGACAATCATCACATGTCATTACCACAAATATGTACGTAATTACATTAGATAACAATTTTCCTTAGGGCCAATTAATTATCCATGTAAATTACATACATATTCCTATCCAACACCCATCATGTATTAACTTACACATAAGAGGTCACTTTTGTGACAATTATGCTTTAATTAACACACTCTGAGTGTGGCCCAAAAAATGAACCGTATATCATATATGTATGTACACCTTTAGTTTTTAGTAATACACTCCAATTTAATTAAAAAAATTAAATTTATTTAAATGAGTGTAACTGAACCAAAATTGAATTAGACCGCATAACCAAACCGGTCAAATTCACTTTAATTGAACCACGGACCAAACTGGCTCTATTTACTTTACTTGAACTTGATTCAATTGGACCGAGTAACCAAAAAAATGGACCATATTGAATTAGTTCACATATAGAACCAAAATCAAATCATTTCCCATTAAAACGATTCTTCACATAATTCAAACCAAATCATATTTGATTTGAACCAGACTAGTTCAGTCTGATTGAACCGCAGATTGAATTGAGCAGTATTTAGCATATTTGCTCAAATCACTTTAATTGAATCAAATTCAGCTGGACCAAATAACCATAATTGGACGACAATGAACTGATTCCCATAATCAACCGGAACCAAAATAGATTTAATTGAACCATATTGATTCCATCTTAATTTAACCTATTCCATCAAAAATGAATAAACCCAAATTCAATTCTAATTGAATCAGATTGGTTCAATCCAAACTGAACCGTAACCGGTTCAATCGTAACTGAACTGCAAAAAATTGATTTGAACCGCATTACTGAACTAGTCCAAATCACTTTTATTGAATCAGATTCAATTGGACCAAATCACAAAACTGTGCCACATTGAACCAAATTCTTGTATTTAGACCAAACCAAATCAATTCCAAATGAACCAGACAATTAAACCGCAACCGGTTCAATTCTTTTGGATTTGAAGATATATACAAATTAAAATCCAAAATAAACCTAAAAGCAAAAAACCCAAAATTAAATTCCTGTAGCCCATATATAATAAGGCCAAAATTAATTAGGGGTTTGGCGTTTCTTTTCTCTGCCGCCTGAACCACACTAAAAATTGACCAAGTTAAATAAATTTTTTTTAAAGCAACCGCCCAAGAATCGCAGTAGCGCTCCGCATTAACCTCCATTAACACTCCGTTACCCATTAACACTTCAATTCTCAGAAAGTTGAAACGCTTCAAACTCAAAAGGTATGGGAACAGTCGCATCTCCGGCCATAACGCGACTTCAACGCCAACTAATTCAGCAGCGTCACAACCAACGACTACAATCCGATGTTCGAATCTAACCCAACTTCATGGTATTCAAAGCCAATAACGCAGGAATCCCAAAATAATCAAATGCTGCATCAATTGCCGCATTGAATTGCAACAATCCCGACGGTATGCCAGAGATTTGAACAGCCGAGTCGCACATCCGTGCAACAACGAAACAGCTTTTAGACGCCTTTTGCCATGGATTCCGGCAGTCTCTCAAGCGACGATGAGGCGGCGCAATCAGATCTGAAGCAAGAATGAAACGAGACCACGCGATGGCGAAGTGCAGCCAAAACTAGGGCTGCAAACGAGCGAGTCGAGTATTAAGCTGCTCAAACTCGACTCGTGAAATATATATCAAACTCAAACTAGACTCGAAACTCGACGAGCTTCAAAAAATTTGTTCAAACTCAACTTGAAATGTTTTCATGATATTCGAGTTCGACTCGATACTCGAATATTAAAACTGAATATACACTTCCCCAATGACAAACCTCAATTTCAAAGCTTGTTTACATAGGAAAATATTAAGTTTTTACACAAAAATCCAAAGGGAACTGAAGGACCCCAAGGCTCAAGATTAGTCTAGCCCAAAAATTAGGATTTTGATGTTGTAAATGGATTGGGTTTTAATCTCCCCTTTTATAATCACTTGTGAATCAAACTCTTTGACATCAAACAATGTGGGATATTAGTACCTTCACTTGCTTTTTGATTTCTTCAATACTTCTTTATAATATTTACTTTTGTCCCACATTGGATGTTTATTACAAAACAAATAAGATGAGAATATATATAATATAGATGAGCACTCTATCCAAAATCTAATCTACTTATTCCACCTAATCTAGTTGAAATTACAATTGTAATTTCCAAGATATATGTAGAATAATCGAGTATTTATTCGAGTATTATTCGAGTACTTAATCGAGTTGTTCACGAGTTTAAACGAGTCGAGTATCAATTTGTTCGTGATCGACTCGTTTCATAATCGAGCCTAAATATCGTTATCGTGCTCGACTCGTTTATAATCGAGTCGAGCTTTGACCGAATTTTCTCACGAGTTGTTCACGAGTACATTGTCTCATTTGCAGCCCTAGCCAAAACTGAGTCATGACGATATGTCCGAATCCGGAAATAAGGAGCAGCGCATCGCAGGACCTTCTACTCTCATCTCCTCCATATGTTTCGGCGACACACAAAAAAACACAGCGGATTCAATAGAAGCAGATCTAAAAGATCTCGAAACGCATCCGAGTTCAACCGCATCTGGGGCGAGCGATATCCGAATCCTAGCGAATCCAGATGTGCGACTAAATCAGATCTGAAAATTTTGAAGATGCCCAAGATCTGAACTAGACTTAGTGGATCCATCCGCAATCGATTTCCATCATTGGACAGCAATCCGTCCCCGACTCAGCGGAAGAAGACTCAGCCAGAAAAAAAATTCAGATAGATCAAAAACAGAAAATTTCAGCAGTCAGTCTCGCGATTAACGCAAAATTGGGGGCGTCTGATACCAATTGTTAGAACTAAATCACATATACCCGAAGATCGTGAAACCCAATATTATGTTAATCAAGCACATATAAATTACATAAGAAGATCAAACCTCCGTTGATGACTCTGAATTTCACTGATCACCGTAGTGGATCTTCCAGCCTTTCCGCACAACTCTTCCCAGTAAGATTTCGAGAGAGAATGATACTGAAGTTCAGTGCGTAAGACCGGGGACCACTACCTATATATAGCATTGTACATAACTGCTATATTTCCTATAATTACAAATCCTTCCCCTCAAAAGAAGTGTAATTATCAAACCGGTATCTACACATATTATAATTCCATGATCATAACTTTATTTATACTCTAAAATCACTTGTATACTAGATCACTTTAATATATGGCTTATAAATTATAATAGCATTCACATCACATAATTTATATTATGATCCCAACATTAGATTATATAAAATAATCTAACCCAAAGACCCTTCAAGAAGACTCCATATATAGCGGCAACTTGCTTGGGTACTCATACAGTCATACAAGTAATTACTGGCATTCTTTTATAGCTACTAATCAATTTTGGTTGTGGCATCAAATTTCAGCGAATCCCATTTCCATGTTGAATTCAAAATGGGAGCAACTAATACTGTACACATGCTCCGTGTAGAAGTTCATTTTCAGGTTTTCCAAGTGACAATTGATCAACCACTTATACTCCAAAGATAAAAGGTTTATTATTTCATTCTGCATCTTTTGGTATAAAATTTGAGACGTATAATACATTGATCTATGGTGCAAACCATATTTATTGTACAAACTGTAAAATTTGTCAAAATGGGTTACAATTCGTCGCAAAAAAAGTACAATATAGTTCGTCAAAAGTAATTTATAATTCGTCGTCAAAAAATCATTCATACGACGGAATTTAATCTCATCCGCCCAAATGACCAAATCAAAGACTATCATTGATTTATATTTTTTTACAAAAATATGATGTGTGCACCAGATCCTTTTTCTTGAATTAAGTGCAATTTAATTCAAAATTTTAACGACATAATTAATTGAAATTTTTCCCAAAATAAGCAAAATTGGAATTTGCTTTCCAATTGTACACACTATTCAAATTCAATTTTCAAAATACACACCAACGGCGCCTAACAAACAACGCCTTATGTCTAGTGTCAAATTTTTAGAAATAACGAATGCTGAGTCAGCAAAATTTGCCTAATAAGCCTAAAGCGCTGTGGACAAGAGCGCCTAAACAAAAGCCGGTTGTCGCCGCTCGTCGCCTTCTGCTCGTAGTTGCTCTCACGGTTGTACTCCATCATCTCGCCATCAACCTATTTGCCTAAGTTGTTGGGTCGATTAGGTATATGTTTCCTCTATTTGATTCAGTTCTAGTAGCATCTGATTATTTTACACAATAGAAATCCTTCTTTTGTGTGTTTATTCTTCTCCATTTATCCGCAAATTTATTTAGTGTGATTTTTCTTGTAAAGATTAATGTTGGTGGTTGTTGTTGGATGTCTGTGGCAGCAACACTTTATAGTTGAATCAATCTTGGTGGTCTGTCTTTGTTGCATATTTTTGAAGTTTGGTTCTAATATATTATTGTTTATCTTGGACTGTCTTAGCAATGACTAGAGCTCAAAATGATGGAATGACATTGTCAACATAATATGTGGAATTTTGATAATGACGATGAGGAAGGCTATGTTGAAGTACCCATATGTGGTGAAGGAGTTAATAGTTCCCTATGGGATTTTCCACCTTTCAATGATGTTTCTGGTTTGATGAGCCATCCGACTATTGAGGACCATGATTCTAATAACAGTCAGTTTAATACGAAAGTACTCAAAGAAGGTGGTATGTTTACGCGGAAGGAGTTGCTCATATATGCTTGTCAAAAATATTCTATCAAACACCATCGAGAATATCGCACTGCAACCTCGTGCACAAAACGATTGATTCTTGAATGTCATCGGGGAAAGGATAAATGCAAACGGGAGCTACGAGCTTCGAAGAAGAAAAATGAAGGCATGTGGAGAATAACCAAATATGAAGGAGATCACACGTGCGAGGTTGATATTATCCCTCATGACAATGTCCATTTTAACAAACACTTTATCGGAATGGACATAAGAGATTTAATTCAAGAGAAGTTGAGATTTTCCCCTTACGAGGTGTAAACTTTAATGAGATCAAAGTATGGGTATAAAATATCTTACATGAAGGCTTGGAGATCCCGTAAAAAAGCATTAATACATATATTTGGAGATTGGGAAGCATCTTTCGAAAAGCTACCGGCATACATGGACATGCTCAAAGAGTCCAATCCAGGTAGCATTGTTCATTGGGACACATCAATGCTAGAGAGTGGGAAAATAAGCTTGAATCGTGATTTGCTGGAACGTCCCTAAGTCATGGATGCAAACATCACATCACGTGTTAATATTGTACCATGATTTGCTGGATCGATAGGAGGCGAACAATGTCATATGGACTCCTTACGCGTTACACGTAAGAGGTTTTAGGCACACTTAATCCGATGTGTGTAGCCGGGAGAGGTTGCTGGATGGCCGAAGTGCCACTCTTTTGTTTTAATATCGCTGAGTGGCACTACCCTTCTTGAGTTCTCCGTCGGTTTGGATGGAGACATCCGGAGCCAGCATTGCCACCACAGAGTCACAGAGATATGCACATGAGCAAGAGACGGACTTCTGAGCCTTTAAATGAAGATATGCAAGTTCACATGAATCTGTGGGATACTCGTGTGAAAAGCATTATTACCGGTGAGCGTGACACTGATGGATCGTACCTGGATGCGTACTACACTTGGTACTACGATGTCACTCGTAAGCGCATTCAGCCACCATTGGATACACCGGCACCGTATCGGCCATCTGCATTTCAGTTGAATTCACTTGTAAGTATTTATACATTTTAGCGTAATTTTTGATAGTTACAAAAATATCTAACTTATGACAACTAACCTTTTCTACAGGTTACGTCGTTAGTGCGCACGTGCAAAGTATCTTCAGGAGTTTTCCTTAAGACGACTGACGAGGATTTGAAGAGGGCACTCCATGATCTGTTTCATTCCACTCGTGCGGACTTGTTGAGAATTGGAGAGGGTCTTGCATTGGATGTTGATCCCACACAAATTCACCTTTATGATGGTATATGAACTTATAATTTTGAAATATATATATTCTTCTTTTATATCTAACTTGTATTTTTTTTTAAATCTAGACTCCGATGAAGAGGTGGACTTACCAGAAGATAACTATGAAGTTGGCGGCCCCTCTCAAGTTACTCAAGCGGAGCCACAAATGACTCCAACTCGGAGGGTTAGTTCACACGCTAGAAGGTCACCCAATCGTTATACGCCGGGATCTTGATAGTTAACAATTTGCTCTAAACTATAACGTTTATGTATTGTCATTATGTAAGGGAGATGACTTATGTTACATGTTGTCATGTAACTTTTGTAACTTTTTACAAGTCATCACTTTATGCTTCACACTTTTGTGTTGTTAAGTTTTGGTGGATGGGGATTTTGGTGGATTGGATTTGGTGTATTGGACAGGGTTGTATACTTTAAATGTCGTTTGCAGGTTGTTTTAGTTAAAAATTGAAACAAATACACAATACATCCTTTTCAGGTTTAGGCGTCATTGAAGACAGCGCCTAAACCTAAAACAGGTTAGGCGCTGTCTTCAACAACGCCTTAAATTTGTGCTTTGTATTTTTGAGCGCTGTCCATAACAGCGCCTTTGCCCTATGAATCAGACCAGACTCTGCCTTATTGACGACTATTAAAGCGTTGTCCTTAAGAGCGCCTAAGTTAAAGTTGCAACGTAGGCTAATGACTAAGCATGTTATCGAGATATACAGGACACTGGGCATTAGGCGCAGTTGCTAACGGTGCCTTAAGTATGGTGTGTATTTTGGAAATTGAGTTCGAAGAGTGTGTACAATTGGAAAGCAAATTCGAATTTTGCTTAAATTGGAAATTTTTTCACAATGTATATACCTATTTTGTCCGGTCAAAATTTAGAAAAGGGATCCGATACAAATGACATATTTTTGTAAAAACACAAACAAATCACAATCATTGATTTGGTCATTTGGACGGATGATATTAAATCCCGTATTGAATTTCGCTTATGGTTACTTTCTCGATGACGACTGACGAATTATAAATTATTCGTGACGAACTACGTCGTACTTTTAGTTTCTCAGCGACGAATTATAATCCAATTTTAACAAACCCTGTATTTTATACCAAAAATATACTTTGTACATGATCTTTACTAATTAATTTAGTTACCGATATTTTTAGTAACATCAGAACCCCGCAAGATATCGGGTGTCTAAACTTGTATATGTATTTTCTTGACGTAACATCAGAAATTTCCTACATATAAGATAGTATGGAAATGTATACATTGAATTGATTACTTGTTGAACTTAATTTAGGCAATGACATTTTTGTAATTTCCAGATTAATATGTAATTGTAATTTAACATTTAAAGCTTGCGAAATTTTCACATCAAAGTCATCAATCTTTTAATGGAATAAGAGCTTTCTACACGTTACTAGGAAAGGTCCACCATTATCAAACATTTATAATAAATCCAATCTGACAAAAAAAAGCATTCATAATTAATTAATAGGAAAAATGGCAAAGAGGGAATATAAACTATCATCCATTGACAAATCACGGTCTGCACTATAAAAATTGACAATTAAGGGTAATTTCAAAATATTTTAATCATCAATTTCACAATTAAGGGCAATAAGGTTTTTTCAATTCAATCGTTTAGTTAACTTTGTTAATTGACGGAGTGATATTCTATCAGTTAAGTGTTATATGTGGATTAAAATATTTTGAAATTGCCCTTAATTGTTAATTTTCATAATTCAGATCGTGATTTGTCAATAAGTGATAGTTCATACCACCGCTACTTTGTCATTTTTCCCTAATTAATAATATGATGAAAGTTAAGAACTAAAATTCAATTTTTTAAAAAAAAGAACTGATATATTTTACCAAAATTATTAATTGAAATAGCTTAAATAAATAAATCATAACTTAAAATATCGATTGTACTTCTAATTTTAAATAAAGAAATTCATATATATATATGAATTTCTTTATTTAAAATTAGAAGTACAATCGATATTTTAAGTTATTATATATATATATATATAAGGGAGCACTCGGTTGAGGCGGGGTTATAAGGATGAGGCAGTAAGACATGATCTTGGCCATTGATGATATTGATCTAATGGTTGAGATTTAAAGGTGTGGTAGTGGGATTTACTGTTTGCTTTTTACTGTTGGTAGTGGGTTTACTATTTGGACACGTGGCGCACCCACAAAGCACGGGAGGTTAGATGTGTGGTTGAGATCGTGCCTCACGTGTCTCACTTTACTGTAGCGTGTCTCATTTAAACGCTCCTCAATATATATATATATCATTTTTTGTAACAAAAAAAACCTTTTAAAAACCAGTAGTCGTCACTATTTTCAAAACCAGTAGTCCAGTAGTGGTCACTATTTTAAATAAAGAAATTCGTATATATATATATATATATATCATTTTTTGTAACAAAAAAAAAACCTTTTAAAAACCAGCAGTCGTCACTAAAATTGATGTGGCAATTTTCTCATAAGCATTTGTTCTTATTCAACTCGCCATTAGCCAGAATTGTGCCTAAGCCTAAGCTCTCGACTCCATCTCTCTCTGATCGACAATGGCGTCAGGTTTGCCTCCTTCGTTTCTACACTGTCCAACTTTATTATATGCAGTTTTGTTTCGTTTGATCATCTGGGTGTTTTTTTTAATGATCCTTACTGCATCAAAGTTTGCACCTTTAGTGTGTTAGGTGAACATAATTGAGTTGAAAATCCTTTAGGGTTTTTTGTGGCGTTTGAGTTTCTTGTTTCATTCGTTCTGTGAATGCTTAGTTGTTGTAGTTGTAGTCATCCATGTTGATGAAGAAGGTAGCTTTTTTTTTCTTTGTTGATTTTTATGTATTTAGTAATTTCTGGTGTGTTTGATTTTATAAAAATGTGAACTTTGCTTCAATGTGGTTCAGTTTGATTTTAATGTCTTGTGTGGAATGAAATTGTTTGGGTTCAATGTTTGTATTTATGAACGATCGTTGATGAGGTTGAGCTGGCCATGATGGCAATTTCTGGTGTATCAGAAAATGGGGAAGTGGTTAGGACTGAATTCCCAAAGTTTGACGTGGTGACGGACTTTTCTGATCATCGATTTGCTGATGGAAAAAATGAAAACCTCACGGCCGGCAGCACGGTGTACAAGAGGATAATGCGCGAGTGGAAAATCCTGAGTGAAAACCTCCCAGAGAGTATTTTTGTGAGAACTTATGAAACAAGGATTGATCTTCTTCGAGCTGTGATTATTGGGGCAAAGGGTACACCGTATCATGACGGGCTATTCTTCTTTGACATTGCATTCCCTAAAAATTACCCGAACAGTCCTCCGAAAGTCCACTACCGCTCTTATGGCTACGAGCTGAGCCCCATCATATTCTCAGATGGATATATCTGCTTGAGCATTTTGAATAATCGGCCAGGGAAGAACAGTGCGGCATGGAACCCTTCATCTTCGACCGTCCTGCAGATCTTGGTTTCGTTACAGGCCCTGGTATTGAACGAAAAGGCTTTTTACAATGAAACTCTATTCAAACCAGCTTGGAGCTCTAAGAGGTACAATCAGAAAGTATTTGCCTTAAATTGCAAGACAATGCAATCTGTTCTCACAAACCCACCTCTCAATTTCAAGGAGTTCGTAATTGCACACTTTAGCCAGCGTGCTTGTTCCATTCTAAAAGCCATTGATGCTTACAAGGTCGGGGCTTTCAGAGTTGGGCAGTTTGATGAAACTCAGCCCTACTTGAAACGGACTGCGAGAGTGTCCAAGTCTTTTGCCAGGGAAATGAAAAATCTTTACGACAACATGTTTTCAACATTCTCAGCCATCGCAGCCCCTGGCCTTGGCGAACTCAGGCTTCCTCAGCCAGAACCTGCTCCAAATGAAACTGCTGATAATTCGGACGTCAGCAGCCTTCTTCGAGCAAATTCCACAAACAAGCAATCAAAAGAGTCTTCCATAGGCAAGATAGTGAAAAAGGTGAAGAAGATTTTCATAAGTGGTCTTACCAAGTCCCCAGTTCGCAGCTGAATGTAGGTTTTCAGGATTGGTCTACCAAGTCCTCAATTCATATCTGATTAAAGGTTCCTCAAGATTGATCCACCAAGCTCCCTCATCAATGCTTGAAACTTGGTGCTCAAGTCAGATTGAAAAAACAAACATAGACATGTTCCCTATATTTATAATAAAGTTCCTAAATTTCCAATACACACTGATTTTCTTGCCAACAGAAAAACATCTCAAAATCTCATATCAAAGGCCTAGTAAAAAAAGAAGACCTTTTTTCCCCATCTTGTATCATCTTCAACTCACCTCAAAGCAACACATTACTATTTTTGTGATCAACAAGGCCAATCAGGGTTTCAACCTTATTCTACACGCCTTGCCCAAATATAAGAAAAAGCTCCCATCTTTATCACATTACTCACCACAAAAGGTCTCAGATTGGTCTCCTTCATCAGTCCATTTGTGTGTGTCACAATCTTTTCCACCTAAAATTTGTGTGTATCTGGGCCTCTTAAGTCTCCCCCTTCATGTTATTGGTAGTTGCTTTATTATGCTTCAGTTGACATAGTTTGCATCCCAAGCTTGAAAATTTCTTTGTGGTTTTGATTGTTAGGGTATTTGTTGGGTGTAGCTGTTGTGTGATTCAGTGGCGTGTTGGTTTGATCATCCATGGCCTCAGGTCCATCTCATTTCAGACTTCGCGTAAAATAGTTGGTGTTTCATTTTGATGTGCTTGATTCATGTCTGATGTTCTGAAGTGCTGTCTCACTATGGGAGGAGTTATTTGTGTTGACAGATTGCTGTCTGAGTTGTATGCTGAGTTAGAAATTTCTTTTTACACAGTACTCGAGCTCAACCGAGAGTGTAAATTTTTGTACCTGTGATATCTGACTGAACAATGTGTGTGTTTTCAGAAATCGAGGAAGTGACTGGAGCAGATTTCAGGCAGTTTGATCTGGTAACAGATTACTCCGACCACCACTTTGCTATAGCTACTAAGAGGGACAAAAAGGCTGCAGATTGTTTCGCAAATGTGAAAAGCAACGTGTACAAGAAGATCATGCAGGAATGGAAAATCCTCAGCGAAAGCCTCCCAGAGACTATTTATGTAAGAACCTACGAGGCCAGGATTGATCTTCTTCGAGCAGTGATCATTGGGGCCAAGGGTACTCCATATCACGATGGGCTATTTTTCTTTGACATTGCGTTTCCTGAAGACTATCCCAATAGGCCTCCACAGGTACATTACCGATCTTTTGGACTAAGGGTGAATCCCAATTTGTACTCATGTGGGAAAGTTTGCTTAAGCATATTGAACACCTGGTCCGGGAAGAAGTGTGAGAAATGGAACCCGGAGTGCTCGTCCATTTTGCAGATCTTGGTTTCGATACAGGGGCTGGTGTTGAATGCAAAGCCCTACGACAATGAGCCAGGATTCAAACCGAGTGCAAACTACAAGGTCTATAATGAGACGGTGTTTGCCGTGACTTGCAAGACGATGCACTTGATGCTTAGAACCCCGCCACGCAACTTCAAGAAACTTGTGGACGCACACTTTTGCCAGCGTGGGTGTCACATTCTGAGCGCGATTAATGCTTACAAAAATGGGGCTGCATTAGTCGGGTATTTTTATGAAGTAGCCCCTGAACGGAGTTTAAAAGTGTCAAAGAGTTTTGCCAAGGATTTGGAAGATCTGTACAAGATGCTTTACGCAGATTTTTCGAAAATCAATGCGATTGAGCTTGAAAATCTGGGACCTGAAGCAGAATCTGCGTCGAATGGGACTCAGGCAAACTCGAAAGGCAAGGGAGACAAAAAGACTATCTTGGGGTACTTAACCAGCAAATTGAAGAAGGTTTTCAAGATTGGTAAAACCAAGTCATCTTCCTCACGAATGTCCTGAACATAGATAAGTTACACGTAATTTACTACTCGGGTTAACATGATTTCTGTCTTTAAGAACATTAGAGTAAGCTTAGGGCTCTCTGTTTGGATTAAGTATGCTGTTTTCTCTTCAGTTGAGTTCTAAACCCGCATTTGTTTTTTGAAAGCTTTTCTAAACAACTTTCATTTTGCTGACTTGCAGAAAATATTTTTGAATTACTTATGTTTTGAAGAAGCACCTTTTGCAGCGCAATGTCTAGTTGTTCCCTATAATAAAGTTGTGATGCCTATAGTTGCGCAAATAGCCGCACTACACATGATCCTAATCATGGCTATCATTTTGGGGCTATAGCACAATTACATAAATAGCGAGAAGGCTCCAAATGTAATACGGGCGTGTGATTATAGAATATTTTCGACAATAGGAGTGAATACGAGATTACTTTATTCCCGCCTGTGAGACAATGGTTTTCTTTTCGCTCAAGTTCACAGAGGAAATCGTCAACAAAGTGGTGATTGAGTTTGTAGAACACTTGTCTTGCAATAGCAAGGTCAAGGGTTGTTCAAACCCCATCATGACATTTTCCTTCCACACTTTTGTGGGGTTTCCTAGTCCCACATATGGTGTGGACCTTTCCTACATCCTTCGCGGATGTTTTCCTCTTTCTCTTTCTCATCCCTTGTGGACATTTGCATGCGCTATCTTATTGCGAAGGCTAGCTAAGGTCCTTCCATGGTGGCGAGCCGAGGCGTGTTAAGGTCCTTCCATGGAGGCATGAATAGATTCGTGGGTTTCAAAGTTAGAGGTACCGAAATAGCCTGCGCTTCGTCAGTTCAAGTTCGGGTTGGTGCCCTTTGCGTGGCCGTGCTTCAAATGCTTTAGAAATATATATGTACTCGATATGTATGTTATGTATTCCTTAATATGTCTATGTAAACCCCATCAAAAAAAGTTAATGGAGGAAATCAAAATTTAAGACGTAGACTCAAATCAAAGCAGAAAATTGTCAAAAAAACAATAATATCATCTCTGGTTTGTTTGTTTAATACGACGCCTTAGTTCATACTTTTATTTTGATTAACAAGCATCTATTATTAGGGAGGGGTTATTTAGTGTATTCGTGGACAATATCCTTATGGAAAGCTATTCAAACAAGATGGGAAGACAATGGACGAATTTATACCGACAAAAGAAAGGAGCGCTAAAAGGAGCAGATTTGGTTTTGTAAGACATCAAACTGTGTTTAGGTATAGTCTCTGTTTGGGATTTGTATTGCCATCATTGTTTCATATTTTGGTGTTTGAAGATGAAATTTGGGCTGATATTTGGGCAGTGGTTTGTGCCATTGTTATCTTGGGAATTGTTTGGGCATATCAGGGACTAAGAGCTCGCCCATGGCTGATTTTTTTTGATGTTGAAGCATGTTTTTTTACTTATATGATTAATAATATGTAATACGCATTTATAGTAACATGTTGTTGAATCCGTTTGTTCTTAATTTCTAACTTGTATTCGTTAACCACTTGTAGTCATTGTTAGTTGATTTGCAAGAGAAAGTTTCTCCTCTCCAACTTTATCCTCGTATTCTATTGTAGTCATTGTTAGTCGATTTGCGATCTACATCCTCTTCCCTTTGGAGTTTGAATTTATTTTTCCTTGTTTACTAATTTGTTTTTGTTGTTTATAGCTCTAGTCCGTACTTATTGCACACCCACCATTAAGATTCTTCTTTGCGAGCTTCTATTCTAAGGTAAACCGCACGATTAAATTAATTCACTACTTATGTTTCCATTCATATTGGATATTTGATTTTCTTTCTTCGTTTACTAATTTTTGTTGTTGTGTATAACTTTAGATCCGACGTTGCATCCACCCTTTGACCGTTTTCCGCGAGAGCTTCAACTCTAAGGTAAACCGCATTATGTAACTCATTTACTACTTTTTAATTGTTGGAGTGTTTGTAATTCACTCAAATGTAATTGTTTGTTGGAGTAAATATGTAGTATGTAACTAAGCTACATTTTTTTATTTGAGTTCTTGTAATTTTTGAGTTATGCAATATGATAATGGCAATTATATCACATTTGATATCATCTTATTCTAACAATAATATTTACATGCTTCATGTAGTGGATTTATAAGGAATCGAGAGTGGGTGTCCGGTAATAGGTTAAGTCAGGAGTACGAAAAAGGGATTATGGATTTTTGTGCATTTGCATCGTCATATGCGTCTAGAAACAACATTGAACGTGTCTTTTGTTCGTGTATGGGTTGTTGGAATCACAAAAAGGTCAAACCAAAGAAGTTACATAAACACCTTTTGTTAAACGGGATTGACCCACGATATAAGGTGTGGTAAATGCATGGCGAGGATGAACAACAAAACTTTGAGCCTCCGCCCATAGAAAGTTTGTCGGAGGACAATGATGATTGGGAGGAGGATAATTTAATTGAGATGGTTAACAATGTTGCCGATGAATTTGTGACAAGACCACAGGTTTTGGAGTCGTTGAGGAATGACTCTGAATTACCATTGTATGAAGGGTGTTCCAATTATACAAAGCTATCGGCAACGTTGAAGTTGTTCAATCTTAAAGCAATAAATGGATGGAGCAACAAGAGTTTCACTGAATTATTGGCACTGGTGAAAGACATGCTTCCTGAGGGAAACACCCTACCTAACCGTACTTACGAGGCTAAGAAGGTTATGTGTCCCATGGGCATCGAGTACAAAAAATACATGCTTGCCTCAATGATTGTATAATGTATCGAAATGCGTTTAGAGATTTCAATGATTGTCCAGTGTGCAAAGGTCCTCGCTACAAGTTAAACAAAGAATCGAAAGATAATTCTAAAGGCACTCCTTTGAAAGTACTATGGTATCTTCCACCGATCCCCAGGTTTCAGACATTGTTTGCTGACTCGGAAGATTCTAATAATATGCGTTGGCATGCTGAGAAACGTGTTGTTGATACAAAAATGCGTCATCTTGTCGATTCACTACAATGGGCTAAAGTAAATAACACATTCCCAGAGTTTGGAGCAGAGCCTAGAAATTTATGCCTTGGCCTTTGAACTGATGGGGTGAATCCACATGGAAATCTCAGTAGTCAGCATAGTACATATCCTGTGATTTTGATTATCTACAATCTACCTCCCAAGTTAACCATGAAGCGTAGGTACAAGATGCTTTCTTTGTTGATATTGGGTCCTTGGCAGCCTGGAAATGATATAAATGTATACTTAGCTCCTTTGATAGATGATTTGAAGCTTTTATGGGACGAAAGAGTACGCACATATGACGCATCAAGGCAAGAATATTTCAATATGCATGTTATGCTAATGTGTACGATAAATGACTTTCCAGCTTATGGTAACTTGTCCGGATACGGTATTAAAGGGTACAAAGCTTGTCCTATATGCGGGAAAGGGACACATGCACGCCATTTAAGCAATTGTCAAAAAATGGTTTATATAAGACATCTTCATTTCTTACCGAGGCATCATCCTTACAGGTGAAAGAAAGCTGCCTTCAATGGTGAGACCAAACACGAAATAGAACCGCAACCGGCTTCTAGTGATGAAATACTTCAAAAAATTTAGAATATTACAAATCGATTCGGGAAACCTAATTCACGCACCGAAAGTGCTCCATGGAAGAAGCGTTCAATATTTTTTGATCTCCCTTATTGGCATTCTCTTGACATCAGACATTGTATTGATGTGATGCATGTTGAAAAGAATATATCTGACAGTCTAGTTGGTACTTTATTAAACATTCCCGGAAAAACAAAGGATGGAGTTAAAGTAAGACTCGATATGCTAGAGATGCATATTTGTACCAAATTAGCACCTGAAACTCGAGGGCAGTGTACATATTTGCCTCCATCATGCACCACTCTCTCTAAGAGCGAGAAAACAAGTTTGTGCGGATGTCTGAAGGGAGTTAAAGTTCCATATGGGTTCTCTTCAAATATTGCCAGCTTAGTTTCAATGAAGGATCTGCGGTTGAATGGCTTAATATCTCATGACTGTCATACATTGATACAACAACTCCTGCCTTAGAGGTATACTGTCTCCCAAAGTAAGGGCGGTTGTACAATGACTTTGCGTCATTTTTAGATCTTTATGTGCTAAGGTTGTTGATCCATCAGAGTTTGATAGACTTCGGGAGCAGATAGTTGTTACACTTTGCCAACTAGAGATGTTTTTCCCACCCAGCTTTTTCGATATAATGGTGCATCTTATTGTTCATTTGGTGCGCGAGCTTCGAATTCTTGGACCAGTTCATATGAGATGGATGTATCCTTTTGAGAGGTATATGGAGGTTCTAAAGAGCTATGTGAGGAATAGACATCGTCCCCAAGGATGTATATTGGAAGGATACATAGCTGAAGAGACTATTGAATTTTGCACTAATGTTTTGGGAAATACAACCGCAGTTAGGGTTCTAAGGCCACGTCATTTTGATCGATTTATGGGAAAAGGCACAAGTGGACATGATCTCATGCCTTCATTTGATGAGTTAACGAAAGCTCATTTCTATGTACTGCAACATATACCTGAAATAACGCCTTTCATCAAGGATCACATGAACATAATGAGGAGTACATACCGAGGAAAATCTGAGCAGTGGTTGCAAAAAAAACACAGTCGATCATTTTGTAATTGGCTAAGGAGTAATGAGGTTTTAAATAATTAGGCCAACTCTGAAGAAGTGTCTGATGACTTGGTGAAGTGGCTTATGGCAAACCCAAGACCTATTGTACATTCGTGGAAAGCTTATGATATTAACGGATTCTGTTTTCAAACAAAAGATCAAGATGAGCACACCGTTGTGAAAAATAGTGGTTTCAAACTTGTTGTTGAAACTACTCATGTTTTTAGCACTAGAGATCGGAATCCAATATCTGTTCCTGTCAATTATTTTGGGGTTATCGAAGAAATATGGGAGTTAGATTACGTAAAATTTTGAGTACCCGTTTTTAAATGTAAATGGGTGAACAATTCGGCGGTTCGTATCAATGAATTTGGAATGACATTTGTCGATTTTTGAAGAGAGTGATATAAGGATGAGCCATTCATTATGGCCGAACAAGCAAGACAAGTATTTTACGTCAAAGACCCTTCCAACAACAATCAGTTTGTTATGATCAATGGAAAATAACAAGTAATCAGTGGTACATCCGAAGAGATGGCTGAGGATTGCCTACCCGTTTGTACGACAGTTCCAGTCGACAACGACGACAGCGAAGTTGATGATGAAATACAGTTACGATAAGATCACGGCGAAGGAATATGGATTGATAAACAAACTTAATTTGTGCGTATGTTGTATATGTTAGTTTACTACTTATTTCGTTATCACACGTCATTTTATTTGTTTTTAATAATCGTGTGCATGTATGTATTCATTTATTTAATGTGTTTAATCTCACATTTAATGTGGCTCGTTTACAGAATCATGGCTAGCAGCAGCAGTGGTGAGGATGACTACTATGTCTATTCCCGCACAGCGAGTTACAAGAAAGGCTCTGTATATATGGCGAGGTTGATTAAGCAACACACAACAGCTGGTACCAAGATCACGCTCACCTTTGATAGTAAGGGTAATCCCAAAGGGAAGGGTGGAGACACTTGGAGGAGCTTCTTGGGTATGGTGGCTCGTTCTCGAGTTCCTATCACCTACAACGACTGGAGGAAAGTTCCTGAACATTATAAGCAAACTTTGTGGAGAGATGCAACTGTAAGTTTTTCTTTAATTCCAACTTCTACTTGTTTGTGGTGTTGAATATTTTTTGTATAAATTATAACATGTTATATGTTTCTTTAGATAATTTTTGAGGGATGCGAGCCGCATAAAAAATAGGAGTTGAAGGTCGCTAGTAGCACGTGAAAGAGTTTCAAGACAAGACTAGCAAATAAATACATCCACGGTGACAAGGCAAACGAAGATCCTTTGGGTGAGTACAAGTTTCTTGACAAAGAGAGCTGGAGGATATTTAAGGAGCAGAGGCTCTCTGAAAATGCTATGAAGTTAAGAGAGACTAACGAAGATTTCGTTAAGAAGAATGTATATGCACACATCCTTGGTCGAGGAGGCTATAGAAAACTTAAAGATAAAATGACAAATGAGAAAATAGCCGAGTTAGTTGCGCAGGGCGCAATTGAAGAGGGCCAGTCTTCTAATGTCATTATAGAGAGACATGAGATGTGGAAGAGGGGACGAACCATGAAAAATGAAGTGTTTGTCACCGAGGCATCCCAGTGAGTGGCAACAAAGATTGTAAGTTGTTCATTATGTCAATTTCAATAGTTAATATCATATACTAACTTTTGGTATTTAATGATTGTTAATAGGATGAGTTAGTGGTAAGATCCTCTCAAGGACAGTTCTCGTCTCAAGGCCGATGACATGACATACTGACTGAGGCGATTGGGACGCCCGAGCCCAAAGGAGGTACCCGAGGAGTTGGGTCACACATTCCGTGAAAGATTGGATTACCAATATCCACCTCCTCGGGTGCCACACCCAGTTTAAACAATATTCAAAGAGAGGCGTCCGATCGCATCAACCATCACTGTACTGTTGATTCAGGCCCGTGGATGAACATACCAGAGGTACATTTAGAATTATTAAATTTATTGTTTATGTTGGTTGAATACTTAAATGTATGTAATACTTTTTGTGTTGGTTTAAAATTTATTACTTATGCTGACAGGGTGGCCTGAAGAGCCTATTATACATCGAGGGCCCACTTGAAGGTGACAAACAACTTGTGGCTATCGGTCGAGTCGTAAATGGTCGCTTTGTTAACTTTTGATCAATACCTGAAGATACCGTGAAAGTGAAGGTCGATATAGCACTTTCTCGAGTTGCAGCATTGCCAACACCCCATCCAAAGCACACGAATGTTCTAGCTGCAGTTCAACATCATGTGGCATCGCCGAAAGACTTGGCCGTTGTCAGTAAAACGGTGAGATAATCAAAGATTATAACTTCATTTGCATCAATGTGTTATATTAGGCATAAAATAAGATCTTAAATCTTTCAAAATTTTAACATGCAGGCATATGACTTACACGTATACGATAATTTGCCACTTACTGGCGAAGATGAAGTAGATGAAATGTCCGTGGACTTTCGACTTCTACATGAGGTGTGGACAAACCTACGTAGAGATACGATTGTAGTACACACCAACGTTGAAGTGCTCGGTGAGGACTACGATATCGTAGTGGGTCAAGAGGAAGTCACAGATCTATTTAAGTTAAAACTGTTGGGGAACTCAACATCTGAGTTATATATAAGGTAATATTTGTTTTTTTAATCATTTGTTGCAATTGATCTAACTAACACAAGTTTTTACTTGGTAGTTATTTATACGATCAGATGCTTGGTTCGAATATTAAGTTTGGTTTTTGTACTCCGTCTTTAATTACCCCTTCCATGGAGAAAAACGAGAGATTGTCGACGTTTGTAGGAAGATTGAATATGCCAGACAAAGATCAAATTTTTTGCTACTTCCTCCCTTATGTTGATCACCTATTGTGAGTTCATAACTTACTTATAAGTTGTTAACTTCTTTTCAGAACACATTTTGTTTTAAGTTAGTGGGTTCATTTTATGTGGCATTGGATGTTATGCGTCATCTTCCCGAGACAACATAAAGTTCATTGGCTGGATTCATCGAACCAAAACGTTGATATAAACCCTGATGCAAAATAGTTGGTGGACACGTTTGGAAATTACTTTTGTCTTATAAATTGTATTAATAGTCACTAATTACATAATGTTGTTTGTTTTAGGGGATTGTATCGATGCTACCAAGGATGTGTACCGAGACATTTTTATTAAATATTCTTGTACTTTTTTCATTTATAAAGTGTGTGAACTGAGATTCTTGATCGTGCAGTGTCCGAAACAACTACCTGGCCATTTATATGGTTATTTTGTCCTTCATTATATTCTGGACAGTATAGCATTTGTACGTGCTAATAATGGTGCGGAGGTTGAAGACCTTAACCAAGTGAGCTTTTTAGAGAGAGATATATATATACATATGTTATTCATTTAACTGTTTAATCAATAAATGTATGTAGTTATAGATTTTTGTTCATTTAATCGTTTTCACACTTTAATGGTTGATTTAGTTCTCTTGTTTTTGTTATAGTGTTTTCCTAATGGAGTACAGTCATACGAAGACCACAAGATTCTTGAAGTGCGGGATGAAACCGCAAGCTACCTACGTGACTATTTGACCAATCATTTCGCGGTATAGGCCATTAACTTAAACAGTCGTTATGTAGTATTTTCTGGTGTTTTGTGGCATTGTGAACATTGTACCAAAGACAAATTTATGTGTATGAATGATATTATTTTATTGAGGAATCAGTGAATTGATGTTGTAAATGTAAGAGCAGTATTGTATTTGAAAATTTGAGCAGAAGGGTATCCTTTGTTTGATTTCAGGATGATTTGAGCTATTTTAAAGCTAATCTACCAAATTTTTTTGAAAGATTATGCATCGGTTCTATAGAAACCGTTGCATAATTGTCCCATATTATGCATCGGTTTTACAAAAATCGTTGCATAATTGTCCGATTTTATGCATCGGTTCTACAAAACCGTTGCATAATGGTACGATATTATGCAACGGTTTCCTTAAAAACCGATGCATAAAATCGGACAATTATGCAATGGTTTCCTTAAAAACCGATGCATAATGTTGGACCATTATGCAACGGTTGATTATGCATCGGACCCAAAACCGATGAATAATGGTAAAAAAAACTGATGCATAATGTCCCGACTGTAGTAGTGAAACGCTTCGAAAAGTGATGCATAAATAAGCACGGAAATAGAGAAGACTAGATGGGCTTCGATTTTGAAGTCTAAGGGAGGGGATAAGAAAAAAGGTCGAGAAAGGAAAAAGCTACTGCAGTGTACTTACTCTCAGGGGTCAAAGGCGGATATTGAATGGAAATGTGCAGAGGAAGTGCAGTTGATGGGTCAAGATCAGAAGGAAGCAGAAGATGATGAAAAGGTTTGGGAAGAGGATGGAGCTCAGGCAAGGGCCGAGGAACTGATGACAGAAGGACAAGTTCAAAACAAGGGGCAGAGTGGTCAGAGGCCAGCATGGTTTCGAAAGCAAAAAAGGGTGATTTGAAAATCGCGCAGGAAAGGGATGATTATGAATTAGGAGAAATCACCAAAAAGCTATCTGCAGAGGCTGATAGAGTAGATGGTAGAGTAGAGGGGACAAAAGGAAGCATAAAAGAGAAAATAAGACAGAGGCGTGGAAGGCTGTTGAGGAAGATACAGATGAGGATATTACCCTGCTGAAGATTGGAAAAACAATGAAAATGGAAAGAAGAAAAGAATCAAAGAAGAAGCAGGTCATTACACATCACAGAAGACAAAAGAAAAGTGAGCTAGACCAGTCTAAGAGGTTCACTGAAGAAGAAAAAGGAAAACCCCAAAAAATCAACCCCGATAAAGTAGGGATAAAATCAAATGAGGAGAAGAAGAAAAGAAAGGAAGTTGAACTCGCGTATTTGTTTGCAAATAGAATGGGAGTGGGGTCTATGAGAACTGAAGAAGAGGCTATCCAGTTGATCATAGACTTATCATAGAGGAGGACAGCAAATTATCAAAAGAAGCTCCAAACATCCGAATCGCAATCAGTGTAGAGGAACTGATCGAGTAAAAGAGAGAGGCATAAGGTAGAAAGAAGTCTAGGACTCTAGGTAGGACCAAAAGTTAGAGAAGGGAGAGTAGTACGATCCTTAGTTGATTTTGCAGGCAAAAGATAGCAGATCGGTTGCGGGCCATATTTATACGATTCGTCGAATCAACTAATTCCATTTATTTCGACATTTTTATATGCGAACATTTTTTTAGTATGGTTTTGCATTTAAGGTGTTTTGGAAGCTCTAGGAGAAAACGCGCATAAAAGATGGCATTTCATGCCAAAAACATCACAATGGCAGATCAGACCTTGGGACGCTCGACGAAGTGCTGGGAATGAACCGCTGAGCAGAAAAATACGAGCTACATGCCGATTTGTAGCTAACTCAATTCCCTACAACTCTCTAGTTCATACCGAGAGCATCCGGGGTCATTTGGATGGTCAAATCAATAGCCGAAGTCGGGACACAGTGGGTACCGCGCCCACAGTAGACATTAGCGTAGTGCTAACGTTAAGGCTGGGCGCGGTTCTAACGTCAATGCCGGAAGCGCCCGCTACTGTCAGCACGCATTTTGATGACGTCAGCAAGTCCAAAATTTGGAAATCAAGCCCAAAAACAGACTTACTTAGATTTGCTATAAATAAAAGGTCTGGGTTAGGGTTTCGAATAATCAATCATTCTACGACGTTTGAAGACGGCTCTGGAAGAGAAGGCAAATTTTTCGACGAGAGAAGAGATTTTTCTACTATTCATCATGCGTTTTATTTACATTATGTGTAGCTAAACTCTGAATTCAGTTTAGGGTTTCACATATTGTGACTATATTTTGAGACTTTGTTCTTAATGTTATTTCATGTTTTACTAGTTATTGTGCTTATCTTATGAATTAACTTGTTAGATTAAGTGGAAGTTTTGTCGCAAAGCTTAATTGACCAGTTAATTCTTACCGTTAATATCTACTGGAAACTTTGTCGTAAAGGTAGATCGTAAAACCTAGGCTAAATATTACCTTTGTCGGATTATTATGTTTAGGAAAGAACTAGAACTCTAACACCGTTGTCGGGTTAGATTGTGGTTTATCACCTTTGTCGGGATACTTGGGGTTGTTACCTTTGTCGGAACAACCACACTTAGAAACATGAGATTAGATATTTAGCAGTCAATGATAAACATGTTACAGTAGAAACCCTAAGCTGAATATTCTCTCTGTTTGGAATCTATTCGTTATTTTTCTCTCTTGCACTCATAAATACTCACAACCCCCTTTTCTTATTTGTTTTTAGTTACAGCTTCAACAACACCAGCTCCCTTGGGTTCGACCCTGCTTGCCGCTTTACTAACTCATCGCAGGAGATATAAATATTAAATTTGACGGATCAGACGACGCGCGTCACCGTGCAGCAGGTAAAGTACCCAGCTTTACAGGGAAGTTCAGAGTAGAGGCGGCTTCAAAAAGTTTTTTGCCTGTTAGAATTTTTGCTTAGAGGGTTAGAAGTTGGAGTGGTAGGACTCTAAGTGGGCTGAGAGTTTATTTTTTGGGCTGAAAGTGGTTGTTATGTGGTCCAATCCACACTGCTCCTTGATTGATCCATTTTAATATATATAAAAAAAACAAACACCTATTATTGGTGCTTATCGAATTAGAAAGAAAAAAAGAAGATCAAATTGCCCTGAATCCGTTAGTCTTCCAAAAGCTAGACCACTTTTCTCGCTCTCTTCTACTCCCGCCTACAACCTTCCAAAACAAACTCAGCCAGCCCCATTTGCTTGAACTGTCGGCGACGGTCGATTTTTGCTGCCCTTGGTCTGCTTATTCTCTTGTCACGGTCCACTGCGATCTGCCCCACCGGCTCCCTTAACCCTAGATCTCTCCCCCGTCATCTGTTCTCTCCTCCTCATCCCGCCCCCGTCGGTCCTCCTCCCCTGCTGCCTCCATGTCCAGTGCTCTGTTTCATCTCATGGGCTGGTTTGTCAGCAGCTTGCCCGTAGCTGTCGCTGCGGTTGAGAGGGTGGTAGGGTTTGGAGCAGGGGACGGAGCTGGAGCATGGGTGGAGCCTTTGGAGTGTGGGTGAGTTTGTGCCGCCGGGTGGTGTTGGTTGTGGTGAGTTAGTTGGCGGGGGCAGCTTGAGTGGCGCGGAGTGATTGTGGTGTTGAGGTTTCTCGTGTGGTTTGGTGTTCCTTTTGACAGTTGGACTGTGATGAGCTTGCTATGGGAAAGGGGGCATTGGCGCGTTGCCGGTGATCATTTTGGAATTCTTGTACAGTCCCTTTGTAGAGGTCTTAGTTGTAGCTTTAGTTTTAGTTTTCGTTTTTTAGTTGAGATTGTAGTTGTAGGTGTAGTTGTAGTGTAGTTTTTAGTGTTAGCTTGGCTGTACTTGTAGCCATGGCAGGTTTCCTGTCTTCGGTGGTCTGGTCCCCTCTCTTGGCATGAGGCGAAGTGGAACATATACTTGTTCCAGGCTAGTTAACTCTTCCTAGCTCTGAAGTCCTCTTTCTAGCCTTTTATGGAGTTTCAGGTGACCTTCTACCATTGACTGGACCCTGGTTTATTGAGACTACAAGTGTAGCCTAGTTTCACTTTCAAGGAAATTCGGCCAGAGCTTTATTATCGCTTCCTCAGTTTGGTCGATTTGGCATGGATCGGCTTGTGCGTGCTTCAAGGCATGACGATCATATACAAAGGATGGCCTGCCTAGCAATGCATGGATTGTGGTTTCTTGTTTACATGTTCCGTTCCTGTTGTTGTTAGTTTGTGGGTTTGTTGTGGTTGTCTGGTCATTTTTCTCTGAGTCTTTGTATGCCTTCTCTCTTATCAAAAAAAGTTGCCCTGAATCCTTATAAAGTAAATGAACCTTTCTTTATGGATAAATGAGCAACTTCACATTTAACTTTTGAAATTTACTTATTTGCCCCTAAGGGTTTAATTTGTTCTATCGAGATTGAGGAAGATTTTCCAAATTGCTAAAAAAATGAATATTGGTTTCCAATTTTATTCAATCTCCAGATTGGTTTCCCAATTTACACTAGTTTTCTAAGACGTCGTTGCCAAGGGTGTCTTAACATTAAAACGCTTCTCCCAACAGCGGCTTAAGCCTCGTGACGTTTTTGCGCCAAAATATGCAGTCATATGGCATAATATTACCAAACAAGTGTAAGCCACTATTGGAGACAGCGTTTTACCCTAAAACGTTGTTGGTAGGAGCGTTCTAATGGTGGAATTGTGTTTTATACCCAGTCTCCTCATGCTCTGTTTTTTAACTCCGCTGTCTCTGTAAAAGTGATTTAAAAACACACAGCGGGAGCGTTTTAATGGTGCATGAGCGTTTTAAAAAATAGTGCATGGTAAAAGTGATTCAAAAACACACAGCGGGTTCGACTGTTGTTCAGTTCGTCTCTTCATTTGCGTTGATACATGGCGGGTAAAGGAGAAGGTCATGCTATTGGAATCGATCTCGGAACGACCTACTCATGCGTCGGAGTCTGGCAGCATGATTGTGTTGAGATCATTGCGAATGACCAGGGTAACAGGACTACCCCTTCGTATGTGGCTTTCACTGATTCCGAAAGATTGATCTGTGACGATGCGAAGAATCAGGTCGCCATGATCGGGACTACAATTAATAATTCTGTAGTGACGGTTCCAGCCACTACGCCATTCTGTCGATTTCGCGACAAAATTTGCTTGTCGTCGCATAAAGATTTGTCGCTTAAAATATCTAAAGCGACACATTTTGACAGGTGTGTCCCGTATACTTACTTACGCGACTCATATTAACGCGACAAGCAACCTGTACCGCATCGTAGGAATTAAGCGACAAATTATAAAGTGACGAACCAAAGTGCGCCCCTTAATCGACAATATGCGACAAATTATAACGCGACGCACCAAAGTGTGCCCCTTAATCAATTTTACGCAACAAAATATTATACGACGTCCATAAAGTGTCGCGTAAATGGCGTTACGCGACACAAAGTTACGCGACATTGTTTGTGTGTCGCATATTCACTTATACGTGACATGGTGATATGCGACATTTCTATGTATGTCTCGTTAGTGTTTGCACTTTAAGACCTCATATTCTTTGTTTCTGTGTTCAATTTTGAATCTCAAGCGTTATACTTTAAGCGACTTGTGAAACAATGTATGCCGCTTAAGCTTGCTAAAATTTACTAAAAATTAAATTAGGGCGACGGACTCTTTCCAAGATAGAACAAATATCCACGACTTCGACGACCATCCTCCAATCTCCCACCAATCCTCTTTCCGACGACCATCCCCCAATCCCTATTTCCGACCACACCACCCACACGCATTATTTTCTACTCTTGTAGCGATCAGGCTACGGATTGGCAACACATCGCACCCCATATCAATGTCCATCGAGCACATGAAGAACGGAAGTGACCCAACGATTAGATTTTGGATTTGGCAATTGAATTTGATCCTGGGGCATCAACACCTCACTACACACATCCAGGTTTTATTAGATTTTTGGTATACAGCTTTGGTTCATCGACATGGCAATTGATTTCGATCCTGGGGCATTCAATAGTTACTGTTTTTACCTAATTGCAGCTTTGATTTCAGATTTGGCAATTGCATTTGATCCTGGGGCATCAACACCTCACCACACATCAGGAATTTATTAGATTTTTGGTATACAGCTTTGGTTCTTCGACATGGCAATTGAATTTGATCCCTGGGGCATTCAATAGTTACTGTTTTTTAATTCATATTGTTATAGCTGCAATTAGGTAATACTTAAATGTGTAATTCGAATTCATCTGTGCAAGTTTGTTTAAATAAGGCCTTTCCCCGTCATTGTTTGGGTGTATAGAAAAAAAGCTTTGTGCTTGTTTGATAAAGCTTTGTTAATGTAAAATATATGTGCTAGCATGTGATTTTTTTAAATTTGGTTTCATTGTTAACTCTGTAGATAAATTTTGTGCTTCTTTGATAGTCATTGTCTTAAGGCTAAGCTATGAATTCATATATATATATATATATATATATATATATATATATATATAGGAGCATTCAAACGAGGCAGCCCTCCTAAGAATGAGGCAATGTGAGGCACAATCTCATCCACTCATTCAGACACATTATCTTTATCCATGCAATGGAAGCCTGACACCTGCCCCACTATCAACACACTCATATTTCTTATTTTTATAATCAAATTTATTAGAAATTAATTAGACAAAGGGAAAATAAGACATTTGCCGCTTCCTCTTTATCTCTCCTCCGAGAAACCCATAATCGTATTCTCTTCCAAAAACCCTAGCGACTCCTCCCAGCTTCCGACGACGGCGATTTGAAGCGATGAGGATGGCGAAGATCCGAATCCGACTAAACAGATCTAGATTTGGCTAAACTCGCAGCAGCTCGCCATCATCTCATCTCTCTTTCATCCGCTCCTAGATCTAAAATCACTTCGCGATTTTATTCATGCTCTCGACGAAACTGCGATTTCCATAAACTTATATCGAAGCCTGACGGGTTGTGCCGGGGTACGGGTCTTGCTGCTTTATGGAGGAGGGTCTTGCTGCTTTGTGGATACGGGTTGTGCCGGGGTAGCAACGGTAGTTTTTGTATGGAGGGTTGAGGATTGGGTTGTATGAACCTTTGAGTTTTCCAGAGATTGATTTACTTTCAAATGATGGAGGTTTGTAGGATTGATTCAAAGTTTTTGTTGATTTATAGGTGACAGGGTAATGTGGCACATTTGAATGCTGGAGTATGAATTGGTGAATTGGACAAGCTTGATGGTTCACTGAGTCATGTTTGATTTATAGATGTGTTATCGATTTTGTAGAATAGTGAATCAAAATTGAATTGATTTGTGATATGTGAGGATTTGCATTTGGTGTTCTGTGTCTTTATGTTTGGTATTGATAGCTGCTTGTGTTACATTTGGTATGTTTTGGTGGTTTGTCAGGTTCTAGTGGAGTTGGCTGAGCCCAAGCCAGAAAAGTTTGAGATGGGACAACTTCAGTGGTCATCATAGTTGTCGAATTTCTCAAGGTTGGTTTTGTAGCTAGTTTCTTTCAATTATGTTGGTGCATGGTTTAATTGTACCAACATTACAATCTTGGTGCATGGTTTAGTTGACCAGAAGATGATACTCTGAGGCATTACAAGTTTGGCCTTGTTTCAACTGCTAAACTATAAGTACTTGTTGTTTGATGTAGTATTGTGTGTTGTTAATGGTTTTGATGGTAGCCTAGTTTTGTGTGTGGATTTCCTGTGAATTTGGGATCATTGATGTTTTAGAAATGCTACAATTTGTTCAAAATACTCGATTTTGATGGAGGAAGCAGTAGTTCAGTTCTAATTGTTGTCGCTAACATAATGCGGTTTGTGTAGATGGCTGATTACTCTTAGCTTGGATGGATCTGATTCCCATGAATATTTGTAGATAATGTACGGGAATTTTCAATAAGAGAGTTTTGTGAGAGTGTATGTGCAATTGATGGACATAGGGAGTTTTGTTCTCAATTAATGAGAAAGGTTTGAGCTTTGTGGGATCTGTCAGTTTTTTATCTTAATTATTCATGCATCAATTGTACATCTGTATTCCTACTCAAAAAGTAGTTCTTTGAGAATGAATTTTTAGATATAGGTATGCTTTGTAGGTATGCTTGGACAACATCGACGAAAGAGACTTAAAATGTTGGAGGGCTTGATGTTTCTGGACTGCATCATAGAAGGAGACATGCTTTATGACTCGTGCTTTCTTTTCAATTGTATAGATATTGTATAGAAATCCAAACATTTCGTTGTGAAAATGATGTATAAACAGAAAATGGTCTATATCGATATCGATGATGTATATACATTATTCTGGGTTTGTATAAACCACGAGTATTTTGTTTATATTTCGATATCGATGATGCAACTTCGTTTCTTAGTTGATGCATCTTTATTTCATGCCAAATATTATTTTGTTTATTGGCCGATGCACCTTCGTTTCTTGGCTGATGCAACTTTGTTTTGATATGTCAATACGCCCTTGTTGAGAACACATCTGCACAGTCATTTCAGAATAAATTGTAATCAATTTCTTTATTTGATATGTTACCCTTGTTAGTAACACAGTTGCACATTTGTTTCAGAAAAAATTGCAATCAATTTCTTTATTTGATATGTGATGGACCATATTTATATGATTCATTAAGACAGTTAAACCCACCAAATTAGACTCTTTGTCTATTTAACTTTTGCTTGTTAGTTCCATTATTACTCTACAGGGTATTTTGAGGCCTAGAGAGAAAACGAGCCAAAAAAGACCAATTAAGCTAAAAAGGATCGCCAAACATATCTGGCAAAGAAATCACGACAAGGGCCCGAGGAAAATCGTCCATGACCCGAGGGACCCAAGCAGGGACCCGAGAGGACCCAACCGAGGTACCGGGTACCGCAGGCCACGCCCGAGAAAACCAGGCGCCGAGTACCGAGCGCCCGGGCGCGCCCAGGTCCCCGCCCGGGTACCTCAGGTTCCTGCCGAGAAAGCCAGGTCCCCGACCGAGGAGTGCCGAGAGCCCGAGTACCGAGTACCGAGAGAACCAGGTGCCGAGCGCCCAGCGCCCAGGACGCGCCCCAGGTCCCTGTCCGAGGTACCCATGCCCAAAATGAAGAACATAGGCCACGACCTATCTCCGGCTGCATTCCGGAAAAACAACTTCAACCATTCGATTTCCATGAAGAATGTCGTTCCAATTCATCAATCAAAAGGCAAAGAACTCAAGGTCCAAAATTCAAGCCATCCTAGGCCAAGGGACCACGTTCTAGGCCATCCTAGGGCACGAACATGCTACGATCAAATTCAGACTTTATATCCTTCATGGACCTGACTTGAAATCACTCAAATAGGCTAGAACCATTGGCGAATGGACAAGAACGCAAGGCAAAGGACCCGAGCCCGGTAGAGGACATTCAAGGGGATTTTCATCTGTTTTGGGATTTTGGCCATTCTCCGGCCAAAATCCGGCTTAACTCCCTTGACGAAACAATCTTATAATGCCCTTGTCGTTCAGAATCATCGGTCAGCAACTCAAAGACCGCCGGCCCAATTTCCGGCCACCTCTGGCCACATTTCCGGCCAAGTTCCGGCCAAGGTCCGGCGACCTTCCGATGAGGCTCCGATCAAGCTTATATGCTCACCACCATGCTCCGGTCATTTCATACTCCAGCCACTCCCCGGCGAAGTGCAACCAAATCCAAACTAGTACTTCTCTAGGTTGGCCTCACTATTCACTTCGGTTGGACTTTTTGTTTGAAACCAATCCTCAACCAAGTTCAAGGGACTTTCCCAAGCCTCAACCATGCTCAAACTTAGTCACAAGGATGACTCTTGGGAGATTCATGAACCTTGCCCAAGTAGTTGCCCTTTGAAGACCAACTAAGTCCACTTGAGGAGCAACTAAGGGAACTAGACGGTTAGCTTGGGATCTTTTGCTAAGCCATGTGTAGTCATTTATGAAAAGCCTATCCACAAATTCAAGGTTCATTCCCCCTTGCCCCAACCGTCCCTCTCCTTGTCCTTTGGCACAAACCAAATCCCAACCGAAGAGCAAACTAAGTCCAAAGGAAGTTGAGGAAGAACTAGAGGAGTTAGGAGGAAAAGATCTCACTCCACTCACTCCCCTAAACCGCCACTTTTGGCTATAAAAGGAGAGCTCTCCTCCTTGAATCCATGTCCTTGGTTACTTAGTAGAGAATCTCTCTAGGTTTGGAAACACAAAAGCTTGTAAACACACTTTACTTTTGAATCAAAAGCTCTACCTTCTCTATTGTTCTTGAGTGTTCTTGAGAGTTCTTGAGTGAAGTTTCATTTTGTTCTTCATTTTCTTTGCAAAACCGAGCCCTCTTTTGTTCCAAAACCGAGAGCCTCTTTTACTTTTCTAGTCTTTCATTTACATGGTCTTGAAGCACTCTTGTTGGTTCTTGAGTGCTCAAGCTTTTCCTTGTCTTTTGATTTCGAAAACCTTTGTTATTTTACTTTCTTGTCTTTCGAAAACCATTTACTTTTTCAAGCACTTAGCTATGATATCCTCTTCCATGGATAATCGTAGCTAAACCCTTCATTCGGTTGAAGGGGTGTGCTTGTATCAAAACATGTTTTAGACCCTTCTCTTAGTGCCTCTTTGTGTTCAAAACTTGTTCTATGTGCCATATATTAGGTCAGAACGCTATTGGTTGAGTGGAGGCTCGAAAGAGCAAAGCTCTTCCATGGGTTCGTGAACTTCCGTGGATAAGTGGAGGCTCGAAAGAGCACAGATTATCTGTGGAATTCAACCTCTTTAAAACACCATTTGGTTGATCGTAATTGAAGATCAAATGGATGCACATAAGCTAAGATACTTCGAATGGAGGAATTAGCCCAAATAGAACAAGTGTTCTAAACGATGTGGCAAGTCATGTGCTAAAAATAGCCTTGATACATCTTTGAACACTTAGTATGATCATTAGAGGTCGATGATAAACAGATTTATGATACAAGGCCCCTAAAACTGAATCCTTTCCTTTAATTAAAACATCACCTGTCACTTTACTTTCAGTCCATATCAACTGCTTACTTTCTGCAAGTCTTGTTCTTCAAGCATTTACTTTCCGCAAGTCTTGTCCTTCAAGCATTTACTTTCCGCAAGTCTTGTCCTTCAAGCACTTTACTTTACGCACTTACTTTCCGCAAGTCTTGTCCTTCAAGCACTTTACTTTACGCACTTACTTTCAGTAAGCCTTGTCCTTCAAGCACTTTACTTTACGCACTTATTTTCAGCAAGCCTTGTCCTTCAAGCACTTTACTTTTACGTACTTACTTTCAGTAAGCCTTGTCCTTCAAGCACCTTACTTTTACGCAATTACTTTCAGCAAGCCTTTTCCTTCAAGCACTTTACTTTACGCACTTACTTTCAGCAAGCCTTGTCCTTCAAGCACTTTACTTTCCAGCACTTTACTTTTCAGTATTTACTTTCAGTCCTGTATTTACTTTCTTTACTTTCAGTCATTTACTTTTCAGTCATTTACTTTTCAGTACTAAAACCACAACCAACCCCAATCACATTTACTTTTCAGTACTAAAACCACAACCAACCCCAACCGCACTTACATTTCGGTACAAATCCCTTAAAGAACTGCTATCCACTAATTCCCTTGGGTTCGACCCCTACTTACCACTTTGCTACATAAATAGTGAAGTCTAGAGTAGCGACTTATAAATTAACTTTTGCACGCGTTTGCCTAAGCGACAAGGCGAGCGTCGTGTCAAAATTGGCGCCGTTGCCGGGGAATCAGCTATCAGATTAGTTGTTCTTTTCTCTCCCTTTTCATTTCTTCATTGCACTATCCACTATGTATGCATGGATGACTCGACATCTTCCTCACTTTGGAGGTACAGTTGGAGAGGACCCTGTAATACACTGCCAACATTTTCACCATATATGCCGCTACATGAAACCTCAAAATGAGGAGCTAGAAGAGTTTATAATGAAATGCTTTAAACTTTCTGTAACTGACTTTGTGACAGTATGGTATTACTCATCAAATGCTAATTGTGCAGGTTATTATGAGGACCTTCGTGCTCAATTCCTGAAAGAATTCTCCCCCCATCCTTACGACATGACACCCGAGAGAGGATCATCCGCCTTCAACAATCCCGGGATGAGACTTTGGACGAATACTACACGTACTTTTACACCATCGTTTCACGCTACCCGCACCATGGATTCACGAATGTGGTTCTTCTTCAAAAATTCCTTTGTGGGATGAGGCCGATTGACCAATCAAGGATTAATGACGCAGTGGGAGGATCGGCCATGCACTTAACAATGACTCAAATGTGGGATGTTATTGATGACTTGGCCGAATCCACAAAACAAAGGCCAATGCTCCAAGCTGATGGAAGAACGCAGATGGTAGAAGCTAATATAGACAAGAGTGGAGACGACAATGCAGAGGCCATGATGGTCGAATCAGATACAGAAAGCACCGGGAGCAACAAAGAAGAGCCTACATGGGAAATCACTCCCGAGCCATCAGAAGACTTAGAGCCGGAAACCGATACCGTGTGGGACGAGGAAAAGACTTCTTGGGAATTCACTACCGGGCCGGCAGAGGAGGAAACCCGGGACACCACTGGCGAATTGCCCGAGACATACCCTACTCTCACTACCGAAGCGGCCGAAGAAATCAACCAAGACCAGGTCCTCACAGACAGGCTGGCCGATGCAGATCCAGTCCATCTAATGAGAGCTTCCCAACTTTTCCCCTTGATCAATATGCAAATCGCGGAAAACTATGTGGTCAATGGAGAGCATGAAAGAAGGATGGAGGAAGGGCCTAAGCAGAACGACTCTTTGATGGAGCATTTTTTTCGCCACAACTAAACAAGAAAACCCTAAACATAAGAGAGCCCGACTCAAGAGACCAGCAGTGAAGGGTCCCTCGCCTTCTCAGAGGTGTTGGAAAGAGAAACCACCAGAACAATGGGATCAGGGCCCGAGCTCATCATCCCACAGAAACTAAGGGAAAGTCAAGGCAAGAATGAGAGTAGGCACTCCGCAACACTACGAACTGAACCGCCCATGGGATCCAAACTTGTGATCCCATGCGTCCAGCCAACGACGTTAAACAAAGGCACTGGTCGGGAGGTAACCCGACATCTATCTTATTTTTAGTCATTTATTTCCAGTCATTTAGTTTTTACCGTGTCAGTCGCTCTCACCCATTTTGTGTATAGAAGGAATGACTACTTGTATAGGAATCGGCTTTGGGGAGCGCCGAGAGTTCAAGGCCCCAGCCGAACTCCTTCGATTATCCAGCTCCGAGCCATGTCGTTCCACGACATGTGACGACACCATAAAGGGAGTTCAGTTCTTCCCTTTTCCTTATGTCATTTCCTTTCCTGTAAATATTTGTTTGCAATCGGCTTTTGAACTAAGTCATGCCGAGAGGCACGCCTTCGTTCAAAAGTGTGGGGTGAGAACTGCCTTTGCACATAGTTAGTTAACATGTTTTTTCTTTTCCTTTTCCCTTAATATTATCTTTTTGAAAATATGAACTTGAGAATGTGAAAAAGATAGATCTAAGTTCATGCAATTACCTTGTGAAATCTCAACTGTGTAAAGACTTGAGGATGTAACTTCTTAATTGTCCCTTTGTGCTGAGATATACAGGGGATGTGGAGTTGATATAAACTGCCCTAGAGAGGCTTGGCAAGCACTGAAGGATCGGATTTCACTATATGGTTTACGAAGTCAGTGGAAGCTGCACTTCGGGTTTTAGTGGAGATTAGAGTCATCTCCGCCGTGCAACGTTTATGCAAGAGGTGGGACGGGAATTAGACCGTCCTAACTCTAGTCCAAGTAGCCGAGAAAATAGATGAACGACCCTCATCTTGACCCGCGCAAAACGGCGAGGATGAGAAAGAGCGGGGAGGTATTTCCATATGCTCTCGGGGGATGATTGGACCTCCCAAAAAGGTTGAGAAAGTGGACAAGCAAATCACAAAGGAGCAAAGCTCGAAGAAGCAAATCAAAGGCCAAAGGCCAAACTTGTGAAGATTCTAACCAAAACAAAAGTGAAGAAACTCCAAGGTCAAAGACCAAATCACTTCAAAAGCTGTCCCTCACCAAAAGGAAATCAAAGAACTCAATGCATTGAAACTCGAACCAAATCATGTGCTAGAGAAAGCTACAAGTTAACCATATAGTGCGAGTCGACCCCGAGGATGTAGTCCAGGAGCCCGAAAAGGGCTATCTCCCAAATCATCCGAATTAATTTGCATCTCGGCTCGAAAGTACAAGTATCAAGTTTCTACTAAGTATTTACACGGTTTAGATTGGTAATAAGTAAGTATTGCATGAATAGGATAAATCTGGTCCCACATTTTCACTTTCTTATTTAGAGCTTTTTGCCTAGGATTTTGTGTTCCGCCCTTGAATAGCATTGTTCGGGACGAACAACTAAAAGTGTGGGGTGATCTGATGGACCATATTTATATGATTCATTAAGACAGTTAAACCCACCAAATTAGACTCTTTGTCTATTTAACTTTTGCTTGTTAGTTCCATTATTACTCTACAGGGTATTTTGAGGCCTTGAGAGAAAACGAGCCAAAAAGGACCAATTAAGCTAAAAAGGATCGCCAAACATATCGGGCAAAGAAATCACGACAAGGGCCCGAGGAAAATCGTCCATGACCCGAGGGACCCAAGCAGGGACCCGAGAGGACCCAACCGAGGTACCGGGTACCGCAGGCCACGCCGGAGAAAACCTGGCGCCGAGTATAGAGCGCCCGGGCGCGCCCAGGTCCCCGCCCGGGTACCTCAGGTTCCTACCGAGAAAGCAAGATCCCCGATCGAGGAGTGCCGAGAGCCCGAGTACCGAGTACCGAGTACCGAGAGAACCAGGTGCCGAGCGCCCAGCGCCCGGGACGCGCCCCAGGTCCCCGTCCGAGGTACCCATGCCCAAAATTAAGAACATAGGCCACGACCTATCTCCGGTTGCATTCCGGCAAAACGACTTCGACCATTCGATTTCCATGAAGAATGTCGTTCCAATTCATCAATCAAAAGGCAAAGAACTCAAGGTCCAAAATTCAAGCCATCCTAGGCCAAGGGACCACGTTCTAGGCCATCCTAGGGCACGACCATGCTACGATCAAATTCAAACTTTACATCCGTCATGGACTTGACTTTAAATCACTCAAATAGGCTAGAACCATCGGCGAATGGACAAGAACGCAAGGCAAAGGACCCGAGCTCGGTAGAGGCCATTAAGGGGATTTTCATCTGTTTTGGAATTTTGGCCATTCTCCGGCCAAAATCCGGCTTAACTCCCTTGACGAAACATTCTTATAATGCCCTTGTCGTTCAGAATCATCGGTCAGCAACTCAAGGACCGCCGGCCCAATTTCCGGCCACCTCCGGCCACATTTCCGGCCAAGGTCCGGCGACCTTCCGATGAGGCTCCGATCAAGCTTATATGCTCACCACCATGCTCCGGTCATTTCATACTCTAGCCACTCCCCGGCGAAGTGCAACCAAATCCAAACTAGTACTTCTCCCGGTTGGCCTCACTATTCACTTCGGTTGGACTTTTTGTTTGAAACCAATCCTCAACCAAGTTCAAGGGACTTGCCCAAGCCTCAAACATGCTCAAACTTAGTCACAAGGATGACTCTTGGGAGATTCATGAACCTTGCCCAAGTAGTTGCCCTTTGAAGACCAACTAAGTCCACTTGAGGAGCAACTAAGGGAACTAGACGGTTAGCTTGGGATCTTTTGCTAAGCCATGTGTAGTCATTTATGAAAAGCCTATCCACAAATTCAAGGTTCATTCCCCCTTGCCCCAACCGTCCCTCTCCTTGTCCTTTGGCACAAACCAAATCCCAACCGAAGAGCAAACTAAGTCCAAAGGAAGTTGAGGAAGAACTAGAGGAGTTGGGAGGAAAAGATCTCACTCCACTCACTCCCCTAAACCGCCACTTTTGGCTATAAAAGGAGAGCTCTCCTCCTTGAATCCATGTCCTTGGTTACTTAGTTGATAATCTCTCTAGGTTTGGAAACACAAAAGCTTGTAAACACACTTTACTTTTGAATCAAAAGCTCTACCTTCTCCATTGTTCTTGAGTGTTCTTGAGAGTTCTTGAGTGAAGTTTCAGTTTGTTCTTCATTTTCTTTGCAAAACCGAGCCCTCTTTTGTTCCAAAACTGAGAGCCTCCTTTACTTTTCTAGTCTTTCATTTACATGTTCTTGAAGCACTCTTGTTGGTTCTTGAGTGCTCAAGCTTTTCCTTGTCTTTTGATTTCGAAAACCTTTGTTATTTTACTTTCTTGTCTTTCGAAAACCATTTACTTTTTCAAGCACTTAGCTATGATATCCTCTTCCATGGATAATCGTAGCTAAACCCTTCATTCGGTTGAAGGGGTGTGCTTGTATCAAAACATGTTTTAGACCCTTCTCTTAGTGCCTCTTTGTGTTCAAAACTTGTTCTATGTGCCATATATTAGGTTAGAACGCTATTGGTTGAGTGGAGGCTCGAAAGAGCAAAGCTCTTCCATGGGTTCGTGAACTTCCGTGGATAAGTGAAGGCTCGAAAGAGCACAGCTTATCTGTGGAATTCAACCTCTTTAAAACACCATTTGGTTGATCGTAATTGAAGATCAAATGGATGCACATAAGCTAAGATACTTTGAAAGGAGGAATTAGCCCAAATAGAACAAGTGTTCTAAACGATGTGGCAAGTCATGTGCTAGAAATAGCCTTGATACATCTTTGAACACTTAGTATGATCATTAGAGGTCGATGATAAACAGATTTATGATACAAGGCCCCTAAAACTGAATCCTTTCCTTTAATTAAAACATCACTTGTCACTTTACTTTCAGTCCATATCAACTGCTTACTTTCCGCAAGTCTTGTCCTTCAAGCATTTACTTTCCGCAAGTCTTGTCCTTCAAGCATTTACTTTCAGCAAGTCTTGTCCTTCAAGCACTTTACTTTACGCACTTACTTTCCGCAAGTCTTGTCCTTCAAGCACTTTACTTTACGCACTTACTTTCTGCAAGCCTTGTCCTTCAAGCACTTTACTTTACGCACTTACTTTCAGCAAGCCTTGTCCTTCAAGCACTTTACTTTTACGTACTTACTTTCAGCAAGCCTTGTCCTTCAAGCACTTTACTTTTACGCACTTACTTTCAGCAAGCCTTGTCCTTCAAGCACTTTACTTTACGCACTTACTTTCAGCAAGCCTTGTCCTTCAAGCACTTTACTTTCCAGCACTTTACTTTTCAGTATTTACTTTCAGTCCTGTATTTACTTTCTTTAATTTCAGTCATTTACTTTTCAGTCATTTACTTTTCAGTACTAAAACCACAACCAACCCCAATCACATTTACTTTTCAGTACTAAAACCACAACCAACCCCAACCGCACTTACATTTCGGTACAAATCCCTTAAAGAACTGCTATCCACTAATTCCCTTGGGTTTGACCCATACTTACCACTTTGCTACCTAAATAGTGAAGTCTAGAGTAGCGGACTTATAAATTAACTTTTGCACACGTTTGCCTAAGCGACAAGGCGAGCGTCGTGTCAATATGTCATTACACCTTGTTGTTAACACATATGCACTTTCGTTTCAGAATATATATTAATGAATTTCTTTACTTCATACATCATTACACCCTTGTTGATAACACATTTGGACATTCGTTTTAGAATAAATTGCAATCAGTTTCTGTATTTGATATGTCATTACACCCTTGTTGGTAACACATCTGAACATTCGTTTCAGAATAAACTGCAATCAATTTCTTTATTTGATATGTCATTACACCATTTGTTGATAACACGTTTGCACTTTCGTTTCAGAATAAATTGCTATCAATTTCTTTATTTCATACGTCATTACACCCTTGTTGGTAACGCATCTGCACATTCATTTCAGACTAAATTGCAATCAATTTCTTTATTTGATATGTCATTACACCCTTGTTGGTAACACATCTGCACCTTCGTTTCGGAATAAATTGCAATCAACTTCTTTATTTTATATGTCATTATACCTTGTTGATAATACATCTGCACTTTCGTTTCAGAATAAATTGCAATCAATTTCTTTATTTCATACGTCATTACCCCCTTGTTGATAACACATTTGCACTTTCGTTTCAGAATAAATTGTAATCAATTTCTTTATTTCATAAGTCATTACACCCTTGTTGGTAACACATCTGCACATTCGTTTAAGAATATATTGCAATCAATTTCTTTATTTCATACGTCATTACACCATTGTCGATAACACATCTGCACTTTCATTTCAGAATAAATTGCAATCAATTTCTTTATTTGATATGTCATTACATCCTTGTTGGTAACACATCTGCACATTCGTTTCATAATAAATTGCAATCAAATTCTTTATTTCATACGTCATTACACCCTTATTGGTAACACATCTGCACATTCATTTCTGACTAAATGACATATCAAATAAAAAAATCGATTGCAATTTAATCTGAAACGAATGAGCAGATGTGTTACCAACGAGGGTGTAATGACGTATGAAATAAAGAAATCGATTGTAATTTATTCTGAAACGAAAGTGCAAATGTGTTATCAAATCAGTTTCTTTATTTGATATGTCATTACACCCTTGTTGGTAACACATCTGCACCATCGTTTCAAAATAAATTGCAATCAACTTCTTTATTTGATATGTCATTATACCCTTGTTGATAACACATCTGCACTTTCATTTCAGAATAAATTGCAAGCAATTTCTTTATTTCATACATCATTACACCCTTGTTGATAACACATTTGCACTTTCGTTTCAGAATAAATTGCAATCAATTTCTTTATTTCATATGTCATTACACCCTTGTTGGTAACACATCTGCAGATTCGTTTCAGAATAAATTGTAATCAATTTCTTTACTTCATACGTTATTACACCCTTGTCGATAACACATTTGCACTTTTGTTTCAGAATTAATTGCAATCAATTTCTTTATTTCATATGTCATTACACCCTTGTTGGTAACACATCTGCACATTTGTTTCATAGTAAATTGCAATCAATTCCTTTATTTGATATGTCATTACACCCTTGTTGATAACACATCTGCACATTCGTTTCAGAATAAATTGCAATCAATTTCTTTATTTGATATGTCATTACACCCTTGTTGATAATACATCTACACATTCGTTTCATACTAAACTGCAATCAGTTTCTTTATTTGATATGTCATTACACCCTTGTTGGTAACACAGCTGCACCTTCGTTTCAGAATAAATTGCAATCAACATCTTTATTTGATGTCATTACACCCTTGTTGATAACACATCTGCACATTTGTTTCAGAATAAATTGCATTCAATTTCTTTATTTCGTGTCTGAAGCACATTCCTTGGATAAATGCACCTTCGTTTATAGTTATAATAACATTATAAAAGTTTAAACATTCCCTAATTATATTGAATTCATTTGGGCACATTTTGAATCAATTGAATCTATTTAAGATTAAACTCCCTATACACTGTTATCATCAACTACCAATACAAATATAAATGAAAATCAGAAGCAAGTTTGATAAATCATTACAGAGATAACGAATCAATAATGTAAACAATAGATGATCCATGGACTTCTGCACAGTGATGCACAAAAGATGGGTACTTTGAGATCCCAAAGGGGCTCCTAACCACAACTCCAACCATATTCAAGATGTCAAGAAGATGGCAAGATAGCATAATCGCATTTCCCTGCTGCTTAGGCGTCCGGTGCCTCCTTTCGAACTCTTCAATCACAGCCAATGACTTCATCATGCCACCTAGGACAGACTACAAGTGAATGAGGTTGAATAAGTATGAGCAGCGAAGAGGATCATCAACATAATCAAGCTGGAAAATCGAGAAAATCAAATCTGCTAACTAAACCAATCTTTCGTAATTGATGAACATATAATCAAACAGTCAAGTCCACAACACACTTCATCTGCTGCAAAAAACCTAGTAAATCCGGGAACCATCAAAATAAAAACAAAACCATAAAAAACAGACCATAAATAGACAACCCAAGCTAACCAAATCGTACTGGCACTGGAGAAACCTTGAATTGCTCCGCTGCTGAAAACTTCGCACACTCACATCATTGATAGCTTTAACGAAAGAACTGAGTAATGAAGCCTCTTACATCCAGACATTCCCGGTATCATTATGTACAGAGAACAGGCTCTTCAGAATATGTTTCAGCGGCCATTCGGATCGATAATGCCTTAAAATATACTCATTGTCCTGCAAGTATCCAGGAAATGAATGGTACCCAATCAGCTCATACTTGACCTTCTTCCCATCAATTTATTTCAAATTTGCCGAGTCATTTTCGTTACTTGAATCAGAATATGCATCCCCAGCTTTTTTTTATTTTCTGATACTTGCAGTCCATCCTGCACAAATCAACATGCATTGACAAAATCAACCAGATTGATCAGAAGCAAATTATTCATGAAAAACTCATCACAGTGATATGGAATCCACATAGTTGCTGAAATCAAGCAACTTCAGCCAGCATCTTGCTCAACATATGATATTAATCAAACATTACTGACATGTCTTGCGGAAGTCAACAGCCAGCAGTTCTCATAGTTTTTGCAGCAACAACTGACAAAATCATTGATATAAACATCTAAATTCTTGACTATCACTACATTTTATTTACTGATAAACTGGATTTTGATAGAGCTTCTAGTAACGAGGCATATTTTGGTGAAAAATACTTACTTTCCTTGTGAAAATCGAACATCGATGTCATATTTTGGTCCATTGTCAACTGCCTTCAGAGGAGCTTTCCAGTACCGATATGTCTGCCTTCATCGAAAAACAAAGAAACGCATAAATCAACAAAATCAAACTCAATACCCAAATCGGGGTAGAGCTAACTAATGCTCGAGCCGGAGACACCGGAAACGACGGAATGGATTTGGAATCTCACCAATACCCAGATCAAACTCAATACCCAGAAGGAGAGATACCTAGATCGAACTCAAATCGAACTCAAGAGATACCCGAAATCGATTTGGAATTCACCTATGAACTCACCGATACCCTGATAGAACTCAAACGACGGAAACAATAGAATCGAACTCAATACCCAGATCCGGTCCTGCCTCCAACCCTCAGCCAGCGGTAAACAATGAAATCTCTCTGTCAAAAATCGAAAACAATAGATGATTTGTTCTTTAAAAACAAAATCGAAGTGGAAAATGGAGCGATCTGAGTTTCCAGTTCACAAAGGAGAGAGAAGATGTTGTCAGGAGTTCATACAGATGAAAAGTGCAAATTGTCCAAATTACCCCTTCATAAATTCCCACCAACAAATACTTTTCCACTGCCACGTCATCAGAATGATTGGCCTAGATAGTGCCTCACTGCCTCATTCTTACAACCCTGCCTCAACCGAGTGCTCCCTTATATATATAATATATATATATATATATATAGAAAAGCGCTCAAATGAGGCAAGTCAAATAAGAATGAGGCACGTGAGGCACGATCTCAACCACACATTAACCCCCCATGCATTGTGGGCGTGCCATGTGTCCAAATAGTAAAACCCACTACCAACAGTAAAAAGCAAAAAGCAAAACACTATATATAGGAAAGCGCTTGGTTGAGGCAGGGGTATAAGAATGAGGCAAGTGAGGCACATTGTGAGCCACTCATTTTGTTGATGTGGTAGGGAATAGTACCGGAATAGTGTTTTGCTTTTTGCTTTTTACTATTGGTAGTGGGTTTTACTATTTGGATATGTGGCGCGCCCACAATGCACGGGGGTTGACGGATGGTTGAGATCGTGCCTCACGCTACCTCATGTTTGGGAGGCTTGCCTCATTTGAACGCTCCTTAAGATGGATGATGATCTAATGGATGAGATTTGTCCCCACGACCTCACCAAAAACACATGTCCTCAAAAGAACACTCCTATATATATATATAACCACCTCTTAGGGTGTTATCCAATTATTCCATTGTGATTGGTTGAGGGGAGGTGCCACCTCAAAAGCATGGGGGCCCATGGGGTTGGGTGGGTGGATGTGTATGGTAGTTAGACACGTGGCTCGATTCTGATTGGTTGGATGAAACTCATCTACCCATCAGAATCGAGTAATTGGGTAACACTCTAATTTGGGGGTAACCTTTGAGCGCTCCTATATATATATATGTATATATATAGGGGAGCACTCGGTTGAGGCAGGGTTGGTAGAATGAGGCACGTGAGGCACGATCTGGGCCACTCATTGTGACACGTGGCGAAGCCACGTTCACAGCCACCATTTTTGCGTTCACACTACTATTGGTAGTGGGTTTACTATTTTCCACGTGGCGTGCCACAAATGCACGGGGGGGTTAGATGTGTGGTTGAGATCGTGCCTCACTTGCCTCATTCTAATTTGCTTGCCTCATTTGATCGCTCCTCTATACATATATATATATATATATATATCTATATATATATATATATATGCTTGATATTGTTTAGCTATTGTTTCCGTACAACCTCGAGTGTATGAAAACTTACATTTATGCTTTCTTAATTCAGGGATTTCCTTAGAAAAAATCATGGATAAAAGTTGGATGAAGTTGAAAAGATACGACCCGCGTTATTGTGATGGGATTAATAATTTCATAGCCTTTATGAGACAGAATATGCCCGAGATTACGCTTTTGTGTCCCTGCAGACGTTGTAGATTGGATCATAGAAAGCTCACATTGGACGGAATTTATGCACATTTGATTCAGAATGGTATGATGTCAGATTACACTACTTGGACATCACATGGTGAAGCTCGCAGTGGTCCCTTAATATATACGCTAAGGCAATAATATATTATAGAGAAGAGTCTGGAGAGCATGTCTTGCAATAGTACTTGTGATATCCCATGAATCCTGCAATGGATATTCTTAATGATGCTTTCCCCTTCCGAGACATGTATCAGATGGCAGATGTTATCGAAGATTCTATGGGTAAGGATGCTTTTGAGAAGTATACCCAGCTTCTTTCCGAAGCTCAAACACCCATCTTTGCTGGCAGCATTAAGAGTGTTTTAGACACCGTATTGAAAGTGATGCAAATTAAAGTGGATAATGGTTGGTCTGACAAATCTTGTACTGATTAGTTAAGGTGGTTCAAAGAGTTTCTTCCAAGTGACAACAAGTTTCCTGGTTCTTATCGAGAGGTTAGAAGAATCTTGAAAAATTTGGGACTAGGATATGAGACTATTCATGCATGTGAATTTGATTGTATTCTATACTACAAAGAAAATAAAGACCTTGAAAGTTGTCCCGTGTGCCATGAGTCAAGATATGCATGTGTTGGAGGTAATAGCAAGACACCAAGGAGGGTAGTTCGTTACTTCCCATTAACACCACGATTACAACATTTGTATATGTCTGAAACAATAGCCAAGGAGATGCGGTGGCATGGAGAAAGACGTGTGGAAGAGGCTCATATTAGACATCCCGCTGACGGGGAGGCATGTCAAGATTTTAATAAGGAATTTCCGGAATTCACCAGTGAGATTCAGAATGTTCGTCTTGGATTAGCGACCAACGGATTTAACCCATTTGGAGCACTAGGTGTTTCACATAGCACTTGGCCGGTTATGGTTATGCCTTATAATTTACCACCTTCAATGTGTATGAAAAAGGAATTCAACCTACTCACTTTATTGATATATGGTCCGAAGTCTCTTGGAAAGTGTTTGAACGTGTTTATGCGTCCTCTTATTGATGAACTAAAAATGTTATGGGAGACGGGTGTGGTTACTTATGACAGGTATGACGGTTCATCATTTATTATGAAAGCAGCAGTAATATCGACCATTAGTGACTTCCCAGGGCTTGGCATGTTGGGAGGTATGAAGACTAAAGGTTACAAAGCTTTCCCAATTTGTTTGGATGGTGTTGATGCTGAACATTTATCTGGGAGAATGGTGTATCAATGTCACCGCAGATGGCTTGATATGGATCATCATTGGAGGCAAGCCATCGATAAGTTTAATGGAATAGTTGAGTTAAGGAACCCACCACCTACACTTTCTGGCCATGATATTATGACTGAGGTATTTAGTCATGAATTCCCAGTGCTTAGTTTACATCCAATGTTCAAGTCTAGTAGAAGTGGGTCATAAAAATTATGTTGGACCCATAGGAGCATTTTTTTTGACCTGCCATATTGGAAATATTTGAGACACCCATATTCTCTAGATACCATGCATATAGAGAAGACTGTATTCGACAACATCATCGGCACAGTGCTTGGAATTGATGGAAAGACGAAGGACACACCCAAAGCACTAGAAGGCTTGAAACAACAGGGAGTGCGTGAAAATTTATGGGAGAAAGAACCAGGTCCCTCGTCGAAGAAAGCTAAGGTGTCTCAAGCTCCGTATACGGTGTTACCAGATAGTAGAAAAGAGATTTTTCAGTGGATTAGAGAGGCCAAGTATCCGGATGGTTATGCGGGGAGTTGAAAGAACAAGATCAGTGTCACAGACAAAAAATTCAACGGCTGAAAAACACATGATTGTCACGTGATGATGCAATGTTTACTTCCTATTTTTATCCATCCTTATTTGCTGTATCATATAGTTGAACCTCTAATAGCATTGTCAAGATGGCTTCAGAAGCTATGTTGCCCAGAGCTGCGGAAGAATGCCGTTTATCAAATGAGGAATGACATCGTGATGATTTTATGCAAGTTAGAAATGATTTTTCCTCCGGCCTTCTTCACTATCATGGTTCACCTATTGATTCATCTTCCCGATCAAGTGTTACTTAAAGGTCCCGTGCACTTCAATTGGATGTTTCCCATTGAGAGGTATATACTAGTAAAATTGTCTTATTATATTGACTAATGTTTACCGTGCACTTTAATGCTTGTACTAATGATATATTCTCGTTGCAGGCAATTAGGTCAATACAAAAAAAGCGTAAGGAACGCTCGATACCCCGAGGGATGTATAACTGAGCAATACGTTGTGAATGAATGCGCGACGTATGGCAAAATATACATGGATGGATCAAGTAGTACATCATCAGCAAATAAGGGTACATCTTATGAGTCTCAATTCAAATGCTCCGTTGTTTCTGATCTTGTCAGACCTAATGCTTATTTGCGCAATTTCAAGTTGGATAAGCAACAACTTGAAATTGCTCATTGGTGTGTCCTGGAACATTGCAAAGAAGCAGAGTATTACATTGATAAGCATGCCGAGAAATTTATATTGAAGTTTCCAGACGGCACTAATGAAACGCGCAAAAAGAACTTTCATTCCTACTTTTTGAAATGGATATGCTACATATTTATATTATTCCATATTTGTTCGTATCCACATTATACTTGGAATTACTCTAATAACTTCAGAGAATTACTTCAATGCAGATTTTGGGACTGCAAAGACAACAATCCAAGCATTATTCACCGGTTCTGCATATTTTAGCATGTTCACCACAAACACATTCATGCTACTCGCAGTGTTATGTCAATGGTATTAAATTCGTGGTGTGGGAATGTGACTGAAAGCTGAAAACCCAAAATTCTAGAGTGATGGTGGAATCTATAGACATAACTTACTACGGTATTCTCGAGAACATGATTGAATTAAAGTATGCTAATGGACTTCCTATAGTTTTATTTAAATGCAGATGGTTCGACACTGATCCAAAGGAACGAGGAAGCACCAAAAAGGATCATGGCCTTTTATCAGTTGATACGTCCATGAGTTGGTATGAACATGATCCATATTGTTTAGCATCTACGACAAGACAAGTATTTTATTTGGATGATCCGAAGGCAGGCGAGCCTTGGAAAGTTGTTAATGTTGTCACACAACGCGACATATATAGTGAAAAATCACTTGCTAGGGATGAAAGTGCATTATTATTGTCCCATGTGGCGGAACCATATCAAGAAGATGTGCCCGCTAATATCATGTCAGGCCATATACCTATTAGCGGCATAGATATTGATTTAGGATCTCTTCAACTCGATCATCGACGTGAGCACTTGGTGGCTGATGGAGTGCTCGAAGATGATGAGTTCAGTGATTCAGAGGATGGAGGAATGTATGGGTCAAGTGAAGGCGAAGATGAATACAGCAGAGGTGAAGATGAAGAAGATGACTTGGGAACAAGTGAAGGTGAAGATGACACAAGTGATCAAAGTCAATAACTATATACTAATTTGAATGATTGTTTAGCACTTTGAATGCTTAAGTCATCAAGTACACAAGTTTTCATGGTTATAACCGTGTCACAAGTTTGGACAGGGGATGTTGGTTTTTGTTGTTTTTTTTGTTGCGTAGGTGGGTGAACTTGAATGATTGCTTCATGTTGTCAAATGCCATACCAGACGTTTAAGTGACAAACATTATGTTACTATGTTGCATAATCCATCATACAGCATTCCCATTCGTAGATAATTGTCAAATTTAACTGAGTGTTGGAAAATGACTAAGAAAACGACTAAGTTACAATTGTAATTTAAGCGACACACTTTGAGATGGATTCAGCCCATATAACAGTATATGGCTTGTTTAGCCCAGTAAAATGAAACACACATATATATTGAGAGATTAACCCTAGGGTAAATCTTCTCGTCATTTCCTCACCGCGCCGCACACATCTCTCAATCCCTTCAATCTGCTCTCATCCGCACTCGAACGCCATGGCACCGAAAAAGTGTAACCTCGAAGCGATCCAGGGAAACACTCGCCAATGGATGAAACTCCGGTCGCCTTCCTTGCTCAAACAACTGGAGGGATATAACCCCGAACCGATAGCAAAGAGAGGGAAGCAAGCAAACCCTAAGTCAACTGATGCTGGATCTCGTCCTCGTACACCCCCACCGTCCCCACCGCATGCACAAAATAGTCAACCCATTATCCCACCAGAGGCGAGACCAACTAAGAGATTGAAAGCCATTATCAACGACATGAAGGAAGGAAGGATGAAGGAGGTGAATAGAAACCCTAGACCCAAAAAAGCGTGTCGCTGAACCACCAAACTCAACCCCCGAAGAAGCAACTCGTTGACCCTTATACTCGTGAGATCCGAAAGAGCCCTAGGCAGCCTGTGAATGCTGTCCCTTCCACAGTTGCTGCTCCCCAACTGTCATCTATACTCGAGTCAGTACTTCCAACACCCATAAGACCAGTTCTGCCTGCTAGGTCTACCTCGCCCAGTTTAAGTGATATTCCATCAGAGTTGATACCATCTGTCAGTTCTCCAGTTCAACCTACTCAGAGAACAAACAGCGGATCCCAAGTTCCACCTACTGGCTAGGCTACAAACAGTCATCCTCCTTCTCTACCTAAACTGCCAGAAAATCCAGTTCCAGAACCGCCAGAGTTGGAGCAGGAAGCACCTACTGTCATTAATGTTGTATTTGATTCAAGTTCCAGAAAATCCAAGGAGCATTAGGTGCAAAATGACACGCCCTACCTTGTCGCGAGGCAAGTGTGCAAAAATATATTTATAAGTCCACTACTTTAGTGACTTCACTATTTTGGGTAGTAAAGTGGTAAGTAGGGGTCGAAAAGTAACTTCACTACTTTAGTGACTTCACTATTTTGGAAGTGCTGAAAAGTAAAGACTGAAAGTAAATTGCTGAAAGTAAAATGCTGAAAATAAGTGCGTAAAGGTAAAGTGCGTAAAGTAAATTGCTGGAACAGTCGAATTCAATATCAACTGATCAATATACTTTTGGTACTGGCCGCACGCTATAAGCGTAATGCGTACCAAAAATATATTGGGTTAATATTAAAAGCGTCTGTAGTAAGCGTACAGAAATGTAAAGTGCGTAAAGTAAGTACTGAAAGTAAGTGCTGAAAGTAAAGTGCTGGAACAGTAGAATTCAATATCAACTGATCAATATACTTTTGGTACTGGCCGCACGCTATAAGCATAATGCGTACCAAAGATATATTGGGTTAATATTGAAAGCGTCTGTAGTAAGCGTACTGAAAGTAAATGGCTAAAAAGTAAATGACTGAAAAGTAAATGTGCGGAAAGTAAAGTACTGAAAGTAAATGTACTGAAAGTAAACAGTTGATATTTAGACTGAAAGTAGAATGAAGAGTTGGTGTGTTGTCAAAGGAAACTATTCGGTTTTAGGGGCCTTGTATCATAAATCTGTTCATCATCGACCACTAATGATCATACTAAGTGTTCAAGATGTATCAAGGCCATTTCTAGCACTCAACTTGCCACACCATCTAGTCCTTTTAAAGACATATAGCACTTGTTCTATCTAGGCTAATTCCTCCTTTCAAAGTATCTTAGCTTATGTGCATCCATTTAATCAATCATTTCCGATCAACCAAATGGTGTTTAAAAGAGGTTGAACTCCAAAGAAAAGCTTTGCTCTTTCGAGCCTCCACTTAACCACGTATGTTCACGAACCCCATGGAAGAGTTTTGCTCTTTCGAGCCTCCACTCAATCGAATGAAGGGTTTAGCTACGATTATCCATGGAAGAGGATATCATAGCTAAGTGCTTAGAAAAGCAAATGGTTTTGAAATCTAAAACAAGAAAAGCAAAAAGGGCTCTCGGTTTTGGACAAGAGGGCTCTCGGTTTTGACAAGGAAATAAAGAAAAGAATAGTCAAGAACCAACAAGAGTAAACTCAAGAACAACAAGAGTACTCAAGAACCAACAAGATTACTCAGGATCAAAGCAAAATAAAGTCAAGAAAGTAAAAGAGGGCTCATGGTTTTTGGCAAAGGAAATGAAGAACAAACTCAAACTTCACTCAAGAACTCTCAAGAACACTCAAGAACAAGAGAGAAGGTAGAGCTTTTGATTCAAAAGTAAAGTGTTTACAAGGATTGTGAAATGATTGTAGAGAGATTCTCTACCTAAGTTACAAGTGATGTTGATTCAAGGAGGGGAGCTCTCCTTTTATAGCCAAATGTGGCGGTTTAGAGGAGTGAGTGGAATGAGATATTTGCTCTCAAAAGCCTTCGGTTCCCCCTCAACTCCGGTTAGAGCTTAGTTGGCCTTCGGTTGGACTTGTTTGACACCAAAGGGTGCACTTGCCTTGCACATGGGTGGCTGAGCTTGAGATGTGCCAAAGGGAAACTACATGAGCTTGGTTGAGCTTTGGGCAAGTCCCTTGAACTTGGTTGAGGTATGGTTTCAAACCAAAAGATCAACCGATGTGAATAGTATAACCTAACCGGGAATTAAGTAGTTTGGTTGGACTTCGCCGGATTTTGACCGGAGTTGGGCTAGAATGACCGGAGCAAGGTGGTGGTTGGATTTGGCTTGATTGGAGCATCACCGGAAGCTCGCCGGAGCATTGTCGGAAAGTGGCCGGAAGTTGGCCGGAGTAGGTTGGGTCGACGACCGTTGATTCTGAACGACAAGACCAATACAAGCATGTTTCATCAAGGAAGTTAAGCCAGATTTTGGCCGGAGCATGGTCATGGCCCGGGGTTGAAGTTTTCCTCGGGCCCTCGGTCGACCGGGCCCGGGCGCTGCTCTCGGCGCGGTCCTGGTTCTCTCGGACTCGGCTCTCGGCGCTCTCGGATGTGGGTCTCGGCATTGGTCTCGGTACGGGTTCTTGGCTCTCTCGGCACGGGTGCTCGGCTCTCTCGGCACGGGCCCTGGGACGCGGCCTGGGACCTCTCGGCGCTGGGACCTGGGACGCGGCCCGGTAGTGAAATTAGGTCCCCGGCTGGGCTCTTTGGTTCGTTTTGACTTGTAATCCCTTTTTTGGCTTTAAGAACTCCTTTTTAGCTTGTTTCTTCTCTAAACCTCAAAATAGCCTATAGAACAAAAGTGGAACTAACAAGCAAAAGTTAAATAGACAAAGTGTCCAATTTGGTGGGTTTAACTGACTTAATGAATCATATAAATATGGTCCATCAAATCACCCCACACTTTTAGTTGTTCGTCTAGAACAATGCTATTCAAGGGCGGAACACAAAATCCAAGTAAACTTTTAAATAAGAAAGTGAGAATATGGGACTAGATTTATCCTATTCATGCAATACTTACTTGCTACCAAACTAAACCGTGTAAATACTTAGAAGAAACTTGATACTTGTACCTTCGAGCCGAGATGCAAATTAATTCGGATGATTCGGGAGATAACCCTTTTCAGGCTCCTGGACTGCATTCTCGGGACCGACTCGCACTATATGGTTAACTTGTAGCTTTCTCTAGCACATGATTTGGTTCGGGTTTCAATGAGTTGAGCTCTTTTTCTTTGTTTGCGTGGTTGGATAGCTTTTTGTAGTGAATTGGCCTTCGGCTTTTGATTTGACTCTTTGAGTACTTCACTTTTGCTTCGGTTAAAACCTTCACAATTTTGGCCTTTGGCCTTTGATTTGCTTCTTTGAGCTTTGCTCCTTTGTGATTTGCTTGTCCATTTTCTCAACCTTTTGGGAGGTCCAATCATTGCCCGAGAGCATATGGAAATACCTCCCCGCTCTTTCTCATCCTTGCCGTTTTGCGCGGGTCAAGATGAGGGTCGCTCATCTATTTTCTCGGCTACTCGGACTAGAGTTAGGATGGTTTGATTCCCGTCCCGCCTCTTGCATAAACGCTGCACGGCGGAGATGACTCTAATCTTCAATGAAACCCGAAGTGCAGCCTCCACTGACTTCGTAAACCATATAGTGAAATCCGATCCTTCGAGTGCTTGCCAAGCCTCTCTAGGGCATTTTATATCAACTCCACATCCCCTGTATATCTCAGCACAAAGGGACAGTTAAGAAGTTACATCCTCAAGTCTTTACATAGTTGAGATTTCACAAGGTAAATGCTTGAATTTAGATCTATCTTTTTCACATTCTCAAGTTCATATTTTCAAAAAGATAATATTAAGGGAAAAGGAAAAGGAAAGCATTTTACACTAATTATGTACAAAGTCAGTTCTCACCCCACACTTCTGAACGAAGGCGTGCCTCACAGCATGACTTAGTTCAAAAGCCGATTGCAAGCAAATATTTACAGGAAAGGTGAGAATGGCTTAAGGTAAAAACTAAATGACATAAAATAAAATGACTGAAAGTAAGATAAATGTCGGGTTACCTCCCGACCAGTGCCTTTGTTTAACGTCGTTAGCTCGATGATACCTCACTCCTGGATCATAAGTTTGGATCCCATGGGCGGTTCAAGTCAAACTTTGCCGTGGCTCCTGCATTGATTCTTGCCTTGACCCTTTGGTGGCTTTTGTGAGATGATGTGTTCGGGTCAGGACTCCAAGGACTGGGTGGATTTTCTTTCCAATTCCTCTGAGAAGGTGAGGGACCTTTGACTATAGCTGCTGGTCTAGCTACTCTTACGGTCTCTCTTGGCAGGTTAGAAATCTGTGTACTGAGATCCGAGATGGGTATAATGTCTGGCGGTTTCCTTGTACCTGGGCGGCTATCATTATCATTGATGTAGAAATCTGAAATTCTGCCGCCAAATGCAAGTGATAACAAGCCCTTGCCCATGTCGATCCTTGCCTTGGTAGTGTGGAGAAATGGCCGTCCCAATATCAGCATTGGAGGGTCGTCTTTTCTGGTGTCTCTCGTTTGTATTACATAAAAGTCCGCAGCAACGACGAGCTCTCCCACACGGAGTATTAGATCTTCAAACACTCCAACCGGCTGGACACACAACTTGTCTCCCAACTCGAGGGATATCCTTGGTGGCTTCAATGGACCAAGCCCCAATGAGCAGTATAGAGGGTAAGGTAGGACATTGACAGCGGCCCCGAGATCAATTAGGCAATGGTGAATTTGGGCTTTGCCGATACCACAAGTGACCGTGAAGGCTCCTGGGTCTTTACTCATTTCCAGTTGTGCCTCTTGACTCCAAGTGAGGAGCTTCTCCGTCATCAGGCCATTTTGCCCATTCTTTAGCTCCAATCCCTTTTCTACCTCGTTCTTTTTAGTCGAATGATCTTCGGAGGCAATGATCTTTATAGAATAAGATGAATCTTGAGCCCCATTTTTTTTCAGTTTTGAGGCTCGATCTGGGACCATCAGAGTCTAAGTCTTTATTGTCATCCCAGCCAGATGCTGGTACGTTAAAGTGTGTGACTGGCGGTGGTGTCATGTTAACGATAAATGCATAGCGTCCATTGTCAGAATGCGTGACCCACGTTCTGCCATCAATGGGTCGGTCTTCCTCTTGATTCCAATCAGGACGGAGCCTACGGTTGAAGTGCTTGACCGTAGGTTTATAAGTTACGGGTCCTCGTTGTTGTTTTGCCAGTAGAGCTGCCGTTTGTGCTTCTTTGTGTCTTTCTATGGCTATTAGTTCTCCGTATGTCTGGGCATACGTTTCATCTTCCCACATCATACCAAGGAACTCTTCCTTATCTACTTCTGTAGTTAATAGTGAGGGTCGTGCTGCTTCTTCCAGCGCCTCCTTCATGTCTGACATCGTTACCATGCTAACATTTCCTTTTGGGTTTTGGATGGTTTGTGAAGGTAGTCTGCCAGGCTCATTAGTAAGTGTGGATACTGAGGTGGTGAGTTGGGACATTTGTTTGGTCAAATCTAAAATTGCCTCGTCAGTTTTTGCCTTAAATTGGTTTAGCGAAGTACTTAATTGATTTACGCTTCCTGCGAGTTCCTTCATTGTGTCCTCCAGCGACTTGTTTGGTCCTTGCTGATTGCTCGAGCTGGCTTGGTACTGATTCTATCCCTTCTGTTGATATTGGCCCGTCGGGTACTGGTTTGGTCCCCTCTGTTGGTATTGGCTTGCTGGTGGGGCGTTCTGGTTGTACTGCCGGTGGGACGATTGGTAGAACGACTGAGCTAGTTGAGGTGTGGCTTGTTGTGTCTCTCTCGGAGGATGGTTTTCGTTCCGCCAGTTCGGACCGGTTGCTTGACTATACTGCCGGTTTGGTCCGGTTCTGTCATTGTTGTTGTTATTGTTCTTGTTGTTGTATCCTTGGTATCCTACCACTGCATTCACTTCTGCCGGTTCCTCTACTGTTAATGTCGGGCATGTGTCAGTTTTGTGGTCCGTAGAACCACAAAACTCGCAAGGTTTCATCTGAGCTGGCTTCCTTCGTAGGATCTGAACCATCATTTCCTTCATTTGTTTCATCTCCTCTGGCATGGAGTTCATCGGTGTTTCAGCCTTTGCCACATTCTTCGTTCGGGAAAATTCTTCCTGCCGAGTTGTCTCCTCTCTGAATCGGGCATTTTCAGCAACGTCTGAGATGAGTTGCCTTATGCCGCTCAATGATAGGTTCATCATGGATCCTCCAGCTGAGGCATCCAGGAGCATTTTATCTAATTGCCTCAGTCCATCAATGAGGTACTCGATGATGAGTTTCTCGGGCAGTCCAAGGGTGCAGCAGCTTCTCTCCAGGCGGTTGAACTTTTCCAGGTAGTCGTACATGGTTTTGTTAGGTCCTTGCCTTATGTCCTGCAGTTGCCTTCTTACCTGCATTGCTCTTCCTACCGGGTAGTATTTGTCCAGGAATTTCTTTTGCATCTGAGCCCATGTTCTGATGCTACCGGAAGGCAATGAAAGGAACCAGTCGTTCACCGAGTCAATGAGGGAAAAGTAGAACGCCTTCAACTTGAAGTCGTCTACATTCATCTATTGTGTTTTAGGTTTTGGCAAATGCCGTGTAAGCGTTGGAGATGAGTTATCGCAGATTCTCCATGAGTTCCTGAGAACTTGGGCAAGTTGTGGACCACTGATGTATTGATGGCAATGTTTTCCAATTCAGGGCCCTCGTAAATGCACCATGGCTGATTTCTGAAATCTGGTGTCGATAGTTCTCCCATTGTAGGTTTGCGGAAGTTGTTATCCCCATAGTATTCATCAAAGATGGGTTCTCGCCTGGGTGCTTGTTGATATTGAGGAGGTGGTGGATATCTAGGGGGCTGCCTTGGGCCAGCTTCATTTCGGTCCTCGGGTGGTCCTTGGTTTCTTCGGATGGCCTCCCTATCACGAGCTCTTTGGTTTCGAATGAGTTGTTCTGGATCATCAAGAATTGGAAATGGAGGCGGCGCCTCATTATTTCGATCGTACAGATTTATCTCATCGTCATCCTGATAGTCATGGTGGCTTCCTTCACGAGACATGGTTATGAAGAAGAGGGTACAAAATCAAAGAACTTTATCCGATTGTAATTTCAATTCCCCGGCAACGACGCCAATTCTGACACGCCCTACCTTGTCGCGAGGCAAGTGTGCAAAAATATATTTATAAGTCCACTACTTTAGTGACTTCACTATTTTGGGTAGTAAAGTGGTAAGTAGGGGTCGAACCCAAGGGAATTGTTGGATAGTTGTTCTTTGAGGAGTTTGTACAGAAATGTAAGTGCGATTGGGGTTGGTTGTAGTTTTAGTACTGAAGAGTAAATGATAAAATTGGAAGTGCTGAAAAGTAAAGACTGAAAGTAAATTGCTGAAAGTAAAGTGCTGAAAATAAGTGCGTAAAGGTAAAGTGCGTAAAGTAAATTGCTGGAACAGTCGATCTCAATATCAACTGATCAATATACTTTTGGTACTGGCCGCACGCTATAAGCGTAATGCGTACCAAAAATATATTGGGTTAATATTGAAAGCGTCTGTAGTAAGCGTACGGAAATGTAAAGTGCGTAAAGTAAGTACTGAAAGTAAGTGCAGAAAGTAAAGTGCTGGAATAGTAGAACTCAATATCAACTGATCAATATACTTTTGGTAATGGCCGCACGCTATAAGCGTAATGCGTACCAAAGATATATTGGGTAATATTGAAAGCGTCTGTAGTAAGCGTACTGAAAGTAAATGACTGAAAAGTAAATGTGCGGAAAGTAAAGTACTGAAAGTAAATGTACTGAAAGTAAACAGTTGATATTTAGACTGAAAGTAGAATGAAGAGTTGGTGTGTTGTCAAAGGAAAGTATTCGGTTTTAGGGCCTTGTATCATAAATCTGTTCATCGACCACTAATGATCATACTAAGTGTTCAAGATGTATCAAGGCCATTTCTAGCACTCGACTTGCCACACCGTCTAGTCCTTTTCAAGACATAGAGCACTTGTTCTATCTAGGCTAATTCCTCCTTTCGAAGTATCTTAGCTTATGTGCATCCATTTGATCAATCATTTCCGATCAACCAAATGGTGTTTAAAAGAGGTTGAACTCCACAGAAAAGCTTTGCTCTTTCGAGCCTCCACTTAACCACGTATGTTCACGAACCCCATGTAAGAGTTTTGCTCTTTCGAGCCTTCACTCAACCAATAGTGTTCTAACCTAATACATGGCACATAGAACAAATTTGAACACAATAGAAGCACTAAGAAAAGCGTCTAAAACATGTTTTGATACAAGCACACCCCTTCAACCGAATGAAGGGTTTAGCTACGATTATCCATGGAAGAGGATATCATAGCTAAGTGCTGATGGACCAAAGTTATACGAGTCAGAAACATAGTAAAACCCCCTTAATTAGACTGTTTGTCTATCTAACGTCTACGTGTTAGTCCCGATATATTTTCACAGGGCATTTTAGAGACTGAAGTGAAAACACGCTAAGGAGAGGATTTTAAGCTGAAAAGATAACAAGAGTCAATCCAAGGTCAAGATCATATGCCGACTGAAGAAATATCAAGGATCCTGACGTTGAATTGACCAGAACAAATTAATCAGAAGAATCAGGAGTGGAGTCAAGACAGACCGGGGAAGGAACACATTGACAGTTTTGTGAAAAGACTGCACAAAACTGTACAAACTCACACATTGGGCAAGGATGACCGACCACTTGAAGAAGTGGTGGCAAAAGGAGGAGCACCTCCCCCTTCCACCACCGGCAACCGGCGGCTCCTCCACCCATGGTGACCGGCGGCTTTTTGCTCCTCCACATGGCACCTCCTCCTTCCTCCTCTTCTCCTCCCTTGGATCAAATGCACATGTCCACCATCTCCACCACCCATCTCCTCCCCTTTTGGCTATAAAAGGAGGAGCTCCTCCTCCTCATTTCACACACCAAAATCCAATTTCACTTCTCTCTCTAGAAGTTGTAATATTTTTAATGTTGTAATTTTACTTTGGAAATAAAGGAAAGCTCCCTTGGCGCTTCAACGGTTGTAAGTATTTCTTCGTATTTATTCAACTGTTTTATTTCCTTAGTATAATGTTTAGCGCGATGAATAGTAGCTAAACTTGTAGTTCGGTCTAAGGGGCGCACTTGTATTATAAAATGTTTTAAGACTATTAACTTAGTGTTTAGTCTTAGTATTCAAAACTTGTTCTATGTGCCATATATAGTTAGAGTTTCCAAGGTTGAGTGGATGCTGTAACAAGCAAAGCTCTTCTGTAGGAATTCGTGATCATACTCAGGTAGTGGAAGCTGTAACAAGCAAAGCTATCTGAGGAGTTCGACTCATCCTAAATCCCATCTGGTCGAGCGTAACTGTGAGATCAGGTGGATGCACCCAGGCTAGCATACCTTAGGGTATTGGCGCTAGACTGAAATAGAACAGGAGTTGCTTTAAACCGGTGTTGCAAGTCTTGAGCTGTAACTAGCCTCGATTCACCGTTTGAATACTTAGATGATTCACTAAAGGTCAATGATAAACAGGATATAATATAAGTCCCCTGAAACCGAACATTTCTCGTTAATTATAAACTGTACTTTACTTTCCAGTATTAAAATCAACCAACCAACCAATCAATCAATCAAAATAGCTGGTAGCTTTAAAACCAACCAACCGACCTTAAACACGTTCCCACGCTGCGTAATTCCCCCCGAAGAACAATTATTCCCCTAGTTCCCTTGGGTTCGACCCCTACTTACCAAGTACTACCCAGTAGTATAGTTGCGAGTAGCGGACTTATAAATTTATTTGCACAATCGCTTTGACGACGAGCGGTTCTGTCAAATTGGCACCGTTGCCGGGGAACTAGTCATCGGATAACTGTTCTTCCCTCCCCTTTCTTTTTCTTTCTTTTTCCTATGTCATTACCCTTTACGCATGCATGGAGAACGCGAGTTCTGCCCCTGTTCGGAGGAACGGAGGGAGAAGACCCTGTACAGCACTGCCGAAACTTCCACCAAGTCTGCCACAACATCAAACCTGAAAACGAAGTGTTAGAGGAATTTAAGCTGAAATGCTTTAAATTCTCTCTAACCGACTTCGCTACGATATGGTACTACACATCCACCGCTTGCAGTGCAGAACGTTTCGTAGACCTCTGCGTTCCGTTCCTGAAAGAATTCTCCCCACCATCTTTACGCCAAGAAACCCGCGAAAAGATCCTGAACCTTCAACAATCCCGGGATGTGACTTTGGACGAATACTACATAAAATTCGATGCCATCGTCTCAAGCTGCCCGCACCATGGATTTACGAAGAAAATTCTTCTCCAAAAATTTCTTCGTGGGATGAGGTCCGAAGAGCTGGGAAGAGTCAACGAAACTATGAGAAGGTCTGCCGCAAACCTCACCATTGCAGACATGTGGTACCTGATAACTGGTCTAGCCGTTGCCACAAGACGAGTTCCCCACACTGACGAGGAAATGCAGACATAAGAAGCTGACCCTGAGGCTGACAAAGAAGAAACCACCGAGCCGTCAGAAGAGACTCCCGAACCATCCAAGGAATCAGACATGGAAAGCACCGGAAGCAACGAAGTAGAAGTCCAGAATACCACCGACGAACTGCCTATTCCATACCCGACTATCATTACCCAGGCAGCTGAGACTATCTACGACCAGTTCTTCACGAACCAACATTACGAGGCAGAACCAAGCCTCATGAGGCCTTCCCGACTTTTCCCCTTAATTAATGAGCAAGTCGCCGCGAACTATGCGATCCAAGAAGAAGCTCAAAGGAGAATGGGAAAAGGGCCTGAGCAGAATGACTCCTACATGGAGCACGCTTTCGCCATGACTGGACAAGGCAGCCCTAAACAGGAGAACACCCAGTTCAAGAAGCTGATAGTGAAAGGTCCCTCGCCTTCTCAGAGACGTTGGAAGGAGATACCATCAGAACTGGACCCAAACCCGTCATCTGCTAAAAAATCAGGAAGACTCACCGCAAGAATCAAAGTTGGTGGAATCAAGAAGTTCGACCTCAGCCACCCATGGGACCCAAACCAATGAACCACAAACGAGGTATCGTCGAGCCAACGACGTTAAACAAGTGCACTGGTCGGGAGGTAACCCGACACTATCTTACTTTTCCGCACTTTAATTTCTGTCATTTAAATTCAGTATTTAGTTTTAAGCTTGCATGACTTTTGAACTAAGGCACGCCTTCGTTCAAAAGTGGGGGGGGGGGTGAGAACCACCTGTGTACATAAATAACATGCAGCTATTTTTCTTTTTTAATAAGTACCTTTTTGAAAATATGAACTTAAGAATGTGAAAAAGATAAATCATAATTCATGCATTAACCTTGTGAAAATTCAACTGTTTAAAAACTTAGAATGTAACTTTCCATTTGTCCTTTGTGCTGAGATAACTAGGGATGTGGAGTTGATATAAACTGCCCTAGAGAGGCTTGGAAAGCAATCAAAGGATCAGATCAAACTATATGGTTTTCGAAGTCAGTGGAGGCTGCACTTCGGGTTTTCAGTGAATAATTGAAGTCAACTCCGCCAAGAAGCATCTATGCAAAGGCGAGGACGGGAATCAGACCGTCCTCTCTCTAGTCAAAATAGCCGAGAAAATAGATGAGCGACCCTCATCTTGACCCGCGCAAAACGACAAAGACGAGAGGAGCGGGGAGGTATTTCCATAGGCTTGCGGGCGATGATTGGACCTCCCAAAAAGGCTCGAGAAAATGGACTAGCAATCACAAAAAGGCGAAAAGCTCAATGAAGCAAATCAAAAGAGGCCAAAGGCCCAAAATTGTGAAGGTTTTAACCGAGCAAAAGTGAAGCACTCAAAAAAGTCAAATCAAAGGCCAAAGGCCGATTCACTACAACAAAAAAGCAGTCCCTCGCCAAAGAAGAAAATCAAAAAGGCTCAACTCACTGAAACCCGAATCGAATCATGTGCTAGAGAAAGCTACCAGAAAACCATATAGTAAGAGACGATCCCGAGGTTGCAGTCCAGGAGCCTAAAAAGGGCTATCTCCCGAGACATCCAATATAATTTGCATCTCAGCACGGAGGTACAAGTATTAAGTTTCTTCTATTTATTTACGCAGTTTAATTTGGTAATAAGTAAGCAATGCATGAATTAGGATAGATCGAGTACCACAGTCTAATTTTCATATTCCAAAGCCAAAATTAGAACTTACGCCCTTTAATAGCATTGTTCGAGACGAACAACTAAAAGTGGTGGGTAATCTGATGGACCAAAGTTATACGAGTCAGAAACACAGTAAAACCCCCTTAATTAGACTGTTTGTCTATCTAACGTCTACGTGTTAGTCCCGATATATTTTCACAGGGCATTTTAGAGACTGAAGTGAAAACACGCTAAGGAGAGGATTTTAAGCTGAAAAGATAACAAGAGTCAATCCAAGGTCAAGATCATATGCCGACTGAAGAAATATCAAGGATCCTGACGTTGAATTGACCAGAACAAATTAATCAGAAGAATCAGGAGTGGAGTCAAGACAGACCGGGGAAGGAACACATTGACAGTTTTGTGAAAAGACTGCACAAAACTGTACAAACTCACACATTGGGCAAGGATGACCGACCACTTGAAGAAGTGGTGGCCAAAGGAGGAGCACCTCCCCCTTCCACCACCGGCAACCGGCGGCTCCTCCACCCATGGTGACCGGCGGCTTTTTGCTCCTCCACATGGCACCTCCTCCTTCCTCCTCTTCTCCTCCCTTGGATCAAATGCACATGTCCACCATCTCCACCACCCATCTCCTCCCCTTTTGGCTATAAAAGGAGGAGCTCCTCCTCCTCATTTCACACACCAAAATCCAATTTCACTTCTCTCTCTAGAAGTTGTAATATTTGTAATGTTGTAATTTTGCTTTGGAAATAAAGGAAAGCTCCCTTGGCGCTTCAACGGTTGTAAGTATTTCTTCGTATTTATTCAACTGTTTTATTTCCTTAGTATAATGTTTAGTGCGATGAATAGTAGCTAAACTTGTAGTTCGGTCTAAGGGGCGCACTTGTATTATAAAATGTTTTAAGACTATTAACTTAGTGTTTAGTCTTAGTATTCAAAACTTGTTCTATGTGCCATATATAGTCAGAGTTTCCAAGGTTGAGTGGATGCTGTAACAAGCAAAGCTCTTCTGTGGGAATTCGTGATCATACTCAGGTAGTGGAAGCTGTAACAAGCAAAGCTATCTGAGGAGTTCGACTCATCCTAAATCCCATCTGGTCGAGCGTAACTGTGAGATCAGGTGGATGCACCCAGGCTAGCATACCTTAGGGTATTGGCGCTAGACTGAAATAGAACAGGAGTTGCTTTAAACCGGTGTTGCAAGTCTTGAGCTGTAACTAGCCTCGATTCACCGTTTGAATACTTAGATGATTCACTAAAGGTCAATGATAAACAGAATATAATATAAGTCCCCTGAAATCGAACATTTCTCGTTAATTGTAAACTGTACTTTACTTTCCAGTATTAAAATCAACCAACCAACCAATCAATCAATCAAAATAGCTGGTAGCTTTAAAACCAACCAACCGACCTTAAACACGTTCCCACGCTGCGTAATTCCCCCCGAAGAACAATTATTCCCCTAGTTCCCTTGGGTTCGACCCCTACTTACCAAGTACTACCCAATAGTATAGTTGCGAGTAGCAGACTTATAAATTTATTTGCACAATCGCTTTGACGACGAGCGGTTCTGTCAAGTGCTTAGAAAAGTAAATGGTTTTGAAATCTAAAACAAGAAAATCACAGAGGGCTCTCGGTTTTGGACAAGAGGGCTCTCGGTTTTGACAAGGAAATTAAGAGAAGAATACTCAAGAACCAACAAGAGTAAACTCAAGAACAACAAGAGTAGTCAAGAACCAACAAGAGTACTCAAGATCAAAGCAAAATAAAGACAAGAAAGTAAAAGAGGGCTCACGGTTTTTGGCAAAGGAAATGAAGAACAAACTCAAACTTCACTCAAGAACTCTCAAGAACACTCAAGAATAAGAGAGAAGGTAGAGCTTTTGATTCAAAAGTAAAGTGTTTACAAGGATTGTGAAATGATTGTAGAGAGATTCTCTACCTAAGTTACAAGTGATGTTGATTCAAGGAGGGGAGCTCTCCTTTTATAGCCAAATGTAGCGGTATAGAGGAGTGAGTGGAATGAGATATTTGCTCTCAAAAGCCTTCGGTTCCCCCTCAACTCCGGTTAGAGCTTAGTTGGCCTTCGGTTGGACTTGTTTGACACCAAAGGGTGCACTTGCCTTGCACATGGGCGGCTGAGCTTGAGATGTGCCAAAGGGCAACTACATGAGCTTGGTTGAGCTTTGGGCAAGTCCCTTGAACTTGGTTGAGGTATGGTTTCAAAACAAAAGATCAACCGATGTGAATAGTATAACCTAACCGGGAATTAAGTAGTTTGGTTGGACTTCGCCGGATTTTGACCGGAGTTGGGCTAGAATGACCGGAGCAAGGTGGTGGTTGGATTTGGCTTTATCGGAGCATCACCGGAAGCTCGCCGGAGCATTGCCAGAAAGTGGCCGGAAGTTGGCCGGAGTTACCGGAATCTTGGCCGGAGTAGGTTGGGTCAACGACCATTGATTCTGAACGACAAGATCAATACAAGCATGTTTCGTCAAGGAAGTTAAGCCGGATTTTGGCCGGAGCATGGTCATGGCCCGGGGTTGAAGTTTTCCTCGGGCCCTCGGTCGACCGGGCCCGGGCGCTGCTCTCGGCGAGGTCCTGGTTCTCTCGGACTCGGCTCTCGGCGCTCTCGGATGTGGGTCTCGGCACTGGTCTCGGTATGGGTGCTCGGCTCTCTCGGCACGGGTGCTCGGCTCGCTCGGCACGGGCCCTGGGACGCGGCCTGTGACCTCTCGGCGCTGGGACCTGGGACGCGGCCCGGTAGTGAAATTAGATCCCCGGCTGGGCTCTTTGGTTCGTTTTGACTTGTAATCCCTTTTTGGCTTTAAGAACTCCTTTTTAGCTTGTTTCTTCTCTAAACCTCAAAATAGCATGTAGAACAAAAGTGGAACTAACAAGCAAAAGTTAAATAGACAAAGTGTCCAATTTGGTGGGTTTAACTGACTTAATGAATCATATAAATATGGTCCATCACAAACCCAAAGCTAACACAGGTTAATTTCTAGTTCAGTTCCTTTCATTTTTTATGTTTGAACTATATAGTTGATCTTTATTTCAATATACATTTATCTGATTAACATTGTTTCTTTATGTTTACTAATAATAGGAGACAAACCTGTTAGAAGAACTAGAAGCGTCGTCAATGGTCATAAGGTGGCAAATTACGTGAGATCATTGGGATGAAAAATGAAAGCCGAACATGGCCCCGAACATGGTGGCCCTAGGAACCGTCATTTGAGAAGTATGCTGACACATGAGATAGGGTCATGTGTGCGAGACAAAGTTCCAATGCTTGCACCAAGTTACGGTGAACTTGAGCCAGAGCATTGGGCCATCGTCTTCGACCATTTGAGTGTAAGCATTGGACAAATTCTTTCTCTTTATATTAGAAATATTAGTAATTGTTATTTGTTTCTTACTAACTCTGTTCTTTTTTTTGTAGCCCAATTTCATGCTCAACTTTGATGATACATGGATTTGGAGGTTCATTACCCGGATTGCTACAGAAAGATACCGTGACTGGAAGTCGGATTGCAAAGTACACTATGAAAAATTCGGTGCAGAGCTGCCTTTGGAGTTTGTTGATCGGAAGGAGCAATGGCGTTGGCTGGTTGGTCATTTCAGGGAACCAAAAGTTCAGGTTTGATTGCTTAAGTCAACCGCCTATATACAAATGTTTGGCTCTTGATTTACTAATCTATGAATATTGTGTATGTTACTTTGTTCTCACTAGAGGAAAGCATAGTGACAGAATTTTGTGCATGTTACTTTATTTAAATCATTCTGGTTTAAAGTCCCTAATTCTTTAACCTTTTATCTGTTTATATTACAACTTAATGTTTAATGTTTATATACAACATGCCTCTGATTAGTTTGTTTATCTGTTTACTGTTTGTGTATTCTTCATTTAGTGTTTCCATTGTTTAGTTGTATTTGTGGGCATTGGTATTGTTTGGCTAGTTGGTTACCTTATTAATTCAGATTATTTGACATTGATGCTTATAGGAACAAATGAGACAACACGTGCGTGAAATGACTACTCTTGACCATGATTCGGAAGATCCAGGTGTCATAGATGATCCTCTGCCAATCAGTACTCAAATTGAAATCATAACTCAGATTGTGGGCCATAAGCGTGGGACACGTATTTTTGCCATTGGGAAGTCATTAGAGCGAGAACCACTACCACGAGAGGGAGCTAGAGTTGCGTCGGATACCATTCAACTAACAGTGGAGCTTAAGAAGACCCAAGAGAATATGGAAAAGCAATTTGAGGAGCGCATGGCAGACCAGGTGATGAGCCGTATTCATACGACTCATCGAGTCAACAAAACCCACCAATTTGGACATTTGATCATACGAACATTTGCTTGTTAATGTCATTTTGCATTTCAGGCACTTTTGGAGTCAAAAGAGAAATCAGGCTTACAAGATGGCATTTCAAGCCAAAATCACCACAAGGCCATTTATGCGAACGCACAAGAAGATCTGTGCGAGCGCACAAGGCCTCGGCACAGCACCATGCGAGAACACAGAGCCAGGAGTGCGATCGCACGAGATTTCATGCGACGGGTCGGGCTTGTGCGATCGCATAGGGTGCACCATGTGAGCGCATCGCCCAGGCCGCGCCCCGCACACCAGCCGAGCTGTCTAGCACTGAATTCAAGTTGCCCAGGCAAACCATCTGATCTGATGAATCCTTCTCGAGCAAAGTGATCAAAATGGCAAATAAGGTGGACAATGTCAGAAACCAAGGAGAATGCCCGAGCAGATTGGCAGTTGGCCCAATTCCAAAGGTCCCGCGCGCGCTGATAGGCACCAAAACCAAGTCGCTCGACCAAACCAGCTAATCTGGAAAATCTGGAAAATCTGGCTCAACCAATTTGTTTTAAATGCCCAATAACTCGGACGATCTCACTTCTCAGACAAAACGCCCAAGTGGAACCAGCCCATACCCGAGAAATGCCCAAGGTCCGGGTCCTATTAGCCAAATTCCGGTCATTCTAGGCCCGGTGAGGCCCCGATGAGGTTCCGGCCAAACGACTTCGACCATTAGGCTTAGAATTGCCTCAGCATTCCAAATCCGCTGTCCAAAAGCCAAAGACTTCCGACCAAAGTTCTGGCCAAATTCCGACCAACTTCGGCCAAACTCTGATCAAGCTCCGATCAAGCTCCAATCAAGCTCTGATCAAGCATAATCAAGTTCAACTAAGTTTCGGACAAGAACCAACCAAGAACCAAAGTCCCAATATTCCGGTTGGCTTCTACTATTCATTTCGGTTGGCTTTTGGATTTCGGTTGGCCTCTACTATTTGAGTTCAGTTCGCTTCTCCCAAGCCAAGTTGGTTAGCTTTTGGGAATGTAAGTGTCCAAGTTGTTGCCCTTCGGATGAATACCAAGCCAAGTGGGTTGGCTTTTGGAAGTGCCAATCCAAGTGGTTTACTTTTGGGATATTTCCAAGCCAATCTATATCTCCTCCCCCTAAGTCGGTTTAGCTTGTCTATAAATAGACCCTTGGGTCTTAGAAACACAACTCATGTACATACACGAAGTTGAGAGCTTCTCTCTCATCTTCCCACTTCAATACAAACACCTTTCCTCAAAGTTGAGACTTGTTTCCGAATTGCTCAAGTTCTTGTGATCTTTTCTTTTCTTTGTTCTTGCTTCCTTTATGCAAATCTTTACTTTCCTTGTTCTTGTTACTAAAGCCACGGCTTTCCTTTACTTTCCTTGTCCAAGTCCGAAGCTCTCTTTCCTTTACTTGTTCGTGTTTCGGTTACTTTACTTTCCTTGTTCTTGTTACCAAAGCCACGACTTTCCTTTACTTTCCTTGTCCAAGTCTGAAGCTCTCTTTCCTTTACTTGTTCTTGTTTCGGTTACTTTACTTTCCTTGTTCTTGTTACCAAAGCCACGACTTTCCTTTACTTTCCTTATCCAAGTCCGAAGCTCTCTTTCCTTTACTTGTTCTTGTTTCGGTTACTTTACTTTCCTTATTCTTGTTACCAAAGCCACGACTTTCCTTTACTTTCCTTGTCCAAGTCCGAAGCTCTCTTTCCTTTACTTTTTCTTGTTTCGGTTACTTTACTTTCCTTGTTCTTGTTACCAACGCCACGGCTTTCCTTTACTTTCCTTGTCCAAGTCCGAAGCTCTCTTTCCTTTACTTGTTCTTGTTTCGGTTACTTTACTTTTCCTTGTTCTTGTTATGGCTCTTGTATTCTTTGACATGAATACAAGTAGCTAAACATATTCGGTGAAGGGTGTTCATACTTGTGTATGCATCTTGAGACTTTTGAACTTAATGCTATTTTGTGTTTCTACTAGTTCTTGTGCCATTATCCTGGATTGAACAACGAAGTTAAGTGGATGCTTGAAATAGCAAAGCTTTTCCGAGTGGTTCAATCCCTCTTTAAGTCGCTTGGTTGTATCTGAAACGTGAGATCAAGTGGCTGCATGAACAGGCTGTCGTCGTACCTGTGCAAAAACAATTTATAATTTCCTCGTGATGAACTGTGGGTTAGCACAATGGCAAGCAAGGGTCGAACCCAAGGGAGCTAGATAGCTACTACTTTGTTCTGTAATGGAGAAAGACAAGAAACTAATGTGAGAGTAAAGGTTAGTGAACAAAAGCAAGGCACGAAAATAAGAGGGGGTTTTATCAATCAGAGAAGATATTCAGGTTAGGGTTTTATTCAATTGTGACTACGTTTATCCTTGATTTCTAAATGTTTATTCTTGCTTCTCAGGGTTACTCCTGGTCTGGTTATAACCGTTTTAATTCTAGCAAACCTAATACTCCTGGTCTGGTTATATTAGGTTTCGTGCAACTACTTATTCTAACTGGGTCGGTATCAAATAAGCAGTGAATGGATAGTAAGAATCACTAGGTTAAGTTGTACCCTTTCGGATCTCCCCTTAACCTAATAATTCAAACTGATAATTTGCACAAGAACTAAATAGAATGCAATAATAATAAGTAAGATCAGAATCTCAAAACAATAGTCACAATTATTTAACCCTAACCCGAATAATCGGATTAGTTACACATAGCCATGGAATAACAATACAATAAATAAAAGGAAACAAGGATTCTCACTAAAACCGAATGAAGAACAAGCTGGCCGTGCAAGGCTGAGAAGTGGCGGAAGCAAGGAGGAGTAAGGAATGAAGACCGGCTGTGCAAGGAGGAGCTCACGGCGGCTGATGGAGGAGATGGGCGGCGGACCAAGTTAGGTCTAGGGCACACGGCTAAGTGATGAATGGGATGGATTATGCCTTGCATTGCACCTCCTTATATAGGGATTTGAAAACCCTAAATCTTTGCTTGATGAGCAAGCTACTTGATCTTCTTGAAAACCCTAATATCACATGTAAATTGGGCCGGCTGCTGGATTTAGGGCTTGGACTTTCTTTTTCAGAAGTTACTGTTCACGGCCCGAAATCACTATTCACGCCGGAATCACTGTTCATGCCAGAATCACTGTTCATGCCGGAATCACTGTTCATGTCGGAGTTACTGTTCACGAGCAGAAAAAACACTGTTCACGACGCTCCTCTGGCCTTGATCTTCAATTGCGATGTTTTGGGCATGAAATGCCGCCTTTTAAGCGCGATTCCTCCTAGAGCTTCCAAATCACCTAAAATGCAAAACAACACTAAAAAGTAACTGTTCGCATAATAAAGTGCTGGAATTGGTGGGATTTGATGACTCGATGAGTCGTATAAATACGGCTCATCAAACCACCCTACACTTAAACTTGTTCGTCCCGAACAAGAACTATGTCATAAGAGGAATGAATAATGTAAACACCACAATGCTTCGGTCATCCTAGACGTGCTACATGGACATGAATCGATTACTCTAGATCTCGCCTGTTATGCATGCTTGCTACTAATATCTTTGTGCGAAAACATGGGTTAAAGATACGTGTTACCTTTGGGTCGAGATGCAAATCAATTCGGATGTATCTGGAGATAGCCCTGTTTAGACCCATGAACCCTCATTCTCGGACTCGGACTCGCTGCTATATGGTTATGTCTCGCTGCTTTTTCTTGCACGTGATAGATTCGGGCTCAAGTACTGGAGTGCTTTTCGGCCAGCTATAGCGTCATCTGATTTGGCATTCTCGATGACGCTTTTCACATGTGGGACGTGTGGACTATCACAATGGTGGTGGAATTTTTCTTTGTGGTGCGGATTGTGACTTGCTCAAACCTACTTGCTCTCACTCATCATCGTCCTTTTGACTCGGGTCAAGCCAAGGGTCGCTTGTCTATTTTCCCGGCTACTTGGACTAGAGTTTGGACGGTGTGAAGTATTCCCGTCCCAACCAACCGCAAAGGTGCCGCAGTGGCGGAGCAGACTCGTACTATGTTGCCTCGAAGTGCTAGCCTCCACAAGCTCCACATAACCATATATCCTGAGTCCGGTCTTTGAATGATCTGTCAAGTCTCTCTAGGGCATTGCTATCAACTCCACATCCCTGTTTATCTCAACTAGCAAAGGCTCGCAAAATTTTAAGATCACATGTTAGTCGCACAAATCAATTTTCACCAAAGACATGCATGTAATCGGCTCTATCTATTTCACCTAATCATTATCCAATACTGCAAGTCTAGGAAATAGTGAAGTAATCATGTACAAAAATTTTAAAAATGACTCGAAACGTGCTGACTCTGTGTGGTGGGCATGCTGACTCGATAACTGACTCATAACTGACTCTCCCACCCCACACTTTTGAAATGAGCCGTGTCCTCACGGCACGACTTAAGTCAAGACACACAATGCATGCAATAAAACAAAGGGAAATAAGAATAGAGTAAGGACAGACACTTCCCTCGTCTGTGCGTGACAATGAGAGATGGCTGATAATTCTCCTGTGAGTCCTCGAAGAGCACCATTGGAGCTTGTATCGCAGCGTGAGTTTGTTGCACACCGAAAGTTCTGTGTCAATGACATTAAGACGAATAAAAGATTCCCAGGAGGTTGGAGGAGTCACAGCGGTCTCGCTTAAAACCCAACCTCCTTAGACTCGTAAGTCTTTGTGACAGAACCCTCTGAGAGCAAGAAATTGGAAATCGAATAACCGGAAAACAAGAAATCGAGAATAAAAATAAAACAGAGTTTGAATATAGCAATCACCGAATAAGGAAATAACCGAAATTAAAACAGAATAAACGAAAAAGGAAAGAGAGAACAAATTTCACCGTGCGTAGCTCCCCGGCAACGGCGCCATTTTGAACAGGCTGTCGTCGTACCTGTGCAAAAACAATTTATAATTTCCTCGCGATGAACTGTGGGTTAGCACAATGGCAAGCAAGGGTCGAACCCAAGGGAGCTAGATAGCTACTACTTTGTTCTGTAATGGAGAAAGACAAGAAACTAATGTGAGAGTAAAGGTTAGTGAACAAAAGCAAGGCACGAAAATAAGAGGGGGTTTTATCAATCAGAGAAGATATTCAGGTTAGGGTTTTATTCAATTGTGACTACGTTTATCCTTGATTTCTAAATGTTTATTCTTGCTTCTTAGGGTTACTCCTGGTCTGGTTATAACCGTTTTAATTCTAGCAAACCTAATACTCCTGGTCTGGTTATATTAGGTTTTGTGCAACTACTTATTCTAACTGGGTCGGTATCAAATAAGCAGTGAATGGATAGTAAGAATCACTAGGTTAAGTTGTACCCTTTCGGATCTCCCCTTAACCTAATAATTCAAACTGATAATTTGCACAAGAACTAAATAGAATGCAATAATAATAAGTAAGATCAGAATCTCAAAACAATAGTCACAATTATTTAACCCTAACCCGAATAATCGGATTAGTTACACATAGCCATGGAATAACAATACAATAAATAAAAGGAAACAAGGATTCTCACTAAAACCGAATGAAGAACAAGCTGGCCGTGCAAGGCTGAGAAGTGGCGGAAACAAGGAGGAGTAAGGAATGAAGACCGGCTATGCAAGGAGGAGCTCACGGCGGCTGATGGAGGAGATGGGCGGCGGACCAAGTTAGGTCTAGGGCACACGGCTAAGTGATGAATGGGATGGATTATGCCTTGCATTGCACCTCCTTATATAGGGATTTGAAAACCCTAAATCTTTGCTTGATGAGCAAGCTACTTGATCTTCTTGAAAACCCTAATATCACATGTAAATTGGGCCGGCTGCTGGATTTAGGGCTTGGACTTTCTTTTTCCGAAGTTACTGTTCACGGCCCGAAATCACTATTCACGTCGGAATTACTATTCACGCCGGAATCACTGTTCATGTCAGAGTTACTGTTCACGAGCAGAAAAAACACTCTTCACGACGCTCCTCTGGCCTTGATCTTCAATTGCGATGTTTTGGGCATGAAATGCCGTCTTTTAAGCGCGATTCCTCCTAGAGCTTTCAAATCACCTGAAATGCAAAACAACACTAAAAAGTAACTGTTCGCATAATAAAGTGCTGGAATTGGTGGGATTTGATGACTCGATGAGTCGTATAAATACGGCTCATCACTGCACTTAGACTAATACATCTTGCAATGGAGTATTAGTCTAGCTAGAACTAGAAGTCTATGTCTTAAATTTTGGAGTAGATTGTGGTGTAAGTGCTTGAAATGGCCTTACTTTAGGGTTATGTCTTGAAATGGAATAACCCACACTTATGAACACAAAGTAAGATTATTTGAAGTCTATGATGTATGTTTCACAAGAAGAGACCCTAGACTGAATTTCTTTCGTCAATTTACTTTTCAGTCATTTACTTTCTTACACTTACTTTCAGTTATTACTTTCTCGCACTTACTTTCTTGCACTTACTTTCAGTTATTACTTTCTCACATTTACTTTCTTGCACTTACTTTCAGTCATTTACTTACGCACTTACTTTTCAGTTATTTATTTTCAGTCTTAAAACCACTCAAAACCCAACTGTCTTTCAAGAATAACTACTTCCACACGACTCTCTTGGGTTCGACCCTTACTTACCGCTCTACTAATCCAATAGTGAGCCACGAGTAGTGGAAAATATAAATGTAAATTTTGCAGTGCCACGACGACGGCCTGTCAAATTTTGGTGCCGCTGCCGGGGAGTTGTGCATCGGAATAGTTGTTCTATTTATTTTTCTTTTTTTGTTTTATCTTGCTGTTGGCTATGTCTTCCTACTACGGCAAAGAGCCTTGGAACGATGAGGAGTTTTCCCCACCATCCTTCCAACTTGAAGTCCGCGAGAAGATCATCAACCTTGAGCAATCCCGGGACGAAACATTGGACGAGTACTTGTCGTACTTCGATTCCATTGTGACGAGCTGCCCGCACCATGGATTCACGAACTTCTATGTTCTTCAAAGGTTTCTTGCTGGGATGATGCCACATGAGTGGAATAGGCTTAATGATGCTGCGGCAGGAGGTTCGGTGAATAATTTAACCATGTCTGATCTGTGGGACTTGATAGAAGATATGGCAGAAAGCTCGAAACAAAATCAGGCCAAGCGGCTCGAAGAACTAGCCAACACGGTGCACCAAATCCAGGCCGAAGTCGAGGAATCATGGGCAGTAGTAGTGGCGGCTCAAAAAGAATGTGCAAATCGGGTCAATGAGATACTCAAGCCGAGGGTCATCAAAGAAGAGCCTACAATGGAGCCCACGGAGCCGACAGAGGATGAGGACCCATGGATGACTGAATAAGAGCTCAATTCAGATTACCTCGGGTATTTAGAAGAAAACGGCCCACTGGGGCCTGAAGAAGAGCCGGCCGAGCCACTCAAACCGGTCCTAACTGACGAGCTCTCCGAGGAAGTCCCGGTCCTCACTGACGAGCTGCCCAAATCAGACCCGGACCTCACTGCCGAATGATGGACCATATTTATATGATTCATCAAGACAATTAAACCCACCAAATTAGACGCTTTGTTTTAACAACTTTTACTTGTTAGTTTCACTTTTGTTCTACAGGCTATTTCGAGGATTAGAGATGAAACGAGCTAAAAAGGAGTTCTTAAGGCTAAAAATGGATTACAAGTCATTCCAGGCCACGACCAGATTCCAGCTTTACAACCTTCATGAACCCAACGTAGAATCACTCAAACATGTTCCAATGACTTGTTCCAAACCTCAACAAAGATCTAGAACTCAAGTGAATGCCAAGTCTTGCCACCCATGTGCAAGGCTTGTGCCCTGTCTTTTGATTGCAACCAAGAAGCAACCATGATGCAACCAAGGTCTAACCGGAGTTGAGGGGGAATCGATGGCTTTTTGGAGACAAATATCACAACCCACTCACATCCTCCTCCACCTCATGGCCGGCGGCTTTGCTTAGGGGAGTGACACATGGGCGGCGGCTTTGGGGAAAGCCACCTAAGGCCGGCGGCTTTCTATGAGATGTGACCACCTATGGCCGGCGGCTTTGGCCCTCCTCTTCTCCCTTTGCCATGTGTTTGGCCCTCCTCTTCTCCCCTTGCCTATAAATACAACATCCCCTCTCCTTTGTTCAATGTCCCAAGTGGTAGTCTCAAGTCCCATAGTCCTAGTTTGAGTCCCATGTTCCATACTCTCTAGTTCTTGTAGAAAATCTCTCTAGATTTTAGGCACAATCCTTGTAAACACTTTACTTTGATATTGGAAGCTCCAAGTTTGTTCTTGAGTACTCTTGTTTGTTCTTGAAGTGCTCAAGCTTTTCCTTGTCTTTTACTTTAAAAAAACTTTACTTTTTGTCTTTCGAAAACCTTTACTTTTCAAGCACTTAGCTATGATATCCTCTTCCATGGATAATCGTAGCTAAACCCTTTATTCGGTTGAAGGGGTGTGCTTGTATCAAAACATGTTTTAGACCCTTCTCTTAGTGCCTCTATTGTGTTTAAACTTGTTCTATGTGCCATATATTAGGTTAGAACACTATTGGTTGAGTGGAGGCTCGAAAGAGCAAAGCTCTTCCATGGGGTTCGTGAACATACGTGGTTAAGTGGAGGCTCGAAAGAGCAAAGCTTTTCTGTAGAGTTCAACCTCTTTAAAACACCACTTGGTTGATCGGAAATGATTGATCAGGTGGATGCACATAAGGCTAAGATACTTCGAAAGGAGGAATTAGCCTAAATAGAACAAGTGTTCTATGTCTTGAAAAGGACTGGACGGTGTGGCAAGTCGAGTGCTAGAAATAGCCTTGATACATTTGAAACACGTAGTATGATCATAAAAGGTCGATGATGAACATATTTATGATACAAGGCCCCTAAAACCGAATCATTTCCTTTAATTAAAACATCACCTGTCACTTTACTTTCAGTCTCATTATCAACTGCTTATTTTCAGTCATTTACTTTCAGTACTTTAATTTCCGCACATTTACTTTCTAGCAATTTACTTTTCAGTAATTTACTTTCTGTCGCTTATTACAGACCCTTTCAATATCAGTCCATACCAAAAGTATGTTGATTAGTCGATATTGAATTCGACTGTTCCTGCAATTTACTTTTCAGTATTTACTTTCCGCGCTTTACTTTCACTACAGACTTGTTCAACATCAATCCAACACAACTTCGGCGCGCATCACGCTTGAGACACAGCGTGCGACAAACCAAAAGTGTGTTTGCGGTTGACATTGAACTAGACTGTTCCAGCACTTTACTTTTCAGTATTTACTTTCAGTCCTGTATTTACTTTCTTTATTTTCAGTCATTTACTTTTCAGTACTAAAATCACAACCAACCCACATTACTTTCAGTACTAAAATCACAACCAACCCCCAACTGTCTTATTTAATTTTCCATTTTCGAAAGAACAACTATCCCGTAATTCCCTTGGGTTCGACCCCTACTTACCGCTTTACTACCCAATAGTAAAGTCACGAGTAGCGGACTTATAAATTAATTTTGTACACATTGCCTCGCGACAAGGCAGTGCTGTCACCGAACTACCCGAGACAGGCTCGGTCCTCACTATCGAAGCACCCGAGGCAGACCCGGTCCTCATTACCAATCTGTCCGAGAAAGACCCGGTCCTTGTGGTGGAAGTCCCCCAACTTGTCCCCTCGGTTTATATGCGGATCACAGCCCCCAAAGATGATGTGACCAATGTTGAGGTGCAAGGCGAGTTGGAGGTGGTACAAGGTCAAGCAAAGCCAACAATGGAGCGCTCACTCACTACAATTCAACAAGCACGGTCTGAAAACTCACTCATTCTGAAACAACCGTTCATCTCTGCCCCAAGGAAGAGGCTTAACATGGGAACAAGCTTGATGTCGCCTATGTTGGATGGCAAAATTTAGAACTTCCAAAATTGCAAGGATGCCAACCGTTCAGAAATAAAGAAGCGACAAAGACATGGGCCGAAGGAATGGAAGCCGGGATGGAGAAACAAGAGACCTCGGCTCAATGGACCAGCAGCTATGGTCAAGGGGTCCTCGCCTTCTCGGGGGTACGTGAAGAAGAAACCACCGGATCATTGGAGATCAGAATCGAGCACATCACTCCATGAGTTCTTTGGGCGGAGCAAAAGAGCAGCCGAGAAGAAGTTCGACCTCATCCGCCCATGGGATCCCAACTTATGATCCCAGAATGAGGTACCGTAGAGCCAACGACGTTAAACAAAGGCACTCACCGGGAGGTAACCCGGCATATTTAGCTTTTCTATTTGTCATTTAGTTTTCCTGTTTTTATTTTTTCTATGTCGTTTTTTCATACTCACCCCCATTGTATTTGGGAAAGGAGATGTTTTTCTTGTGCAGGGAACAAATGCTCATCATGCGTTCGCATGCCTTAACCCATGCGTTCGCATGGTCTCGTGCAGGCTAGGAAATTCGACCGTGTGCGATCTCTCAAGGCCATTTGTGCGAGCGCACAACATTTCATGCGACGGGTCGAGTTTGTGCGAGCGCACGCCTTGGACCTCGTTCGAATCTGACTGAGCCGCGGCCGAGAAGTATCTGGGCCGCGCCCGAGAATGGCCAGGTCCCTGCCGAACTCCCTCGTGCATCAACCGTATTACACCGTTCCGAGCCTTGTCGTTTGCTCATATAGCCACGACAAGCAACAACGCTATAAGGGGAGTTCCATTCTTCCCTTCCTTTTATGTCATTTCCTTTCTCTTGTTAAACTTCCTTTTTGTGTTTTGAACTAAGTCGTGCCATGAGGCACGACTTTGTTAAAAAGTGTGGGGGTGATTGAGTAGTCATTGCACATAGTAGTTAGCACGTTTTCCTTTTCCCTTAAAATCTTTATCTTTTTGAAATTTTTTGAATATAAACTTCATGATGTGAAATAGATGGATCCGATTCCATGCATTTCCTTGTGAAGACTTAATTGTGTAAGAACATGTGATTTAACTCTCTACTTGTCTTTGTGTTCCGAGATAAATGTAGGATGTGGAGTCGAAAGAAATGCCCTAGAGAGGCTTGACAAGCACTCAAGGGACCGGATCCTTACTTTATGGTTATATGAAGATGGTGGAGGCTAGCACTTCGGGCTTGATTGGTTTAGAGTGGACTCCGCCGTGCAGCGTCTATGCAAGGGGCGGGACGGGAATCAAACCGTCCTATCTCTAGTCCGAAGTAGCCGGGAAAAGAGATGAGCGACCCTCATCTTGACCCGCGCGAAAAGGGCAAGGATGAGAAAGAGCGGGGAGGTATTTCCATATGCTCTCGGGCGATGATTGGACCTCCCAAAAGGTAAAAAATGGACTAGCATTCACAAGGGAGCAAAGCTCAAGGAATCATATCAAAGGCCGAAGGCCAAATTGTGAAAATTCTACCCAAAGCAAAATGAAGTACTCCATTTTCAAATCAAAGGCCGAAGGCAAAAATCACTTCAAAAGCTGTCCTTCCAAAGAAAATCAGAAGAGCTCAACCCTTGAAGCCCGAACAAATCATGTGCTAGAGAAAGCGATAGATTATAACCATATAGTAAGAGTTTGGATCCAGGAGTGCAGATCAAGGGCCTAAGAGGACTATCTCCCACTCATCCAAATTGGTTTGCATCTCGGCTCAAAGGTAACAAGTATCAAGTTACTTCCTTGTTTGAGCATAGTTCTTTTAGTAGCAAGTAAGCTATGCATGAAAAGGTGAAGTCTAGACTAGCATCTCACATTCATGTCTAGGACTTATGGTGTTTTAGTTCATGTTTTTTCCTCTTTTGACCTAAGGCTCTGTTCGGGACGAACAAGTGTAAGTGTGGGGTGATTTGATGAGTCGTATTTATACGACTCATCGAGTCAATAAAACCCACCAAATTGGACATTTGATCATACGAACATTTGCTTGTTAATGTCGTTTTGCATTTCAGGCACTTTTGGAGTCTAAAGAGGATTGGGCTTAAAGATGGCATTTCAAGCAAAAATCACCACAAGGCCATTTATGCGAACGCACAAGAAGATCTGTGCGAGCGCACAAGGCCTCGGCACAGCACCATGCGAGAACGCAGAGCCAGGAGTGCAATCACATGAGATTTCATGCGACGGGTCAGGCTTGTGCGATCGCACAGGGTGCACCATGCAAGCGCATGCCGCGGCATCGCCCAGGCCGTGGCATCGCCCAGGCCGCGCCCCAGGCACCAGTCGAGCTGTCTAGCACTGAATTCAAGTTGCCTGGGCAAACCATCTGATCTGACGAATCCTCCTCAAGGAAAGTGATCAAAATGGCAAATAAGGTGGACAATGTTGGAAAACCAAGGAGAATGCCCGAGTAGATTGGCAGTTGGCCCAATTCCAAAGGTCCCGCGCAGGCTGGTAGGCACCGAAACCAAGTCGCTCGACCAAACCAGCTAATCTGGAAAATCTGGCTCGACCAAGTTGTTTCAAATGCCCAATAACTTGGACAATCTCACTTCTCAGAAAAAACGCCCGAGTGGAACCAGCCCATACCCGAGAAATGCCCAAGGTCCGGGTCCTATCAGCCAAATTTTGATCATTCTAGGCACGGCGAGGCCCCGATGAGGTTCCGGCCAAACGACTTCAACCATTAGGCTTAGAATTGCCTCAGCATTCCAAATCTGCTGTCTAAAAGCCAAAGACTTCCGACCAAAGTTCCGGCCAAATTTCGACCAACTCTGGCCAAACTCCGATCAAGCTCCGATCGAGCTCCGATCAAGCTCTGATCAAGCACAATCAAGTACAACCAAGTACAACCAAGTTCCGGCCAAGAACCAACCAAGAACCGAAGTCCCAATATTCTGGTTGGCTTTTACTATTCATTTCGGTTGGCTTTTGGATTTCGGTTGGCCTCTACTATTTGAGTTCGGTTCGCTTCTCCCAATCCAAGTTGGTTAGCTTATGGGAATGCAAGTGTCCAAGTCGTTTCCCTTTGGATGAATACAAAGCCAAGTGGGTTGGCTTTTGGAAGAGCCAATCCAAGTGGTTTACTTTTGGGATATTTCCAAGCCAATCCATATCTCCTCCCCCTAAGTCGGTTTAGCTTGTCTATAAATAGACCCTTTGGTCTTAGAAACACAACTCATGTACATACGCAAAGTTGAGAGCTTCTCTCTCATCTTCCCACTTCAATACAAACACCTTTCCTCAAAGTTGAGACTTATTTCCGAATTGCTCAAGTTCTTGTGATCTTTGCTTTTCTTTGTTCTTGCTTCCTTTATGCAAATCTTTACTTTCCTTGTTCTTATTACCAAAGCCACGGCTTTCCTTTACTTTCCTTGTCCAAGTCCGAAGCTCTCTTTCCTTTACTTATTCTTGTTTCGGTTACTTTACTTTCCTTGTTCTTGTTACCAAAGCCACGACTTTCCTTTACTTTCCTTGTCCAAGTCCGAAGCTCTCTTTCCTTTACTTGTTCTTGTTTCGGTTACTTTACTTTCCTTGTTCTTGTTACCAAAGCCACGGATTTCCTTTACTTTCCTTGTCCAAGTCCGAAGTTCTCTTTCCTTTACTTGTTCTTGTTTCGGTTACTTTACTTTCCTTGTTCTTGTTACCAAAGCCACGGCTTTCCTTTACTTTCCTTGTCCAAGTCTGAAGCTCTCTTTCCTTTACTTGTTCTTGTTTCAGTTACTTTACTTTCCTTGTTCTTGTTACCAAAGCCACGGCTTTCCTTTACTTTCCTTGTCCAAGTCCGAAGCTCTCTTTCCTTTACTTGTTCTTGTTTTGGTTACTTTACTTTTCCTTGTTCTTGTTATGGCTCTTGTATTCTTTGACATGAATACAAGTAGCTAAACATATTCGGTCAAGGGTGTTCATACTTGTGTATGCATCTTGAGACTTTTGAACTTAATGCTATTTTTTGTTTCTACTAGTTCTTGTGCCATTATCCCGGATTGAACAACGAAGTTAAGTGGATGCTTGAAATGGCAAAGCTTTTCCGAGTGGTTCAATCCCTCTTTAAGTCGCTTGGTTGTATCTGAAACGTGAGATCAAGTGGCTGCACTGAGACTAATACATCTTGCAATGGAGTATTAGTCTCGCTAGAACTAGAAGTCTATGTCTTAAATTTTGGAGCAGATTGTGGTGTAAGTGCTTGAAATGGAATAACCCACACTTATGAACACAAAGTAAGATCATTTGAAGTCTATGATGGATGTTTCACAAGAAGAGACCCTAGACTGAATATCTTTCGTCAATTTACTTTTCAGTCATTTACTTTCTTGCACTTACTTTCAGTTATTACTTTCTCGCACTTACTTTCTTGCACTTACTTTCAGTTATTACTTTCTCACATTTACTTTCTTGCACTTACTTTCTTGCACTTACTTTCAGTCATTTACTTACGCACTTACTTTTCAGTTATGTATTTTCAGTCTTAAAACCACTCAAAACCCAACTGTCTTTCAAGAATAACTACTTCCACACGACTCTCTTGGGTTCGACCCCTACTTACCGCTCTACTAATCCAATAGTGAGCCACGAGTAGTGGAAAATATTAATATAAATTTTGCAGTACCACGACGACGGCCTGTCACCAGGTAAAGAAGTTTATGGACCAGATTTGCATTGAAATTCTGTAACCTTTTCAAGGTACTGTTCAAGGTGTAGACGAGACAGACCTGGAACACCGTTGAAACAGTTCCTCACACAAACAGAATAGAGGCAGACACAGATTGATACCCAGTTCGGCTTCGCCTACTCTACGGGGTTTCCCACACCCTAAAGGGACACAAATCTTTATTACGAGATTAGAGCTTACACATGGACTTATGCTTACTCTTCGTAATTGCCTAGCCTCTAATCCTCCGTCTCTCAGATTTGCAATCTTGGTTCGCCTCAGCTTATCACGATCCCCTTTGTCCGAACCTTCTGTATGAACGTGCTCGACCTTCCCTTGAAGCTCGTTTGCTTTCTCTTGAAAGCCGGTTGGTCTTTGTTATGTGCTGCAGTAGCATCAACTCCAGTCAGTCTGAATAGCACATGGATCAGACTGAACTTGCAACAATGAATTTCTAGTGGGGAAAAACAAACGGTCGTCGCTTTCTTCTTCTCCAATCGGTAGAGTGCACTCGTGTGTATCTGTAATTCTGAAAGCGATGCAAATTATGGACGCCCTAGCTATGTATTTATATGCGCGGGCGCTATCCAAAATCTGCTCTAGATATCTCATCAAATATTTAGGAAATATTCCTAAATATTTCGATGTGTATCTTTATCAAATCGATTGGGAAGATCATGAGATAACTTCCTCGACAAGTCAGCCACACCGCCTTCAATTTGATGTGAAGATATTCATTCGAATATCTGAGGCTCGAAATCTTCGCTGGCCGACTTCTGTTTGAAAAGATCTTCGATCTTTAGAACCTTCTGGAAAACATCCTTGCGTCTGCTCCACGCTGTACATGTGTACCAGGATGTGTTCGAACTCCTCCCTGAACTCCTGCTCGAACTGTCTAAAGGCGTTTTGCCAAATACATGCCACTCAAGGGAACATCACGCATGCTCGAGGAAATGATCAAAGGGGGAGCAGGAGTCATCGCCAGCAATGCATCTGATGGAGCCACCAGTAACCTGCCACTGGCTCGCAATGGGTGATATGTTCCGTGCTTGTTGGGAACTAGTTTGGGGAATGTTTGATGTTAAGTCGGACTATTAACTATGATGACTTGTTTACTTTTTGGTAACTATCTGCTACTTGTTTCAAATGGCCTGTTACAGCCAAGTTTTTTTGGATGTCGCAAGGGGTTAAACAATGACTTGTACGACCTTTAATGGCAATGAATGGCAGGCTTTAAAAATATTGTGTACTGTCATTTGTAAACATTCTGTAAAAGTACAATTAATGTCAATTTATGAGACATGGGTTTCTTATACAGCACAAATCATTTGAACTTAAGCGACAACCAATCAACATTTATGCGTTTATTCTTCATGAGTCGATCTTCTTCATTCATATCCATCTCATGAGTCTGAAGAGAGCCCATCAGTTCATCCAACCTCATGGTTTTTACATCATTAGCTTCCTTAACAGCAAGAGCTTTCATAGCGAACCGCTTTGATAGAGATCTTAGCAACTTTCTTACCAGCGTTTCTTCGGTCATTGGTTCTCCAAGAGCGAATGCAACGTTAGAAATATCGAGAACCCGTGTATTGAAGTCAGCTATGGTCTCATCCTCCTGCATTCTTAAACTTTCAAATTTTGAAGTGACCGTCTCCATTCTAGAGATTTTAACTTTAGTTGTACCTTCATGAGCAGTTTGAAGAATGTCCCAAGCCTTCTTCGCAATCTCACGGGTAGAGATCATCTTGAAGTTCTTTCCATCAACTCCTGAGAATATAGCATTCATTGCTCTGGAGTTTGCCGCTTCAGCATTCTTATGGGCCTCGGTCCACTTGTCTTTAGTTAGAAAGCTAACCTTCCCGACTTTGGTGACCTCTGGATGTGCCCACCCGTTTTCAACAGCTTCCCAAACTGATTCGTCATGAGACTTTAGGAAGGCCTTCATTTGCACTCTCCAATAGCCATATTTGTTTCCTTCGAGCAGCGGCGGTCGAGTGATGTTCTGCCCTTCTCTTAAATCCATCTCAAACAACCTCTGGATCCTACTGTGTGTCGAGTATTTGCTCTGATACCAATTAAAATCTTCCCCTGGTAGATGAGATGTTGTTCTGGTCAGGTGCAGAACAATATCTGGAACAAATTATGCATAATTTAAATGCAGTGGAGAAAATAAACGACACGCAAAGTTGTTACCCAGTTCGGCGTTAATGAGCCTACGTCTGGGGGGGCTGTCTCCTAGCCCGGTGGATAGCAATTCACTAATGTTAAGTATTATGAGTACAGGGTTTACCGTTTACAGACTCCCTCTTAAACAACCTGAGCCTCGAACACTCTAGTAATTGCGTTCTAGGTCTCCCCCTAGATCTTTGCACCCGCTCTGTATCCACCACTGTGATTCTCAGAGAGAATCAGCACCTTCTCTCAAATGCGCAGAACAGAAGAGTAGTGCGTGTTCCTTCAGTGTTGTTCCATGATCAATCTGTCGAGCACCAGAACAGATTGAAATCCGAGCGCCGTGAATAATCAGTGACGATTAGTTCACCGTCCGTTTGCCTCCTCCTTCCTTTAGTGAGTATGAGCGTGAATTATTTCTCCGTAAGTGCTGACTAATACCTGAGCATTAGCCCTCCTTATATAGAGCGGTAGAAACCCTAAAACAATTAGGATTTCCAAACTAAACCGCCTATAATCTTAAGAAACCTTTCCTAATCTTTTGCGCATATCTTTCGAAGATAATCCTTTATTTGAATCTTCAATCTTGATTAGGCAATCTTTGATTATCTTCTCGATTAATATAACTTCGAGCGCAAGCAACCGACTTCAAGGACATCTTCGATTATCCATATGCACCGACTTGCCAAAAACTGATCTCGGAAATATGTCAAGGCTAAGTTGTGCTACGTTGGCTGAAACAAGTTTCCAAAACTGAATTTGGAAACTTCCAACTTCTGTCCATTGATGTGTAACCGCCTTGCTCTTCCAATGATCGACTGAGTTTCCTAATCTGAATTAGAAAACACTCCATCTGCTTCAACTTGTTCCAAGACAGTTGTCTCTTCTAGTCTTGAACAACAGCTTGAATAACTATACTAAGTTTTGCCAAACTACATGCCATAAACTAACAATCTCCCCTTTGGCATTTTTGGCAAAACTAAACTCTTGTAATCTACCTGTACTTCTATTACAGTTGAATCTTTGAGGAGATTTCAAACTCCAAGCTGTGCTACGAACTAAGCTACCAACCGAATCTTTGAGGAGATTTCCAACTCCGAACAATACAGGCACTCGATGAATCTTTTAAAGAGATTTCAAACTCTGAACATGTCTAATCAAAACAGCACAACTGAATCTTTTAAGGAGCTTTCAAACTCCGAAACTACCGCCCCTTTTTGCCATAAATTGACAAGGGAGTACAAAAAGAAGCAAGAACAACTAGAGTTCTTTTTACCTCATTGTCCCTTTGAATCCAATAATCAAGCCGTTCGCCCTTCCTGCTGGGTCAACCTATTACTTATAAGACAAGCACGCTCTGATTGACCACCTTCTACGGGAACAACTTAGTTGTCAATGACACACAGACCCAGTGAGGATCGAAGTGTCTCGAACTGAAGATTGTCCAAGGCTTTTGTGAAGATGTCTGCCAGTGGTTTTCAGTAGATACGTGAGTAAAGGTGATTATCTTTTTCTCTACCAACTCTCGAATGAAATGATGCCCGATGTCGATATGCTTTGTTCTAGAATGTTGCACCGAATTCTTAGATATGTTAATAGCGCTCATGTTGTCACAATAGAGAGTCATCACATCTTGTTTTACTCCGTATTCTTCTAGCATCTGTTTCATCCACAACATCTGGGTACAACAACTCCCCGCAGCAATATATTCCCCTTCAGCAGTAGATAAAGATATGCTATTTTGCTTCTTGCTGAACCAAGAGACCAGATTGTTTCCTAGAAAGAAACATCCTCCAGAGGTACTTTTGCGATCCTCTGCATTCCCAACCCAATCTCTATCGCAGTATCCTACTAAACATGAGTTAGTATCCTTAGTGTACCACAGCCCATAGTCTGCTGTTCCACAAACATATCTGATAATCCTCTTCACATTCATCAGGTGGCTTTCCTTGAGATTAGCTTGATATATGGCACAAACACCAACCGCATGAGCAATGTCTGGTCTACTAGATGTTAGATATAATAGACTTCCAATCATACTTCTGTACAAGGTTTGATCCACCATAGTACTAGCTTCATCCTTTGTGACCTTCACATGAGTTGCAGCGGGGGTTCTCTTATGTGTTGCTTTCTCCAGATCAAACTTCTTGATAAGGTTCCTAGCATATTTGCTTTGGGAAATAAAGATACCGCCTGCCTTCTGTTTGACTTGCAATCCAAGGAAGTAACACATCTCTCCCACTATACTCATCTGGAATTCGCTCAGCATTTGTTTAACAAACTTGTCTACCAGCTTCTGGTTGCTGGAGTCGAACACAATATCATCCACATAAATTTGAGCAATGATAAACTATGACCCTATGTGTTTCACAAACAGCGTCTTATCTACTCCTCCTCGCACAATGCCATGGTTGATTAAGAATTCAGTCTGCCGCTCGTACCATGCTCTGGGCGCCTGTTTGAGACTATAGAGTGCCTTCTTTAGGCGATACACATAGTCAGGATGGTGATGATCTTCGAAACCCTTTGGTTGAGCCACATACACTTCTTCATTTAGCAACCCATTCAGAAAGGCACTCTTGACGTCCATCTGGAACAACTTGAACTTCAGATGACAAGTAAGGGCTAGTAGCAGTCAGATGGCTTCCAAACGAGCAACCGGTGCAAAAGTCTCATCAAAATCTACTCCCTCAATCTGAGTATAGCCTTGAGCAACAAGTCTCGCTTTATTTCTAGTGATGTTCCCGTGTTCGTCAGATTTGTTCTTGAAGATCCACTTTGTGCCAATAAGGTTCTCACTATCAGGGCGCGGAACAAGATCACACACATCATTTCGCTGGAATTCACCAAGTTCTTCTTACATGGCAACTACCCAGTATTCATCATTGATGGCTTCCTTGATGTTCTTGGGTTCTATAGTAGATATGAAGCATGCAAAACCAGCCAATTCTCGAAAGTTAACTTGTTTACCTCGGGTTCTCACACCTTCTGTAGGATCACCAATCACCTCGCTAACGGGATGATTCTTCTCAACGGCTCTTGATGGATGAAGGACACATAGAGAAGTAGGGAGTGTTGGAGGAGTCTCCGTGTCAGCATCTTCTTCTGACTGATGATCATTCGTCGCCAAATGTTCTGGATCTTTATCTGTGATGACCTTTGGGTTGGGAGCAGCCACTGCAGGTTGTTCTGGATGAGGTGGAACATCATCATCATCTGCTGCACTTGTCTCAGATGCTCCTGGCACAACGTCTTGCACAACAACATTGATAGATTCCATGACGACTCCAGTGCGTTTGTTGTGGACACGGTATGCCCTGCTGTTAGTAGAATATCCCAGAAAGATGCCTTCATCACTTTTGAGATCCAGCTTCTGCAGATACTCTCGATCTCTGAGAATGTAGCACTGGCTACCAAAAATATGGAAGTACTTTACAGTGGGCCTTTTACCTTTCCACACCTCGTAGCAAGTCTTCTGTATGCCGGATCAAATCATTACTCTGTTTATGACATAGCATGCTGTATTCAGGGCTTCCACCCAAAACTTTAATGGGACCTTCTTTGCATGGAGCATAAATCGCGCCATCTCCTGAATGGTTCGATTCTTCCTCTCCACAACTCCATTCTGTTGAGGGGTGATTGGAGAAGCGAATTGTTGAGTTATCCCTCTTTTTGAGCAGAAATCCGCAAGAGCAGTATTCTCAAACTCTTTTCCATGGTCACTTCAAACTTTCACAATATGCTCGTCTTTATCCTCTCTTTCACGTTCCAGACGAGTGCATAGTTGAACAAATGCCTGAACAGCATCTAATTTTTCTCGCAAGAAACTAGACCAGGTGAACCTAGAGAAGTCATCAACACAAACAAGTACGTACCTCTTCCCAGAATAACTTTCCACTTGCATAGGCCCCATTAGGTCGATGTGAAACAGCTCCAGGGGTCTACTTGTATTAATCTGAGAGGTGCTCTTGTGTGGAACTTTGATCTGTTTTCCAATCTGACAGTCTCCGCAGACAATGCTCACCTCTCCTTGAACTTTGGGTATTACACGAACAAGCCCATCTGAGGCAATCTTCTGTAGTGTCCTTAGATTCACGTGACCCATCCGCCGATGCCATAAGTTCATCTCTTCAGTTTTGCTTAGTAAGCACGTGGTATCAGAATTGGGTTTACCAAGGTTCAGAAGGTAGCAGTTATTTGATGACCTTCTTCCAGTGAGAATTGGTTCATTGTTCTTGTTTAACACCACACACTCATCCTGTGTGAATTGAACATGGTGCTCTCCATCGCACAACTGACTTATACTAATCAGATTAGCCTGCAATCCTTTGATCAGAAAAACTTCTTTAAACCTTGGCAGTCCTTGAACATTTAAAATTCCCTTTCCAAGAACTCTGCCTTCGACTCCATCACCAAACGTCACATTTGAACTCCCTTTGAGTTCCTCTATATTGGTCAAAAACTCAGAGTTGCCCGTCATGTGTCTTGAACACCCACTATCAAAGTACCACTTTTCTTTCTTCAGATGACTGGTAGAACTAAGAGTAACATAACATGCCCCACTTCTTTGCTTAACTCTCCAAACTTGCTTCATTCATGGTTTCTGAACTTGTTTCATCTTTCTGAGAGACATAGGGAATTCATGACACTTTGATTTGATGTGTCCAACTTGATTGAAGAAGAAACATCTTCGCCTGTCTTGCTGTCTTGAAGGATACCAAGTTGATCTTCTTCGTGAGTGCTAATCAACTGGAACAAATTGTGGTCGTGGCTCACTAAAAGTTTTTCTCCATGGGTGTTGATCAACTGGAGCAAGACGCGGTTGTGAAGCAGCTTTAACGAAAGTTGTCTCTTCGGAGCTAGATCCGCCAGTGAATCCAAAGCCTCTATGACCCCCCCCCCCCCAATCTTTTGTGCTCCCAGAATAGAGTCCAAGTCTTTTGTTCCAGAATTCAGCATTTTGACTGATTTCTTCAAGTTGTTCAGTTCCTCCGTTGTCTCCTCATGAGCAAGTTTGCCTGTTTCAATCTCACATTTTAGGGCATCCACAATATTGAGAAGATT